>CM042693.1:218124285-219533636 GCA_023614405.1 Avena insularis
TTTCACATTGGTCTAAGTTGTGAGTCCAACACAACCTCGATGACCAAGGATATTTAGTACAAACAACATGAATGTATAGTTCCATAACCGAATCACATATTTAGTACAAACAACATGAATGTATAGTTCCATAATCGAATCACATACAAACAACATGAATGTGCTTGTTCTTATGGTGTTTTATAGGTTCCTTGGCTTGTGCAATTGCACCATTGTTGTCACAATACACGTCTAACGGATTGGAGGAGCCCTGAACCACACCAAGATCCATGAGGAAATTCCTCATCCAAACAGCTTCCTTTGCTGCATCCGAGGCGGCAATATACTCAATGTCTGTTGTAGATGCAGACACAATCTCTTGCTTGGAACTCTTCCTGCTCATAGCACCTCTGTTTATAATAAACACGTATCCGGATTGCGAACGAGAATCATCAGAGTCAGTAAGATAACTCGCATCTGTGTAACCCTTTACACTAAGTTCATCTTCACCTCCATAAACCAAAAACATATCCTTTGTCCTTCTCAAGTACTTTAGGATATTTTTAGCCGCGGTCTAATTGATTTCTAAAGGATCAACCTGGTATCCACTCACAACACTTAGAGCATATGAAACATCCAGCCTAGTACAAATCATGGCATACATGATGGATCCGACTGCAGAAGCATACAGAATTGCACTCATCCAACTTCGCTCATCAGTCGTCGAAGGACACTGAGTCTTGATAACTTTTACACCATGGGACATTGGTAAGAACCCCTTCTTAGACGATTCCATGTTGAACTTCTTCAACACTTTGTCCAAATAAGTACTCTGAATCAATCCAATGAGCCGTTTGATCTATCTCTATAGATCCGGATTCTGAGAATATATGTTGCCTCACCCAAGTCTTTCATTGAGAAACTCCTTTCCAATGATTTCTTGGTTTCTTGCAATATCTAGACATCATTTCCAATCAATAATATGTCATCCACATATAAGATTAGGAAGTTTACTTTGCTCCCACTAAATTTCTTGTAAACAAGTATCATGATCACTCTTGATGAAGCCAAACGATTTGACTACCTCATCAAAGCGAATATTCGAACTCTCAGATGCTTGCTTCAAACCATAAATGGATTTCTGAAGTTTGCACACCTTGTCAACATTAGCCAGATTGACAAAACCCTTGGGATATATCATATACACGTCCTCGGTTAAATTTCCGTGAAGGAAAGCCGTTTTGACATCCATCTGCCATATCTCATAGTCGAAATAGGCTGCTATAGCTAACATGATCCAAACTGATTTAAGCATCACTATAGGCGAGAAAGTCTCGTCGTAATTAACTCCTTGAACTTGTCGGAACCCCTTCGCGACAAGGTGTGCTTTATAGATAGAAACATTTCCATCCATATTAGTTTTCTTCTTAAAGACCCATTTGCACTCAACGGGTCCTGCACCGTCTGGCAGATCAACAAAGTTTCAAACTTGATTTTCATCCATGGACTTTAACTCGGATCTCATGGATCCAAGCCATGACTCGGAATCAGATCCCACCATCACTTTCGAATAATTTGCTGGCTCATCACTGTCTAACAGTAACACATCACGAACGCTTTGTAATCTTGTCGATCTTCGTAGTACAGGTGCCGCTGCCGGCTTAGCTACCACGGCCTGCTCAACCTTCGAGGTTTTTGCCGACTCGCTACTAGCCAGTTCCTCTCGAATTTCTTCGAGCTGCACTGTGCTCCCACTTACTCCCCGACTGAGAAACTCTTTCTGAAGGAAGACACCATTCCGAGCGACAAACACTTTGCCCTCTTCTCGGTTGTATAAGTAGTATCCCAAGGTTTCCCTCGTACGAAAATACACTTATCCGACTTGACCGTAAGCTTGTCCGACTAAAGTCGCTTGACAAAAGCTTCACAACCCCAAATCTTAAGAAAAGACAGACTCGGCTTATTGCCTGTCCACATCTCATGCGGTGTCTTCTATACCAACTTTGATGGTACTCTATTTAGTGTGAACGCTGTTGTTTCTAGACAATAACCCCAAAATGATAAAGGCATATCTGTCCGACTCATCATTGATCGTACCATGTCCAACAAGGTCCGATTCCGCCTTTTCGAGACACCGTTCCTCTGCGGTGTTCTTGGCGGAGTAAGTTGATGAACTATTCCACATCTCTTCAGATGGTCATCAAACTCGTGGCTCATGTATTCGCCTCCTCGGTCCGACCGAAGAAACTTTATTTTCTTGTCGAGTTGATTCTGTAGTTCATTCTGAAATTCTTTGAACTTTTCAAAGGCTTCCGACTTATGTTTCATCAAGTAGATATATCCATAACGACTCAAATCATCAGTGAAGGTAATGAAGTACTCATAACCACCCCTGGCTGTCGTGCTCATTGGTCCACATACATCACTATGTACTAGTCCCAACAAGTCGGACGCCCTTTCACAACTCTTTGCAAAAGGTGTCTTGATCATTTTGCCGAGTAGGCAAGATTCGCATGTCTCGAACGACTCCAAGTCGAACAAAGTTAGGAGTCCATCATCATTGAGCTTCTTCATGCGTTTCCAACTTATATGACCAAGCCGACAGTGCCAAAAGTAAGTCATATTCAGATCATTTGGTTTTAACCTTTTAACATTTATGTTATAAACCGACTCACCATCAAGATTCAAAATAAATAACCCGTCCTGGACGAGTGCAAAGCCGTGAAACATATCATTCAAATATAAAGAACAACCATTATTATTAATATTCGACTCATAGCCTTGCCTCATCAAACATGAAGCAGAAATAATGTTTCGACTGAGCACTAGAAATTATTTAGTTCCATAATGAATCCGGAAGGTAAATGAAGTTTCATCATGCCGACTTCCAATGAAGCAACTCTTGCTTTGTTGCCAACTCGAATATCAACCTCGCCTCTTGCTACGCTCCTAGTTTTTACTAGTCCCTGCAATGAGTTGTAGATGTGAATAACTGATCCAGTATCATATTATAACAACCCTAGTTTTACTAAATAGACAATATGATTTGAATGTGCATTCATGAGCATCATCATTAAAAAAATGCATACAACAAATATATTCCCAAAACCCTAAACCCTAGCTTCCGCTCTCTCCCCTTGAAATCAATTCAAAAGGTTTTAAATATTTTTGAAAACCTACCAAAATGTGGAGTCCAATTGGTTATAAGGGCCCCTTAGTGTCTTCAGATATTTTATAAAAGTCTCTGTATTTTGAAATTATTCAAAATCATTTTAGATTTGAAATACAAAAGAGAGAAAAGAAAACAGAAATAGAAAAAGAATTTCCAAATAAAATAGTCTCTCTCTCCCTAGGCCGCATCCCAATTCTCTTCTCCCCTCCCTATCTCTCCCGCGCAGCCCACCTCGGCCCACCAGCCCAGCCCGCCCGCTGCATCTTCGTTCTTTTCCTTCTTCTTCCTTCGCCAAGGACTTAACGGTTGCTGCGTGTCCTGCCGCTCGTCGTTGATCCTCGCTGGCGTTATGATGCGCGCCGCCGCCCCAGGAGATGACGATAAGAACGGCCGCGTCATTCTCTCTCGCCCCATACCCATCTCGCTCTCTCTCGCCCTCTCTGTTGTTTTTCCACTTTAGCCCGAAACCTAGCCCAGACCTCACCGACGAGCCCCGCCGTCTCCGACCACCCCGTGCCACGCCGTGGCCACTGCTAGAAGCGCCTCTCTGCCCTCTTCATCCCTGCCGAAGCACGCAAGCTAGGAAGACCCCACCTCGCCGGAATCGAGCTTGCACATCTCTCGGCCGTCGCCATTGCGGCGGTCGATTCGACGCCGTTCGACCGTCCCCGACCTTGCCGTCACCACCTTCGCGCTCATGGTGACCTCGCAGTCCTTGCAGACCCCTCCATTCCCTTTCTCTCGCTCTCTAGCCCCGTCCCCGTCGACCACCTGTAGGCACCATCGGTCGGCCACCGTTGTTCTCGCCGCTCTGGCGATGCCCCGCAAGCCGTGCCGCCACTTTCTGGCTCAGCGCTATGCACTGAGTCCAGCACAGCTAGCCTCCCAACCCCATGCATGCTCGATCAACAGATCGATCATCAATATGAGGATCAAGCTCTTGCTGACGTCAGCCATACGTCATACCTATGCAATAAATCCTTTTTGTTTTAATTAAATGTTTTTTACATCATTTTTATAAATAAGAAATCCCTGACATGTGGGCCCTGTTGTAAGTCAAATAAACATTATCTGAAATGTTTTCTGTTTAATAAAATGATAAAAGTAATTCCAAAATATAAATCATTTTATAATATCCCCAAAAATGAATTAAAATAAATTAAAATTGGATAAATTCATAACTAATTCATTTTAAATCAGAAAAATACAAATAATATATCAAAATGTTCAGAAAAATGAGCTCTATCTAACTAAGCTATAATCATGCATTGTTCAACAACTTGAATTGCAAGTTTAATTAGATTAACAAAGTGAACCATTTCATATGCCTCCGAGGTTTTTCCGAATTAGGGTGTACACCCCTCGGGACCTTGATTAATTTGTCAAGCATGCCTTAGGGGTTTATTTCAATGCAAAAAACTTGCCATATCATCATCCTTGTTTGAGCATTGCATCGATGCCATGTGTTGATTGTTTCCCTCTCTTTCCGGTGTTTCCTTCTTCCCGGTAGAATATGATATCGAGATCAAGATTGAAGGCCGAGATCAACAACGTCGAAGCTCTAAGACCAATACTTGGCCAACTAAAACTAAGTCAAGTACTAGGTGTTCGAAGCTCTGCCTTCTGGATATCAACTGGCAAAGGAAAGCGAAGCCCCACACATACATATGAATCCTATGCTTTCAAAGTATTTACATTCTTGCCATGTGCATACGATTCCAAAGTCTTTTATCGATAGATAGAGTAATCCTATCTGATGCATGTTCACTTTGTAGCCTATATTCCCTGATCCACTGCTCCTAGCATAACTAGGGTTTCGCTTGTGAAGCGTTATTAGAGCTGTTATATCTGTTGTTCTTAGCCATGCTTAGCTCTTACCACTGTTCCATCTAGTTGATGAATCAGAGCTACGAATGAACCTAGTATGACAGGAAGACGTGGTAAGATCAGAGATGAAAGTTAAACATGCTAAGGCTTTTATGGGAGGCCACATTAGGTTGTGGTTTTTGCAGTCACATACTTGCCACCCTTAGGACCCGATGTTCTTGCCTCTTGAACCAAGACGAGCGTACAACCACACGGGGGCCTGGAAACCCCCTCAATCAACTAACTTGCCGAGTAGATTCCATGAGTCATATAGTTTGGGCGTTCCATTCGACATACACATTCTGGCTCTTCTCGAAGGAGGTGCATTCATACAGGTAGGTAAGCATTGCATGGAACAAGAGATGCCCGACATCTGTAAATTTGAACCGTGTTCACATCATTAGGACCGACTTCGGGACTCGACCCGTTACAGCGGCATCTCCCTAATGCGTGACTCATGGTCTCGGCGAAAGCAAGGTAAAAGTCATGTCTAACCACCCTCTGTCGGCCTTCGATGGAAGAGGGCTAATGTACTGGCATTAAGAGAAGGTTGGTACGTGTGGATAAAGTTGTACACTCCTGCAGGGTTATTAATCTTTTCTAAAAGCCGTTTCCACGGTTATGGACGACTTAGGAACAGACGTCAAGATCATAGAGAACTTGAACCTAATAGTAAAACTTGGCAAGTTAAATAATGTGTGCTTAAGGATGCTTCCTTAGGGATCGAGGGGGTTATCCTAGATAGGTTCAGTTGATGATGATTCAGTGGATATCAAGAGATGATCAAAGTTAGAGATACCGCTCTCTTATCCCCTTTTAAAATATTCAGATTAGTCGAGATTCTTCTCCCTCTTGTTTTACAAAACAAAGATGGCTTTATGCAAAATAACTCCACCAGCCAAAAGCCTTGCGGAGTACACCCTGTACTCACCCTTGCTTCGTTGATGCTTTTGCAGCAAAGTAAGTGTTAACATAGAAGATGAGTTCTTCACGAAATCGACATCGACGAGTAGTTTGGAGTTCCCAGTCGGCAGTCTGGGATCTAAGGATTGGATGTCATCGTTATGCTTCAGGCCTCTTAGGCCATTTGTTCAGTTTGCTATACTTAATAGAATAATTTGCCTTCTGTTGTTTGTTGTTTATGGTTAGTGACCTCTTCTTGTAATATTTGGTTCTTTGCTCAGTTATGATCTTGATGTTATAAATTTTTGTGTCATAGGGTCACTGTTGTGTTACCGATTTTCTCTCTGTATGCTTTCGAGATTAGGTTAGGCATATGTTCAGATGGTGGTCTGGGATTTTTCTAGACTTAATCCTGGGGGTGTCACAGGCTTTGGTATCAGAGCAGTACCGACTGTAGGAAACCTTTATATTGGTCGATGTTGATTGTAGTATTTGTGAACACTATTTTCAAAGATGAAAATTATGTGTGAAAACTCTAGTATGCTTCTTTTTCTTCTTATCCAGTTTCGCTCTAACTCTGATTTATCTTATCTTGTGTTGATTTGGAAAAGTTTTGCTATCTTGTCCAGTCTTTCAAAACTTAGGTGCCTCTTCAGGCATGCCGGTTCTCAACCATTTGACCTAGTGTTGAGTTCTCTAGAGTGAGTTGTGTGTGTTCCTTGTTTCCCTTTGTTCTGTTCCTTCTGAGAGATTTCTTTCTATCACAATCTCTTTGTTTTATGAGACTATAACATCATGTTTATGGTTCCATAATGTTTTGTTCTAGGCTTCGAGGTTTCCTTTCGCCTCGTGTGCCTCCTTTTTCATTTGTTTGGGTACTTCAGAAGTTGTTTCTTCTTTCAGAAGCTACCTTGTGATTGCTAGCTTGCAGTGTACGCTTTGTCACTCAAGTAGTAGTTAGTTCTTTCTCTGTTTTTTAACCTTTGGACTCGAACCTAAGATCCCCGATTGTGCTAGATTCTGGTGTTGTGAATCTTGTACATGAAGCTGACGTTTAACCCAATATCCATTTTAATTGACCAATGTGGTTAATATTCACACATTACCTCAGGATGGCTAGTACCTTCTAGTATAGCATTCAAGCTTGTGGATATTGTCGCTATTAAACAGTGACGATAAAGGATTTCCCCTACCACTAGCTATGGCAGATGTTCTTTAATGGAACCAAATAGATCACGACAAGAGTGCTCCTCGTGAGTCTCACGTCTATACTCGTGACTTTGCCACACTTTCCCTTTTATGCATTGGTTTTCGGAAGGTTGTTGACTTATGCATCCACATCTTGGGATTCTAACCTGAGCATGTCCTTTCCCCTTGTTGTTTTCCAACCTTTGTCTACTAGTTGGTAGCCAAGTAGTACATTTGCATTGGTGTCTTCCGATGCAAGATACTCTTGTGGTCTGTCATGACAAACCATTTCGGGTTGTCAGGAGAAACAAACTCCAGTACCTCGTCATTTCTAAGATCAGTTCAAAGTGTTGTAATCCGCAGATCAATAAGCATCGATTAGCTTATGTTATTTTCTACCTTAAGGTATCACACCCTTTCTATACTAAGAGGTCGTGCTGAGTTTCATGACCTTCTTCATGAAGTGATGCTCTACACATTTTTACTCACCTTTCTTCTGAGTTGTTCGCGCTCAGGAAAGTTGCGTGTGCGTAATAATGTGATCATCTGAGATTATTAGCAATTGTTATTTCTTTGAACTCTAACGACATTTGTGTCATTCTTATTGTGATTAATTAACTCTATAACTAAGCAAAGGATGATTGTGCTACCAAGTCCGCTATTCTGGTGCACCCTCTTCGGTCAAAGATTTAGGCTTGTGCCGAGGCTTTGAGACTACGTCTTCTTGCCTTACAAAGCAAGTTTCCTCTCGAACTAAGTGACATATCGGTGGTTCGTGATATTCTGGATGTCTTACTAGAATTATCACCATGTTGCCACATGACCGTGTTGTCAGGTTCATGAGTAAGTTGTTTCTTTAAACCACTCCTTTCTCCAAGGATCCGTACTAGATACCCCTGAACTAGTTGGTTGAGCTTAAACAACAACTTGGAGAGTTGTAAGACAAATGTTATATCCAACCCTGTTCCTCCTTACAAGGATGTCTAGTTCTGTTCGTGTTGAAGCAGGATAATAAGTCCTTTTTGGACATGTTATTTTCCCCGCCTTTGACTTGATTGGGCAATCGTCAAATCAAACTCAGTTCCAAGGACAATCTTGATGTCCCCTGCCCTGACCAATGTATATACTTTGTTCATACAACATGTGCGTCCATCTTCTTGGAATGTATAGATAAGCTTGTTATCGATCCCATCAATGACATCCTTACCTTCTCCATGCTAGAAGAGATTCATGTGGAACATTGGGCATTAATGTTGGAAACTTTTGAGAACCATCTTGGTGTTATCTCGAAGTATGTGTTCTGGATGTTAGAAGTAACCTCATCTAGTTCACGTGCAAAATGTTGAAAGAAGTCGCCGTGGATTCGAGTAGCGTTATCTTTTATCCTCGGGAATCATTCCAAGTTAGTCAAGCATGTGCGAGGTATTCTTGATATGGTAGGTTGATACCTTCACATCTCGAGAAGATCCTCCAAGCACACCAAGCCACTGATTGATTTGTTCACGGAAGATAAGGAGTCCAACAAAACTTTGATATCCTCCTAAATGTTTACTAAAAAGGATTAAGTTGTGTTTCGTTGCAAACAATTCATGTAGATGCAGTTATCTTTTGATAACTTTCTATCACATGGGTTTCGCAATCTAGCTCATCTTTTAGAGTTTGACATTGAAGTCCATGTCCTGAGAATCTAGTGACTTTACCTCTATGGTAAATGTTGCATACTTTCAATTCGGATATGTTGAGTCTGAAGTATCTTTCCACTTAACCAAAGCTGAATCTCAAGCAGCAATGATGGTTGGTGTTTTGCAAGGTTTTGACATAGGTCTTTCTGGATATCCAGAAAGATTGGTGTAATGGTTGGCACAATTAGCCGGAAAACCTATTGTCCCCTGCTCTTGAATCAGTAATAACAACCTCTCTTCATAAGGCATCTTCTATGATTTATCATAGGAGTTGATCTTATGGATCCGAATTCTGACCTTTACTTGATGACTGGATAAAGGCTTGTCATCAGCTTGATATCCGCATTTTAAACCTCAAGGAGAACATTTAAAGTAGAGTTGCTAAATGTTTTTCGGTCAATCCTACAGACCCTTTTATGATGGCAAGCGTCTTGTTATGCCAAGTACTTGGAGTCTGAGAATGAAGTTTATTTCTTCTCGTGTCATCAGGAATCTTCTAAACTATTCGTCTTGGAGGTGTAAAGTGATATCACTATCTTCGGCAAAGATGTGGATATACCTGGATGAATAAAGAGTTTCCTTTCCACTTTCTTAAACATGTTCGAAGAGGGACCATGATTTTGGTAATAAATAGTTTATCTTGTTACATGTTCCTTGTGACTCTTGCAAGTCCTCTCCACCAAAACACATTTCTGTCTTGTCCTTCTGTTGAACAAAAGGGTGACCCTTCTGCGTCAAAAGTAGTTCAACAGCTTGGTTTTGCTGGTATCTATCTTTTCCACCTGTAAAGCTCTACTTAAGTTGTTTAGTAGTGGTTTATCTCTTGAAGTATGTGGTTGTGTTATTTCTATTGGAAGCTTTCTTCCCTTAGAAGCCAAATCTTCTGTAATTTCCCTGGTCTCAATCCTTATGAAGATCAGCTAAGCGTCAACTTGAAACCATCTCTTTTTGTTTCCTCTGTTATCTTGACGTGTTTCATGTTTGTTGTCTTTAGAGATGTTCGCGAAACATCTATCCATGATTTGACCATAAGATACTCAGTTTGTGGTTCCGTGTCATTCCCTTTCTTCCTTAGTGTGAGCAGCCACCTCGAAGTTTATGAAGCGCTTCGTCCACTTGTCATGGTGGCATGGATCAACCTCTTCAAGAAGATAGTCGAAGTTTAGTATAACCCTGTTCCTTCTATCTTTATACCTAGGAATCTTGGGATGAGATTCTTTTAAGGGGGATAGAATTGTAAGAACCCTAGTTTTACTAAATAGACAATATGATTTGAATGTGCATTCATGAGCATCATCATTAAAAAAATGCATACAACAAATATATTCCCAAAACCCTAAACCTAGCTTCCCCTCTCTCCCCTTAAAATAAATTGAAAAGGTTTTAAATATTTTTGAAAACCTACCAAAATGTGGATCCCAATTGGTTATAAGGGCCCCTTAGTGTTTTCAGATATTTTATAAAAGTCTCTGTATTTTGAAATTATTCAAAACCGTTTTAGATTTGAAATACAAAAGAGAGAAAAGAAAACAGAAATAGAAAAATAATTTGCAAATAAAAAAGTCTCTCTCTCTCCCTGGGCCGCAGCCTAATTCTCTTCTCCCCTCCCTATCGCTCCCGCGCAGCCCACCTCAGCCCAGCCGCAGCTCGCCACTGGCCCGCGTACCCCTTTGGTCTTGTCCCCTTCTTCTTCCTCTTCCAGAAGGACGCAGCGAAGATGCTGCGTGTCCTGTCGCTCGACGTGGATCCTCGCCGGCGTTATGATGCGCGTCGCCGCCCTAGGATATGACGATAAGAACGGCCGCATCATTCTCTCTTGACCCATACCCATCTCGCTCTCTCTCGCCCTCTCTGCTATTTTTCCCCATTAGCCCGAACCCTAGCCTAGACCTCACCGGCGAGCCCCACCGTTTCCGGCCACCCCGTGCCACGCCATGGCCACTGCTAGAAGTGCCTCGCCGCCCTCTTCATCCCTGCCGAAGCACGCAAGCCGGGAAGGCCCCACCTCGCCGGAATCGAGCTCGCACATCTGTCGGCCATCGCCATTGCCGCTGTTGATTCGGCGTCGTTCGACTGTCCCTGGCCTTGCCATCACCACCATCACGCTCAGGGTGAGGTCGCAGTCCTCGCAGACCCTTCCGTTCCCTTTCTCTCGCTCTCTCTAGCCCCGTCCCCGTCGACCACCTGTAGCCACCGTCGCTATGAGGATCAAGCTCTTGCCGACGTCAGTCATACGTCATCCCTATGCAATAAATCCTTTTTGTTTTAATTAAATGATTTTTAAATCATTTCTGTAAATAAGAAATCCCTGACATGTGGGCCCCTGTTGTAAGTCAAATAAACATTATCTGAATGTTTTTTGTTTAATAAAATGTTAAAATTAATACCAAAATATAAATCATTTTATAATACCCCCAAAAATGATTTAAAATGAATTAAAATTGGATAAATTCATAACTAATTCATTTTAAATCAGAAAAATACAAATAATGTATCAAAATGTTTAGAAAAATGAGCTCTATCTAACTAAGCTATAATCATGCATTGTTCAACAACTTGAATTGCAATTTTAATTAGAAGAACATAGTGAACCCTCTCATATGCCTCAGAGGTTTTTCCGAATTAGGGTTTACACCCCTCGGGACCTTGATTAATTTATCAAGCATGCCTTAGGGGTTTATTTCAATGCAATCTCACTTGCCATATCATCATCCTTGTTTGAGCATTGCATCGATGACATGTGTTGATTGTTTCCCTCTCTTTCCGGTGTTTCCTTCTTCCTGGTAGAATACGATATCGAGATGAAGATCGAAGGCCGAGATCAACACCGTCGAAGCTCGAAGACCAATACTTGGCCAACTACAACTAAGTAAAGTACTAGGTGTCCGAAGCTCTGCCTTCTGGATATCAACTGGCAAAGTCAAGCGAAGCCCCACACATACATATGAATCCTATGCTTTCAAAGTATTTACATTCTTGCCATGTGCATATGATTCCAAAGTCTTTTATCGATAGATAGAGTAATCATATCTGATGCATGTTCACTTTGTATCCTATATTCCCTGATCCACTACTCCTAGCATAACAAAGGTTTGGCTTGTGAAGCGTTATTAGAGCTGTTATATATGTTGTCCTTATCCATGTTTAGCTGTTACCACTAGTCCATCTGGTTGATGAATCAGAGCTGCGAATGAACCTAGTATGACAGGATGACATGGTAAGATCAGAGATGAAAGTTAAACATGCTAAGGCTTGTATGTGAGGCCACGGTGGGTTATGGTTTTTGCAGTCCCATATTTGCCACTCTTAGGACCCGATGTTCTTTCCTCTTGAACCAAGACGAGCGTACAGCCACACGTGGGCCTGGAAACCCCCTCGACCAACTAACTTGCCGAGTAGATTCCATGAGTCACATAGTTCGGGCGTTCCATTCGACATACGCATTCTGGCTCTTCTCGAAGGAGGTGAAGGAGGTGCATTCATACATGTAGGTAAGCGTGGCAGGGAACAACAGATGCTCGGCATCCGTAATCTTGAACCCTATTCACATCATTAGGGACCGACTTCGGGACTCGCCCCATTACGATGGCATCTCCCTAGTGCGTGACTCATGGTCTCGGCGAAAGCAAGGTAAAGGTCGTGTCCAACCACCCTCTGTCGGCCTTCCAAGGAAGATGGCTAGTGTACTGGCATTAAGAGAAGGTTAGTCCGTGTGGGTAAAGTTGTACACCCCTGCAAGGTTATTAATCTTTTCAAAAAGCCGTGTCCACGGTTATGGACGCTTGGGAACGGACGTGAAGATCATAGAGAACTTGAACCTAATCGTAAAACTTGGCAAGTTAAATAATGTGTGCTTAAGGATGCTTCCTCATGGATCGAGGGGGTTATCCTAGATAGGTTCAGTTGATGATGATTTGGTGGATATCAAGAGATGATCAAAGTTAGAGATACCGCTCTCTTATCCCATTTTAAAATATTCAGATTAGTCGAGATTCTTCTCCCTCTTGTTTTACAAAACAAAGATGGCTTTGTGCAAAATAACTCCACCAGCCAAAAGTCTTGCGGAGTACACCCTGTACTCACCCTTGCTTTGTTGATACTTTTGCAACAGAGTAAGTGTTACCATAGAAGATGAGTTCTTCACGGCATCGACATCGACGAGTAGTTTGGAGTTCCCAGTCGGTAGTCTTGGATCTACGGATTAGATGTCATCGTTATGCTTTAGGCCTCTTAGGCCATTTGTTAAGTTTTCTATACTTAATAGAATAATTTGCCTTCCGTTGTTTGATGTTTGTGGTCAGTGACCTCTGCTTGTAATATTTGGTTCTTTGCTCAGTTATGAGCTTGCTGTAATAATTTTTGGTGTCGTAGGGTCATTGTTGTGTTACCGATTTTCTCTCTGTATGCTTTCGAGATTAGGTTAGGCATATGTTCAGACAGTGGTCTGGGATTTGTCTAGCCTTAATCCCAGGGGTGTCATACATATACCCAAGAACTATTAGGTGCATCAGCAAGATGAATGTCTATAACATTGGAAACAAGTCTACTTGAGTCGGAAGTCATACCTCCACTCTTGGCTTTGTCGGCCAAGTACTTGCTACAATTCCTCTTCCAATGGCCATCCGCCTTGCAATAGAAGCAAGTGGATCTGGTTGAAGGAGATGACTTAGTCCCTGAGAAAGCGCTTGGGACTGGGTCCGGAGCCTGCTTTCCTCCCGACTTAGCCTTCTTCTTAGTCCAAGAACTCTTCTTGAACTTAGCCTTATTCTGCACCATCAACACTTGACTGGCGCCCTTCTTGAGATCCGCCTCTTCCTGCTTGAGCATCCCATGTAATTCGGTGAGCTTCTTATCCATACCATGCATGTGGTAGTTCGAAATGAACTGATCATACGCACTAGGAAGGGAGTTCATAATTATATCCGTAGATAACTCTTCGCTAATGGGTTAGCCAAGCCTCTCTAGACACTGCACGTAACCAACCATTTTGATCACATGCAGACTCAGTGGATCACCATCCTTAAGCTTGCAACTCAGCAAAGCCTGAGAGACTTGATACCTCTCAGTCTTCGTCTGAGCCTGGAACATACTTTTGAGGCTTTTGATCATATTGTAGGCCTCAACAGTCTTGAACTGCTTTTGCAAGTCTGGTTCCATGTGATCAAGAACAAGACAACTAATATCCATGGACTCATCCTTAGCCCGACGGTAGGCATTGGTGGCAGCGACATTCGCATTCTCATTCGGCTCTTCTGGAAGTGGGTTGTCTAGGACATGGTCCTTCTTTTCTTATTTGAGAACAATTCTCAGATTTCGATACCAGTTGGTAAAATTAGTGTCGTTCAGTTTATCTTTCTCAAGAATGGTTCTAAAAAAACCGGATATCTGAGAGTGACTGTTACTTAGTGCCATGATCTACAACAGAAATATGCAAAACACTTAAGACCTAGATTCATAAAATAGCAAGGATATTAAACACTTTAATATTTATGCTCCCACTAGAAGCAACACCCCTCCGATGGTTGCTTAGTGATTCAGGACCCTAAATAAGCAAGTTGTCTAGTGAGATTTAGCATCACCGCTAGCCGCTAAGTGATCTAGGTAGACAACTCCTTGTCAATCGCATCTCATACGACTCCTATTGGTCGGGTGGCATCACATGCCCCGGCTCCCATCCGACTTTTCCCCGAGCCCCACAACTGTTGTGATAGACCTGACTAGCTTACCGAGTGTTTCCGCTGTAAGAGTCCGAATTGAACCCACCTAGTTGGAAAGAATTGGCAGCACCTCAATTTTATGAGCCCACTACCAAAAATGTCCGACTTGTGATGGTGCAAACACTGGCGGGAAAACCGACTAGACCTTCTTTGAGCGATTAAGATTTTACCGACTACCGAATAGAGGTAAAATGAAAGACATATCAATAACACAAAATAAATAAATTATAATCTGAAATGGTATGGCTCTCTTCATGGCGATCTCCATCTCCATAAAGTCTGTAATCCGATTCGTGCCAACTCTTGTCACTTGTCGTCTAACTCCATGTCGCCGACTTGTACATCGACTTGCACGTCATCCGGATTCTCCAAACAGCTACACTAGCTTAGTAAAGTAAATTACAAAGAGAATCTGACACGCAGGTCGTATACAATAAAATGACAACACCTAGGCTCCAGCCGGCTGAGAAAACAGTGATTCGCAGATCACATATGGATTACGCACATACATCACAGCACCTAGGCTCCAGCATGCTGACAAAAAACAAGTTATGCATAGATACGCTATCTACCGGCGTTGTGAAACTCGCAACGACATCTAAGGCGCTATGCAGGGCGAAGCCGGTGGTCCCGACCATTGTTGCGATTTGATAAAACTCTTTGATCTTTTATCACCGCCTCTAGATTTACGTGTTACAGTCTACCCCGATGGGGGTATGTTGTTCCACGACCTTAGCAGTATGATCATGGAAATCAGATCTACCATTCCCCGAGTACAGTTGATCCAATCAACATCGTTCAAAACCGATCTATCTCATAGATCAATCACCAAAACAACACATAGATCCAATCTATAGCCAACCGCATATCACATATGCGAGATCTCGACCCTAAAACCAGAAGCTATTACTCTGATACCACTGTTGGGCAACGTAGAGATAAAACAAAACTTTTTCCCTCTAACATGGTGATCCCAAGATCTTGCTGAGGTAGAAGGCCACGAGGTTTACCACTAGACGCGCGGTTGCAGATTACTGATGTAGCACATCAGTTGATGCAGTGCAGTCCTTGCGATCCCGATCCAATCAACGATCGTCCAAGCGCTGATGATACAACGCCTCTGTTGGTGTCCACACGTACAAGGAGGAGCGCCGGTGGTGAACTGCTAGGTTTGTTACGACGGCTGGACTATTGTGGAGCTAGGGTTTCCAACTCATGGAATGACCTAATTGATCAACCCTCCTGGGTTTCTCCGCCCCACTATATATAGGGAGTGAACATGGGATCCACTCACTCATGGCCCATTCACCAAAGCCCATATAATATTAGTCACCGTGAGTCCGACTCACTAACTCAGTCCAAATCCGGCTCAGGTCCAACCCAACAAGATTTCTGGTTCAGATCCAATCTGAACTTGCTCCCGCTCTTAAGTGTGTGACCCCGCAGATTCATGGAAATTTGGACATGATTGGAATCCGAGTCTCAGTCGATCAGTCGGTAGCGGCTCCTAGCAGAACGTGCCGACTCCTAAGTACCAAAGAGTAATGACGACTTTTCCTTTCCAATGCGACTTGCATCCGAGTCCCTTTTTCCTCACGATATACCTTGTCATACTATAGGAGAATATTTGTCATCCCTTAAATTGTCCGAATCTCTTCTCGATCCGAGGTAAGTGATTCATCGGACTAACGCTTAGTCGATCGCCTCGGTTATCACTTAACTGAGTTGTGCATGGCCATACTTTCCGAATCAGATCATTCGAGAGGTCCCAGAGAATATCTCTCCAAGTGGAGGGACAAAATCCCATCTTGGTTATTCAGATCACGCAACTTGATTCTCAGTCGACCCGAACTCTTCCTTTATAACTTCCTAGTTACGGATCAACATTTGACAGAACCTAAGTCGGTGATCCTGAACTCGGACTATGCAATAACCACATGTCTAAGGATTACATTGATTGAGATATAGAAATGACAACTTGTTCGTTGTACCTCAATATGGGTCAATCCTACTCGTTAAACTCTTTAGTCGAATCTGTGTAAGTCGGAATGGCATCTCCATGCCCATGAAAAGTGGAACCCAGTCATCAGCCGACTTTCACATTGGTCTAAGTTGTGTGTCCATTACAACCTCAATGACCAAGGATATTTAGTACAAACAACATGAATGTATAGTTCCACAACCGAATCCCATATTCAATGATATACATCAGATGTTTATACAAGGAAAACTTAATATCTTTATGAATACAATGAGAAATATCATCATATGTGATTGCCTCTAGTACATATTCCAACAACCACCATACCCATCGGGTAGGTGCGCCTCTCCGTCATATTCAGGACACGTGGCAACTACCACACCGAGCTCATAGACTTTGACGTGGCTCACATCAATCTCCCATACAATGTCATCCTCCGCTACCCAGCTCTAGACAAGTTCATGGAAGACACACACCACGCCTACAACATCCTCAAGATGCATGTAGGCAACGATGGAACCATCAAGGACCACTGTGATGAAGTGGAGGCCCTGGGATCCCTCGAGCATGAGTACAAAGTAGATGCCAGTGCGTACCCCGAGGACGTGGATGCATTGGTTTATGTTGGGGCTCTACAAGGAGGATACAGATGGTGGCTCAGGAAAACACCATCTCCAAGAGCAGGGTGCGGTCGGCACCTGAGCCTTCAAGAGGGGCCAGGTACCGTCACCACCCCATGCAAGTGCTGAAGAGGCTCTAGAGAACTACCTCGACCTAGGGCTCTAGACTTCCCGATGGACCGCACCTAGTGTGCGAGCAACACCGGCAGCCCCCCTGAGGGCAGCTAGGCCACCGGCCGAGCAGGAGATCACGGCTGCGGGAAGGTGGACAAGCCTCTCCAAGCAAGATGCCTCACTCCACGACTTTTGAAGGTGAACCTCGAGAAACTCCCATCCCTTTCCATCTTATATTCAATGTGACCCCGTGTGAGACAAGACGGTGTTGTAATAAGCTTGAACTCTCATTGATTTTTTGGATCTTGTGCTCCATGCACGTCTTGCCATTCGTTTTTCCCTTGGAAAGGTCTTCTCTAAAAACCATACCTAACTGAGTTCCCTCACATACACTATGCGAGAGGGGGGCTGGGCACGGTGCTCATCACTAGTCACTCCCCGGAATCATTAGAGCCTAAAGTGTCCAGATCTAAACTTACGAACTTGTTCCGGCCATAAGTTACCTCACCTACGGACTCTGGTGCTTGTGTCTCTCGCATGGCGCATGTATCAAACTCTAGCGGTATGTGCATTTTTATCTACGGCCCTCTCCTAGGAAGTTCTACGGGGCGACTTGTGAGGGAACATTCCCCTCCGTTAGCCTGTTCAGGACTTAAAGTGTGAGCATTGAACTTACAGGCTGGGTCCGGCTATGAGTTACCTCACCCACTCTCCTGGATCTTAAAAAGAAAAAAATGTTTTAGCAGCGGCTCATGAGGCCCTATTCCTCCGCAACCCGAGCTCTCTCAAGACCTAAAGTGTCGATCTCTGAACTCACGAAACGGGTCCAGCGATGAGTCACCTCACCCATAGTTCCTGATATTTGAAAAAAATCTCTTTAAGCGACGGCTCATGAGGCCCTGTTCCTCCGCAAGATGATCTCTCAGAACCTAAAGTTTTGAGATATGAACTCATGGACCAGGTCCGGCTACGAGTCACCTCACCCACGGTTCCTGACATTTATAAAAAACTCGTGTGAAACCCTCAAAACCCTCAACACGGGGGCAGGCGGGAAAAGCACTAAGTCTTATGGATTTCTCCTAGAGAGGCTTACGGGGTGACCCTGGAGACACCCTCTCCAGTGGTTAAACTTCATAGGGCCTAGAACGTGAGCTCTGAACTTACAGGCCTAGCCGGCAGTAAGTTACTTCACCTATGGTTCCTAGTTCTTACAACACTTCACATAAGTGCATTTCAGGACTCCAGCAACACGTGCTTACGTGTTATGGTCATCCTCTAAGGAGGCACCTAGGAAAGGCACACGAGGCGGAGCTCCCTCGCGTGACAATCACTACTTGTGGCTTGAAATGATCCACCATCGGATCGCCGCGGACGCTATCAGGCGTTGGCCCTACAGTACTCCACCGGAAGGCCTGCCGAGCAGCTCAGGAGACAATCACGACCATAGACCTGCACAGAGGCAGCCATGTTAGGGCTCGCTCCCCTTTCCTCGGAGGGAGGACAACGCCTTCGCCTGCATAACCAAGAAACAACGTTGCGCATGAGCCTCGTGAGGATGGTATTTCCGCTCAAGGGTGCAGACCCCGGAGGTTTGGAACGGATCCCTCCATGAGGGTGCATGGCAAGGTCACTCCTCAAAAGGACTCACCTAATGTTGTGTCAGCATGCAACAACATATTGCCTAAGCAACCTAAGGTCCAAAGGCCTAAGTTGTCCTCCACAATACCGGAGGGCTACTCACCTGGGGCACGAAAAAGCCTCGCGAGCCTAATCAAGTGAATCCTGCTACACGGCAGTCCGGCCAATCGGCTGAAAGGAGCTCTACCAGAAGGGTCCCACGAGCGTCATCATCATGAACCACAAGCGTCATCATCAGAAAGGAGCACTATTCCTACAACTTTGCCTCGCGAGGGCGTAATCCCAGGGCACCTAGCCCTTCAACAGAAACGCTCAAAGGATCGAGAAGCCTGTCCCTAGGAAAAGAAGGCACGAGCGACCACCGCCGACCTCGTCAAGCAGGCACTACGCCATGGACACACATCAAGATCCCAACATCACAATAAACATGCATAAGGAGAACACCAAACGGGAGGATCTATTATAGGTCCACATAACGGCCTTCCTTACAGCCCGGCTACAAGGCAGGAAGATGACGGCTCCTAAGCCACAACTAAGGCTTTGCCGGTTCCAAGGCAGCCATCGCAAGGACTTCCCCTCCAGCCTGTCATAGGTGGCAGGGGTAGTCGACGCAGCACGACATCTGTTCGTACACCACCACCACCTGGAAGTCTTTCTCGGTATCAGACCTGCGACACAGTACGGAGCCACGAACGGTCTCATGGTAACGAATGAAGCTCTTCAATCGGAGGTGAAGTACATCTCCTCTGGCGAGGGGGTCTCCACCCTCACAAACCACTCTCCGTTGCCTCCTGAGTGCCTTAGGCGTGCGCGCCCCCCATTGCAATCTTGAACGACAAGAGAGAAGCGCATGGGGAGTTGCACCCTGGAGGACCAATCCTCCTCCTTGAGAACGAGGAAAAACTGGACCACCGGGTTGGGGTCACCCCCATACTCAACCTTGACCCCGGTCCGGGGGGAGAGACGGGTCCTCATCTTGGCAGATAGCATGGGCAACCGCAGTCCAGGCATGTCAGACCGCGCATGGCGGAGCGGTTTCGGCCCTCTTCAGAGGGAGTGGGGCGACTTCAGTGGGCCCGGAGGTCACTTCCGCATGGTCGCACACGGCTGCGCTTCGCCGGAGGAGTCTCCCCGGCCTCAGACATCGCCATCTTGCCCTTCACCGCCGCTGAGAAGCGCCTAGGCACCATGGAAAGGGGCGAAGCTTTGGCATGGAAGAACAAGGGAGGAAGAAAGGGAACATAGGTGTGGAAGTGAAAATATTCCTCCCCGCTCCCCAATTTAACCAGTCCAGTTGAAACGACACATCACTACACCACACACGCGGTATTAACTGCTAGACCCCATGCACTGTCGCGTCGTGGGAACAACTCCTAGAGTGGGAACATTGCGCTCCAGATCTATGGAAGAGACCACATGGCCAGTTGGGCTTCACGACCAAGATTCAGCATGTTAGGTCCTCATTAACAAACAGAGGGGGGCCTCCATCGTCTAGGGCCGCTTGCCCCTTCGAGCCCACAAAGGGACACCTGCAAGCCAAGTGCCCTGGGGCTACTATTGGGGCCCTGGCAACCGGGGTGCCATGTGCCCATAATTGACGAGCCCCGCGTTAGAGGTACCGCCATCCTCGCGAGGGAGCAATGCCTCCAGAGATGGACCAACCATGCAGGTGTCGCAAGGCCCCGCCTCGCGAGAGAATGAACCTCTAGAGGGAACGCCTCCCGAGGGAGCCTGCCACTACGCCGCGCTATGCCCTCAAGCCTCGGATACCTCGAGCGCATCAAGGGTAGGACGATAAATTCATCATTCAAAGCGTGAGCCATGGCCCAACAAAGATGGCAGTGGCCCTGCAGCGCCAACTGCCTCGGTAAAGGAAGCCTCGGTCCGCCCCCCTTTTTGCAGGGAAAGGACAGGTGATCTCGTGGTGGAAGACTCCTTCCATTGCCATTTTGGTGAAAGGGGGAAAAGATGAGAGCGCTAGATGAACAAAAGCGACGTCGATGAAGGCCGCTTTACAGGAGGATGGAGTGGCGCACGACGAGCCAGACCAAGTCCACGTAAAGTAGTCTCCTAGACCGGGATCTCGAGAAGCGGCACTCTGGATGCCGTACCCCTCAAAGACTAGGGGAAGAGGCCCGACACCGCCCTATATAAGAGACCCTCCTCCTACCTTAGAACAGATCGATCCCCTGTGATCTAAACCCAAGACTTACAACCTCCATTGTACCCTCTAATGAGTGCATATTTGAATCATGTTTTAGATTATTATTTTGCATTATAATGGTAGGATCTTGGTATTTTACGACGTTCACACGCACTTTTTATGTTTATTTTCACCATGATCATATCAGATGATGGATGCGATGGACACAATTCTTGGACCAGTTATATTGGAGTGAAAAGGAGCCAAAAACTACGTAAATTGCTTATTTGGGAAATATTAATAACACTATAAGAAAACCCGAAGAAGTTGGAGGATACAGAAGGGTTAACGACCAACTATGTGGCAGGAAGAAATATTCCGGCCGTATAATTCCCACCGTATAGTTGGCGCCAACACCGCCTCCTCAAATAGTTTCACCCCATGCATCTGGATCGGACAGACGACATACAGAACACCCAAAAATCTCCAAAACCTAACCTCTAGAGGGAGAACTCATCCACCGGGGATCCATCTTCGCCCTGCGCAGATCCGGGAGGCTAAGTCATCGATCTTCATCATCAACCACTGCATCACCACCATCTCCATCCATCCCATCTACATCTTGTCTATATCTTGTTGTAATTTCCGTACTCGTTGTGGATTTATACAAGTACTATTCATCTATGATAGATTCCATTACTTTTGTCATGATGTTGATTGCCTCCATGTCTAAGTAGATCATTAGTTCTTGGGGAGATGGAGAAACCCTAGCATGAGATTGAAATAATATAAATTTTATTTTGATATTCATCGCTGTGACCATGTGTTAGATTGTCTACATCTTGATGTTGGGAGAAGTCGACCTCTCAATATTTGCCTCTTGTGGGGACTTGATGGAGGGAACTAATTGTTGGTAGACAGAGGGATGTTAGCACTTACAGTGACTATAAAGTTGTTGGCACAACTTAGATTTCATCATGGGAATCGAGGAAACTCACAAAAAACTATCCATGCCATGAGATACATCCTGCGGGATTATGTCCCTTAATAGAACAGTAATTCAATTGATGTTGATTGATGTCTGCTATGGTTATGAGGATGATTTGAGCAGTGGTTGCTGCCTCATTGTCCAAATATGGAGTTCCTCCCACACATACATAGTTGAGAATGTTCATGATAATAATCTTTACCTCATACCTTTATAATGCTAGTGGTGTATCCACTAATCCCTAAGAACAGTTTTCCCCACTGAAGTTTTATATCTCTTTTACATACGCGATACTTATATTCTATATTCAGTTTTGTTTACTTTACTCATTGTTCTCTTATACCAAAACCTCAAAAACACCTTTTTACGCAATACTCAAATTTTATATTGTCACTTAGAACTTTATTTAGAATTTATATTTTTAGTATTTATTTCAAGAATTCTTAGACTTCAGACTCCTGCTCCCTGTCGGATCGATATCTTTATTTTGAAACTAGCTGCAAACGATCTGTGCACTTGCAGTCATCAAGCTATTTTCTGGCGCCGTTGCCAGGGAGCTAAGTGTTGTACGTCTTTTAGTTTTTGCTTATTTACTTTAGTTTTGTTAATTTTTGTTTTGAGTTACAGGTTTCCACCAAAATGATGGAGTTTGAGCATATGACTAGTGCTAACCCACTCAGCCACTTTGGGAAGCCCTATGATATTTATAAAAGAGACAACTCGAGCGAGAAGACAAGGGGGTTTGAAATAAATACTATAATACTTGGTATTTTATAGAACAAGTAATTTACTGGAGATGAAGAAGATCCCGATCCATATGAGCATATTGCATGTTTCAAAGATATATGTGGCACGTTCCAATTAACATGGTATACCGCTGATGAGGTAAGGGTTAAACTTTTTAGTCAAACTTTGACAAGTACAACTCTCTCATGGTATACCTCTCTACCCTCAGAAGCCATTACTACTTGGGATAATTTAGCTTATGAATTTCTATCCAAAAATTATCCATTATCAAAATCCTTTGGGATCATGCGTATTATAATGACTTGGAGGAACCGTCCTAATGAAGGACTAGTAAGAGCTTATATTAGATTTAAATATTTACTTAGTCAATGTCCTCATCATGATTTTCCTGAATGGTATTTACTGCATATCTTTATGGTGGTTTAATTGAACCTAATAAAATTGAACTAGACTCTTGCGCGAGAGGAGCTTTTATGGATTTACCTATAACTAAAGCTTGGGTTTTACTTAATAGAATTCGTGATCATAGAGTTTCATGGAAATTTGGTCTAGGAAGTGAAGGAGGCACATAAATAGATTATGAATGTATTCATGACTATAATAAAAAGGGCCATGTCAATGAATTATCTAAAGAGCTTTATTTAGATTGAGATCTTGTGTTGCAAGTTGTTATAGATTTTATAGAACACATCAAAGCTCCAAAAGATGGTTTGACCAAGTATGATCCACCACCCGAATCTGAGAAGAAAAGAGAAGTTAAATCAACATTTGCCTCCCTAGAACAATGTATGAGATACCTTTCCCTAACACTACACATAAGAATATTTTGGAATATGAACATGTCAAGGCAGTACAGGAGGAGAAAGAAGAGGAAAGTGTGCAATAATTGAAGAACATCTGGATGAAACCAAGGATGGAGAGGTAACCAAGGAAGAAATTATGGCTATGTATGCACATTGTAACATAGTTGAACTTGATGAAGAGACTTATATATTGGTTAAAGGGAAAACTAAGGTAAAAGATGTGGGTAAGCCTATTCTTCCCTGGATATTTAAAGAAACCTCACATTACGGTTTATGTGATCTTGGCACCGAAGTTAATGTTATATCTTATGATTTTTATTTAGAAATAAAAGAAGAGATAACACCGACTACAATAGAAAATACTAATATGACAATCATGTTAGCCAATAATTTGTATAGAATTCCAATGGGAGGAGTTAAAGATGCAACTGTCACAATTTTCAATAAAAATCTTCCTATCGATTTTGTAGTTGTTGACATGCCAGCTGACACTCTTTTCCCAATCATATTTGGAAGAAACTTTTTGAGTGATGTAGGTGCCACAGTCGACTTCAAAAAGGAGGTTATATCCCTTAAGCTTGGGAAAGCGGAAAAAGAATTCCACTTTTCCAAATTTAAAGACAAACCTCTACATATAAAAGAAGAAGAGAAAGAGATGGAAGCTCTTTTCTTAAGTAATCAACAAGAATCAATAAATGAAGACCAAAATTGTGAAGAAATAGTTATGGAGGACAAGACTCCAGAAGAATTAGAAAGTGAATTTGATACATTTCCCATCTTAGAACCTCCAACCGATGAAGCTTTTGAAGAGCCAGAAAAGAGAGGGGATGAAGAATTACCACCCACAAAATTAAAAACTCTACTAGATAATCTTAAATATAGACTCTTAGATGATACTAATAAATTCCCTATTATTATTAGTGCTAAACTTTCAGGAGAAGAAGAAGAAGAACTCATGAAGGTACTAAAGGAGCACCGCAAGGCCTTTGGGTACTCAATAGACGACTTGAAGGGTATTAGGCCCATGATAGCCGTCCATCGAATATTCATGGAGTAAGGTGCTAAACTAGTTGCATAATTTAATAGAAGACTAAAGCCTGAAATGAAGGAAGTGGTAATAAAGGAAATAGTATGCCTACTTGATGCAGGTATAATTTATCGTGTAAAAGAAAGTGAATGGGTAAGTCCTGTTTATTGTGTTCCTAAGAAAGGTGGCTTTACTGTTGTTCCTAATGAAAACAATGAATTGATACCTACTAGAACTATTGTTGGACATAGGATGTGCATAGATTTCAGGAAATTGAATAAGGAAACAAGGAAAGATCACTATCCTTTACCGTTCACAGATCAAACTTTAGAGAGGTTAGAAAACCACACTCATTTTTCTACTTGGACGTATACTCTTGTTTTCCCAAATAGCTGTTCATCCTGATGACCAACTTAAAAAAACTTTCATTAGTCCTTATGGTTTACATGCTTACCGACGCATTCCTTTTGGTCTATGTAATGCTCCAACTACTTTTCAAAGATGCATTACTGCAATTTTTGCAGATTTTATGGAACTGATAATGGAAGTATTTATGGATGATTTTTCTGTCTATGGAACTTTGTTTACTAGTTGCTTGGATAATCTCCATATAATTTTGTAGCATTTCAAACAAACCAATCTTGTTCTAAACTCGGAGAAGTGCCATTTTATGGCCAAAGAAGGCATAGTCCTTGGACATGAAGTATCAAGTAAGGGTATTCAAGTAGATAGGGCTAAAGTTGAAGCAATAAAAAGAATGCCACAACCAAGGGACATAAAAGGTATAAGAAGTTTTCTTGGTCATGTATGATTTTATAGAAGGTGCATTAGAAATTTTTCTAGAATTTCTAAACCTTTGACTAACCTGTTGCAAAAGGGAGTAAGATTTAACTCTGATGATAAATGCCTTATTGCCTTTGATAAACTTAAATATGCTTTATCTCGTGCTCCCATCATTAAACCACCTATATGGGATACGACTTTTTATTTAATATTTGTAGCTAGTGATGATGCTATAGGAGTAACTCCGGGATAACACATAGGTCGTAGATTTAATATTATACATCATACTAGTAGAACTCTCAATAGTTCTCAAAAGAATTATCCTAAGGATGAAATAGAACTCTTTACTGTATTTTTCTCTTGTGATAAGTTTCGTTCTTATATTGTTGATGCAAAAGTAAGACTTCATACGGATCATGATGGTTTAAAAAACTCCTTGAGAGGAAGATTCATAAGCAAAGACTGATCCATTGGATCCTTTTACTTCAAGAACTTGAGTTGCAGATTATGCAGAGACAAGAAGCAAAGGTAGTGGATGCATCATCTATATTTGTCTAGCAAGACACCGATCTTACTGAGAGGAGCTTTAGTCCTGGTGATTTTTATTTTAGAGAATTATTATATGAACTAAGGTCAAATCGTCCCAAGAAGAATAAGTCCTTATTGCTGGAGGAGCTTGTCACTCCCGACTAAATAAATGGTAAGCGGAAGGTACGTTTTTTTACTCTAATAAGTGCTTTGCTTTCACAGTTTCTACCTCTAAATTTTTTGCCTTTGAATTCCTCTTATTTTTCTCAAGCTTTTGAGAGGTTTCTTTAACTATATGGGCGCAACTATACGGCCGAAGAAAAATCTCCCGCTATATAGTTGGTCGTTGAAGCTACAGTACCCCTCGCAAAAAAAAAATCGGTGAGCAGTATCTAAACGGCTGCAACTATATGGTCGGAGAAAAATCTCCCGCCATATAGTTGGTCGTCAAAGCTTCTGTATCATTGACCCATTTTCATTCTTATTTATACTTTTATTCATCTAAAATTTTTTTTGTCGGTTCCTAGACGGTAATCTAACCGACCTGGGTTTGAGATATTTGGAAATATCTTCCCGAAACCAACTATACGGCTGGAACTATACGGGCCGCGACCATATAGTTGGCCGTTACGGAGTAGGACTGCTCCAAATCCGTGGTTTCTTTTCCTAATCGGTTTGGATTCTTTTCTTGGGCATGAATTTGGTGTTTCTCGCAAGTTTTACCGACCTCTGACCCCTCTTATATACTGCCATTGTGTCTCTATCTAATCACAAATCACCAGGAACAAATCCAACTATGCGCTATCCGGTCCCAAGCCATGGAAAACCTATGGGGCTCATTGCTCCTAGGGACCTTTCAAGCAGCCCGTCGATGAAGGACGACGATGGGGAGGTGGAGAGGTTTAGCCCAGCGTGCTAAGAGTATGTCGAGCCAAGATTCTACAATAGCGACCCCGATGAAGGCTGGATCGACGTTTACATCTACCGTGACGTCTATCATCCCCAGGGTTCCACTAGGCGGTGATGAAAAGAACTCAAGAAGAGAGAGAAGGCCACAAGCCGCACGGAAAAGGGCGTGTGGAGACGGTCAAGTTCATCACTACAGATCCAAGGCCGCACAAGCGTAAGGAAATACCTAACTTTGGTATAGGTGCTAGGAAGGAACCGGCGTTGCCCCGCTCGAGGCCAACCACTGGCGCTCATACGAGGGTGAAACCTCAAGAGGAGTGGAGGAGCAGCTTCTAGTTCCCCGATACATCACTAATGGATGAGGAAGAAGAAGTTGTCCCAGGACAAAGGATGGCGTACAGACATTGGAGATATATCAGAAGCAGGAGCTACTCCATTGCATAGAAGTCCGTCACCACCTCAAGGAGATAGAGAAGAAGGATTATCTTCTCCCGATGGTGACTAAGCTCGTAGATAGGGTGGACACTCTGAAATCTGATTCACGCAGGTGCTACAGCCGCATCACCGCTCTGGAGGATACCAACAAGAAGCTACGCACCGCGGTTCTACATGCCATGGCGCCATAGTGACCTTCAATAAATCACGGTATCAAATAATTGCGAGGGATTATTTGACCCCACCTAGCTTGACTCCAAGCTTGGGGAGATCTTGAATACCTTGTAATCTATCTTATAAGTTTTTTTACTATTCTAGTTTTGCATTAGTTCGAGCTCATAAATAAAGTTTGCATCATTAGAATTCCCTTCAGGAATGGTTGATACCTCTTATGAAATTCTGAGTTTATTATAACATATGGAGCATTATTGAGTTTGAGCTTGTCTTATTGGATATATAAATGGCTTGAGTATAATTTTACTTGCACTTGTGTCTTCCACACCATTGGTATTAATGGAACGTATAAGGATAATTTGATCAATATTTTGTAGGTCAATGGTTTGATTTAAAAAAAGGAGAGATTATCTAATTAATTAAGTTGAAAAAGAAAAAACTTGAACAAAGCAGAAATTATAAGTGCTATCAAATAGAGTGAGAACAAGTTGAGGTAGAATACTCAAGTTATAAATATGCTTCATATATATTTGGAATTTGGTAATTGAGATAGTTAAACTTTGAATTCCTACATGAAGTGGAATATATGGCTAGCGCCTTTGCACAACACTTAAACAAAAGTGTGAGCATGAATATATAAAGAGAAAGAAGAAAAAGAAAGATGAAGAAAAAGAGAAAATGTGCAACGGCAAATAGGCATATACCACTATATTGTAGTAAGACAAAGAGATGTTTGAGATTTTGAATCCCAAGTGAATATGTTAATCCTAAAAACACTTGGTACTACCTCACTAACTCATTCGGTTGAACCAAATACTTTTACATCATGTTGAGAATAATATTTTGTGAACTATTAATTGCTAAGGTGTGGAAGCCTTCTAAAATTATTCGGATGGTTAGAGTAAGGTACTATTCATGAACTTATTTATATGTATCCTTTGTGATAAACACATGCTGCAACTGTCTCATTTATTTTATCGACTCAGCTTCATGAATATGAGGATCACATCCATTAAGCTAAACTTTCTCGGGACGAGCAATAGTCTAAGCTTGGGGAAGTTGATGAGTGCATATTTGCATCATGTTTTAGATTATTATTTTGCATTGTAGTGGTAGGATCTTGGTATTTTACGGTGTTCACACACACTTTTTATGTTTATTTTCACCAGGATCAGATCTGATGATGGATCCGATGGACACAATTTTTGGACCAGTTATATTGGAGTGAAAAGGAGCCAAAAACTACGTAAATTTCTTATTTGGGAAATATTAATAACACCAGAAGAAAACCCGAAGTAGTTGGAGGATACAGACGCTTTAACGACCAACTATGCGGCGGGAAGAAATATTCTGGCCGTATAGTTCCGGCCGTATAGTTGGTGCCGATACCCCCTCCTCAAATAGTTTCACCCTGTGGACCTGGATCGGAGAGACGACATATAGAACACGCATAAATCGCCGAAACCTAAAATCCGGAAGGCATATGGAGGGGGAACTCATCCACCGAGGATCCATCTTCGCCCTGCGCAGATCCGGGAGTCTAAGGCATCGATCTTCATCATCAACTGCTGCATCACCACGATCTCCATCCATCCCATCTACATCTTGTTATAATTTTCGTACTCGTTGTGGATTTATATAAGTACTATTCATCTATGATAGATTCCATTACTTTTGCCATAATGTTGATTGACTCCATGTCTGAGTAGATCATTAGTTCTTGGGGGGATGGAGAAACCCTAGCATGATATTGAAATAAGATAAAGTTTATTATGATATTCGACCATGTGTTAAATTGTCTACATATTGATGTTAGGAGAAGTCGACCTCTCAATATTTGCCTCTTGTGGGGACTTGATGTATGGAACTACTTGTTGATAGACGGAGGGATGTTAGCACTTACAGTGACTATAAAGCTGTTGGCACCCCTTACGTATCAACTTGGTAATCGAGAAAACTCACAAAACACTATCCATGCCATGTGATACGTTCTACAAGATTATGTACCTTAATAGCGCAGTAATTCAATTGATGTTGATTACAGTCTATTGTGGTTATGAGGATAATTTGAGCAGTGGTTGCTGCCGCATTGTCCAAATACGGAGTTCCTCCCACACATACATATTTGAGAATGTTCATGATAATAAGCTTTATCTTGGCCCTTTATAATGCTAGTGGTGTATCCCCACTGAAGTTTCAAATCTCTTTTACATACACAATACTTATTTTCTACATTCAGTTTTGTTTACTTTACTCATTGTTCTCTTATACCAAAAACCAACAAACACCTTTTTATGCAATACTCGCATTTTATCTTCTCACTTAGAACTTTATTTAGCATTTCTATTTTCAGTATTTATTTCAAGAATTCTTAGACTTCAGACTCCTGCTCCCTGTGTGATCGATATCTTTATTTCGAAACTAGCTACAAATGATCTATGCACTTGCAGTCATCACCCTCGTGAAGCAAGTGAGCAATACAACAAAGTAGGAGTAGAGGCTTTATCTCCTTAGGAGGGTCCAAAACCTGGGTAAAAAACCCGTGTCACCTCTCTTCTGTGTTCTTGCTCCGTCATCGCCACCATTGCCAAGGCTCCTTGGGAACGCGTGTTCAGCGACCTCTCGAACCAAGGGATCGTTGGACCCTAGTTCCTTCACGTGACAAATCTCGACAGTTGTAGATCGTCAAAGTTGGATCCGCCAAAATCATGACGCCGGAGCACAGAATTCCCACAGAGAGCGTCAATTGACGTGGGTCTCCACGGCAATGCCAATGGTTGATGGACTCAGGTTTAAGGGTAGAAGAGCATGTTGGTGGATTTGTCGGCTAACAAACAAGAAGGGGAACAATTTACCTAGGTTCAACCCCCGGAGGTTAAAACCTACCCATGTTAGTTAGTTTTCGATTATCAATGAAGATTACAACATTGTCTGTGATGGCTATGGTGGTGTAGATTGGATCTTGCCTATGGAAAATTATGAGTAAGCTTGAGTTTTTTAGAGAGGCCTCCTCGGTGGCCCCTCCTAGCCTTTATATGAGAGACTAGGTCTCATGTACCGTGACTCTCATGGCTACCCTCACGTGGTTCAAGTCCCTCTGGTCCTTCTCCCTATGAAAAAATTCCATGATATTTTTCCTTGAATTAATTGGTGCTAGAAGGTCCCTGAAATAGAAAAAATGAAAAAGGAGGTTTTCTACGTCCCAAAAATTTAATACCAAGATACGGGACTTTGTAGGAAATTCATGTAAATCATCTAAAAATGCATAAACAATGATGAATTTATGCAAATAACAATATAAACTAGCTCTATATGTGGATATTATGATGATACAAAATGGAGAGAATTTTAACATGTAGCCCAAAAGTTTAGACGTTAAGGCAATGGGGTCCAAGTTGCGTGTAATATCGCGGAAGGGTTGTAGTAGCTTAGCCAATTGCCGACAGGGGCCAAATGGGGGAAATACAAATCTAACGGCCAATGGATCGTTTGAACTAGTCAAAAAACGGTTGAACTCAAATCCCGCTATTAGGTCAACTCTTCTTGCATTGACCCGTCAGTATTTCCTGGTATCCTTTGCGGTCATGGACTGGTTTACACCTGCGAGGATTAGATCTTCTTCTCTGCTCTGCTCTTCTCCCCTATTATTCCCCTCTCCATTACCTTGCTTAGCTTTGACTACTGGTCTCCAGATCGGAGCTCGCCGTTGCTCTCCTTGCGTACCCACCATGGCCGGTCAACCTCCCACACCCTTAATCGAAGCTTGCCGCCGTTGCCCTCGCCTCGTTTTTCCTAGTCGGTGTGTCGGAGCTTCGCGTCCCCATCTTAGCCTCTCACCGTTTCCTAGACCTTCTCGCACGGCGGAGCGCGTCCGGCCAGGCAATCCGGACTGACGACCGGCCTTGGGCGGTTGCATGCTGTCACGCACCCCAGGCATGGTAGCCCTATTAGAGGAGTTCAAGGACAACACTCTCATTGCCACCATACTGGGCACACGTCCCGTCATGTCACCGATAGACTTACTGTCGGCTTTCAGGTCTCATTTTGGGATCATACAAAAAGTGGTCAATATTGAGGTATGTGTGCCGCCATTCGATTTCTTCGTCCGGTTCACCCACAGCTCAGACAGCGAGCGCGTTCTGCATTCTTCCTGTTCTTTCGAGTGCTGTGGGGAGAAAATGAGCTTCCTGCATTGGCATCGCACCTATGGGTGGGACAATCGCTTGGGGCAGCTTCGGTTCTTCTCTAAACTTGGCTTTGACGGCCTCCCTTTGCATGCTTGGGAACTGGAGGCCCTCAAGCATGTCGTCAGTAGCTTTGGCAGCGAGCTGGTGGAGACTGTGCCACCGAGCTACAGATGGATCATTGAGGTAAAGGCGTGGCTAAAAGATCTAGACACCGTTCCTAAGATGTACAATCTGGAGATTCCAAGCAGGGCAAGTGGATAGCTTTGCTGGAAGCACCCGGTGATCATCCACCTCCAGGAGGTTTTGGATCCGGTACATGGCATTCAGGACCCTGGTGAGGCGGCCAGAAAGCGTCCCCGTCGCCTGCAGTGTTGGCCTGGAAGAATTGATGGCACAAGACCACCACCGTTCCGCGACGGAGCGCATGGTTTGGTTGGGGCAACCGGGCATGGACAAGCTAGTGGTTCTGATTTCCCTCAAGTGAAGACAGAGGTTTAGTGAATATGAAAGATTGCTGACTTGAGAGTCGAGCACATAGTACGCCTTATGTAATAGTTTGAACTGCTGTAGTATGTGTGGCTACTAAATTTGTAATGTGTGGCTACTGAATTCGTAGTATGTGTGGCTAATGATTTCATAGCACGTGTGGCTAATGATTTGTAGTTTGTATTGTTAATGAACTTGTAGAATGTGTGTGCGGTGACCCAGCATACCACTGCATGTGTAGTACACTATAGTCGTTGACATGACATTCACAAAACACTGTTCCGTAAATATCACATCCCTCAGAGTGGTACAACAGAAACATCACGGGTCCATATTACAAAAGTACACACATTATTCTTATTACAATACCGGAAGTTCAAGACTTCCAAAAGATCCAACTTACAAACCAAAATATAAGGTGTTCAGCGGAAATTTTAAAACTAGCAACTCCGACTAGGAGTTGAGCTCGACAGCTTATTCTATAGAGTTCATGCTGCTCGGCTCCGTTAGTTACTACTAACTAGACACTTAAGTGGACTCATTCTCATCGACACCGTAGCGGATCTCGTAGTCCACGCCTTCAACTCCTCCGGATAGGTCAGGTTCCTCGTAGAACACGTCTTCTTGGCATTCGGCTGCATACATTGGCACGTCTTTGGAATCCTCAGAGTCTAAGCAAGGGATCAAAGGAAAGAATGAGTAACAGCGTTACCCAACAAGTTCATTATATGCAAGGTGGGAATTTTGATTCTCTAACTACCACCTCGGATTATAAATCCTTGGCTCTATGCAGTTTTTGTAAATCTTTCTTCAAAGGTTGATTTTATTCCGAAAAACTATGACAATCAGCCTTCACAGGTTGACCAGAACTTTCATGGAGTTCATTTCCTGCCGCGTTCATAGCTCCTTCCCGGAACAGGGAGTAACAAGTTACAGTTCCTACACTCTGCAGAGGTGCGTTACTTTACCTATGAGATATCAACTCCTTGTTGCACAACCGGGCATACTTTCTCGTCCACAATTCCATGATGTGGGGCCCAGTAGTTGGTCCAAGCCAATCACTGCCCCCTTCGCGACCCCGCATGCCTCCTTGGTGTACACCATGCCCACATAATGAATTACAGCAATGGTTTGTACAAACCGTTAGATGCCAGAACTATCGTGGGACGATGAGGGTTCCCACCCATATGCTGCATATCCTCTACGAATTACCAATTAATATGCATGCTACGAGGATAACAGCCTCGACCTGCACATCCGGCTTCATGCGAGAGGAAGAAGATACAACTTACTTCTCTGTCCCATTCCAAATCTCATGGCTAACGCGTAATATACGGCGCTATAATCAATGATGTTAGGGTTATTAAGTCCCTATTTGATCATCATTGTTGCAATTAGAACTCTAAGTTCTATTTCTCCATTATATCACCACTTAGGATGATATCTATGATTTTTTGTTTATGAAAATAATATTTTCTTTCTTTTATAGCATATATGATAACACACAATTTGCAAATATTTTGATAAAGACTCTTCAAAGGACATGAGCAAGTGATGAACATGCCTTGTGATGGCAAGGTAGTGAAGTCTGATGCTTGCACTGGACCTTGAGCTTCTAGTTCTACAAAAATATCATTATTGTCCGGTAAGGACAATATTTAAAGAAGCAAAATGATTATGCAAGTAATGTAATGCATTATCTAATTCTATATGCATGTTCCCTATATAAGGTGCTCTTTTAATAAAGCATTTATAAATATTATTTTTTTAATATTTATTGCATATATTGATTTATTTTATTACCCTTCTTATTTGACTTTTATTGATTTAATAATTCTTTTAGGAATTATTAATTATACATTAAATTTATTACTAAATATTTATTTAGTATTTTTAAAAAATACTATTATATTAATAAATAAGGAAAGTGATTTTTATTTATTTTTATCACCTTTCAATAATTTTGTAAAATTCCATAAGGAATATATAAATTACAAAATTCTTATAAAAATTTAAGTGTCCAAAATTTTATATCTTATTTTATTTGGATAGAGTGGATTATGGTGAATCCAAAAATATTTTATTCATAATTTTTGGAATTTTATTTTATTTTCTATAATTCTATTGAGATCAGGGGCATTTTGGTCTTTTCTAATTGATCAAAAGATTTATTAAATAACTTGGGCTGGCCCCTTGGGCTTATTGGGCCAGGGTGGCCCAATAGGGTAGGGTCAAAAGATCACCCCAAAGGGTTTTGGCCCACTCTGCCTCCTTCTCTCCCTCGACCCTATATTCTCCTCCTCTGACTCGACCCCGTGGCCAGCGATGCCGCCACCGTTGATTCCTGCCGTCGTCGGCTGTTCTGGCTGCCGCCGTGGTGCGAGTTGGGGTTGTCGACGATGCTCGTTCGTTCTATCCACTTGGATTTGACTCCGGGGCTTCCCCGTGGTCAGGTCTACCCAATTCCTGAACCCTAGGGTTCAGAAAAGGTGATGTCGCCGCCGTCGCGATTCCGCCTGTGGTGGTTTGCTGAGCTCGTGCGCAGCTGCGGCTGCTGCCGTGGCAGGTGCAGGTTGCAGTGCCCCTCTGGGTGCTCCCTATGCCGCAGCGGTTCGTCGGCCACCTCTGCTTCCTCTTCTATCCTTCAGCGAGGACCTATGGTGAGTTTAATTCTTCTCCCCTGGTGCTCTCTGTGTTTACTGGTTTCATGCTAGACGCTGGCCGTGTTCTCTCTGCTACTATCTGATTCGGATTAAGATGATCATCCATTTAGGGTTCCTTCTATGATCTTGTTCATATACTGGATGATTTGATTCATGTTTAGATGGTCTGTATACATGATAAATGCTTACTGGCTTGAAACTTGTTGCTTAAAAATGACAGATGATGTTTCTGGTGGCTTTCTAGATGATTTGATGCTTAAATTGCATCTGATTAAGATGATATTGTTGTTTGGGAAACATGCTTGGTTAAGATAATGATCTGATAGCTTTCCACTGTTTATTTGATTCATGGTCATGATTATGATAAGATACAGCTACTATCTTAGTGCTGATAACTTGGAAATTAGCATGTGGTTTGAGATCATTATGATGATTTTCTGAATCTATGATGATTTACTACCTTTCCTGATTCATATTGGATTATTCTTGTGACACCATCATGTATGGTACACAGGTTTGATTCTAAACCATGGATTTGGTTAGTTTATGCTTAAGACAATCTTAGCTTTGAGAGAACAATATAGATGCTCTTATTTGAATTCCCTAAGTCCAATGATGTTGGTTTGAGGCTTAGGGATTCAAAGCTTACCTAATTGGTTCAACTAGATAGTCCTGGTAGTGGTACCATCTATTCTTTACTGAATTAAAGCTTGGAAAAATTGATAGTGAGTTTGATCATGTTATGAATACTATGGATTTTGGTCCTAAGGTGCTACCCTTCCTTTAGGGATGTTCATAGGAATAGACCATAGGTATATGCATGATTAAATGGTAAGATATAGTTTGACAACCAGAGCAAGGATGTTGCTCTGAGCTCTGGTTGGACCTTGGTACTTTTTTGTTTGCCTTTAGAGTTTAAAACAACACATGTTTGTTTTCTGAGGTTTTGTGAGGTTTTGTTTTATAAAAAAACACATGTTTGTCTCTGAATAATATGATTAGATCATGTGAAGGTTTTATGAAACTCACCACAGAATCTGGTGTTGATGTAGTAAGTTGGTGATGATGATCTTGATCTAGTTTTGATCTGCTTTTGCTGGGCTCCTGAGCTTGCCCTTGAGCTGACCCTACTCCTCCTAGCTCCTAGCTTGATCTTGCTATCCACCTAATCCATTTACCTCCTTAAGTCACCATCCTGGTGAGGTTTGATTGATCTGGGTTGGTCTGGTTTGGTTGTTGTTCTTGCTGCCTACCCTGACTGCTCTTGTGTGATGTGTAGTGGAGAGATGCACTGATGTGCTCCCCCACGACCGTGCTGTGGTTTTGTGATATTGACTATGCTTGTGAGCTTGACAGCACACCACATGCATGCTGGTATGTGTCCAGCCTGTGTGCCTGCTATGCACTTGTGGATAGGTTCAGAAAGTTTGAACTTACTATTACCAAACTACTTTTACTCTGCCTGGTGAATTGGTCCCTTTTGGATGTCATTTGCATTCTGGCTGTAAATTTATGAAAGATGAAATCTTTCATATTGGTGAAACTTGCCCCTTTATAACATTTCTCAATGATGAGTTTGTCAAGTGCACCTGACTGACATATCTGAGAGAAATATACTAACACTAATCCTATTTTGTTTTCTATTTAATCTTTGTTTTGCAGGTACAAAGATAAGGATGAAGATTTAGTGTAGATTTAGTTGTAGGCTAGTTAGTAAATATACAAATGTAATTTTCTTATTCTTTTGTAATTTTTCTTTTATAATTCTTGTAATCTTTATTTTATTCATTTGTAATAAAGATTATATATTTATTAATAAAGAATATTCGTATTCTGTATTGTTTTTGTAAATTGTGAAGTTTTGAATAACTTCAGTAAGTTCATTCTTTGTAACTTGTTTATGTATATAAAATGAATTTCATATACAATATTGTTTTTAGATAAGATTTAAGTTATAATACTTTTCCCTTAATTAATTTAAGATTCAAATCTTATATAAAAATAATTTAAATTATAAAACACTTAGGTTTTAAAATCCAAACTCATTTCAAAACACAAATAATTCTTTTAAGATCATATCAAAGTTTATAACAATCCTCCTTTAAGACTAAACCTAATTCCAAAGTAAGAAAGAAACTTTAATCACTTCAAGGTTTTTATTTGGCGAAAATTTTACTCACATTTTCTCAAATGAATGCATGCAACAATTCATATTCCTAAATCTACCCTTTGTTAGGTCCTATATGCTGTGATGTTACAGACTTCCCCCCTTAAACTAAACTTCGTCCTGAAGTTTGTGGAGATGTACCTGAATAGTTCTGGATAAGCTTTTCTTAAATCCTCTTCCTTCTCCCATGTGGCTTATCTCTCCGGGTGATGTTCCCATTGTACTTTGCAATATTTGATTGCTTTGTTCCTCAATCTTTTCCAGTTTTCTTCCAGAATCTTGCAGGTCTCTTCAATCTAAGTTAGGTCTGCTTGTAGTTCTATCTCTTGATGTGTTATTGCATCATCTGTAACTTTCAAACATTTGCAAAGTTGTGACACATGGAAAACATTATGCTCTAGAGCCAATCTTGATGGTAACTCTAAAGCATAAGATATAGTTCTGTTTTGACTCAGTATCTTGAATGGTCCGATGTATCTTGGACTCAATTTCCCTTTAACTCCGAATCTTTTTACTCCTTTCATTGGACTTACTTTCAAATAGACCATATCTCCTACTTCTGGATGCCATGATCTTCGGCTTTGATCCGCAAAACTTTTCTGCCTGCTCTGGGCTATTTTTAGTCTATCCCTGATATTATCAATGATGTCTTGTCTCTTCTTGATATAATCTGGTGCAAATTATTTGCTGCTACCAGGTTCATACCAACATATTGGTGATATACACTTCCTTCCATACAGAATCTCATATGGGGCTGCCTTCAGACTACTCTGATAGCTGTTGTTATAAGAAAATTCTGCCAATGGTAGGTGATCTTCAAATGTTCCTCCAAAATCTAGTGCACAAGCTCGCAACATGTCTTCTAGTATTTGATTTGTTCTTTCAGTTTGACCTCCTGTCTTAGGATGATATGCCGTGCTGAAATCTAATTTTGAATCAAGTGCTTCATGCAATGTCTTCCAAAATGCTGAAGTAAACACTGATCCCCTATCAGTTACGATCTTTTTGGGTACTCCATGCTTACTTACTATCGCTTTGACATATACTTCAACTAACTTCTCGGCATTATCCTTTTTATTCACTGGAATAAAATGTGCACTCTTAGTGAGTCTGTCCACAATTACCCATATCATATCCTTCCTTTTTGGTGTCATAGGTAATCCTGTGATGAAGTCCATACCTATTTCCTCCCATTTCCATTCGGGAATTTCTAAGGGTTGTAATGGTCCTGCTAGATTTTGATGTTCAGCTTTCACCCTTTGACAAGTATGGCATTCAGATACATATTTAGCAATATCCCTTTTCATGTTATTCCACCAGAATAGTTCTTTCAAATCCATATACATCTTAGTACTCCCTAGATGTATAGAATATGGAGTATCATGTGCTTCTTTGAGTATGACATTTCTGATCTCAGTCACATCTGGAACACATAGACGATCTTGGAACCATAAAGATCCATAATCTCCAAGGCGAAAAACTGATTTTTTGCCCTTGAGATATCCTCCGAATGTCCTCAGCAATAAAAGGATCTTTTTCTTGATGTCTAAAAATTTCTTGCTTAAGATCACTGTCCTTATCTGCAACTACCTGTATAGTCGCTAATCCTCCAAGAACCTCTATTCTGATGAATTGAAGTTCCAACTTTTCCAAATCCATTTGTAACTCTTTTGGTAACTCTCTATTGCTTGGCTGAATATCTGCACTCTTCCTGCTTAAAGCATCCACTACAACATTTGCTTTCCCTGGGGTGTAATTGATTGTTAAATCATAATCCTTGATTAATTCCAACCAACGCTTCTGTCTCATATTCAATTCCTTTTGAGTGAAGAAATATTTGAGACTTTTATGGTCAGTGTATAACTCACATCTAGCTCCATAAAGAAAATGTCTCCATCCTTTTAGTGCAAAGACCACTGCTGCTAATTCTAAATCATGAGTTGGATAGTTGACTTCATGTGGTTTCAATTGTCTTGAACCATAAGCAATCACTTTCCGATCTTGCATTAACACACATCCCAGGAACTACTAGGAAACTAGCTAGAGATAGACATACCTTCTGTGGCGCATGGTTCTGACCATACGCCACAAAAGTTATCCAGTGGCGCATCCGGAGCAATGCGCCACAGAACCACCAAAATTCTGTGGCGCATCTTACGGAGTGATCCGCCACACAAGTATGGTGGGACCCGCACCAGCGGTTGGACCATGAATCTTCTGTGGCACATCAACCCGTATGCGCCACTGAAGTTTGGTGGGACCCACAGCAGGCGGGGTACGACCGTGCTCTGACCAAACTTCTGTGGTGCATACAGGATTATGCGCCACAGAAGATTATATCTTCTGTGGCGCATATCATCATATGCGCCACAGAACTATAATGTGGGCCCCACACTCTAGACACCCATGTACAAGCTTCTGTGGCGCATTTGTGCTTATGCGCAACAGAAGAACAAACTTCTGTGGCGCATTCCTGCAATATGCGCCACAAAATGCTTCGTGTTTCCTAGAACAAACTTCTCTTGTGCTTTTCCCAACTAGTAGTGGAATATGTAGAATATACTAGACAATCTAGTAGACAGACATGTGCAGTGGCATACATCGTTGCAAAATGCACATGCGCATAGCCTTGAACAGCAAAAAAAACAATGCCATACATCATTGCAAATACACAAACTACAACATTGCAAATCCCTTCGCAGAGTTGGTGGGGGCGATGGCGGTGGAAGATGCCAAACCTCCCTGTTCACACGCGCCTGCAGCCTGCGGACGTGGTCCTCCATGGACACGTTGGGGTCGAGCAGTGGCCGCCACCCGATTGGTTCCGCCATGCGCGCCCTCTCCTCCGGAGACACGAGAACGGCGTACAACCTCATGGCCTTGTTGTAGAGGGCCTCGTGCCGCAGTCTGGCCTCCTCCTCGATTAGGTTGACCTCTGAATCCTGCGGCAGCTGACTCCGAGCACTGCCCCTCGACCTCGCCCCTCCACTGCAAGTAGGCTGCAGGGAACGCGAGCGGGCTGTGCTCTCCAGCGAGTCTTCTGACGAGTTATGGGAAGAAGACATGAGGGGCAGGTATGTTGCTTTGGACAGGGGGTGTGGCATATATATAGAGGGGTGTCATTAAAGAAGCTCTATCTGCCACCTTTATTTGGTGCAGATCTGTGCCCTCAGTGTTCTGTGGCGCATAGGTCAGCTATGCGCCACAGAAGTTTAACCTTCTGTGGCGCATAACCACAATATGCGCCACAGAACACTGAGTGCCAGGCCCACAGTGCCGGGCCCACAGTATCTAGCCACTGGCCAAGGTTCTGTGGCGCATATATTCGCCATGCGCCACAGAACATTGAGTCACGGGGCCCACATGGCCCACTGCACGCTATGGCCAAGGTTCTGTGGCGCATGCACCTAGTATGCGCCACAGAAGATTGAACTTCTGTGGCCCATATTTCCTATATGCGCCACAGAATCCTTTGACCAGATCTTCACAAAGGTGGCAGCTTTGCACCCCTCTATCTACCACCATCCATTTCACCTCCTTTCTCCAACTAGTAGATCTAAAACACACCTACTTTTCTCCTCCACATCTCTATTTGTGTACTATTATCTCTCTATAGATCTATTGATCCACACTCTCTCACATCACGCTCTCGACTCGGTATTCAATCTACCCGGTGAGTAATTGGCCATGAATATGCATGTTTTGTAGGTGTAAAGCTTGTCGCGCGGGAGGTGTGTATATGCGATGCATGCATGGCGCGAAGATGATGTTTGTGCATGAAGCTTGTGTGGTGCATGAATGCTTGCATGGGAAGAAGATTCTTTTTTTCTTGTCTCTGTCCCGGTGTGGTGCATGGATATTTGCCAAAATGTTGATTCATTTCCATTTCGGCAAATTTTTGCACCATCCATATGTCCTACTTTTAGGAAAGGTCATGCCGAATTTTTCCGGCGATGACCATGCATGTGTGTTTTGTGTGTATAAGGTGTTGTTTCTAATTAACCTACTCTCTGTCTTTTCCTCTATATGTGCATACCACGTAGGCTACCATGGTCGTCAGCATGAGCGAAGGTCGAGTTACTAGGTATAAGAAAGACGCCAAGGCGGACATGATTCGGAACAACAAGACCCAGATAATATGTCCATGTCGAACATGCAAATCAGAAGCTGGATCGACCACGATTACGGACAATTGGAGGATCACACCTTTCGGGCGTAGTTTCATGCACGACGACTTCGATGAGGAGCTGGCATTAAATGGTGTTGGTCATCATGAAGACTTGGGCGGGCAAGAAGACGAAGAGTCTCCCGACGGGCATGGTCATGATGACGAAGAATATACCGGCGACGGGCATGATCATCATGACGAAGAAGGAGATGTCGACGGGCATGACCATCATGAAGAAGGAGAAGAAGCGAACACCCAGATGCTGCTAACTTCGGTGTTAAGGGACCCTCATGTTCAGGAACTGCTTCTCAAGGAGACGAGCAACGCCAAAGCTGCAGCCAGAGAGAAAGCCAAGCTGGCGCAAATGGAGTTAGATGGGATGACTCCATTGTATCCTGGGTGTCGGCCTGAGGATACACGCCTGAGTGTAACGCTCAAGGCTCTAGAGATGAAGGCGAAACACAAATGGACCAACGTGAGCTTCAATGCTAACATGGAATTCTGGCACGATCGTCTTCCTAATGGGAACACATTGCCAACAAGTATAGAGGAGGCCAAGAAAATCGTGTGCCCTCTCGACCTACCGCATGTTAAATACCACGCTTGTATCAATGATTGCGCACTTTATCGAAACGAGTACGCGGAGAGAACCACATGTCCGGTGTGCGGCCATGGACGGTACAAGAGAGGGAACAAGAAAGTTCCTCGGAAAGTGGTATGGTACTTTCCTATCACTCCCCGTCTACAGAGATATTTCATAGATCCTAAGGAAGCAAAGCTAATGCAATGGCACGCGGAAAGGGAGAAACCCGAAGATGATCCAGAGAAGGGCAAGATTCTAACACACCCTTCATACGCTAGCCAGTGGAATGCATTGGACATCGAGTTCGAAGAGTTCGGGGGCGATGCAAGGAACGTCAGGCTGGGTATGAGCACCGATGGACTCAATCCTTTTGGAAACCAGAGTAGCACGCATAGCACGTGGCCTGTGTTTGCATGGCCGTACAACATCCCCCCATGGCTCTGCACAAAGCAAAGGTACGTACACATGAGCATTCTTATTCAGGGGACGAAACAGCCAGGTGTCGATATGCATCTTTATCTCGGGCTGTTGAAAGAGGAGTTAGCCACGTTGTGGGAGACGCCAGCCCATACGCGGTACGCCTACACTAAAGAATATTTCCCTCTAAGAGCCGCGTTGCTCACGACGGTGCAGGACTATCCTGGTTACGCATATGTATCGGCCCAGTTGAACCACAGACACAATGCATGTGTCAAGTGCATGGATAAGACCCCGCATCTCCAGCTACCCAAGGATCCCGGGTCTTCGAAAACCATGTTCCAAGGGACTCGAAAGTGGCTTCGCATGGATCACCCGTGGAGAAAACGCGGTGACCTGTTCAATGGTAAAGACGAGATCAAAAGAGCCCCGCGTACGAGGAGCGGCGAAGAAATCGAGGAGCTTCTGAATAATTGGGATGAGTGCCCAGCGCCAGGAAAGAAGCGACCAAGGACAAAGCCGCTTCTAGGTGTATGGAAAGCGAGGTCTATTTTCTAGGACCTGTCATACTGGAAGGTCCTCCACACGCCGCATAGCCTCGATGTAATGCACATCACGAAGAACGTTACCGAGAGTCTGCTTGGCACTCTCCTCAACATGCCGGAGAGGACCAAGGATGGGCCGAAAGCAAGAAATGACCTGAAATTGCTTGGCATCAAGAAGGAGCTTCAGTACCCTGATAGTGATGATGATGATGATCAAACGGAAGGGACCTGTGTCGCATAAAGGGTTAAGAAGAATGAGGTGGTTGTGCTTTGCACTGCCTGCTTCACTCTATGTCAGGAGGAGATCGAGCAGTTTTTCAGGTGCCTCCTAGGAGTCAAAGTTCCTCACAGTTACTTAGGCAAGATAAGCAGGTATATCAACATAGCGAAGAAGAGGTTCAGCGGTATGAAGTCCCACGACTGTCACGTGATGATGACACAGATACTTCCAGTTGCCATACGAGGGATAATGGACGAGCACGCCCGTGAGACGCTGTTTGGCTTGTGCAACTTTTTCGACGTCATCTCTAGGAAGTCGATCGGCATGAAGCAGCTCGACAGGCTACAAGAAGAGATCATGGTGATACTATGCGAGCTCGAGATTTACTTTCCGCCCGCATTCTTCGACATCATGGTGCATCTACTTGTCCATGTCGTGGATGACATCATCCAGCTCGAGCCGACATTCCTGCACAACATAATGCCGTTTGAAAGGCTGAACGGTGTAATCAAAGGGTTTGTTCGCAACAGGTCCCGTCCAGATGGAACCATAGCCAAGGGCTTTCTGATCTACGAGTGCATCTCTTTCTGCCAGAACTATATAACCACCGAGAACGAGGATGTTGGAATACCCACCAAGAAGCACCTCAGCAGGCTCGCTAGGTATGGTCACCGCGAGGGCCACCACTCACTGCATGTCGGCATTGCTAATCGATTCGCTGACTTTTCCAGGGCACACCGAGTCGCACTACAAAACATTGAATTGGTCAGCCCTTGGGTGGAAGAGCACAAAAGCTTGATCGAGCAGGAGTACGTGGACCGGGCCCGCCCGAGGAAGAAAGGAGACGTAACAAGAGAACAAAACTCCACCTTCACGGGTTGGTTCAAGAAAAGGCTGCTAGACAATCCCCCGCAGACGCCTTCTACGGAAGATCAACAACTCATATTCTCCTTGTCGCAGGGCCCAGCGCATAACGTAAAGACCTATCAGTCACACGACATCAACGGTTACAGATTCTACACCGAGGAAAAGGACATGAATAGCGAATATCAAAACTCAGGAGTTACTATGATGTCCTTCGCCGATGACGAGACTACTGTCATGGAAAGATTCTACGGAAGGATCGAGGAGATATAGGAGCTCGACTACTGTGGAGAGACGGTACCGATGTTCCTGTTAGATGGGCCAAGCACGTCGAAAAAGAAGGCCGATATTTCACCACCTGCGTTATACCAGATGCCAAGTCGGCAAAGAAGGCCTCCACGAAAAATGAGCCGTGGATACTCGCTAGCCAAGTTGATCAATGTTTCTTTATTACTGACCCGTCAAAGCCCAGTCGTGTTGTAGTGAGTAGGGGCAAGAGGAGCATCATCGGAATGGAAGGATCCGCCAACGAGCAAGACATCGACAAGAATGGCGATCCGAAGATCGAAGAGGAGTAGACAAGTACTTCAACATGCCTACTACTACTACAGTAAGAAGAAAGACTACACTACCTACTAAAGTTTGTCCGTTCACGAGAATAAATCTCATAGTGCCCGGGCTAAAGTATTCAACCGCGAAGAAAAAGGGCAAGAAGATTGTGAAGAGAGGCTATGTCGACACATCACATGACGACGTGCGACCTTTTTTGTGTATTAGTTAGAGACTAAAATATATATCGTGATATTCATATATATATATATACATGTGTATGTTCTTGGTTTTAAATATATTTGTAACATATATATATATATATATTTGTTCTTGCTTGTTTTAATATAACATAATTAAATATATTTGTATCATATAATTAAAAATATTTTTTAATTAAGAAAAAAAGTCTAAAACAGCCAGGATTCGAACCTGGGCTGCCTAGATTTAGAGCACCAAGACTGACCACTAGGATAGACTGTTGTTTGATGCAAACTACAACGCCGCGCTTGTTTTGGACTAAGTGTACATGTTCTGTGGCGCATTCCTCCAATATGCGCCATAGAAGAACTTCTATGGCGCATATTGGAGGAATGCGCCACATAATCTTCACACTTAGCCAAAATAACGGTTCGGCCTTCCCCTTCCCCCCCACTTGCCAATTCTTCCCCCCACACGATCCTGCGCGCGCGCACCTGCAGGACCCTAGCACCACCGATTGATTCGAAACCTAGCGCCGCCGGATCCCGTGGAGGAGCCCGCCGCCGGAGCCCGTGGAGGAGCAAGAGAAGGAGCCCGTGGTGGAGGAGGAGCCGTCACCGGAGCCCGTGGAGGAGCAGGCGCAGGAGCCCGTGGTGGAGGAGGAGCCTCCACCGGAGCCCGTGGAGGAGCAGGAGAAGGAGCCCGCCCACGCCACCTCGCCGTCCACGCCACCTCATCGTACACGCCACCACGCCGTCTACCCCTTGGTGAGCATCGCCCAGTTCTCCCCTCCCCTCTCTGTCTGCATCTGTTCTTCTCCTCCCAGATGCAGTATGCAAGCCCCTATTCTAATTGCTTGCATATGAATAACATTGAATCAATAATGATTAATAGAGACATCAGTTAATTCATATTAATTTGTAATCAAAACCAATGGATGTATGCAAGCCGATTATATAAGCCTCCAATCAGATTACATGGTGGCTAATCCGAGGCCAGTATGATACATAATTAACATCTTAATTGCGTAAACATGATTTATGCATCTTAATTGTGATCAACAGATCATGGTAGAGTTCTAGTGCTATAGAATTCACGATGTAAATCGGTAGCAGCACAAGATTGACACAATGGCAGCAACTAATTTGTCAGGTTAGATGGTCCTCTATTAGTATTTAGACTTTGCCTGAAAGGCAAATAATTTGGGGATTACAAATGTAAATCATGTAGTTCATGTAATATGCATATTGCAAATGTAAATCTATCTGAAGTAATACGCAGTATTACATCTGTAAATCTATCTGGAGTAATATGCAGCAATGTAAATCTGTTTGGAGTAATATGCAGTATTTACAAATGTGGTTGTAAATGATTTCTTTTGTTTATCTATCTATTCTCATTGAAGTTGTGTGACATTGACATGACCAAACCTAGGTTGCATTTTCTTCTTCTTACCATATTATTGTACAAAAAAGCTTGCAATACTGGTCAAAGAAAAACATTGTTGAGTGGGTAGAGTCATAGAGATCTTTATTAAGTGGCATGGTATACATCCAGTGCCTAGTTAGTTTCTGAAGCCTCTTGTTCATCGATCAAAGTGGGGGTACCAACCTAGTTAGAAGACTCTTAGTATCTCCCCAGTTTACTTGAGGTTGCTTAAAGTATGGTCTGATATGCATTAGGTTTGCCATATGTATAATTTAGAAAGATGGATGAAGGTCATGTCACTAAGTCCTGATTTCTTGAATGCACTCTCATCTTGTGGGGCTGGGGGAACTTGAATTCAAGGATATATGCATCTGGTGTCTGAATGATGTAGTACTATAATTCAAGGATATAAGTATTGAATGTTAGTCAGCTGCTTTTTTTTCCTATATGCAACATGGATATATGCATGATGTGCTACTACTACTACTACTACTACTATGGTGCTGCTACTATGTAAATATGCAGCTGCTACTACTACTATGGTGTTGTGCTACTGCTACTAATGTGGTGCTGCTGCTACTATAGTTGTAAATGTTGCTAAAAGTATTGAATGTTAGTCATCTGCTACTACTACTATGGTGATGTGCTACTGCTACTACTATGGTGCTGCTGCTACTATGGTGCTATTATATATGCATGATGTGCTGCTACTATGGTGCTGCTACTGTGAATGAAATTGGGTTATCAATGGGGCTAGGGTGTTTTTTCTTGCAAGGATTTCAATTGAGTTGCCCGTTTCTCCCAAAGTGTTGATTCACTTCCGTTTCGGTTGAGAAATGGGCACTCGTAGGTCCAAAACTTAGCAAAGTTCATGCCTAATTTTTCGATCGATATTTGTGCTAACTTTTTGCCTCTTTTTTAGTAATAAAGCACAAACATGTCGACTAACGACGAGGCCGGTACTTCTAAACAAATGAGCGTTGAGGATCTATCCCGAGAGGCCAACAAGTCGTTCTGGGGGCCGTCCCAGGAGCATGAGGAGGCGGATGAGATGAGAATGACACCACCACCCATGACCGTCGTCAGAGGTGTTGGGGGCGAGGAAGATCCAGATTACGAGGGGGACGACGACTACGACGGAACTAGTGAAGGCGGGGAGGAGGGCAAGACCACCACGGATGGTGGCGAGCGCACAGATGGTGGTAGCGGCAACCCGTCCACCATATATAAGAATAAGAAGGATATTAAGGATCGGAAGCCGCAAGTTCTCACCAACGTCTGTGATGAGTTCACCGAGGTCACAGAAGGTGGCCAACCCATTGCGCCTTCATCGATTGCCTGCGGGTAGGGCATGCAAATTGGGTGCATCGTTCAGGAAAGCATGTCGATCAACACGAAGTACATCTGACGTAATCATGCTTTGGTCGAGAACCTCCTTAAGAAGCTTCACAAGAGATACACATTCCCAGAGAAGTTCAGAAACCTGGAGAGTAATAAGAACCCAGTGAAAAAACTAGCACTGACAAAGATGAGCAACGCCTTGAGCAGCTGGAAAACCCGGGTAAAGAACAGCATTGACAAAGGTGAAAGCTGGGAGATTATAAGTAGGAAAAATCCGATGCTCGACGAAGAAGAGTTCAAGATATTCAAGGCGGACTTAGATACCACTGCCTCTAAAGCATGGACTGAGTGGGGAAAGACTATGCGAGAGAAGAACATAGGTAACCACTGGCTTGGAAGCAGCAGATACAGAGGGAAACAACCCATTTGGGACAAGGAGGACACCGAGCTTGAATGCCTGGGTAAAGAGAACCCATGGCATAAAATCACAGACCCGCAGATCCGACAATTTGTCTGGGCCCGCTACTACCTGGACCCTGTTACAGGGGAGTTCGTCACCGACGACCCGGATGTGAAGGCCTTTGAGGATGAGCTGGTAAGGAATTTACCGTGGATCTCTCATTAAAATAATTAAGCCAAGAATCTAAATGCATGCATGGGTTCACCTCTCCTTGTATCTCTGCAGGAGAAGGAATTGAATGCTAGCGAGGACTTGTCGTCCCAAGATTCGGCGGTGGAGCCATGGGACACTGTTTTTAATAGGGCGAAGAACACTTACAAGAAGAGGGAGAAGAAGTTGCCGCCAAAATCAGCTGGCCGTGTGTCCGGCTTCGGTACAAGCATGAAGTTTACCGAGTACTACAAAGAGGACGCAAAGAAGAGGAGGGAGAGGAAGAACTAGTCGGTGGCTAAAGATAAAGCTGAGGTTGAAGAGCTGAAGTTGAATGTGAAGACATTAGAGGCAAAAGTGGACAAGTTATTGGAGGAGAAGTTTCGCACGATCATCCCCCCTGGGTTGATGGAGGGGCTAGCTGTTTGGAATGCGGGAGGTCGGCACGGGCCAATAAACGCGCCCAGCTTTAGCGGCAGCAACTCGAGCATCAACGTTAACGCGTCGCCGGACTTGGTGACCCCGCCGGCCACCATCGCCGTGGCGCAGCCGCAAGAGCTTGTTATCGCACAGCTGCCCCTTGCTTCTCCCGCCAAAAATACCAGTATCGCACAGCCGGCGGTGGCACCAGTACCGCGGGAGAATGCTGATGATAGTCCTGCAACCAGGATCGGCCGTGTGTCGACATTAGCCGAGCTCAACGCCCTCACCAAGGTAACTAATATCATACTCCGCTTCATCTTCTTTATGCGCCTTTTGTGATTGCCACCTCGATCATGATGCCCAACACATATGTGTCGATATTCAGGATGCTTCTTGCGTACTACTCCACAAAGTTGCTGACGGCGAGTTGAAGGATGTTGCCAAGGGCAATATCATACAGCTGGCGAACCGCATGATGCACAACAATGCAAATGGACGATGCCGTGATGAGGGTCCAGATTGCTCGGGTGTTGACATAGTGCGACGACATGGACCCCCCTTTCAACCTCAGGGAGCCAATGAACACAAGACCCTTGCAGAATGCCACGGCTGGCCCTTGACATGGCCGAAGACTCAGATTCATCTTATGGGCACCTAAGCGCCACCTCGATCGTCCGACCACCACCTCGGAGTGCCACCTGTCACCAGCGCCACCTCGATCGTCCGGCCACCACCTAGGAAGCCACATGTCGTCGTCGCCACCACCAGTCGCCACCAACAACTGTTGGGAGCGTGTGGGCCTCCCCAAGGCGATGCCGCCGTCGAAACGCAATCGCCGTCTCCCCCGCCACCACCATCACCACATGGCGGCAACAACGATGATTATGAAGAATTTGTCAACATCGACGACTACATCAACACCGGCGCAAGCATAGGATTGTACATGCCTGCTGTGGATGAAGAACCCTTTTTCGCTCATGAGGTTCAAGGTGGGTGTCCCACTACATGCACGCAACGCCTGGTCTTCCATGGTTTATTTCAAGAGGAGCCTCCGGCCGCCGATCAACATGAGAAACCTGTTGGATTCGTCTTTAGCCCTGACACACTCCAAAAGGCGGCCGTTGAGCACTTAGCATCCCCAGTGGAGGAGCCTGCTCAGAAGACGAAGAAGCATAGGAAGAGAGGTAAGAAAGCTGAGAGCCAACCTCCTCCGAAGAGGATCCAGGCTAAGGATGACGTCGTACCAGCCCGCGAGGATGGCTTGCCCAGGATACATATAGCCGGTGATGCGATACTGACTCCGGAGCTGCTTCACCTTGCTGGTGGACATATGATCGCTTTGAGTGATAGTATCAAGACACTAGAGGGCATTCTTCTTAAAGACAAAGATCCAAATTACCCAGTTTTCACTGTCAAGGTGCCATCGGACGTGGACTTCATCCATGAAGCCCTCGCGGACATGTTCTTCATAGCGTACGAGGACGTCTTCAAGCTGTTTCTCTTGAAACGGATGGACTATAACATGGTCCGCCTATTCGCGCTCAATCTGGCGATGAAGAACAAGAGAGAGCAGACCCCCTACATCGCGATAGTGGATCCCTACTACATGCGTGATAGCATGTTGAGGGAAGGATCTGAGACACGTGCCAAGGCGACGGCGTATCTCGAGAAGTTCATGGTGGACCACAAGAGGACGAAAACGCTTCTTTTGCCTTTCTTTCCCGAGTAAGTACACACACCCCCTAGCATTGTTAACTTAGGCTTTCTTATAGCTTTCTTCCTTTGCCCTTTTCCAACCTCCCGTTTCAATCGTGGTGTGCAGAGAAAAATACTGCACACTCATCGTCATTTGCACAACGTACTCGATAGCATCATATTTCGACTCGGCGAGTTAGAAGAAGAAGAAGAAGGACTACACCAGAATAAGGGGTGTTTTGAATGAGGCTCTCGAGGGCTACGCTAAAAAGGGATGCCCCTTCGTCAACAAGGGGGAATGTATCAAGGATGACAAGCACGTGTTCAAGCACGTGCTCGAGTTCCCCTGCGTCAAGGAGCCGGCTACTGGTGGCGCCAAGGAGGCCTTCTACTCCATGCATCACCTTAAAGGGTTTGTCCGGGATTGCCAGAACCTAACTCTGCCATCTAGTTTCCGAGCATGGGCCGAAAATTTGGCACGAAGGGATGATGATGATCTTAGAGAAGACTTCCATCGCATCCAGGTTAAGTTGTCGGAAATCATCGTGGAAGATGTCAACACGAGGGGAGGGGTCCTAAAACACAACAGAGGGTTGACTAAGAGGGAGATTGAAAATATTCTTCGTCAACAGGGTGAAAACAGGACGTGAATGACGAAGGATGGTTATCTACCATTCCCAAAGCCGAGCGTTAGCAGTTCTCAACATTGATCGATGTGTGCGCCTAGAATTATCATAGATGTCTGTGTGTAGTGTTGTGTCACAAACTATATACTACCGTGGTCGTATGTTGTAAACTTCACTATTGTGGTCGTTGTCGTCGAAGTTCTATGATTATGATCGATGTGCTATCTTCTATGTTTGCTGATCTTTTGCTTTAGTTTATGTGAATATATATGCATGTGAACCAATTTAGTTCTTTCTGTTGCATGATTTACTAATATGCCTTATCTATAGAGATGACGAAGTGGTACGTGGTGTACAAGGGTTGGGTTCCAGGAGTCTACGATGAGTGGGAGGGAATCGAAACAGGTGAACAAGTTTAGCGGCAACATCTACAAAGGATACACGACTCGAGAGGAGGCGGTAGCCAAGTGGAGGAACCACCTATGGAAGGAGAACCAGATGAAGATATTGCTAGTGCTCTTGCTCACCGTCATCACAGTTGTATTCTGTTTGATTCTAGTGTAGGCGATGAACACTTCATTTGTAATGTGATGAGATGGTGAACTTTGTAACAAACACTTCATTTGACTTGTATTGTAATATGATGATCACTTGTCTATCTCGTTCGGGCTCTAGGTAGTGTGATGGCACTATATTCATGTTTGTATTATATTTGTTTTCATATACTAAGTCAAATATATTTTTTCTGTATAATACTATATATTTGGACAAGTTTCGATTTTTTAATACCTGATATTCAAACCAGTGGCGCATCGTTTTAACCTTCAATGCGCCACTGAACAGAGTCCTGTGGAGCATCAACCAAAATGCGCCACAGAAGTATCATGATTTCTGTGGCACATTTTGGAATGCGCCACAAAAGTTTTCATCAGTGGCGATGTAACAGTGGCATCCCTGCCATGTGCCACAGAAGACCAATATAGATGCGCCACTGATGAAGGATTTCCTAGGTGTGAGGCCTTCTTTAGATGCATCACAATATAGAGTGAAATCCTTTCCTGTTTCAGGAACTGCTAAGATTGGAGCTGTGGTTAATCTAGTCTACAACTCTTGGAAACTTGCTTCACATTTCTCATCCCATTTGAATGGTGTATTTTTCCTTAATAATTTGGTCATTGGTCCGGCTATTTTGGAGAAACCTTCAATGAATCTCCGATAATAACCAGCCATTCCTAAGAAACCTCGAATTTGTTTCACATTGGTCGGTGCAGTCCACTCTAGTACCGACTGAACTTTAGATGGATTCGCAGCAATTCCATCCTTACTGATCACAGGACCGAGGAATTCTACCTCATCTAACCAGAACTCACACTTACTCAACTTAGCATAAAGCTTATGTTCCCTTAAAATCTGCAATGCTATTCTTAAATAGTCAGCATGCTCTTCCTTATCCTTGGAATATATCAGAATATCATCAATAAATACGATGACAAACTTATCCAAATATGGCATGAAGATCTTGTTCATCAGATTCATGAATATTTCCGGTGCATTGGTCAAACCAAATGGTACTACCAGATACTCATGGTGTCCATATCTTGAGACAAATGCTATTTTTGGAACATCTTCCAGCTTGATTTTTATTTGATGGTATCTAGATCTTAAATCGATCTTTGAAAATACTCCATCTCCTTTCACTTGATCAAAAAAATCTTGTATTCTTGGTAAAGTATACTTATTCTTGATAGTCACGTTGTTCAGATTTCTATAATCACCACACATTCGTCTTCCACCATCTCTCTTATCCACAAAGATTACTGGTGTTCCCCATGGATATACGACCGATGGCTACGGTTTCGCCGATTCCCGCGAAGACCTTGGTCCTCGCCCGCTGAAGAACCTAAAGCGCCTCTTGCCCCACAGTGGGCGCCAACTGTCGTGGTATTGCCGACGAGTACGCCATGGAGGGGTCCTCACAGTCCGTGTTTAGAGACGTGGGGTAAGGCGGACGGTTGACGGGTACGAGGTAACACAGCTTACTTAGGTTCAGATCCCACAACGGTGGCGAAATCCTACTCCTGCTATAAATCACTATAAGGGCAATATGCCGAGTTACAGAGATATTTTCGCTGTGCGAGGTTGTCTGAAGTTGTCTATGATTGTGCCCTAAAGGCTCCCATAGGCCCGACTTATATAGTCGCCAGGTCCTAGGGTTACAGGGAAAAGTCCTAGCCGGACAGGTTACAGAGTCCTACACCGTCTATCACTAGTCTTGTGTATCTTGCACTCCAAGCCTCCGGGTATGCTGGTGACTCCACCGTAGCCTTCTTTTATCCGGCATGGGCCTCCCTTCTGGATCCACCTAACTAGGCCGCCCAGCAGGCCATAGGCCATGCTACCGACTATGGGCCACCCGGGTTAGTCGGATAAGAGACATGCTATGGGGATACCCATATAGCATATCCCCAAAAGTAGCCCCCGGAGAACTCCGAGATCTTGCGCCGTCTTGCCTCTTCACGTAGAATGCTCTGTCTAGATGGATGTTGGCAAATCGTCAAGCAATATCTTGTAGTCCTCCCAAAGAACCTGCAAGGTTTTCTCCGTCTTCGATTTGTAAGCTGGAGAAATGCTGAATCTTCCATCATACTCTTCCGTAGTCGGATTAAATCCGTCCATGCCGGAATCTTTGATGTGATGGCTCATCTACCCGTGTCAGCTATGACGTCATAGGCTTAGGTCAGCGACGCCTCGTAACTCACACATGCAGAGAATGCAATCATATCCAATTTTCCCGCACGGGCGATATGAACCGTTGGCGGCGGTTGGAGACGTGGCGAAATTACCATGCACGTTCACGAACACGTCGTCTATGCGGCAACGGTCCGATCAGCTGCACGAATCTTGATTCAGAGTATGATAAATAGTAACCGTGGGACACTTTCCACTTTTTACCTCATTCCTCTCGCTCATCGTCTTCTTCCTCCAGCCGCACGCCTCCTCGAGCTCTCCGCGAGAAACCTCGAAAACCCTAGCTTCCATCTGCGTCAGTCGCATCCTTTCAACACTCCATGGCGAGCAGCAGCTCCTCCCTATCGATGGCGGCGTCGAGCGATGCCGCGGCGAAGCCGGCGAGCTCCATCGTCGTGCCCCTAGAGGGCCTAGTCATCCCCGCATCGGTTGTGATCGAAACCACCGGCGGCGACCATAATCTGGCGGCTCTAGAGCCACTAGAAGAGGAGACAGACTCGCACAAGGGTGACTGGCGCGGCTCGGACATCTCCAACCGCGACATCCATGAGATGGTCGCCGAAGGCTACCTCCCCGCGGCGGAGGGGCTTGCCTGGCGGGCGGCGCCGGCCGGCGAGGTGACACCTTCTCCCTAAGCCGGAGAAAAGGTGTACCTCAAGGCTCAGCTGGTATGCGGCGTTTCCTTGCCCATCTCCCACTTCTTTCTCTCCGTCTTGAACCACTACAAGGTCCAACCCCACAACCTCGCCCCCAATAGCATCTTAGTGCTTAGCAACTTCGCGGCACTTTGCGAGGGTTACCTAGGGATAAGGCCTAGGTTAGACTTGTTTGTGTACTTCTTCACCATTAAACATGAAGCCGGACATAGTAAGGAGGAGCTTAGGAACTGCGGCACAATAAGCTTCAAGATTCGACCTGGCCGGCGGTTCCCCAACATCGTCGGCCACGAGTCCTGCAAGAACTGGCAGCGGACGTACTTCTATGGCCCCGACATTCCTTTGGTGGGCCGAGAAGTGACGTACCCGGACTTCGTGGATGGAGCCGCTGCCGAAGTTTCTACATGGAGATCCCATGCCTCCCTTCCCTCCGACCTCGACGCTTCTCGCGCAATAAGGCGGATCGAATGGTTCGTACAGACGGGCTTGACCGGCTTGGACCTAGCCATGTGCTGGTTCATCAGGCGAATCCAATCCCTGCAGCACCGCGTGAAGTTCATGCACGAGTATACGAGTGATCGAAGGGATACCCTCCGGATCTCCGTGGATAACTTCTCGAGCGACTCCGTCAAGCTCCGCCTAAAGGACATCATCAAGGTGAAGGATAAGAAGCGTGGCTTCACCATCACCTACGACATGTTGGTAGATGGCAAGTGCCCAAAGGTAGGTATTTATTTTCCGTGTACGACATTGCTCCATTTTTCCGTCCTGCCAGTACCATCTTATCTAACACGGTGATTTCTCACTTAACAGCTTAGCGATCTAGATGAGGACAACCTGGCTGCCCAAATCTATGATCCAAAGATGAAGGAAGTCACGGTCGTGTCCGACGACGATGTCCCGTTGGCGCGAAAGTGGAAGAGCTCCACCTCTGACGCTGCCGACGGAGGCAAGAAAAAGAAGACGGAGGGTGGAGCCTCCAAAAAGAGTACCGCCGCCCTGGAGGCGGAAAAGAGAAAAGCCACCGGGATTTTTGCCAAAGCGCCCCCCCTAGTGTAAGCCTCTCATTCTCCGACATTGTCTACTTATCTGTCTTGTTTCTGTACTTATGCACTTTGCACGTTTCAGGAAGAAAGCCACGACCATCCTCAAGAAGTCCTCCAAAACATTGGGGGCTTCTAGAAATATCAAGGGCATGCTGCATCGCGACTCCTCCCCCGCCATCGCCCCTGCTACTCCTACCGTCAAGCCTTCCTCTGCCCCGACAAGCTCTCAAGCCCAGGAGGCACCAGGCCCTTCCGCCATGGAAGTGGATTCTGGCACCTCTACCGAACTCGCTGTTGTCGGCGAGCAGGCGATGCAGGAGAGCACTGCTCTACAAATGGCTGCAGCTCCGGCTAAGGATTCCATCGATAGCGGCAAGGCGGTGGTGGGAGCTGGTACCTCTGCCGAAGGCGGTGCCCCTACTCCCCAGAAACCCTTTGAGTTTCCGAAGATAGTTTACCCAGTGCTTACGCCGAGTGACACAACTCTGGTTCCTGGAGGAGTACCGTCATCTCCGACGTGCGGTCTTGAGGAGCTACTCCGACAAGCGGATATCTTGCGAGGAAATAGCATTTCCTTCGGCAAGCTGCTAGCCGAGAGTGCTACAAACCTCAAGATTATAGCGCTTGTAAGTTTTTACTTTGCCTTTTGCATTTCATATGAGTATCCCACTGTAGCCCCTGAGGATGTAGACAGAAAACCATAGGTTTTGCATCTATATGCTCTAAGAGTGACTAAGTTAGAAAAAACTCTCACTGTAGCCCCCAAGCATTTAGATAGAACAAACTATTCCGACTAGATGCTTTAAGAGTAGCATACGCAATGTTCATAATTTTCAATACTATAGCCCCCAAGCCTCTAGTTGTAACTGAATTAGCTCCGACTAGATGCTTAAAGAAAAGCTAAGCAGATTCCGAGTTAAAAAACTTTATACTGTAGCCCCCAAGCTTCTAATCGAGAACTGAATTAGCTCCGACTAGGTGCTTAAAGAGAAGCTAAGCATATTACTAAGTTAAAAAACTCTCGCTGTAGCCCCCGAGCACCTAGGTGGAAAGTTTCCGACTAGGTGCTCCAAGCAGACTAAACAACGGTTTAACTTTTTCCTTTTTTCCACAGAAGGAGAATGCTCGGAGGGGCATGGCCAACGACAAGTACCAGAATATGCGCGCAGATCTTGAAGCCGAAAAGGGTAAAACTGCCATCTTGAAGGAACAGATCATAAAAAACAAGAGTCTATTTTCTTTCTGCGCATTTCTGCCTTATTTGTGTGCCCATAATCTCCGAGTAATCACTGTGTACTTTGTTTTCTCCGACTTGCAGAGCATGTCGCCAAGGCCAAGGATATTGTTGAGCAGTCCAAGCACATCCAGCAGCTGGACAACGAGAACAGAATCCTTAAGAAGGAGAGGGAAGATATGCTGAAGATGCACGAGGATTCCATGAAAGTCCTGCAGGATTCCGCCTCCGTGGAAATCAATCGCTTGAAGGAGGAGCTTGCAATCTTAAAAGATCAGAAGCAAGCTGATGATGAGGAAAACCAATGCCATAGCGAGGCGTTTAGGCTCCTCCAACAAGAGAAGGAATCCTTGGCGGACACCCTCTGGTAGGCCAAGGCCAGCATATTCAGTAAGTTTCCTCCGCCTTGTATTTCTGTAGTCTGGATACTTAGAGTTTATTGAACTCATGCGCTCATTGTCGGAATTTTCAGCTCCTATGGGTTTAACCCGCTCGCCTCCTTCGGACAAGGAATGCATGGTTCTTGCCGGCAACTTCATCAACACCGCCATCACCGAAGCCTAGGAGATTGCCAAGCCCCTCCAGATATACATCAAGGCCTCGGACTCCGTGACGAAGTACTCAGAGATTCTGCGCCGAGCCCCCGAGCGGACCACAAGCTGGAAAGCTTCATGTGCACGGACTAGAGCAAGGATGGCGCTTTCAATGGTGAAGGCACACTACGAAGGTGCCGACATCGACATGGTGACCTCTGGTATCCCCGACGTTGACGATGATGGCAAAGAGATTGATCACGAAGACATTCTGTCATCACTCGCGGGTTATGACACCAGAGTTGTCGAGTTGGTGGACATCGACGTCTTCGTGCCCATGAACATCATCGACAGCGTCAACCAAGATTCCTCCGAGTCTCATCATAGCGCCGACGTTGAGGGTGATTCTCCGGCTGGGGACGATGCTGCTTCCAAGTCTCCTGCGCCCAAAGAATGAAAAACACTTATGTAATATTTGTTTCACCTTTGGTGTATGTGCGGAAAAAACTTGGCGATGTAACTTTAAGGCAGAAAACAATGGTTGTTATGTCCAGCTACTTAAGAACTTAATTTCCAGCATGTAAATATTTTTTAAGCAAGTGCTGGCTTATCCATTACTTTGGTTCTTATGCTTGACTTTTCGTGAGTCGGAAGACTCGTTGTCGGAACCATGCGCTTAGGTGAAGATGCCCAATGGCACCGTTAATAACCTGAGCACAAAATCGCCGATAATAAGTGCAGAAAGTAACTACTCCAAAATCCACATAAAAACGACAAAGAACGTGTAGACCAGAAAACTTAAGCTAACGCCCGTAGGCGTAATTTTCACAAGTGCAAACGCAAAGCTTGTGCATAAAGGTTTTACATGATCCAAAAATGGACACTAAAGGAGGTAAAGAACTCAGAAATATGAGTGAACCAAAGAGCTCTATTTCATTGATCATATAAGAGATACACAATTAGATAAAAAATGCTAAGTGTAAAAAGGACGTAGCTGTGCTATGTTCCATGGCCGATCAAGCTCCGGGTAGTCATCATCCGGGTCACGTTGCTTACGCTTATGATCCTTGTTGGGTCTATCCTTTAATTCACGATTGTCAACAAGATAGTAAGACCCATTGAGCAGCGCCTTGCTTATGATGAACGGTCCTTCCCATGGTGGGGATAATTTGTGTGACTTCTTCTGCTTAAGTCGGAGCACCAAATCCCCCTCTTTAAACGAGTGATGCCGAACGCGGCGACTATGGTAGCTAAGCTGGTAGATGGCGGATCTTTGGCATGCCAAAACGCGCTCCTCCTCGAGAAGGTCCACATCTAGGCATCTGGATTCTTCTGCGTCATCCTCGTCGTAGGCGGCAACTCTTGGTGCATCGTCGAGGATGTCGGAGGGCAGGATGGCTTCTGCTCCATATACCATGAAGTAAGGGGTGTAGTCGGTAGATCTGTTGGGTGTAGCCGGTAGATCTGTTGGGTGTAGTTCGTAAACTCCACATCACAGATGGAAATTCTTCCGCCCAGGCTCCAGCTGCTCTATGTAGCGATGCCTCAAGACGTGGCTTGATTCCCTGCAGAATTAATCCATTGGCTCGCTCAACCTGACCATTGGATTGTGGGTGTGCCACAGATGCAAGGTCAAGTCGGATGCCTTTCTCCCAGCAATATGCCTCCACTTCTTCGAGTGATAAATTGCTGCCGTTGTCGGTGATAATGCTATGTGGGAGACCAAATCTCACCACTAAATCTCGGACGAACCTTAGGGCAGTTGCCCCATCAAGTTTTCTAATGGGTTTAGCTTCTATCCATTTAGTGAATTTGTCAACTACTACAAGCAGATGCGTAAATCCACAAGGTGCCGTCTGTAACTGTCCCACCATGTCCAGCCCCCAGACCGCAGACGGCCAAATTATTGGTATTTTGTTTGCAGTTCTTCAGTAGGAACATGTGGTTGTCGGGCATAATACTGGCATCCCATGCATGTCTCAACCAGCTTGTCAGCGTCCGCCTTTGCGGTCAGCCAGTAGAATCCTTGCCGGAAGGCTTTTGCGACCAACGATCGAGGAGCGGCGTGACGCCCGCAATCTCCGATATGGATTTCGCGTAGGATTTCCATACCTTCTAGATGGGAAACACACTTTAGGTATACACCAGTAGTGCTCCTTTTATAGAGTTTCCCATTGATTATGGTATAACCCTTTGCTCGTCGTACTATTTGCCGTCTTACGACTTTGTCGTCGGGCAGAGTTCCGTGTTTGAGATATTCCATGAACGGTTTTGTCCAAGCCGGAGGGACCTTAGTCACCATGTTGACGAAAGAGTCATCTCTATCTGGGTTGTCGATGTCGGCTCCATTCACGGATGGTGTGCGTAGATGCTCTAGGAAAACTCCTGGCAGAATTTGCTTGCGCCCTGATCCAATCTTAGACAAAAGATCAGCCGCCTCGTTTTGCTCCCTAGGCACATACTTGACTTCGTAGCCCAAGAAGCTCTTGGATATCTTGTCCACTTCGTCTCGATATGCCGCCATCATAGGGTTTCGCACATTCCAGGTGCCAACCACCTACTGGGCAACCAAGTCTGAATCTCCACAGCAAACTATGCGTTTGATGCCAATATCCTTGGCTACACGTAGTCCATGAATGAGTGCTTCATACTACGCCATGTTGTTTGTAGCCTCGGAGTGGATCTGCAGAACATAGTGTAGCTTGTCTCCTTTGGTGACTGTAGCAATACACCAGCCCCCGAGCCGTTGAGCATCTTTGATCCGTCAAAGTGCATCACCCAATACTCTGGTTCTGGCAACGGAGTAGCGTCTGGCATCTCCGTCCAATCTGCAACAAAATCCGCCAAGGCTTGTGATTTGACAGCGTCGCGTCTTTTGTAGGTGATCTCGAAGGCGGCAAGTTCAATGCCCCACTTTGCGACCCTTCATGTAGTGTCGCTGTTATTGATAATGTCGGACAGTGGAGTCTTGCTCACCACTGTGATTGGGTGCTCCTGAAAGTAATGCCTCAGCTTCCAAGAAGCAAGGAATACTCCGTAAGCTATCTTTTGGTAGTGCGGGTAACGCTGCTTGGACTCCGTCAAGACCTCGCTTACGTAGTAAACTGGTCATTGAACTCCGTGCTCATAGCCTGGTTCCTTCCGCTCTACCACGACGACGATGCTGATTACCCGGTTGGTTGCCGCCATGTAAATTAACAGGGGCTCACCAGGGGTGCTAAAGGTCTTTGAGAAAAGAATCTCCTTGAGCTGCTTCAATGTTGCATCTGCCCGACGTCCCACGTGAATCATCCGCCTTCTTCAAAGAACTTATGCAGTGAGCCTTCTCTCCAAGTCGGCTGACGAACCGACTAACTGCTGCAACACAACCTGTTAGTCGTTGCATGTCCTTTAGGCATGTCGGACGGTTTATGTTTAAGATGGCCTTGATTTTCTCTGGATTGACCTCCATTCCACGTTGGGAGACGATGAAGCCCAACAATTTGCCGGCTGGAACCCCGAAGACGCGCTTCTTGGGGTTGAGCATCATGTTGTATTTCTGAAGATTATCAAAGGTTTATTTTAAGTCGGAGATTAAGTCGTTTGACTTTTTAGACATCACCGCAATATCGTCCACATAGGCGTGAACGTTCCGACCAATTTGGTCGTGGAGGCAACGTTGCATTGTCCGCTGGTAAGTAGCACCTGCGTTTTTCAGCCCAAAGGGCATCGTGACATAGCAAAACGTGCCGTAAAGGGTCGTGAACGAAGTGGCCAATTGGTCCAACTTCCTCATCTTGATCTGGTGGTATCCTGAATATGCATCGAGAAAACACAAAAGTTCCGAGCCAGCCATCGAGTCAATGACTTGGTCAATGCGAGGCAAAGCAAACGGATCTTTGGGACATGCTTTGTTCAATCTGGTGTAATCAACGCACGTTCTTAATTCATTGGTTCCCTTTTTGGGGACAAGTACAGGATTGGCCACCCATTGGGTGTGAAGGACTGCTGGATAAATCTAGCCTTAAGTAACCTAGCTATCTCTTTGCCAATGGCGTGTCTCTTCTCATCTCCAAAGCGTCGTAGAGGTTGTTTCACTGGTTTGCATTTTGGATCAATGTTTAAGCTGTGCTCAGCAAGTTCCCTAGGTACACCTTTCATGTCGGCAGGTTGCCAGGCAAAGATAACCCTGTTCTCACGGAGGAACTCGATGAGCGCGCTTTCCTATTTGGGATCCAGGTTTGTCCCAATGGCGGTGACCTTGTAGGCATCGCCTACCACAAGTTCCACCGACTTGGTCTCGATGGCGGCCTTGAATGCAGGAGCGGAGTCAGAGATCTGCTTCTTCGACGCGGGCATCTCTGAGTCATTGACCTTGCTCTAGATCTCCTTGAATTCTTCGCTGTAGAGGACAGCTTCTGCAACGGCTGCTTCGTTGATCTCGCATTCTCTTGCCTTGGTAAAGCTTCCGGATACGGTGGTGATGCCGTTTGGTCCGGGTATCTTGAGTTTGTTGTAGAAGAAGCATGGCTTGGCCATGAACGTGTGGAATATGTCGCGGCCGAATATGACGTGGTACACGCTCTTGAAGGGGACCACCTCGAAGGTCATGCGTTCTTGGCGGTAATTATTAACATCGCCAAAGGCTACCTGAAGTGTAATGCACCCAAGGGACCGAGCCTCCCGACCAGGAACTACGCCATGGAAAACGGTGTTGGTCTGCCTTAGGTTTGCCTCCGTCAAGTTCACCTTCTGCAGTGTATCCAGGTACATGATGTTGGTGCTGCTTCCACTATCCACCATGCACTTGGTGAACTCCACGCCGTCAATCAATGGGTTGATGACCATGGTGTACTGGTTCTCCATGGGCACAAGGTCTGGTTGGTCCGTCCTGTCACAAGTTATTGGAACCTCCGACCAGCGCAGGTAGTGGGGAACTGGGGGGAGAGTGGCCATCAGGATCCTCAGAGAGGTCTTTTGTTGTCGGACGGTGGGGATGCCAAGGAACGTGTGGTAGACTGGGGCCTTCTTTGCGAAGGGGTTCTTGCCCTTGTCAACGCTCTTGGCGGCGAGCTTGGGGTCAACGTCCTCGTCCATGTCACTTGAATCCTTGGACTCCTCCTCCTTCTTCTTCCCCTTGCCCTTGCCTCACGGTCTGTTCTTCCGACTTCGCTTGTAGCCGGACTCCAGGTCTTCCTTGAGGTCGTTGACGAACTTGAAGTGTCGATTGGTATGAGTGGCCTTGCCGTTGGCGTCGAGGTGTACGAGGCACGACATATCGCGGTACTCCTCATAGGTTTGCGGCGCCGAGGTGGTCTCACTTCCTCGCTGCTGCCCGCGAACAGCTCCCCTTCCTCGGCCACGTTGTCCGCCTTCTCCTCGTCCTGCAGAAGTCATAGCGACCATGTCGGTAGATTGCTTTTCTTCTGGAGCGGTCTTCCGCTTTGTACTGCTGTTCCTCCGAGCTTTGGTTGAACGGCCGTTGCCGGCAATGAACCACGAGCATCATCGTCGGGACGTGACGGCGTTGTTGGCTTGCTCGTCGTGCGAGTACTCCTCCTCCATCTCCTGCATAGCGGAGTCTAGCTCTTCTGGACTAAAGTCTATCTCCTCTGAATCTGCACTGAAATCAACATAAAGCGTGTCAATGACATAGTCGGAGGGTGCCAGGACTTCCTCGATGATGGGCGGTGGAGGTGCAACGGGCTCGACGATGACTGGAGGTGGTGGTGCTGCTGCGACGATGGCGGCAGGAGGCGGTGGTGGCGGCTACTGAACCGGAGGTTCTCCGTCTCTGAGCGCAAGCTCCATCTGGGCTGCCGCGTTAGCTGCCGCGTAGCTGTTGACGGTGCCTACCATCTCTTCGAGGGTAAGGCGTCCTGTTGCCTGCTTCCGTCTTAAAGAATGTCAGAGAAGCGTGCCGCGGTCCAGTCCTTCCACGAAGTGATACAAAGCATTATCATCGGGATAGTGGGCTAGATCGGCTCGTATACGGAGCCACCTGGCCAGGTAATCGCGGGGGTTTTCGCCCTCTCTCTGAACACAGCGCGCTAGATCGAAGATGGTAACCTCGCCGACGAACTTGGATCTCTGTTGTCCAGATGCACGGACGAAGCCGGCGGATTTGCAGTGATCTTCCACCTTTATATCCTGCACAGGGGCGGTTTGGGTGGGCCTTGAATTTTTCCGATCTTTGCCGACAAAGCCCGAAGAGAGATGCGACATCGATCCTTCCGCGAACGTATCCTGCCCATAGGCGGTCCATGCGGGTCTTGAATTTTTCCGATCTTTGTCGGCAAGCTTCGAAGAGAGATCCGACATCGATCCTTCTACGAACGTATCCTGCCCGTAGGCAATCCGTGCAGGTCTTGATGCTCCTCCGACTTCCAGGGAACTAGTGCTCGAGTCGGTTTCGCCGATGAAGAGGTGGATGTCTCCGATAGGAACGATCGAACACCGCGTAGGGTTCGTCTTCGCCGGGATCCAGAACTCGTCAGGAGGGACGATCGGAACATTGCCGGAGAAGAGAACACGGCCGATGGCTACGGTTTTGACGATTCCCGCGAACACCTTGTTCCTCGCACGCTGAAGATCCTAAAGCGCCTCTTGCCCCACGGTGGGCGCCAACTGTCATGGTATTGCCAACGAGTACGCCATGGACGGGTCCTCACAGTGCATGTTTAGAGACGTGGGGTAAGGCGGACGGTTGACGGGTACGAGGTAACAGAGCTTACCCAGGTTTAGATCCCACAACGGTGGCAGAATCCTACTCCTGCTATAAATCACTATAAGGGCAATACACCGAGTTATAGAGATATGTTCGCTGTGCGAGGTTGTCTGAAGTTGTCTATGATTGTGCCCTAAAGGCTTCCATAGGCCCGACTTATATAGTCGCCAGGTCCTAGGGTTACAGGGAAAAGTCCTAGCCGGACAGGTTACAGAGCCTACACCGTCTATCACTAGTCTTGTGTATCTTGCACTCCAAGGCTCCGGGTACGCTGGTGACTCCACCGTAGCCTTCCTTTATCCGACATGGGCCTCCCTTCTGGATCCACCTAACTAGGCCGCCCAACAGGCCATAGGCCATGCTACCGACTATGGGCCACCCGGGTTATTCGGATAAGAGACATGCTATGGGGATACCCATATAGCATATCCCCAACACATATTGCATCATAACAAAGAATCATCGCACTAAAATATATATGGAATATTCTCATTTAAATACCCATTATATTACTTTTAGAGAATTCTTTATCGTTGCCAAATCTCCTATAGGTAATACCCTTTACTAGGTTTCCAACCTAAGGTCAAAGCAATTTTCTCTGATACCAACTGCGGTGACCCAGCATACCACTGCATGTGTAGTACACTATAGTCGTTGACATGACATCCACAGAACACCGTTCCGTAAATATCACATCCCTGAGAGTGGTACAACAAAAACATTGCGGGTCCATATTACAAAAGTACACACATTATTCTTATTACAATACAGCAAGTTCAAGACTTCCAAAAGATCCAACTTACAAACCAAAATATCAGGTGTTCAGCGGAAATTTTAAAAGTAGCAACTCCGACTAGGAGTTGAGCTGAACAACTTATTCTATAGAGTTCATGCTGCTCGGCTCCGTTAGTTACTACTAACTAGACACTTAAGTGGACTCATTCTCATCGACACCATAGTAGATCTCGTAGTCCATGCCTTCAACTCCTCCGGATAGGTCAGGTTCCTCGTAGAACACGTCTTCTTGGCATTCGGCTGCATACATTGGCACGTCTTTGGAATCCTCAGAGTCTAAGCAAGGGATCAAAGGAAAGAATGAGTAACAAGCGTTACCCAACAAGTTCATTATATGCAAGGTGGGAATTTTGATGCTCTAACTACCACCTCGGATTATAAATCCTTGGCTCTATGCAGTTTTTGTAAATCTTTCTTCAAAGGTTGATTTTATTCTGAAAAACTATGACAATCAGCCTTCACAGGTTGACCAGAACTTTCATGGAGTTCCTTTCCTGCCGCGTTCGTAGCTCCTTCCCGGAATAGGGAGTAACAAGTTACAGTTCTTACACTCTGCAGAGGTGCGTTACTTTACCCATGAGAGATCAACTCCTTGTTGCATAACCGGGCGTACTTTCCCGTCCACAATTCCATGATGTGGGGCCCAGTAGTTGGTCCAAGCCAATCACTGCCCCCTTCGCGACCCCGCATGCCTCCTTGGTGTACACCATGCCCACAAAATGAATTACAGCAATGGTTTGTACAAACCGTTAGATGCCAGAACTATCGTGGGACGATGAGGGTTCCCACCCATATGCTGCATATCCTCTACGAATTACCAATTAATATGTACGCTACGAGGATAACAACCACGACCTGCACATCCGGCTTCATGCGAGAGGAAGAAGATATAGCTGACTTCTCTGTCCCATTCCAAATCTCATGGCTAACGCGTAATATACGGCGCTAGAAGCACTGATGTCAGGGGTTATTAAGTCCCTATTTGATCATCATTGTTGCAATTAGAACTCTAAGTTCTATTGCTCCATTATATCACCACTTAGGATGATATCTATGATTTCTTTGTTTATGAAAATAATATTTTCTTTCTTTTATAGCATATATGATAACACACAATTTGCAAATACTTTGATAAAGACTCTTCAAAGGGCATGAGCAAGTGATGAACTTGCCTTGTGATGCCAAGGTAGTGAAGTTTGATGCTTGCACTGGACCTTGAGCTTCTAGTTCTAAAAAACATCATTATTGTCCGGTAAGGACAATATTTAAAGAAGCAAAATGATTATGCAAGTAATGTAATGCATTATATAATTCTATATGCATTTTCCCTATATAAAGTGCTCTTTTAATAAAGCATTTATAAATATTATTTTTTTAATATTTATTGCATATATTGATTTATTTTATTACCCTTCTTATTTGACTTTTGTTGATTTAATAATTCTTTTAGGAATTATTAATTATACATTAAATTTATTACTAAATATTTATTTAGTATTTTACAAAAATACTATAATATTAATAAATAAGGAAAGTGATTTTTATTTATTTTTATCACCTTTCAATAATTTTGTAAAATTCCATAAGGAATATATAAATTACAAAATTCTTATAAAAATTTAAGTGTCCAAAATTTTATATATTATTTTATTTGGATAGAGTGGATTATTATAAATCCAAAAATATTTTATTTATAATTTTTGGACTTTTATTTTATTTTCTATAATTTTATTGAGATCAGGGGCATTTTGGTCTTTTCTAATTGATCAAAAGATTTATTAAATAACTTGGGCTGGCCCCTTGGGCTTATTGGGCCAGGGTGGCCCAATAGGGTAGGGTCAAAAGATCACCCCGAAGGGTTTTGGACCACCCAGATCACTCTGCCTCCTTCTCTCCCTCGACCATATCTTCTCCTCCTCTGACTCGACCCCGTGGTCAGCGATGCCGACACTATCGATTCCTGCCATCGTCGGCCGTCCTGGCCGCCGCCGTGGTGCGAGTTGGGGTTGTCGACGATGCTCGTTCGTTCTATCCACTTGGATTTGACTCTGGGGCTTCCCCCTGGTTAGGTCTACCCCATTCCTCAACCCTAGGGTTCAGAAAAGGTGTTGTCGCCGCCGCCGCGATTCCGCCTGTGGTGGTGTGCTGAGCTCATGCGCTGCTGCGGCTGCCGCCATGGCAGGTGCAGGTTGCAGCGCCCCTCTGGGTGCTCCCTATGCCACCGCGGTTCGTCGGACACCTCTTCTTCCGCTTCTATCCTTCAGCGAGGACCTATGGTGAGTTTAATTCTTCTCCCCTGGTGCTCTCTGTGTTTGCTGGTTTCATGCTAGACGCTGGCGGTGTTCTCTCTACTACTGTCTGATTCGGATTAAGATGATCATCCATTTAGGGTTCCTGCTATGAGCTTGTTCATGTACTGGATGATTTGATTCATGTTTAGATGGTCTGTATACATGCTAAATGCTTACTGGCTTGAAACTTGTTGCTTAAAAATGACAGATGATGTTTCTGGTGGCTTTCTAGATGATTTGATGCTTAAATTGCATCTGATTAAGATGGTATTGTTGTTTGGGAAACATGCTTGGTTAAGCTAATGATCTGATAGCTTTCCACTGTTTATTTGATTCATGGTCATGATTATGATAAGATACAGCTATTATCTTAGTGCTGATAACTTGGAAATTAGCATGTGGTTTGAGATCATTATGATCTTAAATAGTAAACTTTATTGCCTTTCCCGATTCATATTGGATTATTCTTGTGACACCATCATGTATGGTACACATGTTTGATTCTAAACCATGGATTTGGTTAGTTTATGCTTAAGACAATCTTGGATTTCAGAGATCAATATAGATGCTCTTATTTGAATTCCCTAAGACCAATGATGTTGGTCTGAGGCTTAGGGATTCAAAGCTTACCTAATTGGTTCAACTAGATAGTCCTGGTAGTGGTACCAGCTATTCTTTACTGAATCAAAGCTTTGAAAAATTGATAGTGAGTTTGATCATGTTATGAATCCAATGGATTTGGTCCTAAGGTGCTACCCTTCCTTTAGGGATGTGCCTAGGAATAGATCATAGGTATATGCATGATTGAATGGTATGATATAGTTTGACAACCAGAGCAAGGATGTTGCTCTGAGCTCTGGTTGGACCTTGGTACTTTGTTGTTTGCCTTTAGAGTTTAAAAGAAAATCCCTATGATGGATTCACCCCACTTGGGTGTTTTCTGAGGTTTTGTTTTATAAAACAACACATGTTTCTCTCTGCATAAGATGATTAGATCATGTGAAGGTTTTATGAAACTCACCACAAAACCTGGTGCTGATGTAGTAAGTTGGTGATGATGATCTTGATCTAGTTTTGATCTCCTTTTGCTGGGCTCCTGAGCTTTCCCTTGAGATGACCCTGCTCCTCCTAGCTCCTGGCTTGATCTTGCTATCCACCTAATCCATTTCTCTCCTTAAGTCACCATCCTGGTGAGGTTTGATTGATCTGGGTTGGTCTGGTTTGGTTGCTGTTCTTGCTATCTACCCTGACTGCTCTTGTGTGATGTGTAGTGGAGAGATGCACTGATGTGCTCCCCCACGGCTGTGTTGTGGTTTTGTGATATTGACTATGCTTGTGAGCTTGACAGCACACCACATGCATGCTGGTGTGTGTCCAGCCTGTGTGCCTTCTATGCACTTGTGGATAGGTTCAGAAAGTTTGAACTTACTATTACCAAACTACTTTTACTCTGGCTGGTGAATTGGTCCCTTTTGGCTGTCATTTGCATTCTGGCTGTAAATTTATGAAAGATGAAATCTTTCATATTGGTGAAACTTGCCCCTTTATAACATTTCTCAATGATGAGTTTGTCAAGTGCACCTCACTGACATATCTGAGAGAAATATACTAACACTAATCCTATTTTGTTTTCTATTTAATCTTTGTTTTGCAGGTACAAAGATTAGGATGAAGATTTAGTGCAGATTTAGTTGTAGCCTAGTTAGTAAATATACAAATGTAATTTTCTTATTCTTTTGTAATTTTTCTTTTATAATTCCTGTAATCTTTATTTTATTCATTTGTAATAAAGATTATATATTTATTAATAAAGAATATTCTTATTCTTTATTCTTTTTGTAAATTGTGAAGTTTTGAATAACTTCAGTAAGTTCATTCTTTGTAACTTGTTTATGTATATAAAATGAATTTCATATACAATATTGTTTTTAGATAAGATTTAAGTTATAATACTTTTCCCTTAATTAATTTAAGATTCAAATCTTATATCAAAATAATTTAAATTATAAAACACTTAGGTTTTAAAATCCAAACTCATTTCAAAACACACATAATTCTTTTAAGATCATATCAAAGTTTATAACAATCCTCCTTGAGGATTAAACCTAATTCCAAAGTAAGAAAGAAACTTTGATCACTTCAAGGTTTTTATTTGGCGAAAATTTTACTCACATTTTCTCAAATGAATGCATGCAACAATTCATATTCCTAAATCTACCCTTCGTTAGGTCCTATATGCTGGGATGTTACAGTGTGGCTAATGAATTTGTGTGCATAACCAAGGTTAGCCTCCGGAAAATAGGGTGGGATAGCAATGATAAATGTCACCATTGCCGGGAAAATGCTGCTGGTGAGCGATCCGAAAGGCACGAAATGCTGCTGGTTTGTATGCCTCGAACAATTTTTACATATAGTTGTTCGAGCTGGTGCATGATTCTGCATGAAACTTGCATGAATAAACCACCCAAGATCAGTTCATAAAATGTTTTCTGAATCTTGTCTGCCTCGGATAAGTATGACAGTAAACTGAATTCAACCGCCAGTAGTATTTGAATAAATATATACATCTTGATAGTATTTGTTTACTTTCGAACTTGTTCTATACTACAGTATGGGATAGCTACGCAAAAGGGGGCTATTGCCTCTACAAAAGACATTCTACAGAGTTAGTCTCTGAACTTAACAGTTCTACACTGAAGAAACTGCAGATATCCACCATAAAAGTTGGCTAGCCAATTACCTTGAGAGGACATAAGTTCAACGATCGTTCAACCACAACTGATCTTTTTCCGTCCCGCTAAACTTCAAGAGATCTGCAATGTTCATGCACTAGTTGACGCGCTTGAACCAGTCCCGGTTCAGTACAAACAGCCGCGCCGCAGCAACAATTTCTTCTAAGGTGAACTCCGGCTTCTCGTGGAAGGGATCATAGGTCCCTGTGAATCTGAACCTGAATTCCGGCGCTAAGCTGTTGCCTGTCGTCGGCTCCAGCTGTCCAACACTCCAACAAGCTGAGTGTAGATGGATGCACGCCGCCGTGGTGTGGCCGCCGACGGTGCGTAGGATGGATCGTCTTTGCCGCTGACGGCGTGCACCCAGATTGCCCCATGGTAAGGTCGCCCGCGCCGAGGCATGGAGGCGAGAGTTTGTTGACCTTGGCGCCACCCTATTTGGGGGTTTGTTTCCTCGGCGGCAAGCTCGCATGAATGCTTCAGAACGTACCTTCTTTCTCATGAGCAGAGCACACGAAAATGCCGCCGTGCGCATTCTCCATGACGCTCGGTTGGACCTTCTCGATGCCGTGGCGGCATTCGTCGTTGCCACCGCCGCCGCCACAGATGCACCACATTCTGTGAAATCAACCATCTCGGATGGCAATGGAACACCGACCTTGTAGTACAGCCGCATGGCTTGCCTCAGAGGGGCCAAATAGCCAAGCTTCGGCGGCGGCGGCTTATGCTTAGGAGGGGACATAGCTAAGCTTCCTAAGAGTGTATCTTATTTATCGAAACTAGTTCGACTAACTGCTGAATCTTTATTTCCCTTTCTCAGCATAAGAGTGCTAAGATATTAAAAATACAGGTTGTGGCTAGCAACCAGATCGGGCAATGTACCAGGTCAGGTTTCCATTTTAAGTATATTTATGAGTGTGTCCTTAGTTGTGTCAAGAAATTTTTCCTGTGCCACTACGATCACAGAATTGTAACAACACCATCAGAAACAGGGGAAGATGACGAGGCGTTTTACTGACTGGTGGGACACGCAACCTCGACCGTCGCCGGCGCGCATCCCAGGTTCGAGGATTCGTGCTCCCCATTATTCTTTGATTTTCCATATTCTGTCGCTCGCTCGCAGCTCCGCTCCGCTCCACCTCTCTAGTATTGCATGCCACCACTCTGTCCCCTCCGGCAACACTCTCATCCTCCCCCTAGACTATCGTCCTCCCGTCATCCCCTACCCACCCTGCCTTGCCCCCTTGCCCTGTCTCCTTGCCTCCGTCGTTGCCCAGGCGCGTCTGGGAACGAAAATCGTTTGGTGGGCGCTAGGTTCTCACGCAACGACTGTGGCTTTCTGGATCCCGCACGGAAATGGATCCTGCGTGGCCGGAGAACACGGAGATGGGTCCTTCCTGGACAGAGAGCAAGGAGATGGTCCCTTCAAGGCTGGAGAACATGGAGGAGCAAGAAACATGGAAGAGGACGAGGGGTGCAAAGCTTTGGTGCTCTGGAGCCCATTGAATGTGCCATACATCCTCCCTGAAGGGTAAGAACTGCAATTCCATTTCTGCGTCTCCCAATTAGCGTTTCTAGTCCCGTGTTGATGGAGAGGATCTGTGTTGGTGACCATAGGACATCTGCTTCATCCAGATTTCTTTTGCAGATTCGGCATGGGTGTCAGACTGAAACCTTGTCCGATGGTAGAATCGCAGTTACTAGTGGATTTGATTATCGGCTGATGATACGTCGGAAACGTATCTATAATTTTTGATGTTCCATGCTTGTTTAGTATCTAGTTTGCTTTGCTTTGTCTATGCTTTGAGGTTTTTTATATGTTTTCTGGTACTAACCTATTAACAAGATGCCACATTGCCAGTTGCCTATTTTCTTCTCTTTTTTGTTCCAGAAAGGAAGAAAATCAATATTCTCGGAATTGGATGGGACAAAAGCCAAAGTCAATATTTTACCATGGGGAACACAAAGCCAAAATACGAGATGGAGGAGGGCCTCGAGGGCGCCACACCCTCTGGCCGCACGGCTAGCCCTGGCCCGCGCCTGGGTGGTGGTGCAGCCGCCTCGGGCACCCCCTCGGCCTCCCTCTTCGCCTATAAGAAGCTCCCGATGCCTAAACCCTAAGGACCTGATCTATCCACGAAACTGTTTGTAGCCGCTGCCACCATCGTCCCTAGATTGGAGGGGATCTGAAGCTCTTCTCGGCACCCTGCCGGAGCGGAGATCATCCCGGAGGCCTTCTTATTCATCATGCCAGCCTTCGGTATGAAGCGTGAGTAGTTTCACCTTGGACTATGGGTTCATGTAGTAGCTAGATGGTTGTATCTCCTCCTTTGTGCTTTCGTGTTTAGATCTTGTGAGCTCCGTTCATGATCAAGATCTTATCTATTTGTAATCATGCATGTTGTGTATGCGGGGATCTGATGGATATTGAGATTACTATGTCATATTGATTAATGGTTTTGTCTTATTGATTCTATCATGTCTGTGTTGTTTGTGATCTTGCATGCTCTCCGTTGTTAGTATTTATCTTGGCCAAGTAGTTGCTAGTGACTCCAAGAGGGGGTATTTATGCTTGATAGTGGGTTCATGCCTCTATTTAATCTAAGGGAAGTGACATAAATCTCTAAGGTTGTAGATGTGTTGTTGCCACTAGGGAGAAAACAACAGTCTCTCGTTCATGGAATAAGTGGATTGTTTACCTTACACACTTTGCTTAAAGCAGTTATCTGTTGCTTGCAACTTAATACCGGAGGGGGTTCGGATGATAACCCAAAGGTGGACTTCTAGTCATAGATGCTGTTGGATGGCGGTCTATGTATCTTGTTGTATTGCCCAATTGAATCTCATAGGATCGTGATGTCTAATATTGCATTGTTATGCCTTGCTCAGTCCTGTCAATTGCCCTGCTGTAATTTGTTTACCCAGCATGCCATGTTTGTTTATCTAAGGGGAACACCTCTAGTGAACTATGGACCCCGGTCCAATCTTTACCGTTGATACATCTTCTACTTTTATTGTTTACTTTCTGCAAACCACTATTAACTTCCACACCATACAGTTAATCCTTTGTTACAGCAACCTGTGAGATTGACAACCTCACTTTTCGTCGGGGCAAAGTCTTGAGTTTGTGTTGTGCAGGTCTCCAAGTTGCTTGCAACACCTTTGAGACGTTTCCTTCCTCTTACTGGTTCGATAACCTCGGTTTCTTACGAGCGAAGACTTGATGATGTGCTCTTCACACCTTGCTCTTGGGGTTTCGCGACGAAGCACTCTCAGGCGCCATCAACAAGTTTTCTAGTGCCGTTGCCAGGGATGCTAAGGACGTCTTCACAAGGGGAGTCCTTCTCGAACTTTATCTTTAGTTTGTTTTTGTTTTTCTTAGTTTGTTTTGCTTGGTTTTGTTTGCCTCTTTTTATCAAAAACTCAAAAAAAATTAGTTTAGTTTGTTTGGTTTCTCTTATCAAAAACACAAAAAACTAGTTCCTGATCTAGTTCCTACCATGTCTGGTTTTGGTCCAATCCCTGTTTCACCTATGGAAAGGATCTTTACTTTCAGACAAGGAAGTGAAGAGAGTTCCAAAGAAGCTTGGTCTAGAATATCTGCTTTACAAAGGGAACCGAGCCTAAGATGAGTCTTAGCTTGGTTATTAATAGTTCCTACCAAGGTATTGCTCTTTGTTATAGATATTCTTTGAATGCTATAGCTGAGAAGGATATTTTTTGTTGTACTGAGGATGAAGCTTTAGAAGCTATAAAGAGGTTGATTATAATTTATAATATGCCTGGCAAATCTGATTCTTCTTTTATAGACATTTATGCTAGGTTGAACACTCTTGAGTCCAGTACTGCTGCTTTGAACAATTGCTATCACACACTTAGAGAGGACCATGGTTATGTTCCAATAAATTCTGAGCCTTCAAAGTGGTTTCCTACAATAAAAGTTTCTATAAATAGTGTAACTTTTGATGCTCGTTGTGATATCATGTCTGAATTTTGCCTTATGCCTAATGATATCATGTCTTTGGGGACTTTCTAAAGGAGGAGAAGAAATATCTCTTACCAATAATGCAACTTTATTATCCATTAGAATAGCTGAAGGCGTGTTTACAAAAATCTCAGGGAAAATGGTGTCTACTGATTTTCTTGTTATTGAATGTGTAGGAAAAGGACAGATTACACTCGGAAGATCTGTAACATCCCAAAAATATTAATCAGGATTATCAAGTTCAAATCACCAAGTTTAGGGTTAATAAAAACTTTTATTATTAAAAATTAATATGAATGCATGTGTATGTGATGAATGCATGAATGCTTGCAATGCCATGTTTCATTTCTATGAATGCTAAGGATTGGTTTAAAGATGAAAACAACATCATATAGGTCATTTCCAAGCAGAATCAAATGAAGAGAAAATCAAAAATAAACAATATAAGCAAATGGTCATTTTGACCAAAGTTAACCACTAGACTACTTTGAGTGTTCCTAGCCCAAGTTTCTAACAAAAAAAATCCAATTCTTTTCGCCCCTTTCTAGACCAAGTAAAAGAGAGCCCAAGCCCACTTGGCAAGCCAACAGAAACAAATTCCAAATCTATTCAAATGACAATTAAAAATTGAATCCTTAATAGATACTTAGATCACCATTTCTCAAAAACCACTCAAACCACTTCACCTTGACAAACCCAAGCAACCATATACTACCAAGCATGTGCCCAGAGCACTCACGAACATTCATCCAAAAATTCAAATGTGAAGTTCATGCGGCCATTACATCAAACACTCGGTGAGCACAGTAATCACTACCTAACTATTATTGTTTGTGATCAAAGCTTTGTCCAATTCTTGTCCCCAACTCTCTTCCCTTGTCTCCCCTAGTGACTACCAGTGCATTGAATAAGCTAGCAAGCTACCCCTTGCACCAGTGTCACGCCACCTGAAGCCATTATGGCCAGCCGACCATGGCCAGCATGAAGGAGCAAATGCCTTGCCCGTCCACGATGTCCAGGAGGTAGGCCACCGTCCATCGCCACCCCTGTCCAACCCTTGAGAGTGGCCAGGCCCTAGACCACTGGGAACATCCGCGCCCATTTTTATCTGCCATGCCGAGAGCGCTCTAGAGCGCCACAACCGACACGCTCGCACACGCCATGCATGCCTGCACTCACCACGACACCAGCTACCCCCTAGACATGCCCGTGCGTCGTTGAAAACACCGTCGGTGCCGCTCAGAGCGTCGACCCGTTCCGACCGTTCTAGACCACCCCTTGCCACACCATTAAGCCTGTGATGATCGCCAGGAGACACCGCACCGGCCTACGCTCTCTACCATGTCGTTAGCTCACCGCACCGTTGTCACCGATGAGCTCTGCACATGTCGCACTGCCCCTCTCACTCGGATATAAAAGGAGGCCACTCCCGCCTCAATTCTCCACACCATCTCACTCCCCACTCCTCACAGAACACCCCTGACCCTTCCCGGAGCAAGGAGAGCTCCGCATCGCCAGAATTTGGCCGGAGTCTGCCGCTGTAGAGGAGGAGAAGGGTCATTGATTGGAGCCACCCCAGGAGCCGCCGCGACCACCGTTCGAACCGCCGTCGTTGACAATGTGGTTCGCCCCCATCGACCCTAGTTGGAGCACTGGTAAGCCACCGCGTACCCCCACCATAGCCATTAGGGTTCGTTCTCGCCGGCGCTATTCGACAAAGACGATGAACCATAGCCGCAGATTCTAGTCTAATTGCACGACCCATATTGAAACTTACCGCTTCACGTAGATAGAGCCACTGATGCCTGGACCCCCCTATCAGCAGCCCACTACGTGCGCACGCTATGCAGTTGGGCCGGCCTAGTTTAGTTCGCATGCTCAGCCCAGTAATTCAAATAGAGATTTTCCAATTTAGTTCAAACCTAGTTCTGTCAGTAGATTCAAAAACCAATTCAAAGAGTTGTACTAAACCAAATTGCATGAAACCAATTTTTCTAGAAAGGCATTGAAAATATTAATCCAAGACCGTTGGATTCAAACCATTTGAAATTATAGATCACCTATAGTAAAAATAATAAGACAGAGAATTTTCTACAGTCAAACATTTTTCAAAATTCAACCATAAATGCTTTTGACTTGATTCCAACTCTCAAAAATCACATTTGCCAAGATCTTTCTGAATATTTAAAAATATTTAGGTTTACATGTAGTGATCTTGGACTAGTATTAAAAGAATGCCCCAGAGGAATTTCTGCTCACTTTAATTATTTAAAATAATAGTGTATATCTTATTAAACTGTGACACCACTTTAAATCACATTCCCAAGTATTAAAATATGTGGTGATGACATGTGTCAACATGATCCCATATTTTAACTAGAGAATATTAAACCTTAAGTAGTTTCCAATGAGTAGAAATTACTTTTCTAAAATAAAATATATAAGACTAGGTCTTTATTTCATGTGATGATTGTGATAATTCTAGATCATCTAGTGTGAACCTTTGTGTGCTAAATAGAAGTAGTTAAGTATTGTTTGGTGATTGTGTACCTCATATTTATTTATAGACGCTAGTACCGACCAAGTCTATGAGGAGAAGGAATACTACAAAGAAGAAGAAAACTTCAACCACTTCACTACTCAAGGCAAGCTACTAACTATGCAAGCTAAGATAAACCATGCAAGTCCTACTTGCAAGCCTAAACCTACAAGATAACCTATGCAATGCATTAGGCATGCCTTGGTTATGCAACCTTGATTATACCAATCCCAATTTTTACTTGCAAGCTTAACTATTTTATTTCTTTATCAAAATTCTTTATTGCTTTTACTTAGTGACTTGTGAGTTTTGGAAAGATATTAGAGGTAGCATAAAGAGCATAAAACTTGGCCTAAGTTAGTTAGAACTATATGTCATGCTGAGGCATGAGATCTAGATTTGGATAGTCACACTTGTTTAACACCCCTCATTAGTGATTACCCATAATTTTAGTGGCTAGTGCTAAGCATAAAAGTTGATCACTTTAGATGGGAATGCTTGGTGAAAATGATTATGAAAACCTTGGAATGATGAGTCATTCTAATGAAATGTTTTGAGATGTGTTAGGAACACCGGATGATTTGATGATGAAAATGTTGAGGCATGAGCCTTAGCCCTTTATAAAACTGATGGTTGGGTTTGGATGCGATACCATTCCAATTTTACCATACAACCACAATACCCGAATTTGGGTAGGGCTTGAGTGGAAGTTTATATATCTTAGTATGGGTTCCCTTGCGGAAGAGGTTTGAGCTGAGACTACATCATGATGAATGTACACCTGTGCAATTCCCAAGATGATAGATGGTCATGGTTGGCAGACCAAACTCATAGGGGAGGTGCCTATACTAGGGTGTGTAATTAAAAGGTTAGGATTTATTATCCGCATACTGAGTATGGTGAGGATTGTTCATGATGGATGCATCGAATGTTGTGGTGAAAGTATACCACCTCTGCAGAGTGCCATACTGTTCCGTCGTTAGATGTTTTCAAAATGACTTAGCAAATGAACTATGACTTTGACTTGACCACAACAGGGTTGTGAACATGAAAACTAAGTTCCCACTTAGGTGTTGTAAAACATGAAGTTATTTTTCTTTACTTCTAAACTCAGTTAGAGATAAACCTAGATTTTTGCAAATAAACCTAGAGCTTAGGTTCCCACTCGAACTACCTTACTTGTTAGTATTAGTTTGCGAGTACTTAAAAGAGTACTCATGGCTTTTTCCCTGGCTATTCCTATGGCCAGACTATGAGGAGGACTACCGGCATGATGGACAGCAGGAAGTCTATGACAACTAGGATCATCTCCCATCGTCAGCATTGCCTGTGACCCTAAAGATGGAGCTTCGACCATGCTACCGTTATTATTATTACTCCGCTGTGTTAATTGTATGAAGAATGGATCATGAGATCCTTTATTTGTAAGAACTTTATTATGGTTTGTAATGGATGATGAACTATGGTACCAATCTGTTATGTCTCGCAAAAATGGTAATCCTAGGATTGCGATGTATGGCATAACAGGCATCTAGGATTAAAAATCTAGGTGTTGACAAGTTGGTATCAGAGCCATCCTGACCATAGGAGACCCTAGTTAGAATGGACGCTTGAATCAAAAACTTAGTTTCAAAACAAAATAAGTGAGTATTTATGAAAATCTATTCTCATTCTTATCCCTAAGATTCTTTCAAGAAAATTCATGTTCCTCAAAAATTCTTGCGAATCTTACATATAATTTTGCACACTATATCACTTTAGTAGAACTCACACCTACGAAAGAGATCACTATTTGTGAGTTGTATCTGGTCCCACTATATCGTAGTTTCACAGAATGGTTGTTAAAACCATATGTTACCTTAGAGTGGTGTGTGTTTGTATTGAGTGCTATAAATGAATGAAAAGAAAGTTGCTAGCTGGCAAAACTAGAGTCAAACTCAAACTTAAAAACTTTTCAAAAACAAATCCATGAACCTTAGAAATTTCCCTCTTGTCTCATGATCTATCTCAATCTTTAGATGCCTCACGGAGGAAGTAGCTCATCTCAGGACCCAATGCTGCAAATCTTGCAAATGTTGGTTGCCGGCCGTGAAGCTGGAAGAGCTGAACATCAAGCCAACTTATCCACCCTTGAACGGATAGCTCAGATGGCCAATAATAATCAAGGACATGGAAACCAGGACAACCATGGATCCAAACTCAAGAACTTTCAGAACACCAATCCACTCATATTTAGTAAGTCTGAAGAGCCATTCGATGCTGATGACTGGCTACAGACCATGGAGAACAACTTAGAAGTCGTAGGAGTGGAGGCCAATGAGAAAATACTGTTTGCCACCCATTATCTGGCAGGTGATGCAAGAGCTTGGTGGAATAGCATTCACACCATGAATGGAGGACAGATGATGGCTTGGGATGAATTCAAACTCAAGTTCAGCCGAACCCATGTGCCACCGGGTTTGATTCTGCGGATGAGGGATGAATTCAAGGAGCTGAAGCAGGGAAAAATGACTGTGGTAGAGTACCGTGACATATTTCTATCTCTGTCTAGGTATGACCCTGATGAGATTAGTACTGAAGCCAAGAAGAAGGAGAGATTCTTGAATGGTCTGCATGATGAGATGCAGATAGTGCTGGTCAACATTCCCTTCGCTGACCTTGAATCCTTAGTGGATTCTGCAATCCAGATGGAAGGCAAGATCAACCAAGCCAATGAGAATCGCAAGCTTCGAATGATGAATCAACCAGGAACCCACCATACCCCAAAGTATCGCCCCAACCCGTCTGCAGGATATGCCCGAGAAACAATAGACCCCCGATGACCCGTCCGAACTATCACAACCATGGAGGAGGAAACCCAAGGCCTACAGGAAACTACAACAATAACCCCGGCAACCCCACCAATTTCAACCATACACCACCCAAGTTCAACAACAACAACAACAACAACGCCAACAACACTAATACTTCCCCAAGGACTGGAAGCAATGTTTGTGCCTATTGCAGGAAAAGACAAGTCTCAGGTTACTTATTTTGAATGCAGAGTCAAGGGTCACTACTCCAATGAGTGCCCCAAGAAGCTTGCAACAACCATTAATGTGAATTCCCCAGCTCAGCAGCAGCGCCGTGTTCAGCCTGGAAGGAGATTTGACCTAGGGAACTCACTCAACCGCAACGGCCGTCTGTTTCACATGAATGCTGAAGAAGCTTAGGAAGCGCCAGATGTCGTGCTGGGTATGTTTTCTGTTAACTCAGTACTTGCGAGAGTGTTGTTTGATTCTGGAGCATCGCACTCGTTTGTTATGAAAGAATTTGCATGCACTAGCAAGATTCAACCAACAAAATTGAAGCATGTTATGATAGTTCAAATCCCTGGTTCAACCACCAAAGCTAGACAAATTTGCAAGGCCATACCTATCAGAATCCATGGATTAGATTTTTATGCTAATCTAATAGTACTTGGAACTAATGGTTTGGAAGTAGTACTAGGAATGGATTGGATGTCGAAACATAAAGGATTAATCGACTATGCCAAGAAAGCCATAACCATGACTAGTACCACTGGAGTATCAGTACAACATGTATCTGAAACTATGCCCCGTCAATTCAAGTGAACAAGATCCTAGCCCAACCAACCTTTGACCAAGTCAGAGTAGTCTGTGAATACCCCGACGTATTCCCAGATGTATTGCCCGGTATGCCCCCTGATCAGGATATCGAGTTTATCATTGAACTAATCCCTGGAACTGGACCCATAGCTCAGACACCTTATAGTATGAACCCGTCTGAATTAGTAGAGCTAAATAAGCAACTGGATGCTATGCTGGAGATAGGACTGCTTCAACCCAGTGCGTCGCCACGGAGATCACCTGTTTTATTCGTGGATAAGAAAGATGGCGGTGACCGTTTGTGCACGGATTGTCGGAAGCTGAATGATGTCACCATTAAGAACAAGTACCCACTACCGAAGATAGAGGATCTATTTGACCAGTTGACCGGTGCCAAAGTGTTTTCTAAGATTGATCTTAGAACTAGTTATCCTCAACTCAAGATTTGCGCAGAGGATATTCCAAAGACTGCCTTTACCACCAGATATGGACTGTATGAGTACATGGTCATGTCTTTTGGATTAACCAATGCCCCCGCTTATTTCATAAACCTCATGAATAAGATTTTTATGAACTTCCTGGACAAGTTTGTTGTTATTAAAAAAGCAGTTGGCAATTCAATCAGTTGCCAACACCTAACAAATGGACCTACATTTGGGGCAGTGACAATTTTTCTGTTAAAAAAGACTATGAGGTTATGGAAGGATTTCAACCTGCTCCCCCCCACTTCACCTGAGTTTGGGATTCTTCTTGCCAGGCTAAACATAAATTTTTCTTATGGCTACTTGTTGTGGATAGGCTAAATACAAGGAACCTTCTAAAAAGGAAAAATTGCTCTCTACCAGGATACAATCATGCAATTAGAAACTATCAATCAGAAGAAACTTTGATTCACCTTTTTTGGAACTGCCCTTTTGCTGCTGAATGCTGGGATTACATTTTCCCCCATAGAGACCATGGACACTCTATGTTTGAGGCTTTTCAAGACATAAAAATAAGGCTCAAGCTTCCCTTTGCCATGGAGATAATAATTTTAGCTTCTTGGGGAATATGGATCTGTAGAAATAATAAAATATTGGAGAATGTCACACCACAATTCTCTACCTGTAAAGAAGTTTTTCTACAAGAAATGAGATGGGTCGAACTCAGAATAAAAAAGAAGCATGGCCCCCAATTTGATAGCTGGTTCCAAACTCAAGTTCATTAGTGTGTTACTTCTGGTAAACACGATGTATCATCTGTAATGTTCTACCCCATTGTTACCATGTGCTCACTACTCTGTACTATGATGTTATGATTTTATAATAAAGAAAAAAGTTGTAGTGGGGGTTCCCTCCCCTACTGTTTTACCCTCAAAAAAAGTTTTTCGTTGTTTTCATCGATGACATTCTGATCTATTCCAAATCAGAAGAAGAACATGAACTACACCTAAGGACCATCCTTGAAACCCTTAGAGAGCATCAGTTGTATGCCAAGTTTAGCAAATGCGAGTTCTGGTTACAGGAAGTAGGATTCCTAGGACATATCGTGTCGGCCAGAGGAATTATGGTCGACCCTGCCAAGGTTAAGGATGTGGAAGAATGGCAAGCCCCAACCACTCAAACCCAAGTTCGTGCATTTCTCAGATTAGCGGGATATTACAACAAGTTCGTAGAAGGATTTTCGAGCATTGCAAGACCCATGGCCCAATTGGTGAAGAAAGATAAGAAGTTTGAATGGATAGACAAATGTGAAGCAAGTTTTCAAGAACTCAAGAAGAGATTGATCTCAGCCCCAATCTTGATTATGTCGGATATCACGAAACCTTTTGATGTGTATTATGATGTATCCAAGGTTGTTCTCGGATGTGTGCTAATGCAAGAAGGCAAAGTCATATCCTATCTGTCCTGACAACTCAAGCAACACGAGAAGAATTACCCTACCCATGACCTCGAACTAGCAGCCGTTGTTTCAGCCTTGAAGACATGGTGGCATTACCTCATGGGTTACCGCTATGAGATTTATTCGGATAACAAGAGTCTGAAATATATATTCACCCAGAAGAAACTAAATATGAGGAAAAGAAGATGGATAGAGCTAATCAAGGACTATGACCTTGACATTCACTATCACCTCGGCAAAGCCAATGTGGTAGCAGATGCTCTTAGTAGATTGCCGTGTCGATTGAACACCATGATTCTGAAGGAGCAACCAAGTTTGCATAAGGAGTTGGAATATTTCAGAATGGAGCTAGTTAGTGAAGGATTTTTGTCTATCATAGAACTTCAACCCACTTTGATCAGTCAGATCAAGGAGGCACAGAAAGGAAATGCTAGTATTGACAGAATCAAACGTCGTATCGGTATAGGGAAGGTACCCGGATTTACCGAAGATGAAGGAGTTTTGTGGTACAAAGGACGTATCTGTGTACCAGCAGATTCAAAGTTAAAGCAAGATATTTTGCAAGAAGCCCATTATACCCTTTATTCTATCTACCCTGGAGGAACCAATATGTATCAGGATTTGAAGGAGCAATTTTGGTGGCATAAGATGAAGAGAGAAATCGGAAGCTACATCGCCAAATGTGATATCTCTCAGAGAGTCAAAGTGGGACATTAGAGACCCGCAGGACTTTTGCAACTATTGCAGATTCCGGAATGGAAATGGGATTCAGTTGGAAAGGATTTTATCTCCGGTTTACCTACATCTAGTAGGTGAAATGACTCTATCTGGGTCATAGTGGATAGACTGTCCAAAGTCTCCCATTTCTTACCAGTTAAGACCACTTATCAGAGTCGAAGCTAGCAGAGTTAAACATTGCTAGGATAGACAATTTGCATGGGGTCCCCAAGAACATTGTGTCGGATCGAGGAACCCAGTTTACCTCGAGATTTTGGAAGAAAGTCCAAGAAAGATTAGGAACCAGACTAGATTTCAGCATAGCTTATCACCCTCATACTGATGGACAAATGGAGCTAGTAAATCAGATACTCAAAGATATTTTGAGAGATTATGTGTTGGAATATGGATCAAATGGGAAGATTTTCTGCCTTTCGCAGAATTCTCATACAAAAACAATTACGAAGCCAGTTTGCAAATGTCCCCATTTGAATTAATGTATGGAAGGAAGTGTCATACCCCGTTGAATTGGTCGGAAGTTGGAGAGTCATATTTTCGGACCCGACATCCTACAAGATTCGTGAGCACCTTAAGACCGCCCAATCCAGATAGAAGAGTTATGCTGACAAGAGACGTCGAGATCTAGCCTTCGCTATCGGAGATTTTGTGTATCTGAAAGTATCGCCCTTGAAAGGAATGCAATGGTTCCACCTCCAAGGAAACCTTGCCCCCAAATATATCAGACCTTTCAAGATTTTGAATCGCTGACGAGAAGTATCATATCAACTGGAACTGCCGGAGGAGATGTCAACCGTGCATATTGTGTTTCATATCTCGTTACTTTGCAAATGCCCAGAAGTCCCGGAGAAGACCGAAGTTTTCTAGATTATTGATTATAGAACCATAGAGATCATCGAGGACCTAACATATCCTGAAGTACCCATTCGTATTTTGGAAGAAGCCTTCGAAACCACCAGAACCCGGAGTATCATGTTTCTCAAGATCCAGTGGAGTCACCATACTGAAGAAGAAGCTACCTAGGAACGAAAAGATTACATTAGGACTGAGTTTCCAGATCTCTTTAGTTCCTAGTTTTCTTTTTTCTCAAATCTTGTTTAAGGGGGGAAGGTTTGTAACATCCCAAAAATATTAATCAAGATTATCAAGTTCCAATCACCCAAGTTTAGGGTTAACAAAAACTTTTATTATTAAAAATTAATATGAATGCATGTGTGTGTGTGATGAATGCATGAATGCTTGCAATGCCATGTTTGATTGCTATGAATTCTAAGGATTGGTTTAATGATGAAAACAACATCATCTAGCTCATTTCCAAGCAGAATCAAATGAAGAGAAAATAAAAAATAAAAAATATAAGCAAATGGTCATTTTGACCAAAGTTAACCACTAGACTACTTTGAGTGTTCCTAGCCCATGTTTTCTAACAGAAACAAATCCAATTCTTTTCACCCCTTGCTAGAACAAGTAAAAGAGAACCCAAGCCCACTTCGAAAACCAACAGAAACAAATTCCAAATCTATTCAAATGACAAAACAAAATTGAATCCTTAATAGATACTAAGATCACCATTTCTCAAAAACCATCCAAACCAGTTCACCTTGACAAACCCAAGCAACCATATACTACCAAGCATGTGACCGGTGCACTCACCAAAATTCATCCAAAAACTCAAATGTAAAGTTCATGCGGCCATTACATCAAACACTTGGTGAGCATAGTAATCACTACCTAACTATTACTTATTGTGATCAAAGCTTTGTCCAATTCTTGTCCCCAACTCTCTTCCCTTGTCTCCCCTAGTGAATACCAGAGCATTGAACAAGCTAGCAAGATACCCCTTGCACCAGTGTCGCGCCACCCGAAGCCACCATGGCCAGCATGCAGGAGCAAACGCCGCACCCGTCCACAATGTCCAAGAGGCAGGCCACCGTCCAGCGCCATCCTCTGTCGAAACCTCGCGCGTAGCCATGCCCTGGACCACTGGAAACAGTCGCGCCCATTTCTTCTCTGCCATGCAGAGAGCGTGCTAGAGCGCCACGGCTGACATGCTCGAAGACGCCGCGCCTCGCCCTCTCCGCGCATGCCTACACTCACCACGACACTAGCTATCCCCTAGACATACCTGTTCGCCTCCGCGTGACCAGGAGAACCCGTGCGTCGTTTAAAACACTATCGGTGCCGTTCAGAGTGTCGAACCGTTCCGACTGTTCTAGAATGCCCCTTGTTGCGCCATTATTCCCGTGATGATTGCCAGGAGACACCGCACCGGCCTACGCTCTCCGCCATTCCGTTAACTCACTGCACCGTCGTCACCAACAAGCTCTGCCCATGCCGCACTGCCCCTCTCTTTCGGCTATAAATGGAGGCCACCCCTACCTCAATTCTCCACACCATCTCACTCCCCACTCCTCACAGAACACCCATGACCCTTCCCCGGAGCAAGGAGAGCTCCACATCGCTGAAATTTGGCCGGAGTCTGCCGTTGCAGAGGAGGATAAGGGTCGTTGATTGGAGCCACCCCAGGAGCTGCCACGACCACCGATTGAACCGCCGTCGTCGACAACGTCGTTCGCCCCCATCGCCGACCCTAGCTGGAGCCCTGGTAAGCCGCCGCGTACCCCCACCATCGCAGTGAGGGTCCGTTCTCGCCGGTGCTATTCGACGAAGACGACGAACCACAACCGTAGATTCTAGTCTAATCGAACGGCCCAGATTGAAACTTACCACTTCGTGTAGATAGAACAACCGATAACTGGACCCCCCTGTTAGCAGCCCGCTGCGCGTGCTGTGCAGTTGGGCCGGCCCAGTTTAGTTCCCGCACTCAGCCCAGTAATTCAAACATAGATTTTCCAATTTAGTTCCAAGCTAGTTCTATCAATAGATTCAAAAAATCAAATCAAAGAGTTGTACTAAACCAAATTGCATAAAACCAATTTTTCTAGAAAGGTATTGAAAATATTAATCCAAGACCGTTGGATTCAAACCATTTGAAATTATAGATCACCTATAGTAAAAATAACAAGACAGAGACTTTTCTATATTCAAACATTCTTCAAAATTCAACCATAAATTCTTTTGAGTTGATTCCAACTCTCAAAAATCACATTTGACAAGATCTTTCTGAATATGTAAAAATATTTAGGTTTACATGCAGTGATCTTGGACTAGTATTAAAAGAATGCCCATAGGCATTTCTAGTTACTTTAATTATTTAAAATAATAATGTTAAACCTTGTTAAATGGTGGAAGCACTTTAAATCACATTACCAAGTATTAAAATATGTGGTGATGACATATGTCAACATGATCCCATATTTTAATAGGAGAATATTAAATCTTATGTAGTTTTCAATGAGTAAAAATTACCTTTCTAAAATAAAATAAATAAGACCATGTATTTATTTCATGTGATGATTGTGATGATGCTAGATCATCTAGTGTGAACCTTTGTGTGCTAAATAAAAGTAGTTAAGTATTGTTTGGTGATTGTGTACCTTGTATTTATTTATAGACGCTAGTACCGAGCAAGGCTACGAGGAGGAGGAATACTACGAAGAAGAAGAAAACTTCAACCATTGCACTACTCAAGGCAAGCTACTAACTATGCAAGCTAAGATAAACCATGCAAGTCCTATTTGCAAGCGTAACCCTACAAGATAACCTATGCAATGCATTAGGCATGCCTTGTTTATGCAACCTTGATTATACCAATCCCAATGTTTACTTGCAAGCATTACTATTTTATTTCTTTATCAAAATTCTTTATTGCTTTTACTTAGTGACTTGTGAGTTTTGGAAAGATATTAGAGGTAGCATAAAGAGCATAAAACTTGGCCTGAGTTAGTTAGAACTAGATGTCATGCTGAGGCATGAGATCTAGATTTGGATATTCACACTTGTTTAGCACCCCTCATTAGTGATTACCCCCAATTTTAGTGGCTAGTGCTAAGCATAAAAGCTGATCACTTTAGATGGGAATACTTGGTGAAAATGATTATGAAAACCTTGGAATGATGAGTCATTCTAATGAAATATTTTGACATGTGTTATGAACACCAGATGATTTGATGATGAAAATGTTGAGGCATGAGCCTTAGCCCTTTATAAAACTGATGGTTGGGTTCGGATGTGATACCATTCCAATTTTACCATACAACCACAATACCCGAATTTGGGTAGGGCTCAACTGGAAGTTTATATATCTTAGTATGGGTTCCCTTGCGGAAGAGGTTTGAGCTGAGGCTACCTCATGATGAATGTCCACCTATGCATTTCCCAAGATGATAGATGGTCATGGTTGGGAGGCCAAAATCATAGGGGAGGTGCCTATACTAGGGTGTGTAATTGAAAGGTTAGTGTTGGGGATATGCTATATGGGTATCCTCTTGGCAGATCTCCTATCCGGATAAACTGGGTGGCCTACAGTTGGTAGCATGGCCCATGGCCTGCTGGGGGGACCAATTAGATGGATCCAGAAGGGAAGCCCATGCCGGATAAAGGAAGGCCACAGAGGATTCACCAACGTACCCGGAGCCTTGGAGCGCAAAACAAGCTAGATTAGTTGTAAGCAGTGTAGGACTTTGTAACATGTTCGGCTAGGATTTTTTCCTATAACCATAGGACCTGGCGACTATATAAGTCGGGCCTATGGGAGCCTTTAGGGCACAATCTCAGTCAACCTAGTGTTGACTACAACACACCTCGCACAACGAACCAATCCCAGTAACTCGGCGTATTGCCATTATAGTGATTTATAGCAGGAGTAGGATTCCCCCATCGTTGTGGGATCTGAACCTGGGTAAGCTGTGTTACCTCGTACCCGTCATCCTTCCACCTTCCCCCACGTCTCTAAACACGCACTATGAGGACCCCTCCATGGCGTACTCGTCGGCAATACCACGACAGTTGGCTCCCACCGTGGGGCAAGAGGCGCTTTAGGCTCTTCAGCGGGCGAGGACCAAGATCTTCGCGGGAATCGGCGAAACCGTAGCCTTCGGTCGTGTTTTATTATCCCGCAATGTTCCAATCGTCCCTCCCGACGAACTCTGGATCCCGGCGAACACGAACCCTACGCGATGCTCGATCGTCCCCATCGGAGACATCCACCTCATCATCAGCGAAACCGACTCGGGCACTAGTTCCCTGGGAGTCGGAGGAGAATCAAGACCCGCACGGACCGCCTACGGGCAGGATACGTTCGCGGAAGGATCGATGTCGGATCTCTCCTCGGAGTTTGCCGGCAAAGATCGGAAAAATTCAAGGCCCACCCAAACCGCCCCTGTGCAGGATATAACGGTGGAAGATCACTGCAAGTCCGCCGGTATCGTCCATGCGTCTAGACAGCAGAGATCCAAGTTCGTAGGCGTGGTTACCATCTTCGATCTGGCGCGTTGCATTCAGAGAGAGGGCGGAAACCCCCGCGATTACCTTGCCTGGTGGCTCCGTATACGAGCCAATCTGGCGTATTACCCCAATGATGATGCTATGTACCACTTTGTGGAAGGACTGGACCAGGGAACGCTTCTCCGGCATTCTCCAAGGCGGCAGCAGGCTTCAGGATGCCTCAGCTTCGAAAGCATGGTGAACACCGTCAACAACTACACGGAGGCTGAGGAGGCAGCTCAGACAACTCTTGCGCTCACTGACGGAGCTCCACCACTTCAGCCACCACCACCAACGCCTCCCGCTGCCATCGCCACAGCTGCGCCACCACCTCCAGTCATCCTCGATGCTATTGCACCTCCACCTCCTGTCATCGAGGAAGCCCCGGCACCCTCCGACTCTGTGATTGACGCGCTCTACGCCGACTTCAGTGGAGATTCAGAGGAGATAGATTTCAGCCCGGAAGAGCTAGACTCCGCCATGCAGGAGATGGAGGAGGATTACAATCGCGACGAGTAGGCCAACAACACCGTCACGTCCCGAGAGGTGTTCATCACCATTGGGACGGCGATGGATGAAGATCAACCCGGAAGAGCACCGCATATAGCACTTAACAAGGGGAAGGGAACACCTGTTGCTGCCGACAATGATCGCGCAAAGGACATGCCCCCTCTGCCTAACCCAGTGCAACAGCTGCAAGAACTCGGCACCGGTCCAAGCAACAACAACACCACGAACCCGCCGCCTACGGCATCTACGTCTGCTGCTGCCCAAGTCACTCCAGCTGATAGAGTGATGTACGGCAATCTCCTCGTCGAGCCTATGACCGTAGCTCATATACGCAATGTAGTCTAGCTTGACGAGAAGCACCAGTAGCTGCTAGAGGAAGCGCAGGACATTGCGGAGCAAGGCGCAAAGCTAGATCGAGATCTGGCCAACGCACAGAAGTCAATAGAGAAAGCTAGAGCAATGGAGGCCGAGTACAAGACTCTCCTGCAGCAGCAGAAAGCTCCGGATCACGTCATGAACGATCCTGGTGTGCGGTGAAACCTAGGATGGGCTCCCCCGAAGCCGGCACAAGGCAAGCCATACATTGACAGTGAAGGCAAGCAGGTGATGCCCACTCCTCTCCTCAACCTCGCCGTTGCTAAGACCCTTCTAGAGCAGGATAGATCACCCGAAGCGGTGGACCAGGTCTATGACCTAGTGGCCAAGGTGGTGAAACAGAAGGAAAAGGCCACCTCTTAGAGGCTTGAGTCTCACCCAGCTTTTTGCCAGTCTAGCCAGCATAATCCACAAAGGGACATATCTCCTCTTGATGTCGGGTCCCAGACGGGTTCGTCAGAACAAAGACGGAGGGATGCGCGCAACAGGAAGGATGCTATCCCCATATCCTCCGACCATGGAGGTAAGGCCCAACCTCGTCGCCTATCGCCATTGCCCCGTTCCCCTAGACATCGCGAAGACCCCAAGGCTCACCGTCGTACGGATATGCCTCCGCCAAGGCAGAGCGGCATCATCATCCGTGACAGCGTAGACCAGACCCGTCATGATGGAGAGCGCAACCAAGGACACAAGAGCAGGTCACGCCATGACCCTCCATGTCCGATAAGCAACCGCGACAAGTGTGAGGCATCGCAGGAGGTTAACAGCAAGAAGGATAACCCACCGCCACCTCCGCCTCTGTCGGCACCTATTAGCCAGCATGGCGGAGGAGGCTCGCGTCGTTCACGCAACCCATCCCCTGATGGCAAGAAGAAAAGGAGCCCGGATCCATACGATGCACGACAGCGTATGGACAAGATCCATGAGTCCCGGGAAGGACCATACAAGGGACCATGTTGCTTTGGACCTATGATACGGTCCGCCACTTACCCCAAAGGCTTCCGGATTGACAAGACCATCAAGGCCTATGACGGCACTGCCAAGCTAGCTACATGGTTGTAGGACTACGGCAACGCGGTGGAGATCGCCGAGGGTAACCCCAACATCGCCGTCAAGTACCTCCCATTGATATTGGCGGGCACAGCCCGTCAATGGATTGATGACTTGCCATAAAGATCCATCTGCAATTGGTTGTACATGCAAGAAGCATTCACCAAGAACTTCGAGGGTACGTACAAACGTCCCTATACTGTTGGCGATCTATAGTGGTGCGTGCAAGAGAAAGACAAGACATCTCGCGCCTACCTCTCCCGCTGGCTGGGTATGAAGAATTCCTGTGCAAGAGTGCACGCTCAGACCGCCATGGCCGCCTTCATCAATGGGTTGGTAAGGGGCATGTTGCTCCGGCATAAGTTGAAGCGCCTACAGGACAATCACCAGCTAGACTTGAACCAGATGATTCAGTTGGCCAGTGAGTTCGCAGGTGCCGACGACAATGCTCGCGGATCTCTTCCGGCAACGGCCGTTCCAACTCAAGCTCGGAGGAATAGCAGCACAAAGTGGAAAACCGCACTAGAAGAAAAGCAAACTCCCGACATGGTCGCTATGACTTTCGCAGGACGAGGTGATGGCGCACAGCGTGGCCGAGGACAGGGAGCAGGCCGTGGGCAGCAGTGAGGAAGTGAAACTACCTCGGCAGCTCTCCATGTTCCCCAAACCTACGAGGAGTACCTCGATATGCCGTGCCTCATACACCTCGACGCCAACGGCAAGGCCACCCACACCAATCGCCACTACAAGTTCGTCAACGACCCCAAGGCGGACCTGGAGTCCGGCTACAAGCAAAGTCAGAAGAACAGACTGCGAGGCAAGGGAAAGGGGAAGAAGAAGGAGGAAGAGTCCAAGGATTCAAGTGACATGGACGAGGACATTGACCCCAAGCACGCCGCCAAGAGCGATGGCAAGGAAAGAACCCCTTTGAGAAGAAGGCGACAATTTTCCACACTTTCCTTGGTACCCCCACCGTCCGATATCAGAAGACCTCCATGAGGATACTGATGGGTAATCTACCCCAAGTTCCCCAGTACCTGCGCTGGTCGGAGATTCCAATTACTTGGGACAGGAAGGATCACCCAGACCTGATCCCTAGGGAGAACCAATACGCCATGGTCATCAACCCTCTGATTAACGGCAATGAGTTCACCAAATGTATGGTGGATAGTGGAAGCAGCATCAACATCATGTACCTGGATACACTACAGAAGATGAACTTGACGGAGGCAAACCTAAGGCGGACCAACACCATCTTCCACGACGTAGTTCCTGGTCAGGAGGCTCGGTCCCTTGGGTGCATCACACTTCAGGTTATTTTTGGTGATGTTAATAATTACCGCCAAGAACGCATGACCTTTGAGGTGGTCCCCTTCAAGAGCGTGTACCACGTCATATTTGGCCGTGACATATTCCACACCTTCATGGCCAAGCCATGCTTCGTATACAACAAGCTAAAGATACCCGGACAAAACGGTGTCATCACCATATCCGGAAGCTTTGGCAAAGAAAGGGACTGCAAGATCGGAGAAGCATCCTACGCAGAAGCTATCCTCTATAGCGAATAATTCAAGGAGATCCAGAGCAAGGTTGATGCCTCAAAGATGCCCGCGTCGAAGAAACAAATTTCTGACTCTGCCCCAGCATTCAAGGCCGCCATCGAAACCAAGCCGGTGGAACTTGTGGTAGACGATGCCTCCAAGACCACCACCATCGGGACGAACCTGGACCCTAAATAGGAAAGCACGCTCGTCGAGTTCCTCCGTGAGAATAAGGACATCTTTGCCTGGCAACATGCCGACATGAAAGGTGTACCCAGGAAACTTGCGAGCATAGCTTGAATATTGATCCAAAATGTAAACCAGTGAAGCAACCTCTACGACGCTTTGGAGATGAGAAGAGACGCGCCATAGGCAAAGAGATAGCTAGGTTACTTAAGGCTAGTTTTATCCGAGAAGTTGTAACATACCACCCTTTTGTGTAATATTAAATAAAGACGTGTTTGACCATTGCATGCATGCATTATACTTGCACCTTGGTTTAAACAAACAAACACAAATAAAACCCTAATTTTGCTTCCTCTCAAAACATTCAAATGGTTTTCATATTTTGAAGACTATCAAAACAAATGGAGCCCAAATAGTGTTAATGGCCCCTTAGTGTTTTTAGATATTATATTAAAGTTTGTAATTTGAAATTATTCAAAATAGCGTTTAATTTTAAATACAAACAGAAATCAGAAAACAAAAAAAAAGGAAAATAGTTTCTGGGAAAAAAATAACTAAACCTAGCTACTGGGTCGCAGCCCACTTATCTCTATCTCTCTCTGCCGCCAGTGCAGCCAGCAGCCAGCCCACCCGGGGCCCAAGCTGGCCCACCTCTGGCCCATACCCCTTAGGCCGCGAGTCCTCGTCGTCTTCCTCCCTGAGCGAAGCAGCTACGTACCGCAGCGCCCGCCGTCGATCCTTTCCGGCGTTGCGATGTGCGCCGCCGCCCCTAGAGCCGTGGATAAGACCCCCCTCGACCCCCTCTTCCTCCTAGTACCAGTTTCGCTTCCTCTCACCCCCTCTATCCATTTCTCCTCTTCGGCCCTGAACCCTAGCTTCGGCCGCCGTCGAGCCCCACCGTCCCCGGCCTCCCCGTTCCCTGTCGAACCCGCCTTGAGCTCCGCCTCATCGCCCTGGTGCTTCTCCCCGAAGGAATCGGCCACGAGCGCTATGGAACGTCGCCATCGACCTCGCCTTCCCGAGCTCCGGGCACCGCCTTCTTCATCGATTCTGGTGACCCTGCCACTTTTGCAGCTTTTACAGACGATGCACCGAGTCCAGGTAGCGACTAGCCTCGCAACCCTTCAAGCCTTCGATCAATAGATCGATCATTGATCTGAGGAACAAGCTCTGGATAACGTCAGCCTGACCTCAGCATAATGCAATTATTCATTTTCTTTTAAATTATTTCTATAAATGGAAATTCCTGATAGGTGGGCCATACTTGTAAGGATTTTAATCTTTTCTGTAATTTTTTTTCTGAAATTAATAAAAGTCTGACATGTGGGTCCAAGTTGGAAATAATTTTAAATATTTCAAAAATGATTTATAAATGGATTAAAATTTGAGAAATTCATAACTAATTCATTTTAAATTAGAAAAATACAAATAATATACCAAAATGATCAGAAAAATGAAACCTATCTAATTAAGCTATAATCGTACATTGTTAACCAACTTAGATGGCAAGTTTAATTAGAAGAACCAATTGAACCCCATAGGTGATTCCGATGATCCCCCTGTTCTAGGGTTTGGACATCTCGGACCCCCTTTAAAGTGACGAAGCATGTTCTAGGATTTGTTTTAACACTATTTGACTTGTCATATCATCCATATTGTATGAGCATTGCACATGCCATGTGTTGAGTGTTGCTTTCTCTTTTCCGGTGATTGGTTCTTGCGAATAGGAACCAAACCCAAAGCTAAAGTCAATGCCACCGAAGAGTAGTACCAGTTCAACAACGGACAAGGCAAGCGAAGCCCCACTCATTCATATGAAACCTATGATTACAAAGTATTTCATTCTCGTCATATGCATTCGGTTCAACAGTCCTTTTGTCAATAGATAGAGTGATCCTATCTGATGCATGTTTCCCCTTGTGAACTAAATACCTGATCCACTGCTCCTAGCATAACTATGGTTTGGCTTATGAGCATCGCTAGTGCCACAGTTTAGTTAAGCTTAGCCATGCTTAGCGGTCCGATGCTGATCATTCAGGTGATGCACTGGAGATGCGAATGAATCTAGTATGGTAGGATGTGGTGATGTGATCAGAGATGGATGATAAACATGCTAAGGCTTGTATGGGAGGCCACGTGGGTTGTGGTTTTTGTAGTCCCATACTTGCCACCCTTAGGACCTGATGTTCTCGCCTCTTGAACCAAGACGAGCGTACAACCACACGGGGGCCTGGAAACCCCCTCGACCAACTAACTTGCCTAGTAGATTCCATGAGTCACATAGTTTAGGATTTCCATTTAGCATACGCATTTTGGTTGTTCTTGAATGGAGGTGAAGGAGGTGCATTCATAATAGGTAGGTAAGCGTGGCCGGAAACAAGAGATGCCCGACATCCGTAATCTTGAACCCCGCACACATCATTAGGGATCGGCTTTGGGACTTGACCCGTTACGGCGGCATCTCCCTAGTACGTGACTCATGGTCTCGATGAAAGCAAGGTAAAGGTCGTGGTCAACCACTCTCTTTTCGAAAAGCCATGTCCAAGGTTATGGACGACTTGGGAACGGATTCTATGATCATAGAGAACTATAACCGAATGATAAAACTTGCCAACTAAAGTGAGATCTGGAATACTTCCTCGGGGTTGTTTGAGGGGGTAGTCCGGGAAGAGAGGTTCAGTTGATGATGGTACTTGGTGGATATCGAAGATGACTTCGAAGAGCTAGAGTTGTAGTCTTCTTATCCCTTTTTGAAAATGATCTGACTAGACGAGTTTCTTCTCCCTCTTGTTTTGAAAACAAAAGATGGCTTTATGCAAAATAACTCCACTAGCCATTAGTCTTGAGGAGTACACCCTGTACTTAGCCTTGCTTCGTTGATGTTTTCTACATATGAAGCTACTCCAACTGAAGGTGGTCTCTACATCAAAGTCGATGAGTAGTCGGGGTTCCCGGGAAGTAGTCTAGGATCTATGGAAGGGTCGCAACTTCTGTTTAAGGCCTCTTAGGCCCTTTGCTAAGTTTGTTGTTTAGAACAACTTGTTTTCTTCCGTTGTTTGATGTAATGATGGGTCTGTGACCCCTGGATTGTATGACTGGTTTGTAACTCTGTTAAGAGTTTACCTTATTAATGTATGGTTTGTATGTTATGTTCTGTAATGTTACCGATTTTTCCGTCCGTGTTTCGGAATTTAGGTTAGGCTTATATCAGATGAAGATCTGGTATTTGTCTAGCCCTGATCCTGGGTCGTGACAGAAGTCCTTCACACCCAATGGGTGGACAATCCTGTACTTGTCCCCAAAAAAGGAACCAAAGAATTAAGAATGTGCGTTGATTACACCGTCTTGAACGAAGAATGTCCGAAAGATCCGTTTGCTTTGCCTCGCATTGACCAAGTGATTGACTCGATGGCAGGCTCAGAGCTTTTGTGTTTTCTCGATGCATACTCAGGATACCACCAGATCAAGATGAGGAATTCAGACCAATTGGCCACTTTGTTCACTACCCCCTACGACACGTTTTCCTATGTCACGATGCCCTTTGGGCTGAAAAACGCAGGTGCTATGTACCAGCGAACAATCCAACATTGCCTACATGATCAAATTGGTCGGAACATTCATGCCTATGTGGACGATATAGTGGTGATGTCTAAAAAATCAAATGACTTAATCTTCGACTTAAAATAAACCTTTGATAATCTCCGGAAATACAACATGATGCTTAACCCTAAGAAGTGCGTCTTCGGGGTTCTAGCCAGCAAATTGTTGGGCTTCATCATTTCCCAGCGTGGAATCAAGGTCAACCCAGATAAAATCAAGGCCATCTTAAACATAAACCGTCCGACATGCCTAAAGGACATACAACGACTAACAGGTTGTGTTGCAGCAGTTAGTCGGTTCGTCAGCCGACTTGGAGAGAAGGCTCTGCTGCTATACAAGTCGCTGAAGAAGGCGGACAAATTCACATGGACGGATGAAGCAGATGTAGCATTGAAGCAGCTCAAGGAGATACTTTCCTTAGCGCCTATCCTTGCAGCTCCCGAACCTGGAGAGCCCATGTTAATTTACATGGCGGCCACCAACCGGGTAATCAGGATCGTTGTCGTGGTAGAGCGGAAGGAACCAGGCTATGAGCACGGAGTTCAATGACCAGTTTACTATGTAAGCGAGGTCTTGACGAAGTCCAAGCAACGTTACCCGCACTACCAAAAGTAGCTTATGGAGTATTCCTTGCTTCTCGGAAGCTAAGGCACTACTTCCAGGAGCACCCTATCAAAGTTGTGAGAAGACTCCACTGTCTGACATTATCAACAACAATGACGCTATAGGAAGTGTCGCGAAGTGGGGCATTGAACTCGCCGCCTTCGATATCACCTACAAGAGACGCGACACTATCAAGTCACAAGCCTTGGCGTATTTTATCGCAGATTGGACGGAAATTCCAGATGCTAACCCAATGCCGGAGCCAGAATACTGGGTGATGCACTTTGACGGATCAAAGCTACTCAACGGCTCGAGGACTGGTGTACTGCTACAGCCACCAACTAGGGACAAGCTACACTATGTTCTGCAGATCCACTTCGAGGCTACGAACAACATGGCGGAGTATGAAGCACTCATTCACGAACTACGCGTAGCCAAGGATATAGGCATCAAGCACATAGTTTGTTGTAGAGATTCCGACTTGGTTGCCCAGCAGGTGGCTGGCACCTGGAACGCACGGAACCCTATGATTGCGGCATATTGAGACGAAGTGAACGAGATAGCCAAGAGCTTCTTGCGCTACGAGGTCAAATATGTACCTAGGGAGCAAAACGAGGTAGTTGATCTCCTGTCGAAGCTTGGATCAGGGCGCAAACGAATTCCGCCTAGAGTTTTCCTGGAGCATCTACGGACACCATCCGTGAAGGGAATAGACATCGACAACCTGGATAGAGATGACTCTTTCGTCCACATGGTGGCAAAGATCCCTTCGGCTTGGAAAAAACCGTTCATGGAGTATCTCGAACACGGAACTTTGCCCGACGACGAAGTCGAAAGATGGCAAATAGTACGTCGAGAAAAGGGCTATACCATAATCAATGGACAACTCTACAAAAGAAGCACTACTGGTGTATACCTTAAGTGTGTTTCCCAGCAAGAAGGTATTGAAATCCTATGCGAAATCCATCTCGAAGATTGCGGGCATCACGCTGCTCCCCGATCGTTGGTTGCTAAAGATTTCTGGCAAGGATTCTATTGGCTGACCGCGAAGGCGGACGCCGACAAGCTGGTTGAGACATGCATGGGATGCCAGTACTATGCCCGACAACCACATGTTCCTGCTAAAGAATTGTGAACAATACCAATAACTTGGCCATTCGCAGTCTAGGGGCTGGACATGGTTGGTCCGCTATAGACGGCACCATGTGGGTTTATGCATCTGTTAGCAGCAGTTGACAAATTCACCAAATGGATAGAAGCTTAACCCATTAGAAAGCTCGATGGGGCAACTGCCCTTAGGTTTGTCCGGGATCTAGTGGTGAGATTTGGTCTCCCACATAGCATAATCACCGATAACGGCAGCAACTTATCACTCAGAGAAGTGGAGGCTTTTTGTTGGGACAAAGGCATTCGACTTGACCTTGCTTATGTGGCACACCCACAGTCTAATGGTCATCTTGAGCGAGCCAATGGATTAATTCTACAGGGAATCAAGCCACGTCTTGAGGCACCGCTACATAGAGCAGCTGGAGCCTGGGTGAAAGAATTGCCATCTGTGCTATGGACTTTACAAACTACACCCAACAGATCCACCGGCTACACCCCTTACTTCATGGTATATGGAGGAGAAGCCATCCTGCCTTCCGACATCCTTCACGATGCACCAAGAGTTGCCACCTACGACTAAGATGACGCTAAAGAATCCAGACGGCTAGATGTGGACCTTCTTGAGGAGGAGCGCGTATTGGCATGGCAAAGATCCGCCATATACCAGCAGAAGCTACGCAGCTACCATAGTCGCCACGTTCGGCATCACTCGTTTAAAGAAGGGGATTTGGTGCTCCAACTTAAGGAGAAAAAGTAACACAAATTATCCCCGCCATGGGAAGGACCGTTCATCATAAGCAAGGCGGTACTCAATGGATCTTACTACCTCGTTGACAATCATGAACTGAAGGATAGACCCAACGAGGATCATAAGCGTAAGCGACGTGACCCGGATGATGACTACCCGGAGCTTGATCGGCCATGAAACATAGCACAACTACGTCCATTCTACACTTAGCATTTTTTATCTATTGTGTACCTCTTATATGATCAATGAAATAAAGCTCTCTGGTTTACTCATATTTGTGAGTCTTTTACCTCCTTTAGTGTTCATTTTTGGATCGTATAAAACCTTTATGAACAAGCATTGCAATTGCACTTGTGAAAATTCTGCCTACGGGCGTTAGCTTAAGTTTTCTGGTATACACGTTCTTTGTTGTTTTTATGTGGATTCTGGAGTAGTGACTTTAGGCACTTATTGTCGGCGATTTTGTGCTTAGGTTATTAACGGTGCCATTGGGAATCATCACCTGAGCGCATGGTTCCGATAACGAGTCTTGCGACTCACGAAAAGTCAAGCATAAAAACCAGAGTAATGGATAAGACAGCAGTTGCGTAAAAAATATATACATGCTGGAACCATTGTTTTCCTACTTAAGTTAACAAGTAGTTTTTTCCGCATACAAATTACATAGGAAACAAATATTACATATTGTTTTTTCATTCCTCTAGCGCAGGTGACTTGGATGTAGCATCGTCAGCAGTAGGAGAGCCATCTTCCTCGAAGTTGGCAGTGTTGAGGGACTTGGAGGAGCTTTGGCCGTTGCCATCAATGGTTTTCATGGGCACAAAGACGTTAGGGTCGACCAACTCGGCGACTCTGGTGTCAAAAACCGCGAGCGACGCCAGGATAGGTTCATGATCTATCTTTTGGCCTTCGTCGTCTATGTTGGGGATACCGGAGGTCACCGTGTCGATGTCGGCATTTTCGTAGTGTGCCTTGAACACTGATAGCGCCATCCTTGCGCCGGCCCGTGTACATGAAGCTTTCCAGCTTGCAATACGCTCAGGGGCTCGGCGCATGATCTCTGAGAACTTCGCCATAGATTCCACCACCTTGATGTTAATCTGGAGGGGCTTGGCTATCTCTTTAGTCTGCTTGATGACGGTGTTGATAAAATTGCCGACAAGGACCATACATTCCTTTGGCGGAGGAGGCGACCGGGTTAACCCCATAGGAGCTGCAAATTTCTGACAAAGGAACGCATGAGTTCAGTAAACACAAAAAGATTCAAAGTATCTAACTTACAGAAGTACAAGGTGGAGAATCACTTACTGAAGATGCTAATCTCAGCCTGCTAGAGAGTTTCCACCATGTAGTCCCGTTCTTGTCGGAGGATCCTGTACGCATCTAGATGGCGCTGATTTTGCTTATCAGCAGCTTTCTTCTGCTCTTTTAGGATCACGATTTCCTCCTTCAAGCGGTTCATCTCCGTGTTGGCGGACTCTTGCAGGACTTTCATGGAGTCCTCATGCATCTTCAGCATATCCTTCCTCTCCTGCTTAAGGATTTTGTTTTCGCTATCCAGCTGCTGAATATGCTTGGATTGTTCAACAATATCCTTAGCCTTGGAAATGGTTTCTGCAAGACGGAGAAAGAACAGTACACAGTGAGTACTCGGATAATGTTGGCACAAGACCAAGTCGGAATATGAAAAAGAAAGGAAAAACAGACGCTTGCTCTTGGTGATTTGTTCCTTCAAGAAGGCATGTCATGGGAATGGCCACGGCAGATGCTGCAATCGGCAGCGAGTAGTAGAACGTAGGGCAAGGGCGGCCAGCCATCTGCGGTGCGAGATGAGGGCGGAGACACAGGTATTTACCCAGGTTCGGCCCCCTGGAGGTAAAGACCTACTCCTGCTAGATTTTATTATGGAGAGAGTACAATGGCGAGCTCGACGACTAGGCGGCGAGTCGCTGGGGTGTATGATGGAACGTGTCCTCTATACGTACCCTAGAGAGGTTTATATAGGCTCACCTCGCTAGGGTTTATAGATCTACAACCAAATTAGTTAAGGATTTGGAGGTTCCTTGACCTAATCCGACTGGGCCTAGCTATGCCTCTGGGCCTCCAGCTTCCAGTCGCCTGGGTCCTTGCCAAGTCTCGATCCAGTCGCCGTAGGCCCACTCCCTGGCAGCTTGGGGCAGTAGGGAGTATCCTGCTGGGTATACCCCGGTCGGCATATCCCCATCAGTAGTCCCCGAGGCCGTCGTTGATTCGTCGCAGGTGTTCATTGGTAGTCGGAGTATGCGGGTCCAATTTGGACGCCCAGTCGAAATGGCAGGTGGACTCCTGAATAAAGGAAATAACTAGTCATTTTAGTCGCAATAACGGCGACTAGTCGAATCGCAGCTTGGCGAATAGGTCAGCAAGTGATTGAGTCACTACTATTGCAGTGATCAAGTCGGCGAATCATCAAGTCGCTGAAAACAACGAGTCGAGTGGATGAAGTTGGTCCGTCAACGCTGGTCAAGGTAGCCTTTGGGTAATCCAACGGTAATATCAGCGTAATTACTGCGCAGTAACGGCTCCCCGAAGATGGCGGGTAGCAACCGCTATAAAAGGATAGTGACGGTAGAGGGAAAAACAAACCCACACTTCCTCTGATCTCGCGCATTCCCAATCCTCCATTCCGCGCAGCGACCAGAGTGACCCAGAGCAGCTCAGCCCAAGATCCCTCAATCGATGGCGCCTCCAGCGGAACCATGGGGCAGATCCAAGTGCACGAAGGTTCTTTTGAAGTTGTTTGAGGAGGCAAGGATCCTCCGTGCTAGGAGATGGCGCATCCCCGCGGCTAGAGAGGTGAGTCCAAATCCGTGCGAGGGGGAGTTCGTATGCTTCACCAGCCATCTGGAGCGGGGGCTCAGATTCCCCACTTCCCTCTTCTTTCGCCGCTTCTGCGCCTATTACGGCATCCAACCGTCGGACCTAGGGCCGCATAGCATCGAGCAACTCGCCATCTTTGTGGTGTTTTGCGAGTGCTACCTAGGTTGCCGACTATATTTCCCCCTATGGCAAGAACTGTTCCATGGGAGGATCGGCCGCGATGAAGCAGATGGCCCGATGCTGACCGTGGGCGGCCTGACCTTTCAGCTAAAGTCGAAGGCGTCCTTTTTTGATCTGATGCTGCTAAAGAAGGTGGCAAACGAATGGAAGAAGAGTTGGTTCTATGTGACCGAGTCGTATTCGGCCGACGAGGTGGCGCTTCCGATGTACTCCGCCGACCGGCCCGAGCCGCGTCGGCTCCAAGTCACCAAGCTCCCGTTGGACCAGCGGATGGTCGTCGACGAGATGTTGCAGACGATCCGCAATCTGAAGAAGAAGGGCCTCCGGACCATCAATTTGTATGGTTTGGGTGGCGGCTGGTGCCTCTAGCTGGTCGCTCCCACTGTATGTATGAATACACGGGCAAGGACGACCCGACGAAGTCCTATCACACCGAGTGGAGGCTCCAGGACTACACCTTGGTCTTGAAGAAGATCACCGAGGCAGAGTACCTTGACGCGAAGGCTGGTGTCGCCCGTTACACCGCAAAGTGCCAAGCTCCAATGGTGTGTCCTTTTATTCTTCACGCACCTCGCAGTCATAGTTTTGCATTCGCGATCGTGCTAACTTCATTTTGTTGTCGTAGTTGTTCTAGGTGGTGGAAGGTTAGCTTCCACCCACAGATGATGAGAATTTGAACTCGTCCGGTGAGGATGACAGCGAGTCTTCGCCCGACAAGGGCGATGTCGGGAGTGATGGGGGCGGTGATGACGATGATGACGACGACGGTGTCGACGAGGCCGTGGAGGTCGCCACACCCATGGTTCACAAAACTCGCGGGCAGCATCAGCGCGAGATCGAGGCCAGCAAGAGCCTCGAGGCTCACGACGAAGACGAGGATGGACTCCCTGAACACACCTCGCGGCGTGAAGCTACGCCGTCAAATAAGAAACCACCGCCACCAAAGAAGAAGACGAATAAGACGGCTAGGCTGGTACCACCGCCCGGTCTGCGAGTAGCTCTGATGCTACCAGCGCAGCCGAGGAAGCTAAAGCCGACATACCGGCGCACGCGACCGCGGCGGCTGGTGCTGCCGTCGCGGTAGACGACATGCCATTGGCGTCGCTCCCGCCGCCCTTCGTCCCAGTCACCGGGCTCGTGGCCGCTCCAGCCGCAGGGACCTCGCCGCCGAGGGGAGCTCCCACGGCGATCGCACTGAACCTCCTGCCGCGGCCTCGTCCTCGAAGAAGCCATCGGTGTCTTGGGCGCAGAGTGTGTTCGAGACGGTCCTTAGTCGAAAACTAGGGCCGGAGTTGGAAAAGCCGGCCATCATTCGTACTGGCCTACGTTTTATCCTAGTCGTCAAGTGAGTGTTTCTTAATCCTTTCTTTTAACTACTATATTTATGTCTGACTAGCGAGTTTACTGACGGAATTGTTCTGTAGGACTGGGGTGAAGAAGATAGGTCACCCTTCGGTGGCCAAGGTTCCATCGGGTGCCGTGGAGGCACCATTCGACCCTTCGAAGAAGAGGAAGGGCGACAAGGTCGAGGCGCCTGCTGAAGGCGCAAAGAAAGCAAAGGGCGATGAGGTCGTCACGATCTCGGACGAGCCGGCGGTCGCCCCGTGCGAGGCTCCAATTGCGATGGACGCAGCCACGAGGGCCAAGGTGGACATGGAGTTGTAGCGGGCGGAGCCGATGGGCTCGGTTGGGGCGAGAGGCTCACCTTCGAATGGTGCGGGAGCCGCGGTGGTGACGTTACCTTGCTTTGTAGCGAGGGCCTCCGCGGCAAGTGCATCAGTGAGATTGAGCCAATTGCCCGAGGCCACCGGCACGGAGGTCAAGCAGCATCGCGCGCGTACTCGATTCATGCTCCCATCGGTGGATGCATTGGAGCTTCATGACATGCTAGGCGCCGCTATCCAGGTATATCCAGTCCCCGAGGATCGGGCCACTGAATTTTGGTGGTCGGATTCTTATTGTTATTTGAGTCTAGTCCCCGAGTGGCTAGTCGCTGAATTTCAGCGGCTAGGCACTTAGGATTTTTGCTATCCATTCCCCGAGTGGCTAGTCGCTGAATTTCAGCGGCTAGGCACTTAGGATTTTCATTGTCCATTCCCCGAGTGGCTAGTCGCTGAATTTCAGTGGCTAGGCACTTAGGATTTTTGTTGTCCAGTCCCCGAGTGGCTAGTCACTGAATTTCAGCTGCTAGGCACTTAGGATTTTCGTTGCTGATGCTTCCATGGTTGCACAGGCCCTGCAGCACAAGTCGGCAGAGCGGCTTGCCGCCAAGGAGCGTGTGGAGAGGGAGCTCCTCGTTGTCTAGGACACGAACGAGCAACTTCGAGCGACCGCGGGTGAGTGGCCGTCGTGCTTGATGCTGGTCGTAAAACCTTGTTCTTATCGTAATCATGGTGTTGTTGATGCAGAGTATAGCACAACCGCGATGGAGAAGGCTCGTCAGGGTCTGGTTCCAGCGAGTGAACTGACGGCTACACAGCCGTCCTTGAGTGCCGCAGAGAAGCGAATCGCCGACCTGGAGCGCGATCTCAAGGAGGCAAAGGCGGATGTGACCTTGGTGGATGGGTGGGCCAAGGTAGACGTTGCTTCTGCTGCTGAGGAGCGGAAGATGTCAGAGGCGCTCGTCGTTGGGCTGCAGGATGACCTCTCTGGTCTTCAGGATTTCATCACGGAGCGTTGTCGCCCGTTGATTGGTGAGTTTTTCTTTGGCAAGTCCCCGAGCGTGTGGGTCGCGTTATTTTGCTAGAGCCTCCCTTATTATTTGCTTGTGTGTTGCAGGCTTGATTACTGATAATGCCGAAGAAGCACAGTCGTACGACGCGTGGAAATGCGTCACCACTCTGGTTGATTCTGCCGCGCTGCCAACGACCTGCATCCGGGCGTATCTGCAGGAGATCTCGCCCACGGAGGTGATTCCCAGCGACCTCGTCGAGGTCTGGTGCTACCTGGAGAAGGCCCCGGCTGTTGTGGAATTCATGATGTAGTCAGCCTTTCTTCGTGGTGCTGTGACTGTGCTGAGCCTTGGGCTCGCGCACTTTCCTGACGACTTCGACCTTGACGATGTCACGAGCGGGTACCCTTCGTCGACGGGCGCAGTCGAAATCGCCGAGGTGCTAAAACAGACCGAGCGGGCTGCGGTGTACGCCGACCGGGTGTGGCGATGGGCGAACTAATTCCTTACCAGGAAACGGTCGCTGACCCGAACGACCCCGAACCGGCCACCACGACTTCATGGTGGAGCAACCATTCCGTGCGGCCATGGCGGGTGAGCTCACGACATACCCATCTAATCCGTGGATTCCTTTTATCCGCTGTCGCAAGGGTAGTGGCGCTTCATCGTCGAAGCCTGCGGAGTAGAATAGTTTGTTGATCGGCGTTAGTTAGGATAAGTATGTAACTACACTTGTAAGCAAACAAATTTTGCTGCTTTGAAGGAATGCAAGGATTATTTTGTTAGTGTTTTTCAATTTGGTTGTTGGTTGTGCGAGTCCCCGAGCGCGTTCGCCCTTTTATGGGGTTAACCTTGTTTTTATGTGTTGTTTGAACTGTTAGTAAGTTAAGGTCGACTCGCCATGGCTCGGAAAGCCAGTCGCATGGCGACTCCAAGGGGTGCTCTTTACTTAGCCGTTTTCCCGTGCGCGAACAGGGTCGGGTGGCCGAGTCCCCGAGCGTGGTACTTGGCGGTTCTAGTCGCATGCCCGAGGTAGGTGTGAACGGGGCGTGTTGTGTTAGGCGCGTCACCCCACCTGATCCGTGGGACCATTCGCACGGAGAGTCTAGGACGCGCTCTCGTACTTGGCGTTTTTCCCTAGCCGCTCCTGTTTGGACTGGCGTTAGTCCCCAAGCGTGGTACTTTGCCGTTTGATTCGTTGTTCCAAGGATGTGGAGGACTAGGTCGCTGTGGGAAGTGAATGCAGTTGTCTTGGCTCGGGAAGCCAGTCGAGCGAGGCGACTCCGATGGGGCTCTGGGTTTGGCTTTTTTCATGGAAGATACGAGGCCTAAATCTTTTCAGTGCCCTCGTATCGCACTACTTGGCCGTGTCGGTCACGTCACCAAGGGTTTACTTCTGCGAGTAGCATTGCACTATTATTAAGAGTGCGAATGGCACAAGATACGGAGAGTGGACACACGTTGTGTGAATCGATCTTCTTTATTTCATAGCGGGTAGGAGGTACATGTCTAGAGTTCTAGGTGTAGAACTTCTGTAGGAGATTTACATTCCATGGCCGCTTGACGTCGAGTTTTATGTCGCCTCGAACGTCGGTGAGGTAGTAGGTGTCGTTGCCCAGGACGCGCCCGACGGCGAATGGTCCCTTCCACGGGGGAGAGAGCTTGTGCATGCCTTTCTTATCCTGGATCAGACGCAGTACCAGGTATCCTTCCTGGAAGGTGCGGGTCCGTACTCGTCGGCTGTGGTAGCGGCGAAGCCCTTGCTGGTAGATGACGGCGTGGGAGCGAGCTAGGTCACGCGCTTCATCGAGCTAGTCGACTCCGTCCTGGCATGCGAGCTCGTTGTCAGCCTCCGCGTAGTTGATCACCCGAGGCGAGTCGTGATCGAGGTCGGTTGGCATGACGGCCTCGGCGCCATACACCATGAAGAAGGGGTGAATCCTGTCAACCTGTTTACGGAGGTGCGGATGCCCCAGATGACGGAGGGGAGATCTTCGACCCAGCACCCAGGATTTTGCTCTAGTGGGACTTGAAGTCGCGGCTTCAAGCCGTGGAGGATGCTCTGGTTGGCGCGTTCTACCTGGCCGTTAGACTCCGGGTGGGCGACTGAGGCAAGGTCGAGTCGTATGTTGTGCTCCTCGCAGAATTCAGCCATGGCTTCTTTGGCGAAGTTGGTGCCGTTGTCCGTGATGATGCTGTTCGAGAACCCGTAGAGATAGATGAGCTCGCGTAGGAACTTTGTGGCGGTCTTCGTGTCGCACTTGTGGACTGGCTTGGCCTCCACCCACTATGTGAATTTTTCGACCACGACTAGGAGGTGGGTGAAGCATGAGGGGGCCTTCTTGAAGGGTCCTACCATGTCCATGCCCCATACGGCGAATGGCCAGGTGATGGGGATGGTCTTGAGCGCCGAGCTCGGTACGTGAGTCTGATTGGCGTACTTCTGGCACCCGACGCAGCGTTGGATGATGTCGACCGCATCGGCCTGTGCGGTGAGCTAGTAGAAGCCATGTCGCATGGCCTTAGCGACTAGGGAGTGGGCGCCAACGTGGTGGCCGCAGTCGCCGGCGTGGATGTCCTAGAGGATCTTGTGTCCTTCTGCGATTTGGACGCAGCATTGGAACACGCCGGTCACGCTGGGCTTGAGGAGCTCGCCGTTGATGATGACAAAGGATTTGCAGCGTCGTGCTATCATTTGGGCCTCTGTTTCATCAGTGGGTAGGGTGCCTCCTTCCAGGTAGGCGACGTATGGCGCGGTCCAGTTGTTTGGCTCGGCGATCATTGCGACCAGGGCTCCGTTAGTAGCGCGTCGTACTCGGCCATGTTGTTGGTGCAGGGGGTGAAATCAAGGTACATGATGTAGCGTAACTTGTCGCCCTTTGGAGATGTGAGGACGATCCTGGCCCCTGCGCCATCTGCATTCTTGGAGCCGTCGAAGTGTAGGCTCGAGTAATGGAAGTACGGCAGTTTTTCTGGCTGCTGGGCCTCCTCCCAGTCGGCGAGAAAGTCTGTGAGAGCCTGCGACTTGATCGCCTTGCGCGGATCATACCTGATGTTGTGGACGCCGATCTCGACGGCCCACTTGGCGACTCGCCCGGTCGCCTCGCTGTTGCGGATGATGTCCTGCAATGGTGCTAAGGAGACGACCGTTATTGGGTGCTCCTGGAAGTAGTGCGGAAGTCGCCGCTGGGCTCTGAAGACCGCATATACCAAATTTTGGTACTGCGGGTAGCGCTGGCGCGACTCGGTGAGGACTTCGCTTATGTAGTATATGGGTCGCTGTACCAGGCGCTCGTTGCCCTCTTCTGGTCGTTCGACGACCATGACGGCACTGACGACTCGCTCGGACGCCGCGATGTAGACGAGCATGGGCTCCTTGTCGACAGGGGCGGCGAATAGTGGTGCCGTGAGTAGCACCTCCTTGAGATCGTGGACCGCGTCGTCTGCCTCCTTGTCCCACTGGAATGTGGGGTTCTTATGCATTAGGCGATAAAGGGGCATCGCCTTCTCGCCTAACCGAGGGATGAAGCGACTGAGAGCCGCGACTCGCCCGGACAGCTTCTAGACGTCGCGCAAGCACTCGGGTTTGCTGAGGTGGGTGATCGTGTTGATCTTGGTGGGTTTCGCCTCGATCCCGTGCTTGGAGACGACGTACCCCAACAACTGTCCCGTAGGTACACCGAAGGTGCAATTTCCTGGTTTAGCTTGATCTTATACCTCCGCAGGTTTTGCGAAGGTTTCTGCTAGGTCGGCGAGTAGATCGCCCTGGGGCGTGGATTTCACCACCACGTCGTCGATGTAGACGTGGATGTTGCGGCCAATTTGGCTCGCAAGGCACTCCTGCATGCACCTCTAGTAGGTCGCCCCGGTGTTCTTGAGGCCGAAGGTCATGGCGGTGTAGAAGAAGGCTCCGAATGGCGTGATGAACCCGTCTTCTCCTCGTCCTTAACTGCCATTTTGATCTGGTTGTAACCAGAGTAGGCGTCAAGGAAGCATAGAGACTCTAAACCCGTGGTCGAGTCGATGATCTGGTCGATCCATGGGAGGACGAATTGCTCCTTCGGGTAGGCCCTATTGAGGTTTGTGTAGTCGATACACATTCTCCACGTCCCGTTTTTCTTCTCGACCAGGACTGGGTTTGCCAGCCACTTGGAGTATTTGATTGGCAGAATGAAGCCGGTAGCAGTAGACGCTGCACCTCCTTGGCGATTTCTCGGCGGTGCTCTTCATTCAAGGGCCACAACGACTACTTGACGGGTCGCGCTTTGGGGTCGGCGTTGAATTTGTTCTCAGCGAGTTCCCTCGGGACACCAGGCATGTCGGATGGCTTCCATGCGAAGATGTCGCGAATCTCACGTAGGAACTCGATGAGCGTGCCTTCCTATGCTGGGCTCATGCCCGTCCCGATCGTCACCGTCTGGCTAGAGTTGCCTGGGACCAGCTTGACGGTGCGAGTGTGCGTCGTCGCCTCAAATGCGGTGAAACCACCGCCCTCCGAGTTGGGCTTCTTGAGTATGGTGAGGTCATCATTGTTGACCCTGCTCATGTACTTGGCGAGTTCCTCCGCGTGGTTCGCCTCTGGGGCTATGGCAGCATCGGCGAGCTCAACGCCTTTGGCCTTGCATTCTGCAGCCATGTTGGGGTCGCCACGGACAGTGATGATGCCGCACGGGCAGAGGAGCTTCATCGCGTTGTACGCGTAGTAGGGCACTGCCAAGAATTTGGCGAATGCCTGACACCACAGGACGCAGTGGTAGGGGATGTTGAAAGGAACCAGCTCGAAGACGATCCGCTCGGTGCGGAAGTTTGTTGGTGTGCCGAAGGTGACTGGCAACGTCACCTTGCCGATCGGATACGCCTTCCGACCGGGGACGATGTCGTGGAAGGTGGTGTAGGTCGTCTCGATCATCGACTGCAGGAGCCGCAGTCACCTGAATGTGTACAGGTACAGGATGTTGATGGAGTTTCCGCTGTCCATCAGCGTCTTGGGGAGCCAGTAGTCTCCCACCTTGGGATTTACCACCAGGGCGACTCGACCCAGATATTTGATCCGTTGCGAGTGGTCTTCGCGGCTCCTGGTGATTTGTTGCTCGAACCAGTTGAGTAAGTAGGGGATGTCGACCTGGGACACCGCATTGATGGCGACAGCACAGGCGATGACCTTCTTCTCGCTCTTCGTGTTGAAGCCGGTGAAGGTGTGCAGCGAGCCGGCGTTGTGGCCGAATTTCCCTCCGTTCGGCGGATGGTTATCGGGGTCCTCCCTTGCGCGCCGTGCCTTCTCGATCTCCCTCAGGGAGTGGCAGTCGGTGGTAGTGTGCGTGGCGGGTTTCCCCTCCCTGTTGTGGAACACACAAGGCTGGTTAAGGAGAGCAACGGGGTCGAACCTCGGCTTCGCCTTGTAGTTGCCACCGTCACGGCATTGGCCTCCGTCACGGCGAAAGCTCTTGGGCTCGCGTGAAGCGTACCCGGCGTTGGTGACGAAGTCGACTCGCCCGTCACTGCGGTGCTTGCCGGTGAGGCGAGTGTTGCTGTAGCGTAGCTCGGGTCGTCTCCCGTTGTCGTGACCTCTTGTGCGGCGATTTCCTCCCGACTCGTCGTCGGTTTCTTGGTTTGGGTCCTCCTCCGCGTACCGCTTGGCGATCTCGAGGAGGGTCGGTATGTTGTCGAGTGTTTTGTCCACTCACTTGAGTTCAGCGACCAAGGGCTCGTAGCGGCACGAGGTATTGAAGCAGTGGATCGCGGTGTCTGGGTGGATTCCGGCCGCGTTGTACCATAGGTCTTGCCACCGTTGGACCCAGCTGCGAGTCGACTCGCGGGGTCCCTGGGCGTATCGCTCTAGGTCCTCGATGGTGGTGGCGCGGGTGTAGGAGCCCTCGAAGTACCTGACGAAGGCGTCGCGCATTTCCTCCTAGGAGTCGATGTTGTATGCGGGGAGGGTGTTGATCCATTGCCGTCACACTCCCTCCATCATCAGGGGAAGGTAGTGAGCAGCGAGCAGGTCGGTGTGGCCGGCGATTCCCATCGCCATGAGGTACGTGTCCAGCCACACGGATGGGTCGTACGAGCGGTCGTACTTCTCAATCTCCTTCGGCACCTTTAAGTTTGCTGGGTATTTTTCGCCTCAGATCATCGGTTCGAAGCACTGGGGTCCGACTCGGCTCAGCGATCCCCTTGGTTTGCCATCACGGCGTTTGGTAAGGGTATGCCTCAAGTCGTCAGGCTGGCGTGCGCGCCAGCTCTGGTTGTTGATGATCTGCTTTCAAGCATCGACTGGCTGCCCGTTGGCGGCGACGAAGTTGTTCGCCGGTCGCGGGTCGTTGGTGGAGAGTGCCGCGTGTGCGGGTCAAGGTTGGAGCTGCAGGGGCTCGGGTGGTGGGCAGTTGAAGGTGTTTGCCACCATCGGGCAGCCGCTCGAAGCCACCCTGCTGCCTGACGAACACGAGTACATGCGACCCTGTGAGTTGGCTCGCGTGTTTTGTTGCTCGACGACCTTGGCGAGTAGAGCCTTAGCATACTGGATCTGCAGGGCGCCTTCCCCGGTCACATTGATGTTGTCGACCGTGGCTCGGCTCGCGATGACGTTGTCCATCGGGGTAGAGAATAGCAGGAGGGCGTTTGCGTCTCGCTCCTGTGAGGAGACTAGGATTCGTGGCTGATCCTGGGGGGCGTGCGGTCGGGTGGTGGTGGTGGGGTGCCATTGGCTGTCGCGCCTGGTGGTCGCCTGGAGCTCCCTCCTGGCGGCGTGTTCTCGCAGCTGGCGCGGTCGGCTATGCGGGTCGGGTCATTTTCATCGTCAAAGTTCAGGGCGCAGCCCTAGACGGTGGGGTTCAGGCGCAACCTGATGCAGAGTTGGTGGTAGCGCGAAAGCTCCTGCGCCGTCACCTGCTCGAGGCGAAATTTTTCGCGCTCGGCTTGTTCCTTGTAGACCGCCTCCTCCAACCGTAGGCAGAATTCCTCGACCTCCGTCGCCGTCACGGTCAGCGGGATCGGCATGGAGAAGGGGTCTGGCGGGGCGGAGGTTGCCGGAGTTCTCCAACCCGAAGTCGAAGTCGAAGATCCCAAGAATGGAGGGGTCCTTGAAGTCTCCCATGTTGGAGACCTGGGTGATGGAGGCCGCGGATGATGCGGTGACGATGGGTCAGGCGGCCGATGTCGGGGTCACCGGTCGGCGTCATTATTGATGGTCGCGTCATTCGCGACCATGGTGGTTTCAACCACGTTGCTGTTGGCCGAGTCGTACTCAGAGGTGAGGCGGTGGATGGTGCAGACCTGACTCTCAGAGAGCCGGTCGCGTGGTGCCGACTCACGGATGCGAGCCGAGTCCTCCGAGACAATGATGTCGGTGAAGCCGACGAAGAGGCTGATCGTGCCGACCGGTATGATCACGCTCTGCGTGACGGGGCATGCCGCCGGGACGTAGCTGCTCGGCAAGATCTGGAGGATCTCGCCGATCACGATCATGCGGCCGATGGCGAACATCTCGTTGATGGGAAGATTGGATCTCGCCGTAGAACACCGGCTAGACCCCAGGGTGGGCACCACTATCGTGGGAATGGCCACGGCAGATGCTGCAATCGACAGTGAGTAGTAGAACGTAGGGCAAGGGCGGCCAGCCATCTGCGGTGCGAGATGAGGGCAGAGACACAAGTATTTACCCATGTTCGCCCCCCAGAGGGTAAAGACCTACTCCTGCTAGATTGTATTATGGAGAGAGTACAAGGGAGATCTCGACGACTAGGCGGCGAGTTGCTAGGGTGTATGATGGAAAGTGTCTTCTATGCGTACCCTAGGGAGGTTTATATATGCTCACCTCGCTAGGGTTTATGGATCTACAACTGAATTAGTTAAGGATTCGGAGGGTCCTTGACCTAATCCGACTGGGCCTAGCTATGCTTCTAGGCCTCCAGCTTCCAGTCGCCTGGGTCCTTGCCAAGTCTCGATCCAGTCGCCGTCCTGTAGGCCCACTCGCTGGCAGCTTGGGCCAGTAGGAAACGTCCTGCTGGGTATACCCCGGTCAGCATATCCCCATCAAGGCAGTTTTATCCTTTTCGGCTTACAAGTCCACGCGCTTCTTCTGGTACTTGTCATTGGCCACGCCTCTCCGAGCATTCTCATTCTATGGAAAGAGGAAAGTTAACGTTGTTTAGTCTACTTGGAGCATCTAGCCGGAAAATTTCCACCTAGAACCTCGGGGGCTACAGCGAGAGTTTTTTAACTTAGCAATATGCTTAGTATTTCTTTAAGAATCTAGTCGGAACTAATTCAGTTTTCGATTAGAAGCTTGGGGGCTACATTATAATGTTTCTAACTCAGCCATATGCTTAGATTCTCTTTAAGCATCTAGTCGGAACTAATTTAGTTACAACTAGAAGCTTGGGGGCTACAGTATCGAAATCTACAAACACTACGTATGCTACTCTGAAAGCATCTAGTCGGAATAATTCATTCAAACTATATGCTTGGGGGCTACGGTGAGAAGTTTTCTAGCTTAGTCACTCTTAGAGCATTTAGATGCAAAGACCTATGGTTTTCTGTCTAAATCCTCGGGGGCTACCGTCGGATACTGATATGAAATGTAAAAGGCAAATAAAACTTACAAGTGTGATGATCTTGAGGTTTGTAGCACTCTCAGCAAGCAACTTGCCAAAGGACAAACTGTTTCCTTGCAAGATTTCTGCTTGCCGGAGAAGCTCCTCAGGACCGCATGTTGGAGATGTCGGCGCCGCACCAGGAACCAGAGCCGTGCTACCCAACGTAAGTGCCGGATAGACCAACTTTGGGAACTCTATGGTCTTCCTGGGTGCGGAGGTGCTGCCTTCAGCAGACGTACCACCCTCCACCACCGCCTTACCACTACCAATGGCATCCTTAGCCGGAGCTTCAGCCATTTGGCTTGCGGAACTTTCCTGCGTTGCCTGCTCGCCGACAAAGGCAAGCTCCGTGGAGGCACCTGAGTCCACTTCCTTGGCGGAAGGGCCAGATGCATCTTTGGACTTGGAGCTTGTCGGAGCGGACATAGGATGGACGTTGGGAGTAACAGGGCGATGGCGGGAGATGCGTGGGGAGACACATCACGATGCAACATATCCTTGATGTTTCTAGAAGCCCCCAAGGTTTTGGAGGTCTTCTTCAAACTGGTAGTGGCCTTCTTCCTGAAACGTGCAAAAAGTATAAGTACAGGAATAAGACAAGCAATGGACAATGTCGGAGAGAAAGAAGCTTACACAAGAGGGGGTGATTGGGCAAAGGGGATCCCGGTAACCTTTCTTTTCTCCACCTCTAGGGCGACGGTAGTCTTCTTGGAGGCTCTACCCTTCGTCTTCTTCTTCATGCCTCCGTCGGCATCGTCAGAGGTGGAGCTCTTCCGCTTTCGCGCCAACGGGACATCATCGTCGGACACGACGGTGACTTCCTTCATCTTTGGATCATAGATTTGGACAGCCATGCTATCCTCCCCTAGATCGCTAAGCTGTTAAGTGAAAACCCAAAGTGTTAGATGAGATGGTAATGGCTAGACGGAAGAACTGGAGTAAATGTCATACACGGAAAATAAACATCATACCTTTGGGCACTTGCTCTGTATGAACATGTCATAGGTGATGTTGAAGCCACGCTTCCTATCCTTCACCTTGACGATGTCCTTGAGGCGGAGCTTGACAGAGTCGCTCGAGAAGTTGTCCTCGGAGATGCGGAGGATATCCTTCCTATCCTTGGTATACTCGTGCATCAACTTCAAGCGGTGCTGCAGAGGCTGGATCTGCCTGACGAACCAACACATGGCCAGGTCCAATCCGGTCAGACCTGTCTCTACGAACCACTCTATCTGCCTTATAGCACGGGAAGTGTCGATGTCGGAGGGGAGGGAGGACTGGGATTTCCATGTCGAGGCCTCGGTGGCAGCTGCATCGACAAAGTCTGGATACGTCACTTCTTGGCCGGCCAGAGGAATATCTAGGCCGTAGAAGTACGTCCGTTGACAGTTTTTACAAGACTCATGGCCGACGATGCCGGGGAACCGCCGCCCAGGCCGGATCTTGAAGCTAATAGTGCCACAATTCCTGAGCTCGTCCTTTCCGGCTCCGGCTTCCCGCTTGATAGTGAAAAAATATATAAAGAGATCTAGCCTAGGCCTAATCCCTAAGTAACCCTCACAAAGCGCCGCGTAGTTGCCAAGCGCGAGGATGCTATTGGTGGATAGGTTCTGAGGCTATACTCGGTAATGGTTAAGGACAGCAAGGAAGAAATTGGAAATGGGCAGGGACGCCGCGTACCATTTGAGCTTTGAGGTACACCTTTTCTCCGGCTTGGGGAGAAGGTGTGACCTCGCCGTCCGGCGCTGCCCGTCAGGCAAGCCCCTCCGTCACAGGGAGGTAGCCCTCGTTGATCAGCTCCTGGATGTCACCGTCCGTGATGTCCGAACCGCGCCAGTCCCCCTTGTGGGCGTCGTTGTCCTCATCTAGTAGCTCTAGCACCGCTGGATTGTGGTTGCCACCGGTGGATTCGACCACCGCGGATTTGGGGATCACCAGGCCCTCTGGGGGCACGAGGACGGTGCTCTCCGGCTTCGCCGCGACATTGCCTGACGCCGCCATGGAAGGGGTGGAGCTGTTGCTGGCCATTGGGAGGTTACGGTGGTGATTGGGAAAGGTCGAGGAGCTAGGGTTTTTTGCACGATGCGCGGAGAGCTTGAGGAGGCGCTCGTTGGAGGAAGGAGATGATGTAGAGGAGAATGAGGTGAAAAGTAAAATTTCCACCGCTGTTACAATTAATAACCTCTAGCGTCAAGATTCGTGCCGAATGATCGAACGGTTGACGCGTGGACGACGTGTGCGCGGAAATTTCGCCATGTTGACAACCGTCGCCGCCAACGGTTCATATTGCTCGTGCGGGAAAATTGGACATGATTGCATTTTCTGCATGTGTGAGTTAGGAGGTGTTGGTGACCTATGTCTATGTCGCCCTAGCTGACACTAGCAGATAACCATCACATCGTAATATTCCAGCATGGATGGATCCAATCTGGCTATGGAATAATACGATAGAAGATTCAGCAATTCTCCAACTTACAAATTGAAGACGGAGAAAGCCTTGCAAGGTTCTTTGGGAGGACTAGAAGATATTGCTTGACGATTTGCCGACATCCATCTAGACGAAGCATTCAACCTGAAGAGGCAAGACGGCACAAGATCTCGGAGTTCTCCGGGGGCTACTGTTGGGGATATGCTATATGGGTATCCTCATGGCATGTCTCCTATCCGGATAACCCGGGTGGCCCATAGTTGGTAGCATGTCCCATGGCCTGTTGGGCGGCCCAGTTAGATGGATCCAGAAGGGAAGCCCATGCCGGATAAAGGAAAGCTACGGAGGAGTCACCGACGTACCCGGAGCCTTGGAGTGCAAGACACGCGAGATTAGTTGTAAGCAGTGTAGGACTCTGTAACCTGTCCGGCTAGGACTTTTCCCTGTAACCCTAGGACCTGGCGACTATATAAGTCGGGCCTATGGGATCCTTTAGGGCACAATCTCAGTCAACCTAGTGTCGACTACGACGCACCTCGCACAGCGAACCAATCCCTGTAACTCGACATATTTCCATTATAGTGATTTATAGCAGGAGTAGGATTCTGCCACCATTGTGGGATCTGAACCTGTGTAAGATGTGTTACCTCGTACCCGTCAACTGTACGCCTTCCCCCACGTCTCTAAACACGCACTATGAGGACCCCTCCATGGCATACTCGTCGACAATACCACGACAGTTAGGATTGATTATCCGCATAATGAGTATGGTGATTCAGGATTGTTCCTGACGGATGTATCGAATGTTGTGGTGAAAGTGTACCACCTCTGCTGAGTGTCAAACTATTCGAATAGTCGTGTCCGCGGTTATGGACAGTTAGAGTGGCTATACTGTTCTGTCGATAGATGTTTTCAAAATGACTCGTGAAATGAACTATGACTTTGACTTGACCACAATAGGGTTGTGAACATGAAAACTTAGTTCCCACCTAGGTGTTGTAAAACATGAAGTTAGTTTTCTTTACTTCTAAACTCAGTTAGAGATAAACCTGGCTTTTTACAAATAAACCTAGAGCTTAGGTTCCTACTCGAACTACCTTACTTGTTAGTATTAGTTTGCGAGTACTTAAAACAGTACTCATGGCTTTGTCCCTAGATATTCCTATGGCTATACTATGAGGAGGACTACTAGGATAATGGACAGCAGGAAGTCTATGACAACTAGGATCATCTCTCATCGTCAGCATTGCTTGTGACCCTGAAGATGGAGCTTCGACCATGCTACCATTATTATTATTATTCTGCTGTGTTGATTGTATTAGGACTGGATCATGATATTCTTTATTTGTTATAACTTTATTATGGTTTGTAATGGATGATGAACTATGTTACCAACCTCTTATGTATCCCAAAAATGGTAATCCTAGGATTGCGATGTATGGCATAACAGGCATCTGGGAAACACCTTGGAGCAATAATAGATGTGGGAAAGGCATTATGCATTTTGATACTCCAGTAAGCAATCATATATTCCCTAAAGAGAAGAAGAAAGGTAAGAAAGGTAGGAGCAAGAGGTTTGATGTTAATGCTTCTTCATTTGAAAATACTTGATTCTTGCTTCTTGTGCCTAACTTAAATGCATTAAAGAAAAGTACTTGTTGGGAGATAACCCAAGAGTTTTCTTGAGTCTTGGAAGTTATTACTTCAGTAATGACCTCTCCTTATCCTTTTTGTTTTCTTTTTGTTCCAAGAATGACCTCTAATGAGAGGTAAGTAAGATTTGAGAAGTTGCTGTCCTGAAACAGATTTTTGTGCTCCACCGTAAAAATTCGTCAGGAATCTATGTAAGTCGGATTGAGATGATATTTTACTAATGAATCCCCCAGTATGTTCTACAACTTTCATTAGTTCAACACGTTTTTATTTGAGAAACAGAAGGTCTTCGAAAAAATCGGCTTCTACCTACTGGTCTGTTTTGACAGATTTCTGCCATTATTTGCATTTGCTTCTTATTGATTCCTTTTTGGGTTCTTTTTTTGGAAATTGAGATTTTTGAGGGAATTTGTACAGTAGCTTGTGTTTTTAGTGAAACTTTTGCTGTTCCAAAGCTAAACCCAAGGGTCTATTATCTTTTGAATACACTAATGTTGCTAATGAAGATTGCGTGAAGTTTGGTATGAAGGAAAATTTTCAGTTGTGGAGAGAGAATGAAGTAATGAGATGTAGAATCGACAAAAGCTCAAGATTGGGGATGTCACCCCGTGTCACCCCAAAAAATATTCAAGAGGTACAAGCGTCAAACCTTGGGGATGCCCAAGGCATCCCCTTCTTCATCAATAAAAAGCTCAGGTCTTTCTAGACTCTTTGTTTTCATTTTTTCATGCACTATTGTGTTGTTCTTGGAGCGTCTTAGTTTTAGTTTGCTTTTCTTAAGTTGCTTAGTTTTCTTGAATAAAGTAGTTTGGACCCCCGTTCTCCCTGTGTTGTTTCAAATAAGTTAATTGGTGTTGGAAAGGTGTAGAAAGTTCTTGCTTGAAATAGTGCAAGAGGAGCTTGCTTTGACTGTGACTTAGACTTTAGCATGTCATTCTAGGTGTTGTTTTGACCTTATGCTTAGTGATTATTGCTGTAGCATGACTTGTTCAAAAAAATTGGGATTTCTTAGTGTGGCTTGAAGGAATCATGCGTTGTTTTAGCATACAAAAGCATATTATTGTGGTATTCTCCTTTGATGCTTTGTTTGGGTTGACTTGGCACATGCTCACACCATGTTATGACTATGAACAAGTCACCATAGCCTCTATGATAATTTAGTACTTGACTTGTAGTACCACTCTATGCTTTGATTAGTAATGTTTTCTCGCTCTTCATGATTATGGCCGTTATTGCTCTCTTAGTTGGTTACTCCCAGTCTTTTGCTAGCCTCCACTTGTATGAGTAAGCTCTACTCATGGTTCCAACTCCCAAGAAACCAAGTTATTCCAAAGTGTCCACTATAAATTCCTATGCATGGTGTGTTACACCATTCCAAGTATATTCTTGTTTTCATTTATCTTCCAATTAAAAAGTATTTTGTTATGTGAAAACTTAGTGATTAAAGCTCTCACGAACTTGATGGCGCATTTTATATTTCTTGCCCCTAATAAAATTGAACCATTGTGTCATCTATGTTGTATATGCTTGCACTTATACGTTGGAATTAGCAGAACCATGCTGTCATGGGGAACGCTTTCAACATTGCACTTGTAATTTGTACACAGTTGATATCATGCTCTTTTGTTTTATGGATGTTGTCGGTGTGAAATGAAAGGGGAGCTTGTAAGTCCATGGAGTTATGTATGTGTGTCAGAGAAACGCATGGGCCGCTAGCCTAAGCCATGCATAATCATGGTGGAAACTTGCAGCATCACCATAATAAACTTCACGGAACAAGTGGATTGTTTACCTTACACACATTGCTTAAATCAGTTGTCTATTGCTGTTGCCACTAGGGAGAAAACAACGGTCTCTTGTTCATGGAACAAGTGGATTGTTTACCTTACACACTTTGCTTAAAGTAATTGTCTGTTGCTTGCAACTTAATACTGGAGGGGGTTCGGATGATAACCTGAAGGTGGACTTCTAGTCATAGATGCAGTTGGATGGCGGTCTATGTATATTGTTGCATTGCCCAATCGAATCTCATAGGATCTTTTTGTCTAGTATTACATTGTTATGCCTTGCTCAGTTCCTATCAATTGCCCTGCTGTAATTTGTTTACCCTTCATGCCGTGTTGTTTATCTAAGGAGAGCACCTCTAGTGAACTATGGACCCCGGTCCAATCTTTACCATTGATTCATCTACCACTGTTAATGTTTACTTGCTGCAAACCATTCATCACCTTCCACACCATACAGTTAATCCTTTGTTAAAGCAACCGGTGAGATTGACAACCTCATTGTTAGTTGGGGCAAAGTCTTGAGTTTGTGTTGTGCAGGTCTCCACGTTTCTTGCAGCACCTTTGGGACGTTTCCTTCCTCCTACTGGTTCGATGACCTTGGTTTCTTACTAGGGGAAACTTGCCTGCTGTACTGCATCATACCTTCCGCTTGGGGTTTCCCAACGAAGTGCTGCTGCACTCATCAACAGGACAGTGATACACTTTGACAGGGACAACCCTACAATTGATGAGGGGACTATCTTTTATACCGTGGAGGAATGTAGATATGTCGTTGCTACCTATGCAATAAGAGTTGGGTTCGAATTTATCGTTGAAAAGATTAACCAAAAGAGATTTAGGGTTCATTGTAGGGAAAGTAATGTGTGTAAATGGAGATTGCATGCATCTCCAATGCGGGGTGGACACCCATTTCAGGTTGCAATAGCTACATTCAGTTTCGGTCTTTCTCATATTTGTTTTGCTGATGAGTCCTCTGATTTATTTTTATTCCCATTGAATGCAGATCAAGGTAAACACGAAGAAACACAACTGCCCTAATACTTCTTTAAGTGATAAAGTTAGACCAGCGACAACCAAGTGGATTGCTGCTAAGGTACTTGACTGGGTGAGGCAGGATCATAGCATTGGACTTGCTGAACTCAGAACTAAGCTTAGCAAAAAGTATAACATTCTGATTCCTTACCATAGAGTCTTTGATGGTAAGGAGATGGCTCTAGACTTCATTCATGGAAACTGGAATGACAGTTTTCACATGTTGTATAGTTTCAAAGCTGAGGTAGAGAAGACATCACCTGGTAGTGTTGTTGACATTGATTACGAGGTTGGGAAAGGAAGCGAAAAGGTCTCAAGGGGGTCAAGTATAAGCAGGCAGATAAGAAATGCTTCAGGAGATGTTTTGTCTGCCTGAAGGCATGTTGGAACGGGTTCCTAGACGGCTACTGGACATACTTGGCAACATATGCAACTTCTTTAACAGGGAAGTTCAGGGGACATCTTGCTACCGCTTGTGTTGTGGACGTGCATAACTGGCTTATTCCCGTAGCCTATGCTATTCTTGAGGGTGAATCGACTGAAAGCTGGACATGGTTCATGCAGAGACTACGTGCAGTAATTGGTCACCCTGAAGGCTTGGTGATACACACCAGTGCATGCAAGGGGATTCAGAATGCTATTGATGTTGTGTTTCCTGGGGTTGAGCATAGGGAATGCAAGCGGCACCTCGCTACTAGTTTCATGAAGAAGTTCAAAGGAAATACCTTTGAAGACAACTTGTGGCGATCAGCATACACGTACACCCCAAGCACGCATGCTACTTACATGAAGGACTTGTATACCGTGCCAAAGATGAAATAATACCTCGAAGAACATCATAACAAGTTATGGGCTAGAAGCAAGTTTTGTGAGTTAAGCAAAGTGGATTTTTTTTGCAATAATCTAACAAAAAGGTTCAATCCTAAGATTAGGAGCATGAAGTCACTTGCAATTGTTATTTCGTTAGATGCAATAAGACAGTGTATAATGGTGAAGATAGATTTTAGGCAGAGAATTTGTGCGAGAAAATTTGTAGTGTTGGGCCACGTAGAGATAAAAAAACTTTTCCCTATAACGTGGTAATCCCAAGATCTAGCTGAGGTAGAAGGCCACGAGGTTTATGACTAGACGCGCGGTTGTGGATTACTGATGAAGCGCTTTAGTTGATATAGTGTAGTACTTTGCGATCCAATCGTCCTGGTGCTGATCGTATAGCACCTATACTGGTATCCACACGTACAAGGAGGAGCACCACCGTGAATCGCTAGGTTCGTTATGACGGCTGATTGCTGACAGGATGGAGCTAGGGTTTCCAGCACATGGAATGACATAACCGATCAACGATTAACCTCTCTGGGTTAGTGTGCTCCACTATATATAGGGAGTGAACATGGGCTCCACTCACGTGGCCCATTCACTAAATCCCATATAATATTAGTCACCGTGAGTCTGACTCACTGACTCAGTACAACTCCGGCTCGGGTCCAACCCAACCAGATTTCCGGTTCAGATCCAATCCGAACTTGCTCCCGCTCTTAAGCATGTGACCCCGCAGGCTCATGGCTACTTGGACACGATTAGAGTCCGACTCTCAATAGATCAGTCGGTAGCGGCTCCTAGCAGAACGTGCCGACTCCCAAGTACCAATGAGTCATGAAGACTTGCCTTTCCAATGCGACTTGCGCCCGATTCCCTTTTGCCTCACGATATACCTTGTCAGACTATAGGCGAATATTTTTCATCCCTTAAATAGTCCGACTCTCTTCTCGATCCGAGATAAGTGATTCACCAGACTAACTCTTAGTCGATCGCCTCGGTTAACACTTAACTGAGTCGCGCATGGCCATGCTTTCCGAATCATATCTTCCGAGAGGGCCCAGAGAATATCTCTCCAAGTGGAGGGGAAAAATCCCATCTTGGTTATTCACATCACGCAGCTTGATTCACAGTCGACCCAAACTCTACCTTTATGACTGCCCAGTTACAGATCAGCGTTTGGCAGAACCTAAGTCGGTGATCCTCAACTCGGACTGTGCAACAACCTCAGGTCTAAGGATTACATTGATTGAGATATACAAATGACAACTTGTTCTTTGTACCTCAATATGGGTCAATCCGACTTGCTAAACTCTTTAGCCGAATCTGTGTAAGTCGGAATAGTATCACCATGCCCATGACAAGTGGAACCGAGTCATCAAGCCGACTTTCACATTGGTCTAAGTTGTGTGTCCAGCACAACCTCAATGACCAAGGATATTCAGTACAAATGACATGAATGTATAGTTCCACAACTGAATCACATATTCAATGATACACATCAGATGTTTTTACAAGGACAACTTTATATCTTTATGAATACAATGGGAAATCTCATCATACATGATTGCCTCTAGGGCATATTCCCAACATGTAGGCCATAAAAAAATTCCAAAGGTGGTTTTATTACTGAATGCAAGAACCAGGGCAATGAGAACGATAAAGACGAGGATGGTTAGAAGTTTCAATACATTGGTTGAGGTTTATGCACAAGACAAGCACGGAACTAGACGGAGGTTTACTATAGACATTGGTAACAGGACATGTTCATGCAGGAAGTGGCCGATTACTGGTCTGCCATGCCACCATGCACTGCACTTCATCTTAAAGCTAAGAGATAGAGGTGCTGAAATAGAGAACTATGTTCATAACTATTTCTCCATGGACAAGTTTGCTGCAACTTACGTAGAAAACGCACGACCTATTGCTGATGAAAATTATTGGGAGATAGTCGATCCAGGGTTCAAACTCGAACCACTAGTTCTTAGGATGCCACCTGGGAGGCCTAGAAAGGAAAGGACCGAAGCCTTCACCGCAAAAGGTTCGAGATTAGGAGCAAGTAAGCAGAAGTGCAAACGGTGTGGAGGGTTGGGCCTTATCAAGAGGCTATGCAAAAACCTAGTTCCACGTGATTTCGGAGATGTTGACCTTGTCCCCGTTCACATCACGTAGGAACAAGATGAGGCTTTCAGGTAGAACTGGAGGAAGCACAACGAGATGACGTGGAGGAAGTGCTGCATGTGAAGGAAAACAGTGATGTGCATGTGGAGGGAAACATTGGTAAGCAGCAATTGGTCGAGGACGTGGACGTGCCTGCGGGGATAGGGGCGAAAAGAAACAAAATGGTAAGCGGGAGCGGAAGGGAAACGGTAATAATGGATTTGAGTTTGAATATGAAGAAGTTGATGGGGTGATTGAGGATGTTCTTGTAGATCTTTCGACTAACTGCAAGAGAAACAATAAATCCCTGTCAATCTCGTCTCTGTATGATTCTCCGGACGAAAGGCCACGGATTGAAAAGTAATAAGAGGAGCAGACAGGAGGTGGCACAGTAACGTCGTGTCTTGAATTTTCAATGAAATTTATTTATATCTGGTACATGTAATGGGTATGTGATGTGTGGTGTCAACCTGATTCGAGGTCGTTAGATTGTAAATTAATTTTTAAACTGATTGCCCATAAACAATAATCATGGATTTGTAACAATTCAACAACCAAAATTATGGCCGTGCCATGGAGTTAACTCGTCGCCCGCAGTGTTGGCATGGAAGGATCGATGGCACAGGACCAGCATGATGGATTTTTTTTCCTTCGCTCCCGCTACCCTGTTTTGAACTTGATTGCGCTGCCATTTAATCACGCATATGGACCCACATGTCATCCTCTCATTAAAAGAAACATGTGTATGATGGATTTCAAAGTGAACGATTCAGCAATACAGACACTGAAACACAATAGCAGTACAGATAGAACCAGTTCTTGTTTCATCTCTTAAAACCTTGGTCGACTAGAATCAACATCAATACCTAATCCCAAATTTGAACAGCAAATCATCAGAATCAAGACCGTCATATATGTCATCTACCACCTTGTGGATGCAAAATGAGTAATCCAGGATGAACCTATCATGTTTATTAATCAAAAAATTCCGTAAATATTTAGTCATCCTGGCAGCAACCGGCAACATGCTGCTCTTCGTCTCAAAAAATAGGCTATAATTCGGCGAACTCCTCCTAGTCCCCTCCCATTATTGAAGGTTTATATAAGTGAAACTCCACCATGTACTGCGGAAACTTGCATGCCGCCGACCTGCCGCACTTGATGGATATGGTGAGGCCAGAGTGGATCATGTCAAATCGCACGGCGAACACTATACCTTCATCCCCAGATCCGACGGTCCCTACTCTCCATGAGCCTAGTGCCAGCAAAGGCTGAGAGTTGTACGTGTGTTCCACACCGTAGTGGAAACTATGCACTTCCATTGAGTGGGATTTTTCGAGGTGGGCGAGGAGCGCTGTGGGCGGGGCGGCGAACTCGCATCTATGCTCAGGGCAGTAGCACGGACCATGCGGGCACGCCATCTTGTGGTTGAGGAAGTCATGGAAGGTGACCGATGTCCCGCAGCCGTCGTTGGGGCATCTGCTACCTTTTCTGCTAGCGACTTGGCGGTGCAATTCCTTGGAGCATGCAACCAACCTGACGGCGCTGGTAGTGTCCATACGCATAGCAATTTCTCCGAAGGCGTCGTCCCCTTGCTTGCTCCAGCCACCATACTGAATCTTGTGCATCGAATCCGCTATTGAGTCCGGATGAACTAGGGGTGAGGTCGGATTCATTATTGTTGGGGTTTCTTGGAGGAGAGTGATGGCGGCCTGCAAGAACCGATTCTGTGGGAGAGAATGAATTGCGCAGTAGATGGAGAAGATGGGAGGCTCTTTGATCGAGGGGTGTGTGCGTGTTGCCTCATCGGTCTTCTGCAGTGCGCAGCTGTATCGAGGTCGCCCACTGGACTAGCAAGCGGGGAGTAGATCATTTGCGAATATGCGTGCCTCCTTCTCCTATGACGCACACCAAAATTATGACTATGCCATCAAGTGCTGGGAGAAGAGATAGCGTACCGTCCCATCAGCCTTGCCTCGTCTTTGTCAGGCGTCGCATCGGCAACGTCAGGGGCATTGATGCTCTATAAGAGGAAAAATACTAGACTCAAACAACGATGTACATGCTCTTACAACTTGGCTATTCTATGAGGACGAGCCCAATGGCGTTCCTCTTCACGAGTGCTGCACGGAGCCTAGGCACTGCCCAGAAGCGTTGCCTCCCTTCGGGGTTGCGCAGATCTAGGTGGATCTCCGAACAGCAAGCTCTGCAAATCCAAATCAACGCCTCCCGCTCCTTCTTGAAGTACCTTGGACAGTACGCGCTGGTGCGCGTGTATCGGTCCATTTACCTCTTCCGCTCCGGCAGCTGGTGGGGGCGACGCTCCTCGATCTGCCTCGACAGCGCAAGCCGTGCAGGAGCGGTACCACGAGCACCCCAGCATAGCTGAGCTCATAGCCGGCCGGTAGCCTTGCAAGCGGCGGCGCGAGTATGTGATATTCGGCGAACAACTAGGCCTTATGCAAGCTATGAAGGGGCCTCTCCATGGCGAGGCAACGTTTCTTCGGGTAGGATTCAATGCTAGTGCTGACGCGAGTTGCAGGGAACGAACAGGGTTTGAGCTTCGGCCACACGTTCGCGTTTATAAAGTCAATGAGGTAGGCCCGCTGGTGGTTGCCAGGGCCAATAGGGACGCAGAAATGCCTACTCGCGGATCGGTATTGCAAAGGACGATCCTTATCATCCATTATCCCTAATCCAACGGTGCCTAACAATTGGGACGCAAAATCAACCTGGCCTCATGGGGGGGGCTTCTAGAAGGCCCTAATATTGTACCTCCTTTGGGAAAACGCTGGTTTTTCGAGTCTAGAAAATGGAAAGTCGAGATTTCTCCAAACCACCATGAAATCTCTAGTTGGAGAAGTCGCTTGTGATGCCGAGAGGGAGCTAGGTGCCGGGTTTGGGCTCAATCCATGGAGTGGTTCCATGTTCTGGGCAGCGAGGGGGGGTCTAGGGTTGGAAGCCAAGTTTACTCACACTCGATAGTCATCCTGGTGGTTCCTTGGGTGCTAAATGACCTAGTATGCCCTGCCTATGATTTTATGAAGGCAGTGGTTCACATGCAAGGTCTCCAGGAGCCGTTTTCACGTTTTTTTTTTGTTTTTTTAGATTTTGTTTGGTGCTGCCCAAGAAAACAGTGAAACCAGCCGGCGGGGGCGGCAACGCGACGGTCGGTGCAATCTTGGACCCAGGCATGCATCCAGCCTAGGTACCCCATGGGTGTAACATCCCAGCATATAGGACCTAACGAAGGGTAGATTTAGGAATATGAATTGTTGCATGCATTCATTTGAGAAAATGTGAGTAAAATTTTCGCCAAATAAAAACCTTGAAGTGATCAAAGTTTCTTTCTTACTTTGGAATTAGGTTTAGTCCTAAAGGAGGATTGTTATAAACTTTGATATGATCTTAAAAGAATTATCTGTGTTTTGAAATGAGTTTGGATTTTAAAACCTAAGTGTTTTATAATTTAAATTATTTTGATATAAGATTTGAATCTTAAATTAATTAAGGGAAAAGTATTATAACTGAAATCTTATCTAAAAACAATATTGTATATGAAATTCATTTTATATACATAAACAAGTTACAACGAATGAACTTACTGAAGTTATTCAAAACTTCACAATTTACAAAAAGAATAAAGAATAAGAATATTCTTTATTAATAAATATATAATCTTTATTACAAATGAGTAAAATAAAGATTACAAGAATTATAAAAGAAAAATTACAAAAGAATAAGAAAATTACATTTGTATATTTACTAACTAGCCTACAACTAAATCTACACTAAATCTTCATCCTTATCTTTGTACCTGCAAAACAAAGATTAAATAGAAAACAAAATAGGATTAGTGTTAGTATATTTCTCTCAGATATGTCAGTGAGGTGGACTTGACAAACTCATCATTGAGAAATGTTATAAAGGGGCAAGTTTCACCAATATGAAAGATTTCATCTTTCATAAATTTATAGCCAGAATGCAAATGACAGCCAAGAGGGACCAATTCACCAGCCAGAGTAAAAGTAGTTTGGTAATAGTAAGTTCAAACTTTATGAACCTATCCACAAGTGCATAGCAGGCACACAGGCTGGACACACACCAGCATGCATGTGGTGTGCTGTCAAGCTCAAAACTAGATCAAGATCATCATCAACAGATCAAGCACAAAAGCAGATCAAAACTAGATCAAGATCATCATCACCAACTTACTACATCAGCACCAGATTCTATGGTGAGTTTCATAAAACATTCACATGATCTAATCATATTATTCAGAGAGAAACATGTGTTGTTTTATAAAACAAAACCTCAGAAAACACCCAAGTGGGGTGAATCCATCATAGAGATTTTCTTTAAAACTCTAAAGGTAAACAACAAATTACCAAGGTCCAACCAGAGCTCAGAGCAATATCCTTGCTCTGGTTGTCAAACTATATCTTACCATTCAATCATGCATATACCTATGATGTATTCCTAGGCACATCCATAGGATTCATAACATGATCAAACTCACTATCAATTTTTCCAAGCTTTGATTCAGTAAAGAATAGCTGGTACCACTACCAGGACTATCTAGTTGAACCAATTAGGTAAGCTTTGAATCCCTAAGCCTCAGACCAACATCATTTGTCTTAGGGAATTCAAATAAGAGCATCTATATTGATCTCTCAAAGCCAAGATTGTCTTAAGCATAAACTAACCAAATCCATGGTTTAGAATCAAACCTGTGTACCATGCATGATGGTGTCACAAGAATAATCCAATATGAATCAGGAAAGGCAGTAAATCATCATAGATTCAGTAAATCAACTAACTAATCATTTTCCTGTAATACAGGAATCATAACTAGGATATTCCTATAATAAACTTTACTGTTTAAGATCATAATGATCTCAAACCACATGCTAATTTCCAAGTTATCAGCACTAAGACAGTAGCTGTATCTTATCATAATCATGACCATGAATCAAATAAATAGTGGAAAGATATCAGATCATTAGCTTAACCAAGCATGTTTCCCAAACAACAATATCATCTTAATCAGATGCAATTTAAGCATCAAATCATCTAGAAAGCCACCAGAAACATCATCTGTCATTTTTAAGCAACAAGTTTCAAGCCAGTAAGCATTTAGCGTGTATACAGACCATCTAAACATGAATCAAATCATCCAGTACATGAACAAGCTCATAGCAGGAACCCTAAATGGATGATCATATTAATCCGAAATAGACAGTAGCATAGAGAACATTGCCAGCATATAGCATGAAACCAGAAAACACAGAGAGCACCAGGGGAGAAGAATTAAACTCACCATAGGTCCTCGTTGAAGGATAAAATAGGAAGCAGAGGTGGCCGACGAACCAAGGCAGCACATGGAGAACCCAGAGGGGCGCTGCAACCTGCACCTGCCATGGCGGTGGCCGCAGTAGCGCACGAGCTCAGCACACCACCACAGGCGGAATCGCGGCGGCGGCGATAACACCTTTTCCGAACCCTAGGGTTCGGTAATGGGGTAGACCTGACCAGGGGAAGCCCTGGAGTAAAATCCAAGTGGATAGAATGAACGAGCATCGTTGACAACCCCAACTCGCACCACGGCGGTGGCGAGAACGGCCGACGATGGTAGGAATCGACGGTGGCGGCATCGCCGACCACGGGGTCGAGTCAGAGGAGGAGAAGATAGGGTCGAGGGAGAGAAGGAGGCAGAGTGGGCTGGGTGGGCCAAAACCCTTCGAGGTGATCTTTTGACCCTTCCCTATTAGGCCACCCTGGCCCAATAAGCCCAAGGGGCCAGCCCAAGTTATTTAATAAATCTTTTGATCAACTAGAAAAGACCAAAATGCCCCTGATTTAAATAAAATTATATAAAACAAAATAAAAGTCCAAAAATTATAAATAAAATATTTTTGGATTCACAATAATCCACTCTATCCAAATAAAATAAGATATAAAATTTTGGACACTTAAATTTTTATAAGAATTTTGTAATTTATATATTCCTTATGGAATTTTACAAAATTATTGAATGGTGATAAAAATAAACAAAAATCACTTTCCTTATTTACTAATATTATAGTATTTTTGAAAAATACTAAATAAATATTTAGTAATAAATTTAATGTATAATTAATAATTCCAAAAAAATTATTAAATTAATAAAAGTCAAATAAGAAGGGTAATAAAATAAATCAATATATGCAATAAATATTAAAAAAAATATTTATAAATGTTTTATTAAAAGAGCACCTTATATAGGGAACATGCCTATAGAATTAGATAATGCATTACATTACTTGCATAATCATTTTGCTTCTTTCAATATTGTCCTTACCGGACAATAATGATGTTTTTGTAGAACTAGAAGCTCAAGGTCCAGTGCAAGCATCAGACTTCACTACCTTGCCATCACAAGGCAAGTTCATCACTTGCTCATGACCTTTGAAGAGTCTTTATCAAAGTATTTTCAAATTGTGTGTTATCATATATGCTATAAAAGAAAGAAAATATTATTTTCATAAACAAAGAAATCATAGATATCATCCTAAGTGGTGATATAATGGAGCAATAGAACTTAGAGTTCTAATTGCAACAATGATGATCAAATAGGGACTTAATAACCAATGACATCAGTGATTCTAGCGCCATATATTACGCGTTAGCCATGAGATTTGGAATGGGACAGAGAAGTCAGCTGTATCTTCTTCCTCTCGCATGAAGCCGGATGTGCAGGTCATGGCTGTTATCCTCGTAGCGTGCATATTAATTGGTAATTCGTAGAGGTATGCAGCATATGGGTGGGAACCCTCATCGTCCCACGATAGTTCTGGCATCTAACGGTTTTTACAAACCATTGCCGTAATTCTTTATGTGGGCATGGTGTACACCAAGGAGGCATGCGGGGTCGTGAAGGGGGCAGTGATTGGCTTGGACCAACTACTAGGCCCCACATCATGGAATTGTGGACAGGAAAGTACGCCGGGGTGGGAAACAACGAGTTGATCTCTCATGGGTAAAGTAACGCACCTCTATAGAGTGTAAGAACTGTAACTTGTTACTCCCTGTTCCGGGAAGGAGCTACGAACGCAGCAGGAACGGAACTCCATGAAAGTTCTGGTCAACCTGTGAAGGCTGATTGTCATAGTTTTTCGGAATAAAATCAACCTTTGAAGAAAGATTTACAAAAACTGCATAGAGCCAAGGATTTATAATCCGAGGTGGTAGTTAGAGCATCAATCTTCCCACCTTGCATATAATGAACTTGTTGGGTAACGCTGTTACTCATTCTTTCCTTTGATCCCTTGATTAGACTCTGAGGATTCCGAAGACGTGCCAATGTATGTAGCCGAATGCCAAGAAGACGTGTTCTACGAGGAACCTGACCTATCTAGAGGACTTGAAGGCGTGGACTATGAGATCCGCTACGGTGTCGATGAGAATGAGTCCACTTAAGTGTCTAGTTAGTATTAACTAAAGGAGCCGAGCAGCATGAACTCTATAGAATAAGCTGTTGAGCTCAACTCCAAGTCGGAGTTGCTACTTTTAAAATTTCCGCTGAACACTTTATATTTTGTTTTGTAAGTTGGATCTTTTGGAAGTCTTGAACTTCCGGTATTGTATTAAGAATAATGTGTGTACTTTTGTAATATGGACCCGCAATGTTTCTGTTGTACCACTCTGAGGGATGTGATATTTATGGAACGGTGTTCTGTGGATGTCATGTCAACGACTATAGTGTACTACACATGCAGTGGTATGCCGGGTCACCGCAATGGGGCACCCCAAACCATTTTTCCCTGAAAATTGAGAGTGTCTTATAGGGTACATATTGCTAGAAAACGCATTTACCAGGCCGTAATTCGGGAAAAATACAGTACATGCCTGCACCACGAGATAAATACCCACCTCCCGGGAATGGCCATGCACCATGGTGTCGCATGCGCGGAAATTGCCTCGGGCCCATGGGCGCGCCCTAATCTTGCACCTCCTTTGGGAAAACACCGGTTTTTTGGGTCCAGAAAATGGAAAGTCAAGATTTATCCAAAGTACCACGAAATCTCTAGTTGGAGAAGTCGCTTGCGATGCCGAGAGGGAGCTAGGTGCCGGGTTTGGGCTCAATCCATGGAGTGGTTCCATGTTCTGGGCAGCGAGGGGGGCTAGGGTTGGAAGCCATGTTTACTCACACTCGATAGACATCCTTGTGGTGCCTTGGGTGCTAAATGACCTGGTATGCCCTGCCTATGATTTTATGAGGGCAGTGGGTCACATGCAAGGGCTCTAGGAGCTGTTTTCATGTTTTTTGTTTTTTTAGATTTTGTTTGTTGCTGCCTAAGAAAATGGTGAAACCCACCGTCGGGCGCGGCAACACGACGGTCGGTGCAATCTTGGACCCATGAATGCATCTAGTCTAGGTACCCCATGGGGCACCCCAAACCATTTTTTACCGAAAATTGAGAGTGTCTTATAGGGTACATATAGTTAGAAACCACATTTACCAGGCCGTAATTCGGAAAAAATACAGTACATGCCTGCACCACGAGATAAATACCCACTCCCGGGAATTTCCATGCACCATGGTGTCGCATGCGTGGAAATTGCCTCGGGCCCATGGGCGCGCCCTAATCTTGCACCTCCTTTGGGAAAACACCGGTTTTTTGGGTCCATAAAATGCAAAGTCAAGATTTCTCCAAAGTACCACGAAATCTCTAGTTCGAGAAGTCGCTTGCGATGCTGAGAGGGAGCTAGGTGCCAGGTTTGGGCTCAATCCATGGAGTGGTTCCATGTCCTAGGCAACGAGGGGGGTCTAGGGTTGGAAGCCATGTTTACTCACACTCGATAGACATCCTTGTGGTGCCTTGGGTTCCAAATGACTTGGTATGTCCTGCCTATGATTTTATGAGGGCAGTGGGTCACATGCAAGGGCTCCAGGAGCTGTTCTCACGTTTTTTGTTTTTTTAGATTTTGTTTGGTGCTGCCCAAGAAAACGATGAAACCCGCCGGCGGGCACGGCAAAGCGACGGTCGGTGCAATATTGGACCCATGCATGCATCTAGCCTAGGTACCCCATGGGGCACCCCAAACCATTTTTCCGCAAAAATTGAGAGTGTCTTATAGAGTACATATAGTTAGAAACCGCATTTACCGGGCCGTAACTCAGAAAAAATACAGTACATGCCTGCACCACGATATAAATACCCACCTCCCGGGAAAGGCCATGCACCATGGTGTAGAATGTGTGGAAATTTCCTCAGGCCCATGGGCGCGCCCTAATCTTGCACCTCCTTTGTGAAAACGCCCGTTTTTCGGGTCCATAAAATGGAAAGTTGATATTTCTTGAAATAACCATGAAATCTCTAGTTGGAGAAGTCGCTTGCGATGCCGAGAGGGACCTAGGTGCCAGGTTTGGGCTCAATCAATGGAGTGGTTCTATGTTCTGGGCAGCGAGGGGGGGGTCTAGGGTTGGAAGCCATGTCTACTCACACTCGATAGACATCCTGGTGGTGCCTTGGGTGCCAAATGACCTGGTATGCCCTACCTATGATTTAATGAGGGCAGTGGGTCACATGAAAGGACTCCAGGAGCCGTTGAAAGTGCACTTCCTATTCTTATGATTTTGATGTTTGATGATAACACACCTACCGGTTTAATCATGCGCTAAGTGTATCTCAGGTCTTTAAGGTTGTGGCATGAAAAATGCATTGCCCATAGTTGGCACTTGCCAAATTCAAGTGTGCTGACCGGTAGTACCGGAAGTTACAACCGGTACTACCGCTTGGCACCAGTACTACCGCTTCCTTGTACCGGTCGCATCTGATTGGGAAGGAAAGGTCTCGTCAATCCTCAGTACCACCCGGTACCGCGGGGCGGCACTACAGCACCAACCGGTAGTACCGCTTGCAACTGGACCGGGGGACACTAAGAGAGGACAAGGGCTCTTCATCCCCCTCAGTACCAACCGGTACCTGGAGCCGGTACTACCAACCGGACCGGTAGTACCGCTTCTCATGTCCGGTACTACCGCTTGGCAGTAGTACCACTAGGTGTTTTTGGGGGTGACTGAGGCTGGCCCAACCGTGTGGCACATACCCGGTACCTTACCGGTCGTACCGTTTGTGTCCGGTACTACCGCTTGAGTACCGGTAGTACCGGTGCATTTAATGCCCAACGGGCATATCTACTCCAAGTGCTATAAATGCACCCTTCACCTACCCTAGAAGGTTGCTCGTCCAACTCAAGAACACCATGTCCATTTGAGACACCAAATCGCCAAGATCTCTTCACTCAACCATCCAAAGTCATTGATCTTTGGAGAATCGAAGGAGGAGCCCTTGATCTACTACTTCACCAAGAGAGAATTTCATTTCCCCCTTATTCACTTGAGGGCCCCTTGCTCTAGTGTTTTCTTTGGAAACCCTAGTTCTATATTTGGTTCTTACAAGCTTGTCTTTGATTGTTTTGACAGCTTGCTCGTATTTGGGAGCCTCCAATTAAGTTATGGATGTGTGCCCCGAACATGTTGTAAAGGTGCCGGCTTCCACCTTGAAGGTTGCCGATATAGTGGAAGGTGAATCGATCCCGTTGGGGTGAGATTCATCGGAGAAAGAGGGAGGCCTCTCGTGGAGTTGGTGGTTTGAAACCACCCCCTCTCCAAACATAGACGTACTTCCCCTCAAAAGGAAGGAACTATGGGAAACAAATCCTTGTGTCTTCGCGTCCACCACTTTGGTTACTTCTATCCTTTACCGCACTTTACTTACTTGTTCTTGCTTAGTGTTGTGCTAGCTTGTGCTTGTTTGACATATAGGTAAATTCACCTTAGTTGCATAATCTAGAGAATTTACCTTTCTTGTCAAACCTTAATTTGAAAATAATAAAATTTGAAGTAGCACATATTCACCCCCCCTCTAGGTGCCCATACGATCCTTTCAATAAGTATCAGAGCCTCGACTCTTTATTCGGGCTTTACCGCCTAAGAGTATATGGGTAGAAACGATGGGGAAGGTGGTGGTGAGCCTACCACGGTGACCATGGATGATCTCAATAACTTGGAAAGAAGATTGAGCTCCACCATGGGCAACAAGATCAAACAATTGCACAAGTTACTTGAGAAACTTGTTAAAGATAAGGTTGGCTCATCATCCCCTTCTCCTCAAGAGAAACTACCACCATTATCCAAACAGAATGCCCCCTCATCTCCCACGGATAAGGTGGTGGGGGATAATCAAGGCAACATTAACTCCTCCACAAAAAGGGTTGGTGAGAAGGGAGAGCACCATGACTCTCATGGATGGTACACTCCCTAACCTCCAATTGATCACCCTCATATAAACAATAGAGGAGACCCACCAAAGCTAGAAGCATCTACTTTCGCTCAATAGCAATCTCTAATGAAAACTCATGTGCGCAGCTCTTGCATTGAACTCTAGAACATCATTGAACAAGGACTCTATATTGGGGATCTAAACAACTTGACAAGAAGAGAAGATGTCAATAGTCAACTCAATGCCACCGCCTTGCACATGATTCAACAAGGATTGGGTACAAGTATTACCAACACATTGAGCACCTCAACACCGCCAAGGAAGCTTGGGATGCTCTTACAGTGTTGTTTGTTGGGAATGAGAGCATGAGAATGAACCGGTATGATGCACTAAGCAATGAAGCCGAAGGTTTATACATGAAGGAAGGTGAAGATCCTGAAGACATGTATCGTAGGCTCAAGACCACCGCCACCGCTTTTAGGAATGTGGGTGTGTCACATGTGGATGATGCTTGGATAAAAAGGAAATATGTGAGTGCACTCATGCCCTTTGAGCCCAATGACTTGAAGAGCCTACAAGGAAGACACAACTACCACCTCATGACCTCCAATGAAGTTATGCAAGAGATGGCCTCTTTCAAGGTTGCCTCCAAGAATGCCAAAGATGACCGTGCTTGAACTTTTGGAAGAACCCCGCCAAGGCCAAGATGGAAATGCAACAAATAAGCAACCCAAATGTAAGAAGAGAAAGTGCCACTAAATCGAGAACTTGCTTCAATTGTGGTGACCTCTATCACTTTGTGGCGGGTTGTCCCTATGAGAAGATAGAAGATCATGGGGGAAAACTTGTGCCATAGATAACTTCCAAAGCTCCTTACAAGAAACCCTTCATCAAGAAGAATCCAATCAATAAGAAGAAGGGCGAAATTGTATTGATCACTCATGAAGAATTATCCTCCGACAATGAAGATGATGAAGATGAGGAAGAGGAAACATCAAGTGGTGTGGCTGCTCTAGCCAGTACATCTACTCCGACATTCTCACTCTTCGATCCTCCAAATGAGAGTAGTCCCAACAAGAACGTCACTTGCCTTATGGCAAGAGGAATGGAGGTATCCTCATCATCTCACTCCACTCCCCTAGCCAATGCTGAATTTGATGATGAGATGTCTCTTGAAGTAAAAAGAGAATTAATTGCTTTTGATGAGTTTGTGACTAACTTACAAGGGGAGGCCAAGATACATTTTGGGAACATCTTAGATCAACTTTCCCACACACAAGAGCTTCTTGATGTAAGATGTAAACTTGGGAGTGAACACATGATTGAGATAGAAGCCCTAAATAATGCTCTAGAAGAAGAACAAGAGACTAGTATGTCTCCTGAACTAAAACTTGAAGGGCTTGATGAGGCCAATGACATAATTGTTAATAGACTCATAAAAGAACATGATCATGCTATTTCTAAATACAAGAGGGCTAAAAAGAACAAGATTGAGTTTGGTGTGGTTCATGACCAACTTGTCGAGGACTTTAGTTTGCTTAACAAGGCTCATAAGGCTTTGGAAAGTGAACTCTTGTCACTCCCAAAGTCCCATGGAACGCATCAAACTCAATTGACCAATATTCCTTCACCTAGTAATTTCATTCCTTCTAGTAGTACAACTATTCTTGAAGAAAAATGCTAGGTTGAAGGGGGGGGCTAGCCAAGGCCACATTTCCACAAGGTAACAAGTCCATTGATGATCTTTTGAGTAAGCAAAGGCCTAGTGGTGAGAAAGGGGCATTGGTTTTGTATCCAAAGCCAATAAGAAGAACAACAAGAAGAAGAAGGCCAAGCCCGCACAAGAGAAGAACACGGACATTGTGGATAGTAAGACCACAAGTGGTAAAACTATGTCTCGTGATGATTTTGCAGGATGTGCTAACCCTCACTATGTTCTAATGCGTGATTATTATGGTGATGTGTATGCACAATATGTTGGCCCATCTGATGGTTGTATTGCTTGGTCTATTTGGTTCCCCAAGACCCTTGTTGCTAAAAAAAGAGGACCCATTGAAAAATGGGTACCTAAAAATTAGCTTGATCTTTTGTAGACATATGCTTCCGGAGGGTCAAAATGGGTACTTGATAGTGGTTGCACAAGTCATATGACCGGAAGCTCGTCTAATGTCAAGGAATTAAGGCCAAATGATGATCAAATAACCGTGACATATGCCGACAAGTCAAAGTCTAAGGTAATTGGTTTTGGAAAGGTAGTGGTTGCCGACGATATTACACTCTTGGACGTCATGCTTGTTGAAACCCTTGGATACAATTTACTTTCAGTCCGTGCTCTTGGAAAGATGGGATTTGCCGTCTTTATTGATGATGATATTGTAGTCCTCATGTGGAGCAAGTCTCTCAAGGTTCCTTTTGTTGGGTACGCCTAAAATGACTTGTATGTGGTAGAATTTTTGGGGCAAACCACTACAAGTGCGATGTGCTTATTCGAAAAGGCCGATGTGGGTTGGTTATGGCATCTCCGACTATCCCATGTCAATATGAGAACTTTGCAAAGTCTCTAGAAGGAGGGCCATATTGTTGGACAAAATTAAAATGTTTCCTTTTCCAAAGATCGTGTTTGCAGAGCTTGTGTTCTAGGAAAGATGCATGATGCTCCGCACAAGCCAAACAACCGTGTCAAGTCAACAAGGATCTTGGAGCTCCTTCATGTGGATCTCTTTGGTCCTCCATCTCATGCAAGTCTTGGCGGGAAGAAATATTGTTTGGTGATTGTTGATGACTTTTCAAGATACTCATGGTTATATTTCTTCAAGTTGCAAAGTGAGACCAAAAAGACCTTCATCGACTTCATCAACTTGGTTCAATGTCAATACAATGTCCCTGTGTTGATAATAAGAAGCGATAATGGAACCGAGTTCAAGAACTACACCTTGAATGATTTCCTTGGTGATGAGGGGATAAAACATCAATATTCCGCTGCATATACCCCTCAACAAAATGGTCTTGCCGAGAGGAAGAACCGGACTCTTATTGAGATGGCTAGGACCATGTTGGCGGAGTTTAAATACCCATACAAATTTTGGTCCGAAGCCATCACCACCGCTTTACCATGCATCAAACTGGCTCTACCTCCGCAAAGAAATCAACACCAACCTCGTTACCAGGCGAAGGAAACATGAAGCTTGAAGTCTATACTGGAAGGTACTAGCCATCCCGAGGTAATGTATGAACATTAACAATAGGGGTCAACAAAATGGATCTTGGGTTAAAGGTCAGCTTCATGTACAAGGTTCACAACCAGAATCTAGTACAATCGGGGATCTTAGGTGCAAGTCCAAGGGTTAAAACCCAAATAAAAGAGTAACTACTACCTGAGTGACAAAGCGTACACTACAAGTTAGCAATCACAAGGTAGCTTCCAAAAGAAGAAACAACTTCGAAAAGTACCCAAACAAATGAAAATGAGGCACACGAGGCGAAAGGATACCTCGAATCCTAGAACATAACACTATGGAACCATCAACATGATGTTGTGGGCCCAGAAGGCAGAGAGATCATTATAGAAAGGAATCTCTCAGAAGAAATAGAACAAGGGAAATAAGGAACACACACCAGACTCTAGAGAACTCAACACTAGGTCAACTGGCTTAGAAACATCATGCCTGGAAAGGCACCTAAGTTTTTGAAAGACGCGACGAGATAGCAAAACTTTTCCAAATCAACACAAGGTAAGATGACCCAGAATTAGAGCGAAACTGGATAAGAAGGAAAACAAGCATACCAGAGGTTTCGCAAATAATTTCTTGCTTTGAAAATAGTTTTTCACAAGCACTAGACTCAACATCGACCAATAGAAAGGGTTTCCTATAGTCGATACGGCTCTGATACCAAAACCTGTGACACCCCCAGGATCAGGGTTAAACAAATCCCAGACCTCCATCAGAAATAAGCTTAACCTTGAGCTCGAGAATATCCAGTGAAGAATAGGTAACACATCAGTGACCCTACGACACAAAAATTATTACCGCAAGCTCATAACTCAGCAGAGAACCAAATAATTACATGCAGAGGTCACTGACCACAAACATCAAACAACGGAAGGAAAATTATGCTATTAAGTATAGCAGCAAACTTAACAAAATGGCCTAAGAGGACGGAAGCATAATGATGACGTCCCAGCCCATAGATTCCAGGCTGCCGGCCGGAAACCCCAAGCTACTCGTCGATGTTGATGTCGCACCAAACTCATCTTCTATTGTAACACTTACTCTGCTGCAAAAATATCAACAAAGCAAGGGTGAGTACATGGTGTACTCCACAAGACTTATGGCTTGTGGAGTTATTTTGCATAAAGCTATCTTTTTTTATAAAACAGGAGGGAGAAGAAGCTTGTCTAACGAGAGTGTTTTAAAAGGCGATAAGAGAGTGACATCTCCAAATAATTGATCATCTTCTTTTGATATCCACCAAGTCATCATCATCGAACTAATCTAGGATCACCCCGTCGTACCCAAGAGGAAGCATCCATAATCACACTTTATTTAACTTGCCAAGTTTTATGATTAGGTTCATGTTCTCTATGATCCCATGTCCATTCCCAAGTCGTCCATAACAGTGGACATGGATTTTCAAAAAGATTAATACCCTGCAGGGATGCACAACTTTACCCACAACCGCCGACCGACTCTTAGCATCACTTGACACACTTCCTTGGTGTGCTGACAGAGGATGGTTGACCGAAACCTTTCCCTTACTTTTGCGGAATCCATGAGTCACCAGAAGGGATCCCGGCTGCGGTAGTTTGCCATACTCCCAGGCGGTCCTCGACTCTGTGTACCGGGATCTAGTTCAATGTCGTGCATCCTATATGCTTTCACCCGGCCATGTCCTATATGCCTGCACCATTTTACAAAATCTTTTTCCATGCGGGTGCCGAATAAATCCTCAAACTACGGACTCATTGATCAGACTAGGCAAGTTGGAGTCAAGGGGTTCCCAAAGCCCCTTGTGGCTGTACACTCATCTTGGTTCAAGAGGCAAGAACCCAAGGTCCTAAGGGTGACAAGTATGGGACTGCAAAAACTACAACCCTTGTGGCCTTCCATACAAGCCTTAACATGTTTACTCACATCACCTGTCATACCATGTTCTCATGTCCAACTAGGTTCATTCGAAGCTCGGATCCATCAACTAGGTGAATAAGCAGAACTAATAAAGCATGGCTAAGCATAACAGATAAAGTAGCTCTAGCAGCGCTCACAAAGCCAAACCCTAATTATGCTAGGAGCAGTGGATCAGGGGATATAGGTTCAAAGGGAACATGCATCAGATAGGATTATTCTATCTATCGATAAAATACTTTAGAATCGTATGCACATGGCAATAATTTAAAATGCTTGAAAGCATTGGATCATATCATGTGTCGGGCTATGCTTGCCTTTGCCTGTTGATACCCAATACAGATCTTCGGATTCATCATCTTGACTTGTTCGTCGACCACAAGGATATATCTCTCCAGGGTTCATATTGTAGTCATTGTTCATCAATGACATTCGATGGTCTTGATCTCGATCTTCAGTCTTGGACTCGATCTCGATTCCGATAGCGTGTTCTACCGGAGAAGAACCAAACAATGGAAAGAAAAGAAACAATCAACACATGGCATCGATGCAATGCTCAAGCAAGGATGATATATGACAAGTTGAATTGTATTGAAATTAAAACCCTAAACATGCTTGGTCATTTCAAGCGGAGTCTGAGGGTTGCAAACCCTAGAATAGGGGGATCCTCGGAATCACCTGTGGGGTTCAATTGGTTCTTCTAATCAAACTTGCCATGAAAGTTGCTTAATAATTCATGTTTTTGATGCTAGTGTTTAGATCTTATTTTTTGAACATTTTGATATATTATTTGTAATTTTATGATTTAAAATGAATTAGTTATGATGTTTCCCAATTTTAATCCATTTTAAATCATTTTAGGAAACTATAAAACATTTTTGGATTATTTAAATTATTTCCATCTTGGGCCCACATGTCATAAGTTTAATCATTTTAGAAAAGATTTTCCAAAATTATTAAAATCCTGGCAGGGGTGTCCCACACGGGATTTTATAAATCCAGAAAACAATTTACAAAACATTAATTAAAGAAAAACATATTATGACCTCATGCTGATGTCAACATGATGTTAGCAATGGAGATGCTCTCAGGTTGAGCCAGCCCCCATAAATATGTTGCACGCGGGGCTTCGTGGCTATGATTGCTAGAGAGAGGGTAACGAGGTCAGTCGAACTATGGTGGCACCACCCTCTAATGGTCGTCGGAGCTTGGCCAGCGACGACAAATGGCGGCGGTGCTCACATATGCTCGTGGGGAAGAAGAACCAGAGGGTGAGGGAGGAAGGGGAGAGCACTGGCATGCTCACGAGCTCACCAGGAACGCGATGGAGGGGACGACGAGGCCGGGGAAGATTCAGGATAGCCATAATCGAGGGTGGATGCGGCGCCCAGAGTCGGGGAAGGCAAGGTCGATGGCGACGTTTCGTAGCTCCCTTACTCGATTACTTTGAGGAGAAGCATCAGCGTGACAAGGCGAAGCCGACCGTGGTCTCAGATGGCGAAGGGGTGGTCGGATATGGCGGGGACGACGGTGAGTCTGCAGCTGGGGTTTCGGTCATTTTGGGGAAAATCGACAAAGAGGGCGAGAGGGGGAGAGAGAGCACGGCGCGGCGATTCTTATCCTCTCCCTCTCAAGTGGCGGCGTGCATCCCAGTGCCGGAGAGGATCGACAGCGTCGCGGCGGCCACGCTGGTGCTTGTCGGGCAGGAGGAAGACGACAGGAGGCAGGGTGAAGCGGTACCGGGCCAGTGTTAGGCTGAGGTGGGACGTGCGTGGGTGTGCTGAGCGGCAGGGAGGTGCGTGAGGGGAGAAGAGAAGATGGTCTGTGTCCCAGTTCGTTTAGGATAGGTTTTTTTTAATTACAGAAACATTTTCTATTTCTAGTTTTCCTTTTCTCTTTGTATTTTAAAATACAAATTTGATTTGAGTTATTTCAAAATACTATAACTTTTAAAAACACTTGAAATACTGCAAAACCCTTATAATCCATTTGGGCTCCACTTTGTTTTGGTAGTTTTCAAATATTTTAAAACCATTTGATTGTGTTTCAAATAGGAAGGGGTAAATAGGGTTTATGATTTTCGGTTTCTTTTTCCTGCATTCATTTTTTTTAAGATGATGCTCATGAATGCACTATCAAACCCTAATTAGTATTAGTAGAACTAGGGGTGTTACACAGGTCATGTTAAGACCAGCGCGGAACCTTGAAAAAGGTAGAACGTGTTAACTTAAGATTCTGACAGCATGATATAGTGAATCCTACTAAAAAATTTCCTTCCAATTGAACTGCATGCAAAGTAGATCGAACATAGGAAAAACAACTACGACCTACAATCCTACAAAGCAAATAAAGCATTATATAACAGGGAATCCTTTTTTCAAATCAAGACAGGCAATTTTGCCTCGATTTATGTAAAAAAGGCGAACGGAATTGAGCAGATCATTTGAAAGGATACTTGCAAAAAACCAGTGCAAATGTATAAAACCATTGAATGGATTCTTTTTAGGAGCTTCAAGTAGATCTTAAATTCCTACCAAATGAACTAAAAGACAACCAGAAAAATCTACATAATTCAATCAGATGAATCTAATGACTACTATAAGAATAAATCCTACATAAATCCTATGATTCATACAATTGATAGAGTCTAACATAACTACTCGAATTTTCATTTAAATGAAACATTCCCTAAGTCATTTCAGTAAAATAGCTTGGACACATGAAGCCACTACACTACATATGAAGGAATAATTACCAGGATGCAGAGGATCCCAAAAATGAATGTTGCCATACAGAGCTGTCGCGAACACTAGTCTGTCATGGGTAATTCCATCATTGTAACTGTAAGGGATCGAGGTGTGGTTAGAGGAAGTGTAAGAACCGTCCATCCATCATCACCGCCCTGAAGGACAACAATTCTGCAACGATGACAACAACAACGAGAAATCTTTATATCTCCCAGCAGCTGTTGGAACTTGGCAAATAGCAATCTTCTGCATTGCAGCTGAATGATTATTATCCAACAAGAACGTGGTTGGCTAGTCAGTTGCTGGGAACGACAATGCTGGGAGAGGGATATTGCAACGAGTGTACATTTTTCGAAGCTCCAACTCGCCTCTAAACCCAGCCGTTGAAATCCAATCTCCATTGGCGCCTACCCACTGCCCAGAACTATAGCCTGGTACCATAGCATCGGACGAGAAACTATCTAGCGGCGACAGCTTGCATGGGACGCTATCAATTTTGAGGTAATGCAAGAAATATGGCGTTCCCTTTATCGGGTGGGGGGGGGGGGGGAATGAAGAACACATGGGAGGAAAAATGGCAGTGAAGCATCCAATGTTGTACTAGCTTTCAGATATTCAATAAAAAGTTTGGACGAACCGATTAGGCTCGTGACGGTGATAATGTCACATCTGTTTATGAGTTCTTCAAAGGGGCCTTTAGTAAACACGTCGTGAAACAGCTCAGAATCATGCTTCTTGCTCCCTGAAGTCATCGCAAGGCAGCGTCTGTATTTCATTGATTGGAGTTTCAGAAGAGAGGAGGAATCAACGGAGGCAACTCCCTGACCGAGACACGGAAGAGAATCCGAAAGAGGCATATGGCGGCAGCGGCGGCGCGTGGTGTGGAAGGGGAAAACATCAGAAAGAGGGGGCTGGGGAATAGGCAAAGGGGGAAATGGATGGATTAATCTAGCTAGCGTGCGCTCCTCTCAGCTGAATTTCGATGAGACAGTGACACACCGACAACCTACTCGCTACTAATAGTACTAGACGTCTAGACGGTCGGAGGAGACTGTCCTGACTCCCTAAGAGCAAGAACAATAGTATAGTCAACTACCGGCTATAAGTCATGGCCATGTCATTTATAGTCGGTTAAATAGCTAACATGTATAATAGTTAGTTATATAAGTGTACTACTTTCTTAGTGCATGGCCCACCATTCACTCTCACACAGTGCCAAGAAGCATGTGCTGCAGCTGGACACTAACTAAGATCCCACTACCATTCTCTCTCCGGTTCTCTCTCCTCCACCTCAACAAAGATATATTATTTAAATCCTTGTAGTCAGCTGACATAAACTTATTGTACTTTCTCTAAGGGCATGTTTGATTCAAAGGATTCATATAGGAAACTTAAAGGATTAAATATCATAGGAAATTTTCCTATGATGGTTGTTTGATTTGTAGTATTGATTCCTATAGGAAATTTTCCTAGGGAATCATTTGCACTAGGTTGCATAGAAAATCTAACATCCAGTCAAACCTTTTTTTTAGAATCCTTTGCTTTTACTTTGATGGAATCACACAAACTTTCTAGCATATGGGTTCCTATAGGAATGAAGTGGGCATGACATTGCAATCCTATGTTTTTCCTATTCCCATGAGTTTTCTATCCTATGAATCAAATAGGCCATAATACTCCCTACGTTGGGAAATATAATATGTTCTCGATTAGTGAGCTGATGTATGTAGAAAACTTTTTAGTGTGTAGGTTCAGATGAATCAACATATAAAAGGTGTCTAGATACATTTAATTCACAAACATAAAACATCTTATATTTCCAAACAGCGGGAGTAGTATAAGACTGGTGGGGTACGGGTAGTAATTGAGAAAACTGAGCACTGTATTTTCTGTTCACTCCAACGGAACATCATGTTGGAATTTCTTTGTTTTCCTATGATTCAAACACATACTTGATACAAATTAATTTATTTTTCTATTCCTATAGGATTCAAGAGGTCATTCAACTCCAATCCTACGGATTTCCTATTCTTGTGTTTTGAGATTCTTGCAAATAAAACAAGCCCTTAATAGTCAAAAAATTGGGGAACATATTCTAGAGAAATGAGATAAGATTGTAGAATGACGGAGAAGTGTGTTTGAGATTTGTGCATAAAGATCATTGTGCTAAAGACTATCAATAGAATCTTCTAGATCGTAGAATGGAAAAGAATATCCAACGGCTAGCAATGTTGGGATTTGCCAATATTTGATCCAACAGTCAGTGTTCAAAGTTATACATACACTATATATAGTTGTAAGATGTAAGATAAGATAAAATAAGTTAAGAAGAGTGAGGCCAGAGTAATTTATGGGCCCACGCAAAGCATCGTTGATTATAGAAAAGCCCATGCGCTCGGGCTAAAATCATGGGAATTTGACATGATACGCGAATATCATATGTACATGTGCTGTTCCAATGTAGGAGTACTTCGCACTGCTCAAGTTGAATTGTGACACATAAAAACCTTTTTATGCACATGGATTATGCAGTGTATAAGAAAAGAATAAAATTTGCTATGATTTTAGCTAACTGAAAACTAACAATGCAATATTGAGTGAAATGCATATGTGTAGTTTTAGTCAACTTGGGCATTGCAAAGGACATTGTTCATCCAACCTAAACAACATCAATCTACACAAAAACTGTACATGAACTATCAAAAGCAATAGAAGTCGTGGAGGGAAACAAGTTACAGACCGGTACTATTTCACGGTATCAATTGCAGAAGCGCACATTCATGATAGCTAAACGTGTATGAATTTGGTCAAAGAGGCTCAAATTTGTTTAAAATGGACTGATTTGCATCGGGATTCATGTTTTGCGACTAATTTGTCCACTTTGCAAGATATGGGACTAATTTGCACCCAGGGTGCAAGAAGTTTGACTAAAAGTGTATTTACCTTGATATTTGGCAAGAAAAACAAGTGATGCCGATCCACTAAATTGTAGAAGGAGCTCCTGTTCAAACTTTACAAAGTTTCAGTTTGAGGAAATGTTGGATGCATTGAGCTTTACAAACACCAGGTGAAACCAAAAATTTGCAAAAGGAGTGCAAGGAGGAGCAAGTTATGAGTACCAAGAACCAATGCCTCGATGCATCTCTTCTCGAGCAACCAGAGCCATCGTCAACGCAATCTTGAGCCAAGACGACGAGTCACAAACCACATGGAGGCATGGTGGCTAAACTTGCCGGCCCCTCCGATTGCAGGTTCTTGTGTAGACCCGTTAGAAACAGGTATACAAATACATTCCACCGGCATATATTCTCTAAAAGATAGGTGATCAGAAGCAATGTACATGAAGCCCAGCCTCCCAAATGGCAGGTGCTTGGTGTGAGGGCCATGCATCACATCATTATTCATAGACCCAATAAGGGGATGATTCAGACCAAGGAAGAGGGAAACATGTCAGAGATGTTTCAGAACCCACTCCAGCCGATGAAGGTCGCTGTGGCAATTGTAGTAGTGTTGGGCAGCTAACATCTAGAAGATCTGGCAACAAAGCAATGGATACAATGTGAATGTCCTACCTTGGTGAATAATCGTCTCTTTAGAAGGAGTTCCTTTGCCCCAGATGTATATCCACAGCAGTGTTGGCCTGAAATAATCCAGGAACCAGCGCGGGCGAGAATCTATGCAGCCAAAATATAGGCCATCAGCATTGTCGTCGTACTCAACCTCGTCTATAACTAGGGCTTGAACCTTCATAGGATCTGCGTCAACACCTATCCAATCCACACAACTGACAAAAAATATGTACTGTAGTAATTAGCTCTTGCTAACATAATAACAAAAGAAAGTCGAAAAAAGAGAGCAGTAACTACAATGTGGTACTCAACTCATAGTATTCTAAGGGTTTCCATGTAAAAACAGAGCCATCATCCAATACAACAAAGATAATGTCATCCGCCCACATAGCATCCACATAGATTCTCGAGGCAAGATTACTGTGCCTAAGTACACTCCATGTATCGTCCCCTAAAAACTGCTCCATGTCTAGGATGGCAATGAACTGATCAAACACCGCAATGAGCTTGTACAGCCACTTGTTGAAGTGAGTGGACATCTGAGGTTCACTACCAGTATGTATCTTAAGTAGCCTGGTATGGGCCTTACGATATGAAAAGAAACCTACATGTTTACAACAAAACTCGGCAGTTTCGAGTGAAGGGACATGAATGATGGTGCCAGTATACAAATTCATCAGACGAACTAATGATTTTCGGGGACCAGGACGACTACCGAGATCAATCATGGCTACCCATTTGGGGCTGTAACCAGCCCAATAATCACAGCGGGGTTTTGGGATGATGGTGGGGGCTGGCATAGAAGATCCATCTAGCGGTATCCTGTTGGCATAAATCACTCCCTTTTTAGTACTAGCGGGAGGTGGGGAAGAAGATGGATAGTAGTTCAGAAGGCAAGGATAATCACAGGGGAATAAGAGCATCTTTTGAACCGCAACTCGTTCGAGGGAAAGGTGTAGATTTGTGATGGCCTCCGGAGAAACAGGACATGCTAAGAGGATCAGATCGACAAGCGATTACATAGAGAGCATCATCATCTAACTTTGACCAGTTGCGGACATGGTTGCGTGGATCGGCTCCGGCCATGGTGGGTTCACCGTCGTGTCGGTGATGGTTTAGGGGGCTTTGAGGGCGTGGAGAGGCTAATCTGGTCGCTGGTGAGGGTTGTGAGGGGGACGCTAGGGCTTTAGTTTGTTTGAAAATGTTTGGCGGACTAGTAGAGCGGCCCAATGAGTGATGGGTGGGGTGGAGTAGCCCGAGCAGGGGTGGGCGGCACCACGTTATATGTGGAAGGTGGTCGATATAACTCACACTGATAGGAGGACCCCACCAGCATCGGTCAAGATCGACTGAATACGCATTGGGAACCCAAACCACCATGGGAAATAGGAGAATATCTGGAACCCTGTTCATACTGATGCTCTAGGTTCAGTACGAGTGCACTGTAAACACGACGAGTCTAGTCCACTATGATCTGCATTCTATTGAATCTTTGCATGCAGTACCTTGCATGTATGTTTTCGTTTATACTACTTGTACCAGTGTGCAAATGGTCAAACACCACACCCACGCACGTGCAAGAACAATACACCTGCTATTTCATTGTGCAACTTTCCCGCTTCACAAAATAAGTCTAGCAAAAATACTCTCATGGATAGTTCTACTAGTACAAGACACAATTGAACATAAATTAATGGAAGGGCCCATAGTCAGTATCTAGATCCTTTCTATAATGTCATGTCATACAAATAGAAAAGCAAGATTGACTGTTCCGTTGCAAAGTAGTGGGTCCTATAAAAATAGTTTTGCTACCCACCAACATTTTTCTGACAATATTTCTTAGACACAAGCTAAACGGTGTAAACGCTTTAATCTTCTAGACTCGATAATGGAAAATAATAGCCAACGCTTAGCAATGTTGGAATTTGCAAGTCTTGGTGAATGGTGAATATTTGAAATTATCCATTCACTATATATCTATATGTTGCACCCATGCCTTGCACACATAGGAATTAGATAATAGAAGTATGACATTATCATTTACATATAAAGTTATAATACGTTAAATAATTATAATTTTGAGCCATGTCTATAAATTATCAGGTGTATATTTCGTAAAATAACGAGAGTTTTGACGATAGGTTCAACTTCTTGCTAAGATTTTGCATCTTGATAGTTTAACGAAATTAGGTCAAACTTGAGATACAAGTAAGCGATATAGAGTGATCTTGAATTAAATGTAATTTCAGAGGTATATGGATTCATCTTCTTGTAGTAAACAATGTTTCTAGTGTGGGTGTCCAACTATATTTGTAAAGAACATTCTCAATTTTACGAGTGATGACGAGATTGTTCTTTTCTGGAAAGAAAAGTCTAAAGAATATTGGATCTCAATGCCACAAGCCAATTTTTTAGACATATATAGTTGACCAACATGTCGTACTTACGATTCCAATGTTTTATGAGTTTTTCAAATTTCCTTGCTAACTCTGCCCACTTGAATGAATTTATGTTGATTTATCGAAATTAAGTCAAATTTGAAACTAGGAGTAAATTGCAGGTTGCTTAGAAAGTTTATGAAAAAGATATTGGAGGCACCCATCGGGGGTCACAATTAATATATCAGAAAGCAGCGAGAGTTTTGATGACAGGTTCAACTTCTTGCTAAAATTTAGCATCCCGACAATTTAAAAAAATTAGGTCAAATTTATCTACAAGTAAGCGCAAATATATTTCTCTTGAATTAAATATTTTCGGTGGTAGATGGGTGCATCTTATTGTAGTAAACAATGTCATCAATGTGAGTTTCCAACTATCATGATAGAACATTCTCAATTTTCCAATTGATGATAATATTGTTCTTTCCCGTAAAGAAAGTCCAAAGAATATTGGATCTCAATGCCACAAGCCAATTTTTCATACATATATAGTTGACCAACATGTCGTACTTACGATTCCCATGTTTTATGAGTTTTTCAAATTTCCTTGCTAACTCTGCCCACTTGAATGAATTTATGTTGATTTATCGAAATTATGTCAAATTTGAAACTAGGAGTAAATTGTAGGTTGCTTAGAAAGTTTATGAAAAAGCTATTGGAGGCACCCATCGGGGTTCAAAATTAATATATCAGAAACCAACGAGAGTTTTGATGACAGGTTCAACTTCTTGCTAAGATTTTGCATCCCGACAATTTAACAAAATTAGGTCAAATGTATCTACAAGTAAGCGCAAATAAATTGCACTTGAATTAAATATTTTCGGTGGTAGATGGGTGCATCTTCTTGTAGTAAACAATTTCATGAGTGTGAGTTTCCAACAATCATGAATGAAAATTCTCAATTTTCCGAGTGATGACGAGATTGTTCTTTACCGTAAAGATAAGTCCCAAGAATATGGATATGAATACCTCAAAGCCAAGTTTTCATACATATATAGTGGACCAACATGTTGTACTTGCTATTTCCGATGTTTCATGAGTTCTCAAACTTCCTTGCTAACTCCGCCCACTTGAATGAATTTTTGCCGATTTGTCAAATTAGGTCAAATTTGAACTACTACAAGTAAATTCTGGGCTGTTTGAAAGTTTACAAAAAACCTTTTGAAGGTACCCATCAAGAGGGTTCAAAATTAATATATCAATCCACCAAGAGTTTTGACGACATATTCAACTTCTTGCTAAGATTTTGCACATTGACAATTTAACGAAATTAGTTCAAATTTGAGATACAATTTCGTCGGTGTGGAAACGGCAGTGCCTGAGCAGGCTAGATAGAGGTGTGGGAGCCAGATGGGAAGCGAGCGACGGCGTCCGCAGGAGGGATTGGGCACAAGCATGCATCGGGTACATAACAAGTATCTAGGTTCGTAGCCCTCGTGGTGAGGTAATACCCCTACTCCTGCCGATCTGACTATCTCGATGAACATTGTAAACTACAAAGGATCCTTGAGCTGTATCGGTATCTCTAGCTAGAAGAAGAGGGTCCAATCCTTGGTACGTTGCCCCTGCCGCCCCTTATATAGGGCCGAGGCGGCATGGGCAACGACACTGCCGACTAGCGGGCCCCACAGGCAGGCCCGGCTAACTAATCCTGTATAGTGTCTCTCCTCCCTGACGTATAGTATAGTGTGGTGCCCCCTGGCCGGCATGGAAACAGTGGAGGCCGCCTTACCGACACAGGGTGGCTCTATTCCGCCCGACACGTACGCCGTCTTCTCTTCGTCTGCGTGCCGACATCCTTCTGTCTTGCCGTTGTCTTCTAGGGTTGCGGACTAATGTGCCTTTTGTCATCCATCTGTCCTGATTATCCGGCTAGGCTGCCCTAGCCGGCTAACCGTCTTGTCCATCCTGCTCTTGTTCGGCTGGCATGATGCAGCTGACTAGATGCCTATAGAGATGCCCCTTATCCGGCTGACTGGTTTACTGGATTGCTCTGCGTCTGGCCTTCTCCTCGACCTGCTCTTGAGTTTTTACATCCGACTGGGATCAACCAGCTACCCCTGAATCTTGTCCGGTTAGCCTACCCGGGGGTTATCCCCCCAACACTAGCCCCCGAGCATGCTTATATTCTACCCTTAGGATAAATGAGCGCAGGCTCAAAAGCTAGTTTGAATTTTTGTCCGGCTGAGTTCTGGCGGTTGGGTTACTAGGCTACGTCATCACGGACATCAGTCACGCGCGTGATGTCATGATGGATTTACTGCGATATGAAGCGATGCGTTGTGTCAAGCGTTTCCTCGGGAACCATCGTCGGTTCCTCGCCTGCCGCATCGAGGATCCTCTTTGCATTCTGCGCCTACGCACACGATCCGGGAACCGCTGGGAGCATGCGGTCCCGCCACGTGGCTAGCCAGCGGTTGCCCTGCCCGGGCCTTAAATAGCGGCCACGCCGCACCGCCTCCCCCCACCTTGCCATTTCCCCCCTTCTTAGCGCCAGATCCATCGCTCGCCTTACCGCGCTTTTCTTTCGCTCTCGCGCCTCCGATGCCGCCGACGAGCCCGCACGCCTCCATCTCGCCGGCGCCGCCTCCTTCTTGCTGACCGGAGTGACGGGCGACCGTATTTCCTCTGCCGCTCCCCTTTCTCCTCTGCTGCTCACCGCCATTGCCAAAATGGCAGAGAGCCACAGGGCCCGGTGCGTGTCAACACCCAGATTTTTAATCCCAGATGCCTGTTATGCCATACCTCGCAATCCCAAGATTACCATTTTTGCGAGACATAACAGAATTGGTACCACAGTACATCATCCATTACAAACCATAATAAAGGTCTTACAAATAAAGGATCTCATGATCCAGTCTTAATACAATCAACGCATCGGAAATTAAACATAGCTGGCTTCATCTTCAGGGTCACAAACAATGCTGACGATGGGAGATGATCCTAGTTGTCATAGACTTCCTGCTGTCCATCATCATAGTAGTCCTCCTCATAGTATGGCCATAGGAATAGCCAGGGACAAAGCGATGAGTATTCTTTAAGTACTCGCAAACTATCACTAACAAGAAAAGTAGTTCGAGTAGGAATCCTAAGCTCTAGCTTTATTTGCAAAAAGGCACGTTTATTTCATACTGAGTTTAGAATTAAAGAAAACTAGTTTAATGTTCTATTACACCTAAGTGGGAACTTAGTTTTCATGTTCACAACCCTCTTGTGTTCAAGTCAAAGTCATAGTTCATTTCACAAATCATTTTGAAAACATATGACGACGGAACAATATGGCCACTCAATCGTCCATGATCATGAGACGCTATTCAATAGTTTGACACTCTACAGAGATTGTACACTTTCACCACAACATTCGATACATCCATCAGGGATAACCCTGAATCATCATACTTAGTATGCGGATAATCAATCCTAACCTTTCAATTACACACCCTATTATAGGCACCTCCCCTATGAGTTTGTCCTCCCAACCATGACCATCTGTCATCTTGGGAACTGCATAGGTGGACATTCATCACGAGGTAGCCTCGGTTCAAACTCTTCCACAAGGGAACCCATACTAAGACATATAAACTTCCAGTCAAGCCTTACCCAATTCAGTTATTATGGTTGAACGGTAAAATTGGAATGGTATCACATCGGAACCCAACCATCAGTTTTTATAAAGGGTCAGGGCTCGTGCCTTAACATTTTTATTATCAAATCCTATTGTGTTCATAACACATGTCAAAACATTTCAATAGAATGAATCTTCATTCCAAGGTTTTCACAATCATTTTCACCAAGTATTCCCATCTAAAGTGATCAACTTTTATGCTTAGCACTAGCCACTAATGTTGAGGATATTCACTAATGAGGGGTGCTAATCAGGTGTAACTATCCAACTCTAGTTTTATGCCTTTTAATGACATCTAGTTCTAACTACTTAGGCCTAGTTTTATGCTCTTTATGCTATCTATACTATTTTTCCAAAACTCAAAAGCACAAACTAAAAGTAATAAAGAACTTTGGTAAAAATAAAAGAATAAGGCTTGCAAGTAAAACTGGGAATTGGTATAATCAAGGTTGCATAACCAAATCATGCCTAATGCATCTTGCATAGGTTATCTTGCAAAGTTCTAGCTTGCATAGTTAAGAAACTTGCAAGTGTTATCTTGCATAGTTAACTTGTAGTGTTAGGCTTGCCTTGAGTAGTGTAGTGGTTGAAGTTTTCTTCTTCTTCATAGTACTCCTCCTCCTCGTAGCCTTGGTTGGTACTAGCGTCTATAAATGAATATGAGGTACACAATCACTAAACAATACTTAACTAACTCTACTTGGCACAAAGGCTCACACTAGATGATCTAGCATCATTGGAATCATCACATGAAATAAAGACCTAGTCTTATTTATTTTATTTTAGAAAAGTAATTAAACTCATTGAAAACTACTTAAGATTTAATATTCTCCAATTAAAATATGGGATCATGTTGACACATGTCATCACCACATATTCTAATACTTGGAAATGTGATTTAAAGTGGTGGGCATATTTTATAAAGTTTAAAAATACTATTTTATACAATTAAAGTGACTAGAAATGCCTATGGAGCATTCTTTTAGTACTAGTCCAAGATCACTGCATGTAAACCTAAATATTTTTACATATTCAGATAGTCTTGTCAAATGGGATTTTTGAGAGTTGGAATCAACTCAAGAGCATTTATTGGTGATTTTTGAAAAATGTTTGAATGTGTAAAGTCTTTGTCTTGTTATTTTTACTATAGGTGATCTATAATTTTAAATCCTTTGAATCCAACGGGCTTGGATTAATAATTTTAATACCTTTCTAGCAAAATTGGAATCATGGAATTTGGTTCAGTAAATCTCGTGGAATTGAATTTCAAAGTCACTGGCTGAACTAGGGTTTAACTAAAATGGAAAAAGGTTATTTGAATCACTGGGCTAAGCGCGGGAATGATACTACACCGACCCAACTGCATAGCACGCACAGCGGGCTGCTGACAGGGGGGTCCCACTAGTCAGTGACTCTATCTAACCGAAGCGGTACGTTTCAATCTAAGTTATACGATTAGACTTAGATCGATGGTTGTGGTTCGTCGTCTCTGGTGGATAGCTCCGGCGAGGCTGAACCCTAACAACGATGGTGGGGATACGCGGTGGCTCACCTGGGATCCAGCTAGGGTCGGCGATGGGGGCGAACGACATTGTCAATGACGGCAGTTCGAACGATGGTCGCGGTGGCTCCTGCGGTGGCTCCAATCGACGGCTCCTCTCCTCCTCTGCAGCGGCGGACTCCGGCCAAATTCCGGCGGGCTGGTGCTCGCCTTGCTCCGGGGAAAGGTCAGGGGTGGTTTTGAGAGAGAGGGGAGTGAGATGGTCTGAAGAATGAGGGCTGGGGTGGCCTCTATTTATACACCGGCGAGAGGGGCAGAGGGGCATGGGCTGGCTCCTCCGGTGACGTTGTTGGAGTGAGCTACGGGCATGGCGGAGGGCGTATGTAACATCCCAGGATTAGGACCTAGAAATATAGAGGACACATGTTTGTGCATTGCATTCATGCATAAGAAAATCCGGGAAATTTTCGCACAAAACTAAAAGAGCTATAGAGGGATTGGGATCTCTCTTGTACTGATGGAAACTTTGGAGCAAGTGCGATAGATTTCAACATGACCTTTGTAGAATTCTTTGTTTTGGGGGAAAGTTGTTCAAACATCTATATGAATTTCAAATATGAATTCAAATGAATTTATAAATTCACAAATGGAAATTGGAAATATTTAATAACTTGAAATGAAATGATTACAAAAATGATATAAAAAGAATTCTTTATTAATATATATATATACATATAGTATTACATTGATCTTTTACAATAAATGAATAAAAGTAAATTATCAGGAAACAAATAAGTAGAAAAAGGAATTAAATTACTAAAATAAAAAAAGATTTATTTATTACAACAATATATATAACATTGTCTTTACAAAAGAATTGTTAAATAAAAAGGAAATAAGTAAACTTTATTGAATAAAATAAAATAATACAATGTTTTTACAATATTCAAACAGAAAATAAATTACAATATTTGATACTAAGAAACTCATAAGCTATTGTTCTCTTATTCCCTTCATCATCTGACATTTTCTCTCTTCTTTTCATTTACTGCAAACACAACAAAAATAAACATAAAACAGAATGAGAATAAAATAAAATAAAAGAATGTTAGCTGGATAGTTAGTCTTGCTCCCAGAAGTGAATAGTGAAATGCACTGTTAAGTTTCATCATTGAGATAATCTTTAGGGGCAAGTTTCACCAAATTGAGCATCTGTTCTTAATTCAGTTATGGCCTCAGTACAACATCACAAGCTTGGAGAAGGGCAAGTTTCACCATGGTAGTAAATGTAAAAAGATAAAGGTTCCACAAATATGAAGTTCTCACTTGATCTCATCCAAACCAGCAGGTCCCATTTGCAAGCAGCTTGCACATCAACATGCAGTTATCTGATGTCAACACAGGAGCACATCAGGGGAGGATAAGAAGGAACCAGCCGTGGCACCTCACTGCTGCTAGCTACTCCTTCCACCCCAGATCATTTCAAAGCACTAAAACTCTGAATCTCCAACCATAAACAACCACATCCAAGAATCATATTATCACTGATCTATCCACACAAATCACCAACAATCTGGTTGCTTTAGAAAGCCATCCATAAGTCAGGACAAGGGGAAGATCAAGATCAAGCCAGTATTAGTTCCAGGAGGAGAAGGCTACCAAGATCATGACCAGAGCACTAGGCCAAGCTGACCAAGATACAACACACCAAGCAGCCACATGCATCAAGGTAGAAACTCACTATATCACAAGCTAGATCTGGTAACATACCTGTTCTTATCATTTCAAGCACTATAATCACTTAAGGAGATAGATCTCTCAGTACTGCATAAAACAGTTATGTTAGGGACATCATAGAACTTAATTGGGCCTCAGCTTATGCATCATTGGCAGCCACACATGAGTTTCTTTTTAGCTAGTCAAGCAGTCAAAGCCAACAAATAAATCATGTCCAGAAATCAAACAACTAGCAACCACATCCTCCACAACTTTGGATTGTGAGGTGAGATTTCTCTCAGATCCACATAGTAATTCTATGTTGAGTCATCATAGCGAATTTGGTAGTCAAACTTTAGCATCTGTTCTTATATTGAATGTGGCCTCAGCCTAGTGCATCATGGGAAGATTTATGAAGCAAGTGAAGTATCTTACTTTACTTAACTTGTCTCACAAGATAGTAGTACACACAAGGAAATGGTACAAGAGTGTACAAGCAACCTAATCCAACTAATAATCATCCAGATCTAGTCTAGGAGATCAGTAGGGGTCACTTTGCACATCTGCATACATTCCTATGTATGTAGTACATCAGAAGGATCAGTTGTTTAGTGGATCATGTAATCTAGTAACTAAATCATAGGAAGAGGGGTTCCATTTAGTACAGCCAGCCATATGGCAGTAGATCATGTTACTATAAATCACTACTATGCACACTAATTAGAGGCACCACTGTAATAGGATCTCCACCACTGAAACCACCAAAACAAACTAGCAGTAGTAACTAAGATCCTCAAGTCACTAAAAGTTAAATTCAATCATTTCTCTAGTCATATTTCTGCTAGATATCATTTTAAGAAATCTAGATATGTCTTATAGGAAATAAATATTATCACTATACCATAACTTCAGTACATCGGGTCACACATAGTACTTGATTTAGATCATGCTTGTACAAAATATAGTGATCTATAGAAGCAGTCCAGAGCTAAAGGAACATCCAAGTAACATAACCAAGCATATCCTACACATCTGTTCATATCAAAGATCTACACTGAAGAACTCCATCAACTGAGCAACCAAAGAAGTTGGGGAAGTGTAGAACTTAAAGTAAACAACACAATTTTAATAAAGATATTACAAGCATATGATCAGATAGTTAATTGTCATCCAAACCAAGAGCAAACCTAACAGAATCATCTAAAACTAAAGCATCTAGCAGTATAACCTAATCAAGTGCATCTTGGCTATCTTGTGAGCAGCAAATTGGTATATCACCACAACAATAGTTTAGGATTTAGGAGTCTGACCATCTGAGATAGATTAATTATCTTAATCATAGGAGTAGCACATGTCCAATAACACTACCTGATCAAAAATGATCCCTAGAACCAACAAATACACTGGCTGACCCTAATCCAATCAGCACCACAGATCAAATCCAAGATTTCTAGAACCTAAGACTGTGTTCCACACCTAAACAAATTCATCGGCTCGAAGGCCGGTCACATAAGAATTACCTGTCTCGAGACATGGTTGCTGTAGCAGACAAGAAGGCCGACGCTGGGGTTGCAGAAGCCTGCCGTCCCACCGGTGTCGATTTCAGAGTAGATGACATGACCATCACCATGATACCCTTGCAGCATCCATAGCACCACCATCGCCACACCCAGAACCACCACTGGTACACCGCCACTCTAATAAAACCATCCAAAAAAGCTTGGGTAGTGGTGGACATCAACCAAGAGCAACTTCCAGCGGAAGGACTTGGAGATAGAGTAGAAATATGCATGCAGGTCTAGAGAATGTAACATCACTGGAGGTTCAATAGAGTAGAGGTGGCGGAGCTAGGTCGGAAAGTGCAGGTACCAGAATCTGTCGGCGATGGCCGGACCGGAGCGGCAAGCTTAGGTTATTCTCAGAGGAGGCATGAACGAGAGACAGAGAGGAACAAATCGAGATAGGGGAGGTTATAGATCATAACACGGCGGACCAAAGCCCCATCTTACCGGCGCCGGAGAGGGCAGGAGCAGTCGAAGCCAAACAATGGCGCGACGGCGCCCAGGAGGTCATGGGCGTGCGTGGTGTGCCCAGGTGCGAGGACGAGGAGAGGGCCCTAGGGTAAGATGTGTTAACCCAAAGCCGTACTGGGCCGACCTGCTGGGCCAAACCAACTCGGTCCGTTGGAGCAGATTCATTTACACCAAATTGGGCCACCACCCCACTACTTGCCAATCATCAAACAATTTTTTTCCATTAAATAAACTCTATAAAATAATTCCAATACATATGAAATTATATCAAATCCTAAAAATACTTATAACATATAAATTTTTTATATATATTTATATATAAGACTATCCAATAAAGAAAATATTAATTATATATTTTAGCATAACAAAAAGTAAACTAAATATTTTAGTGTAAGAGATACTTTAAGGAATTTTCTTAAAATAGAGATAATACATAAAATAATTAAAAATCATTTAAAAATATATATATACAATACTTTTTGAAATAAAAATATTAGCTTGTGTTTTCATCTAATAAAATAAAACATATATTTAAAAACACTTATAAATTTATGGAATTTTAGGAAAATTATGAAGAGCCCTAAAAATGTGGAAAAAGCAATCTTGTGTATAAAAATAACTCTACTATTTTATAAAAAATACTAACTTAGAGTTTTACAAAGGAAACATGAAGCAAATATTTAAATACACTTAATTCTTTGAAGAATATTATAAAACTAAAGATAATACTTAAAAATAAATAAAATTCATTTTTAAGATCTTTAATAAGTATATTTTACTAGAAAAATACTATGTATATTATTCAAAAAAAATGATAAAAGATAATAAAATTCATTTACTTATTGTACTAGAATAAAATCACCACTTTGTTAATTCTTTAAATTTATTTACTAAGAAAGAAATAATCACATTTCTTAATAAAAACACTAAATCCTTTAAATTTAATTATTAAGTCTGAATCCATAATCATAATTCATAATAAAACTTAAGGATAACTATTAACTTTTACATATTTTTTAAAAAATCTTAAATTCAAATTAAACTCCTTTTAACTAAATATTATATATCTCTCGTGTATAAGATGGTGAATAATCTTCATCTCTTAACCACTCTTAAAATGAATCTAAACCCTAACAAATTTATAAGATCATCTAATTATGCTCCCATTAATAAGTTGCATATTATTAAACTCATCTTTCACTTAAATTAAAAGGAATCATCCATAATCATAATTGTCAAAACCCTAAAACTAGATGATGTTTTAAAACACACTACATCTTAAGATCCACTTCTATTTTTGTAGTTAACTTTGGTCTAAACAATCATAAACATCTCATTTGAAGTTTATTTATGTTTCTATAGTTAACTTTGGTCACTTGTACCATAAATTAAAATATGATAACTCAACATCATTCGCAACCATCTCAAACCCTAATGTAAAACCTAATAACCCTCAAGACTGATTAACCTTAACTAAACACTAGTTTCTTCAAATGTTATTCTTTTTGCCACTTCAAACAACAAGTCTATAATAGTTCCTTCAACTCTTAACAACTCAACCCAAGGACTTTATCCTAGTCACCAGATAACAATTAATCATAATCACATTACTTTATCCTTACTTGTATATTTTGGATTGTGAACACTTAAGTTCCTTATAAATGCCATTGCTTATGAAATAAACTTAAATACAAACCCAATCTTAAAGAATATACCTAAGATCAACTAATTTATAATGCTGAGAGTTTCACTTTGGGAATTATAAAATTGCATAGCATTATTTATGCATAATGGCATCTTGCTTCTTTAAACATTAGTCCTTAACGGAACAATGATGCTAATTTCAGATATTGGATCTTCTATTGTCTCGAAGACTGTGAGTGCTTAATCTTGCAATCACAAAAGGCAAGTTCACACTTGCTCATGTCCTTTGATTATTTTTTGTAAAGTATTTTGCAAATCCAGTGATGTCATCACCTGCATTTCAAAAGGGGTCAGATAACACTATTTTCATAATATTCTGATTATAGGTTATTTACCATGAGGTAATAACCTTCTGTGGAAGTTCAAGTGGTAAAGGAACATATTATCTAGGACATAACAACAAATGTCACCAGTGATTCTTGCGCCGTATATTACGCGTTAACCATGAGATTTGGAATGGGACAGAGAAGACATATGGATCGGCTCCCTTTCGTATGCCAATGGATGACCGGGCTGTTGTTGCAACTCCTCTTGTAGAGGGTTAGAAGGTTATGGGTGGGATCCCTCAACGTCCCATGGCTTCTGGTATCTATGAGGGTTGTACACCTTTGGCTGCTATTGGAAACAAGTTTTATCCTAGGCCCGATGTGCAATCTGTCGGGTATGAGGGGTTGCGGATAAGGACAGTGATTGGCTTGGATCTTAGTCTTGGCCTCATACCAAGGAACTATGAACGAGCCTATAACTTGGATGTGCAACAAAGCTAAGATCTCTCATGGGTAAAGTAACGCACCTCTGCAAAGTGTAAGAACTGTAACTTGTTACTCCCTGTTCCGGGAAGGAGCTCCGAACGCGGTAGGAAAGGAACTCCATGTAAGTTCTGGTAAATCTGTGAAGGCTAATGAACATAGCTTTTCAGAATAAAAGCAACCTTTGAAGAAATGTTTTTGAAAACTTGCATTGCCTACGACCTATGGTCTGTGGCTGTAGATAGTGCATCAAACACTTCTCTTTAGTGAACTTTCTGAGGATGCTCGTACTCAACCGTATCTTCTTAACCCTTGCTAGGTCTCGGAGAAACCAATGGCGTTCCTAGGAAATAAGTTACTTGAAGAGTTGAAGATATCTACTAGAGATCAACGAAGTCGAATACCTTAGCAGAAGCTATGGAAGTCGAGCTGAAGCGTATAATATAAATAAAACTCTAGAATCTAGAACCTACTTTTGTAGAACAATACTATAGTAGCACTTTCAAGCCTTATATATACTAATAGTAGTACTCCTTAAGTAAACTCCGAGTGGATCTTTCTGGTTCCTTCTGTATATTATTCCTCACTGTTCGAGGAAGTTCTATGGATCTTCTGAAACATGTTATATGTAATCTAAAGTAATGTCTTGGACCCGCGATGTTTCTATTGTACCACTCTAAGGGATATAATACGAATGGAACAGTGTTCCATTGGTGTTATGTCAACGACTATAGTGTACTACATCATGAAGTGGTATTATGGGTCACTGTAGCTGGTATCAGAGCATATGCTTTGACCTTAAGTTGGAAACCTAGTAAATGGGTAGAACATGTAGGTTGGATAGTGACTATAGGAAGCTATCTTATCTACACCATATCTCCTTGTACGAGTGATGGATATTCACTTGAGAAAAACCATGTCACACCTTAGTGGAATTTTTAGGTTATTTTTCTTATAGAATGGTTGCTTATCTACTATTTATAATAGGAAGAACCTATCAAGTATTTCTTAAGTAGGCAATATATCTTCTATTAGACTATTCTATACTATAACTAGACTAGAGTAGCATATCACCAAGTCAGAGTACCTCATAAGGGAGTAGTTAATCATGGTGTTATCTTACTAAGAGAAGCCATGAAATGAAGTAAAACTTTGCTATTATCTTTATACTAGTGGTAAATACTAGGGGAGTAAACTAGTGGTACTCTGATGTTTGGTTTAACTAAAAGCTATTACATGAAGAATAGAATCTTATTGAGAGTAACAAATAGGTTTATGCTTATCTAACCCCATGTAATATGCCAAATTCATAGTGGCATGAATAAAAAGGCAATATTCTTGTAGTACTGGTTAAAACTGATTTATATAGGTTATGAAACTGGTTAAAACTTGAGAATTATTCATTGTTATAATAAATATGCTTAGAGAAGTTAAGATTAGAAACAAAGGGTAGAAATGTGAGGATGATGTTTAGTATAACTCCAAGGATAATTAAGTTATAACCAGTTATAGAGTGAATTAACCAACTATCACTAGAGTTGGATCAAATTTTACCAAAAGTTATCCCTTTGCAAATGGGCAAATGGTGCAATTTAGGAGAAAAAGAACATTATGAGCCATAAAAATAGTATATAACAGTAGAAGTCCATACACTAATATGTATAAAAAATTGTAGTGTATAACATGAAAGCCTAAGTACAAGAGATGTTTTACTTGATGTACTATTTCTACAGGGTTTGGATGTATGTTTGCTAGAGGTAATATTTGGATTTGTAGGATTTTATTGGATTTTATTGTGTGACTAGGTATGTGCATGAAGTTTGAACTTTATGGGAATATGCATGATGTTACATGGAGTCCTTACTTGATGTACAGGTCTAGAAGGGAAAATGGGTTCGCGTGAGGGATAGGCGAATTATCACTATAATGTTGGAAAGATGAAGGCTCATGAGATGTTGGTGATACAACAAAAGGAGGCTAACAAGGCAATTCAGAAGGAAGGATCAAATCAAAAGCCGTATTTAACCATCAATGAAGAAGTTCTTCACTATATGAGGGGTATGGAAGAAGGAAGAAAGGTTGAAACAAAGAGGCAGAACCAGTTTTACCAGGAGATATTAAAGGTTAGGCAAGAGAAGCAATTCAAGGAATTACATCCAAGGGTTAAACTGGTGGAATTCTTAGAAACTAAACCTTGGAGTTTCTCCATGGTAGAAGAACCTATGGAGGCGGAGAATTGGTTAATGGATACATCCTGTAAGCTTAAAAGTGTGGGATGCAAGGATGAAGAAAAGGTGCGCTATGCAACCTATCTATTGACAGGAACCGCAGCCATGTGTTGGGGGAAGTCCAAGTTCATGATCCCGAAAGGAGGTGTCAATACCTAGGCTGAGTTCAAAAAGAAGTTTGGAGAACAATTTGTTCATCAGAACAATGGGAAAAGGAAATATAATGAAGCCTTAGAGAAGAAGAATCTTCCTGTCCTGAAACATGTATGAGAGTTCAACCGTTTATCCAAGTACATTAGTGAGAAAGTAAACAGGGAGGCGAAACGACAAAGGGAATTTATGAAAGGACTACAAGCAGTTATGAAGATGCAGCTCAGGATTGTGCGTGCAAAGATTTCCAGGAATTGTTGGATAGTGCACATATATCAGTAGATGATGAGATTGTTGCACCTGAAGGAAAGAAAAAGAGAATTCAAAAACAGACCATAACAAGTCAGGTCAGAGGACATATGATGAATAATTGTCCGGATCCACATATGACATAAAAAATAGATAAAATATGTCACAACTATGGAATCTGGGGCCACGTTCTAAAGGAGTGTCCAAAAACTAAGATAGTATGATACCAAAGTGGAGAACCAGGACACATGAAAAAAAACTGCTTAAAACAGCAGTTAACTCGTGGATCGACAGCAAGAGTAATAGAACTAATAATGGGGTGATCATCTACTCAAAATATTCAGCCTGATCCAATTGGAGAAAGGAATGTAGGAGCATTTCGGGGGAAATGTAACAAGTGTGGAATCCTAGGACACAAGAAATCATGTTGTCCGGAACATTAGGAGGATTATGGAACATCAGTGGGAAGAGACATAACATCCACCAAATTTGAGACGGCGTACAGGGGCTACTAGTCGCGCGGAGAAGAACGGGTATGTCTGGGAGGTAGCTAGGGTCATGGCGAGTGAAGGTACGTGCGGTGAGTGCGAGGGGCGACATGTGCGCGTGTGTCGGATGCGGCGCTCTGGCGCGCTCTCGGCATGGCAGTAGAGAACTAGGAGGTGGACGGTGGGCTGTCTCCTAGACATCATGGATGGGCGCGACGCTTCCTCCTATGAGCTATCCATGGTCGATCGGCGGGTGAGCGTCGGGTGATACGTCGGAAACGTATCTATAATTTTTGATGCTCCATGCTTGTTTAGTATCTACTTTACTTTCCTTTGCTTTGTCTACACTTTGAGGCGGAGAATTGGTTAATGGATAAATACCGTAAGCTTAAAAGTGTGGGATGCAAGGATGAAGAAAAGGTGCGCTATGCAACCTATCTATTGATAGGAACCGCAGCCATGTGTTGAGAGAAGTCCAAGTTCGTGGTCCCGACAGGAGGTGTCAATACCTGGGTTGAGTTCAGAAAGAAATTTCAAGAAGAATTTGTTCATCAGAACAATGGGAAAAGGAAGGATAATGAAGCCTTAGAGAAAAAGAATCTTCCTATCCTGAAACAAGTACGAGAGATCAACCATTTATACGAGTACATTAGTGAGAAAGTAAACAGGGAGGCGAAACGGCAAAGGAAATTTATGAAAGTTCTACAAGCAGTTATGAAGATGCAGCTCAGGATTGTGTGTGCAAAGGAGTTCCATGAATTGTTGGATAGTGCACATATATCAGTAGATGATGAGATTGTTGCACCTGAAGGAAATAAAAGGAGAATTCAAAAACAGACCACAACATGTCAGGTCAGAGGACATATGATGAAGAATTGTCTGGATCCACATATGACATACAAAACAGAAAAAATATGTCACAACTGTTGTCGGGGTGATAACCCCCGGGTGGGGAAAGACGGGCACAAGTAGGCCGGCTCCAGAAGGAACAGGCCGCCTGGCCCTCAAGAAGGACAAATCCAGCTGCTTGGCGAATATAGCCCGGCTGGGCTTGTACCTTTCCCGGCTGGCCCGTCTAGCCGGCAGCCAAAGGAACTGGCCGGGTGGCCGCTTCCACCCGGCTCACCTCGGATTCGATGGAGAGCACGGAAGGACTAACGCTCCTTTTGGGGTACGCCTCTGGCTCTCCTCCGTCATCAGGCAAGCTGGCATGCTGTCACGACCAGCGCTACCCGACGAAGATAAAGCAAAGTGGTCGGCTGACTAGCAAAAGTAGTCCGAGCGACCGTTAAAGCAAGGGTGACGCCCCAAATGAAGCCCGGGTGACTGCTAAATAAGAAGGTGACGCTAAAAGAAGGGCGGACTGGGTCCTGGGGCCCTGCAGCCGGCCCTGCCCTGTAAACCCGTATCCAAACAGAAACCCAAGAGCCCGATTTGTAATCAACCCCCCAGACCAGTATATAAGGGAGGGCAGAGCTAGGGTTCTAGGTAGGCAACATGATAAGGATAGAAGTTCTAGCCACTAGTTCTTATCTTCCTCTAGCTCTCGATAGTAGCTAAGGAAACAGCTCCAGGAGCACCTGTCCTAGTTCATCTTGTAGGAGTAGGGGTGTTACCTCACCGAGAGGGCCCCGAACCTGGGTACGGCGCTGTGTTTGCAGTTTACCGTGCCCAACCCGTTGCGTGAGCCACCGATTGCATCCGAGTGTCCCTTCTTTGCCATCCCCGATGGCACTGCCGTTTTCCACACCACGACAGTTGGCGCCCACTCTGGGGCATAGGGCTTCGGCTGGGATCATCTTCCGCACGGGACTTCCGCTCGTCGCCGGTGATCGCGTGGCCTCTGGCCTCGTTCTCACGTTGGGCGCTTTCAACTGTGTCGTCAACGACGACGCGTGCTTCGCTGGGTATGCCTTCCCCGCCAACGGCTCCATCATGCGTTTTTGGGACATCCGCGTGTACGTCGCCACTGTCGCCGAGGCCTTCCCTAGCGTGGTCACCCCCGTCGTCACCGTGCTTCTCAGCCGCCTCTCCCACGGCCCGTCCGCGGTGAGTAGTTGCGTCGAAGTCATGGTGGTGAACGCCCGCGAAAACCACCGCCCGCCTTAGGAGCGCCGAGAAGGATGAGAGTGCTCTGCGCCTGAGCAAGAGCAAGATCCGCTCACCGCCTCCATCCAACACTTAAGTGCTCCAGTCATCGTCGAGACGGACCCGGTAGCTGCCGCAGCCGCGCTCAAAGCTACGCGCCAGAAGCTCCTAGAGGAGGCCACCAAGGTCACTGCTAACCAACGCCAACTAAACTCCACCATGCATGAGTACAACGCTGCCCACGGCTTCGTTAGTAAAATCCAGCACCGGGGGCACGACCTAGCGTCGGAACTATACCACACCGCGGATTCACATGCAGGCGTGGCGCAACCCGTCTACAGCACCCCCACCAAGAAATGAGAGATGCCGAGGTGGAGGACGTGGAGCTAAAACACCTAGAGGGCGAAGAGCTTCGTCGCCAGCAGGAGCGCGTCCAGCTCCTCGTCGCCACCGCTAACAAGCAGCAAGCCGAGGGCACCCCTAGCCAGATGGGCAACTCCCGAGACATCATCATCCGCAAAGGCGTTGATCAGTTAGCGCACGGTGGAAGCAAGCATCAGCAGGCATCCTCCCCAGGAGGATTCGGGCAAAATAGCCGCCCGCGTGTCAAATCTAGCAACCGTGGCCGCCACAACCGAGACGCCACTGCTTCTAGCGTAAGCCGTGCCACCGGCGGCAGGATCTTCGCAAGGGAAGAAGACGCGCGCCCCGGATGAAGGAGTAGATGCAAACGAGGACCTGCCTGCGTCACGTCTAAAGGGCCGGCTCGGCCCCCGAGAGCCGGCTGGCGCGTGCGAGCGCATCGACCTCCTGGTGTAGTCGCGCACGCTGGAGGAGGAAAGTCCGGCTGGCCCAAAGTGTTTGGGTCCGCGCATCCGAAACGAGCCGTTTCCAAAGGGTTTTTCACTTCCAAGGGACACACCAAAATATAACGGCACGGTCAAGCCTGAGGATTGGCTGGTAGATTACACTACCGCAGTGGGAATAGCCAACGGAAATCTTCGCCTGGCCGTCCGCTATGTCCCACTCATGCTCGTCGATTCGGCAAGAACATGGCTCAACAGCCTCCCCAACAACAACATCAATGCCTGGTTGGACATACAAGCGGCCGGGTCGACCTCATGAGCTTGCCCTCTGCGTGCAAGGAAAGGATGAGTCCGACCGCGCCTACCTCACCCGGTGCACCAGCATGCACAACTCGTGTGAAGGGGTGCGCGAGCACCAGGCAATAGACTTCAGCACCAACGATTGCCGAGACGACACCATGTTGAAGCATAAGCTCAGCCGGGCAGACCCGCAAACCATGGCCTGGGTCATGGCCATCACTGACAAGTACACCACCACCAACGCGGCTATGAAGAAGCCCATCATGGTGGATGACTAAGGCGAAATCTTCACAGACGAGCAGGCGGAACACCGCTAGCCGGATGACCATCACCCCAGGCGGCACGGCCACGACAACCGTCACGACAAGAGGAAAGAAGACCAGCCGAATAGCCGGTATGGCACCAAGCAAGTAGCTACTGTGCATGAGGACCCGGCGGCAGCCGGAGGCAGAGACCAGATGACAGGCCGCCTCGGCCCAAGTACACCATGGAGTCCATGCTCGATGGGCCATGAAAGTTCCATAGCGGCAGTAGCAAGCCCGCGAACCACAGAATGCACCAGTGCAGCTGGATGAAGAAGATGGCCGAAGCCGGTGGGCTCCCACCACCACCTCCACCGCCAGCTAGAGGCACACCAGACAATAGGGAGCGGCGCAGCCGCCACGAGGACGGTTACCCGCGACAAGTGGGCAACTACCACATCTTCCTTGTAGAGCCAGAGACAAAGCGTGCCAAGCGGAGGTGCGAGGCGGAGGTGAACGCAATCGTCCCACCCCCCCCGTCCCCCAATACCTGCATTGGTCGGACCAGGCGATCACCTGGAGCAAGGAAGACTAGCTGGACATGCTACCCGGGTTATCATCTCCAAGTAACACTCGTGCAGTTTCTCCCGTGTACTGATCAACGACGGCAGCAGCATCAACCTCCTATACCGTAGCAGCCTTGAGCGGCTCGACATCAGTGAGTCCCAGCTGCAGCCCTCAAGCACTTCATTTCACGGAGCAGTACCAGGTCCATCGCACTTGCCAATCAGCAAGATCCGGTTGTACGTCATCTTCGGCAGCGAGAACAACTTTCATCGCGAGCCAATTTGGTTTGAGGTTGTGAACCTCTCCAGCGCCTACCACGCCATACTAGGGCGCCCAGCCCTCACCAAGTTCATGGGAGTACCACACTATGCATACCTCAAGATGAAGCTTCTAGGACCAAAGGGATTGCTCACCGTCGACGGCTACTACAAGCGTTCGATCGAGTGCACCATAGACAGCTCCAACCTAGCTGAAGCAATGATCATCGCTAAGGAGAAGTGCATCATAATGTAGAACGTGGCATCTCTACAGAAGGACATGCCGGCTGGAGAACCTAAGCCAGCCGGAGAATCACAGTTCAAGCCCTCGCAAGGCACAAGGAAGATCCTGCTAAACGAGGAGGACCCAAGCAAGTTCGTCTTGGTCCAAGACGGCCTGGACAACAAATAGGAAAGCGCGCTCGTCGACTTCCTCCGTGAGAATCGGGACATTTTCACATGTTTCCCCAAAGACATGCCAGGTGTCCCGAGGGATCTCGCCGAGCACTCTCTTCATGTTCGATCGGATGCAAAGCCAGTCAAACAATCTTTACGTCGCTTCGCAAAAGAAAAAAGAAGAACCATCGGTGAGGAGATCACACGGTTGCTCACAGCCGGCTTCATCATGGAAGTTTTCCACCCAGAATGGCTGGCCAACCCGGTTCTGGTGCTGAACAAGAACACGACAATGCACATGTGTGTTGATTACACCAGCCTCAACAAGGCGTGCCCCAAGGATCCTTTCGCTCTGCCGTGGATAGATCAAGTCATTGACTCCACCGCTAGATGTGATATGTTTTCTTTTCTGGACGTTTACTCAGGTTATCACCAGATTAAGCTCAATGTAACCGATGAAATAAATACATCGTTCATAATCCCGTATGGGGCTTACTTCTACACCACCATGCCCTTCGGTCTGAAAATGTAGGAGCAACTTACCAGCGCTGCATGCAGAAGTGCCTGCAGACACAGATAGGTAAAAACGTGCACGCCTACATCGACGATGTCGTCATCAAAACGAAGGAGCAGCACACGCTGCTCGAGGACCTGAAGGAACATTCGACAATCTCTGTCGTTTCTAGATCAAACTAAACCTGGAGAAGTGCGTATTCGGCGTCCCAGCTGTCGTGGTATTGCCGACTAGTACGCCATGGAGGGGTCCTCACAGTTCGTGTTTAGAGACGTGGGGGAAGGCAGACGGTTGACGGGTACGAGGTAACACAGCTTACCCAGGTTCAGATCCCACAACGGTGGTGGAATCCTACACCTGCTATAAATCACTATAATGGCAATACGCCCAGTTACAGATATAGGTTCGCTGTGTGAGGTTGTCTGAGATTGTCTAAGTTATCGTGCCCTAAAGGATCCCATAGGGCCGACTTATATAGTCGCCAGGTCCTAGGGTTACAGGGAAAAGTCCTAGCCGGACAGGTTACAGAGTCCTACACCATCTATTACTAGTCTTGCGTGTCTTGTACTCCAAGGCTCCGGGTACGCTGGTGACTCCACCGTAGCCTTCCTTTATCCGGCATGGGCCTCCCTTATGGATCCATCTAACTAGGCCGCCCAGTAGGCCATGGGCCATGATGCCAACTGTGGGCCACCCGGGTTATCCGGATAGGAGACATGCTATGAGGATACCCATATAGCATATCCCCAAGAGTAGCCCCCGGAGAACTCCGAGATCTTACGCCGTCTTGCCTCTTCACGTGGAATGTTCCGTCTAGATGGATGTCGACAAATCGTCAAGCAATATCTTGTGGTCCTCCCAAAGAACCCTGCAAGGTTTCCTCCGTCTTCAACTAGTAAGCTGGAAAATTGCTGAATCTTCCATCGTACTCTTCCATAGCCGGACTGGATCCGTCCATGCCGGAAAATTCTGATGTGATGGTTCATCTGCCTATGTCAGCTAGGGCGACGTAGACGTAGGTCAGCAACGCCTCGTAACTCACACATGCAGAGAACGCAATCATTTCCACTTTTCCCGCGCGTGCGATACGAACCGTTGGCGGCGACGGTTGGGGTGTGGCGAAATTTCCGTGCATGTCCGCACACACGTCGTCTACACGGCAACCGTCTGATCAAGCTGCACGAATCTCGATGGTGAGATCATAAATAGTAACTACGGTGGAAAATTTACTTTTCACCTCATTCTCTCCTCGCATCAACTTCTTCCTCCAGCGAGCGCCCCCTCAAGCTCTCCGCGCAACTTGAGAAAAACCCTAACACCCAATCTCGCCAGTCACCTCCAAACACTCGCAATGGCCAACAACAGTTCTTCTCCCTCGATGGCGGTGTCGGGCGAAGCCGCTACAAAGCTGGCGAGCTCCGTCGTCGTGCCCCCAGAGGGCCTGGTCATCCCCGTCTCTGCGGTGGTTGAGATCACCGGCGGCCGACCACATTCCAGTGGCGTTAGAGATGCTGGAGGAGGAAAACGACTCCCACAAAGGCGACTGGCGCGGTTCGGATATCACGGACCGCGACATCAAGGAGTTGATCATCGAAGGCTACCTCCTGCGACGGAGGGGCTCGCCTGGCGGGCGGCGCCGACCGGCGAGGTCACACCTTCTCCCCAAGCCGGAGAAAAGGTGCACCTCAAAGCACAATTGGTACGCGGCTTCTCCCTGCCCATCTCTAACTTCTTCCTTACTGTCCTCATTCATTACCGAGTACAGCCCCAAAACCTCTCTCCCAACAGTATCCTAGCGCTTAGCAATTACACGGCGCTTTGCGATGGTTACCTAGGGATTAGGCCTAGGCTGGATCTCTTTGTCTATTTCTTCACCGTCAAACGTGAAGCCGGGGCCAGCAAGGATGACCTTAGAAATTGTGGCTCCATTAGCTTCAAGATCCGTCCTGGCCGGCGGTTCCCCGACATCATCGGCCACAAGTCCTGCAAGAACTGGCAGCGTACTTTCTTCTATGATCCAGATATCCCTCTGGCTAACCGAGAAGTAACGTACCCGGACTCCGTCGATGGAGCCGCCTCCGAAGCCTCGACATGGAGATCCTAGGCCTCCCTTCCCTCCAACATCGATGCTTCCCATGCTATAAGGCGTATAGAGAGGTTCATAGAGACAGGTTTGACCGGCTTGGACCGAGCCATGTGCTGGTTCATTAGGCGAATCCAACCTCTGCAGCACCGCTCGAAGCTGATGCACGAGTATACCAACGATAGAAGGGATAGCCTCCGTATCTCCGTGGACAACTTCTCAAGCGACTCCGTCAAGCTTCGCCACAAGGACATCGTCAAGGTGAAGGACAAGAAGCATGGCTTCGCCATCAAGTTCCCAAAGGTAACTGCTTATTTTCCGTGTATGACATACACTCCAGTTCTTCCGTCTTAACCCTTTTCATCTCATCTAACACGGTGACCTCTCACTTAACAGCTTAGCGATCTATAGGAGGACAGCATGGCTGTCCAAATCTATGATCCAAAGATGAAGGAAGTCACGGTCGTGTCCGACGAAGATGTTTTGTTGTCGCGAAAGCGGAAGAGCTCCACCTTTGACACTGGCGACGGAGGCAAGAAGAAGAAGACGGAGGGTGGAGCCTCCAAGAAGACTACCACCACCCTGGAGGCGGAGAAAAGAAAGACTACTGGGATCCCCTTCGCCAAAGCACCCCCTCTTGTGTAAGCTTCTTTCTCTCTGACATTGTCCATTTATGTTTTTTTGTTCCTGTACTTATGCATTTTGCATGTTTCAAGAAGAAAGCTACAACCAGCTTGAAGAAGACCTCCAAAACATCGGGGGCTTCTAGAACCATCAAGGACATGATGCATCGCGACGCATCTCCCGCCATTGCCCATGTCACTCCCATCGTCAAGCCTTCCTCCGCTCCAACAAGCTCACAAGCTAAGGAAGCATCTGGCCCTTCCTCCATGGAAGTGGAGTCAGGTTCCTCTGCCGAGCTTGCTGTTGTCGGCGAGCAGGCGACGCAGGAAAGTGCCGCACACCAAATGGCTGAAGCTCCGGCTAAGGATGCCATCGATTGCGGTAAGGCGGTGGTGGAAGCTAGTACTTATGCCGAAGGCGGTGCCCCCGCACCCAAGAAAACCATAGAGTATCCAAAGATAGTCTATCCGGTACTTACACCGGGTAGCACTGACATCTCCGACGTGCGGTCTAGAGGAGCTTCTCCGGCAAGCAGAGATCTTGCAGGGAAATAGTGTATCCTTCGGCAAGCTGCTGGATGAGAGTGCTACTAACCTCAAGATCATTGCACTTGTAAGTTATTTTTGCCTTTTCCATTTCATATGAATATCCCACTGTAGCCCCCGAGGATGTAGACGATAAACCATAGGTCTTTGCGTCTAGATGCTCTAAGAGTGACTAAGCTAGAAAACTTCTCACTTTAGCCCGTAAGCATATAGGTGGAATGAATTATTCCGACTAGATGCTTTAAGAGTAGCATACGGAGTGTTTATAAATTTCAATACTATAGCCCCCAAGCTTCTAGTTGTAACTGAATTAGTTCTGACTAGATGCTTAAAGAGAAGCTAAGCATACATCCGAGTTAAAAACTTTATACTGTAGCCCCCAAGATTCTAATCGAAAACTGAATTAGTTCTGACTAGATGCTTAAAGAAAGACTAAGCATATTGCTAAGTTAAAAACTCTTGCTGTAGCCCCCGAGCGTCTAGGTGGAAATTTTCCGGCTAGATGCTCCAAGTGGACCAAACAACGTTTAACTTCTCTTTTTTCCATAGAACGAGAATGCTCGGAGGGGCATGGCCAACGACAAGTACCAGAAGATGCGCGCGGACTTGGAAGCCGAAAAGGGTAAAACTGCCTTCTTGAAGGAACATATCATCAAGATCAAGCGTCCATTTTTCCTTTCTTTTTCGTATTCCAAATTAAACTTGTGTATTCTCCGAGTACTCACTATGTACTTTGCTTTCTCCGACTTGCAGAAACCATTGCCAAGGCTAAGGACATTGTCAAGAAATCCAAGCACATTCAAGAGATGGATAGAGAGAACAAGATCCTTAAGCAGGAGAGGAAGGACATGCTGAAGATGGATGAAGAATCAATGAAAGCCCTGCAGGACTCCGCCACCATGGAGATGAACCGCTTGAAGGAGGAAATCTCGATCTTAAGAGATTAGAAGAAAGCTGCCGATGAGCTGAATCAACGCCATCATGAGGCGTACAAGCTCCTCCAACAAGAACGGGACTCCTTGGCGCATACCCTCTGGCAAGCTAAGGCCAGCATCTTCAATAAGTGATTCTCCGTCTTGGATTTCTAAAGTCTAGATACTCTGAATTTTGAACTCATGTGCTCCTTTGTAGGAATTTTTAGCTCCTATGGGTTTAACCCGATCGCCTCCTCCGGCAAAGGAATGCATGGTTCTTGTCGGCAACTTCAGTAACACCGCCATCGCGCAAGCAAAAGAGATTGCCAAGCCCCTCCCGATCAACATCAAGGCATCGGACTATGTGGCGAAGTTCTTGGAGATCCTGCGTCGATCCCCCGAGCGTATCACTAGCTGGAAAGCTTCATGTGCATGGTCCGGGGCAAGGATGGCACTATCCATGGTGAAGGCACACTACGAGAATGCCGACATGGACACGGTAACCTCTGGCATCCCCGACATAGATGACAAAGGACAAAAGATAAACCATGAGGCTATCTTGTCGTCACTAGCGGGTTATGACACCAGAGTCGCCGATTTGGTCGACATTAACGTCTTCGTGCCAATGAACACCATCGATGGCGGCGACCAAAGCTCCTCCAAGTATCTTCACACTACCGACTTCGAGGGTGATTCTCCTGCTGCCGATGACGCTGCTTCCAAGTCGCCTGCGCCAAAGGAATGAAAAACAACTTGTAATATTTGTTTCATCTTTGATGCGTATGCGGAAGAAACTATGTATTAACTTAAGGCAGAAAACAATGATGTATGTCCTGCTACTTAAGAACTAGTTCCAGCATGTATATATTTTTTAAGCAAGTGCTGGCTTATCCATTACTTTGGTTCTTATGCTTGACTTTTCGTGAGTCGGAAGACTCATTGTTGGAACCATGCGCTCAGGTGATGATGCCCAATGGCACCGTCAATAACCTAAGCACAAAATCGCCGACAATAAGTGCCAAAAGTAACTACTCTAGAATCCACATAAAAACAACAAGGAACGTGTTGAGCAGAAAACTTAAGCTAACGCACATAGGCAGAATTTTCACACGTGCAATCGCAAAACTTGTGCATAAAGGTTTTATATGATCCAAAAATGAACACTAAAGGAGGTAAAAGACTCAAAAATATGAGTGAACCAAAGAGCTTTATTTCATTGATCATATAAGAGGTACATAATTAGATAAAAATGCTAAGTGTAAAAAGGACGTAGATGTGCTATGTTCCATGGCTGATCAAGCTCCGGGTAGTCATCATCCGGGTCACGTCGCTTACGCTTATGATCCTCATTGGGTCTATCCTTCAGTTCACGATTGTCAACGAGGTAGTAAGACCCATTGAGTAGCGCCTTGCTTATGATGAACGATCCTTCCCATGGCAGGGATAATTTGTGTGACTTCTTCTGCTTAAGTCGGAGCACCAAATCCCCCTCTTTAAACGAGCGATGCCGAACGCGGCGACTATGGTAGCTATGTAGCTTCTGCTGGTAGATGGAGGATCTTTGGCATGCCAAAACGCGCTCCTCCTCGAGAAGGTCCACATCTAGGCGTCTGGATTCTTCAGTGTCATCTTCGTCATAGGCGGCAACCCTTGGTGCATTGTGAAGTATGTCGGAAGGTAGGATGGCTTCTGCTCCATATACCATGAAGTAAGGGGTGTAGCCAGTGGATCTGTTGGGTGTAGTTCGTAAACTCCACAACACAGACGACAATTCTTCCGCCCAGGCTCCAGCTCTATGTAGCGCTGCCTCAAGACGTGGCTTTATTCCCTGCAGAATTAATCCATTGGCTCGCTCAACCTGATCATTGGATTGTGGATGTGCCACCGATGCAAGGTCAAGTCAGATGCCCTTCTGCCAACAATAAGCCTCCACTTATCCGAGTTACAAGTTGCTGCCGTTGTCGGTGATAATGCTATGTGGGAGACCAAATCTAACCACTAGATCCCGAACAAACCTAAGGGCAGTTGCCCCATCAAGCTTTCTAATGGGTTTAGCTTCTATCCATTTTGTGAATTTATGAACTGCTACTAGCAGATGTGCAAACCCACATGATGCCGTTTGTAACAGTCCTAGCATGTCTATCCCCCAGACTACAAACGGCCAAGTTATCGGTATTGTTCGCAATTCTTCAGCAGGAACATGTGGTTGTCGGGCATAATACTGGCATCCCATGCATGTCTCAACCATCTTGTCAGCGTCCACCTTCGCGGTCATCCAGTAGAATCCTTGCTAGAAGGCTTTCGCGACCAATGATCGAGGAGCGGCGTGATGCCCGCAATGTCCGATATGGATTTCGCATAGGATTTCAATACCTTCTAGCTGGGAAACACACTTTAGGTATACACCAATAGTGCTCCTTTTGTAGAGTTGTCCATTGATTATGGTATAGCCCTTCGCTCGACGTACTATTTGCCGTCTTTCGACTTCGTCGTCGGGAAAAGTTCCGTGTTCGAGATATTCCATGATCGGTTTTGTCCAAGCCGGAGAGACCTTTGCCACCATGTGGACGAAAGAGTCAACTCTATCCGGGTTGTCGATGTCGGATCCCTTCACGGATGGTGTCCGTAGATGCTCTAGGAAAACTCCTGGCGGAATTCTTTTGCACCCTGATCCAAACTTAGATAGCAGATCAGCCGCTTCATTTGCTCCCTAGGTACATACTTGACTTCGTAGCCCAAGAAGCTCTTGGCTATCTCGTCCACTTCGTCTCGATATGCCGCCATCACAGGGTTCCATGCATTCCAGGTGCCAGCCACCTTCTGGGCAACCAAGTTGGAATCTCCACAGCAAACTATGCGCTTGATGCCAATATCCTTGGCTACGCGTAGTCCGTGAATGAGTGCTTCATACTCCGCCATGTTGTTCGTAGCCTCGAAGTGGATTTGCAGAACATAGTGTAGCTTGTCGCCAGTTGGTGACTATAGCAATACACCAGCCCCTGATCCGTTGAGTAGCTTTGATTCGTCAAAGTGCATCACCCAGTACTCTGGTTCCGGCAACGGAGTAGCATCTGGCATCTCCGTCCAATCTACAATATAGTCCTCCAAGGCTTGTGACTTGATAGCGTCGCATCTCTTGTAGGTGATCTCGAAGGCGGCAAGTTCAATGCCCCACTTCGCGACCCTTCCTGTAGCATCGCTGTTGTTGATAATGTCGGACAGTGGAGTCTTGCTCACCACTATGATTGGGTGCTCCTGAAAGTAATGCCTCAGCTCCGAGACGCAAGGAATACTCCATAAGCTATCTTCTGGTAGTGCGGGTAATGCTGCTTGGACTCCGTCAAGACCTCGCTCACATAGTAAACTAGTCGTTGAACTCCGTGCTCATAGCCTGGTTCCTTCTGCTCTACCACGACGACGATGCTGTTTACCCGGTTGGTTGCCGCCATGTAGATTAACATGGGATCTCCTGGCTTGGGTGCTGCAAGGATGGGCGGCGAGAAAAGAATCTCCTTGAGATGCTTCAATGCTGCATCTGCTTTATCCGTCCATGTGAATTTTTCCGCCTTCTTCAACAACTTGTACAGCGGCAGAGCCTTCTCTCCAAGTCGGCTGACGAACCGACTAACTACTGCAACACAACCTGTTAGTCGTTCAATGTCCTTTAGGCATGTCAGACGGTTTATGTTTAAGATGGCCTTGATTTTCTCCGGGTTGACCGCGATTCCACACTGGGAAACGATGAACCCCAACAATTTGCCGGCTGGAACCCCGAAGACGCACTTCTTAGGGTTAAGCATCATGTTGTATTTCCGGAGATTATCAAAGGTTTCTTTTAAGTCGGAGATTAAGTCATTTGACTTTTTAGACATCACCGCGATATCGTCTACATAGGCGTAAACATTCCAACCAATTTGGTCGTGAAGGCAACGTTGCATTGTCCGCTGGTACGTAGCACCTGCGTTTTTTAGCCCAAAGGGCATCGTAACATACCAAAACGTGCCGTATGGGGTAGTGAACGAAGTGGCCAATTGGTCTGACTTCCTCATCTTGATCTGGTGGTATCCTAAGTATGCATCGAGAAAACACAAAAGTTCCGAGCCAGCCGTCGAGTCAATGACTTGGTCAATGCGAGGCAAAGCAAATGGATCTTTGGGGCAAGCCTTGTTCAAGCCGGTGTAATCAACGCACATTCTTAATTCTTTCGTTCCCTTTTTGGGGGAAAGTACAGGATTGGCCACCCATTGTGTGTGAAGGACTTCTCGGATAAAACTAGCCTTAAGTAACCTAGATATCTCTTTGCCTATGGCGCATCTCTTCTCATCTCCAAAGCGTCGTAGAGGTTGCTTCACTGGTTTGCATTTTGGATCAATGTTTAAGCTGTGCTCGGCAAGTTCCCTAGGTACACCTTTCATGTCGGTAGGTTGCCAGGCAAAGATGTCCCTATTCTCACGGAGTAACTCGATGAGCATGCTTTCCTATTTGGGATCCAGATTCGTCCCAATGGCGGTGGTTTTGGAGGCATAGCCTACCACAAGTTACACTGGCTTGGTCTCGATGGCGCCCTTGAATGCAGGAGCGGAGTTGGAAATCTGTTTCTTCGACACAGGCATCTCTGAGTCATCGACCTTACTCTGGATCTCTTTGAATTCTTCGCTATAGAGGACAGCTTCCGCGAAGGCTGCTTCATTAATCTCGTAGTCCCTTGCCTTGGTAAAGCTTCCGGATACGGTGATGACACCGTTTGGTCCGGGTGTCTTGAGTTTGTTGTAGACAAAGCATGGCTTGGCCATGAAGGTGTGGAATATGTCGCGGCCGAATATGACGTGGTACATGCTCTTGAAGGGGACCACCTAAAAGGTCATGCGCTCTTGGCGGTAATTATTAACATCGCCAAAGGCAACCTGAAATGTGATGCACCCAAGGGACCGAGCCTCCCGACCAGGAACTACACCATGGAAGATGGTGTTGGTCCGCCTTAGGTTTTCCTCCGTCAAGTTCATCTTCTGCAGTGTATCCAGGTACATGATGTTGATGCTGCTTCCACTATCCACCATACACTTGGTGAACTCCACGCCGTCGATTAAAGGGTTGATGACCATGGCGTATTGATTCTCCGTGGGGATGAGGTCTGGATGATCCTTCATGTCCCAAGTAATTGGAACTTCCAACCAGCGCAGGTACTGGGGAACTAGGGGTAGAGTGGCCATCAGTATCCTCATAGAGGTCTTCTGTTGTCGGATGGTGGGGGTGCCAATGAAAGTGTGGTACACTGGTGCCTTCTTCACGAAGGGGTTCTTGCTTGTGTTGTCGCTCTTGGCAGCGTGCTTGGGGTCAACATCCTCATCCATGTCACTTGAATCCTTGGACTCCTCCTTCTTCTTCCCCTTGCCCTTGCCTCGCGGTCTGTTCTTCCGACTTCGCTTGTAGCCGTACTCCGGGTCTTCCTTGAGGTCGTTGACGAACTTGCAGTGTCGATTGGTATGGGTGGCCTTGCCGTTGACATCTAGGTGTACTAGGCACGGCATATCACGGTACTCTTCGTAGGTTTGGGGAACGTGGAGCGGTGCCGAGGTAGTTTCACTTCCTCGTTGCTGCCCACGACCAGCTCCCCGTCCTCGGCCATGTTGTCCGCCATCACCTCGTCCTACAAAGGTCATGGAGACCATGTCGGGAAATTGCTTTTCTTCTAGACCGGTTTTCCACTTTGTACTGTTGTTCCGCCGAGCTTGAGTTGGAACGGCAGCAGAGAGCCGCGAGCATCATCGTCGACAGCTGCGAACTCGCTAGCCAACTAAATCATCTGGTTCAAGTCAAGCTGGTGATTGTCCTGCAAGCGCTTTATCTTATGTCAGAGCAGCGTGCCCCTTTCCAACCCATCGATGAAGGCGGCCATGGCGGTCTGAGCGTGCACACCTGCGCAGGAATTTTTCATATCTAGCCAGTAGGAGAGGTAGGCACGAGATGTCTCGTCTTTCTCTTGCACGCACCGCTGTAGATCGCCAACAATGCAGGGACGTTTGTACGTACCATCGAAGTTCTTGGTGAACACCTCTTGCATGTCGTCAATCGTCAAGTCGTCAATCCATTGATTTCTCCGGCAAGTCGTCAATCCATTGACGGGCTGTGCCCGCCAACATCAATGGGAGGTACTTGACGACAACGTTGGGGTTACCCTGGCAATCTATACCGCGTTCCCGTAGTCCTGCAACCATGTAGCTGGCTTAGCGGTGCCGTCATAGGGATTGATGGTCTTGTCAATCCGGAAACCTTTGGGGTAAGTTGCGGACCGTATCGTAGGTCCAAAGCAACATGGTCCTAGGTATGGTCCTTCCCGGGCCTCATTGATCTTATCGATCCGCGAACGTGCATCGTACGGCTCCAGGTTTTTCTTCTTCTTGTCAACAGGGGATGGGCTGCGTGAACGATGCGGGCCTCCTCCGCCATGGTGACTTCTAGGTGGCGACAAAGGCGGAGGTGGCGGTGGGATAGCCTTCTTGCTATTACCCTCCTGCGATGCCTCACGCCTGTCGCGGTTGCTTGTCGTACCCGGAGGGTCATGGTGTGACCTTCTCATGTTTCCCTGGTTGCGTTCTCTGCCATGACGGGTCTGCTCCGTGTTGTCGCGGATGATGATGCCACCCTTCCTTGGCGGGGGCATATCCATATGATGGTAAGCCTTGGGATCTTCGCGATGTCGGGGTGATCGGGGCGGTGGCGATGGACGACGAGGTCGGGCCTTTTCTCCGTGGTTGGAGGATATGGGGATAGCATCCTTCCTGTTGCGCGCATCCCTCCGTCTTTGTTCTGATGAACCCGTCTGAGACCCGACATCAAGAGGAGATCTATCCCTTGGCGGCTTATGTTGGATAGACTGGAAAAACGCTAGGTCAGACTCAAGCCTCTGAGAGGTGTCCTTTTCCTGCTGCTTCACCGCCTTGGAAACTAGGTCATAGACCTGGTCCACTGCCTCGGGCGATCTATCCTGCTCCAGAAGGGTCTTGGCGATGGCGAGGTTCAGGAGTGGAGTGGGCATCACCTGTCTGCCTTCACTGTCAATGTATGGCTTGGCTTGTGCCGGCTTCGGGGGAGCCCATCCTAGGTTTCGCCGTACACCAGGATCGTTGATGACGCGAGACGGAGCTTTCTTGGCCTTCTACTGCTGCAGCAGAGTCTTGTACTCGACCTCCATTGCTCTGGCTTTCTCTATGGATTTCTTCATGTTGACCAGATCTCGATCTAGCTTAGCGCCTTGCTCCGCGATGGCCTGTGCTTCCTCCAGCAGCTGATGACGCTTCTCGTCAAGCTGGGTCACGTTCCGGATATGAGCTACGGTCAGTGGATCGATGAGGAGGTTGTCGTACATCACTGTATCAGCTGGAGTAACTTGGGCAGCAGTAGACGTAGATGCCAGAGGCAGCAGGTTTGCGGTGTTGTTATTTCTCGGGCCGGTGCCGAGTTCCCACGGCGGTTGTACTGGATTAGGCGGAGGGGGCATGACATTTGCGCGATCATCGTCGGCAGCAAGAGGTGGTCCCTTTTCCTTGTCCAGCGCTGTAGGCAGAGCTCGTCCGGGTTGATCTTCATCCATCGCCGTCCCAATGGTGACGAACATCTCTCGAGACGTGACGGCGCTGTTAGCTTGCTCGTCACGCGTGTACTCCTCCTCCATCTCCTGCATGGCGGAGTCTAGTTCCTCTGGACTGAAATCTATCTCCTCTGAATCTGCTGCTTGTATTTGTATAGCGTCAATAACAGAGTCGGAGGGTGCCAGGACTTCCTCAATGACGGGCGGTGGAGGTGCAACAGCAGCAACGATGACTGGAGGTGGCGGTGCGACTGCGGCGATGGCGGCCAGAGGCGGTGATGGCGGTGGCTGAATCGGAGGGGCTCCATCAATGAGCGCAATCGCTGTTTGAGCTACCGCTTCGGCCTCCATGTAGTTGTTGACGGTGTTCACCATGCCTTCAAAGGTAAGGCGTCCTGACGCCTGCTGCCGTCTTAGAGAATGCCGGAGGAGCGTGCCATGGTCCAGTCCTTCCACAAAGTGATACATATATCATCATTGGGGTAGTGGGCCAGATCGGCTCGTATACGGAGCCACCTGGCAAGGTAATCGCGGGGGGGTTTTGCCCTCTCTCTGAATGCAATGCGCCAGATCGAAGATGGTAACCACGCTGACGAACTTGGATCTCTGCTGTCCAGACGCACGGATGAAGCCGGCGCACTTCCAGTGATCTTCCACCTTTATATCCTGCACAGGGGCGGTTTGGGTGGGCCTTGAATTTTTCCGATCTTTGCCGGCAAACTCCGAAGAGAGATTCGACATTGATCCTTCCACGAACGTATCCTTCCCATAGGCGGTCCGTGCAGGCCTTGATGCTCCTCCGACTCCCAGGGAACTAGTGCTCGAGTCGGTTTCGCCAATGAAGAGGTGGATGTCTCCGATAGGAATGATCGAACACCACGTAGGGTTCATCTTTGCCGGGATCCAGAACTCGTCGGGAGGGACGATCGGAACGTTGCCGGAGAAGAGAATGTGATCGATGGCTACAGTTTCGCCAATTCCCGCGAAGATCTTGGTCCTCGCCCGCTGAAGAGCCTGAAGCGCCTCTTGCCCCACGGTGGGCACCAACTGTCGTGGTATTGCCGATGTGTACGCCATGGAGGGGTCCTCACAGTGCGTGTTTAGAGACGTGGGGGAAGGCGGACGGTTGACGGGTATGAGGTAACACAGCTTACCCAGGTTCAGATCCCACAACGGTGGCAGAATCCTACTCCTGCTATAAATCGCTATAACGGTAATACGCCAAGTTACAGAGATAGGTTTGTTGTGCGAGGTTGTATGAGATTGTCTAAGTTATCGTGCCCTAAAGGCCCCCATAGTCCCGACTTATATAGTCGCCAGGTCCTAGGGTTATAGGGAAAAGTCCTAGCCGGACAGGTTACAGAGTCCTACACCGTCTATTAGTAGTCTTGCATGTCTTGTACTCCAAGGCTCCGGGTACGCTGGTGACTCCACCGTAGCCTTCCTTTATCCGACATGGGCCTCCCTACTGGAACCATATAACTGGGCCGCCTAGCAGGCCATGGGCCATGCTACCAACTATGGACCACCCAGGTTATCCGGATAGGAGACATGCTATGAGGATACCCATATAGCATATCCCCAACACCAGCCGGCAAGCTCCTCAGTTTTCTCGTCTCCGAGCAAGGAATCGAGGGGAACCCGGAGAACATAGGGGCCATCGAGCGCATGGAGCTGCCACAAATCCTGTGCGACGTACAGAAGTTCACCAGGTGCTTGGGCTCCCTCAGTCGGTTCGTCATCTGGCTGGGCGAGAAAGCCCTCCCCCTGTACCAACTCATGAAGAAGACTGACAAGTTCGTCTGGACAGCTCAGGCGGACGAAGCTTTTCTGACCTCAAACACATGCTCACCTCACCACCTATTTTGGCAGCGCCAGCAGCAAAGGAGCCAATGCTGATGTACATCGCTGCCACAAATAGAGTGGTCAACGTGGTACTAGTAGTGGAAAGGCCAGAAGAGGGGAAGGCCTAGCCGGTCCAGCTCCCCGTATACTACCTGAGCGAAGTATTATCGCTCTCCAAACAGAACTACCCCCACTACCAGAAGACGGTGTATGGCGTGTACATGGCCGCCAAAAAACTCAAGGACTACTTCCAAGAGCACTCCATCCGGGTGGTGGCATTGGCACCACTCGCGGAGATTATCGGCAACAAGGACGCCACCGGGCACGTGGCAATATGGGCCATAGAGCCCGCTGCACACAACATCCAGTATGAGCCAAGGACGGCAATCAAATCGTAGGCACAGGCCGACTTCATCGTCGATTGGGTAGAGACCCAGTACATGCCACCGTTCCCTGATTCAACATACTGGAAGCTACACTTCGACGGCTCCAATACGGAGCTGGAATCATGATAACCTCGCCCAAAGGCGACCGACTGGAGTACGTCCTCTAGATTCACTTCAAAGCGTCCAACAACATCGCTGAGTACGAAGCACTCATCCACGGGCTCAAGATGGCCAAGCAGATAGGCATCCAGAGAATACTATGCTTCGGAGATTCAGACATGGTGGTGCAGCAGGTCTACGACGAGGTGGATGCAAGGGACGTGAACATGGCACTCTACCGTTTCTTCATTCAGCAGCTATGCGCCTACTTCGAAGGATGCGAATTCCACCACATACCCAGGGCCAATAATGAAGCCTCTAACGCCTTGGCCAGGGTTGGTTCAACAAGACAGGCCATACCGCCTAGAGTCTCCCTCGAGCACCTGCGCAAGCCTTCCATCACCCCGTCACCAGAATCCGACTCCATCGTACTCGACGGAGATCCAGGAACAGCCGGTGTTGCACCGCATCCGGGGACTGCTGCGCCGCACCCGGGGACTGCCTCGCCGCACCTGGGGACTGCCGCGCCGCACCCAAGGACCACCGCGCTGCACCTAGGGACCGCCTCGCTGCACCCAGGGACCGCCTCGCCGCACCCGGGGACTGCCTCGCGGCAGCCTGTAGTCGAGACTAGCAAGCTCCCACCTGACAAACCTCCCGATGTCTTGGAGAAGGCTATCCACGAGGAGATCAAGATCATCATGCAGATGGTGTACGCCATCCGAGAAACACCCAACTGGGCGAAGCCATTCATGAACTTCTTGGCTAAGGACGAGCTCCCAACGGAGGAACTGGCAGCAAGACAAGTACGACGAAGAGAAAGCGCATACACCATCATCAACAAGGAGCTCTACAAGCGCAGCGTCGGAGGCATCTATAAGCGATGTGTAAGACAAGAGGAAGGAACCAATCTCCTGGCGGACATACACCAAGGCGAGTGTGGTCACCATGCCTCATCGAGAGCAATAACAGCCAAGGCTCTTTGCCATGGTTTTTATTGGCCGATAGCGCTAAAGGACGCTCAGGAGTTGGTCAAAGCATGCAATGGTTGTCAGTGATTCAGCCAGCTGAAGCACACACCATCCACATCACTCAAGACGATACCAATCACCTGGCCATTCGTAGTCCGGGGGCTAGACATGGTTGGGCCATTCAAGACAGCTCGATCTGGTATGACGCACCTGCTTGTAGCCGTAGACAAGTTCACCATATGGATTGAGGCAAAGCCTATCAAGAAGCTGGACGGAGCAACGGTGATCAAGTTATTCACGGACATCATCATTCGATTCGGCTACCCACACAACATCATCATAGATAATGACACCAACTTCGCCAAGAGGGTTTTGCTCGCTTCTGCGGAGACAAGGGCATCCATCTGGACCTAGCGTCGGTCGCGCACCCACAGTCAAATGGGAAGTGTGAGCTTGCTAACGGCCTGGTTCTCACATGAATCAAGCCTAGACTGATCAAGCCACTCATCAGGTCACCCGGATGCTGGATAGAGGAATTGCCAGCTGTGCTTTGGAGCCTGTGCACCACCCCGAACCGCTCAACCAGCTTCACGCCGTTCTTCCTTATCTATGGGGCCGATGCAGTTCTCCCCATGGACATCCAGTTCGATGAACCCCGCAAACAGCTCTACACGGAGCAAGAGGCCAAGGAAGCAAGAGAGGACAGCGTGGACCTGCTCGAGGAAGCGCGAGAGTTGGCTTTGTCCAGGTCAGCAATCTATCAGCAGGACCTGCGCCGATACCATGCCAGCCGGATCCGGACTACTTCTTTTCACGAAGGGGATCTGGTGATGCGCCTGGTCCAGAGCACAAAAGGAATGCACAAGCTATCCCCACCATGGGAAGGCCCATTCATCGTCAGCCGGGAGCTGCACAACAATTCGTACTATCTAATTGACGCCCATGAGATCGCTCAGACGAGGAGACGGAACGCCCATGGAACGCAAACCTACTCCGGCCATTTTACACTTGAACCAGAAGTGTATGTATCTTCCCCTTTTATGTAGTAAATGAACAAGCTTGGAAGCCTCGGCACAGTCCTGAGGACTTTGTCTCAATTGTGCGCACCACATCCATCTCCGTACTGGCTGGCCTGGACACCCGTGATTTCTTCAGTTCCGGCTTCAGACTGCCAGCCGGCTGTCGACCTGGCAAGAGCAAAAGCTTGAAGCACCTACTGCAAGAAAATGCCAAGGAAGAAAACAAGGGTGCCCAGGCGAACCAGTAGCGCCTGTACAAGATGAGCCAACAACAGCTAACCGAATTATCTCGAGGCACGCCAGCTTAGCTATCAATTTGGTTCCGGCTGCAGACCGCAACCAGGCTGACGGTCGGCAAGGACAACGCTCGAAAGGCAAATGCTCGCGGAGAAAAGGGGAGCTGCTAACTGCCTAGCTCGAAAAGGGCGCCCTTCACTCGTTGCGTTTCATCATAACTACACACAAACGCACGCACAAGGAAACTAACCCAAAACAATGCTATGTCTTGCACGACACGAGCTACAACTTGACAGGAAGTAAGGCGGCAAAGAGCTTCGACCCGGGTGGCTACCCTAGACGGCCTGAACCTCGGGGACTACACCCAGTGGGCGCGCTCCCGCACACCCATCAACCTAATTCAAGGTGCCAAAGAGCTTCAACCCGGTTGGCTACCCCAGCCGGCCTAAACCTCGGGGACTACACCCAGTGGGCGCTCTCCCGCGCACCCATCAACCGAAGTCAAGGTGGCAAAGAGCTTAGACCCGGTTGGCTACACCAGCCGGCCTGAACCTCGGGGACTACACCCAGTGGGCGCGCTCCCGCGCACCCATCAACCTAAGTCAAGGTGGCAAAGAGCTTCGATCCGGCTGGCTACCCCAGTCGGCCCGAACCTCGGGGACTACACCCAGTGGGCGCGCTCCCACGCACCCATCAACCTAAGTCAGGGTGTCAAAGAGCTTCGACCTGGCTGTCTACCCTAGCCAGACCAAACCTCGGGGACTACACCCAGTGGGCGCGCTTCCACGCACCCATCAACCTAAGTCGAGGCGGCTGAGAGCGTCGACCCGGCTGGCTGGCCCAGACGGCTCAAATTCCAAAAACTACAACCGATGAAGGCATAAAGACAAAAACGACAATGACAAACAGACAAGGCAGATTAAGCTCAAGACGGAAAAGGGCACCAAGGCATCTAGCGGAACACGAAGGATCCGCTCAAAGTGCAAATTTTGCGATCAGAAATTCACCAAAAAAAGCCAGTTCGACAAATACACCCGGCATACGGGGGATCAAGGTTCTGGAGCCGGAGTAGTAGAGGGAGCATCAGCAGCAGGAGCAAGAGGCGGACCGGCAGGAGGGGCGCCAGCGTCGGCTGCAGGAACCTGGCTGGTGGAGGCAACGTCGGTGGGATTCCAGGGTGCCAAAATCCAGTGAAACGGCAGAGGCTCGGCGGGATCACGAAAGTGGCGCTCCAGGTCCACGTAGGTGCCAATCTTCACCCCGCAGGACTGGATCGCGGGAATGCTGTCGTGGAGGCCCTCGTAGCTTGTCCCAAGACCAGAACCACGAGTGAGCACACTAAGATCAGCCCTCGGGTACCACGACTTCACCAGGCCTAGATCCATCTCCTCACCGCCTCGAGCCGCCCATTCCTTGTGGATATCCAGCACGTCGATGCCGCGAGACAAGGCAACAGCTAAGCTGGCGATGTCACGCAGATCGCCTGCACGAAGACCATTGCTCTCCTCCGCCAACACCTTAACCAGATCCAAGGCGGTCAGGTCGCTGCCTGCATCCTCCGCAGGCAGCTTCTCCAGAGCCATCTTGGTCGACTCAGGGTAATCAGCTGCAGCCAAAGGCAGGAGTGAGTGGGAAGACTTGATTAAGCTAACCACGGTACAACGGAGGAGGGAAGCAGAACAAATTACTGACAACCATCGCCGAGATGCTCTGGAGGTGCTGAGTCGGTTCCCCCTCCTGGCAGCGGAGAGTCTTGATCGTCTCCTCCTGCTGGGAAGAGATCGTTTCAAAGTTCTTCAGCGCCTCCGCCCTGATATCATCTTCTTTCTTGCCCCTCTCCACGCTAACTTCAAGCTGATGTTTGAATGCGGCTATTTGGTCGAACTGCACTTGCCGCGCCCTGTTCGATTCCTCCAGCCGGGCAACCTTAGTCTTGAGGCGCTCCACCTCCTTCTCCTTGTCCAGGATCATGGCTGTAGGAGGATAACCGATAGTCAACAAAAAGCGGGAAAAAGGATCCAATCGCCAAGACAGGTAGGAACAAGCAATCTTACGGCCTATATCTTGGGTGTTATTCACCGACTCCAAAAACGCTTTCTGCAAAGAGAAGCAAGTAAGAGATGGAATAGAAAACATGCTGGAAAAGCAAAGCACGAAAAAAATAATGGAGAGAGACGCCTACCTCCATCAAAACAGATAAATTTTTGGCCTCGCCAAGGCCCTTCTCCATTCCCTCAACCAGGTGGTGAACCTGGTTGAGTGTGACGGGTGTCGTGCCCGAGAGCTGGGCGAGGATCGCACCCGGCGTCAGCACAGCCGGAGCTGGCCTCGAGCCGGTAACAACGACCTCGTCATCTTATGTGGTTGCACCCGAAGACGCGGCCACCACCAACTCCCTCCCAGCCGGCTCGGAAGCACCCGGCTGGCTGGCGCCCGCTGCAGCCGCCTGCACAGCCGCAGCCTCCTCTGTCACCTCCATGATGACGGGCCCGGTGGAACTGGCTGGAGCATCGCTCCAGGCCGGGTTCACGCCAGCCCCAGGACGGAGGAGGGGGTCTCGGGGTCCTGGGCAGCCGCAAATAGCTGCCCCAGCCACGAGGACGCATGCGCCTGGTGAAGTAGCCCTATGGTCGGGGAACCCTGAGGAGCCCTGGGCGGAGACGAGGCGGCAGGCGCAGCCAGCGCATGTGTAGCCGGTGACCTCACCACTTCCTCAACCGGCGGAGGAGGGGGAGTAGCATTGGCGGCGGCACCACCATCGCCTCGCTGCACAGAATGAAAGTAAGAAAAAGCACCAGTTGAACCACAAGACAATGAGGGAGAGGCAAGGAAGGACGCTGACCCGACGACAGATGGCGGAGTGATGGCCTGGCGTGCCAGGCGTGTCCTCTTCAGTTCAACTAGAGTCGGTGCAACAATAAGCGCCACCCTCTTCCCCGGGCTTTCGCCACGGCTTTCTCTCGGCCGCCCTCCTCATCGGTGCCATCGACTGCAACAAAAACAAAGTCTAAAGCCACACCCCCATGGGTCAAGACGAAGGAAAGAGTTGCAACTGGCAACTTACCATGAGGATCCGAGGGGCCGTCGTCCGTCCAAACGGGAAACTCTTCGGGCTCTGTCAGGGGGTACTTCTTCGGCTTCCTGTCCACCTGGAAGGAGGGGAGCGGGAAGTCACCCATGCCATATTTGGCTAGCTTCACCGTGAACAACTACTAAAAAAGGGGAGCATAAGGCACCCAAGGAAAACTATCAACAACGCAAGAGAAGGGCAAGGGAACCATAGAAATAACTTACCCGGGGTGGCAGGCGGCCGTGATGGTATGGCAGACAAGAATATGCCCAGGTCGCCTCCACGTTGAACTTGGAGATCATGGAGATCCAGTTCCGCAGGTACTAGTACGGCACATCCTTCCGTGACGTCCTCGTCGGATCGTCAGCAGTCGACAGATGGCACATCTTGTGCGACCGCTTCTGCAGCGGAAGCACGCAACGCTCCATCTAGGATAGCAAGATGTCCCAGGTGGTGAGCCGCTCCGTATCCACCATCGCCTCCACCCGGGCGGCCATTCGATCGAGGTCCGCCATGGTGCCCATACCCTTCATCGCCCAGCCCTTCTACGTCGATGGCACGTTAATGAAGGGCAGCAGGAAGATCCAGTCCACCTCCGTGGCATTGCTCACATAAAAATATGAGCGCTGCCACAGCTTGACGGTGTCGGGAAACTCGAACCGCGGCATCTGCGAAGAGGGCCGCGGGTAGATGGCGCAGCAGCCTGTCTACGTCAGCGGACCGTCCTTGGCGGTGTTCTGGGCTTTGAAGTGGAAGAACTTGAGGAAGTTTGCCACCTCGGGCCAAACCCCAAGGTACGACTCGCAACAAGCCGTGTGATGCAAAAACTGCGCGATGGCGTTCGCGTCCAGGTGGTGAAGTTGGAGGTCAAAGAAGACGAAGAGCTGGAGGATGAAGGGGCTGACGGGAAGGCCGAAGCCGCGGGCGAAGTGCACAAGGAAGACAACATGCTCCCCGGCCGAGGGTCCGTCACCCGCTCCCCCTCCGGCGCAAGCCGGTGTTTCAAAAGAATCGACGAGGGAAGAAATCTACCCCGCCGATACTTGTAGACAAGATCATCGGTCACGAAGGACCTGCACAACCCACCTCGCTGCTCCGGCAGCATATCGGCAGAAGAGGCGGCCGTGGTGGATGGTGTGCGGTGGCTCCGGTGGCAACATAGAGGAGGCACAAGGAGAGAGGCGCGCTACAAGGCAGGAGGAGGAGAGCCGGAGAAAGAGGAAGTGTAAACCCCGCTCCCTTTCGGAGCCCTATTTATCCCCGTGGAGGGTACCACTGCCTCCTCACCTTCCGCTCGATGCTACGGCTCTGGATCCTCCGCACCGACGAAACCAGCCACAAAAGATACAACCTTTACCAGGATACAAGGCGCGCGCACTCTCCCCGAGCTGCTGTGTCAAGTGGCGTGCGCAGTTGCCAAAAACTGACACGACAACGCGGAAGTCCAACTGACGCGATGTGCGCCAGAGCAGCAGTCATGGCTGACGTCATCACCAACCTCATCAAACTGACGTTTCGTCTCTAGCTTCGCTAGTCGGTCACTGACTTCGCTGTCTACACCCAGTGGGCGGCCATTGATTCCATAGCCGATTAAATCCAGCCGGAAGCAAAAGCAACAGCCGGACATAGACAACCAACTACGTCGAGATGCAAAAAAAGAGCACGCAAGACCTTACCCACCGATCAAGTCCATACACGCTCGGGGACTAGTGTCGGGGGGATAACACCCGGGTGGGAAAAGCCAGTCACAAGTAGGCCGGCTCCAGAAGGAACAGGCCGCCTGGCCCTCAAGAAGTTCAACTCCACCTGCTTGGTGAGAACGGAATTGGCCGGGTGGCCGCTTCCACCCGGCTCACCTAGGATTTGATGGAGAGAACGGAAGGACTGAAGCTCCTTTTGGGGTATGCCTCTGGGTCTCCTCCGTCATCAGGAAAGCTTGCGTGCCGTCACGACCAGCGCTACCAGACGAAGATAAAGCAAAGTGGTCGGCTGACTGGCAAAAGCAGTCTGGGTGACCGTTAAAGCAAGGGTGACACCCCAAAGGAAGCCCGGGTGACCGCAAAAGAAGAAAGTGACACTAAAAGAAGGGCGGACTGGGTCCTGGCCCAACGTCTGGGCCCTGCAGCCGGCCCTGCCCAGTAAACCCTTATCCAAATAGTAAACCCTAGAGCCCAATTTGTAATCTGCCCCCCAAATCAGTATATAAGGGAGGGCAGAGCTGGGGTTCTAGGTAGGCAATAGGAGCAGGATAGAAGTGCTATAAACTAGTTCTCATCTTCCTCTAGCTCTTGATAGTATCTAAGGAAACAACTCCAGGAGCACCTGTACTGGGCATCCGCCCCTCATATAGTTCATCTTGCAGGAGTAGGGGTGTTACCTCGCTGAGAGGGCCCCGAACCTGGGTACGTCGCTGTGTTTGTAGTTTACCGTGCCCAACCCGTTACGTGAGCCACCGATTGCATCCAAGTGTCCCTTCTTTTCCATCCCCGATGGCTCTGCCGTGTTCCACACCACGACAACTATGGAATCCGGGGCCATGTTTTCAAGGAGTGTCCAAAACCTAGGATAGTATGTTACCAATGTGGAGAACCAGGACACATGAAAAATAACTGCTTAAAACCACAGTTAACTCGTGGATCGATAGCAGGAGTAATAGAACCAATAATGGGGTTATCATCTACTCAAAATATTCAGCCTAATCCAAATGGAGAAAGGAATGTAGGAGCATTTCGGGGGAAATGTAATAAGTGTGGAATCCTAGGACACAACAAATCATGTTGTCCGGAACATTAGGAGGATTATGGAACATTAGTGGGAAGAGACATAGCATCCACTAAATTACCATCAAAAGAGCGTGTAGGTGAAGAAGGTACATCTTCAGGAAAACGGAAGTATGAAACCATAAAAGAAGTCAATAATAGCGGCAACCGCAACAAAGAAAGTGGTAAGTCAAGGAATTATTAGTGATATAAGTTACCTTATACATGCATTTAAGGAGTTAGAGAATTTGCACCGCTATTTCCCAAGTATGTGGGTGTACCATCTGTTCCTCCTAAGATCATTAGAACATCTCAAGGGGGAGAGTGAATAATGAAGCCTCGAGAGTTCATATCCGGAGGAAGGTTTAGGAAAAAGTCAAAACATTCTTAAAAAGTAAACCATAAGTACTAAGTAAACCATAAATAGATTAATATTAGAGTCAAGCTATATTTTGCGAGAGTATAAACTAGAATCTTACCTTAATGAGACTTTCTAAAAACTTAGACACTTCTTGAATAGATGTCCAAATCTGAAAACACTCAAAAGGAACTGATCAGGGCAGAAGTGCCAGATTCAAAAGACGTCTATATATCAAATGAGTTTAGTAGTTGGCTCATTTCAAATCAGAAGAGGATCCAAGGAAAAGCTTGAATGAAGATACAACAACTATCTTCATCTTGGATTTAAAAGAGTTACCAAGATCTGAAGAAGTCAAGCCTATCTTCTAAAACGTAAGAGGGTACGAACTTCGAGAACAAAGTTTATTTTAAGGGGGAGAGTCTGTAACATCCCAGGATTAGGACCTAGAAATACAGAGGACACAGGTTTGTGCATTTCATTCATGCATAAGAAAATCCGGGAAATTTTCGCGCAAAATTAAAAGAGCTATAGAAGGATCTAGATCTCTCTTATACTGATGGAAACTTCGGAGCAAGTGCGGTAGATTTCGACATGACCTTTGTAGAATTCTTTGTTTTAGGGGAAAGTTTTTCAAACATGTATTTGAATTTCAATTATGAATACAAATGAATTTATAAATCACAAATGGAAATTGGAAATATTTAATAACTTAAAATGAAATGATTACAAAAATGATATAAAAAGAATTCTTTATTAATATATATACATATAGTATTACATTGATCTTTTACAATAAATGAATAAAAGTAAAGTATCAGGAAACAAATAAGTAGAAAAAGGAATTACATTACTGAAATAAATAAAAGAATTATTTATTACAACAATATATATATGACACTGTCTTTACAAAAGAATTGTAAAAGAAAAAGGAAATAAGTAAACTTTATTGTGTAAAATACAATAATACAATGTTTTTACAATATTCAAATAGAAAATAAATTAAAATATTTGATACTAAGAAACTTCTAAGCTACTGTTCTCTTATTCCCTTCATCATCTGACATTTTCTTTCTTCTTTTCATTTCCTGCAAACACAACAAAAATAAAAATAAAAAAGAACAAAAATAAAATAATAGAATGTTACTTGGATAGTTAGTTTTGCTCTAAAAAGTGAACAATGAAATGCACTGTTAAGTTTCATCATTGAGCTAATCTTTAAGGGGCAAGTTTCACCAAATTGAGCATTTGTTCTTAATTCAGTTATGGCCTTAGTACAACATCACAGGCTTGGAGATGGGCAAGTTTCACCATGGTAGTAAAACTAAAAAGATAAAGGTTTCCCAAATATCTAGTTCTCACTTGATCTCATCCACACCAAAAGGTCCCACTTGCAAGAATCTTGCACACCAACATGTCCCACTTATAAGCAGCTTGCACATCAACATGCAGTTATCTGCTGTGAACACAAGAGCACATCAGGGGAGGATAAGAAGGAACCAGTCATGGCAGCTCACTGTTGCTAGCTACTCCTTCCACCCTAGATCATTTCTTAGCACTAAAACTCCCAAGCTCCACACATAAACAACAACATCATACAATCAGATTATCACTGATCTATCCACACAAATCACAAACACTCCGGTTGCTTTAGAAAGCCATCCAGAATTCTGGACAAGGGGAAGATCAAGATCAAGCCAGTATCAGTTCCAGGAGGAGAAGGCTACCAAGATCAAGACCAGAGCACTAGGCCAAGCTCACCAAGATACAACACACCAAGCAGCCACATGCATCAAGGTAGAAACTCACTAGATCACTAGCTAGATCTGGTAACATACATGTTCTTATCATTTCAAGCAATATAATCACTTAAGGAGATAAAGCTTTCAGTACTACATAAAACAGTTATGTTAGGGACATCCTAGAGCTTAATTGGGCATCAGCTTATGCATCATTGGCAGCCGCACATAAATTTCTTTTTAGATAGTCAAGCAGTCAAGCCAACAAATAAATCATGTCCAGAAATCAGAAAACTAGCAACCACATCCTCCATAACTTTGGATTGTGAGGATAGATTTCTCTCAAATCCACATAGTAATGCTATGTTGAGTCATCATAGAGAGTTTGGTAGTCAAACTTCAGCATCTGTTCTTATATTGAATTTGGCCTCAGCCTAGTGCATCATGGGCAGATTTATGAAGCAAGTGAAGTATCTTACTTTATTTAACTTGTCTCACAAGATAGTAGTACACACAAGGAAATGGTACAAGAGTGTACAAGCAACCTAATCCAACTAATAATCATCCAGATCTAGTCTAGGAGATCAGTAGGGGTCAATTTGCACATCTGCATACATTCCTATATATGTAGTACATCAGAAGGATTAGTTGTTTAGTGGATCATCTAATCTAGCAACTAAATCATAGCAAGAGAGGTTCCATTTAGTACAGCCAGCCATATGGCAGTAGATCATGTTACTATAAATCACTACTATGCACACTCATTAAAAGTTAACTAAGATCCTCAAGTCATTAAAAGTTAAAATCAATCATTTCACTAGTCATATTTCTACTCGATATCATTTTAAGAAATCTAGATATGTCTGATAGGAAATAAATATTATCACTGGACCATAAGTTCAGTACATCAGGTCACACATAGTACTTGATTTAGATCATGCTTGTACAAAATCTACTGATCTATAGAAGCATTCCAGAGCTAAAGGAACATCCAAGTAGCCAAACCAAGCATATCCTACATATATATATATATATCAAAGATATACACTGAAGAAATCCATCAATTGAATAACCAAAGAAGTTGGGGAAGTGTACAAGTTAAAGTAAACAACACAATTTTACTCAAGATATTACATGCATATGATCAGATAGTTAATTGTCATCCAAACCAAGAGCAAAATTAAAGAATCATCTAAAACTAAAGCATCTATCAGTATAACCTAATCAAGTGCATTTTGGCTATCTTGTGAGCACCAAATTGGTATATCACCACAACAATAGTTTAGGATTTAGGAGTCTGACCATCTGAGATAGATTAATTATCTTAATCATAGGAGTAGCACATGTCCAGTAACACTACCTGATCACAAATGATCCCTAGAACCAACAGATACACTGCCCGACCCTAATCCAATCAGCACCACATATCAAATCCAAGATTTCCAGAACCTAAGACTGTGTTCCAAACCTAACCAAATTCATCGGCTCGAAGGCCAGTCACATAAGCATTACCTGTCTAGAGACATGGTTGCTATAGCAGACAAGAAGGCCGACGCCAGGGTTGCAGAAGCCTGTCGTCCCACCGGTGTCGAGTTCAGAGTAGATGACATTACCATCACCACGATACCCTTGAAACATCCATAGCACCACCATCGCCACACCCAGATCCACCACTGGTACACCACCACTCTAATAAAACCATCCAAAAAACCTTGGGTAGTGGTGGACATCAACCAAGAGCAACTGCCAACGACATGACTTAGAGACAGAGTAGAAATATGCGCGCAGGTAGGGAGAATGTAACAGCACTGGAGGTTCAATAGATACAGAGGTGGCGGAGCCAGGCCAAAAAGTGCAGGTACCGGAATTTGTCGGCGATGGCCGGACCGGAGCGGCAAGATTAAGATTCTCAGAGGTGGCGGAGCAGAGAGGAATAAATCGCGATAGGGGAGGTTATAGATCATAGCAAGGTGGACCAAAGCCCCATCTTACCGGTGCCGGAGAGGGCGGGAGCAGCCGGAGCCAAACGATGGCGCGACAGCGCCCAGGAGATCATAGGCATGCGTGGTGTGCCCAGGTGCGAGGAGGAAGAGAGGGCCCTGGGGTGAGATGTGTTATCCTTAAGCCGAGCTGGGCTGGCCTATTGGGCCAAACCAACTCAGTCCGTTGGACCAGATTCATTTACACCCAATTGGGCCACAGCCATCAAACAATTTTTTCCATTAAATAAACTCTATAAAATAATTCCAATACATATGAAATTATATCAAATCCTAAAAATACTAATAACATATAAAATTGTTATATATATTTATATATAATACTATCCAATAAAGAAAATATTAATTATATATTTTTAGCATAATAAAACTTAAATTTAATATTTTAGTGTAAGAGATACTTTAAGGAATTATCTAAAAATAGGGATAATACATAAAATAATTAAAAATCATTTAAAAATATATATAATACTTTTTGAAATAAAAATATTAGCTTGTACTTTCATCTAATAAAATAAAACATATATTTAAAAACACTTATAACTTTATAGAATTTTAGGAAAATGAGGAAGAGCCCTAAAAATGTGTAAAAATCAATCTTGTGTATTAAAATAACTCTACAATTTTATAAAAATACTAACTTAGATTTTTACAAATAAAACATAAAGCAAATATTTAAAGACACTTAATTCTTTGAAGAATTTTGTAAAAATGAAGATAATACTTAAAAATAAATAAAATTCATTTTTAAGATCTGTAATAAGTATATTTTACTAGAAAAATACTGTGTATATTATTCAAAAACATTTTAATAACCTAAGGTAATATAATTCATTTACTTATTTTACTAAATAAAATCACCACTTTGTTAATTCTTTAAATTTATTTTACTGAGAAAGAAATAATCAAATTTCTTAATAAAAACACTAAATCCTTTAAATTTAATTATTAAGTCTAAATCCGTAATCATAATTTATAATAAAACTTAAGTATAACTATTAACTTTTACATATTTTTTAAAATCTTTAATTCAAAATAAACTCCTTTTAAATAAATATTATATATCACTCATTTATAAGATGGTGAATAATCTTCATCTCTTAACCACTCTTCAAAATGACTCTAAACCCTATCAAATTTATAAGATCATCTAATTATGCTCCCATTAATAAGTTGCATGTTATTAAACTCATCTTTCACTTAAATTAAAAGGAAGCATCCATAATCATAATTGTCAAAACCCTAAAACTAGATGATGTTCTAAAAGACACTACATCTTAAGATTCATTTCTATTTTTATAGTTAACTTTGGTCTAAACAAACATAAACATCTCATTTGATGTTTATTTATGTTTTTATAGTTAACTTTGGTCACTTGTACCATCTATTAAAATATGATAACTCAACATCATTCGTAACCATATCAAACCATAATGTAAAACCTAATAACCCTTAAGACTGATTAACCTTAACTGAACACTAGTTTCTTCAAATGTTATTCTTTTTGCCACTTCAAACAACAAGTCTATAATAGTTCCTTCAACTCTTAACAACTCACATTACTTTATCCTTACTTGTATATTTTGGATTGTTAACACTTAAGAACCTTATAAATGCCATTTCTTATGAAATAAACTTAAATATAAACCCAATCTTAAATAAGATACCTAAGATCAACTCATTTATAATGCTGAGAGTTTCACTTTGGGAATTATAAATTGCATAGCATTATTTATGCATAATGGCATCTCGCGTCTTTAAGCATTAGTCCTTACCGGACCAATGATGCTGATTTTAGATATGAGATCTTCTGTTGTCTTGAAGACCGTGAGTGCATAATCTTGCAATCACAAAAGGCAAGTTCACACTTGCTCATGTCCTTTGATTTTTTTCTATAAAGTATTTTGCAACCTGCATTTAAAAAAGGGTCAGAAAACACTATTTTCATAATATTATGATTATAGGTAATTTACCTTGAGGTAATAACCTTCAATGGAAATTTCGGTGGTAAAGGAACATATTATCTAGGACCTAACAACCAATGTTGCCAATGATTCTTGCGCTATATATTACGCGTTAACAATGAGATTTCGAATTGGATAGAGAAGACAGCTGGAACGGATCCCTTTCACATGCCAATGGATGACCGGGCCGTTGTTGCAACTCCTCTTGTAGAGGGTTAGCAGGTTATGGGTGGGATACCTCAACGTCCCACGGCTTATGGTATCTATGAGGGTTGTACACCTTAGGCTGCTATTAGAAACAAGTTGTATCCTAAGCCTGATGTAAAATCCGTCAGGTATGAGGGGTCGTGGAGAGGGATAGTGATTGGCTTGGATCTTAGTCTGGGCCTCATACCAAGGAAGTGTGAACGAGCTTATAACTCAGATGTGCATCAAAGCTAAGATCTCTCATGGGTAAAGTAACGCACCTCTGCAGAGTGTAAGAACTATAACTTGTTACTCCATGTTTCGGGAAGGAGCTACGAACGCGGAAGGAAAGGAACTCCATGAAATTTCTGGTAAACCTGTGAAGGCTGACGAACATAGCTTTTCAGAAAAAAAGCAACCTTTGAAGATTTTTTTTTGAAAACTTGCATTGCCTACGACCTATGGTCTATGGCTGTAGATAGTGCATCAAACACTTCTCTTTAGTGAACTTGCTGAGTACGCTCGTACTCAACCGTATCTTCTTAACCCTTGCTAGATCTTAGAGAAACCAATGGCATTCCCTGGAAATAAGTTAGTTCAAGAGTTGAAGATATCTACTGGAGATCAATGAAGTCGAAGACCTTACCAGAAGCTATGGAAGTCGAGCTGAAGTGTAGAATATAAATAAAACTCTAGAATCTAGAACCTACTTATGTACAACAATACTATACTAGCAATTGCAAGCCTTATATATATACTAATAGTAGTATTACTTAAGTAAACTCCGAGTGGATCTTTCTAGTTCCTTCTGTATATTATTCGTCACTATTCGAGGAAGTTCGCTGGATCTTTTTTAACATGTTATATGTAATCTAAAGTAATGTCTTGGACCCGCGATATTTCTATTGTACCACTCTAAGGGATATAATACAAATGGAACGGTGTTCCATTGGTGCTATGTCAATGACAATAGTATACTACATCATGAAGTGGTATGCTGGGTAACCGCAGCTGTTATCAGAGCATATGCTTTGACCTTAGGTTGGAAACCTAGTAAATGGGCAGAACATGTAGGTTGGATAGTGACTATAGCAAGCCATCTTATCTACACCATATCTCCTTGTACGGGTGATGGATATTCACTTGAGAATAACCGTGTCACACCTTAGTGGGATTTTTAGGTTATTTTTCTTATAGAATGGTTGCTTATCTACTATTTATATTAGGAAGAACCTATCAATTATTTCTTAAGTAGGCAATATATCTTATATTAGACTATTCTATACTATAACTAGACTAGAGTAGCATATCACCAAGTCAGAGTACCTCATAAGGGAGTAGTTAATCATGGTGTTATCTTACTAAGAGAAGCCATGAAATGAAATAAAACTTTGCTATTATATTTTTACTAGTGGTACATACTAGGGGAGTACGCCCCAAAACCTTAAACAACATGTTATTGTAGGTAAAGTAACTGATGTTTTTTTAACTAAAAGCTATTACATGAAGAATAAAATCTTATCGAGAGTAACAAATAGGGTTATGCTTATCTAACCCCATGCAATATGCCGAATCCATTAGTGGCATGAATAAAAAGGTAGTATTCTTGTAGTACAACTAGATTTAGATAGGTTATGAAACCGGTTAAAACTTGAGAATTATCCGTTGTCATCATAAATATGCTTAGAGAATTTAAGATTAGAAACAAAGGGTAGAATTGTAAGGATGATGTTTAGTATAACTCCATGGATAATTAAGTTATAACCAGTTATAGAGTGAATTAACCAACTATCACTAGAGTTGGATCAATTTTTTCCAAAAGTTATCCCTTTGCAAATGGGCAAATGGTGTAATTTAGGAGGCAAAGAACATTATGAGCCAAACAAATAGTATATAATGCTAGAAGTCCATACACTAATATGTATCAAAAATTGTAGTGTATAACATCAAAGCCTAAGTACAACAGATGTTTTAATCGATGTACTATTTCTACAGGCTTTGGATGTATGTTTGCTAGAGGTAATATTTGGATTTGTTGGATTTTATTGTGTGACTAGGTCTATGCATGAAGTTTGAACTTTATGGGCATATGCATGATGTTACATGGAGTCCTTACTTGATGTACAGGTCTAGAAGGGAAAATGGGTTCGCGTGAGGGATATGCGAATTATCACTATGATGTTGGAAAGATGAAGGCTCATGAGATGTTGGTGATACAACAAAAGGAGGCTAACAAGGCAATTCTAAAGGAAGGATCAAATCAAAAGCCATATTTAACCAACCATGAAGAAGTTCTTTAGTATATGAGGGGTATGGAAGAAGGAAGAAAGGTTGAAACAGAGAGGCAGCACCAGTTTTACCAGGAGATATTAAAGGTTAGGCAAGAGAAGCAATTCAAGGAATTACATCCAAGGGTTAAACTGGTGGAATTCTTAGAAACTGAACCTTGGGGTTTCTCCATGGTAGAAGAACCTATGGAGGAGGACAATTGGTTAATGGATACATCCCGTCAACTTAAAAGTGTGGGATGCAAGGATGAAGAAAAGGTGCGCTATGCAACCTATCTATTGACAGGAACCGCAACCATGTGTTGGGAGAAGTCCAAGTTCATGATCCCGGAAGGAGGTGTCAATACCTGGGATGAGTTCAAAAAGAAGTTTCGAGAAGAATTTGTTCATCAGAACAATGTGAAAAGGAAAGATAATGAAGACTTAGAGAAAAAGAATCTTCCTGTCCTAAAACATGTACGAGAGTTCAACCGTTTATCCAAGTACATTAGTGAGAAAGTAAACAGGGAGGCGAAACGACAAAGGAAATTTATGAAAGGACTACAAGCAGTTATGAAGATGCAGCTCAGGATTGTGGGTGCAAAGGAGTTCCAGGAATTGTTGGATAGTGCACATATATCAGTAGATGATGAGATTGTTGCACCTGAAGGAAAGAAAAAGAGAATTCAAAAACAGACCACAACATGTCAGGTCAGAGGACATATGATGAAGAATTATCCGGATCCACATATGACATACAAACAGAGAATATATGTCACAACTATGGAATCTGGGGCCACGTTTTAAAGGAGTGTCCAAAACCTAAGATAGTATGTTACCAAAGTGGAGAACCAGGACATATGAAAAAGAACTGCTTAAAACCGCAGTTAACTCGTGGATCGACAGCAGGAGTAATAGAACCAATAATGGGGTTATCATCTACACAAAATATTCCGCTTGATCCAATTGGAGAAAGGAATGTAGGATAATTTCGAGGGAAATGTAACAAGTGTGGAATCCTAGGACACAAGAAATCATGTTTTCCGGAACATCAGGAGGATTATGGAACATCAGTGGGAAGAGACATAACATCCACCAAATTTGATATGGCGTACAGGGGCTACTAGTCGCGCGGAGACGAACGGGCATGTCTGGGAGGTAGCTAGGGTCATGGCAAGTGAAGGTACGCGCGGTGAGTGCGAGGCGCGGCATGTGGGCGCGTGTCGGATGCAGCGCTCTGGCGTGCTCTCGGCATGGCAGTAGAGAACTCGGCGGTGGATGGTGGGCTGTCTCCTAAACATCGTGGATGGGCGCGTCTCTTCCTCCTGCGACCTGTCCATGGTCAACCGGCGGGTGAGCGCCGGGTGATACGTTGGAAACGTATCTATAATTTTTGATGCTCCATGCTTGTTTAGTATCTACTTTTCTTTCCTTTATCTACACTTTGAGGTGTTTTTATATCTTTTCTGGAACTAACCTATTAACAAGTTGCCTGTTTTCTTCTGTTTTTTGATCCAGAAAGGCAAAAAATCAATATTCTCGAAATTGGACGGGACAAAAGACAAGGTCAATATTTTACCATGAGGGACAAGAATCCAGAATACGAGATGGACACGCGAACCAAGTTGGCTAGACCCCCTATGCGCGGGTGGGCCCTGCGCCGCGCCTGGGTAGGGTGTGGGGGCCCTGGCCGCCTCCCGGCCTCGCCTCTTCGCCTATAAGAAGCCCCGGTGCATAAACCCTAAGTACCCGATCAATATTCCACGAAACCTTCTGTAGCCGCCACCACCGTCGTCCCTAGATGGGGGGGATCTAAAGTTCTTCCCGGCACCCTGCCGGAGGGGAGATCATCCCGGAGGCCTTCTCTCCGGTATGATGCGTGAGTAGTTCCACCATGGACTATGGGTCCATGTAGTATCTAGATGGTTGTATCTCCTCCTTGTGCTTTCATGTATAGATCTTGTGAGCTCCGTTCATGATCAAGATCTAATATATTTGTACATGCATGCTGTGTTTGCGGGGATCCGATAGATATTGAGATTATTATGTCAGATTGATTAATGGTTTTGTCTTTATGATTCTATCATGTTTGTGTTGTTTGTGATCTTGCATGCTCTCTGTTGTTAGTAGATATCTTGGCCGAGTAGTTGCTAGTGACTCCAAGAGGGGGTATTTATGCTCGATAGTGGGTTCATGCCTCTAGTTTCGAAGGGAAGTGACAGAAATCTCTTCGGTTGTAGATGTGTTGTTGCTACTAGGGAGAAAACAACGGTCTCTTGTTCATGTAACAAGTGGATTGTTTACCTTACACACTTTTCTTAAAGCAGTTGTCTGTTGCTTGCAACTTAATACTGGAGGGGGTTCGGATGATAACCTGAAGTTGGACTTCTAGTCATAGATGCAGTTGGATGCCAGTCTATGTATATTGTTGTATTGCCCAATCGAATCTCATAGGATCTTTTTGACTAGTATTGCATTGTTATGCCTTGCTCAGTTCCTGTCAATTGTCCTGCTGTAATTTGTTTACCCTTCATGCCATGTAGTTTATCTAAGGAGAGCACCTCTAGTGAACTATGGACCCCTGGTCCAATCTTTACGATTGATACATCTTCCATTGTTACTTGTTTACTTGCTGCAAACCGTTACCTTCCACACCATATGTTTAATCCTTTGTTACAGCAAACCAGTGAGCTTGACAACCTCACTGTTTCGTTGGGGCAAAGTCTTGAGTTTGTGTTGTGCAGGTATCCGTGTTGCTTGCAACACCTGTGTGACATTTTCTTCCTCCTACTGGTTCAATAACCTCGATTTCTTACTGAGGTAAAACTTGTTGCTGTGCTGCTTCACACCTTGCTCTTGGGGTTCCCAATAGACTCCACGTCAAGCACCAGGTTCTCTAGTGCCATCACGGAGTCACCATCATCGGGCGGCATGACACTGGTGCAAATGGCAGAGGGAGTGCTAGTTCAATGTAGTGTTCGGCACAAGGGGAGACCAGGGGAGTGAAATGGGGGCAAATTGGTTGATCAATTACTGCTCACCACAGTAGAAGTTAGGCAAGGTTGATCTGTGTCCACCAGGTGTTTGATGAAATGACTGCATGAATTCAACATTTGAATTTCTGGATGAATTTTGGTGAGTGATCTTGTCATAAGCTTGGTGGTGTCTAGTTGCTTGGGTTTGGCAAGGTGAATTGATTTTGTTGGGTTTTGAGAAATGGCTATCTTAGTACCTATTAATGATTCAATTTTGAATTGTCGTTTAAATAGATTTGGATTTTGTTTCTTTTGGTTTGTAAATTGGGCTTGGGTTCATTGTTACTTGGTCTAGCAAGGGGTGAAAAGAATTGGATTTGTTTCTGTTAGAAATCTTTGACTAGGAACACCCAAAGTGGTCTAGTGAACAAGTGGCCAAAATGACCATTTGCTCCTATTTCTTATATTTGATTTTTTTTCTTCATTTTATTCTGCTTGGAAATGATCTAGATGATATTGTTTTCATCTTTAAACAAATCCTTATGATTCATAGCAATCAAACATGAAAAATGCAATCATTCATGCATTAATCACACACAGACATGCATTCATATTAATTTTAATAATAAAAGTTTTTATTAACCCTAAACTTGGGTGATTAGAACTTGATAATCTTGTTTAACATTTTTGGGATGTTACAAACCTTCCCTCCTTAAACAAAATCTCGTCCCGAGATTTAAGAAAAAGAAAAGGAACTAAAGAGATCTGGAAACTCAGTCCTAATGTAATATTCTCGCTCACAAGTAGCTTGTTCTTCAGTATTGTTACTCCACTGGATCTTGAGAAACTTAATACTTTGGGTTCTGGTGGTTCTGAAGGCTTCTTCCAAAATACGAATGGGTACTTCACGATAGGTTAGGTCCTTGTTGATCTCTATGGTTCTGTGATCAATATTCTTGAAAACTTCGGTCTTCTCCAGAATTTCTAGGCATCTGCGAAGTAACGAGATATGGAACACATCATGCACGGCTGACATCTCCTCCGGCAGTTCCAGTGATATGATACTTCTCCTCGGCGATTCAAAATCTTGAAGGGTCCAATATATCTGGGGGCTAACTTCCCTTTCACACTACAAGGAATCTGCTGATACATGACCCTCCATTTTCGTCACTGAATCGTCATTGTCTACAATATATGACGATCTTATGACGAAAAACATATCGTCAAAAACTGAGCGTCAGTAATTGCATACAACGATGTTTTTTCTGAAATCATCATAACCGTCTATGACGATATTGGATCATCATAACCGTTATGACGATCCAATATCGTCATGGGATATCTTTCCAGGCCAGGTTAGATCCTACGTGGCCAATCCGACATGGCAAAATTATGACGAAACAAGAACGTCGTAGTGCAAATTCAGCCCAATCCAATGCGGTGACTTATTTGGGCTGAGCCTAATAACTATGGCGTTTTTTCTTAGTCCAGGAAATTTACAGTACGTCTCATTTTGGGCCTTGGCCTATTTACGATCCATTTCTTTAGGCCTTGGCGTATTCAAAGTCTAATTGTTTTAGGCCTGCCATTAGCCTTTTTACCTTTTACAATCAGATACTTTGCTCCACAATTAGTCATTGGGCTGGCCTTTTTAAAGCCCAACACAATTCAGATTATATTCATTCGGGTTGTACATGCAAGTACATGTTTGAAGCCCAGGAATTTCTAGATAAATAATTAATCAATTTTTATTGCAAAATGATACATACCACATTTCAAAATGAACTAACCAAATTTTCAAATAAACATACCATATGATCAAATGACCAAATAATCACTCCTCGTACATTACATCAAAACAAAAAATTAATGCATACAACCAACAAGCCCACTGCCCAGCACCTCCAGGGTCGCCAATGATCCATCGTAGTGCCCAGCACCTCACTGGCTTCCTCCACTCCACCTAGGGTGTCACTGCTCTCCCAGCAACTCACCCAGGTGTGTTCTGCTACAGCTTGACCTACACCAACCACAAACAAACACCCCATATCAGACTACCAACAACAAGCGTAGATCATCCAATGTCATTTAGCTTCAAGTAAAGAACAACATGATCAAACAGTCAAAACACAAACTATACCAGGTCGGATACAACAAATATACTAATAGACCATTTGAGATCATGGTAAGGATCAACAAATGTTATCTTCACGGTCGGATACAACAAGTATTTCTGAGGACTAGAACAACAGTAGACTCAATAGTAATGCATCGCATCATGTCCCATCGTCAACCAAGTAAGAAAGAGAATATGATATACTGAAGACTTATCTAATCAGTCGGAGGAGAGCAGCAGCAGCAGGTTGGCTTCAACGTCGCGTAGGTAGCGCATCTAGATGAACATGCCGTCCTTCTGATGCACCTCCGACCATCGTCGGACACGGGCTTTCATATGTCATGGTTCAATAACCTGTATAATGACATGATCGACCTTTTTACTAATTTGTTTGTCAACACAACCAACAAATCTGAGCATAATAAGGAGCTAGAAAGTTGCACAAATAAGCAATCGATAAAATCTAATAAGTTACGATGTTATTATTCAAGTTCTCCATCAACTAGACAACATCACAACCTGTACTACTATGCTACTTTTTTCAATCACACAGAGATAATGTGTGCATGGGAGTTACCTTGATGTGCCCGAACTTCGCCGGATCTTGTTGTCCTTCTTCCCATCGTCGAGCACCTCGCCGGATCTGCCCGAACTTCGCCATCATTGACCCGGCCGGGGTCCTCCCCACTAGTTGTCGCCAGATCTCCGCACTAGTGGCCACGCGGTCGATGCGGGCAGGTCGGATCGACGGAGCACCATGCACGTATCCACGCGCGTGTCGGCGGGCCAACCCACCGCGACACCGTGGCTTGTTGAGGGCCGCCGCCGATCTGGTCTGGTTGGGAGAGAATGTGGTGCGGGGTCGGATTAGGGTGGAGGCGGCGCATCTGGGTAGCAGGGTAGGCCTTGGCCTTGGCTGTGGCAGGGGAAGGGGAGGACGAGACCGTGGCCTTGGTTGTGGAAGGGGAGGACAAGACCGTGGCGGTAAGGGTGGGGAGTGGCGGTAAGGGCAAGGTGAGGAGGAGGAGGAGATCGCGATCTGGAAGACGAGCAAACTGGCAGCGGGATGCTGGGAGGGAGGGAGGTAGGTCGGCGTAGGGTTAGGGTTAGGGATGGAATCCTGGAACCACACGAGGTGCGATGGGTTTATGGTCGTTGGATCGGTGTCGAGGACGTCCCAGATCGGTTTTCTGAGGCTGATCCGTGGGTAGGCCAGTCCTCCCTCCTGATTGGCGGGATTTGGGTGTTTATTTTCCGAGTGCAAAAACAGTTTGTTCTGTTAAATATCCACCAAATGAATTTTGCAAAATGCTACCATTCTATTTTCAAAAATACTAGACCACCTAACATGCAGAATGTCTCAACCGGGGTATCTCAAACCTTTCCGTTCACCTCTAGCAAAAAAGACAAATTCCTGCCGAACCAGTAGGAAGTGGGTCCGGTTTAAACTACAGGTACATGATCTGATGCTCATGATTTTTGGCAAAAATCATTTTTAGACTCACAATATGCTATTTCATCGGAGATCCAATGCAAGTTTAGCGAGGCTCAGCCCCTAGCTAAGAACCTTCGTGCCCGTCGTTTTGACCATAGTTTGAAACGGGCATAAAAAATTCAAAAACGGTCCGATAAACGCAAATCCTTCGCGTGGTGTCTTCTTATGTGACATAGTTGCAAGGAAAAATACCAAACTTGGTATATTGCAAGCGTGTCAAAAAACGTTCTCGGAAATGAGCTATCATGTTCGAGGTTTCATGGCTTCCGGACCAAACGACCAATGTTATGGCCAGAATCGCGGCATAGTTTGTTATAATGTGACCATATTGTGCACACATATGTATAATGGTATGGCGAACAATGTTGCAGGAGAAAGTTTTACTTTTGGACACAAGGAAAATCCGTTTTCCATTTTCCGAGCGCAAAAAACGGGGCATTTTATGAAGCAACCACCAAATGACATTTTTAGAATGGTACCACCACATTTTGTAAAAATACTAAACCACCTAACATGCACAATGTCCCAACCGGGGTATCTCAAACCTTTCCGTTCACCTCTGGCAAAAAAGACAAATTCCTGCCGAATCGGTAGGAAGTGGGTCTCGTTTGAACTACAGGTACATGATCCGATGCTCATGATTTTTGGAAAAAAACATTTTTATACTCACAATATGCTATTTCATCGGAGATCCAATGCAAGTTTAGCGAGGCTCAGCCCCTAGCTAAGAACCTTCGTGCCCGCCGTTTTGACCATAGTTTGAAACGGGCATAAAAAAATTCAAAAACGGTCCGATCAACGCAAATCCTTCACGTGGTGTCTTCTTATGTGACATAGTTTCAAGGAAAAATACCAAACTTGGTATATTGCAAGCGTCTCAAAAAAACCTTCTCAGAAATGAGCTATCATGTTCGAGGTTTCATGGCTTTTGGACCAAACGACCAATGTTATGGCCAGAATCACGGCATAGTTTGTGATAATGTGACTATATTGTGCGCACATATGTATAATGGTATGGCGAACAATATTGCAGCAGAAAGTTTTCCTTTTCGACACACGGAAAATCCATTTTCCATTTTCCGAGCGCAAAAAACGAGGCGTTTTATGAAGCAACCACCAAACGACATTTTAGAATGGTACCACCACATTTTTTAAAAATACTAGACCACATAAAATGCACAATGTCCCAACCGGGATATCTCAAACCTTTCCGTTCACCTCTGGCAAAAAAGACAAATTCCTGCCGAATCGGTAGGAAGTGGGTCCGGTTTGAACTACAGGTACATGATCGGATGCTCATGATTTTTGGCAAAAATCATTTTTAGACTCACAATATGCTTTTTCATCAGAGGTCCAATGCAAGTTTAGCGAGGCTCAACCCCTAGCTAAGAACCTTCATGCCCGCTGTTTTGACCATAGTTTAAAATATGCATAAACAATTATGGCCAGAATCACGGCATTGTTTGTGATAATGTGTGGTCAATTAATGATGCAAAACATGTTTAAAATATGTCATTTAGACATATTATTTATCGAATTCCGATTTACGGATTAAAAATAATGAATTATGCAAGATTTAAGTAATTTATAAATATTTAAAAAGATTGGGAATTTTAGTTATTCATAATTAATTATAGATATAATCTTCATATTTTTCTGATCAATTTATATATATATATATAAATTTATTTTAACTTAACAATAAAAAGAAATGAATTATGCCATATAAAAGCGTTTTCCAGAATTTTAAAGCAAAATAGATAGAAACAGAAACTTTTCTCACCTAGAGAGAGGGAGCCACTGATAATGACGGGTGGTCCATAGGACGCTGACTGGACATTGGTGTGGTTGGGTGTTTTGTACCGGTGTAAATCTAGACTGGCTCAATGGCATGTGGGCCTCGTTTAGAAAACTTTAAAGAAAAAACTAAACGTGAGGAGAATAGGAGGATATGTTCCATTTAGGCCTAGGCCCAACAGAAGAGGTTAAGTTCATTAAGGACCGGTGCGTTGTTTTCTACAAGAACGAGCCAGTGGCCTGTTGGTTAGTGTGTGCGGGAGTGATCGAGAGGGCGCGGGTTCGATCCCCCAAAGGGACGTATTTTTATGGCATTTCACAAAATAAGGTGGGGCCTCGCTGCTAGTTCGCCGATGGGGATAACTCGTCATGGTGCGGGTGGGGCCTGCTTGTCAGTTTGCTGGTGGGGTTAACTCGTCAGGGTGCGGATGGGGCCCGCTTGTCAGTTGCGTGGTGAGGCCTGCCTGTCAGTTTGGTGGTGGGGCCAACTCGTCAGTTTGGTTGTGGGGCCTGCCTGTCAGCTTGGTTGTAAAAAATATTTATAATAGATAAATATTAACACATTGAAAAACAACTTATGCAAGAAATGAGAGGTAGACATGACACATATGCCCAATTTATGATGTGGCTCACTAGTAATATTAATAAATCTGAATTTAGACATTACGACAATTTAAATTGGTCATAATAGGCTACAAGTAAGATCCTAAGCCATATTGTGCAGACTATGACGATTTCATCTAATAGAATTACGACGATTTTGACACAAAACATCATAATTATACATGGTTTTGACCTCTCTAAATGGCCTATGACCATCTTGTGCGAAATCGTCATAGATTTATGACAATTTAATTTCGCGTCACTACGAGAAGGTCACAAGTGAACACATTTCTTGTAGTGTCACTTGGAAATGTTGCATTCCATTCAAGGGTGATACTTTCAGATACACAAAATATCCGATAGTGAAGGCCACATCTCGACGTCTCTTGTCGGCATAACTCTTTTGTCTGGATTGGGCGGTCTTAAGGTGCTCACGGATCTTTTGAACTTTCTCTACGGCTTCTCTTAGGATGTCGGGTCCAAAAATCTAACTCTCTCCTACTTCCGACCAATTCAGTGGGGTACGACACTTCCTTCCATACATAAACTCAAATGGGGCCATTTGCAAACTGGCTTGGTAATTGTTGTTGTATGAGAATTCTGCGAAAGGCAGATAGTCTTCCCATTTAGATCCATATTCCAACACACAAGCTCTCAACATATCTTCGAGTATCTACTCGTTCTGTTTGTCCATCAGTATGCGGGTGATAAGCTGTGCTGAAATCCAGTCTGGGTCCCAGTCCTTCTTGAACTTTCTTCCAAAATATCAAGGTAAACTGGGTTCCTCGATCCGACACAATGTTCTTGGGGATTCGATGCAAACTGACTATCCTAGCAATGTACAATTCTGCTAGCTTGAGCTCTGATAAGTGGTCTTGACTGGTAAGAAATGAGACACTTTAGACAGTCTATCCACTATGACCCAAATAGAATCATTTCCCCTACTATATGTAGGCAAAACGGTGATGAAATCCATTCCTACGGAATCCCATTTCCATTCTGGGATCTGCAAAGGTTGCAAAAGTCCCGCTGGTCTCTGATGTCCCGCTTTGACTCTCTGACAGATATCACATGTGACACCCCCGAGATCAGGTCTAAACAAATCCTAGACCTCCGTCTGACATAAGCTTAACCTTGAGCTCGAGAATATCCAGTGAAGAATCGGAACACAACAATGACCCTATGACAAAAAACTTTATTACATCAAGCTCATAACTGAGCGAAGAGCCAAATTATTACAAGCAAAGGTCACTGACCACAAACATCAAACAATGGAAGGCACATTATGCTATTAAGTATAGCAAACTTAACAAATGGCCTAAGAGGCCTGAAGCATAATGATGACGTCCCAGCCCATAGACTCCAGGCTGCCGGTCGGGAACCCCAAGCTACTCGTCGGTGTCGATGTTTGTGTTCAGTCTTCAAATGGTAATATCTCCAATTGGAGATTTTCTCATTTAGGTGTGTTCATCCCATAAATGCTCTCGGATCTTCCATAAGTGTCCAATACCTTAAAATTATCACAAAAGAACAAGGTTTTGCTAAGTTGCGATATAAGTGTTATTGAAAGATCAACATCAATGAAACCCAGTGAAAACCAATGGCAATCCTTGATAAAAAGTGTCAAAATTTGGAGCTATCAACTTCCCCAAGATTAGCTGGTAATCTCCCTTGAGTGACAAAACTACAAATAATAATATCGAGAAATAAATTCAAGCAGAGAAACTCACAAGTGCAAGGCAGTATCATATTCCATCGTCACAAATCCTGCAACCTAGAATGAGCATAACATATCTGAACAATTGCACTAAAGTTCACTTCCTAACCACATAACTTGCTAGCTAATAATTCTTAAACTCAAATTATATTGTCAAAAAATTGGTTAGGCTTGTGAATCAATTCTTTCGGCGCCTCTCTTTTTATGAGAGTAACATCATTTTTAAGTAAGAATGCTTCAGTCAAATTAAGGGTGCACTAGTAGATGTCAAAATAAGTATAAACTTAGAGCTTTTCATTAACACCCACTTCAAAATTCGTATCCCTCTAACACCCTATATTTTCTTTGCCTTCCATGAACTTCAATCTTTTAAGTAGTGAGGCCATGCCAAGACTTTTATCAGGATCGAATAACTTCAGCACAAACTTTGATAGTATTTTCTTTTTCTCTAGTACTTTTTCCCATGGAATTAAAATTTTGCACACCGTAGCAATTCTACAAATGTCTCGCCCACTCATAGCCGAATCTGAGATGAACTCAAGATTGTTCGTAGGCCATAGGAGTTGATAGTTCCATGAAGTATTGGTACTTTTGTAATTCTCTTCAACATAAAATATTTCTTTTTAACTCATAAAGACAAGTTTGGAATGTCCCTCAACCACCGCAAAATTTCCATTCCATCAAACAATTGTTTTTTAAAAACTTTTATCAAGTCAAACCGTTAACATGTGGGGTTGAGGGTTGCTAAGATTAAGCCCATAAGACAAAAACATGGCACCAAAGTTGTCAATAAGACACTTTCTCATGTTTTTAAAATATTGGAATTTAATCCAATGCGGTTGTATTTCAAACTAAGAGTAATTGTCATAAGTCGGAACCAAAGTAGTGACACTAGCCTTGAGAGTATGTCTTAAAAGATAACAAGCTAAGCGTGGAGTGGAACTCAAGGGCAACCAAAAAACATAATATGTTCATGAATAAACTAACAAGAAGATGGAAAATAGGAATGTGATACCTCCTCTCTCTTGTTCGTTTCACACCCAAATTGACTCCTTGCGTTCTTCTCCAAAGCTAAGTCACTTGAAGTGAATAACTTGCAAAAAATCAAAAAGAAAACCGAGAGAGCTTCACACAAAACAAGATAAGAGCTACTCTAATTTTTTTGTGTTTCCTTTGAATCAATGCAGATTGAAAGTAAACATGCAACTAAAGAAATATAAACAAATTAAAAGAAGAAAAGAAAATATGAATACAAAAGGTGGGAAGGAGTTTAACCTCCACAACTGGTCTATCTGGAATCAATTATAGCCGCCATTATTGGGCGGCGACTGCTGGTGTGGATGATATGGGTAGTAGTTCAGAAAATCAGACAAGAAATGGGTAAATTCCTGCGTGAGAGTAATAACATTGGCGTTCACGTCATGTAGTGTATTCTCCACATGGCTGACGCAAGCCGCCACATGGTCAAAATCACTTATTGGGACATAGTAGTATCCTGGCTGAGGTGGTGGCATGCCCTGCTGCTGGAATTGGGGGAAGAGTTGTTGATGTTGGTGATGCTGGCCATAATCATCCTAGACCATGGTGTTCTAGTTCTCCTCCTCCTCCTAAGGGTGGTGTTGTTGGCTTCCTCCCGTGTTCTCCCAAGCGGGGTTTCCTCCTGGGGTACAATCCTTCCCGAGATGATCATTGCTTGTTGAAACTCCTCCTTGTCAACGACCCACTCTATTTTCTTAGAAAACCAAAAGCTTGAAGAAATGGAAGAAAAATTTGGTGAACTTCACTGTTAGGTTTATAATAAAATTGACCTGTAAATCAAACTTATCTCGGTGATTTCCATTGCCACGGTGTCTCCCTTCCTGAAGATACAATTCGCCAAGAAGGTGGAAAAGTAATGGATGGTGGGATTCTGGATGGTGGCGTTCTTCTTCCGCAAGAAATTCTGGATGGAGGATTTCTTCAGTGGTATCGAGCTCTCCCTCATAGGAAAACCCAAAGCCATCACAAATTTGATAGAAAGTAAGGCTCTTTGGATGCCCATTGAGCATGAAACTTATAGTGGAAGACGTTATTGGAGTGCGAGGTTGTCGTGGAAAATCAAAAGAAATTCCCACGCGGTGCACTCGAAGGTGTCGGGGTGAAAGGATGGCGAAAGGGGTCATACTGGCATTCTTATCCATCATGTCAAAGTCCTCCTTTAGACCATGGCGAGAGAGGAAGTCATTGCATAATGATACGTTGTAAACATATCTATAATTTTTGATGTTCCATGCTTGTTTAGTATCTACTTTGCTTTTCTTTGTCTACACTTTGAGGTGTTTTTATTTGTTTTCTGATACTAACCTATTAACAAGATGCCACAGTGCATGTTGCATCTTTTCTTCTGTTTTTGGTTCTAGAAAAGTAAGAAAATGAATAATCTCGAAATTGGACGGGACAAAATCCAAAGTAAATATTTTATCGTGGGGAACACGGAGCCAGAAGACGAGACGGAGGAGGGCCTTGAGGAGGCCACACCCCCTGGCCGCGCTGCTAGGCCTGGCCCGTGCCTGGGGGGTGCAGCCACCTCGGGCACCCCCTCGTCCTCCCTCTTCTCCTATAAGAAGCCCTCGATACCTAAACCCTAAGTACCCGATCAAGCTTCCACGAAACAGTCCGTAGCAGCTGCCACGATCGTCCCTAGAACGGGGGGATCTGAAGCTCTTTCCGGCACCCTACCGGAGGGGAGAGATCATACCGGAGGCATTCTTCATCACCATGCCAGCCTCTGGTATGAAGCGTGAGTAGTTCCACCTTGGACTACGGGTCCATGTACTAGCTAGATGGTTGTTTCTCCTCGTTTGTGCTACCATGTTAGGACTTGTGATCTCCGTTCATGATCAAGATCTAATCTATTTGTAATCATGCATGTTGTGTTTGCGGGGATCCAATGAATATTGAGATTACTATGTCATATTGGTTAATGATTCTATCATGTTTGTGTTGTTTGAGATCTTGCATGCTCTCCGTTTGTAGGATTGATTCCTATAGGAATTTTTCCTAGGGAATCATTTGCACTAGGTTGCATAGAAAATCTAACATCCACTCAAACCTTTTTTTAGAACCCTTTGCTTTTACTTTGATGGAATCAAACGAACTTTCTAGCATATGGGTTCCTATAGGAATGAAGTGGGCATGACATTGCAATCCTATGTTTTTCCTATTCCCATGCTTTTTCTATCCTATGAATCAAATGGGCCATAATACTCCCTACATTTGGAAATATAATATGTTCTCGATTAGTGAGCTAATGTATGTAGAAACCTTTTTAGTGTGTAGGTTCAGATGAATCAACATATGTAACATCCCAAAAATACTAAACTTGGATCACCAAACTCTAATCATCAAAATTAGGGTTAACAAAAACTTTTTTTAAATAAAAGTATGAAAGCATGCATGGTGTATGCATTTCATTTGGAATTCTTTTGAACCACCTTGTTTGTGTGTTCCTTTGCTTGTAAATGGATTCTTAGGTGAAATAAACATCATCTAAACAATTCCCAAACTTTTCTCAAAGACAAATAAATCAAAACAAAGCTAAATGAGTGAATGGTCATTTTGACCAATTTAACTCCCATGCCTACTTTGGTTGTCCCAAACTTTCAGAACTTAACATAAACTTTTATGGATCTTTGCACCCCTTGATTATACTCATAACAAGGTATCAAGGCCCACTTTGTGATCATCCAGAAACTTTCAAATGCATAGTTTAAATGACAATTCAAAATTGAATCTTTATCATATGAGAAGATCCCACTTTTTCAAAAACCACTCAAGCAAGCTCAACTTTCAAAACCCAACCATTTGCAGACTCACCAGCACCAACCTAGCACACCCACCAAAAATATTTTCAAAATACAAAACTTGAATTCTTGCGGCCATTTCATCAAACATATTGTAGACACAAATCATCAAAATCTTAAACACTATTGTGAGGAGTGATTGAAGCCTAACTTGTTTCCTCTCTAGCTCACAACCATCTCAGTAGATCATCTAGCAAGTTAAACCAAGCACTAGCCTCACTTTAAGCTGGGCAACGACATCAATGGTGAACAGCCGAAGCTCACCATGCAACCCCAGTGGAGACAGCAAGCTAGGAGGAGATTTAGCCGTGCCAACCTTGTCTAGGAGGCAGTCCACCGTCCACCGCCACTCCCTGTCCAGTGCTCGAACGTTGCCAGCCACTGGACCACCCACACAAACCACACCCAGCTCGCCAGCAACCATGCCGAGCATGCGCCAGAGCGCCACCCTCGACCGAAGCCCACAGACCGCGCGCCGCCCTCGCCGCGTGCATACATGATCGCCACCGACCCAGGAGACCGCCAGACATCCCCATTCGCCGCCCCATGCCGCACAGCCACCGCTCGCCGTCGAAGACGCCGCAGGCCTCGCGCATCGCATTAAAGCCGTAGAGCATCGCCAGGAGACCACCAAGCGATCGCCACCGCTGGCCATGCCTCTAGCCGCTCGTAGCCATCTCGCCACCGTCGCCTGCCCATCCCGTTCGGTCTCGTCGTCGCGACTATAAATAGAGGCCACCCCCAGCCTAATTAAGCACACCATTTCACTCCCCTCTTCTCACTGATCATGCCACCCCGTTCCCGGAGCAAGGCAAGCAGCACTTCGCCGGAATTTCACCGGAGCCTGCCGCTGCTGGAGAAGAAGGGAGCCAGCGATTGGAGCCGCCCCAGGAGAAGCTGCCGGTACCAGGAGAACAGCCGTCGTTGACTTCGTCGTTCGCCCGCCTCGCCGACCCTCGCCTGCACCCCAGTGATGCCCCCAACGACCCCCAGCGCTTAGGTTTACATCTGCTGCGTTGCCCAACGTCGACGATGACCCTCAGCCGTTGGATTAGAACTAGATCGAACGCCCCACATCACCCCATACCGCTTCGCACCCCCCTGTCTCACTGACGCATGGGGACAGCCACTTATGCAGCCCGTGGAAGCCACAGCCTTAGCAGGCCCGGCCTTAACCTTTCCCGCATGACCCCTTATTTGAATTTAACCTTTTCCTTTTTAGTTCAAACACACTTCTATACCCAGTTTCAAAAATCAACCCAGGTCGATTCAGTGAACCAAATTAAATGAAACCAATTTTGTTAGAAAGGCATGGGAATGCTGAATCCAAGACCGTTGGATTCAAGTCATTTGGTTCTATAGATCATCCATGGTAAAAATAACAAGGCAGAAGCTTTTCTGCATTCAAACATTTTGAAAATTAAAACCATAATAGCTTTTGAGTTGATTCCAACTCTCAAAAATCACATTTAACCATACCTTTCAGAATATATAAAAACATATAGGTTTACTTACAGAAATAATGTTCAAGTAATAAAAGAATGCCCCATAGGCATTTCTAGCCACTTTAATTAATTAAAAAAGAAGGGTAAAACCTTATTAAATTGTGACACCACTTTAAATCACATTACCACGAACTAAAATATGTGGTGATGACATGTGTCAACATGATCCCATGTTTGGTTTGGAGAATATTAAATCTTAAGTAGTTTTTCAACGAGTAGAAATTACTTTTCTAAAAATAAAAGGAATTAAACCAAGCTTTAACCTTGTAATGTTAGTGATGATGCTAGATCATCTATTGGACCCTTTTGTGTGATGATTGCAAGTAGTTAAGTATTGTTTGGTGATTTTGTACATCGTATTTATTTATAGACGCTAGTACCGACCAAGGATACGAGGAGGAAGGAGGATACTACGAAGAAGAAGCCGAGGAGAACTTCAACCACTACTCTACACAAGGCAAGCTAACACTTGCAATTTAGCAAGCTTATAATAATATTGTGCAAGCCAATACTTGCAAGCTATTAACTTATCAAGCTTTACTAACCAAGTGGACCAATGCAAGCTGACACTTGCAAGACACACTAATGCAAGCTTATACCGATACTTATGCAAGCTAATACATGTTTGTTACCATGACCACTATATGCCTTAAGCATATGTGATCATATCCACTTGATAAACCAATCCTAGTTTTACTTACAAGATTTATACTTTATTTCTTTATCAAAGCTCTTACTTAGAGTTTACTTAAGTGAATTGTAGATACTAGAAGGATATGTGAAGGTTGCATAAAGAGCATAAAATTTGGCCTAAGCTAGATAATCTTGATGTCATCCTAAGGCATGAGATTGAACTTAGTTAAAACTCCACTAGTTTACCACCCCTCATTAGTGCTTACCCCCACTTGTAGATGCTAGTGCTAAGCATAAAACTTGATCAACTTTAGATGGGAATACTTGGTGGAAAAATGGTTATGAAAACCTTGGAATGATGGATCATTCTATTGAAATGTTTTGGACATGTGTTTCCAAACACCTGATGATTTTGGTGATGAAAATGATGAGGCATGAGCCTTAGCCCTTTATAAAACTGATGGTTGTCTGGATGCAATACCATTCCAATTTTATCGAACAACCACAATACCCGAAGAATGGGTAGGGCTTGACTAGAAACTTATATACCTTAGTATTAGTTCCCTCACGGCCAAGGTCTGAGCTAAGGCTACCTTGTGAAGATTGTCCACCTGTGCAGTACCCAAGATGACAGTTGGTCATGGTTGGGAGGCCAAACTCATAGGAGAGGTGCTTATACTAGGGCGTGTAATTGAAAGGTTAGGATTGATTATCCGCATACTGAGTATGGTGAATTCAGGATTTGTTCCTGACGGATGTATCGAATGTTGTGGTGAAAGTGTACAATCTCTGCAGAGTGTCAAACTATTCGAATAGCCGTGTCCGCGGTTATGGACAGTTGGAGTGGCCATACTGTTCCCCCGTCAGATGTTTTCAAAAGACTTGTGAAATGAATTGAGACTTTGACTCGACCACAACAGGGTTGTGATATGAAATACAAGTTTCCACTTAGGTGTTATAAAACCTTAACTAGCATTCGTTGTTTCCAAACTTAGTAGAGATAAATCTGGATTTTGCAAAACAACCCTAGAGCCTAGTGTCCTATTATCAAAAACCCCTTTCACTTGTTAGTATTAGTTTGCGAGTACTTAAAGAGTACTCATGGCTTTGTCCCTGGCTATTCAAGTGGCCAGACTATGAAGAGGAGTACTTGGAGGATGGACCCCAGGAAGGTTACGACAACTAGGATCATGTCGCATCGTCAGCATTGCCTGTGACCCCGAAGATGGAGCTTCGCCTACGCTACCGTTATTATTACGTATTCCGCTGCTTGAGTTGTATTAAGAACTGGATCATGAGATCCCTATTTGTGTAAGAACTTATGTACGGTTTGTAATGGATGATGTACTATGGTATCCAATTCTGTTATGTCTCGCAAAAATGGTAATCCTGGGATTGCGATGTATGGCATAACAGGCATCTGGAATTAAAAATCCGGGTGTGGACAAGTTGGTATCAGAGCCATCCTGACCATAGGAGACCCTAGTTAGACTGGACGTTGAATCAAAAACTTAGTTTCAAAACAAAAGAAAACAAATATTTACAAAAACTTATTCTCATCCTTATCCCTTTGATTCTTTCATGAAAATTCATGTTCCTCAAAAACCCTTGCAAAATACATAAAATATTGACACACTTAATCACTCTACTAACTTACTCATCCTATATTCTTATAGATGGACGTGAAGTACAGCAAGTTTTATCAGTTGGGGAATGGAGGAGACCTTATCTTTGAGAGGGATTTGGACCAGCTTTTGGAACTTCTGGAGCATCCGCACCCCGGGTTCTTCGGAGCTCACCTCAATGATCAAGGAGGAGAAGATCTGTAGTGGCTAATTTTTTGCAAGTATCCGAGGAAAGATTGAACCTCCCACTGCTGAGGGAATTCAGTTTACCTTAAGAGAGAACAACTGACTCGACGGACTTGCCAGGGCCATGCAGGAAAGTCTGGCCCGTCTGTGTGGGCAGAGCATCAATCAGATCAAGGGAACTCGCTTTGAGTTTTGCCCAAGGCGTGATGCAAATGGACAACCACTGGAAGCACCATACCACCCTGAGCTGAAGACCCAATTGGACCACCTTAGCTTCGTGATTTACGATCGTCAGCAGGAGTTGGATAACTGCCGTGACTACTCCAACCACAAGTCTGCCATCATCAAGAAGAAGGATCAAACCATCGCCATGCTAGCAAAGGATCGCAAGTCTCGCCGCCGTCAGCTCGACAAGAAGGAGTGTATCATTGCCCGTCTTCACCACCGCATCTCATCTTTGGAGGAGACCATCCACGAGAGAGACATGCAGTTGGAGGAAAGGGAGAATGCCGGAGAAGATCTTCGTGGATACCCCTACTCCTACCTCAGCGATGACGATGATTTTCTAGAGGATCAGGCTATGGATTTCTTCACCGATGAGGATGATTTCGCCTTCATTGATGATGATGAAGATGATGAAGCCACCGATTCCAAGGAGTAGTACCACTTGAGCACTAGCATAGTGAGTAGTATTCGGTCCCACTGTATCGTAGTTTTCACAATGGTTCTTAAAACCATCTGTTTTTCTTTGTTGTGGTGTGTGTTGTATCGTGTGCTATGAATGAATGAATGAAAAAGCAAGTTGCTAGAAAACTCTGAGTCAAACTTTAAAAACTTTTCAAAGACCCAAAACCTTAGAAATTTCCCTCTTTTCTCATGATCTATCTCAATCTTCAGATGCCACGCGGAGGAAGTGGTTCATCCCCGGACCCGATGTTGCAGATTCTGCAAATGTTGACTTCTGACCACGAAGCTGAGAGAGCAGAACGTCAAGCCAACCTAGCCACCCTGCAACAGATAGCTCAGCTTGCCCACAACAACCAAGGCCATGGAAATCAGGACAACCATGGATCTAAGCTCAAAAATTTCCAGAATACCAACCCACCTGTTTTCACTAAGTCAGAAGAGCCCCTAGACGCTGATGATTGGCTGCAAACCATGGAAAATAACCTAGAAGTCGCTGGAGTGGAAGCCAACGAGAAAGTTCTGTTCGCCACCCACTATCTAGCCGGAGATAACAGTGCATGGTGAACAGTGTTCGCGCAATGACCGGAGGCCAGATGATGACCTGGGAGGAATTCAAGGTCAAGTTTAGTAGAACCCATGTGCCACCTGGTTTGATCAAGAGAATGAGAGACGAGTTCAGAGAACTAAAGCAAGGGAGGATGACCATAGTGGAATACCGTGACAAATTTTTGCCATTAGCTAGGTATGCCCCGGATGAGATTGACACCGAAGCAAAGAAGAAAGAAAGATTCCTGAATGGTCTGCACGATGAGATGCAGACAGTGTTAGTCAATATCCCCTTTGCTGATATTGAAGCCCTTGTCGACTCTCCTATCTAGATGGAAGGAAAGATCAACCAAGCGAACAAGAACCGCAAGCGTCGCATGATGCATCAGCCAGGAACCCATCAGACCCCAAAGTATCGCCCTAACCCATCTCCCGAATTTGCCCCAAGAACCAACAGACCCCCGATGAACCGTTCGACCTATCTCAATCGTGGAAACCCAAGGCCCGGAGGAAATCACAACAACCCCGGAAACTCTAGCAATTTCAACCGTGCCCCACCCAAGATCAACAACAACAATGCTACCGCCAACGCCAACACTGCCCCGAGGACTGGAAGCAATGCTGTGCCTGTAGCAGCAAAGGACAAGTCGCAAGTGACTTGTTATGACTGTGGAAATAAAGGCCACTATTACAACGAGTGCCCCAACAAGAAGAATGTCGCAGCACCCAATACCAATGTCCCAGCTAAGCAACAGCGTCGTGTTCAGCCCAGAAGAAGATTTGCCCCAGGGAATTCGCTCAACCGCAATGGCCGTCTTTTTCTCATGCATGCTGAAGAAGCCCAGGAAGCGCCAGACGTCGTGCTGGGTATGTTTTATGTTAATTGAGTACTTGCAAGAGTGTTGTTTGATTCTGGTGCATCACATTCATTTGTCACCGAAGAATTTGCATGCACTAGTAAAATTCAACCAACCAAACTGAAGCATGTTATGATTGTTCAAATTCCCGGATCAACCACCAAGGCTAGGAAAATTTGCAAAGCCGTCCCTATCTGAATCCATGGCATAGATTTTTATGCTAATCTGATAGTACTCGGAACTAAAGGTTTGGAAGTAGTACTAGGAATGGATTGGATGTCCAAACATAAAGGATTGATTGACTGTGCCAAGAAAGCCATAACCATGACCAGTACCGCCGGAATATCAGTCGAGCATATATCTGAAACCTTACCTTGTCAATTCAAGTGCAACAAGAGTATATCCCAACCTACCATTGACCAAGTCCGGATAGACTATGAATACCCTGATGTATTTCTAGATGTTTTGCCCGGTATGGCCCCAGATCGGGATATCGAGTTTATCATTGAACTAATCCCCGGAACAGGACCCATAGCCTAGAGACCCTATAGTATAAACCCGTCAGAACTAGCAGAACTGAAGAAGCAACTGGATGCCATGCTGCAAATTGGATTGATTCAACCAAGTGCGTCACCATGGAGATCACCTGTCTTGTTTGTGTACAAGAAATATGGAGGTAACCGTTTGTGTATGGATTACCGGAAGTTGAATGATGTCACTATCAAGAACAAGTACCCCTTGCCCAAGATAGAAGATCTGTTCAATCAGTTGACCGGTGCCAAAGTGTTTTCTAAGATTGATCTTAGGAATGGCTATCATCAACTCAAGATTCATGTAGAGGATATCCCAAAGACTACCTTTACCACCAGATATGGATTGTATGAGTATACAGTCACGTCTTTTGGATTAACCAATGCCCCCGCTTACTTCATGAATCTCATGAATACGATTTGTATGGACTTCCTGGATAAGTTTGTTGTTGTTTTCATCGATGACATTATGATTTATTCCAAATCAGAAGAAGAACATGAGCTACACCTAAGGGCCATTCTTGGAACCCTTAGAGAGCATCAACTGTATGCAAAGTTTAGCAAATGTGAATTCTGGTTACACAAGGTAGGATTCCTCGGTCGCATTGTATTAGCCGGAGGAATTGCCGTTGACCCTGCAAAAGTGAAAGATGTAGAAGATTGGCAAGCCCCAACCACTCAAACCCAAGTTCGTGCATTTCTCGGATTGGTGGGATACTACCGCAAATTCGTAGAAGGATTCTCGAGTATCGCTCGACCCATGACCCAATTGCTGAAGAAGGACAAGAAGTTTGAATGGACCGACAAATGTGAAGCGAGTTTTCAAGAACTCAAGAGGAGATTGATTTCAGCCCCAATCTTGATCATGCCGGATATCACGAAGCCCTTCGATGTGTATTGCGATGCATCCAAGATCGGTCTCGGATGTGTGCTAATGCAAGAAGGCAAAGTTATATCTTATCTATCTCGACAACTGAAGCAAAATGAGCAAAATTACCCAACCCATGACCTCGAACTCGCAGCCGTAGTTCTAGCCCTGAAGACGTGGAGGCATTACCTGATGGGAAATCGTTGTGAGATCTATACGGATCACAAGAGTCTGAAGTACAGATTCACTCAGAAGGAGCTGAATATGAGGCAGAGAAGATGGATTGAGCTAATCAAGGATTATGACCTGGACATTCACTATCACCCTGGTAAAGCCAATGTGGTAGCCGATGCCCTTAGTAGATTGTCGTGCCGCTTGAACTCCATGATTTTGAAGGAGCAACCAAGTTTGCACAAAGAGATGGAAGATTTTCGAATGGAATTAGTGAGTGAAGGATTTTTGGCTAGCATAGAACTTCAACCCACTTTGATCAGTCAGATTAAAGAGGCGCAGAAGGGAAATGCTAGTATTGACGGAATCAAGCGTCGTATCGGTACATGCAAAGTACCTGTATTCACCGAAGACGAAGAAGGAGTTCTGTGGTACAAAGGACGCCTTTGTGTACCCGCAGATTCTGAGTTGAAAGAAGTGATTCTGAAGGAGGCTCATGATACTCTTTATTCTATCCATCCCGGAGGAACTAAGATGTATCAAGATTTAAAAGAGCAATTTGGTGGCATAAGATGAAGAGAGGAATCGGAAGCTATATCGCCAAATGCGATATATGTCAGCGAGTCAAGGCAGGACATCAAAGACCCGCTGGATTGTTGCAACCCTTGCAGATTCCGGAATGGAAATGTGATTCCGTTGGAATGGACTTTATCACTGGACTACGTACTTCTAGTAGGGGAAATGACTCTATCTGGGTCATAGTGGACCGATTGTCCAAAGTCGCCCATTTCTTGCCCGTCAAGACCACATATCAGAGTTTGATGCTAGCAGAGTTGTACATCACTAGGATAGTTAGTTTGCATGGACTCCCCAAGAACATCGTATCGGATCGAGGAACTCAGTTTACCTCGAGATTCTGGAAGAAAGTCCAAGAAGGTTTAGGAACCCGCCTAGATTTCAGCACCGCGTATCACCCTCAGACCGATGGACAAACGGAGCGAGTAAATCAAATACTCGAAGATATGCTAAGAGCCTGTGTCTACGGTTTGCAGAATTCTCATACAACAACAGTTATCAGGCTAGTTTGCAAATGGCCCCATTTGTATTCATGTACGGAAGGAAGTGTCGCACCCCTTTGAACTAGTTATCAGGCTAGGAGAGATTCAGATTTTTGGACCCGACATCCTACGAGAAGCAGAAGAGAAGGTTCACAAGATCCGTGAGCACCTCAAGACTGCCCAATCCAGACAAAAGAGTTACGCCGACAAGAGACGTCGAGACCTCGCCTTCAACATAGGAGATTTTGTTTATCTGAAAGTGTCGCCATTGAAGGGAATGCAGCGTTTCCAACTCAAAGGAAAGTTAGCCCCCAGATATATCGGACCTTTCAAGATTCTGAACAGTTGCAGAGAAGTGTCGTATCAATTGGAACTACCCGAAGAGATGTTAGCCGTGCACAATGTGTTCCATATCTCGTTACTTCGCAAGTGTCTCAAAGTCCCCGAGAAGACCGAAGTGTTCAAAAATATCGATCACCGGACAATAGAGATCAACGATGACCTGACCTATCCCGAAGTACCCATCCGTATTTTGGAAGAAGCTTTTCGAACTACGCGAACCCGAAGCATCAAGTTTCTCAAGATTCAGTGGAGCAACCACATAGAAGAGGAAGCTACCTGGGAGCGCGAAGATCACATCAGGACAGAGTTTCCCGTTCTCTTCAAATCCTAGGTAATCTTTTTCGTCCTTTTTCAAATCTCGGGACGATATTTTTTTTAAGGGGGGAAGGTTTGTAACATCCCAAAAATACTAAACTTGGATCACCAAACTCTAATCATCAAAATTAGGGTTAACAAAAACTTTTCTAAAATAAAAGTATGAAAGCATGCATGGTGTATGCATTTCATTTGGAATTCTTTTGAACCACCTTGTTTGTGTGTTCCTTTGCTTGTAAATGGATTCTTAGGTGAAATAAACATCATCTAAACAATTCCCAAACTTTTATCAAAGACAAATAAATCAAAACAAAGCTAAATGAGTGAATGGTCATTTTGACCAATTTAACTCCCGGCCTACTTTGGCTGTCCCAAACTTTCAGAACTTAACAGAATTTTTTTGGATCTTTGCACCCCTTGATTGTACTCATAACAAGGTATCAAGGCGCACTTTGTGATCATCCAGAAACTTTCAAATGCATAGTTTAAATGACAATTCAAAATTGAATCTTTATCATATGAGAAGATCCCACTTTTTCAAAAACCACTCAAGCAAGCTCAACTTTCAAAACCCAAGCATCTACAGACTCACCAGCACCAACCTAGCACACCCACCAAAAATCTTTTCAAAATACAAAACTTGAATTCTTGCGGCCATTTCATCAAACACATTGCAGACACAAATCATAAAAATCTTAAACACTATTGTGAGCAGTGATTGAAGCCTAACTTGTTCCCTCTCTAGCTCACAACCATCTCAGTAGATCATCTAGCAAGTTAAACCAAGCACTAGCCTCACTGTAAGCTGGGCAATGAAATCAATGGTGAACTGCCGAAGCTCACCATGACACCCCAAGTGGAGACAGCAAGCTAGAGGGAGATTTAGCCGTGCCAACCTTGTCTAGGAGGCAGCCCACCGTCCACCGCCACTCCCTGTCTAGCGCTCGAATGTTGCCAACCACTGGATCACCCGCACAAACCGCGCCCAGCTCGCCAGCAACCATGCCGAGCAGGCGCTAGAGCGCCATCCTCGACCGAAGCCCACAGACCGCGCGCCGCCCTCGCCGCGTGCATACATGATCGCCACTGACCCAGGAGACCGCCAGACATCCCCATTCGCCGCCCCATGCCGCACAACCACCGCTCGCCGTCGAAGACGCCGCCTCTGCCGCGCAGAGCATCACACGTTCTAGACCAAACCGCACCGCCCCTACGCGCGCATTAAAGCTGTAGAGCATCGCCAGGAGACCACCAAGCGATCGCCACCGCCGGCCATGCCTCTAGACGCCCGTAGCCATCTCGCCACCGTCGCCTGCCCATCCCGTTCGGTCTCGTCGTCACGACTATAAATAGAGGCCACCCCCAGCCGAATTAAGCACACCATCTCACTCCCCTCTTCTCACTGATCGTGCCACCCCGTTCCCGGAGCAAGGCGAGCAGCACTTCGCCAGAATTTCACCGGAGCCCGCCGCTGCTGGAGAAGAAGGAAGCCAGCGATTTGAGCCACCCTAGGAGAAGCTGTCGGTACCAGGAGAACCGTCGTCGTCGACTTCGTCGTTCGCCCGCCTCGCCGACCCTCGACTGAACCCGGTGAACCCCCACTGGCCGCGCTAGGTTTATGTCTCGCCGGCGTTGCCCAACGTCGACGATGACCCTCAGCCGTTGGATTAGAACCAGATCGAACGCCCCACATCGCCCCATACTGCTTTGCACCCCCTGTCTCACTGATGCGTGGGGACAGCCACTTATGCAGCCCGTTAACCTTTCCCGCGCAGCCCAGTTATTTGAATTTAACCTTTTCCTTTTTAGTTCAAACACACTTCTGTACCCAGTTTCAAAAATCAACCCAGGTCGATTCAGTGAACCAAATTGAATGAAACCAATTTTGTTAGAAAGGTCTAGGAATGCTGAATCCAAGCCCGTTGGATTCAAGTCATTTGGATCTGTAGATCATCCATGGTAAAAATAACAAGGCAGAAGCTTTTCTGCATTCAAACATTTTTTAAATTAAAACCATAATAGCTTTTGAGTTGATTCCAACTCTCAAAAATCACATTTAACCATACCTTTCAGAATATATAAAAATATATAGGTTTACTTAAAGAAATAATGTTCAAGTAATAAAAGAATGCTCCATAGGCATTTCTAGCCACTTTAATTAATTAAAATAAAAGGGTAAAACCTTATTTAATTGTGACACCACTTTAAATCACATTCCCATGAACTAAAATATGTGGTGATGACATGTGTCGACATGATCCCATGTTTGGTTTGGAGAATATTAAATCTTAAGTAGTTTTTCAATGAGTAGAAATTACTTTTCTAAAAATAAAAGGAATTAAACCAAGCTTTAACCTTGTAATGTTAGTGATGATGCTAGATCATCTATAGGACCCTTTTGTGTGATGATTGCAAGTAGTTAAGTATTGTTTGGTGATTGTGTACATCGTATTTATTTATAGACGCTAGTACCGACCAAGGATACGAGGAGGAAGGAGGATACTACGAAGAAGAAGCCGAGGAGAACTTCAACCACTGCTCGGCACAAGGCAAGCTAACACTTGTAATTTAGCAAGCTTATACTGATATTGTGCAAGCCAATACTTGCAAGCTATTAAGTTAGCAAGCTTTACTAACCAAGTGAACCAATGCAAGCTGACACTTGCAAGATACCCTACTAATGCAAGCTTATACCGATACTTATGCAAGCTAATACCTGTTTGTTACCATGACCACTATATGCCTTAAGCATATGTGATCATATCCACTTGATAAACCAATCCTAGTTTTACTTACAAGCTTTATACTTTATTTCTTTATCCAAGCTCTTACTTATATTTTACTTAAGTGAATTGTAGATACTAGAAAGATATGTGAAGGTTGCATAAAGAGCATAAAATTTGGCCTAAGCTAGATAATCTTGATGTCATCCTAAGGCATGATATTGAACTTATTTAAAACTCCACTAGTTTACCACCCCTCATTAGTGCTTACCCCAACTTGTAGATGCTAGTGCTAAGCATAAAACTTTATCAACTTTAGATGGGAATACTTCGTGGAAAAATGGTTATGAAAACCTTGGAATGATGGATCATTCTATTGAAATGTTTTGGACATGTGTTTTCAAACACCTGATGATTTTGGTGATGAAAATGATGAGGCATGAGCCTTAGCCCTTTATAAAACTGATGGTTGTCTGGATGCGATACCATTCCAATTTTATCGTACAACCATAATACCTGAAGATTGGGTAGGGCTTGACTGGAAACTTATATACCTTAGTATTAGTTCCCTCACGGCCAAGGTCTGAGCTGAGGCTACCTTGTGAAGATTGTCCACCTGTGCAGTACCCAAGATGACAGTTGGTCATGGTTGGGAGGCCAAACTCACAGGAGAGGTGCTTATACTAGGGCGTGTAATTGAAAGGTTAGGATTGATTATCCGCATACTGAGTATGGTGAATTCAGGATTTGTTCCTGACGGATGTATCGAATGTTGTGGTGAAAGTGTACAATCTCTTCAGAGTGTCAAACTATTCGAATAGCCGCGTCCGCGGTTATGGACAGTTTGAGTAGCCATACTGTTCCCCCGTCAGATGTTTTCAAAAGACTTGTGAAATGAATTAAGATTTTGACTCGACCACAACAGGGTTGTGATATGAAATACAAGTTCCCACTTAGGTGTTATAAAACCTTAACTAGCATTCGTTGTTTCCAAACTTAGTAGAGATAAATATGGCTTTTGCAAAACAACCCTGGAGCCTAGTGTCCTATTATCAAAAACCCCTTTCACTTGTTAGTATTAGTTTGCGAGTACTTAATGAGTACTCATGGCTTTGTCCCTGGCTATTCCCATGGCCAGACTATGAAGAGGAGTACTTGGAGGATGGACCCTAGGAAGGTTACGACAACTAGGATCATCTCCCATCGCCAGCATTGCCTGTGACCCCGAAGATGGAGCTTCGCCTACGCTACCGTTATTATTACGTATTCCGCTACTTGAGTTGTATTAAGAACTGGATCATGAGATCCCTATTTGTGTAAGAACTTATGTACGGTTTGTAATGGATGATGTACTATGGTATCCAATTTTGTTATGTCTCGCAAAAATGGTAATCCTGGGATTGCCATGTATGGCATAACAGGCATCTAGGATTAAAAATCCGGGTGTTGACAACATATAAAAGGTGTCTAGATACATTTAATTCACAAACCTAAAACCTCTTATATTTCCAAACAGAGGGAGTAGTATAAGACTGGTGGGGTACGGGTAGTAATTCAGAAAACTCAGCTCTGTATTTTCTGTTCACTCCAAGGGAACGTCATGTTTGAATTTCTTTGTTTTCCTATGATTCAAACACATACTTGATACAAATTCATTTATTTTTCTATCCCTATAGGATTCAAGAGGTCATTCAACTCCAATCCTACGGATTTCCTATTCTTGTGTTTTGAGATTCTTGCAAATAAAACAAGCCCTTAATAGTTGAAATTTTTTGTAACATATTCTAGAGAAATGAGATAAGATTGTAGAATGATGGAGAAGTGTGTTTGAGGTTTGTGCATGAAGATCATTGTGCTAAAGACTATCAATAGAATCTTCTAGATCATAGAATGGAAAAGAATATCCAACGGCTAGCAATGTTGGGATTTTCCAATCTTTGATCCAACAGTCAGTGTTCAAAGTTCTACATACACTATATATAGTTGTAAGATGTAAGATAATATAAGAGAGTGAGGCCCGAGTAATTTATGGGCCCACGCAAAGCATCGTTGATTATAGAAAAGCCCATGCGCTCGGGCGAAAATGTTGGGAATTTGACATGATACGCGAATATCATATGTACATGTGCTGATCCAATGTAGGAGTACTTCACACTGCTGAAGTTGAATTGTGACACATAAAAAACCTTTCGATGCACATGGATTATGCAGTGTATAAGAAAAGAATAAAATTTGCTATGATTTTAGCTAACTGAAAACTAACAATGCAATATTGAGTGAAATGCATATGTGCAGTTTTAGTCAACTTGGGCATTGCAAAGGACATTTTTCATCCAACCTAAACAACATCAATCTACACAAAAACTCTACATGAACTATCAAAAGCAATAGAAGTCATAGAGGGAAACAAGTTACAGACCGGTACTATTTTACGATATCAATTGCAGAAGCGCACGTTCATGACAGCTAAACGTGTATGAATTTAGTCAAAGAGGCTCAAATTTGTTTGAAATGGACTGATTTGCATCGGGACGCATGTTTTGGGACTGATTTTGTCCACTTTGCAAGATATGGGACTAATTTGCACCCATGGTGCAAGAAGTTTGACTAAAAGTGTATTTACCTTGATATTTGGCAAGAAAAACAAGTGATGCAGATCCACTAAATTGTAGAAGGAGCTCCTGTTCAAACTTTACAAAGTTTCAGTTTGCGGAAATGTTCGATGCATTGAGCTTTACAAAGACCAGGTGAAACCAAAAATTTGCAAAAGCAGTGCAAGGAGAAGCAAGTTATGAGTACCAAGAACCAATGCCTCGATGCATCTCTTCTCGAGCAACCAGAGCCATCGTCAGCGCAATCTTGACCCACATGGAGGCATGTTGGCTAAACTTACCGGCCCCTCCGATTGCAGGTTCTTGTGTAGACTCGTTAGAAATAGGTATACGAATACATTCCACCAGCATATATTCTCTGAAAGATAGGTGATCAAAAGCAATGTACACGAAGCCCAGCCTCCCAACCGGCAGGTGCTCGGTGTGAAGTCCATGCATCACATCATTATTCATAGACCCAATAAGGGGATGATTCAGACCAAGGAAGAGGGAAACATGTCAGAGATGTTTCAGAACCCACTCCAGCCGATGAAGGTCGCTGTGGAAACTATAGCAGTGTTGGGATGCTAACCTCTGGAAGATATGGCAACAAAGCAATGGATACAGTTTGAATGTCCTACCTTGGTGACTAATCGTCTCTTTAGAAGGAGTTCCTTTGCCCCAGATGTGTATCCACAGCAGTGTTGGCCTGAAATAATCCAGGAACCAGCGCGGGGGAGAATCTATGCAGCCAAAATATAGGCCATCGGCATTGTCGTCGTGCTCAACCTCGTCTATAACTAGGGCCTGCACCTTCATAGGATCTGCGTCAACACCTATCCAATCCACACAACAGACAAAAAATATGTACTATAGTAATTAGCTCTTTCTAACACAATAACAAAAGAAAGTCGAAAAAAGAGAGCAGTAACTACAATGTGGTACTGAACTCACTGTATTCTATGGGTTTCCATGTAAAAACATAGCCATCATCCGATACAATGAAGATAATATCATCTGCCCACACAGCATCCACATACCTTCTGGAGGCAAGATTACTGTGCCTAAGTACACTCCATGTATCGTCCCCTAAAAACTGCTCCATGTCTAGGATGGCAATAAACAGATCAAACACCGCAATGAGCTTGTACAGCCACTTGTTGAAGTGGGTGGACATCTGAGGTTCACTACCTGTATGTATCTTAAGTAGCCTGGTATGGGCCTTACGATATGAAAAGAAACCTACATGTTTACCATAAAACTCGGCAGTTTCGAGTGAAGGAACATGAATGATGGTGCCAGTATACAAATTCACCATATGAACTAATGATTTTCTAGGACAAGGACGACTACCGAGATCAATCATGGCTACCCATTTGCGGCTGTAACCAGCCCAATAATCGCAGCGGGGTTTTGGGATGATGATGGGGGCTGGCATAGAAGGTCCATCTAGCGGTATCCTGTTGGCATAAATCACTCCCTTTTCAGTACTAGCGGGAGGTGGGGAAGAAGATGGACAGTAGTTCAGAAGGCAAGGATAATCACAGGGTAATAAGAGCGTCTTCTGAACCGCAACTCGTTCGAGGGAAAGCTGTAGATCTCTGATGGCCTCGGAGAAACATGACATGCTAAGAGGATCAGATCGACTAGCGATTACATAGAGAGCATCATCATCTAACTTCGACCAGTTGCGGACATGGTTGCGTGGATCGGCTCCGGCCATGGTGGGTTCACCGTCATGTCGGTGATGGTTTGGGGGGGCTTTGAGGGCGTGGAGAGGCTAACCTGGTCGCTGGTGAGGGTTGTGAGGGGGACGCCAAGGCTTTAGTTTGTTTGAAAAAATTTGGCAGACTAGTAGAGCGGCCCAATGAGTGATGGGGGTGGAGTAGCCCGAGAAGGGGTGGGCGGCACCACCTTATGTGTGGAAGGTGGTCGATGTAACTCATACTGATAGGAGGACCCCACCAGCATGGGTCAAGATCGACTGAATACGCATTGGGAACCCAAACCACCATTGGAAATAGGAGAATATCTGGAACCCTGTTCATACTGATGCTCTAGGTTCAGTACGAGTGCACTATAAACACGACGAGTCTAGTCCACTATGATCTGCATTTTGTCGAATCTTTGAATGCATTACCTTGCATGTATGTTTTCGTTTATACTACTTGTACCAGTGTGCAAATGGTCAAACACCACACCCACGCACGTGCAAGAACAATACACCTGCTATTTCATTATGCAACTTTCCCACTGCACAAAATAAGTCTAGCAAAAAGACTCTAATGGCTAATTCTACTAGTACAAGACACAATTGAACATAAATTAATGGAAGGGCCCATAGTCAGTCTCTAGATCCTTTCTATAATGTCATGTCATGCAAATAGAAAAGCAAGATTGATTGTTCCGTTGCAAAGCAGTGGGTCCTATAAAAAATAGTTTTGCTACCCAGCAACATTTTTTTGACAATATTTCTTAGACAAAAGCTAAATGGTGTAAACGCTCTAATCTTCTTGACTCGATAATGGAAAATAAGATCCAATGCTTAGGAATGTTGGAATTTGCAAGTCCTGGTGGAATGGTGAATATTCGAAATTATCCAGACACTATATATCTATAAATTGCACCCATGCCTTGTACACATGGGAATCAGATAATAGAAGTATGACATTATCAGTTACATATAAAGTTATAATATGTTAAATAATTATAGTTTTGAGCCATGTCTGTAAAGTATCTGGTGTATATTTAGTAAACTAACGAGAGTTTTGACGACAGGTTCAACTTCTTGCTAAGATTTTGCATCTTGATAGTTTAACGAGATTAGGTCAAACTTGAGATACAAGTAAGCTATATAGAGTGATCTTGAATTAAATGTAATTTCAGAGGTATATGGGTTCATCTTCTTGTAGTAAATAATGTCACCAGTGTGGGTGTCCAACTATATTTGTAAAGAACATTCTCAATTTTACGAGCGATGACGAGATTGTTCTTTTCCGAAAAGAAAAGTCCAAAGAATATTGGATCTCAATGCCATAAGCCAATTTTTCAGACATATATAGTTGACCAACATGTCGTACTTACGATTCCCATGTTTTATGAGTTTTTCAAATTTCCTTGCTAACTCTGCCCACTTGAATAAATTTATGTTGATTTATCGAAATTAAGTCAAATTTGAAACTAGGAGTAAATTGTAGGTTGCTTAGAAAGTGTATGAAAAAGCTATTGGAGGCACCCATCGGGGGTCAAAATTAATATATCAGAAACCAACGAGAGTTTTGGTGACAGGTTCAACTTCTTGCTATCCCGACAATTTAACAAAATTAGGTCAAATGTAGCTACAAGTAGGCGCAAATAAATTGCACTTAAATTAAATATTTTCGGTGGTAGATGGGTGCATATTCTTGTAGTAAACAATGTCATGAGTGTGATTTTCCAACTATCATGAAAGAAAATTCTCAATTTTCCGAGTGATGACGAGATTGTTCTTTACCGTAAAGAAAAGTCCTAAGAATATGGATATGAATGCCTCAAAGCCAAGTTTTCATACATATATAGTGGACCAACATGTTGTACTTGCAATTTCCGATGTTTTATGATTTCTCAAACTTCCTTGCTAACTCCACCCACTTGAATGACTTTATGCCGATTTATCAAATTAGGTCAAATTTGAACTACTACAAGTAAATTGTGGGATGTTTGAAAGTTTACAAAAAAGCTTTTGAAGGTACCCATCAAGAGGGGTCAAAATTAATATATCAAACCACCAAGAGTTTTAACGACATATTCAACTTCTTGCTAAGATTTTGCACATTGACAATTTAACGAAATTAGTTCAAATTTGAGATACAATGTGGTCGGTGTGGAAACAGCAGTGCCTGAGCAGGCTAGATAGAGGTGTGGGAGCGAGAAGGGAAGCGAGCTACGGCGTCCGCGGGAGGGATTGGGCACAAGCATGCATCGGGGACATAAGAAGTATCCAGGTCCATGGCCCTCATGGTGAGGTAACACCCCTACTCCTGCTGATCTGACTATCTCGATGAACACTGTGAACTACAAAGGCTCCTTGAGCTGTATCGGTGTCTTGAGCTAGAAGAAGAGGGTCCAATCCTTGCTATGTTGCCCCTACCGCCCCTTATATAGGGCCGAGGCGACATGGGCAACAACACTGCCGACTAGCAGGCCCCACAGGCGGGCCCGGCTAACTAATCATGTACAGTGTCTCTCCTCCCTAACGTATAGTATAGTGCGGCTCCCCCCGGCCGGCATGGAAACAGTGGAGGCCGCCCCGGCTGACATGGACGGTGGCTCCAATTCCCGCCCGACATGGGTACGGGCCGTCTTCTCCGGCGTCCGTGTCGCTGACTCTGTCCTTCTGTCTTCCTGTTGTATTCTAGGGTTGCGAACTAATGTGCATTTTGTCATCCGTCTGTCCTGATTATCCGGCTAGGCTGCCCTAGCCTTGCTAACCGTCTTGTCCGTCCTGCTCTTGTTTGGCTGGCATCATCCAGCTGACTAGATGCCTGTAGAGATGCCCCTTATCCGGCTGACTGGTTTACTGGCTTGCTCTGTGTCTGGCCTTCTCCTCGACCTGCTCTTGAGTTTTTACATCCGACTGGGATCAGTCGGCTACCCATGAATCTTGTCCGGTTAGCCTACCCGGGGGTGATCCCCCCAACACTAGCCCCCGAGCATGTGTATATTCCACCCTTAGGCTAAATGAGCGTAGGCTCAAAAGCTAGTTTGAATTTTTTTCCGGCTGAGTTCTGGCAGTTGGGTTACTAGGCTACGTCATCACGGACATTAGTCACGTGCATGATGTCATGATGGATTTACTGCGATGTGTAGAGATGCGTTGTGTCAAGCGTTGCCTTAGGAACCGTCGTCGGTGCCTCACCTGCCGCATCGAGGATCCTCTGTGCATTCTGCGCCTGTGCAGACGATCCGGGAACCGCTGGGAGCATGCGGTCCCGCCACGTGGCTAGCCGGCGGTTGCCCTGCCCGGGCCTTAAATAGCGGCCACGCCGCACCCACCTTGCCATTGACCCCCTTCTTAGTGCCAGATCCACTGCGCCGCCCTTCTGCGCCCTTCTGCTCTTTCCGCGCCCGCGCCTCCGATGCCGCCGACGAGCCCACACGCCTCCATCTCACCGGCGCCGCCACCTTCTTGCTCACCGGAGCGACGGGCCATCATATTTCCTCAAGCGCTGCCCTTTCTCCTCCGCTGCTCACCGTCGTTGCCAAAATGGCAGAGAGCCACAAGGCCTGGTGCGTGTCAACACCCGGATTTTTAATCCTAGATGCCTGTTATGCCATACCTCGCAATCCCAGGATTACCATTTTTGTGAGACATAATAGAATTGGTACCACAGTACATGATCCATTACAAACCATGATAAAGGTCTTACAAATAAAGGATCTCATGATCCAGTCTTAATACAATCAACGCAGCGGAAATTAAATGTAGCGGGCTTCATCTTCAGGGTCACAGACAATGCTGACGATGGGAGATGATCCTAGTTGTCATAGACTTCCTGCTATCCATCATCCTATTAGTCCTCCTCATAGTATGTCCATAGGAATAGCCAGGGAAAAAGCGATGAGTACTCTTTAAGTACTCGCAAACTATCACTAACAAGGAAAGTAGTTCGAGTAGGAATCCTAAGCTCTAGCTTTACTTGCAAAAAGGCAGGTTTATTTCATACTGAGTTTAGAAGTAAAGAAAACTAGTTTAATGTTCTATAACACCTAAGTGGGAACTTAGTTTTCATGTTCACAACCCTCTTGTGGTAAAGTCAAAGTCATAGTTCATTTCACAAGTCATTTTGAAAACATATGACGACGGAACAGTATGTCCACTCCAACTGTTCATGACCGCGGACGTGGCTATTTGAATAGTTTGACACTCTGCAGAGATTGTACACTTTCACCACAACATTCGATACATCCTTCAAGGATAACCCTGAATCGTCATACTTAGTATGTGGATAATCAATCCAAACCTTTCAATTACACACCCTATTATAGGCACCTCCCCTATGAGTTTGTCCTCCCAACCATGACCATCTGTCATCTTGGGAACTGCATAGGTGGACATTCATCACGAGGTAGCCTCGGTTCAAACTCTTCCGCAAGGGAACCCATACTAAGACATATAAACTTCTAGTCAAGCCTTACCTAATTCAGCTATTATGGTTGTACGATAAAATTGGAATGGTATCGCATCAAAACCCAACCATCAGTTTTTATAAAGGGTCAGGGCTCATGCCTTAACATTTTCAATATCAAATCCTATTGTGTTCATAACACATGTCAAAACATTTCAATAGAATGAATCTTCATTCCAAGGTTTTCACAATCATTTTCACCAAGTATTCCCATCTAAAGTGGTCAACTTTTATGCTTAGCACTAGCCACTAATGTTGAGGATATTCACTAAAGAGGGGTGCTAATCAGGTGTAACTATCCAACTCTAGTTTTATGCCTTTTAATGACATCTAGTTCTAACTACTTAGGCCTAGTTTTATGCTCTTTATGCTATCTATACTATTTTTCCAAAACTCACAAAGCACAAACTAAAAGTAATAAAGAACTTTGGTAAAAATAAAAGAATAGGCTTGCAAGTAAAACTGGTAACTGGTATAATCAAGGTTGCATAACCAAATCATGCCTAATGAATCTTGCATAGGTTATATTGCAATTTTGGATGTCTTGCAAAGTTCTAGCTTGCATAGTTAAGAAACTTGCAAGTGTTAGCTTGCATAGTTAACTTGTAGTGTTAGGCTTGCCTTGAGTAGTGTAGTGGTTGAAGTTTTCTTCTTCTTCTTCGTTGTACTCCTCCTCCTCTTAGCCTTGGTTAGTACTAGCGTCTATAAATGAATACGAGGTACACAATCACCAAACAATACTTAACTACCTCTACTTGGCACACAAAGGTTCACACTAGATGATCTAGCATCCTCAGAATCATCACATGAAATAAAGACCTAGTCTTATTTATTTTATTTTAGAAAAGTAATTTCTACTCATTGAAAACTACTTAAGATTTAATATTCTCCAATTAAATATGGGATCATGTTGATACATGTCATCACCACATATTCTAATACTTGGAAATGTGATTTAAAGTGGTGTTCATATTTTATAAAGTTTAAAAATACTATTTTAAACAATTAAAGTGACTAGAAATGCCTATGGAGCATTCTTTTAGTACTAGTCCAAGATCACTGCATGTAAACCTAAATATTTTTACATATTCAGATAGATCTTATCAAATGTGATTTTTGAGAGTTGGAATCAACTCAAGAGAATTTATTGGTGATTTTGGGAAAATGTTTGAATGTGTAAAGTCTCTGTCTTGTTATTTTAAATATAGGTGATCTATAATTTTAAATGGTTTGAATCCAACGGGCTTGGATTAATAGTTTGAGTACCTTTCTAGCAAAATTGGAATCATGCAATTTGGTTCAGTAAATCTCCTTGAATTGAATTTCAAAGTCACTTACTGAACTAGGGTTTAACTAAAATGGAAAAAGGTTATTTGAATCACTAGGCTAAGCGCTGAATGATATGGCGCCTAAAGCAGTTGGCGATGTGGGGTCCTGCTAGTCAGCGACTCTATCTAACCGAAGCGGTACGTTTCAATCTAAGCCATGCGATTAGACTAAGATCTATGGTTTTGGTTCGTCGTCTCCGGCGGATAGCTCCGGCAAGACTGAACCCTAACGACGATGGTGGGGATACGCAGTGGCTCACCTGGGCTCTAGCTAGGGTCAGCGATGGGGGCAAATGACGCTGTCAACACCGGCGTTTCGAATGATGGTCGCGGCGGCTCCTGCGGTGGCTCCAATCGAGTGCGAAGAGCTTCGTTGCTAGCAGGAGCGCGTCCAGCTCCTCGTCGTCACCGCTAACAAGCAGCAAGACGAGGGCACCCCCAGCCAGATGGGAAACTCCCGAGACATCATCGTCCGCAAAGACGTTGATCAGTCGGCGCACGATGGAAGCAAGCATTAGCAGGCGTCCTCCCCAGGAGGATTTAGGCAAAATAGCCGCCCGCGTGGCAAATCTAGCAACCGTGGCTGCTACAACCGAGACGCCACTACTTCTAGCGTAAGTCGTGTCCCGACGGCAGGAGCTTCCCAAGGGAAGAAGACGCGTGCACCGGATGAAGGAGCAGATGCAAACAAGGACCTGCCTGCGTCACGTCTAAAGGGCCGGCTCGGCCCCCAAGAGCCGGCTGACGCGCGCGAGCGCATCGACCTCCTGGTGCAGTCGCGCATGCTGGAGGAGGAAAGTCCGGCTGGCCCAAAGTGTTTTGGTCTGCGCATCCGGAACGAGCCGTTTACAAAGGGTTTTTCGTTTCCAAGGGACACACCAAAATATAATGGCACGGTCAAGCCTGAGGATTGGCTGGTAGATTACACTACTGCAGTGGGCATCGCCAACGGAAATCTTCGCCTGGCCGTCTGCTACGTCCCACTCATGCTCGTCGATTCGGCAAGAACTTGGATCAATAGCCTCCCCAACAACAACATCAACGCCTGGATGGACTTCGAAGAAGCATTCATTCGCAACTTCACTAGAACATACAAGCGGCCGAGTCTACCTCGTGAGCTTGCCCTCTGCGTGCAAGGCAAGGATGAGTCCGACCGCGCCTACCTCACCCGGTGGACCAGCATGCACAACTCGTGTGAAGGGGTGCGCGAGCACCATTCAATAGACTTCATCACCAACAATTGCCGAGACGGCACCATGTTGAAGCATAAGCTCAGCCGGGCAGACCCGCAAACCATGGCCCAGATCATGGCCATCACTGACAAGTACACCACCGGCGACGCGGCTATGAAGAAGCCCATCATGGTGGATGACCAAGGCAAAATCATCACGGACGAGCAAGCGGAACACTGCTAGCCGGATGACCATCACCCCAGGGGGCACGGCCACGACAACTGTCACGGCAAGAGGAAAGAAGACCAGCGAACAGCCAGTACGACACCAAGAAAGTAGCTGTTGTGCATGAGGACCTGGTGGCAGCCGGAGGCAGAGACCAGATGACAGGCCGTCTCGGCCCAAGTGCACCATGGAGTCCATGCTCGATGGGCCGTGCAAGTTCCGTAGCGGCGGCAGCAAGCCCGCGAACCACACAATGCGCTAGTGCAGCTGGACGAAGAAGATGGTCGAAGCCGGTGGGCTCCCACCACCACCTCCACCGCCAGCCGGAGGCACACCAGACAATTGGGAGCGGCACCATCGCCACGAGGACGGTTACCCGCGACAAGTGGGAAACTACCACATCTTCCTTGTAGAGCCGGAGACAAAGCATGCCAAGCGGAGATGCGAGGCGGAGGTGAACGCAATCGTCCCCCTGTCCCCCAATACCTGCATTGGTCAGACCAAGCGATCACTTGGAGCAAGGAAGACCAGCCATCCATGCTACCAAGCCCTGGAAGCTACGCGTTGGTCCTCGACCCCATCATCATCTCCAAGAAACACTCGTGCCGTTTCTCCCCTGTACTGATCAATGGCGGCAGCAACATCAACCTCCTATACCGCAGCAGCCTTGAGCGGCTCGACATCTGTGAGTCCCAGCTTCAACCCTCAAGCACTTCGTTTCACGGAGCAGTACCAGGTCGGTCGCACTCGCCAATTGGCAAGATCCGGTTGGATGTCATCTTCGGCAGCGAGAACAACTTCCGTCGTGAGCCAATTTGGTTTGAGGTTGTGAACCTCTCTAGCGCCTACCACGCCATACTAGGGCGCCCAACCCTCACCAAGTTCATGGGAGTACCACACTATGCATACCTCAAGATGAAGCTGCCAGGACCAAAGGGAGTGCTCACCATCAACGGCTACTACAAGCGTTTGATCGAGTGTGCCATAGATAGCTCAAAGCTAGCTGAAGCAATGATCATCGCTGAGGAGAAGTGTGTCATAATGCAGAATGTGGCGGCTCTACAGAAGGACATGCCGGCTGGAGAACCTAAGCTGGCCGGAGAATCACAGTTCAAGCCCTCGCAAGGCACAAGGAAGATCCTTCTAAACGAGGAGGACCCAAGCAAGTTCGTCTTGGTCCAAGACGGCCTGGACAACAAATAGGAAAGCGCGCTCGTCGACTTCCTCCGTGAGAATCGGGACATTTTCGCATGTTTCCCCAAAGACATGCCAGGTGTCCCGAGGGATCTCGCCGAGCACTCTCTTCATGTTCGACCGGACGTGAAGACGGTCAAACAATCTTTACGCCTCTTCACAAAAGAAAAAAGAAGAACCATCGGTGAGGAGATCACACGGTTGCTCACAGCCGGCTTCATCATGGAAGTTTTCCACCCGGAATGGCTGGCCAACCCGGTGCTGGTGTTGAACAAGAATAAGACATGGCGCATGTGTGTTGATTACACAAGCCTCAACAAGGCATGCCCAAAGGATCCTTTCACTCTACCATGGATAAATCAAGTCATTGACTCCACTGCTGGATGTGATCGGTTGTCTTTTCTGGACGCTTATTCGGGTTATCACCAGATTATGCTCAATGTAACCGATGAAATAAAGACATCGTTCATAACCCCGTATGGGGCTTACTGCTACACCACCATGCCATTCGGTCTGAAAAATGTAGGAGCAACTTACCAGCGCTTCATGTAGAAGTGCCTGCAAATGCAGATCATTAAAAATGTACACGCCTACATCGACGATGTCATCATCAAGACCAAGGAGCAGCACACGCTGTTCGAGGACCTGAAGGAAACATTCGACAATCTCCGCCGTTTCTAGATCAAACTAAACCTAGAGAAGTGCGTATTCAGCGTCCCAGCCGGCAAGCTCCTCGGTTTTCTCGTCTCCGAGCGAGGAATCGAGGCGAACCCGAAGAACATAGGAGCCATCGAGCGCATGGAGATGCCACAAAGCCTACGCGACGTACATAAGTTCACCGGGTGCCTAGCCTCCCTCAGCCGGTTCGTCAGTCGGCTGGGCGAGAAAGCCCTCCCCCTGTACCAACTCACGAAGAAGACTGACAAGTTCGTCTGGACAGCTCAGGCAGACGAAGCTTTTAGAGACCTCAAACGCCAATGCTGATGTACATCGCTGCCACAAATAGAGTGGTAAACGTGGTACTGGTAGTGGAAAGGCCAGAAGAGGGGAAGGCCTAGCCGGTCCACCTCCCCGTATACTACCTGAGCGAAGTATTATCGCTCTCCAAACAGAACTACCCCCACTACTAGAAGTTGGTGTATGGCGTGTACATGGCCGCCAAGAAACTCAAGCACTACTTCCAAGAGCACTCCAATCAGGTGGTGGCATTGGCCCCGCTCGAGGAGATTATAGGCAACAAGGACGCCACCAGGCGCGTGGAAAAATGGGCCATAGAGCTCGCTGCACACAACATCCAGTATGAGCCAAGGACAGCAATCAAATCGCATCCACTGGCCGACTTCATCGTCGATTGGGCAGAGACCCAGTACATGCCACCGTTCCTTGATTCAACATACTGGAAGCTACATTTCGACGGCTCCAAGATGCGAGGAGGACTCGGAGACGGAATCATGATAACCTCGTCCAAAGGCGACCGGGTGGAGCCGGATTCAGTTCAAAGCGTCCAACAACGTCGCTGAGTACGAAGCACTCATCCACAGGCTCAAGATGGCCAAGCAGATAGGCATTCAGACCTGGTGGTGCAGCAGTCTCCGATGAGTGGGATGAAAAGGACGCGAACATGGCACTCTACCGTTTCTTTGTTCAGCAGTTGTGCGCCTGCTTGGAAGGATGCGAGTTCCACCACGTACCCAGGGCCAATAATGAAGCCTCTAACGCCTTGGCCAGGGTTGGTTCAACAAGACAGGCCATACCGCCTGGATTCTCCCTCGAGCACCTGTGCAAGCCTTCCATAACCCCGTCACCAGAATTCGACTCCATCGTACTCGACGGAGATCCAGGAACATCCGGTGCCGCACCGCATCCGGGGACTGCCTCGCCGCACCTGGGGACTGCCTCGCCGCACCCAGGGGCCGCCTCGTCGCACCCGGGACCACCTCGCCGCACCCGGGGACCGCCCTCGCCGCACCCGGGGACTGCCTCGCGGCAGCCTGCAGTCGACACCAGCAAGTTCCCACCTGACGAACCTCCTGATGTCTCGGAGCCAGCCATCCGTGAGGAAATCAAGATAATCATGCAGATGGTGTACTCCATCTAGGAAACACCCGACTGGGCAAAGCCGTTCATGAACTTATTGGCTAAGGACGAGCTCCCAATGGAGGAACTGGCAGCAAGACAAGTACGACGAATAGCAAGCGCATACACCATCATCAACAGCGAGCTCTACAAGCGCAGCGTCGGAGGCATCTATAAGTGATGTGTAAGCAAACAGGAAGGAACCAAACTCCTGGCGGACATACACCAAGGCGAGTACGGCCACCACGCCTCATCGAGAGCAATAGCAGCCAAGGCTCTCTGCCATGGTTTTTATTGGCCGATAGCGCTAAAGGACGCTCAGGAGTTGGTCAAAGCATGCAATGGTTGTCAGGGATTCAGCCAGCTGAAGCACACACCATCCGCAGCACTCAAGACGATACCAATCACCTGGCCATTCGCAGTCTGGGGGCTAGACATGGTTGGGTCGTTCAAGACAGCTCAATCTAGTATGACGCACCTGCTTGTAGCCGTAGACAAGTTCACCAAATGGATTGAGGAAAATCCCATCAAGAAGCTGGACGGAGCAACGGTGATCAAGTTCTTCACGGACATCATCAGCCGATTCGGCTACCCGCACAACATCATCATAGATAACGGCACCAACTTCGCCAAGGGGGTTTTCGCTCGCTTCTGCGGAGACAAGGGCATCCGTCTGGACCTAGCGTCGGTCGCGCACCCAGAGTCAAACGGGCAGTGTGAGCATGCTAACGGCCTGGTTTTTGCAGGAATCAAACCTAGACTGATCAAGCCACTCATCAGGTCACCCGAATGCTGGATAGAGGAATTGCCAGCTCTGCTTTGGAGCCTGTGCACCACCCCGAACCGCTCAACCAGCTTCACGCCCTTCTTCCTTGTCTATGGGGCAGATGCAGTTCTCCCCACGGACATCTAGTTCGATGAACCCCAGAAACAACTCTACACAGAGCAAGAGGCCAAGGAAGCAAGAGAGGACAACGTGGACCTGCTCGAGGAAGCGCGAGAGTTGGCTTTGTCCAGGTCAGCAATCTATCAGCAGGACCTGCGCCGCTACCACGCCAGCCGGATCCAGCCTACTTCTTTTCGCGAAGGGGACCTGGTGATGCGCCTGGTCCAGAGCACAAAAGGAATGCACAAGCTATCCCCCCCATGGGAAGGCCCATTCATCATCAGTCGGGTGCTGCACAACAATTCGTACAATCTAATTGACGCCCAGCAGATCGCTCAGACGAGGAGACGGAACGCCCATGGAACGCAAACCTACTCCGGCCATTTTACACTTGAACCAGAAGTGTATGTATCTTCCACTTTTATGTAGAAAATGAACAAGCTTGGAAGCCTCGGCACAGTCCCGAGGACTTTGTCTTAATTGTGCGCACCACATCCATCTCCGTACTGGCTGGCCTGGACACCCGTGATTTCTACAGGCGGCATAGTATTGTACGGGGTGCCTAGAGCAAACTCTTCAGTTCCGGCTTCAGACCGCCAACCGGCTGTCGACCCGGCAAGAGCAAAAGCTTGAAGCACCTACTGCAAGAAAATGTCAAGGCAGAAAACAAGGGTGCCCAGGCGAACCAGTAGCGCCTGCACAAGCTAAGACAACAATAGCGAACCGAAGTGTCTCGGGGCACGCCAGCTTAGCTATCCCTTTGGTTCCAGCTGCAGACCGCAGCCCGGCTGACGGTCGGCAAGGACAACACTCGAAAGTCTAATGCTCGCTGAGAAAAGGGGAGCTGCTAACGGCCTAGCTCGAAAAGGGTGACCTTCACTCTTTACGTTTCATCATAACTACACACAAACGTACGCACAAGGAAACTAACCCAAAACAATGCTATGTCTTGCACGACACGAGCTACAACTTGACGGGAAGTAAGGCGGCAAAGATATTTGACCCGGCTGGCTACCCTAGCCGGCCTGAACCTCGGGGACTACACCCAGTGGGCACGCTCCCGCACACCCATCAACCTAAGTCTAGGTGGCAAAGAGCTTCGACCCGATTGGCTACCCCAGCCGGCCTGAACCTCGGGTACTACACCCAGTGGGTGCGCTCCCGTGCACCCATCAACCTAAGTCAAGGTGGCAAAGAGCTTCGACCCGGCTGGCTACCCCAGCGGGCCCGAACCTCGGGGACTACACCGAGTGGGCGCACTCCTGCGCACCCATCAACCTAAGTCAAGGTGGCAAAGAGCTTCGACCTGGCTGGCTACCCTATCCGGACCGAACCTCGGGGCCTACACCCAGTGGGAGCACTCCGATGCACCCATCAACCTAAGTCGAGGTGGCTAAGAGCTTCGACCCGGCGGGCTGGCCTAGCCGGCTCAAATTCCAAAAACTACAACTTATGAAGGAATAAAGACAAAAACGACATGGCAGATTGAGCTCAAGACGGAAAAGGGCACCAAGGCATCTAGCGGAACACGAAGGATCCGCGCAAAGTGAAAAGTTTGCAATCACAAATTCACCAACAAAAAGCCAGTTCGACAAATGCACACGACATACCGGGGATTAAGGTTATGGAGCCGGAGCAGTAGAGGGAGCATCAGCAGCAGGAGCAGGAGGCGGACCGGCAGGAGGGGCGCCATCTGCAGGAACCTGGCTGGTGGAGGCAACGTCGGCGGGATTCTAGGGTGCCAAAATCCAGTGAAACGGCAGCGGCTCGGCGGGATCGCGAAAGTCGCGCTCCAGGTCCATGTCGGTGCCAATCTTCACCCCGCAGGACTGGATCGCCGGAATGCTGTCGCGAAGGCCCTCGTAGCTCGTCCCAAGACCGGAACCACGAGTGAGCACACTAAGATCAGCCCTCGGGTACCACGACTTCATGAGGGCTATATCAATCTCCACACCGCCTCGGGCCACCCAGACCTTGTGGATCTCGAGCATGTCGATGTCGTGAGACAAGGCAACAGCTAAGCTGGCGATGTCACGCAGATTGCCTACCTCCGGCCAGATGTAATGGAAGAGGTCGTTGGCAACGGCACGAAGACCATTGCTCTCCTCCGCCAACACCTTAACGAGATCCAAGGCGGTCAGGTCGCGGCCTGCATCCTCCGCAGGCAGCTTCTCTAGAGCCATCTTGGTCGACTCAGGGTAATCAGCTGCAGCCAAAGGCAGGAGTGAGTGGCAAGACTCGATTAATCTAACCATGGTACAACGTAGGAGGGAAGCATAACAACTTACTGACAACCATCTCCGATATGCTCTGGAGGTGCTGAGTCGGTTCCCCCTCCCGGGAGCGGAGAGTCTTGATCGTCTCCTCCTGCTGGGAAGAGATCGTTTCAAAGTTGTTCAGCGCCTCCGCCCGGATATCATCTTCTTTCTTGCCCCTCTCCACGCTAACCTCAAGCTGTTGTTTGAACGCGGCCAGTTGGTCTAATTGCGCTTGCCGCGCCCTGTTCGATTCCTCCAGCCGGGCAACCTCATCCTTGAGGCGCTCCACCTCCTTCTCCTTGTCCAGGATCATGGTTGTAGGAGGATACCCGATAGTCAACAAAAAGCGGGAAAAGGATCCAATCGCCAAGACATGTCGGAAGAAGCAATCTTACGGCCTAGATCCTGGGTGTTCTTCACCGACTCCGAAAAAGCTTTCTGCAAAGAGAAGCGAGTAAGAGATGGAACAGAAAACCGGCTGGAAAAGAAAAGCACGGAAAAGATAATGGGGAGAGACGCCTACCTCCATCAAAACAGACAAATTTTTGGCCTCGCCAAGGCCCTTCTCCATTCCCTCAACCAGGTGGCTAACCTGGTTGAGTGCGACGGGTGCCGTGCCCGAGACCTGGGCGAGGATCGCACCCGGCGTCAGCACAGCTGGAGCTAGCCACGAGCAGGTAACAACGACCTCGTCATCATCTTTGGCTCCACCCGAAGACGCGGCCACCACCAACTCCCTCTGTCACCTCCATGATGACGGGCCCGGTGGAACTGGCTGGAGCATCGCTCCAGGCCGGGTTCACGCAAGCCCCAGGACGGAGGAGGGGGTCTCGGGGTCCTGGTGCAGCAGCCCTGCGGTCGGGGAACCCTGAGCAGCCGGTGACCTCACCACTTCCTCAACCGCCGGAGGAGGGGGAGGAGCAATGGCGGCGGCACCACCATTGCCAAGCGACATCGCCTCGCTACACAGAACGAAAGTAAGAAAAAGCACCAGGAGAACCACAAGACAACGAGGGAGATGCAAGGGAGGATGCTAACCTGACAACGGATAGCGCAGCGACGGCCTGGAGCGCCCGGCGTGTCCTCTTCTGTTCAACTAGAGCCGGTGCGACAACAGGCATCGCCCTCTTCCCCCGGGCTTTCGCGCGGCTTTCTCTCGGCCACCCTCCTCGTCGGTGCCATCGACTGCAACAAAAACAAAGTCTTAAGCCACACCCCCATGGGTCAAGACGAAGGAAAGAGCTACAACCGGCAACTTACCATGAGGATCCGAGGGGCCATCGTTCGTCTGAACGGGAAACCCTTCGGGCTCCGTCTGGGGGTACTTCTTCGGCTTCCTGTCCACCCGGAAGGAGGGGAGCAGGAAGTCACCCATGCCATCTTCGGCTAGCTGCACCATGAACAACTACTCAAAAAGGGGAACATAAGGCACCCAAGGAAAGCTATCAACAACGCAAGACAAGGGCAAGGGAACCATAGAAATAACTTACCCGGTGTGGCAGGAGGCCGTGATGGTATGGCGGACAGGAATACGCCCAGGTCGCCTCCACGTGGAACTTGGAGATCATGGAGATCCAGTTCCGCATGTCCTAGTAGGGCACATCCTTCCGTGACGTCCTCGTCAGATCGTCGGCAGTCGGCAGATGGCACATCTTGTGCGACCGCTTCTACAGCGGAAGCACGCAACGCGCCATCCAGGATAGCACGATGTCCCGGGCGGTGAGCCGCTCCGTATCCACCATCGCCTCTACCCGGGCGGCCATCCGATCGAGGTCCGCCGCGGTGCCCATACCCTTCGTCGCCCAGCCCTTCTACGTCAAGGGCACGTTAACGAAGGGCGGCAGGAAGATCCAGTCCACCTCCGTGGCATTGCTCACATAAAAATATGAGCGCTGCCATAGCTTGACGGTGTCAGGAAACTCGAACCACGGCATCTACGAAAAGGGCTGCGGGTAGATGGCGCAGCAGCCCGTCCGCGTCAGCGGACCGTCCTTGGCGGTGTTCTGGTCTTTGAAGTGGAAGAACTTGAGGAAGTTCGCCACCTCGGGCCACACCCCAAGGTACGAATCGCAACAGGCCACATGATGCGAAAATTGCGCGATGGCGTTCGCGCCCAGGTGGTGAAGTTGGAGGTCGAAGAAGACGAAGAGTGGGAGGATGAAGGGGCTGACGGGCAGGCCAATGCCACGGGGGAAGTGCGCAAGGAAGACGACGTGCTCCTCGGCCGAGTATCCGGCACCCTCTCCCCCTCCGGCGCAAGCCGGTGCTTCACAAGCATCGACGAGGGAAGAAATCTAACCTGCCGATACTTGTAAACAAGATCATCGGTCACGAAGTACCTGCACAACCCACCTCGCTGCTCCGGCAGCATATCGGCAGATGAGGCGGCCGTGGTGGATGGTGTGTGGTGGCTCCGGTGGCAATAGAGAGGAGGCGCAAGGAGCGAGGCGCGCTAGGAGGTAGGAGGAGGTGAGCCAGAGAAAGAGGAAGTGTAAACCCTGCTCCCCTCCGGAGCCCTATTTATCCCCGTGGAGGGCACCGCTGCCTCCTCACCTTACGCGCGACGCGTGGCAGCAAGGTCCCCCGGCCACACGAAACTACGGCTCCGGATCCTCCGCGCCGATGAAACCAGCCACAGAAGATCCAACCGTTACCAGGATACGAGGCGAGCATGCTCGCCCCGAGAAACTGCTGCGGCAAGTGGCGTGCGCAGTTGCCAAAAACTGATGCGGCGACGCGGAAGTCCAACTGACGCGACATGCGCCAGAGCAGCAGTCATGGCTGATGTCATCACCAACCTCATCAAATTGACGTTTCGTCTCCAGCTTTGCTAGTCGGTCACTGACTGCGCTGTCTACACCCAGTGGGCGGCCATCGATTCCATAGCCGATTAAATCCATCCGAAAAGCAAAAGCTACAGCCGGACAGAGACAACCAACTATGTCGAGATGCAAAAAAAGAACACGCAAGACCTTACCCACCGGTCAAGTCCATACACGCTCGGGGACTAGTATCGGGGGGATAACCCCCGGGTGGGGAAAGCCAGGCACAAGTAGGCCGGCTCTAGAAGTAACAGGCCGCCTGGCCCTCAAGAAGGACAACTCCAGATGCTTGGTGAATACCGCTAGGTTGGGCTTGTAACTTTCCCGGCTGGCCCGTCTAGCCGGCAGCCAGAGGAATTGGCCGGGTGGCCACTTCCACCCGGCTTACCTCAGATTCAATGGAGAGCACGGAAGGACTGACGCTCCTTGCGGGGTACGCCTCTGGCTCTCCTCCTTCATCAGGAAAGCTTGCGTGCCGTCACGACCAGCGCTACCCGACGAAGATAAAGCAAAGTGGTCGGCTGACTGGCAAAAGCAGTCCGGGTGACCGTTAAATCAAGGGTGACGCCCCAAAGGAAGCCCGGGTGATCGAAAAAGAAGAAGGTGACACTAAAAGAAGGGTGGACTGGGTCCTGGCCCACCGTCTGGGCCCTGCAGCCGGCCCTGCATAGTAAACCCAAATCCAAACAGTAAACCCTAGAGCCCAATTTATAAGCTGCACCCCAATCTAGTATATAAGGGTGGACATAGCTGGGGTTCTAGGTAGGCAACAGGAGAAGGATAGAAGTGCTAGCCACTAGTTCTCATCTTCCTATAGCTCTCGATAGTAGCTAAGGAAACAGCTCCAGGAGCACCTGTACTGGGCATCCTCCCATCATATAGTTCATCTTGCAGGAGTAGGGGTGTTACCTCGCCGAGAGGGCCCCGAACCTGGGTACGTCGGTGTGTTTGCAGTTTACCATGCCCAACCCGTTGCATGAGCTACCGATTGCATCCAAGTGTCCCTTCTTTTCCATCCCCGATGGCTCTGCCGTGTTCCACACCACGACAACTATGGAATCTAGGGCCACGTTTTCAAGGAGTGTCCAAAACCTAAGATAGTATGTTACCACTGTGGAGAACCAGGACACATGAAAAATAACTTCTTAAAACCACAGTTAACTCGTGGATCGATAGCAGGAGTAATAGAACCAATAATGGGGTTATCATCTACTCAAAATATTCATCCTAATCCAATTGGAGAAAGGAATGTAGGAGCATTTTGTGGGAAATGTAATAAGTGTGGAATCCTAGGACACAACAAATCATGTTGTCCGGAACATTAGGAGGATTATGGAAAATCAGTGGGAGGAGACATAGCATCTACTAAATTACCATCAAAAGAGCGTGTAGGTGAAGAAGGTACTTCTTCAGGAAAATGGAAGTATGAAACCATAAATGAAGTCAATAACAGCGGCAACCACAACAAAGAAAGTGGTAAGGCAAGGAATTATTAGTGATATAAGTGACCTTATACATGCATTTAAGGAGTTAGAGAATTTGCACCACTATTTCCCAAGTATGTGGGTGTACCATCTATTCCTCCTAAGATCATTAGAACATCTCAAGGGGGAGAGTGAATAATGAAGCCTCGAGAGTTGATATCTGGAGGAAGGTTTAGGAAAAAGTCAAAACATTCTTAAAAAGTAAACCATAAGGACTAAGTTTACCATAAATAGATTAATATTAGAGTCAAGCTATATTTGGCCAGAGTATAAACTAGAATCTTACCTTAATGAGACTTTCTAAAAACTTAGACACTTCTTGAATAGATGTCCAAATCTGAAAACACTCAAAAGGACCTGATCAGGGCAGAAGTGCTAGATTCAGAAGAAGTCTATATATCAAATGGGATTAGTAATTGGCTCATTTCAAATCAGAAGAGGATCTAAGGAAAATCTTGAATGAAGATACAACAATTATCTTCATTCTGGATTTAAATGAGTTACCAAGATCTAAAGAAGTCAAGCCTATCTTCTGAAACGTAAGAAGGTACGAACTTCGAGAACGAAGTTTATTTTAAGGGGGAGAGTCTATAACATCCCAGGATTAGGACCTAGAAATAGAGAGGACACAGGTTTGTGCATTGCATTCATGCATAAGAAAATCCGGGAAATTTTCGCGCAAAGCTAAAAGAGCTATAGAGGGATCTAGATCTCTCTTATACTGATGGAAACTTCGGAGCAAGTGCGTTAGATTTCGACATGACCTTTGTAGAATTCTTTGTTTTGGGGGAAAGTTTTTCAAACATGTATTTGAATTACATATATGAATTCAAATGAATTTATAAATTCACAAATGGAAATTGGAAATATTTAATAACTTGAAATGAAATGATTACAAAAATGATATAAAAAGAATTCTTTATTAATATATATACATATAGTATTACATTGATTTTTTACAATAAATGAATAAAAGTAAAGTATCAGGAAACAAATAAGTAGAAAAAGGAATTACATTACTGAAATAAATAAAAGAATTCTTTATTACAACAATATATATATATATGACATTGTCTTTACAAAAGAATTGTAAAAGAAAAAGGAAATAAGTAAACTTTATTGAGTAAAATACAATAATACAATGTTTTTACAATATTCAATCAGAAAATAAATTACAATATTTGATAATAAGAAAATCCTAAGCTACTGTTCTCTTATTCCCTTCATCATCTGACATTTTCTTTCTTCTTTTCATTTCCTGCAAACACAACAAAAAGAAAAAGAAAACAGAACAAAAATAAAATAAAAGAATGTTAGTTGGATAGTTAGTTTTCCTCTCAAAAGTGAACAGTGAAATGCACTGTTAAGTTTCATCATTGAGCTAATCTTTAAGGGGCAAGTTTCACCAAATTGAGCATCTGTTCTTAATTCAGTTATGGCCTCAGTACAACATCACAGGCTTGGAGATGGGCAAGTTTCACCATGGCGGTAAAAGTAAAAAGATAAAGGTTCCCCAAATCTATAGTTCTCACTTGATCTCATCCACACCAAAAGGTCCCACTTGCAAGAAGCTTGCACACCAACAGGTCCCACTTGCAAGCAGCTTGCACATCAACATGCAGTTATCTGCTGTCAACACAGGAGCACATCAGGGGAGGATAAGAAGGAACCAGCCATGGTAGCTCACTATTGCTAGCTACTCCTTCCACCCCAGATCATTTCTTAGCACTAAAACTCCCAAGATCCACACATAAACAACCACATCCTAGAATCAGATTATCACTGATCTATCCACACAAATCACCAACACTCCAGATGCTTTAGAAACCCATCCAGAAGTCAGGACAAGGGGAAGATCAATATCAAGACAGTATTAGTTCCATGAGGAGAAGGCTACCAAGATCAAGACCAGAGCACTAGGCCAAGCTCACCAAGATACAACACACCAAGCAGCCACATGCATCAAGGTAGAAACTCACTAGATCACTAGCTAGATCTGGTAACATACATGTTCTTATCATTTTAAGCAATATAATCACTTAAGGAGATAAAGCTCTCAGTACTGCATAAAATAGTTATGTTCGGGACATCATAGAGCTTAATTGGGACTCAGCTTATGCATCATTGGCAGCCGCACATAAATTTATTTTTAGATAGTCAACCAGTCAAAGCGAACAAATAAATCATGTCCAGAAATCAGACAACTAGCAACCACATCCTCCACAACTTTGGACTGTGAGGAGAGATTTCTCTCAGATCCACATAGTAATGCTATGTTGAGTCATCATAGAGAGTTTGGTAGTCAAACTTCAGCATCTGTTCTTATATTGAATTTGGCCGCAGCCTAGTGCATCATGGGCAGATTTATGAAGCAAGTGAAGTATCTAACTTTATTTAACTTGTCTCACAAGATAGTAGTACACACAAGGAAATGGTACAAGAGTGTACAAGCAACCTAATCCAACTAATCATCCTCCAGATCTAGTCTAGGAGATCAGTAGGGGTCACTTTGCACATTTGCATACATTCCTATGTATGTAGTACATCAGAAGGATCAACTGTTTAGTGGATCATCTAATCTAGCAACTAAATCATAGGAAGAGAGGTTCCATTTAGTACAACCAACCATATGGCAGTAGATCATGTTACTATAAATCACTACTATGCACACTCATTAGAGGCACCACAGTAATAGAATCTCCACCACTGAAACCACCAAAACAAACTAGCAGTAGTAACTAAGATCCTCAAGTCATTAAAAGTTAAAATCAATCATTTCACTAGTCATATTTCTACTAGATATCATTTTTAGAAATCTAGATATTTCTGATAGGAAATAAATATTATCACTGGACCATAAGTTCAGTACATCAGGTCACACATAGTACTTGATTTAGATCATGCTTGTACAAAATCTAGTGATCTATAGAAGCAGTCCAGAGCTAAAGGAACATCCAAGTAGCCAAACCAAGAATATCCTACACATCTATTCATATCAAAGATCTACACTGAAGCACTCCATCAATTGAACAACCAAATAAGTTGGGTAAGTGTACAAGTTAAAGTAAACAACACAATTTTACTCAAGATATTACACGCATATGATCAGATAGTTAATTGTCATCCAAACCAAGAGCAAAACTAAAGATGTCACATCCCAAGATATTTCCAAATCTTGTAATGTGAAAAAAAAATAAACAAAATAAATTTTTGTTGAAAATCAGGGTGAAAAGAAACTTTTGTTTCAAAAAGGAAACTTAAAATCCCATCTTGAACAAACTTTGGTAAAAGTTTGAATCCAACAAAATCCAAATCAAGGGAATTGCATTCCTCAATGAATGTATCTGGAAATTTAAACCCTTGGAAAATAAATCCAAACCCTAAACCCTATTTGAATAAAATCATTTCCAAGTTATCTCCAAATCCATGGATTTGATCCATATAAAAATTGTTCAACAAACAATCTCAAAGGATCAAGAAAGACAAACAGAAATATTATAAAAGCATATAAATTGGTTTCACTTAATTGGAACCATAAATAAAATCTTATGAAATTAATAAGATAAGAAATTGAATTCCCAAAGTTAATAAAGCATCTATCAAGAAACCCATACCAAATGGTGAGCAAATAACCCTAAAGATATTTAAAAGGATAAACAAATATTAAACAAGATTTCACAAATTAGAATAACCAAGTTTGGATCTCTAAATAAAAAGATATGGATTTTATAAGATGAAGAAAGAATTATTAAATAAAGAATATTTAAAGACCAAACCAAATCTTGGCCTAACCCATAAACAAGTGGATTGAATTATAATCCCAATCCAAATAAAATAAAATGGCAATAACCATTCTATCCCTATCTTAATAAAGACAAATCTCTAAATAAGAATACATGAGAAAATGATATTTGGAGTTTACCCAAGTGGAATAAAAGTTGTTTAAACAACTTAAATAAAATAAAACTTCCAAATAAAAATTTGGGAATTAAAACTATATTAAATTCCATTGGAATTAAAACAAATAAATACCCAATCTTAAGTGATTAACAAATCATATTAGAATACTTTCCAAATAATTCAAGATGAATTAATTGACACCCTTTTTGGTAAACAAAACCTACTGAAAAGATTTTGGAAGGTTTAAAAGATGTTAAATGGTGTTTGAAACATTATTAAAACCTATTTGTTTTAATACAAGGACCTACTTTAATAATTAAAAAGATCCAAAAAGGAATAAAGTAAATTCCAAAAATTGACATCAGATTGTGCTACTAATCAGTATTTGAATCTACCCAAAATCTGGCAAAGATTTGAAATCAAATGAGTGCTTGAAATGATTAAAAGAAATCAAAACAGATTAAAGGAAAAGGATAAAGGAAAAACAAACAGAACAAAAAAAAGAGAACAAGCCAGCCCAGCCGGCCAGCCCAACTAAGCCAGGGGACTGGTGAACCTTGTGTATCTCACTTGTGGATGGCCACCCAGGAACAAAGAGATTTGAGATGTCAAATGTTGAGAAGCTTCAAGTGTAGCCACTTGGCATTATGGGCTCTGCCTGGATCATATAGGTTGCAATAACTTAGCCAAATGGACAGTTGGTGGTAGGGATTTGATAGGTTGGAGCGCGTCCATTTTGGTCCAAGGGAAGGCTTCTGAAAGATCTTGTCTTGGTGAAACCAAGTCTTGTGGGGAAAGTGCACCACCTCTGCAGAGTGTAAAATCTAAGTACTTAGCCATGTCCCTGGCAAAGGACAATTTGAGCATCAAGACATGGAAGCTATCAAGAATCTTATCATCCAAATTTCTAAGTTAAAAACTTGTGCTTGAACAAGGGTTAAAGGATCTTCAATCTTTGATTGGTAGATGCCTTGGGTGATTTTTGCCAAAACAAAAACTTGGTGTTTTCAACTGATAGGAAAATCTATTTTTGAGCAATGCAAGCCTAAGCTCCACTTAGCCAAATGCATATAGATGACAGATACTACTATTCTACCATAGTATCACTTGCCAATACAATTCAAATGTATTGACCCTTGTGGCTGTAACTTGTTATGTAGCAGGTTTGTTTGACATTAGTGAAGCTTAAATGATTAGGATTACAAGTCTACAACCAACATGTCTGCCTGTGGCACTTTGAAGATGAAGGACCCCATGTTTATAGATATTCTGATGCAATGTAATGTAATAGCCAAATGAGCTATGTAAGATGTAATAACTTATTTTATTCCTGGTTATAAAGTTGTATTATGACCTTTGTTTCTTGATATGACATCTTAACTGTGGATGCTAGCTATTGATCCAAGGACTAGCATTGTAAACACAGGGATCTCTACCTTATCAAAGGTTGGGAACCTTACAAAAGAATCATATAAAACTAAAGCATATAGCAGTATAACCTAATCAAGTGCATCTTGGATATCTTGTGAGCACCAAATTGGTATATCACCACAACAATAGTTTATGATTTAGGAGTCTGACCATCTGAGATAGATTAATTATCTTAATCATAGGAGTAGCACGTGTCTAGTAACACTACCTGATCACAAATGATCCCTAGAACCAACAAATACACTGCCTGACCCTAATCCAATCAGCACCACAGATCAAATCCAAGATTTCCAGAACCTAAGACTGTGTTCCAAACCGAAACAAATTCATCGGCTCGAAGGCCAGTCACATAAGAATTACCTGTCTAGAGACATGGTTGCTATAGCAGATAAGAAGGTCGACGCCAGGGTTGCAGAAGCCTGTCGTCCCACTGGTGTCGAGTTCAGAGTAGATGACATGACCATCACCACGATACCCTTGCAACATCCATAGCACCACCATCGCCACACCCAGAACCACCACTAGTACACCACCACTCTAATAAAACCATCCAAAAAAGCTTGGGTAGTGGTGGACATCAACCAAGAGCAACTGCCAACGGCATGACTTGGAGACAGACTAGAAATATGCGGGCAGGTGGGGAGAATGTAACAACACTAGAGGTTCAATAGAGACAGGGGTGGCGGATCCAGGCCAGAAAGTGCAGGTACCAGAATTTGTCGGTGATGGCCGGACCGAAGCGGCAAGATTAGGTTATTCTCAGAGGAGGCATGCACGAGAGCAGAGAGGAACAAATCGAGATAGGGAAGGTTATAGATCATAGCAAGGCGGACCAAAGCCCCATCTTACCGGTGCCGGAGAGGGCGGGAGCAAACGGAGCCAAACGATGGCGCGATGGTGCCCAGGAGATCGTAGGCATGTGTGGTGTGCCCAGGTGCGAGGAGGAAGAGAGGGCCCTAGGGTGAGATGTGTTAACCCTAAGACCAACTGGGCCGGCCTATTGGGACAAACCAACTCAGTCCGTTGGACCAGATTCATTTACACCCAATTGGGCCATAGCCATCAAACAATTTTTTTCCATTAAATAAACTCTATAAAATAATTCCAATACATATGAAATTATATCAAATCCTAAAAATACTTATAACATATAAAATTGTTATATATATTTATATATAAGACTATCCAATAAAGAAAATAATAATTATATATTTTAGCATAATAAAACTTAAATTTAATATTTTAGTGTAAGAGATACTTTAAGGAATTTTATAAAAATAGGGATAATACATAAAATAATTAAAAATCATTTAAAAATATATATATAATACTTTTTGAAAAAAAATTATCTTGTATTTTCATCTAATAAAATAAAACATATATTTAAAAACACTTATAAATTGATAGAATTTTAGGAAAATGGGGAAGAGCCCTAAAAATGTGTACAAATCAATCCTGTGTATAAAAATAACTCTACTATTTTATAAAAATACTAACTAAGATTTTTAGAAATAAAACATAAAGCAAATATTTAAAGACACTTAATTCTTTGAAGAATTTTATAAAAATGAAGATAATACTTAAAAATAAATAAAAATCATTTTTAAGATCTTTAATAAGTATATTTTACTAGAAAAATACTATGTATATTATTCAAAAACATTTTAATAAACTAAGGTAATAAAATTCATTTACTTATTTTACTAAATAAAATCACCACTTTGTTAATTCTTTAAATTTATTTACTAAGAAAGAAATAATCACATTTTTTAATAAAAACACTAAATACTTTAAATTTAATTATTAAGTCTAAATCCGTAATCATAATTCATAATAAAACTTAAGTATAACTATTAACTTTTACATATTTTTTAAAATCTTTAATTCAAAATAAACTCCTTTTAAATAAATATTATATATCACTCATGTATAAGATGGTGAATAATCTTCATCTCTTAACCACTCTTAAAATCACTATAAACCCTATCAAATTTATAAGATCATCTAATTATGCTCCCATTAATAAGTTGCATGTTATTAAACTCATCTTTCACTTAAATTAAAAGGAATCGTCCATAATCATAATTGTCAAAACCCTAAAACTAGATGATGTTCTAAAAGACACTACATCTTATTTTGGTATAAACAATCATAAACATCTCATTTGAAGTTTATTTATGTTTTTATAGTTAACTTTGGTCACTTGTACCATCTATTAAAATATGTAACTCAACATCATTCGTAACCATCTCAAACCATAATGTAAAACCTAATAACCCTCAAGACTGATTAACCTTAACTGAACACTAGTTTCTTCAAATGTTATTCTTTTTTCCACTTCAAACAACAAGTCTATAATAGTTCCTTCAACTCTTAACAACTCACATTACTTTATCCTTACTTGTATATTTTGGATTGTTAACACTTAAGTTCCTTATAAATGCCATTGCTTATGAAATAAACTTAAATATAAACCCAATCTTAAATAATATACCTAAGATCAACTCATTTATAATGCTGAGAGTTTCACTTTGGGAATTATAAAATTGCATAGCATTATCTATGCATAATGGCATCTTGCTTCTTTAAACATTAGTCCTTACTGGACAAATGATGCTGATTTTAGATATTGGATCTTCTATTGTCTCGAAGACCGTGAGTGCATAATCTTGCAATCACAAAAGGCAAGTTCACACTTGATCATGTCCTTTGATTATTTTCTATAAAGTATTTTGCAAATCTAGTGTTATCATCACCTGCATTTCAAAAAGGGTGAGAAAACACTATTTTCATAATATTATGATTATAGGTTATTTACCATGAGGTAATAATGAGATTTGGAATGGGATAGAGAAGACAGCTGGAACGGATCCCTTTCACATGCCAATGGATGACCGGGCCGTTGTTGCAACTCCTCTTGTAGAGGGTTAGCAGGTTATGGGTAGGATCCCTCAACATCCCACGGCTTCTGGTATCTATGAGGGTTGTACACCTTAGCCTGCTATTGGAAACAAGTTCTATCCTAGGCCTGATGTGCAATCCGTCGGGTATGAGGGGTCGTGGAGAAGGACAGTGATGAGCTTGGATCTTAGTCTGGGCCTCATACCAAGGAAGTGTGAATGAGCCTATAACTCGGATGTGCAACAAAGCTAAGATCTCTCATGGGTAAAGTAACACACCTCTGCAGAGTGTAAGAACTATAACTTGTTACTCCATGTTCCGGGAAGGAGCTACGAATGCGGTAGGAAAGGAACTCCATGAAATTTCTGGTAAACCTGTGAAGGCTGACGGACATAGCTTTTAGAAGAAAAAAAAGCAACCTTTGAAGAAATGTTTTTGAAAACTTGCATTGCCTACGACCTATGGCCTATGGCTGTAGATAGTGTATCAAACACTTATCTTTAGTGAACTTGCTGAGTACGCCCGTACTCAACCGTATCTTCTTAACCATTGCTAGATCTCGGAGAAACCAATGGTGTTCCCAGGAAATAAGTTACTTGAAGAGTTGAAGATATCTATAGGATATCAACGAAGTCGAAGACCTTACCAGAAGCTATGGAAGTGGAGCTGAAGCGTAGAATATAAATAAAACTCTAGAATTTAGAACCTACTTCTGTAGAACAATACTATACTAGCAGTACTCCTTAAGTAAACTCCTTAAGTAGTACTCCTTAAGTAAACTCCGAGTGGATCTTTCTAGTTCCTTCTATATATTATTCCTCACTATTCGAGGAAGTTCGCTGGATCTTTTGTAACATGTTATATGTAATCTAAAGTAATTTCTTGGACCCGCGATGTTTCTGTTGTACCACTCTAAGGGATATAATACAAATGGAATGGTGTTCCATTGGTGTTATGTCAATGACTATAGCGTACTACATCATGCAGTGGTATGCTTGGTCACCGCATCTGGAATCAGAGCATATGCTTTGACCTTAGGTTGGAAACCTAGTAAATGGGTAGAACATGTAGGTTGGATAGTGACTATAGGAATCCATCTTATCTACACCATATCTCCTTGTACGAGTGATGGATATTCACTTGAGAATAACCGTGTCACACCTTAGTGGAATTTTTAGGTTATTTTTCTTATAGAATGGTTGCTTATCTACTATTTATATTAGGAAGAACCTATCAAGTATTTCTTAAGTAAGCAATATATCTTATATTAGACTATTCTATACTATAACTAGACTAGAGTAGCATATCACCAAGTCAGAGTACCTCATAAGGGAGTAGTTAATCATGGTGTTATCTTACTAAGAGAAGCCATGAAATGAAGTAAAACTTTGCTATTATCTTTATACTAGTGGTAAATACTAGGGAAGTATGCCCCAAAATCTTAAACAACATGTTATTGTAGGGAAAGTAACTGATGTTTGGTTTAACTAAAAGCTATAACATGAAGAATAAAATATTATCGAGAGTAACAAATAGTGTTATGCTTATCTAACCCCATGGAATATGCCAAATCCATAGTGGCATGAATAAAAAGGTAGTATTCTTGTAGTACAAGTAGATTTATATAGGTTATGAAACTGGTTAAAACTTGAGAATTATTCGTCGTTATAATAAATATGCTTAGAGAAGTTAAGGTTAGAAACAAAGGGTAGAAATGTGAGGATGATGTTTAGTATAACTCCAAGGATAATTAAGTTATAACCAGTTATAGAGTGAATTAACCAACTATCACTAGAGTTGGATCAAATTTTGCCAAAAGTTATCCCTTCGCAAATGGGAAAATGGTGTAATTTAGGAGGCAAAGAACATTATGTGCCATACAAATAGTATATAACGGTAGAAGTCCATACACTAATATGTATCAAAAATTGTAGTGTATGACATCAAAGCTTAAGTACAAGAGATGTTTTACTCGATGTATTGTTTCTACATGCTTTGGATGTATGTTTGCTAGAGGTAATATTTGGATTTGTTGGATTTTATTGTGTGACTAGGTCTATGCATGAAGTTTGAACTTTATGGGCATATGCATGATGTTACATGGAGTCCTTACTTGATGTACAGGTCTAGAAGGGAAAATGGGTTCGCGTGAGGTATAGGCGAATTATCACTATAATGTTGGAAAGATGAGGCTCATGAGATGTTGGTGATACAACAAAAGGAGGCTAACAAGGAAATTCGGAAGGAAGGATCAAATCAAAAGCCGTATTTAACCACCAATGAATAAGTTCTTCAGTATATGAGGGGTATGGAAGAAGGAAGAAAGGTTGAAACATAGAGGCAGAACCAATTTTACCAGGAGATATTAAAGGTTAGGCAAGAGAAGCAATTCAAGGAAATACATCCAAGGGTTAAACTGGTGGAATTCTTAGAAACTAAACCTTGGAGTTTCTCCATGGTAGAAGAACCTATGGAGGCGGAGAATTGGTTAATGGATAGATCCCGTAAGCTTAAAAGTGTTGGATGCAAGGATGAAGAAAAGGTGTGCTATGCAACCTATCTGTTGACAGGAACCGCAGCCATGTGTTGGGAGAAGTCCAAGTTCGTGATCCCGGAATGAGTTGTCAATACCTGGGCTGAGTTCAAAAAGAAGTTTTGAGAAGAATTTGTTCATCAGAACAATGGGAAAAGGAAGTACAATGAAGCCTTAGAAAAAAGAATCTTCTTGTCCTGAAACATATACGAGAGTTCAACCGTTTATCCAAGTACATTAGTGAGAAAGTAAACAGTGAGGCGAAATGACAAAGGAAATTTATGAAAGGACTACAAGAAGTTATGAAGATGCATCTCAGGATTGTGCGTGCAAAGGAGTTCCAGGAATTGTTGGATAGTGCACATATATCAGTAGATGATGAGATTGTTGCACCTAAAGGAAAGAAAAAGAGAATTCAAAAACAGACCACAACATGTCAGGTCAGAGGACATATGATTAAGAATTGTCCAGATCCACATAGGACATATAAAATAGAGAAAATATGTCACAACTATGGAATCCATGGCCATGTTTTAAAGGAGTGTCCAAAACCTAAGATAGTATCTTACCAATGTGGAGAACTAGGACACATGAAAAAGAACTACTTAAAACAGCAGTTAACTCGTGGATCGACAACAGGAGTAATAGAACCAATAATGGGGTTATCATCTACTCAAAATATTCAGCCTAATCCAATTGGAGAAACGAATGTAGGAGAATTTTGGGGGAGATGTAACAAGTGTGGAATCCTAGGACACAAGAAATCATATTGTCCGGAACATTGGGAGGATTATGGAACATCAGTGGGAAGAGACATAACATCCACCAAAGTTCCATCAAAAGAGGGTGTAGGTGAAGAAGGTACATCTTCAGGAAAACGAAAGTATGAAACCATAAATGAAGTCAATAACAGCGGCAACCAGAACAAAGCAAGTGGTAATTCAAGGAATTATTAGTTATATAAGTTACCTTAAACATGCATTTAAGGAGTTAGAGAATTTGCACCGCTATTTCCCAAGTATGTGGGTGTACCATTTGTTCCTCCTAAGATCATTAGAACATCTTAAGGGGGAGAGTGAATAATGAAGCCTCGAGAGTTGATATCCGGAGTAAGGTTTAGGAAAAAGTCAAAACATTCTTAAAAAGTAAACCATAAGGACTAAGTATACCATAAATAGATTAATATTAGAGTCAAGCTATATTTGGCCAGAGTATAAACTAGAATCTTACCTTAATGAGACTTTCTAAAAACTTAGACACTTCTTGAATAGATGTCCAAATCTGAAAACACTCAAAAGGACCTGATTAGCGCAGAAGTGCTAGATTCAAAAGAAGTCTATATATCAAATGGGATTAGTAGTTGGCTCATTTCAAATCAGAAGAGGATCCAAGGAAATGCTTGAATGAAGATACAACAATTATCTTCATCCTGGATTTAAAAGAGTTACCAAGATCTGAAGAAGTCAAGCCTATCTTCTGAAACGTAAGAGGGTACGAACTTCGAGGAAATAGTTAATTTTAAGGGTAACATCCCTAGATTAGGACCTAGAAATAGAGAGGACACATGTTTGTGCATTGCATTCATGCATAAGAAAATCCGGGAAATTTTCGCGTAAAACTGATACGTTGGAAACGTATCTATAATTTTTGATGCTCCATGCTTGTTTTGTATCTACTTTTCTTTGCTTGTCTACACTTTGAGGTGCTTTTTACATGTTTTCTAGTACTAACCTATTAACAAGTTGCAACAGTGACAGATGCTTGTTTTCTGATGTTTTTGGTTTCAGAAAAGTTAGTAAAGAAATATTCTCGGAATTGGATGGGACAAATGTCAAAGTCAATTACTTTCCATGGGGAACAAGAAGTCCAGAGGAGAGCCGGAGGGGCCAGCCAGGGGGGCAGACCCACCCCAGGCGCGGGGGCAGGTGGGCCTGCGCCTGGCTAGGGTTTGGTGGCCCTGGCCGCCTCCCGGTCTCGCCCCTTCGCCTATAAGAATCCCTCGATGCATAAACCCCGAGTACCCGATCAGAAATCCACGAAACCGTCTATAGTCACCGCCACCATCGTCCCTAGATCGGGGGGGCTGAGGTTCTTCCCGGCACCCTGCCGGAGGGGAGATCATCCCGGAGGCCTTCTCTCCAGTATGATTCGTGAGTAGTTCCACCTTGGACTATGGGTCCATGTAGTAGCTAGATGGTTGTATCTCCTCCTTTGTGCTTTCATGTATAGATCTTGTGAGCTCCATTCATGATCAAGATCTAAACTATTTGTAATCATGCATGTTGTGTTTGCGGGGATCCGATGGATATTGAGATTATAATGTTGGTTTTATTAATGGTTTTATCTTTATGATTCTATCATGTCTGTGTTGTTTCTGATCTTGCATGCTCTCTGTTGGTAGTGGTTATCTTGGCCAAGTAGTTGCTAGTGACTCCAAGAGGGGGTATTTATGCTCGATAGTGGGTTCATGCCTCTAGTTTCCAAGGGAAGTGACAATAATCTCTTCGGTTGTAGATGTGTTGTTGCTACTAGGGAGAAAACAAAGGTCTCTTGTTCATGAAACAGGTGGACTGTTTACCTTACACACTTTGCTTAAAGCAGTTGTCTGTTGCTTGCAACTTAATACTGGAGGGAGTTCGGATGATAACCTGAAGGGGGACTTCTAGTCATAGATGCCCCTGGATGGCGGTCTATGTATATTGTTGTATTGTCCAATCAACCTCATAGGATCTTTCTGGCTAGTAATTGCATTGTTATGCCTTGCTCAGTTCCTGTCAATTGCCCTGCTGTAATTTGTTTACCCTTCATGCCATGTTGTTTATCTAAGAAGAGCACCTCTAGTGAACTATGGACTCCGGTCCAATATTTACCATTGATACATCTTCCACTGTTATTTGTTACTTTCCACAAACCATTACCTTCCACACCATATGTTTAATCCTTCGTTACAGCAAACCAGTGAGCTTGACAACCTCACTGTTTCGTTGGGGCAAAGTCTTGAGTTTGTGTTGTGCAGGTGTCCGCGTTGCTTGCAACACCTGTGTGACATTTACTTCCTCCTACCGGTTTGATAACCTCGATTTCTTACTGAGGTAAAACTTGCTGATGTGCTGGTTCACACCTTGCTCTTGGGGTTCCCAATAGACTCCACGTCAAGCACCAGGTTCTCTATTTCCATCAAGGAGTCACCATCATCGGGCGGCACGGCACTGGTGCAAATGGCAGAGGGAGTGCTAGTTCAATGCAGTGTTGGGCACTGGGGGAGACCAGGGGAGTGAAATGGGGGCAATTGGTTGATCAATTACTGATCACCACAGTAGAAGTTAGGCAAGGTTGATCTGTGTCCACGAGGTGTTTAATGAAATGGCCGCATGAATTCAACATTTGAATTTCTGGATGAATTTTGGTGAGTGATCTTGTCATAAGCTTGGTGGTCTCTAGTTGCTTGAGTTTGGCAAGGTGAATTAATTTGGTTGGGTTTTGAGAAATGGCTATCTTAGTACCTATTAAGGATTCAATTTTGAATTGTCCTTTAAATAGATTTGGATTTTTTTATGTTGGTTTGTAAATTGGGCTTGGGTTCATTGTTACTTGGCCTAGCAAGGGGTGAAAAGAATTGTATTTGATTCTATTAGAAATCTTTGACTAGGAACACCCAAAGTGGTCTAGTGAACAAGTATGGCCAAAATGACCATTTGCTCCTATTTCTTATATTTGATTTTTTTTCTTCATTTTATTCTTCTTGGAAATGATCTAGATGATATTGTTTTAATATTTAAACCAATCCTTATCATTCATAGCAATCAAACATGACAAATGCAATCATTCATGCATTAATCACACACAAACATGTATTCATATTAATTTTCATAATAAAAGTTTTTTATTAACCCTAAACTTGGGTGATTAGAACTTGATAATCTTGTTTAACATTTTTGGTATGTTACAAACCTTCCCTCCTTAAACAAAATCTCGTCCCGAGATTTAAGAAAAAGAAAAGTAGGAACTAAAGAGATCTGGAAACTCAGTCCTAATGTAATATTCTCGCTCCCAAGTAGCTTGTTCTTCAGTATGGTTACTCCACTGGATCTTGAGAAACTTGATACTCCGGGTTCTGGTGGTTCTGAAGGCTTCTTCAAAAATACGAATGGGTACTTCACGATAGGTTAGGTCCTTGTTGATCTCTATGGTTCTGTGATCAATATTCTTGAAAACTTTGGTCTTCTCCGGAATTTCTAGGAATTTGCGAAGTAACGAGATATGGAACACATCATGCATGGCTGACATCTCCTCCGGCAGTTCCAATGATATGATACTTCTCCTCGGCGATTCAAAATGTTGAAGGGTCCAATCTATCTGGGGGCTAACTTCCCTTTCACTTGGAAACGTTGCATTCCTTTGAAGGGTGATACTTTCATATACACAAAATCTCCGATAGTGAAGGCCACATCTCGACGTCTCTCGTCGGCATAACTCTTCTGTCTAGATTGGGCGGTCTTAAGGTGCTCACGATTCTTTTGAACTTTCTCTTCACCTTCTCTTAGGATGTCGGGTCCGAAAATCTGACTCTCCTACTTCCGACCAATTCAGTGTGGTACGACACTTCCTTCCATACATAAACTCAAATGGGGCCATTTGCAAACTAGCTTGGTAACTATTGTTGTATGAGAATTCTGCGTAAGTTAGATAGTCTTCCCATTTAGATCCATATTCCAACACACAATCTCTCAACATATCTTCGAGTATCTGGTTTACTCGTTCTGTTTGTCCATCAGTAAGCGGGTGATAAGCTGTGCTGAAATCCAGTCTGGGTCCCTGTCCTTCTTGGACTTCCTTCCAAAATATCGAGGTAAACTGGGTTCCTCGATCCGACACAATGTTCTTGGGGATTCCATGCAAACTGACTATCCTAGCAATGTACAACTCTGCTAGCTTGAGCTCTGATAAGTGGACCGGTAAGAAATGAGACACTTTAGACAGTCTATCCACTATGACCCAAATAGAGTCATTTCCCCTACTAGATGTAGGCAAACCGGTGATGAAATCCATTCCTACGGAATCCCATTTCCATTCTGGGATCTGCAAAGGTTGCAAAAGTCTTGCGGGTCTCTGATGTCCCGCTTTGACTCTCTGACAGATATCACATCTGACACCCCGGGATCAGGGCTAAACAAATCCTAGACCTCCGTTTGACATAAGCTTAACCTTGAGCTCGAGAATATTCAGTGAAGAATTGTGACACAACAGTGACCCTATGACACAAAACTTTATTACATCAAGCTCATAACTAAGCGAAGAGCCAAATTATTACAAGCAAAGGTCACTGACCACAAACATCAAGCAATGGAAGGCAAATTATGCTATTAAGTATAGCAAACTTAACAAATGTCCTAAGTGTCCTGAAGCATAACGATGACGTCCCAGCCCATAGACTCCAAGCTGCCGGCCGGGAACCCCAAGCTACTCGTCGGTGTCGATGTTTGTGTTCAGTCTTCGAATGGTAATATCTCCAATTGGAGATTTTCTCATTTAGGTGTGTTCATCCCATAAATGCTCTCGGATCTTCCATAATTGTCCAATACCTTAAAATTATCACAAAAGAACAAGGTTTCGCTAACTTGCGATATACGTGTTATTGAAAGATCAACATCAATGAAACCCAGTGAAAACCAATGCCAATCCTCGACAAAAAGTGTCAAATTTTGGAGCTATCAACTTCCCCAAGCTTAGCTGGTAATCTCCCTCAAGTGACAAAACTATAAATAATAATATCGAGAAATAAATTCAAGTAGAGAAACTCACAAGTGCATGGCAGTATCATATTCCATCGTCACAAATCCTGCAACCTAGAATGAGCATAACATATCTGAACAATTGCACTAAAGTTCACTTCCTAACCACATAACTTGCTAGCTAATAATTCTTAAACTCAAATTATATTGTCAAAAAATTGGTTAGGCTTGTGAATCAATTCTTTCGGCGCCTCTCTTTTTATGAGAGTAACATCATTTTTAAGTAAGAATGCTTCAGTCAAATTAAGGGTGCACTAGTAGATGTCAAAATAAGTATAAACTTAGAGCTTTTCATTAACACCCACTTCAAAATTCGTATCACTCTAACACCCTATATTTTCCTTGCCTTCCAAGAACTTTAATCTTTTAAGTAGTGAGGCCATGCCAAGACTTTCATCAGGATCAAATAACTTCAGCACAAATTTTGATAGTATTTTCTTTTTCTCTAGAACTTTTTCCCGTGGAATTAAAATTTTGCACACCGTAGGAATTCTACAAATGTCTCCCCCACTCATAGCCGAATCTGAGATGAACTCAAGATCGTTAGTAGGCCATAGGATTTGATAGTTCCATGAAGTTTTGGTACTTTTGTAATTCTCTTCAACATAAAGTATTTCTTTTTAACTCATAAAGAAAAGTTTGGAATCTCCCTCAACCACCGCAAATTTCCATTCCATCAAACAATTGTTTTTTAAAAACTGTTATCAAGTCAAACCGTTAACATGTGGGGTTGAGGGTTGCTAAGATTAAGCACTTAAGACAAAACATGGCACCAAAGTTGTCAATAAGACACTTTCTCTTGTTTTTAAAATATTGTAATTTAATCCAATGCGGTTGTTTTTCAAACTAAGAGTAATTGTCATAAGTCAGAACCAAAGTAGTGACACTAGCCTTGAGAGTGAGTCTTAAAAGATAACAAGCTAAGCGTGGAGTGGAACTCAAGGGCAACCAAAAAAACATAATATGTTCATGAATAAACTAACAAGAAGATGGAAAATAGGAATGTGTACCTCCTCTCACTTGTTCGTTTCACATCCAAATTGACTCCTTGCGTTCTTATCCAAAGCTAAGTCACTTGAAGCGAATATCCTGCAAAAAATCAAAAAGAAAACCAAGAGAGCTTCACACAAAACAAGATAAAAGCTACTCTAATTTTTTTGTATTTCCTTTTAATCAATGCAGATTGAAAGTAAACATGCAACTAAAGAAATATAAACAAATTAAAATAAGAAAACAAAATATGAATACAAAAGGTGGGAAGGAGTTTAACCTCCCCAAGTGGTCTATCTGGAATCAATTATAGCTGCCATTACTGGGCGGCGACTGCTGGTGTGGATGATATGGGTAGTAGTTCGGAAAATCAAACAAGAAATGGGTAAATTCCTGCGTGAGAGTAATAACATTGGCGTTCACTTCATGTAGTGTATTCTCCACATTGCTGACGCGAGCCGCCACCTGGTTAAAATCAATTATTGGGACATAGTTGTATCCTGGCTGAGGTGGTGGCATGCCCTCCTGCTGGAATTGGGGGAAGAGTTGTTGATGTTGGTGATGCTGGCCATAATCATCCTAGAACATGGTGTTCTAGTTCTCCTCCTCCTCCTAAGGGTGGTCTTGTTGGCTGCCTCCCGTGTTCTCCCAAGCGGGGTTTCCTCCTGGGGTTACAATCCTCCCCGAGATGATCATTACTTGCTGAAACTCCTCCTTGTCGACGACCCAACTCTATTTTCCTCGCAAACCAAAAGCTTGAAGAAATGGAAGAAAAATTTGGTGAACTTCACTGTTAGGTTTATAACAAAATTGACCTATAAATCACACTTATCTTGGTGATTTCCATTGCCATGATGTCTCCATTCCCGAAGATACAATTCGCCAAGAAGGTGGAAAAGTAATGGATGGTGGGATTCTAGATGGTGGCGTTCTTCTTCCGCAAATAATGAACATCCCTGTTAACAGAAATTTGCTTCCAAGCACACATTGCCTTTACGAGGACTTCTTCTGTGGTATCTAGCTCTCCCTCATAGGAAAACCCGAAGCCAACACAAAACTAGTATAAAGTAAGGCTCTTTGGATGCCCATTGAGAATGAAACTTATAATGCAAGACGTTGTTGGAGTGCGAGGTTGTCATGGAAAATCAAAATAAATTCCCACATGGTGCACTCGAAGGTGTCGGGGTGAAAGGATGGCGAAAGGGGTCATACTATAATTCTTAGCCATCATGTCGAAGTCCTCCTTTATACCATGGAGAGAGAGGAAGTCGTTGCATACCGATACGTCGTAAACGTATCTATAACTTTTTATGTTCCATGCTTATTTAGTATCTACTTTGGTTTTCTTTGTCTACACTTTGAGGTGTTTTTATTTGTTTTCTGAGACTAACCTATTAACAAGATGCCACAGTGCATGTTGCATGTTTTCTTCAGTTTTTGGTTCCAGAAAAGCAAGAAAATGAATATTCTCGGAATTGTACGGGACAAAATCCAAAGTAAATATTTTACCGTGGGGAACACGGTGCCAGAAGACGAGACGGAGGAGGGCCTCGAGGGGGCCACACCCCCTGGCCGCGCGGCTAGGCCTGGCCCGCGCCTAGGGGGTGCAGCCACCTCGGGCACCCCCTCGGCCTCCCTCTTCGCCTATAAGAAGCCCCCGATAACTAAACCCTAAGTACCCGATCAATATTCCACGAAATAGTCCATTGCCGACGACACCATCGTCCCTAGGTCAGGGGGATCTTAAGCTCTTCCCGGCACCCTACCGGAGGGGAGATCATCCCAGAGGCATTCTTCATCATCATGCGAGCCTCCGGTATGAAGAGTGAGTAGTTCCACCTTGGACTACGGGTCCATGTAGTAGCTAGATGGTTTTTTCTCCTCCTTTGTGCTACCATGTTTAGATCTTGTGAGCTCCGTTCATGATCAAGATCATCTATTTGTAATCATGCATGTTGTGTTTGCGAGGATCTGATGGATATTGAGATTACTATGCCAGATTGGTTAATGGTTCTATCTTATTGATTCTATCATGTCTGTGTTGTTTGTGATCTTGCATACTCTCCGTTTCTAGTAGCTATCTTGGCCAAGTAGATGCTAGTGACTCCAAGAAGGAGTATTTATGCTCGATAGTGGGTTCATGCCTCTATTTAATCTGGGGAAGTGACAAAATTCTCTATGGTTGTAGATGTGCTATTGCTACTAGGGATAAAACAACGATATCTTGTTCATGGAACAAGTGGATTGGTTACCTTGCACACTTTGCTTAAAGCACTTATCCATTGCTTGCAACTTAATACTAGAGGGGGTTCGGATGATAACCTTAAGGTGGATTACTAGTCATGGTAGAGGTCCCAACCTTTGATAGGGTAGAGATCCCTGTGTTTACAATGCTAGTCCCTAGATCAATAGCTAGCATCCACAGTTTAAGATGTAATATCAAGAAAGAAAGGTCATAATATAACTTTATAACCAGGAATAAAATAATACATTACATCTTACATAGCTCATTTGGCTATCTCATTACAATGCAGCAGAAATAACTATATACCATGGAGTCCTTCATCTTCAAAGTGCCACAGGCAGTCATGTTGGTTGTAGAGTTGTAATCCTATTTAACACACTTCACTAACATCAAACAAACCTGCAACATAATAAGTTACAGCCACATGGGTCAATACATTTGAATTGTATTGGCAAGTTTCACTACTATGTAGAAATAAGTGGATCCTATCATTACATGCATATTTGGCTAAGTAGGGTTTAGGATCATTTGCAGAAAGCAATATAGTTTTGTCCTATCTTTTCAAAATAGTTTTGCTCTTTTGAAAATCTTTCTGAACTCCTTGGAAAACTCCAAGTGCTTAAAACCCCTTGTTGTCACCATCAAGTTTTACTTTGAGAAATTGGAATGTCGAGATCTTCCATAGCTTCAGGCCTTAGTTGCTCAGAGTTGTCCGTAACCGGGGACACGACTAAGTACTTAGAATTTGATCTTCTGCAGAAGTTGTACACTTTACCCACATGACACAATCTCGTCTTTACGCCACCAGTGGCCGCTGGATAAGTACTCACCAAATGGAGTACCGGCAGATCAAGAATGTGACAAAGTCTTTCCATAGAAGTCCTCCCAATACACAATGCTAGCTTATCTACCAGGCACCAATGTAGGGATATACTTCCATACACAATTCTAGTTAACCTGAAGATGCCAATGCATGGGTCTTCCACTATGTAGTTGACTAAGCCAGAGCACATTTAGCATGTGGTCAGACGGAAGCCATCAGACGGGAAACATGTTCAATCTCTAAGTCCCTGGGTGGTTTTCTTCTAGTGCACATCCAAAAAGATAGCCATATAAACATGGTTCTCTTTGTTGCCACCTTGTTCAAAACTTAAGTATCCTCTTTCTACCCAGGTGGTTCATTGAGTACTTGTTTTATTATATAAAACATATATTTTTCCAACACTTCATATAATCATATCACGTATCCCATCCCAAATATATAGCAGGGCTAAGCATACTACAACTACAATGTTTTTACTAAGGAAGATATAAGGATATTGATATAGCATAGCATAGAAATATAGTAGCCCTATCATGCATACTACAAAAATACCACTAAGTGTAGTGAAAATAGTAGGACAAGGATGATAGTTCCACTTGCCTTAGTAGTTGGTAGTGTTGGTACACTCTTTACAATAAGACACTTGACAATCAACACAATCTATCAAGCTAAACAACCAAGACAAAACATACACAAGATCAACACTTATGGCAACACAAAAATCATACAAAGTATGCAAACATGCAAGATGACAATTTTTATTGTACAAATTTTTATAAAACGGTTCTGAACATTACTAAGTGATTTATTGACATTTTATATTTTCTAGATTACAAATGTAACCATTTGTGCAATTGTAGCAATTAGCAACATTTTCTAACAGTTGGAAAGGCCATTCTCACTAAATAATTTCCACGGTCTTATTTATACTAGAATAAAATTATATTTCGGTTTTACTGTACAGAGGGTTCAATTTACTACCATTTGCAAAAGGATTCACTTAAAAATAATTTACACAATAATTTTTATACTCAAAATACTCCACAAATGGTTCTGTATAAAACGTGATTTTAAAAGACTCAAAAATACCTAATTATGTCTCCACTGTGTTCTACTCGTTTTTGTGAATCCATAGACATATTATTTGCTAAATTTGGATATAGAGAACTAAAGATATAATTTTTATGGTGAAAATGACCAATTTAACCATTTAATTCATAAAACAAATTTTGTACAGATAATAAGTAATATTATTGCAGAAATGGATTCTACAGAATCTCAGCTTTTCAGGTATACCAAATTTATAATTTTTGGACTTCTAAATCTTTTTCTATGAATTATACGAGTTCGTACTAAAATCTGGAAAAGTCAAACTTGGAAATTGACTGAAATTGACATGGACTAATCTCACTGAGTTGACTACGCTGATGTCAGATTTGACTACAGAAAAAGTTGCTCGAATGGAAAAACTTTCTATATGAAAGTTGTAGATAACAACTAGATCTATCTACTGTTCAAAGGAAATTGAATTTGGAGCAACGAGGTGGGCGTAAAATGGATTGTACATTCTAAGATCTGAATCTTTGACTGCGTTTTTCTCTCTGCTCGATGAACGAAACGAGGTGAAACCAGCGGGAATGAAACCGCCTTGACGAGGGGAACAATTTCCGTCTTCAAGCCACCACGATCCGAGGTCGTCTTGAAGGTATATTTGGGTGGAGAAGATTGGAGAGAATTTTGAACGAAAATGGGGCTAAGATGAGTTGAAAAGTTATGAAATTTCCTAGAGTGGGGTTTATATAGGAGAGGGTGGGGGCTGGATTAAAGGAGATTAAAGAGGGAGAGGAATTAGTGGACATTTAGTGCAATTTAGAGGACGAGAGTCACTTAAGAGCATTAGATACAAATATGAAGACCAAGTACTCCCTGGTTCCTATGCTCATGTACGTACATGGTGCCCTGATGGCCGATCGGCTTGGTTGGGCCGACACATTTTGGCTGGCCTGGCCGGCCATTTTTTTTCTTTTTATTTTTTTTCCTATTTCTTAATTCTTTCATAACTTTTGATTTAGAGCTCTGAATTTATTGATTCAAATTTCTATGGGTTCGTAAATTTATGGGCAATATTTTAGGATATAAATTTTATATATTTGGAAATATTTAATTTTCTCAATTATTAATTAGTTAATTATTGTACGATTGCATGTGTGCGATATTGGCCTAGTTGTAGGGCATTATATTTGGAATGACTTGGATTCTTTCCTTATTTCAACTTGATTCGATTTAGTTCCACTTTACATGGATAACCATAAATTAAAGTTTGAAAATATGAGAGGATAATTTTATAAAATCTTAAAATAGCTCACATAAGCTATGGTGCTTATTTTAAAACGAGACTCTTTGCTTTTATTTTTGATTCAAAACAAAACAAAGGTTGTTTGAAAAATGTAAATGAAGTAGTTGAGATGTATAGATGGTTTTTGGTTGAGAACATTCCTCAAGACTAAAAATAGATTTTCAAATACAGGAAGTTTGTGAAAAAGATTTTGAAGTGGAACCTTACAAATTAAAATTTTGAAGTAGAGGAGATATATGGATAATCTTGATGCTTTGATCTTAGGATTTTTGTTAAATGCTATTTTTATTTTAAGGAGTACTTTTTTTTGGGCGGAAAACTTTTGTAATAGTTTAAAAGGTTTTAATGTTTCCAATTAGAAGCAAAAAGTTAATTTTCCCCATAAATTTCATTCTTTATTTATTTTGTTTATTTCTTTTTCACATTTCAAAATTTGGAAAATTTCGGGATGTGACAGGCTACCACCCTTAAAAGAAATCTCGTCCCCAAATTTGGGAAGGCTAGAGGTTACAAGTTGGCTTGAAGACAACTAGGGTACTACCACCCTTAAAAAAAATCTTATAGGGTTACTTTGATGGTTCACTTGACTATGGGTTTAATGATTGATATCTAAACAAGGAATCCTTATTTGACTCAACTAAGTTAAATAATTCATGTCATCCACATCATCCAATTCTTCAAGGGTTCCATGCATGTCGATGTGGTTCACATGTCCTTTCTGGGTCACATTGGAGTTTCTAGCATCCTTATTCTTTTTGTTCTCGGGACAGTCTGATGCATAGTGTCCAAGTTCCTTACAATTATAGCACTGCAACTGGCTAATGTCCTTCTTCCTAGAATTTCCATGTTGGTTCTGACCAATGTCATCTCCATTATCAGTATCATTTCCATTACTATCACTTCCATTGTTGTTGTGGTGATGCTGATGTGGTCCAAAATCTTCATTGATCTTTTTGAATGAACGCTTCTTTTGTGATGATCCTGAGTGATACTTGAGTTTATGCTTTCTCTTTCTTTTCTCAACTTGATTCATCTTATTCTCCAAGATGGTGGCTTTGTCACCACGTGATTGATAAGTTGGGACATAGGCAACCGACAACTGCAGGTTCAACTCATCATTAACTCCTTCGAGGAATTTCTCCTTCCTCTTAGCATATGTATCAACTTCATCCGCTGCATAGCGTGCCAGATTGTTGAACTCTTCAATGTACTCAGCCACACTGAGGTGACGTTGTTTCAAATTGTGGAACTCCTTTTTCTTCAAGTTCATCACTCCAGATGAGATGTGAGCTATACGGAAACCATCCTCAAAAATAGCCCAAGTCACATCCTCGAGGGGAGTGGTGATCTGAAAGTTGTCCCAACATGTTGCTGCTGGTCCTTCAAGCCGATATGCTGCAAACCTAACTTTTTCTTCGTCGGTGCAGCCAATAGTCACTAAGTCCTTATTCACCGAACGTAACCAATCATTGGCTACCATTGGGTCAGTTGTTCCAAAGAACCTTGTAGGCCTTAGTTTCAGAAACCGGGTGAGCATGTCAAGTGCTGGAGGATTATTTTGATTGTTGTTGTTGTTATTGTTATTGTTGTTCTGATACTGATTTTGCACAAACTGCATCATCATTTGCATCAGTTGAGCTTGAGATGTCATTATCTGTTGCATCTCGGGAGTGAGGTTGTTGTTGTTGTTTCGGTTGGGGTTGGCACGACGAGAAGGCATCTGTTGGTTTAATAGGGATAAGTAATGATAGATAGATAGATATATAGATAGATAGATAGATCAAGAGAAGTTCTAACACACAACCCCAAACAATCAAGTTCAATCAAACAATCAACAAGCAACTATTCACTTAACAACTTATGAGCTTAACCCATGAGTTGAAGGAAAACAACAAGTTTTCTTGAAACAATCAACCTAGTATAGTCATACCTCATAGGTCAGTATGATCCATACATTAACATGATATCAATGTCTTAGGTAGTTGGTAGGCAATCTAATGTCTCTTGGTTCTCACTTGTAGTCCTTAGTGATGTCCAAGGTGAAGTCCTTGGTGAAACTAAAGTTGAAGTCATCGGTGTTGGTGAAGTGTTTGCTCATGGTGAAGGCTTTGACCATCAAGTTGAAAAAGGAAGAGATGTAGAATCAAAACCAAAAGGTTGAGGAAAGAGTTTACAAGATTGTTTGTAAATAAGTTTTGGAACAAAAACAACTCCTATTTTTCTTAGGGGTTTTGTCCAATCCTAGGGTTACAATCCTACAAGCAACACAGTGCTCTGATACCATCTGTAGAGGTCCCAACCTTTAATAGGGTAGAGATCCCTGTGTTTACAATGCTAGTCCCTGGATCAATAGCTAGCCTCCACAGTTTAAGATGTAATATCAAGAAACAAAGGTCATAATATAACTTTATAACCAGGAATAAAATAATACATTACATCTTACATAGCTCATTTGGCTATCTCATTACAATGCAGTAGAAATAACTATAAAGCATGGAGTCCTTCATCTTCAAAGTGCCACAGGCAGTCATGTTGGTTGTAGAGTTGTAATCCTATTTATCACACTTCACTAACATCAAACAAACCTGCAACATAATAAGTTACAGCCATAAGGGTTAATACATTTGAATTGTATTGGCAAGTTTCACTACTATGTAGAAATAAGTGGATCCTATCATTACATGTATATTTGGCTAAGTAGGGTTTAGGCTCATTTGCAGAAAGCAATATAGTTTTGTCCTATCTTTTCAAAATAGTTTTGCTCTTTTGAAAATCTTTCTGAACTCCTTGGAAAACTCCAAGTGCTTCAAACCCCTTGTTGTCACCATCAAGTTTTCCTTTGAGAAATTGGAATGTCGAGATCTTCCATAGCTTTAGGCCTTAGTTGCTCAGAGTTGTCCGTAACCGGGGACACGGATAAGTACTTAGAATTTGATCTTCTGTAGAAGTTGTACACTTTACCCACATGACACAATCTCGTCTTTACGCCACCAGTGGCCGATGGATAAGTACTCACCAAATGGAGTACCGGCAGATCGAGAATATGACAAAGTATTTCCATAGAAGTCCTCCCAATACACAATGCTAGCTTGTCTACCAGGCACCAATGTAGGGATATATTTCCATACACAATTCTAGTTAACCTGAAGATGCCAATGCATGGGTCTTCCACTATGTAGTTGATTAAGCCAGAGCCCATTTAGCATGTAGCTGTACACGGAAGCCACTATAGGAGAAACATGTTCAATCTCTAAGTCCCTGGGTGGTTTTCTTCTAGTTCACATCCAAAAAGATAGCCATATAAACATGGTTCTCTTTGTTGCCACCTTGTCCAAAACTTAAGTATCCTCCTTCCACCTAGGTGGTTCATTGAGTACTTGTTTTATTATATAAAACATATATTTTCCAACACTTCATATAATCATATCATGTATCCCATCCCAAATATATAGCAGGGCTAAGCATACTACAACTACAATGTTTTTACTAAGGAAGTTATAAGGATATTGATATCCTAATAGGATATAGCATAGCATAGAAATATAGTAGCCCTATCATGCATACTACAAAAATACCACTAAGTGTAGTGAAAATAGTAGGACATGGATGATAGTGCCACTTGCCTTAGTAGTTGGTGGTGTTGGTACACTCTTCACAATAACACACTTGACAATCCACACAATCTATCAAGCAAAACAACCAAGAAAAAACATACACAAGATCAACACTTATGGCAACACAAAAATCATGCAAAGTATGCAAACATGCAAGATGACAATTTTTATTGTACAAATTTTTATAACAAGGTTCTGAACATTACTAAGTGATTTATTGACATTTTATATTTTCAAGATTACAAATGCAACCATTTGTGCAATTGTAGCAATTAGCAACATTTTCTAACAGTTGGAAAGGCCATTCTCACTAAATAATTTCCATGGTCTTATTTATACTAGAATAAAATTATATTTCGGTTTTACTGTACAAAGGGTTCAATTTACTACCATTTGCAAAAGGATTCACTTAAAAATAATTTACACAACAATTTTTATACTCAAAATACTCCACAAATGGTTCTGTATAAAACGTGATTTTAACAGACTCAAAAATACCTAATTATCACTCCACTGTGTTCTACTCGTTTTTGTGAATCCATAGACATATTATTTGCTAAATTTGGATATACAGAACTAAAGATATAATTTTTATGGTGAAAATGACCAATTAAACCATTTAATTCATAAAACAAATTTTGTAGAGATAATAAGTAATATTATTTCAGAAATGGATTCTACAGAATCTCAGCTTTTCAGGGATACCAAATTTATAATTTTTGGACTTGTAAATATTTTTCTATGAATTATACGAGTTCGTACTAAAATCTGGAAAAGTCAAACTTGAGAATTAACTGAAATTGACTTTGACTAATCTGACTGAGTTGACTGTTGACTACGCTGATGTCATATTTGACTACAGAAAAAGTTGCTCGGATGGAAAAACTTTCTATATGAAAGTTGTAGATAACAACTCGATCTATCTACTGTTCAAAGGAAATTGAATTTGGAGCAACGAGGTGGGTGTAAAATGGATTATACCTTCTAAGATCTGAATCTTTGACTGTGTTTTTTTCCCTGCTCGATGAACGAAACAGGGTGAAACCAGCGGGAATGAAACCATCTTGACGAGGGGAACAACTTCCGTCTTCAAGACACCGCGATCCGAGGTCGTCTTGAAGGTCTATTTGGGTGGTGAAGATTGGAGAGAATTTTGGACGAAAATGGGGCTAAGATGAGTTGAAAACTTATGAAATTTCCTGGAGTGGGGTTTATATAGGAGAGGGTGGGGACTAGATTAAAGTAGATTAAAAAGGGAGAGGAATTAGAGAACATTTAGTGCAATTTAGAGGGCAATTGAGAGTCACTTAAGAGCATTAGATACAAATATGAAGACCAAGTACTCCCTGGTTCCTGTGCTCATGTACATACATGGTGCCCTGATGGACGATCGGCCTGGTTGGGCCGGCCAATTTTGGCTGGCCTGGCCGGCCATTTTTTTCGTTTTATTTTTTTCCTATTTCTTAATTCTTTCATAACTTTTGATTTAGAGCTCCGAGTTTATTGATTCAAATTTCTGTGGGTTCGTAAATTCATGGGCAATATTTTAGGATATAAATTTTATATATTTGGAAATATTTAATTTTCTCAATTATTAATTAGTTAATTATTGTACGATTGCATGTGTGCGATATTGGCCTAGTTGCAGGGCAATATATTTGGAATGACTTGGATTCTTTCCTTATTTCAACTTGATTCGATTTAGTTCCACTTTACATGGATAACCATGAATTAAAGTTTGAAAATATGAGAGGATAATGTTATAAAATCTTAAAATAGCTCACATAAGCTATGGTGTTTATTTTAAAACGAGACTCTTTGCTTTTATTTTTGATTCAAAACAACACAAAGGTTGTTTGAAAAATGTAAATGAAGTAGTTGAGATGTATAGATGGTTTTTGGTTGAGAACATTCCTCAAGATTAAAAATAGATTTTCAAATACAACACGTTTGTGAACAATATTTTGAAGGGGAACCTTACAAATTAAAATTTTGAAGTAGAGGAGATATATGGATAATCTTGATGCTTTGATCTTAGGGTTTTTGTTAAATGCTATTTTTATATTAAGGAGTACTTTTTTTTGGGCGGAAAACTTTTGTAATAGTTTAAAAGGTTTTAATGTTTCCAATTAGAAGCAAAAAGTTTATTTTCCCCATAAATTTCATTCTTTGTTTATTTCTTTTTCACATTTCAAAATTTGGAAAATTTTGGGATGTGACAGTCATAGATGCTGCTGGATGGCGGTCTATGTATCTTGTTGTAATGCCCAATCAAATCTCATAGGATCATGAATGTGTAGTATTGCATTGTTATTCCTTGCTCTGTCATGTCAATTGCCCCGATGTAATTTGTTTACCCAACATGTTATGTTGTTTATCTTAATGAGAACACCTATAGTGAACTATGGACCCTGGTCCAATCTTTACCATTGATACATCTTCCACTGTTTATGTTTACTTTCTGCAAACCACCATTACCTTCCACACCATACATTTAATCCTTTGTTTTGAGCAAACCGGTGAGATTGACAACCTCACTGTTCGTTGGGGCAAATTCTTGAGTTTGTGTTGTGTAGGTTTCCAAGTTGCTAGCAACACCTTTGAGTCGTTTCCTTCCTCCTACTGGTTTGATAACCTTGGTTTCTTACTGAGGGAAAACTTGTTGTTGTGCTCATCATACCTTCCTCTTGCGGTCTCCCAACGAAGCTCTACAGTGATCTGAGCTACACATCATCAAGCTATTTCTGGCACCGTTGCCGGGAGGCTAAGGACGGCTTCATAAGGGGAGTCCTTCACAACCTTTCTCATTGTTTTTTTGTTTTGCTTAGTTTCTTTTGCCTTGTTTTGTTTGCCTATTTTTATCAAAAACTCCAAAAAATAGCTTCGTTTGGTTTGCTTTCTTTTATCAAAAACACAAAAAAATTAGTTCCTGCTCTAGTTGATGCTGCTGTTTGTTTGCTCCACCTTTGCAAACATGAACTCTGCTGAGAACACCAAGTTGTGTGACTTCACTAGCACAAACAACAATGATTTATTGAGTACACCTATTTCTCCACTTGCTCATGATGCTACCTTTTATGAAATTAATTCTGCTTTGTTGAATCTTGTGATGAAAGAGCAATTTTCTGGTGCTAGTTCTGATAATGTTGCTGCCCACCTCAATAACTTTGTTAAACTTTGTGAGATGCAAAAATATAAGGATGTAGATGGAGATATTATTAATATAAAGTTATTTCCTTTCTCCTTGAGAGGAAAACCTAAAGAATGGTTGCTATTCTTTCCTAGAAATAGTATTCATTCTTGGATTAAGTGCAAATATGCTTTTATTGGAAAATACTATCCTCCTACTAAGATTATATCTATGAGAAGTGAAATAATGAAATTTAAACAACTTGATAATGAACATGTTTCTCAAGCTTGGAAAAGAATGATATCTTTGGTAAAGAATTGTCCCTTGTCGTGGTATTGCCGACGAGTACGCCATGGAGGGGTCCTCACCGTGCGTGTTTAGAGACGTGGGGTAAGGCGGACGGTTGACGGGTACGAGGTAACACAGCTTACCCAGGTTCAGATCCCACAACGGTGGCGGAATCCTACTCCTGCTATAAATCACTATAAGCACAATACGGCGAGTTAAAGAGATAGGTTCGCTCTGCGAGGTTGTATGAATCGATGCTAGGTTATCTGATGTTGTGCCCTAAAGGCTCCCATAGGCCCGACTTATATAGTCGCCAGTTCCTAGGGTTACAGGGAAAAGTCCTAGCCGGACAAGTTACAGAGTCCTACACCGCCTATTACTAGTCTCGTGTATCTTGCACTCCAAGGCTTCGGGTACGCTGGTGACTCCACCGTAGCCTTCCTTTATCCGACATGGGCCTCCCTTCTGGATCCACCTAACTGGGCCGCCCAGCAGGCCATAGGCCATGCTACCGACTATGGGCCACCCGGGTTAGTCGGATAAGAGACATGCTATGAGGATACCCATATAGCATATCCCCAACAGTAGCCCCCGGAGAACTCCGAGATCTTGTGCTGTCTTTCCTCTTCACGTTGAATGCTCCATCTAGATGGATGTCGGCAAATCGTCACGCAATATCTTGTAGTCCTCCCAAAGAACTCTGCAAGGTTTTCTCCGTCTTCGAATGGTAAGCCGGAGAAATGCTGAATCTTCCATCGTACTTTTCCGTAGTCGGATTAAATCCGTCCATGCCGGAATCTTTGATGCGACGGCTCATCTACTTGTGTCAGCTAGGACGACGTAGGCTTAGGTCAGAGACGCCTCGTAACTCACACACGCAGAGAACGCAATCATATCCAATTTTCCCGCGCAAGCGATACGAACCGTTGGCGGCGACGGTTGGAGACGTGGCGAAATTACCGCGCACGTTCACGAACACGTCGTCTACGCGGCAACCGTCCGATCAGCTGCACGAATCTTGACGCAGAGCATGATAAATAGTAACTGTGGGACACTTTCCACTTTTTACCTCATTCCTCTCGCATCATCCTCTTCTTCCTCCAGCCGCGTGCCTCCTCGAGCTCTCTGCGAGAAACCTCGAAAACCCTAGCCTCCCTCTGCGTCAGTCGCATCCTTCCAGCACTCCATGGCCAGCAGCAGCTCCTCCCCATCGATGGCGGCATCGAGAGAAGCCACGGTGAAGCCGGCGAGCTCCGTCGTCGTGCCCCCAGAGGGCCTGGTCATCCCCGCATTGGCGGTGATCGAAACCACCGGCGGCGACCATAATCTAGCGGCGCTAGAGCCACTCGAAGAAGAGCCAGACTCAAGACAGGGCGATCGTGCGTTCGACATCACCGATCATGACATCCAAGAGATGGTCGCCAAAGGCTACCTCCCATGACGGAGGGGCTCGCCATGGGCGGCGCGGCTGCCGAGGTGACACCTTCTCCCCAAGCCGGAGAAAAGGTGTACCTCAAGGCTCAGCTGGTACGTGGCGTTTCTCTGCCCATCTCCCACTTCTTTCTCTCCGTCTTGAACCACTACAAGTTCCAACCCCATAACCTCTCCCCCAATAGCATCTTAGTGCTTAGCAACTTCATGGCACTTTGTGAGGGTTACCTAGGGATTAGGCCTAGGTTAGACTTGTTCGTGTACTTCTTCACCGTCAAACGTGAAGCCGGACATAGTAGGGAGGAGCTTAGGAACTGCGGCACCATAAGCTTCAAGATCCGACCTGGCCGGCGGTTCCCCGACATCGTCGGCCATGAGTCCTGCAAAAACTGGCAGCGAACGTACTTCTACGGCCCCCACATTCCTTTGGCGGGCCGAGAAGTAACGTACCCGGACTTCGCGGATGGAGCCGCCGCCGAAGTTTCCACATGGAGATCCCATGCCTCCCTTCCCTCCGACCTCGATGCTTCTCGCGCAATAAGGCGGATCGAATGGTTCGTAGAGACGGGTTTGACCGGCTTGGACCTGGCCATGTGCTGGTTCATCAGGCGAAAACAACCTCCGCAGCATCGCGTGAAGTTCATGCACGAGTATACCGGTGATCGAAGGGATAGCCTCCGGATCTCCGTGGATAACTTCTCGAGCGACTCCGTCAAGCTCCGCCTGAAGGACATCTTCAAGGTGAAGGATAAGAAGCGTGGATTCACCATCACCTACGACATGTTCGTAGACGGCAAGTGCCCAAAGGTAGATATGTATTTTCCGTGTACGACATATACTCTAGTTTCTCCGTCTTGCCATTACCACCTCATCTAATATGGTGATTTCTAACTTAACAGCTTAGCGATCTAGATGAGGACAACCTGGCTGCCCAAATCTACGATCCAAAGATGAAGTCACGGTCGTGTCCGACGACGATGTCCCGTTGGTGCGAAAGCGGAAGAGCTCCACCTCTGACGCTGCCGACGGAGGCAAGAAGAAGACGGAGGGTGGAGCCTCCAAGAAGACTACCACCGCCCTAGAGGCGGAAAAGAGAAAAGCCACCGGGATTTTTGCCAAAGCACCCCCCCCTAGTGTAAGCTTCTCATTCTCCGACATTGTCTATCTGTCTATTTTGTTCCTGTACTTATGCAAGTTGCACGTTTCAGGAAGAAAGCCACGACCAGCCTTAAGAAGACCTCCAACACTTTGGGGGCATCACGACTCCTCCCCCGCCATCGCCCCTGCTACTCCTGCCGTCAAGCATTCCTCTACCCAGACAAGTTCTCAAGCCCAGGAGGCACCAGGACCTTCCGTCATGGAAGTGGATTCTAGCGCCTCTCAGAAACTTACCGCTGTTGAACAGGCGACGCAGGAGAGCACTGCTCTACAAATGGCTGAAGCTCCGGCTAAGGATACCATCGGTAGCGGCAAGGCGGTAGTGGGAACTGGTACCTCTGCCGAAGGCGGCGCCCCTACTCCCCAGAAACCCTTCGAGTTCCCGAAGATAGTTTACCCGGCGCTCACGCCGAGTAACACAACTCTGGTTCCTGGAGGAGTGCCATCATCTCCGACGTGTGGTATTGAGGAGCTTCTCCGACAAGCAGATATCTTGCGAGGAAATAGCATTTCTTTTGGCAAGCTTCTGGCCGAGAGCGCTACAAACCTCAAGATTATTGCACTTGTAAGTTTTATTTTACCTTTTGCATTTCATATGAGTATCCCACTGTATCCCCCGAGGATGTAGACGGAAAACCATAGGTTTTGCATCTATATGCTCTAAGAGTGACTAAGTTAGAAAGAACTCTCACTGTAGCCCCCAAGCATTTAGATGGAAGAAATTATTTTGACTAGATGCTTTAAGAGTAGCATACGCAGTGTTTATAATTTTCAATACTATAGCCCTCAAGCCTCTAGTTGTAACTGAATCAGTTCCGACTAGATGCTTAAAGAAAAGCTAAGCATTTTCCGAGTTAAAACTTTATACTGTAGCCCCCAAGCTTCTAATCGAGACCTGAAGTAGCTCCGACTAGATGCTTAAAGAAAAGCTAAGCATATTGCTAAGTTAAAAAACTTTCGTTGTAGCCCCCGAGCGCCTAGATGGAAAGTTTCTGACTAGGTGATCCAAGCAAACTAAACAACAGTTTAACTTTTTTCCTTTGTTCAACAGAACGAGAATGCTCGGAGGGGCATGGCCAACGACAAGTACCAGAAGATGTGCGCAGATCTTGAAGCCGAAAAGGGTAAAACTACCATCTTGAAGGAACAAATCATCAAAAACGAGAGTCTGTTTTCTTTTTTGCGCATTCTGTCTTGGTTTTATGCCTTCATTCTCCGAGTACTCACTGTGTACTTTTGTTTTCTCCGACTTTGCAGAACATGTCGCCAAGGCCAAGGATATTGTTGAGCAGTCCAAGCACATCCAGCAGCTGGACAGCGAGAACAGAATCTTTAAGAAGGAGAGGGAAGAGATGCTAAAGATGCACGAGGATTCTATGAAAGCCATGTAGGATTCCGCTTCCGCAGAAATCAATCGCTTGAAGGAGGAGCTTGGGGTCTTAAAAGATTAGAAGCAAGCTGCTGACGAGCAAAACCAACGCCACAACGAGGCGTTTAAGCTCCTCCAAGAAGAGAAGGAATCCTTGGCGGACACCCTCTGGCAGGCCAAGGACAGCATCTTCAGTAAGTTTCCTCTGCCTTGTATTTCTGTAGTCTGGATACTTAGAGTTTATTGAACTTATGCGCTCATTGTCGGAATTTTCAGCTCCTATGGGTTTAACCCGCTCGCCTCCTTCGGACAAGGTATGCATGGTTCTTGCCGATAACTTCATCAACACCGCCATCACCCAAGCCAAGGAGATTGCCAAGCCCCTCCAGATATACATCAAGGCCTCGGACTCCATGACGAAGTACTCGGAGATTCTGCGTCGAGCCCCCGAGCGTGTTACAAGCTGGAAAGCTTCATGTGCACGGGCTGGCGCAAGGATGTCGCTCTCAATGGTGAAGGCACACTACGAAGATGCCGACATCGACACGGTGACCTCCGGCATCCCCGACGTTGATGATGACGGCAAAGAGATTGATCACGAAGCCATCATGTCATCACTCATGGGTTATGACACCAGAGTCGCCGAGTTGGTGGACATTGATGTTTTCGTGCCCATGAACACCATTGACAGCATCAACCAAGATTCCTCCGAGTCTCATCATAGCACCGACGTTGAGGGTGATTCTCCGGCTGGGGATGATGCTGCTTCCAAGTCTCATGAGCCCAAAGAGTGAAAAACACTATGTAATTTTTGTTTTGCCTTTGGTGGATGCGCGGAAAAAACTTGATGGTGTAACTTAAGGCGGAAAACAATGGTTGTTATTCCTGCTACTTAAGAACTTAGTTCCCAGCATGTATATATTTTTTAAGCAAGTGCTGGCTTATCCATTACTTTGGTTTTTATGATTGACTTTTCGTGAGTCGAAGACTCGTTGTCGGAACCATGTGCTTAGGTGATGATGCCCAATGGCACCGTCAATAACCTGAGCACAAAATCGCCGACAATAAGTGCTGAAAGTAAGTACTCCAGAATCCACATAAAAATGACAAAGAACGTGTAGACCAGAAAACTTAAGCTAACGACCGTAGGTGGAATTTTCACAAGTGCAAACGCAAAACTTGTGCATAAAGGTTTTACATGTTCCAAAAATGAACACTAAAGAAGGTAAAAGACTCAGAAATATGAGTGAACCAAAGAGCTTTATTTCATTGATCATATAAGAGATACATAATTAGATAAAATGCTAAGCGTAAAAAGGACGTAGCTGTGCTATGTTCCATGGCCGATCAAGCTCCGGGTAGTCATCATCCGGGTCACGTCGCTTACGCTTATGATCCTCGTTGGGTCTATCCTTTAGTTCACGATTGTCAACAAGGTAGTAAGACCCATTGAGTAGCGCCTTGCTTATGATGAACGGTCCTTCCCATGGCGGAGCACCAAATCCCCATCTTTAAACGAGCGATGCCGAACGCGACGACTATGGTAGCTGCGTAGCTTCTGCTGGTAGATGGCGGATCTTTGGCATGCCAAAACGCGCTCCTCCTCGAGAAGGTCCACATACAGGCGTCTGGATTCTTCAGCATCATCCTCGTCGTAGGCGGCAACTCTTGGTGCATCGTGGAGGATGTCGGAAGGCAGGATGGCTTCTGCTCCATATACCATGAAGTAAGGGGTGTAGCCGGTAGATATGTTGGGTGTAGTTCGTAAACTCCACAGCACAGATGGCAATTCTTCCGCCCAGGCTCCAGCTGCTCTATGTAGCAGTGCCTCAAGATGTTGCTTGATTCCCTACAGAATTAATCCATTGGATCGCTCGACTTGTCCATTGGATTGTGGGTGTGCCACAGATGCAAGATCAAGTCGGATGCCTTTCTCCCAGCAATATGCCTCCACTTCTCCGAGTGATAAATTTCTACCATTGTCGGTGATAATGCTATGTGGGAGACCAAATCTCACCACTAGATCTCGGACGAACCTGAGGGCATTTGCCCCATCAAGTTTCCAATGGGTTTAGCTTCTATCCATTTAGTGAATTTATGAACTGCTACGAGCAGATGTGTAAACCCACAAGGTGTCGTCTGTAATGGTCCTACCATGTCTATCCCCTAGACCGCAAACGGCCAAGTTATTGGTATTGTTCGCAGTTCTTCAGCAGGAACATGTGGTTGTCGGGCATAATACTGACATCCCATGCATGTCTCAACCAGCTTGTCGGCGTCCGCCTTCGCGGTCACCAAGAGAACTTTTGCCGAAGGCTTTCGCGACCAACGATCGAGGAGCGGCCTGATGCCCGCAATCTTCGAGATGGATTTCGTGTAGGATTTCCATACCTTCTAGCTGGGAAACACACTTTAGGTATACACGAGTAGTGCTCCTTTTGTAGAGTTGCCCATTAATTATGGTACAACCCTCTGCTCGTAGTACTATTTGCCGTCTTTCGACTTTGTCGTTGGGCAAAGTTCCGTGTTCGAGGTATTCCATGAACGGTTTTGTCCAAGCCGGAGGGACCTTAGTCACCATGTTGACGAAAGAGTTAGCTCTATCCGGATTGTCGATGTCGGCTCCCTTTACAGATGGTGTGCGCAGGTGCTCTAGGAAAACTCCTGGCGGAATTTGCTTGCGCCCTGATCCTAGCTTAGACAGCAGATCAGCCGCCTCGTTTTGTTCCCTAGGCACATACTTAACTTCGTAGCCCAAGAAGCTCTTGGTTATCTCGTCCACTTCGTCTCGATATGCCGCCATCATAGGGTTCCGCATTCAGTGCGACCACCTCTTTGGGCAACCAAGTTGGAATCTCCATAGCAAACTATGCGCTTGATGCCAATATCCTTGGCTACACGTAGTCCGTGAATGAGTGATTCATACTCCGCCAGGTTGTTTTTAGCCTCGAAGTGGATCTGCAGAACGTAGTGTAGCTTGTCTCCTGTTGGTGACTGTAGCAATAAACCATCCCCCGAGCCGTTGAGCGACTTTGATCCGTCAAAGTGCATCACCCAGTACTCTGGTTCTCGCAACGGAGTAGAATTTGGCATCTCCGTCCAATCTGCAAAAAAATCCGCCAAGGCTTGTGACTTGATAGCGTCGCGTCTCTTGTAGGTGATCTCGAGGGCGGCAAGTTCAATGCCCCACTTCGCGACCCTTCCTGTAGCGTCACTATTGTTGATGATGTCGGACAGTGGAGTCTTGCTCACCACTGTGATTGGGTGCTCTTGAAAGTAATGCCTCAGCTTCCGAGAAGCAAGGAATACTCCATAAGCTATCTTTTGGTAGTGCGGGTAACGCTGCTTAGACTCCGTCAAAACCTCGCTCACATAGTAAACTGGTCGTTGAACTCCGTGCTCATAACCTAGTTCCTTCTGCTCTACCACGACGACGATGCTGATAACCCGGTTGGTTGCCTCCATGTAAATTAACAGGGGCTCTCCAGGTTCGGGTGCTGCAAGGATGGGTGCTAAGGAAAGAATATCCTTGAGCTGCTTCAATGTTGCATCTGCTTCGTCCATCCATGTGAATTTGTCCGCCTTCTTCAGCAACTTGTACTAACTGTTGCAACACAACCTGTTAGTCGTTGAATGTCCTTTAGGCATGTCGGACAGTTTATGTTCAAGATGGCCTTGATTTTCTCCGGGTTGACCTCGATTCCACGCTGGGAAATGATGAAGCCCAACAATTTGCCGGCTGGGACCCCGAAGACGCATTTCTTAGGGTTAAGCATCATGTTGTATTTCCGAAGATTATCAGAGGTTTCTTTTAAGTTGGAGATTAAGTCGTTTAACGTTTTGGACATCACCGCAATATCGTCCACGTAAGCGTGAACGTTCCGACAAATTGGGTCATGAAGGCAATGTTGCATTGTCCGCTGGTAGGTAGCACCTGCGTTTTTCAGCCCAAAGGGCATTGTGACATACCAAAACGTGCCGTATGGGGTAGTGAACGAAGTGGCCAATTGGTCTGACTTCCTCATCTTGATCTGGTGGTATCCTGAGTATGCATCGAGAAAACACAAAAGTTCCAAGCCAGTCGTCGAGTCAATGTCTTGGTCAATGCGAGGCAGAGCAAACGGATCTTTGGGACATGCTTTGTTCAAGCCGGTGTAATCAACGCACATTCTTAATTCAATGGTTCCCTTTTTGGGGACAAGTGCAGGATTGGCCACCCATTGGGTGTGAAGGACTTTTCGGATAAATCTAGCCTTAAGTAACCTAGCTATCTCTTTGCCAATGGCGCGTCTCTTCTCATCTCTAAAGCGTCGTAGAGGTTGTTTCATTGGTTTGGATTTTGGATCAATGTTTAAGCTGTGCTCGGCAAGTTCCCTAGGTACACCTTTCATGTCGGCAGGTTGCCAGGCAAAGATGTCCCTGTTCTCACGGAGGAACTCGACGAGCGCGCTTTCCTATTTGGGATCTAGGTTTGTCCCACTGGCGGTGACCTTGGAGGCATCGCCTACCACAAGTTCCACCGGCTTGGTCTCGATGGCGGCCTTGAACGCAGGACCGGAGTCGGAGATCTGCTTCTTCGACGCGGGCATATCTGAGTCATTGACCTTGCTCTGGATCTCTTCGAATTCTTTGCTATAGAGGACAACTTCTGCAACGGCTGCTTCATTGATCTCGCAGTCCCTTGCCTTGGTAAAGCTTCCGGATACGATGATGATGCCGTTTGGTCCTGGTATCTTGAGCTTGTTGTAGACGAAGCATGGCTTGGACATGAACATGTGGAATATGTCGCGGCCAAATATGACGTGGTACACGCTTTTGAAGGGGACCACCTCGAAGGTCATGCGCTCTTGGCGGTAATTATTAACATCGCCAAAGGCAACCTGAAGTGTAATGCACCCAAGGGACCGAGCCTCCCGACCAGGCACTACACCGTGGAAGATGGTGTTGGTCCGTCTTAGGTTTGCCTCCGTCAAGTTCATCTTTTGCAGTGTATCCAGGTACATGATGTTGATGCTGCTTCCACTGTCCACCATACACTTGGTGAACTCCACGCCGTCAATCAAGGGGTTGATGACCATGGCGTACTGGTTCTCCGTGGGAATAAGGTCTAGGTGGTCCGTCCTTTCCCAAGTTATTGGAACCTCCGACCAGCGCAGGTACTGGGGACTAGGGGGAGAGTAGCCATCAGGATCCTCAGAGCGGTCTTCTGTTGTCGGACGGTGGGGGTGCCAAGGAAAGTGTGGTAGACTGGGGCCTTCTTCGCGAAGGGGTTCTTGACTTTGTCGTCGCTCTTGGCGGCGTGCTTGGGGTCAACGTCCTCGTCCATGTCACTTGAATCCTTGGACTCCTCCTCCTTCTTCTTCCCCTTGCCCTTGCCGTGCGGTCTGTTCTTCCGACTTCACTTGTAGCCAGACTCCGGGTCTTCCTTGAGGTCATTGACGAACTTGCAGTGTCGATTGGTATGGGTGGCTTTGCCGTTGATGTCGAGGTGTACGAGGCATGGCATATCACGGTACTCCTCGTAGGTTTGGGGTACGCGGAGCGGCGCCGAGGTGGTTTCACTTCCTCGTTGCTGCCCACGACCAGCTCCTCTTCCTCGGCCATGTTGTCCGCCTTCTCCTCGTCCTGCAAAAGTCATGGAGACCATGTCGGTAGATTGCTTTTATTCTGGAGCGGTCTTCCGCTTTGTACTGTTGTTCCTCCGAGCTTGAGTTGGAACGGCCGTTGCCGGCAAGGAGCCACGAGCATCATCGTCGGCAGCTACGAACTCACTAGCCAACTGAATCATCTGGTTCAAGTTGAGCTGCTGATTGTCCTGCAAGCGCTTCAACTTATGTCGGAGCAATGTGCCCCTTTCCAACCCATCGATGAAGGCGGCCATGGCGGTCTGAGCGTGCACTCCTGCGCCGGAATTCTTCATGTCCAGCCAGCGGGAGAGGTAGGCGCGAGATGTCTCGTCTTTCTCTTGCACGCACCGCTATAGATCGCCCATAGTGCAGGGACGCTTGTATGTACCCTCAAAGTTCTTGGTGAAAGCTTCTTGCATGTCCAACGAGATGTAGATAGATTTCTCCGGCAAGTCGTCGATCCATTGACGGGTCGTAGCCGCCAACATTAATGGGAGGTACTTGACGGCGACGTTGGGGTTGCCTCCGGCAATCTCCACCGCGTTGCCGTAGTCCTGCAACCATGTGGCTGGCTTGGCGGTGCCGTCATAGGGATTGATGGTCTTGTCAATCCGGAAGCCTTTGGGGTAAGTTGCGGACAGTACTGCAGGTCCAAAGAAATGTGGTCCCAGGTATGGTCCTTCCCAGGCCTCGTGGATCTTATCGATCCGCGAACGCGCATCGTATGGCTCCGGGTTCTTCTTCTTGTCAACAGGGGATGGGCTACGTGAACGACGCGGGCCTCCTCCGCCATGGCGACTACTTGGTGGTGACGGAGGCGGAGGTGGCGGTGGGTTAGCCTTCTTGCTGTTACCCTCCTGCGATGCCTCACGCCTGTCACGGTTGCTTGTCGGACGCGGTGGGTCATGGCACGACCTGCTCTTATGTCCTTCGTTGTGCTTTCCGTCATGACGGGTCTGCTCCACGTTGTCGCGGATCACGATGCCACACTGCTTTGGTGGGGGCATATCCGTATGGTGGTGAGCTTTGTAATCTTCGCGATGTCGGGGAGACCGTGGCGGTGGCGATGGGCGACGCGGTCAGGCATTTTCTCCGTGGTCGGAGGATATTGGGATAGCATCCTTCCTGTTGCGTGCATCCCTCCGTCTTTGTTCTGAGGAACCCGTCTGGGACCTAACATCAAGAGGAGATCTGTCCCTTGGCGGCTTGTACTGGCTAGACTGGCAGAGCACTGGGTTTGACTCAAGCCTCTAAGAGGTGGCCTTTTCCTGCTGCTTTACCGCCTTTGCCACTAGGTCGTAAACCTGTTCCAGTGCCTCAGGCGATCTATCCTGCTCCAGAAGGGTCTTGGCGACGGCGAGGTTAAGTAGTGGGGTGGGCATCACCTTCTTGCCTTTACTGTCAATGTATGGCTTGGCCTGTGCCGGCATAGAGGGAGCCCATCCTAGGTTGCGTTGTACGCCAGGATCGTTGATGACGCGAGCCAGAGCTTTCTTAGCCTTCTGCTGCTGTAGCAGAGTCTTGTACTCGGCCTCCATTGCTCTAGCTTTCTCTGTGGACTTCTGCACGTTGACCATATCTCGATCTAGTTTAGCGCCTTGCTCCGCGATGGCTTGTGCTTCCTCCAGCAGCTGCTGGCGCTTCTCGTCAAGCTGGGTCACGTTCCAGATATGAGCAACGGTCAGTGGATCGACGAGGAGATTGTCGTACATTACTCTATCAGCTGGAGTAACTTGGGCTGCTACAGACGTAGATGCTGGAGGCGGCAAGTTTGCGGTGTTGTTGTTGCTCAGGCCGGTGCCGAGTTCCTACGGCTGCTGCACTGGGTTAGGCGGAGGAGGCATGACTTTTGCGCGATCATCGTCAGCAGCAATAAGTGGCCCCTTCCCCTTTTCCAGCGCCGTAGGCGGAGTTCGTCTGGGTTGATCTTCGTCCATTGCCGTCCCAATGGTGACGAACACCCCTCAGGACGCGACGGTGCTGTTGTCCTGCTCGTCGCGCGAGTACTCCTCCTCCATCTCCTGCATAGCGGAGTCTAGCTCTTCTGGACTAAAGTCTATCTCCTTTGAATCTGCACTGAAATCATCATAAAGCGCGTCAATGACAGAGTCGGAGGGTTCCAGGACTTCCTCGATGACGGGCGGTGGAGGTGCAACGGGCTCGACGATGAATGGAGGCGGTGGTGCTGCTACGACGATGGCGGCCGGAGGCAGTGGTGGCAGTGGCTGAATCGGAGGGGCACCGTCCATGAGCGCAAGCGCTGTCTGAGCTGCCGCTTCGGCCTCCGCGTAGTTGTTGACGGTGCTCACCATCTTTTGAGGGTAAGGCATCATGTTGCCTGCTGCCATCTTAAAGAATGTCGAAGAAGCGTGTCGTGGTCCAGTCCTTCCACGAAGTGATACAGAGCGTTATCATCGGGGTAGTGGGCTAGGTCGGCTCGTATGCGGAGCCACCTGGCTAGGTAATCGCGGGGGTTTTCGCCCTCTCTCTGAATGCAGCGCGCCAGATCAAAGATGGTAACCACGCCGACGAACTTGGATCTCTGTTGTCCAGATGCACGGACTAAGCCGGCGAATTTGCATTGATCTTCCACCTTTATATCCTGCACATGGGCAGTTTGGGTGGGCCTTGAATTTTTCCGAGCTTTGCCGGAAAACTCCGAAGAGAGATCCGACATCGATCCTTCCGTGAACGTACCCTGCCCGTAGGCGGTCCGTGCGGGTCTTGATGCTCCTCCGACTCCGAGGGAACTAGTTCCCGAGTCGGTTTCGCCGATGAAGAGGTGGATGTCTCCGATAGGGACGATCGAACACCGCGTAGCGTTCGTCTTTGCCGGGATCTAGAACTCGTCGGGAGGGACGATCAGAACGTTGCCGGAGAAGAGAACGTGACTGATGGCTACGGTTTCGCCGATTCCCGCGAAGATCTTGGTCCTCGCCTGCTGACGATCCTGAAGCGCCTCTTGCCCCACGGTGGGCGCCAACTGTCGTGGTATTGCCGACGAGTACTCCATGGAGGGGTCCTCACAGTGCGTGTTTAGAGACGTGGGGTAAGGCGGACGGTTGACGGGTACGAGGTAACACAGCTTACCCAGGTTCAGATCCCACAACGGTGGCGGAATCCTACTCCTGCTATAAATCACTATAAGCACAATACACCGAGTTAAAGAGATAGGTTCGCTGTGCGAGGTTGTATGAATCGATGCTAGGTTATCGGATGTTGTTCCCTAAAGGCTCCCATAGGCCCGACTTATATAGTCGCCAGTTCCTAGGGTTACAGGGAAAAGTCCTAGCCGGACAAGTTACAGAGTCCTACACCGCCTATTACTAGTCTCGTGTATCTTGCACTCCAAGGCTTCGGGTATGCTGGTGACTCCACCGTACCCTTCCTTTATCCGGCATGGGCCTCCCTTATGGATCCACCTAACTGGGCCGCCCAGCAGGCCATAGGCCATGCTACTGACTATGGGCCACCCGGGTTAGTCGGATAAGAGACATGCTATGAGGATACCCATAAAGCTAAAGAATGGTTGCTATTCTTTCCTAGAAATAGTATTGATTCTTGGATTAAGTGCAAAGATGCTTTTATTGGAAAATACTATCCTCCTACTAAGATTATATCTATGAGAAGTGAAATAATTAAATTTAAATAACTTGATAATGAACATGTTTCTCAAGCTTGGAAAAGAATGATATCTTTGGTAAAGAATTGTCCCACTCATGGACTGACTGCTTGGATGATTATCCAAACTTTTTATGCAGGTTTAAACTTCTCTTCAAGAAACCTGTTGGATTCAGCTACTAGAGGTACCTTTATGACCATTACTTTGGGTGCTGCAACAAATCTCCTTGATAATATGATGATCAACTATTCTGAATGGCACACTGAGAGAGCTCCACATGGTAAGAAGGTAAATTCTGTTGAAGAAACCTCCTCTTTGAGTGATAAGATTGATGTTATCATGGCTATGCTTGTTAATGGAAAAGCTCATATTGATCCAAATAATGTTCCCTTAGCCTCTTTGGTTTCTCAATAAAAGCAAGTAGATGTGAACTTCATTAGAAATAACAATTTCAGCAACAATGCCTATAGGAATAATTTTGGTAGTAACAATAATTATAGGCCTTATCCTCCTAATAATGGCAATGTTTATGGAAACTCCTACAACAACAATTCTAGAAGTGCTCCCTCTGAACTTGAAGTCATGCTTAAAGACTTTATTAGTAAACAAACCACTTTCAACAAAACTGTGGAGGAAAAGCTCATGAATGCTGAGAAAAATATTTCCTCTTTATCTAAAGCACATTCCTCTTTGATTAATAAAATGGCTGCTAAACCTGAAACCTTGGAAAGTACCTTTGCTGCTACTCATGCCATACAAGTTACTATTGATGAAAATGTTAGACTATTATCTCAACTACAGGTTAAGTGGGAAAGAGAAACTGATATTGCTAGAAACAATAGTGTGTGCACTATTACCACCACCAATATGGATGCCACCAAACCATAAGAATTCCATATTCCTCCTACCACAATGCCTAAACCCAATGAGTCTACTACCAGTTATTTAAGTTTGATTTTGCTCTTGATGGTTGCAATATTTCTGAAGTGATTATGTTCCTACAAAACTTTCTAGAAGCCCTAATGCTAGTGATATGAATATGGCTTTCACCAAGCACATTACAGATGCTCTTATTAAAATTGAGGAAGAAAAGTTGAAACACATCATTAATATGCAAGTGAATGACTTTGATCTCAAAGCTTCATGTGACCTTGGTTCTAGTGTCTCTATTATGCCTAGAAAGATTTATGAAATGCTTGATTTGCCACCTTTGGAAGATTGCTATTTGGATGTCCCACTTGATGATAATGGTAAAAAGAAACTCATGGGGAGTGTTAATGATGTTCTTATTATGGTTTACAATGCCTATGTCCCTTTTGATTTCTATGTTTTGGATGTTGAATACAATGCTTCTTGTCATATTACTTTGGGATGACCTTTTCTTACAACCGTTGGTGCCATCATTGATATGAAAGAAGGCACCATTAAATATCAATTTCCATTCAAGGAAGGTATTTAACACTTCCCTATGAGGATAGAGAGGTTTATTTTTGCTCCTCCTTTGAAAGCAAGGTTTGATGTTAATGCTTCTTCATTTGAAAATACTTGATTTTTGCTTCTTGTGCCTAACTTAAAGGCGTTAAAGAAAAGTACTTCTTGGGAGATAACCCAATAGTTTTATTGAGTCTTGGAAGTTATTACTTCTGTAATGACCTCTCCTTATACTTTTTATTTGATTTTTGTGTCAAGAATAACCTCTAATGAGAGGGAAATAAGATTTGGGGAGTTGCTGTCCCAAAACAGATTTTTATGCTCCACCGAAAAAATTCGTGTAAAATCTCTATAAGTCTGATTGAGGTGTAACTTTCTGAATATATCCGACAGGTTGTTAGCTAACTTTCGTTAGTTCAACACTTTTTGATTTGAGCAATAGAAGGTCTTCTCAAAAATGGTTTCTACCTGCTGGTCTATTTTGACAGATTTCTGCCATTATTTGCATTTGCTTCTTATTAATTCCTTTTTCGGTCCTTTTTGGGAAATTGAGCTTTTTGAGGGAATTTCTAAAGTAGCTTGTGTCTTTTGTGAAAGTTTTGCTGTTTTATAACTAAAACCCAATGGTCTATTATCTTTTTAATACACTAATGTTGCTAATGAAGATTGTGTGAAGTTTTCTATGAAGGAAAATTTTCAGGTGTAAGGAAAGAATAATGTAATGAGATGAAGAATGGAAAAAAGCTCAAGCTTGGGGATGCCACCCCGTGTCACCCCAAGAAATATTCAAGAGGTACAAGCGTCAAAGCTTGGGGATGCCCAAGGCATCCCCTTCCTTATCAATAAAAATCTCAGGTCTTTCTAGACACTCGTTTTTATTATTTCATGCACAAGTTGTGTTATTCTTGGAGCGTCTTAGTTTTCTTTTTTGGTTTTTGTTTTCTTAGTTTGCTTGAAAAAATTGGTTGGACCCCCGTTCTCGCTGTGTTGTTTCAAATAAGTTGATTGGTGTTGGAAAGGAGTAGGAAGTTCTTGCTTTAGTAGTACAAGAGGAGCTTGCTTTGACTGTGACTTAGACTTTATCATGTCATGCTAAATGTTGTTTTGACCTTATCCTTAGTGATTATTGTTGTAGCATGACTTGTTCCAAAACAATTAGGATTGCTTAATGTGCCTTGAAAGAATTATGCGTTGTTTTAGCATACAAAAGCATAATATTGTGGTATTCTCCTTTGATGCTTTATTTGGGTTTACTTGGCACATGATCACACCATGTTATCACTATGAACCAGTCACCTTAGCCTCTATGATCATTTAGTTTTTTACTTGTGGTGCCACTATATGCTTTGATTAGTAATGTTTTGTCGCTCTGTATGATTATGTCCATTATTGCTTTCTTAGTTGGTCGCTCCTAGTCTTTTGCTATCCTCCACTTGTATGAGTAAGATCTACTCATGCATCCAACTCCCAATAAATCAAATTATTCCAAAGTTTCCACTATAAATTCCTATGCATGGTGTGTTACACCATTCCAAGTATATTTTTGTTTTATCTATCTTCCAAATTAAACTTGTTATGTGAAAATTATTGATTAAATCTCTCACAAACTTGATGGCACACTTTATTTTTTTTGCCTCTAAATAAACTTGAACCATTGTGTCATCTATGTTGTATATGCTTGCACTTATACGTTGGAATTAGCAGAACCATGCTGTCATGGGGAACGCTTTCAACATTGCACTTGTACATTGTACACAATTGATATCATGATCTTTTGTTTGCAGGTGTCGTTGGTGTGAAATAAATGGGGAGATTGTAAGTCCATGGAGTTATGTATGTGTGTTAGAGAAACGCCTAGGCCGCTAGGCTAAGCCATGCCTAATCATGGTGGAAACTTGCAGCATCACCATAATGATCAATCTATGAAGCTTTCTTCTTATAAAAAAAGAAACATACTGAAAAGAGGAAAGAGAGAAAAAAGCACCATTTTCCCATGGTAAATAATAAGGTTGCTTAGATACTCATTGTCTACTTGCCTTGTCATTTTGATTATGGGATAGCTCCTGTATCATGTGCAAGGGGTACCCCGTTGGCGGTTCTCTATGATACACATGTACTTACTATGACAAGAACTTATAGGTGACTAAAGTTGAGTAGCATGAGGAGCGGCCCTCGTACTCAAGGGACATGAGATTGCCAACTTATACTTTGTCAAACATATACTCCATAGTTTGTTCACTTTAACCTTAATCACTTCAAGATGCTTATGATAGGGGAAATGAGAACTGAAAGCTAACAAGTACCATAATTTTTGGAAGCTCTTTATGAGACTTGAAATCCCTGCTTCCCTTTTATGAAGGGCCTTTCTTCCACGATTATATTGAGTCTCCACCTTCTATTCTTAGGCACCAATTAAGAGAGAATAGTTGCCATTCTTAGTTCTATGTGCATTGTCCCAAAACGTATTGATTGATTCATATTGTTGATATTACTTGCTCATGAACTATTTGTATCTAGTCACTCTTATGAAATTTGAAGGTGTCCTATGCATTTCATTTTCAGAAATGTTTCTTTGAATTATTGTTAGAACTACATCTTTCATGCTCATGTTTAGAGTACTTTGATCCCATCTTTCAATGCTTGAAAATGGTTTGATCTTGATGATGGCGCATGTCACCTAAAAAATTATTCTTTTTATCACTTACCTACTCGAGGACGAGCAGAAGTTAAGCTTGGGGATGCTTAATACGTTGTAGACATATCTATAACTTTTGATGTTCCATGCTTGTTTAGTATCCACTTTGATTTTCTTTGTCTACACTTTGAGGTGTTTTTATTCGTTTTATGGGACTAACCTATTGACAAGATGCCACAGTGTCAGTTGCCTGTTTTCTTCTGTTTTTTGGTTCTAGAAAAGGCAGAAAATGAATATTCTCGGAATTGGACGGGATAAAATCCAAAGTCAATATTTTACCTTGGTCAACACAGAGCCAGAAGATGAGACGGAGGAGGGCCTCGAGGGGGCCACACCCCCTAGCCATGCGGCTAGTCCTGGCCCGCGCCTGGGGGGGTTTAGCCGCCTCGGGCACCCCCTCGGCCTCCGTCTTTGCATATAAGAAGCCCCCGCTAAGTACCTGATCAACCTTCCACGAAACAGTCCATAGATGCCGCCACCATCGTCCCTAGATTGGGGGCATCTGAAGCTATTCTCGGCACCCTACCGAAGGGGAGAGATCATCCCGGAGGCCTTCTTCATCACCATGCAAGCCTCCGGTATGAAGCGTGGGTAGTTCCACCTTGGACTACGGGTCCATGTAGTATCTAGATGGTTGTTTCTCCTCCTTTGTGCTACCATGTTTACATCTTGTGAGCTCTGTTCATGATCAAGATCATCTATTTGTAATCATGCATGTTGTGTTTGCGGGGATCCGATGGATATTGAGATTACTATGTCAGATTGGTTAATGATTCTATCTTATTGATTCTATCATGTCTGTGTTGTTTGAGATCTAGCATGCTCTCCATTTCTAGTAGCTATCTTGACCAAGTAGATGCAAGTGAATCCAAGAGGGAGTATTTATGCTCGATAGTGGGTTCATGCCTCTATTTAATCTGGGGAAGTGACAGAAATCTCTAAGGTTGTAGATGTGTTATTGCTACTAGGGAGGAAACAACGATCTCTTGTTCATGGAACAAGTGGATTGTATACCTTACACACTTTTCTTAAAGCAGTTATCCGTTTCTTGCAACTTAAGACTGGAGGGGGTTCGGATGATAACCTAAAGGTGGATTACTAGTCATAGATGCAGTTGGATGGCGGTCTATCTATCTTCTTGTAATGCCCAATCAAATCTCATAGGATCATGAATGTATAGTATTGCATTGTTATGCCTTGATCTGTCCTGTCAATTACCCCGCTGTAATTTGTTTACCCGGCATGTTATGTTGTTTATCTTAAGGAGAACAGCACTAGTGAACTATGTACCCCAGTCCAATCTTTACCATTGATAAATCTTCCACTATTCCTGCTTACTTTCTGCAAACCACCATTACTTTCCACACCATATAGTTAATCCTTTGTTTTCAGCAAACTGGTGAGATTGACATCCTCACTATTCATTGGGGCAAAGTCAAGAGTTTGTGTTGTGCAGATTTCCATGTTGCTAGCAACACCTTTGAGTCATTTCCTTCCTCCTACTAGTTCGATAACCTTGGTTTTTTACCGAGGAAAAACTTGCTGCTATGCTCATCATACCTTCCTCTTGGGGTCTCCCAATGAAGCTCTACAGTGATCTGAGCTACACATCATCACATACCCACTTGGTGGGCCACACCTTGCGTTCGCTCACTCTTTTGTAGTCCTTGTTCATGGCGGCCTTCAGAGCATCCCCCCTCCTAGCATCTCTTCTATGAGTCCGGCGCAGTGGGGATTCCAGAGTGTCCCTGATGGAGAATACGTCGCATAAAGGAACAAGGTGTCCGACTATCCCTGAGTTCGAGAGGGGCACTACTAGGAAAATGGCTATAGGTAATCAGCACATCCATGGCTCACATGGTTGAAGTGCCCCACGGCTAAAACAGGCGTGGCTCACCTATGGGAAGTGCCCTAATAGTAACTAGAACAACCGTGGCGCACATGACCATAGTGCGCCACAGATATGTGTGGGCCAGGGCTCTGTTGGTCGCACGCCAAACATCTGTAGCGCACATAGGGTAGGTGCGCTACGGTTGTTAGTGCCAACCGTGGCGCACATGGAGGGGGTGCGCTATGCCTATGCGCATGCCCCCCTCTGCTGTGAAACGGCCAGACACATCCGTGGCGCACTATGGCATGTGCGCCACGGATGTTACTCCTCCCTGTGGCGCACTAGGGCAGAGTGCGCCACGGATGTGTCGATTTTTTTTGGTAGCACTTTATGTGCACATGTGTGTGACCACATCCACCACCCCACACTTCACTTTCCCCTTCTTCTTCCTCCTTAGATAAAGTCGGGATCTTCTCCTTCCCACCTCAATTTCTCCACCCATTCACCATTTTTAGCATGTAGAACTTGCCTTGGATGTTACATGAGTAATAGAGGAAGGTCTCTGGTCTCTCATCTCCTTCTTCGGTCTCGCGCGCGCACCTCTCCTTTCCATCTTTCTCGCGATCGGTCTCTCATCTCGGTAAGTTGTCCATGTAAGGATGTGTTCATGTGTATATGGATGATATGCTCATATGTATGTAGATGATCGATGCTCATGATGTGTGTATGGAGAGGATCGATGGTCATATGTGTGTGTATATGGAGAGTATCGATGATGCTCATGCATGTGTGTATGGAGAGGATAATGATATGTTCATGTGTGTATGGATCGGTCTCTCTCTCTTGTGTTTGTACGTGAACAAGTTGCCATTTGTTTTGCCAAAATGTTGATTCATTTCCATTTTGGCAAGACTTTGACATTTCGCAAAGGTCCTAATTTTAGGATAGGTCATGCCGAAATTTTCTATCGACCATTGCATGCATGCATTCATTATGTGGTTCTAATAGACTTCTAATTGTACCGTGTACACCGTGCAGGCAAAAATGGTCCGCATAATGAGCGAAGGCATTGTGGCTAGATTTTTGAAATGTGTGACGGCCGACATGATACGAAATAACAAGACGGATATAAGATGTCCGTGCAGAAGATGCAAACTCAACTGGGTGATCGACCCTGATTCCGGGAATCTGCAGGTGCACCTGCTCCGCCATGGTTTCATGGATGGATACACTCGTTGGATAAGCGATGACGAAGACGATGGAGACGGTGAAGGTGGCCAACATGACGATGATCATCATCACGGCGAGAACAGGCGACATGATGAAGAGTCTCCTGGAGATGGTGAAGGTGCGGAAGCAGACCGGGATGATGATGATCTAGATGCCGGAGGAGCAGACGACGATGGAACAACGTCAGGCTGGGTGCGGGACCCTTATGTGCAAGAGCTGCTTCTCAAGCAGACGAGTAACGCCAGGGCTGCCGCTAGAGAGAAAGACAAGCTTGCGCAACTTGAGAAAGACGCGGTTACTCCATTGTATGAAGGATGCAGGCCCGATGATACCCGGTTGAATGTAACACTCAAGGCTATGGAGATGAAGGCAAAACACAAATTGAGCGACGCAAGCTTCGACAATATAGTGGCATTCTGGCACGATCGTCTCCCGGAGGGGAACACATGTCCAACTAGTATCGAAGACGCCAAGAAAATCGTCTGTCCTCTCGATCTACCGCACGTTAGATATCACGTATGCATCAACGATTGCATCATTTATCGGGGCGAGGACACGGAGAAAACCACATGTCCGGTGTGCGGCGTGAGTCGATACAAGAAAGGGAAGAAAGCACCTCGAAAAGTGGTATGGTACTTTCCTATCACTCCTCGTCTGCAGTGCTATTTCGCGGACCCTAAGGAAGCGAAGCTCATGCAATGGCATGCGGAAAGGAAGAAGCCAAGAGATGATGATGGTGACCCCGAAAAGGATGTTCTGCTGACGCACCCTTCAGATGCTAGCCAGTGGAAAGCATTGGACCTCGAATTCCCAGAATTTGGTGGAGATTCGAGGAACATCAGGCTTGGTGCGAGCACCGATGGACTCAATCCGTTCGGTAGCCAGAGCAGCACGCACAGCACTTGGCCCGTGTTTGTATGGATGTACAACCTCCCTCCATGGTTGTGCATGAAGAAGAAGTACATACAAATGAGTATGCTAATTCAAGGGCCGAAACAACCTGGTACCGACATCAATCTGTATCTCGGGCTGTTGAAAGAGGAGCTAGCCACGTTATGGGAATCTGGAGCCAATACTTACGACGCCGTCGCACAAGATTATTTCACTATGAGAGCCGCATTGGTCACTGTGGTGCAAGACTATCCAGGTTGCGGGTATATCTCGGGGCAGGTTATCCAAGGATTCTGCGCATGCGTTAGGTGCATGGATAACACAAGCTATCTCCAATTAGAGAAAGATCCAGGGTCATCGAAAACCGTGTTCATGGCGCACCGGAGGTGGCTCGGCAAGAATGATCCATGGATTCGGAGACGACACAAGGTCGTTGGAAGGGTAAAAATTTCAAGAAGAACGAATATTACTGCCCTCCTTCTTGCTTCACTCTAAGCCAGGATGAGATCAAACAATTTTTCAAGTGCCTTCTAGGAGTCAAATTTCCTTACGGCTACGCGGGCAAGATAAGCAGATACCTAGACGAGGCGAAGCAGAGGTTCAGTGGCATGAAGTCTCACGACTGTGCCGTTCTAATGACGCAGGTACTTCCGGTCGCACTAAGAGGGATAATGGACGAGCACGTCCATGAAATGTTATTTGGCCTATGCAAGTTTTTCGACGTCATCTCTAGGAAGTCGATTGGCGTGAATCAGCTCGGGAGGCTACAGGAGGAGATCGTGGTGATACTATGTGAGCTTGAGGTCTACTTCCCACCCGCATTCTTCGACATTATGGTGCATCTGCTGGTCCATGTCGTGGAGGACATCGTACAACTCGGGCCGATGTTTCTCCGCATCATGATGGCGTTCGAAAGGATGAACGGACACATCAAAGGATACGTTTGCAACAGGTCCCGTCCAGATGGAAGCATAGCCAAGGGCTTTCTGGCCGAAGAGTGCATCTCTTTCTGCACGAATTATCTAGACATCGAGAACCACTGCCGGTCTTCCGTCAACAGGCACCTTGGCAAGCTCGACGGATCTGGTCACCGAGAGGGTCGTCGCATACTGCATGCAGACTTCGATTTTCGACGCGCAGACTTTGATCGAGCAAACCTCGTCGCGCTACATCATTTAGAACTGGTCGATCCTTGGGTACACAAGCACAAAAGGTTAATTGAGAAGAAGTACAGTGACCGGGGCATACAGAGGACGCAGGGAGAAATAATCAAAGAGCACAACTCAGATTTCACGCATTGGTTTAGGCAGACGCTCCATGATAATCCCCCGTGATCGCATTCTTCTGACACGGAAAAGATCATATTCACCTTGTCGCAGGGACCGATGCAAAACCTGGTGACCTATCAGGCGTATGATATCAACGGTTACACATTCTACACGGAGGAAAAGGACAACAAGTGTGATTATCAGAACTCAGGCGTAACGTCGGAATTCTACACCGATGACAACGTGAAGGAAAGATTCTACGAAAGAATCGAGGAGATCTGGGAGCTCGACTACTATGGAGAAAAGGTGCCGATGTTCCGTGTCAGATGGGCAAAGAGCGTCGAAAGAGAAGACCGGTATTTCACAACCATGGTTATACCCGAAGCAGCCAAATCCAAGGCCGCCGGTGCAAACGTGGCCGCGAAAAATGAACCGTGGGTACTGGCTACCAAAGTGGACCAATGTTTTTTCATTACCGACCCGACAAAGCCTAGCCGTGTTGTCGTGAGGAGAGGAAAAAGAAACATCATCGGAATGGATGGAGTCGCCAACGAGCAAGACTTCGACCAGTATGGCGATCCAAAGATTGAACATGACGACGACTATGATGCAGCAACATACATCACAAGAAGAAAAAGGATAACCCTACCCAAAAAAGGTAGCCCGTTCGAAAGAAGAAACATTAAAGTGCCGGGGCTAAATTATTCAACCGCGACAAAGAAGGGAAAAAAGATTGTCAAACGCTAGCTCAAAAAATATTGTAAAACGCATGGTCGAAAAAGATTGTAATATTCATGGACAAATTATTATGAAATTTAGTTATACTTTGAATCATATTTGTAACACTTTTATGACATATATTATCACTTTTGGGCATTTTTAGAATATTTAAAAGTATTTTAAAAACAAAACAAAACTTGTATGGCATATATCACCACTTTTGGGCATTTTTTGGAACATTTAAAAGTATTTTTAAAATAAAAATAAAAAAGTGGGGCACCAGGATTCGAACCTGGGTGCTCATAGTTTAGAATAGAGTAGTGAGCAGAACCAGTGGGATAGGCAAGATTTCTTGCTAGAAGGAGCGCTGGACACTTGTTATAGAGTGGTTAGATCCCAGATAGGCGTAGCGCACTAGCCCGAGTGCGCTACAGATATCCGTAGCGCACTCTGGCATAGTGCGCTATGCCTATCTGGGTTTTATCCACGTCATCGATTCCAATCCCCCATCTCTCTCACACTCGCTCATCCCCATCACTCTCCCAGCCGCCGCCGCCTCGAGCCGATCCCCGCCGCCGCCGCCTCCAGCCGATCCGTGGAGGAGGACGCCCGCTCTGCTGCCGATCCGTGGAGGACGAGGAGGCCTGCGCCGCTCGTGGAGGAGGAAGCCCGCGCCGCTCGAGGAGGAGGAGGCCCGCGTCTGCCGATCCGTGGAGGTCACCGCTGCTCGAGGAGGAGGCCGCCGCCGCTCGAGGCTGAGGAGGAGGAGGCCGCCGCCGCTCGAGGCTGAGGAGGAGGAGGCCGCCGCCTCGCCCGCGCGCTCGCCATCGTCCTCGTCTTAGAGGTGAGCCTTCTCCCCTCTCTCCCTCTCTCCCTCTCTCCCCTCTCCACTTCTCTCCCTATCTCCACGGGTTAGGGTTCAGAGTAGATTACTGATAGCAAGCTTCAGGTTCAGAGTAGCAAGCTTAGGGTTCAGAGTAGCAAGGTTAGGGTTCAGAGTAGAAAGCTTAGGGTTCAGAGTAGAAAGCTTAGGGTTCACACTAGGAAAAATATTTGCTTCTGTTTTCATTTGTGGCTGAATTCAGTTTTCTCTATAGCTGTCTTAGGACTCAAATTAAGGTGAGGTTTTGTCTGAATTCAGTTTTCTCTATAGCTGTCTTAGGACTCAAATTAAGGTGAGGTTTAGTCCCAGGAAAGAAGGCCCCATCCATGAACTTGTGGACACCGCTTTTAGATAAAATTCTACTGAATCAGCAACCCATTTCCTGACCAGTAAACATACAGCTTCAGACTTCCTATGTTTATTCCATTCATTTATACTGTTTATTGGATCAATAAAGATTGCATCTGTTAATTCTACTGAATCTGAAACCTCAGTAGCTTACTTTTTGTTACTACCCAGAAAGTACCTGAGTGTAACTATAAAGCCAAAAGATTGCTAACCTTTGTAGGTAGTTCAAATGCTACTTCATTTCATCTATTTGCATGCCAAAAGATTGCTAACCTGTTGCTTATTTTCTGGGTTCTCTTTTTGTTGTAGTTTCACAAACCGCAATGTTCTCTAGAATCATGTAGTCACAAACCACAATGACTAGTGTCACAAACCATAATGGTCTCTAGAATCATGTAGTCAAGCTATTTGAATTTGACGTCTTCTGTCTAGTAGCTCATTTTTGGTATATGGCATATATCCCCTGAAACATGTAGTTTGGCTGCTACCATTGATCAATCACGGCTAAGCTGAGAGATTCCTGGCCATTAAGCAAAATACTGACTGCTGGTCTGATTGTTTTTTAGGATAGCATGATATACTTATTTTACATTGGAAAGGTGGCATCCCTAATAATTTGGTTTTCCTGGTTGTGAAATTAAGTTTGGTCAAACTATATAATTTCATAACAATGGACATGGTATTTATTTGGTTCCATTCAGCTACGCAACATGCCTCTAGGAAGTATAATGCCTCAAGTTTGGTAGCAGTAGGTGTTGCTTCTGTGGTTTAGTCCTTATGGAAAACCAGGAATGCAGCTTGCTTTAACAATTTGTTTCCTTATGATCCTACTAGTAGTGTTATAGCTCAATCTGCTTGTTGTCACTTGCTTCTATGGTTTGGTCCTTATGGAAAACCAGGAATGGAACTTGTTCTTTTTGAATAGTCTATATGTGTTGATTTGCTTGCTGTCATCACTTGGTCATTCGCTTGCTGTCACTTGCTGTAATGATCTTCTAGTACTGAAATCCTTGGTCCTTAGTCTAAAGTAGTAAAAATGACAACAAGGATTGTTGTATTCTCATTTGCTTGCTGTCACTTGGTCATTTGTTGTCATTTGTTCCCAGAACTGAAATAGTACAAATGACAGCAATATGCTTGCTGTGTTGTGCTTGCTCTGCTTGCTGTTGTCCTTGTTGTGTTTGCTCTTCTTCTTAGTCTGGAACATCCACATATTATATATCCACCCTACTTGTGCTACTACAACTTCTATGCTACTTGAGCTGCTACTACTTCTATTATCTGTGCTGCTACTACTATATGTTCCTTATATCCATCATAGTGTTGCTCTGGCTACTACTATCTGTGGTGCTACTGTGCTTCTACTACTATCCATCTTTGGGACAACAAAGACCTTGAAATTGTTCTTGTGCTTGTATGAAGCACTATTATGTCGTGTATGCAGGTTCTTGTATGAAACGAGTCATGATTTTTGCCGGAATGTTGATTAACTTCCGTTTCGGCAGAAATCGGGCACTCCTAGTTTAAGAAAATTAGCAAAGGTCATGCCGGATTTTTCCGTGCATTTAACCAATTATTTGTTTTTTATTATTGAAAAGATGTGTGACAACGACGAGGCTAGATATTCTAAGCGCATCAGCGCTGAAGGAGAACTCAGACCTCCGAATAAAAAATTGACATTCTGGGAGGCGGCCCAGTGGCTAGAAGACGATGAAGAATACCATCCTTCGGAGAGCGAGGATGATGAGATGGAAGACATGGAGGAAGAAGCCGAAGGAACGGCGGACGATGAAACCACTGATGGCGGCGAGGGCACAGGGAGTGGTAGCAATCCTCCTAAGAAGAAGAAGAAGAAGAAGAAGAAGAAGAAGAAGAAGAAGCCGAATGACCGGCGCCCGAACACGGTCGGCACGGTCAGGGAGGAAATTACTGAAGTGAGCCCATCAGGGGTTCCTTTGGAGCCCGCCCTTGTCGTCAAAGGGTACGGTGGGCAAGTGTCTAGCTAGTTTAGATGTCTAGGTGAGCTTCCGAGCTCTAACTTGTTCGATCGACACATGTATTCGCATGTCACCAAGTACTACTTTGTAACTTGATCGAAACAATGTAACTTATACTATGTATTCATGTATGAGACTTATCTATATGTATTTGTTTCAATCTTGTTTTTCAAATTGTGTATTTATATATATAATTGTATATCTTGTATCTGTGTGTATATCGGCTGTAATATTGTATATAATCTGTATTGTATATAATCTGGCTCGGAAATTAAAAAAAAAACACACCTGTGGCGCACATGGTCTACCTTCTGTGGCGCACTACACCTAAAGCGCACTATAGAAGCTTAGTGGCGCACTGGGAAGTGCGCCATAGAACATCCTACGCGTAGCGCACCTGCCCACATAGCCGTGCCGAACTAGCAGGTGCGCTACGCCTATCTCGACACAACCGTGGCGCACGCCAGCCGATAGCGCCACGGCTGAAGATAGATGATCTTTTCAGGTGATCCACTAACTGCTGTTTTCCTAGTAGTGGGGCTGAATCACGTGTTCAGAGATTCTCAACAATGACGGCGACGGCGGAGCATGCACAAGACAAAGAGTAGACATAGGTTGTTTACCCAGGTTCAGGACCCTCTTGAGGAGGTAAAGTCCTTACTCCTTCTTGGTTGTATTGCTCATGGTGTCTCGTGAGGGTACATATGTGGATGAATGTCTAGGGTTTTAGATCCAAGGATAGATCCCTTCTAAGGTAGTGGAATCCCTCCTTTTATAGTGGCATCGGGCCTCTTCCCCCAAATGTTGGGTAGGAGGGGTCACCACATTGCTGCCCATCAAAGTCCTGGTATACAAGGTTACTTTGCATGGACTAAGTCCTGCATGTCGGGGGCTCTCCGTTCCTTCATAAAGTTGGCTCCATCGGCATCGCCGGTGGCTACACAATGCCACCCTCTCCCTTCCTTTCACAAAAATGTCAAAGGGTGGCGATGCCAGTGCCGAAGTCATCTACTTTGCTTTTGCACCGCAGGAGCCAGACCGGCTCCTCTTTAGCGAGGCAGTCTATGTGGTACGCAAAACCTTGGTGTCGATTGTCGGGTTTCATCGTCTCCGAAACTTTTCTACAAGATTACGAGCGTGCCTTCGGGGCACTCTCTAAGGCATCCTAGGTCCTTTGGAGGCCAAGGAATGTGCAGGGCTTCCCCTTGTGGCCTCTCGGTGGTGAACCGGGCGAGGCTGGGGCCCGAGCCCCGTGAGGGATTAACCTCCCGGCATTTTCCTCATGTGGCAATGCTATAGGGCATCGCGTCCCTTTGAAGGCGTTGTGACTCAGGCGGTGGGCCCGACGACCGTCGGGTTGTGGTACCCCTATTACCAGGACCCTGGAAGTAGCCCCCGGGTGCTTGCGGCATGTCACACCCCCGGGATTAGGGATAGACAAATCCTAGACCTCAGTCTGATATAAGCCTAACCTAAATCTCAAAAGAGAATAGAGAGAGAATTGATAACACAACAGTGACCCTACGACACAAAACTTATTACAGCAAGCTCATAACTGAGCAAAGAACCAAAATAATACAAGCAAAGGTCACTAACCAGAACATCAAACAGCGAAAGGCAATTTATGCTATTAAGTATAGCAAACTTAACAAATGGCCTAAGAGGCGTGAAGCATAACGATGACGTTAAATCCACGAATCCCAGACTGCCGACTGGGAACTCCAAACTACTCGTCGATGTTGATGCCGTCAAGAAATCATCTTCTCTGGTAACACTTACTCTGCTGCAAAAGTATCAACGAAGCAAGGGTGAGTACAGGGTGTACTCCGCAATACTTTTGGTTGGTGGAGTTATTTTGCATAAAGTCATCTTTGTTTTGTAAAACAAGAGGGAGAAGAATATCGACTAAATCAGAATATTTTAAAAGGGGATAAGAGAGCGGTATCTCTAACTTTGATCATCTCTTGATATCCACCGAATCATTATCAGTTGAACCTATCTAGGATCACCCCCTCGAACCCGTGAGGAAGCATCCTTAAGCACACATTGATCTTGCAAGTTTTACGATTAGGTTCAAGTTCTCTATCATCTTTGAATCTGGTTTCCAAGTCGTCCATAACCGTGGACACGGATTTTCGAAAACATTTAACCCTATAGGGGTGTACAACTTTACCCACACGCACCAACCGATTCTTAAGGCCAGTACATTAGCCCTCTTCCCTGGAAGGTCGGCAGAGAGTGGTTGGCCACGACCTTTACCTTGCTTTCGCCGAGACCATGAGTCACGCACTAGGGAGATGCCGCCGTAACGGGTCGAGTCCCGAAGCCGGTCCCTAATGATGTGCGCAGGGTTCAAGATTACGGATGTCGGGCATCTCTTGTTCCCGGCCATGCTTACCTACCTGTATGAATGCACCTCCTTCACCTCCATTCAAAAACATCCAATATGTGTATGTCGAATGGAAATCCCAAACTATGTGACTCATGGAATCTACTCGGCAAGTTAGTTGGTCGAGGGGGTTTCTAGGCCCCCGTGTAGCTGTACGCTCGTCTTGGTCCATAGGCAAGAACTCAGGTCCTAGTAGTGGCAAGTATGGGACAGCAAAAACCACAAACCACCATGGCCTACCATATAATCCTTATCATGTTTAACTTTCATCTCAAATCATACCACATCATCCTGTCATACTAGGTTCATTCGTAGCTCTGATTCATCAACCGGATGGACCGGTGGTAACAGCTAAACATGGCTAAGCACAACAGATAAAATAGCTCTAGCAACGCTTCACAAGCTCAAACCCTAGTTATGCTAGGAGTAGTGGATCTGGGAATATAGGCTTCAAAGGTAACATGCAACAGATAGGATTACTCCATCTATCGATAAAAGACTTTGGAATCATATGCACATGGCAAGAATTGAAATGCTTGAAAACATATGATTATATCATGTGTGGGGTTTCGCTTGCCTTTGCCAGTTGAGATCCAGAAAGAAGTTCCGGACACCTGTTGATTCTAGTTGCTCCAGTATTGGTCTTCAATCTTCGACAGTGTTAATCTCGGGTTTCGATCTTGATCTCGATATCGTACTCTACTGGAGAAGAACCAAATACCGGAAAAAAGGGGAAACAATCAACGCATGGCATCGATGAAATGCTCAAGCAAGAATGATGATATGACAATATGAATGGTATTGAAATAAACCCCTAAGGCATGCTTGATCATTTTAATTGGGGTCGGAGGGGTCCAAACCCTAATTCGGAGAAACCCCGGAGGCATATGAGAGGGGTTGTTTTGTTGTTCTAATTAAACTTGCAATTGAAGTTGCTTATCAATGCATGATTATAATTTAATGAGATAGAATTCATTTTTCTGAACATTTTGATATATTATTTGTATTTTTCTGATTTAAAATGAATTAGTTATGAATTTCTCAAATTTTAATTCATTTTAAATCATTTTTAGCATATTGTAACATAATTTACATTTTAGAATTACTTAAACATTTTATTTAATCAGAAACATTTCTGAAAATACTTATTACACTTACAGGGTGGACCCACCTATCAGGGATTTATCAATTACTGAAATGATTTACCAAAAACATTATAATAAAAGAAATAGAGAATATTGCACCATGCTGACGTCATGCTGACGTCATCCATGAAGCTCATCCCAGATCGAGCTCGGGCTTGGCGACAGGGCATGCGCGGGGCTGCGAGAGGGGGCGCGCTAGACTCGGGCGAGTGCGTTGAGCCGTAAAGTGGCCGCGCTGCTCTCATATGGTCGCCGGAGCGACGCGTGCGACGGTGGCCGACAGCGGTGGCTGCAGGTGGTTGTGGCGGCAGCGATACAGAGAGGGAGAGAGCGAGCAGAGGGGTGCGTTAGCACCGCTAGCTCACCAGGAAGCCGGTGGAGGGTTCTGGGAGGCGAGGCGAGATCAATAGCCGGTGAATCAACGGTGGCCGGACTTCGGCAGACAAACACCTCGAGCTCGATTCCGACGAGTTAGAGCCGTCCCGTCTTGCGTGCTTCGATGGAGATGATGCTGGCGGGGAGGCGGTTCTCCTGGGGCTCTCGGCAGGGCGAGGGGACACCGGGGACAGTGGAGCACCGGAGCTCCTGGAAGCTAGGGTTCTGGCGAGGATGGGGAAAGAGGAAAAGGGGGAACTAGGGTTCGTCCGGGCGGCGCTGGTGATCTTATAGATGCTCGGGGGCGGCGGCGCGCATCGCGGCGGCGGCACGCATCAAGGCGCAGGCGAGCGGCGGAGGCAGCGCCACCGAGCTGCTTGGCTGGCGTGAAAGATGACGACAGGGATGTCTGAAGCGGTACGGGCTGGGGTGGGCTGCGGCTGGGCCAGATGGGCCACGACAGAGGGAGGCAGGCAGGCTACTGGCAGCTGCGCTGGCGCTAGATAGAGAGAGGAGGAGATGTGCCACGGCCCAGGGAGAGTTAGGAGTAGATTTTATTTCCAGAAATATTTTCTTTTTTCTGTTTTCCCTTTTCTCTTTGTATTACAATTTCTTTTCTGATTTTGAATAGATTGAAAATACAAGATACTTTTATAGAACATATGAAAACACTAAGGGGCCCTTTATACTATTTGGGCTCCAATTATTTTGAGGTTTTAAAAATTCAAAAGCCATTTGAATGTGTTTCAAATAAAGAGGGGAAAACTAGGGTTAGGGTTTTGTGATTATTTCTTCCATGCATTTTAAAATGATGATGCTCATGAATGCATAATCAATTCCTAATTACTATTTAATAAACTAGGGTTGTTACAATTCTATCCCCCTTAAAAGAATCTCGACCCGAGATTCCTAGGTAGGAAGATAGAAGGAACAAGGCACACTAAACATCGACGATCTTCTTGAGGAGGTTAATCCATGCCACCATGACGAATGGATGAAGCGCTTCATAATCTTCAAGGTGGCTGCTCACACTAAGGAAGAGAGGGAATGACACGAAACCACAAACTGAGTATCTCATGGTTAACTCATGGATAGATGTTCCACAAACATCTCTAGAGCAAACAGGCATAAAACACGTCAAGGTAACAGAGGAAACAAAAGGAGATGTTTTCAAGGTGACAGGTAACTGGTCTTCATAAGGATTGAGACCATGGAACTTCAGAAGAGGGTAGACTTATGAGGTAAGAAACTTCCAACAGAATAGATAAAAAACATAGACTTCGAGAGGTGAACCTCTACTAAACAGCTTAAGTAGAGCTTTATAGGTGAAAGAGATAGATACCAACAAAACCAAGATGTTGAACTACTTTTGAAACAAAAGGGTCACTCTTTCATTCAACAGAAGGCTAGGACAGAAAGGTGTTTTGGTGGAGAGGACTCGCAAGAGTCACAAGGAACATGTAACAAGAGGAACTATTGATTACTGAAATCATGGTCACTCTTCGAACATGTTTAAGAAAGCGGGAAGGAAACTGTTTATTCATCCAGGAATACCAAAATCTTTGCCAAGGATCATGATATCACTTTACACCACCAAGATGAATAGTTGAGAAGATTCCTGATGACACGAGAAGAAAGAAACTTCATTCTCAGACTCCATGTACTTGGCATAACAAGACGCGTGCCATCATAAAAGGGTCTGGAGGATTGACCAAAAGACATTCAGCAACACTACTTTAAATGTTTTCCTTGATGTTTGAAACACAAATATCAAACTTTTAACAAGCCTTCAATAAGTCATCAAGTAAAGGTCAGACTTCGGATCCAAAGGAAACCATAAGAACAACTCCTATAGTAAGTCATACAAGAAGCCTCATGAGGAGTGGTTGCTATTGCTGATTCAAGATAATATGACAATAGGTCTTCCGGCTAATTGTGTGAACCATTACATGAATCTTACCGGATGTCAAAAGAGACCTATGTCAAAACCTTGAGGGACACCAACCATTATTGCTGCTTGAGATTCAACTTTGGTTAAGTGGAGAGATACTTTAGACTCAGCATGTCCGAATAGAAAGTGTGCAACATTTACCAGAGGTAAAGTCACTAGATTCTCAAGACACGGACTTCAATGTCAAGATCCAAAAGATGAGCTAGATTGCGGAACCCATGTGATAGAAAGTTATCAAAAGATAATTGCATATACATGAATTGTTTGCAACAAAACATAACCGAATCCTATTTAGGAAACATTTAGGAGGATATCGAAGTTTTGTTGCACTTCCTATCTTCCATGACAAATCAGTCAGTGGCTTGATATGTTTGGAGGATCTTCTCGAGATGTGAAGGTATCAACCTACCATATCAAGAATACCTCACACATGCTTGACTAACTTGGAATGATTCCCGAGGAAACAAAGACAACTCTACTCGAATCCATGGCGACATCTTTCAACATTTTCACATGAACTAGAGAGGGTTACTTTTAACATCCAGAACACATACTTCGAGATATCATGAAGATAGTTCTCAAAAGTTTTTCAACATTAATGCCAAATGTTCCACATGAATCTTTTCTAGCTTGGAGAAGTTAAGGATGCCATTGATGGGCTCAATAATAAACTTACGTATACACTCCAAGAAGACTCAAATTTTATATGAACAAGGCATAGACATTGGTCACACCAGAGGACATGAGGATGTACTTCAAGTGAAACATCACAAATGGGTACGCCATCAGGATAGACCTTGGAACTACGTTTTGATCTGAAAATCGCCCAGACTCAAATCAAAGGAAGGAAAGGTAACATATCCACAAAGGAGACACTATCTTGCTTCAACACGGACAAAACTAGACATCCCTTGAAAGAGGAACAGAGTTGGATAGAACTTTTGTCTTACAACTCTCCAAGTTGTTGTTTAAGTTCAACCAACTAGTTCAGGGGTATCTAGTACGGATCCTTGGAGAACAGAGCAGTTTAGAGAACTAGCTTACTCAAGAACCTAACAACACGGTCATGTGGCAACATGGCAATACTTCTAGTAGACATCTAGAATATCACTGACCACCGATATGTCACTTAGTTCGAGAGGTAACTTGCTTGTTAAGGCAACAAGACATAGTCTCGGAGCTGTGGCACAAGCCTAACTATTTGACCGAAGAGAGTGCACTAGAATAGCGGACTTGGTAGCACAATCATCCTTTGCTTAGTGATAGAGTTAACCAATCACGCTAAGAATGACACAAATGTACTTTGAGTTCAAGGCAATGGCAATTTCTAAGAATCTTAGATGGCCACATCATTACGCACACGCAACATTCCTGAGCGCGAACAGCTCAGAGGAAGGGTGGGTAATATGTGTAAGAGCATCACTTCATTAAGAGGGTCATGAGACTATGCATGACCTCTTAGTATAAAAGAATGTGACACTTTAAGGTGGAACAGAACATAAACTAATCAACGCTTATTGATCTGCAAATTACAACACTTTGACCTGGTCTTAGAAATAACGAGGTACTGGAGTTTGTCATGATGGACCAAAACAGTATCTTGCATCGGAAGACACCAATGCACATTTACTACTTGGATACCAACTGGTAGAAAAAGGTCGGAAAACAACAAGTGAGGAGGAACATGCTTAGGTTAGAATCCCGAGATGTGGATGCATAAGTCAACAATCTTCCGAAAACCAATGCATAGAAAGGGAAGGTGTGGAAGAGTTACGAGTATAGATGTGAGACTCTTGAGGAGTACCCTTGTCGTGATCTATTTGGTTCCATTAAAGAACATCTGCCATAGCATGTGATAGGGAAAGTCCTTTATCGCCACTGTTCAATAGCGACAATATCCACAAGCTTGAAGGCTATACTATAAGGTACTAGCCATCCTGAGGTAATGAGTAAACATTAACCACAGAGGTCAATAAAATGGATCTTGGGTTAAAGGTCAGCTTCATGTACAAGATTCACAACACAGGAATCCAGCACAATCAGGGATCTTAGGTTCGAGTCCGAGGATTAAAACCCAGAGAAAGTAGTAACTACTACTTGAGTGACAAAGTGTACACTACAAGATAATAATCACGAGGTAGCTTCCAAGAGAGAAACAACTTTGGAAGTACCCAAACAAATGAAAAGAAGGCACACGAGGCGAAAGGAATCCTCGAAGCCTGGAATAGAACGTTGCTTTGGAACCATCAACATGATGTTGTAGGCTCATAAGACAGAGAGATCATGATAAAAAGAAATCTCTCAAAAGGGGATAAGAGAGCGGTATCTCTAACTTTGATCATCTCTTGATATCCACCGAATCATTATCAGCTGAACCTATCTAGGATCACCCCTAGAACCCATGAGGAAGCATCCTTAAGCACACATTGATCTGCCAAGTTTTACGATTAGGTTCAAGTTCTCTATGATCTTTGAATCTGGTTTCCAAGTCGTCCATAACCGTGGACATGGCTTTTCAAAAAGATTTAACCCTCCAGGGGTGTACAACTTTACCCACAAGTGCTAACCAATTCTTAATGCCAGTACATTATCCCTCTTCCCTGGAAGGCCGACAGAGAGTGGTTGACCACGAACTTTTCCTTGCTTTTGCCGAGACCATGAGTCACGCACTAGTGATATGCCGCCGTAACGGGTCAAGTCCCGAAGCCAGTCTCTAATGATGTGCACAGGGTTCAAGATTACGGATGCCGGGCATCTCTTGTTCCCGGCCACGCTTACCTACCTGTATGAATGCACCTCCTTCACCTCCATTCAAGAAAATCCAAGATGCGTATGTCGAATGGAAAGCCCAAACAATGTGACTCATGGAATCTACTCGGCAAGTTAGTTAGTCGAGGGGGTTTCCAAGCCCCCGTGTGGCTGTATGCTCGTCTTGGTCCATAGGCAAGAACTCAGGTCCTAGTAGTGGCAAATATGGGACTGCAAAAACCACAACTCACCATGGCCTCCCATACAAGCCTTAGCATGTTTAACTTTCATCTCTGATCATACCACATCCTCCTGTCATAATAGGTTCATTCGCAGCTCTGATTCATCAACCAGATGGACCGGTGGTAACAGCTAAACATGGGTAAGAACAACAGATAAAATAGCTCTAGCAACGCTTCCCAAGCTTAAACCCTAGTTATGCTAGGAGCAGTGGATCAGGGAATATAGGATTCAAAGGCAACATGCAACAGATATGATTACTCCATCTATCGATAAAAGACTTTGGAATCGTATGCACATGGCAAGAATTGAAATGCTTGAAAACATAGGATTATATCATGTGTGGGGTTTCGCTTGCCTTTTCCAGTTGATATCCAGAAAGAAGAGTTCCGGACACCTGGTACATGACTTGATTCTAGTTGCTCCAATATTGGTCTTCGATCTTCAACGGTCTTGATCTCGGGTTTCGATCTTGCTCTCGATATCATACTCTACCGGAGAAGAACCAAATATCGGAAAGAAGGGGAAACAATCAACGCATGGCATCGATGAAATTCTCAAGCAAGGATGATGATATGACAAGTTGAATGGTATTGAAATAAACCCCTAAGTCATGCTTTATCATTTTAATCAGGGTCCGAGGGGTCCAAACCCTAATTCGGAGAAACCCCGGACGCACATGAGAGGGGTTGTTTTGTTGTTCTAATTAAACTTGCAATTGAAGTTGCTTATCAATGCATGATTATAATTTAATTAGATAGAATTCATTTTTCTGAACATTTTGATATATTATTTGTATTTTTCTGATTTAAAATGAATTAGTTATGAATTTCTCAAATTTTAAATCATTTTTAGAATATTATAAAATAATTTACATTTTACAATTACTTAAACATTTTTATTAATCAGAAACATTTCTGAAAATACTTATGACACTTACAGGGTGGACCCACCTGTCAGGGATTTATCAATTACTGAAATGATTTACCAAAAACATTTAAATAAAAGAAATAGAGAATATTGCACCATGCTGACGTCAGCCATGGAGCTCATCCCAGATCGAGCTCGGGCTTGGCGACAGGGCGTGCGCGGGGCTGCGATAGGGGGCGCGTTGGACTCGGGCGAGTGCGTTGAGCCGTAAAGTGGCGGCGCCGCTCTCATATGGTCGCCAAAGCGACGCGTGCGACGGTGGCCGACTACGGTGGCTGCAGGTGGTTGTGGCGGCGGCGATACAGAGAGGGAGAGAGCGAGAAGAGGGGTGCGTTATCACCGCTAGCTCACCAGGAAGCTGGTGGAGGGTTCAGGGAGGCGAGGCGAGATCGGGAGCCGGCGAATCGACGGTGGCCGGACTTCGGCAGGCAAACACCTCGAGCTCGATTCCGACGAGCTAGAGCCCTCCCGTCTTGCGTGCTTCGACGGAGATGATGCTGGCGGGGAGGCGGTTCTCCTGGGGCTCGCAGCAGGGCGAGGGGACATCGGGGACAGCGGAGCACCGGAGCTCCTGGAAGCTAGGGTTCCGTCGAGGATGGGGAAAAGAGGGAAAATAGGAACTAGGGTTCGTCCGGGCAGCGCTCATGATCTTATAGATGCTCGGGGGCGGTGGCGCATCACAAGGGCGCATCAAGGCGCTAGCGGCGAGGAGCAAGCGCCACCGAGCTGCTTGGGGTGGGCTACGGCTGGGCCAGATGGTCCATGACAAAGGGAGGCAGGCAGGCTGCTGGCAGCTGCGCTTGGCGCTAGATAGAGAGAGGAGGAGATGGGCCCAGGGAGAGTTAGGAGTAGTTTTTATTTCTAGAAATATTTTCTTTTTTCTGTTTTCCCTTTTCTCTTTGTATTTCTATTTCTTTTTTGATATTCAATATATTCAAAATACAAGATACTTTTATGAAACATATGAAAACACTAAGGGGCCCTTTATACTATTTGGGCTCCAATTATTTTGAGGTTTTCAAAATTCAAAAGCCATTTGAATGTGTTTCAAATAAAGAGGGGAAAACTAGGGTTAGGGTTTTGTGATTATTTCTTCCATGCATTTTAAAATGATGATGCTCATGAATGCACAATCAATTCCGAATTACTATTTAACAAACTAGGGTTGTTACATGGCACACGTGTCTGATACGTCGTAAACGTATCTATAATTTTTTATGTTCCATGCTCGTTTAGTATCTACTTTGCTTTGCTTTGTCTACACTTTGAGTTGTTTTTATAAGTTTCTTGTACAAACCTATTAATAAGATGCCATAGTGCCAGTTGCCTGTTTTCTTTTGTTTTTGGTTCCAGAGAAGGTAGAAAATCAATATTCTCGGAATTGGAAGGGAAAAATCCAAAGTCAATATTTTACCGTGGGAAAACGGACACAACACACGAGCCAGAGAAAAGCCAGCTGCGGGCGACACCCCCTAGCCGCGTGGACAGGCTTGGCCCACACCTGGGGGTGCAGCCACCCTGGGTTCCCCCTGCATCGCCACTTCGCCTATAAGAAGCCCCCTATAACAAAACCCTAAGTACCCGATCAATATTCCACGAAATAGTCCATTGCCGACGCCACCATCGTCCCTAGGTCAGGGGGATCTGAAGCTCTTACCGGCACCCTACCGGAGGGGAGATCATCCCAGAGGCCTTCTTCATCATCATGCGAGCCTCCGGTATGAAGCGTGAGTAGTTCCACCTTGGACTACGTGTCCATGTAGTGGCTAGATGGTTTTTTCTCCTCCTTTGTGCTACCATGTTTAGATCTTGTGAGCTCCGTTCATGATCAAGATCATCTAGTTGTAATCATGCATGTTGTGTTTGCGAGGATCCTATGCATATTGAGATTACTATGTCAGATTGGTTAATGGTTATATCTTATTGATTCTATCATGTCTGTGTTGTTTGTGATCTTGCATACTCTCTGTTTCTAGTAGCTATCTTGGCCAAGTAGATGCTAGTGACTCTAAGAGGGAGTATTTATGCTCCATAGTGGGTTCATGCCTCTATTTAATCTGAGGAAGTGACATAAATCTCTAAGGTTGTAGATATGATGTTGCTACTAGGGAGAAAACAACGGTCTCTTGTTCATGGAACAAGTGGATTGTTTACCTTACACACTTTTCTTTAAGTAGTAATTTTTTGCTTGTAACTTAATACTGGAGGGGGTTCAGATGATAACCTAAAGGTGGATTACTAGTCGTAAATGCAGTGGGATGGCGATCTATGTATCTTGTTGTATTGACCAATCAAATCTCATAGGATCATGAATGTCTAGTATTGCATTATTATGCCTTGCTCTGTCCTATCAATTGCCCTGTTGTAATTTGTTTATCCAGCATGCCATGTTTGTTTATCTTAAGGAGAACACCTCTAGTGAACTATGGACCCCGGTCCAATCTTTACCATGGATACATCTTCCATTGTTCGTGTTTACTTTCTACAAACCACTATTACCTTCCACACCATACAATTAATCCTTTGTTTTCAGCAAACTGGTGAGATTGACAACCTCACTGTTCGTTGGGGTAAAGTCTTGAGTTTGTGTTGTGTAGGTTTCCAGTTGCTAGCTACACCTTTGAGTCGTTTTGTAAGATCCCACCCTTATAAAGGTAAGGATCCCTGTGATTGCAATGCTAGTCCCTGGATCAATTGATAGCATCCACAATTTAAGATGAAGTACACAAAAACAAAGGTCATTATTACAACGTCATTCCAGAGATAACATAGTCTTTTACAACTCCATAGCCATAGGCTAGTACAAGAGTTTAACTTAACAATATAAAATAGAAGTCTTCATCTTCATGTTCCACATGCAAGCATGTTGAGTGTAGACTCATAACCCTTATTCATCATTAGAGTAACCCGCAACATCACAAGTTACAACCACAGTGGGTCAATACATTGGAATAGTATTGGCAAGTGATACCTTAGTAGAATATTAACAACTAGTTACTACATGAATGTGGCTAAGTGTAGCTTAGGATTGCTTTGCTCAAAATAGGTTTTGCCTATCAGTTGAAAACACGAAGTTTTTCTTTGATAAAACTTTCCCAAGGACCCAACAATAGAAATTAGTAAACCTTCACCCTTGTTCAACCACAAGTTTTAATTTAGAAAATTGGGATGAGGAGATTCTTGATAGCTTCCATGTCTTGATGCACAAATTTTCCAATACCAGGGACCTGGCTAAGTACTTAGGTTCTTCCATCTGCAGAGGTTGTGCACTTTCCCCACAAGACTTGATTTTCACCAAGACAGGACCTTTCAGAAGCCTTCCCTTAGACCAAATGGACGCGTTCCAACCTATCATCCCACTACCACCAACTGTCCAAATGGCTAAGTTATTGCAACCTATATGATCCAGGCAGAGCCCATAATGCCATGTGGCTGCACTAGAATCTTCTTAGCTAGGCTAAGCATGGCAATAACAAGTATCTTAACTTAGAGTAAATTCTAACATTTCTACAACTACTAGGATTTCCCAAGCATAGCATATAGATACTTAGCAAAATATTCATGCAAGCCCTATACAAAATATTTCAAATGCATAGGCAAAAATATTGGGACATAAATATGAAGCACCACTTGCCTTGGTAGTTGGGGGAGTAGCAACAATCTTCACAACCACAATCACTATTAGCACCAAAATCTACACATAAAATGATAGCACCAAATTCACATATCAAAAATATACAAGCAAAAATATATGAATGCATGCAAATGCCATGTGATGATTTTTTCCTAAATCAAACAAGACAAGTATTCAGTACTGAATTACAAACAAGACAAATACACACTAAATAAACTTTATTTAGTCTTTAAATCATTTTTCAAATAATTTCTATACTCAAAATAAGCCTATGAATGTCTCTGCAAAAATAACCAATTTTACAGAAGCAAAACATTAAACAAATTGCATGGTTGGATAGAATTCTTTCTCCTGATTCCAATGATATAAAATTTACAAAATTTGAACGTGTGGATCAAAAGTTATGAATTTTGCAAGTTTGAACATCTAATAGATATAAATTCTGATTTTAAATCTAAACTCAGGCCACGCGGCGTGTTCTGACTGGCTGATACCATTTCGGCTGGATCGATCAACGAGAGCCGTAGGATCTAAATGAAAACGCATAGGACAGATCTATTCGTACCCCTTCGATAAGTGATCTATTCCTATGCGTTGGATCTAGATCCAACGGTTGCCAAGCATGCGACCATGGATGGGCGGCGCTAGCGACGGCGGCGCACTGTCAGCAGTGTTCCGGTGGCTGCGGAGGGGGCTGGGGTTGGTCGAGATTCTTACCAGACTCGCGAGGTCGCTCTAATGCTCCACGACTCGCTAGTGTGGACGGGGGCGTGCGGTGTTGGCCGGAGAAGCTCGTCGGAAAGCTTGCAGATGTCGGGTGCACGGTGACGGAGACGTAGGCGACACTCTGGATCACCCTAGCACAAACCAAGTGTATCAGGAGGTGTGCAAGGTTACGGCGAACACTACAGGGTCAAGGAGGAGACAAGGGGCGGTCGGTTTTTACCTCAATCGCTCGTCGGAGTCGAGCGACGGTTCTGATGTTTGCGGGCGTGAACGGGGACGGTAGCCTGGGTCACGAGAAGACAAACAAATGGCATCTGGAGACGCGCAAGAACACGCTGGTCATGCTCGTTTGAAGCAGAGGCAAAGGGGCGCTCGGAACTCACCGGAATCAGTCGCTGGAGGTCGTCGGTACCGCGGTGGTTTGAGCTTCAATGCGCGCAGCCTGGTGGCGGAGTGAGCGAGGGAAGTGAGGGGAAATGACTGCGTTGGCGAGGTGATTAAGTAGCCAGGAGCGGGGCGAGAATTATGCGCTGATTCAATGGGATTTAAGCGAGGTTTAACGCGGCGTCACTGCGCGGTGTTAACGGCGGAGCGGTGTCTGCGTGCGAGAATCTAGGGAAGACGACGCTGATGTGGAGAGGGCCCGGTGTCAGCGGCTGCGGGGTACGCTCCGCGCGGGTGAGAGAGGGTTGAGGGGAAACTTGCCCGGTGGGCTTAGTGGGCTGGATCCTGTGCTGGGCCAAATTGGCAGCGCCCGCCTTTTCCACTTTCTTTTATCTTTTTCTATTTCTAATTTGATTTTCTGAAAAAAAATCAAATGATTTTCAAACCAAAATGAATTTAAATTTGTTCTGAATTTTTTTGTAGGATGGATCCAGCTCTTAATTGAGAATTTAGCACTGTTGATCACTCAAACTTACTTTGCTCCTTTGAAATTTTAAAAGAAAACAGTGCCTTTACCATTGTTTAATTAAGGTATAAAAATGGTTTTAAATTCATTTTTTGTTTTGAAAACTTTGTCCAATCTTTGGAAATTATCAAACAAACTTAGGATCAAATATTTTTGGTTTAAAACAATAAATCTCAAACTAGAGAGTAGCATTGGGCCAGTGCCTTGCTTACATAAAATAATAGACATTCAAATGTTTTTGTTTTGAAATGACATTGAAAATGATCCTAAAATGATTACGAATGCATGGATGATATGCAAACTTTGAAATCATGATTTTTGGGATGTTACAAATCTAACCCCCTTAAGGTGAATCTCTTCCTCGAGATTCGGATTGGCTAGCAAATAGGTGAGGGTGGTCTTTCCGAAGGTCATCTTCTCTTTCCCATGTTGCTTATTCTTCGGAATGATGGTTCCACTGTACTTTGCAGAATTTGATAGCCTTTGTCCGAGTAACTCTTTCTTCATTCTCAAGAATTTTGATAGGCTTCTCCTCATAGGTGAGATCACTTTCCAATTGGACCTCCTCCAAAGGTATAGTATCCTCTAAAGAAGTCTCTTCCATCTCTAGATGGCATTTCTTTAGCTGACTCACATGAAACACATTGTGAACGGCAGACAATGATTCCGGCAATTCAATCTCATAAGCTACTTCTCCTTTACGACTTAGAATCTTGAATGGTCCAACATATCTTGGGGCCAATTTTCCTTTGACTCTGAATCTCTTCACTCCACGAAGTGGTGACACTCTAAGATAAGCTCTATCACCCACTTCATAGGTGACTTCTCTATGCTTAGGATCTGTGTAGCTCTTCTATCGGGACTATGCTATCTTCAGTCTGTCCTTTACTAGCTTGACTTTTTCTTCAGCCTCCTTGATTAGTTCTGGTCCGAACAAAAGAATTTCTCCCACACCATTCCGTAGCAATGGGGTAGTACACTTTCTTCCATAGAGAAACTCAAACGGTGCCATCTCAATACTGGCTTGATAGCTGTTATTGTAAGAGAATTCTGCGTAAGGCAGACTTTCATCCCAACTAGCTCCATAGTCTAGGGCACATGCCCTCAACATATCTTCTAAAATCTGGTTGGTCCTTTCTGTCTGTCCATCAGTCTGGGGGTGAAAAGCAGTACTGAATTCCAATCTCGTTCCCAATGACTCATGCAGTTGCCTCCAGAAATGAGAAGTGAATTGAGTTCCCCTATCTGACACAATACTCTTGGGTACTCCATGCAGACACACGATCCTATTAATATAGATCTTGGCTAACTTAGCACTTGTATAGGTTGTCTTCACGGGTATGAAATGAGCCACTTTAGTTAGCCGATCCACTACTACCCAAATAGAATCATATCCTGACCTGGTCCTTGGCAATCCGGTAATGAAATCCATGCCAATCTTGTCCCACTTCGAATCAGGAATAGGTAGTGGTTGTAGTAATCCTGCCGGTTTCTGATGTTCTGCTTTCACTCGACTACATACATCACACAAAGCAATATGTTCGGTGATGTCTTTCTTGAGATTATTCTACCAAAATCTTTCCTTCATATCCATGTATATTTTTGTGTTACCCGGATGAATGGAATATGATGAGTTGTGTGCTTCTTGTAAAATCAGTTTCCGAAGCTCCGGATCTTGCGGAACGCATATACGTTTACCATACTATAAAGTACCATGTTCGTCTTCATGGAATCCTTTGGCTTTTCCCTTGCCAATCTTTTCCTTAATCTCTTCGATTTCCTTGTCCGTCTTTTGGGCTTCCTTGATCTTGTCCAACAAGGTGGGTTGAACATCCAATGACATGAGATGTCCTTCAGGCACAATCTCCAATCTGAGGTCTCTAAATTGGGCACACAGATCATCTGGAAACTCTCCCTTAGTAAGACCATTCACAAATACCTTACGGCTTAGTGCATCCGCTACAACATTTGCTTTACCGGGGTGTTATTGCAAACTCAAGTCATAGTCCTTGATGAGTTATAGCCATCTCCTTTGTCTCATGTTGATTTCTTTCTGAGTGAAGATATACTTCAAACTTTTGTGATCTGTGAACACTTCACATCGCTTTCCCAAAAGATAATGTCTCCATGTTTTGAGTGCATGGACAATAGAGGCTAACTCCAAATCATGAGTAGAGTAATTTACCTCATGAGTTTTGAGTTGTCTCGAGGCATAAGCCACAACTTTCCCTTCTTGCATTAGAACTGCACCTAATCCATGATGAGATGCATCACAATACACTTGGAAATCCTTCTCCAAATCTGGCAGACATAGGACTGGTGCTGTCACTAGTCTCTTTTTCAATTCTTGGAAGCTGAGTTCACATCCTTCAGCCCAAGAAAATTTCTTGTCTTTCTTTAGTAACTCCGTCATTGTCTTAGCTACCTTGGAGAAATTCTCAATGAATCTTTTGTAGTATCCTGCCAAGCCAAGGTAACTACGAATTTCCTTTACTAATTTAGGAGATTCCCATTCAGTTACAGCTGACACTTTTGCGGGATCAACTGCTACACCATCTCCTGACACAACGTGTCCAAGAAATCCAACTTCATTCAACCAGAATTCACACTTGCTGAATTTGGCATACAGCTTATGCTCTCTAAGCTTCTCAAGTATCAAACACAAATGTCCTTCATGCTCTTCTTTTCTCTTGGAGTAGATCAAAATGTCATCGATGAAAATGACAACAAACTTGTCAAGGAACTCCATGAACACCTTGTTCATCATATTCATGAAGTAAGCTGGTGCATTGGTCAAACCAAATGGCATCACTGTATACTCATACAATCCATACCTAGTGGTGAAAGCTGTCTTAGGTATGTCTTGTTCCCTTATCTTAAGCTGAAAATAACCTGACCGGAGATCAATCTTTGAGAACACACAACTCCTTCTAGCTGATCAAACAAGTCATTGATTCTGGGCAAAGGATATTTGTTCTTGATAGTCACCTCATTGAGTGAACGATAATCTATGCATAACCTTTGATTTCTATCTTTCTTTGCCACAAATAAGACTGGTGCTCCCCAAGATGAAGAACTCGGTTGAATAAATCCTTTCTGCAACTGTTCTCCAAGTTGTTTCTTGAGTTCTTTCAACTCATCAACTGACATCTTGTAAGGTCTCTTTGCTATTGGTCCTGATCCTGGCAGCAAGTCAATCAGAAATTCCACATCTCTATCTGGTGGCATTCCCGGCAATTCTTCCGGAAACACATCCGGATATTCTCTTATAATTGGCACATTGTCTATGCTAACCCCCTTAAGAGAATTTAGCTTACTCCCTTTTGATTCAAAATTGGTCTTGAATCTAATCATTTTGTTATCTGGGGTTGTGAGTGTGACAGTATGATTGGCACAATCTAGCACTCCCTTGTACTAAGTCATCCAGTCCATTCCCAAAATGACATCCAATCCTTGGGAATTGAGAATTATCAAATTAACGGGAAACTTATACTTCCCAAACTCTATGACTAGGTCATGACATCCTGAGTTCACTATCATTTCTCCACCAGGAGAACTTACTTTTATAGGACACCCAATATTTTCAACTGGAAGTTCATTTCTATCAACAAATGCTCTTGATATGAATGAATGCGATGCGCCAGTATCAAAAAGAACAAGTGCTGGAACAGAATTGAGTTTGAACTTACCAGCCACAGCATCAGGTTCCTCATAGATCTCTTCCACATTGATGTGGTTCACCTGTCCCTTCTGGAAAGGGTTGGGCTTGTTGGCACCCTCAACTTTCTTTTCTGGGCACTCGTTTGCATAATGCCCCATCTTCTTACACTTGAAGCATTCAACCTGACTGAGATCCTTCTTGACAGGCTGGCTTCCACTACCACTTCCACTTCCATTGTCGTGGCTCTTGTATCCACCCTTGAGGTTCTTGTACTTGTCATTATCATGACCACGGTGATTCTTGTTGTCATGATGGCAGTTGTGGCTGTGGTGGTTATTGTACTTTCCATGTTTATGGGATCCAGAACTCCCACTATCATCATGATGGAATCGCTTGTGAGACGATCCCGAGTTGTGCTTGTCAGAGCTGTGCTTCCTCTTTCTGCTTTCATCATGTTTCATCTTGTTTTCCAAGATGGTAGCCTTGTCACAAAGTGATTGTAAGTGGGGACATAGGCCACAGATAACTGCAGATTCAGTTCATCATTCAGTCCTTCGAGGAATTTCTCTTTCCTCTTGGCATCGGTATCAACTTCATCCGGTGCGTAACGCGCCAGATTGTTGAACTCCTCAATGTATTCAGCCACGCTGCGGTGACGTTGTTTCAGGTTATGGAACTCCTTCTTCAAACTCATCACCCCGGATGAGATGTGAGCTGTACGGAAACCATCTTAAAAGATAGCCCATGTCACATCCTCAATGGGAGTGGTGATCTGGAAGTTATGCCACCAAATAGCTGCTGGTCCTTCCAATAGATGTGCTGCAAACCTGACCATCTCCTCGTAGGTGCAGCCGACAGTTACCAAATCCTTGTTCACTGAACGTAGCCAATCATTGTCCACCATGGGACCAGTGGTTCCTGAGAACTTTGCAGGCCTCAGTCTTAGGAACCTGGTGAGCATGTCAAATCCTGGTGGATTGTTCTGATTGTTGTTGTTGTTATTATTCTGATTCTGCATAAAAGTGGTCATCATCTGCATCAGCTGTGCCTGTGCTGTCATCAGCTGCTGCATCTCGGGGGTTACATTGTTGTTGTTTGGGTTGGGGTTGGCACGTCGAGGAGGCATCTATGGTTTTCATAAGGATAAGAATGAGATACCCATAGATGCTAAACATGCACAATACATTACATAGACAATCACCAAAACAAGCATCAAAATAATCATAAGGTTCAACGACATAAACAACAAGTTTGAAGAAGTAAACACACCATAGCAAGACACCCACATGTTGGATGGTCATTGCGACTCAATAATCATAAGCATGGTAAATGAAAGATAAATGAGTAGTCATCACTACTCCTCTGCATCAACCTCCTCATCCACAAGTGTAAGACATGCATTCTCCATAGCGGTCTTGTATTCCTCGACATTGGTAGTCAAGGCCTCTATCTTGGCCTTAAGATCCCTCTTCTGTGAACGAAGTCTCTCAATCACACCCTACTGATGCTCGAGCTCGAAGTCCTTGGTCTCTAGCTCTTCCTTCATCTCCCGGATCTTCTTGTTCCGGTCTTGGACTCTCTTTTCCTAGCTCTTGAATTTCCTGTCCTGGCTCTCAAACTTGGCCTCCATTTCCTTGACTATCTCGTCTTGATCCACGAAGAGCTTGTCCTTCTCATGAAGATGCACCTGGAGCTCGTCATTGCTAAGCATGACGTTGGTCCTATCAGTATCTAGGTGCCTAATGAGAACCTCTAGGTCCTGAAGGTACAGACAAATCGGCTCCACCGTCTCTCTAGCAGCAGCCTCGAACTCAATAGCCTCACCCTCCTCGTCGCGTCTTCCGAAGGCATGAAAGTAAAGACCTCTAAGCTCACTGGAGTTCCTCCCTACCAGACGCCCAAGTAAATCCTTCATGACTACATCTAAGCCTCTCTCCTTGTCGTCATGCATTAGCTTGAAAGTGATAGCCTCCATGGCTGGCTCAGTCTGGCGTCTTGGCTGAGTAACTTTGAAGCCCCAAAGGTCCTTCCTCTCAATCTTGGTGAGGGGAAGCGTCATGATGCTAGGGAGCGGAAGGTTGAGCACACTAGTGAGCTCAATAAGACGAGTGCCAAAACGAGTTCCCTTGAACTCTTCAGCCGTGCTGATAGTAACATTAGGTATCTATTTTATAAGATAGAGAAAAGTTAGAATCAACATCAATAGAGAAAAATCACAAGACAAAGTATCACAAGCATATCTTTGGCAACAAACACACAAGTCATGGCATACACAAATCCATTACAAGCATCAATGGTTCAACATAACTTAGATAATTTTTTTGGAAATAAAACGATAGGTGTGGTGGTCCAACTAACGAAGTACATTACAATCCCAACTCACTTGCCAAGTTGGCTAACAGGGCATCCCTAGAGGCAATATGTCGATCCTGATCACATGACTCCATTGCTAAGTCTATGATGTCCTCTCTTAAACGTTGGTTGGTAGCCTCTAACTCTTGGGTATGATTCTTTTCTTCCCTAAGGTCATTTTGTGTGTTAAGCATTCTGCACTTGAGTCTATCACCAAGCTCATTGATGGCTTTCCAAGCTGCATCTCTTGCTGAGTCAGAGAATGTGGTGTGCATTACTGAGTTGGTGACCATGCAGAATCCTGATTCCTTGTGGTTGTCTTCCTTGTTTTGTACAAGTGAAGTTGCACCCACCGGTAGGGCCTTGGGGAATTCTGTCTCACACTCCAAGGTCATGGTCATGAGTGGCCCCTTCCTCACGGCTTCGTTGATGGAGTTCATCTACAAATAGAGATGAGAAAGGAGATTAGAAAAGTTTACGAGAAGAAAAGACAAGTGTGGAAGTTGTTGAAAAAAAATTCCTTAGTGGTTTCTAATCCAATCCTAGGGTTATAATCCTACAGGCAACACAGTTCTCTGATACCATCTGTAATATCGCACCCTTATAAAGGTAGGGATCCCTGTGATTGCAATGCTAGTCCCTAGATCAATTGCTAGCATCCATAGTTTAAGATGAAGTACACAGAAACAAAGGTCATTATTACAACGTCATTCCAGAGATTACATAGTCTTTTACAACTCCATAGCCATAGGCTAGTACAAGAGTTTAACTTAACAATATAAAATAGAAGTCTTCATCTTCATGTGCCACAGGCAAGCATGTTGAGTGTAGACTCATAACCCCTATTCATCATCAGAGTAACCTGCAACATCACAAGTTACAGCCACAGTGGGTCAATACATTGGAATAGTATTGGCAAGTGATACCTTAGTAGAATATTAACAACTAGTTACTACATGAATTTGGCTAAGTGTATCTTAGGCTTGCTTTGCTCAAAATAGGTTTTGCCTATCAGTTGAAAACACTAAGTTTTTCTTTGATAAAAATTTCCCAAGGAACCACCAATAGAAATTGGTGAACCTTCACCCTTGTTCAACCACAAGTTTTAATTTAGAAAATTGGGATGAGGAGATTCTTGATAGCTTCCATGTCTTGATGCTCAAATTGTCCAATTCTAGGGACCTGGCTAAGTACTTAGGTTCTTCCATCTGCCGAGGTTGTGCACTTTCCCCACAAGACTTGATTTTCACCAAGACAGGACCTTTCAGAAGCCTTCCCTTAGACCAAATGGACGCGTTCCAACCTATCATCCCACTACCACCAACTGTCCAAATGGCTAAGTTATTACAACCTATATGATCCAGTCAGAGCCCATAATGCCATGTGGCTGCACTAGAAGCTTCTTAACATTTGGCATCTCAAATCCCTTTGTTCCTGGGTGGCTTTCCACAAGTGAGATACACAAGGTAAACCATTGAAATGGGCCTTCTGTAACCACTCAACACAAACCATTCTTTCCATTCCACCCAGGTGTTTCATTCACTTAGTTGTTTTATTAAGCAAAAACATAAATCAAAGACTTAACAATATTTTCCATAGCATGAATATATTCCACCCTTGGTTGCTATTAGCTAGGCTAAGCATGGCAATAAAAAGTATCTTAACTTAGAGGAAATTCTTACATTTCTACAACTACTAGGATTTCCCAATCATAGCATATAGATACTTAGCAAAATATTCATGCAAGCCCTATACAAAATATTTCTAATGCATAGGCAAAAATATTAGGACATAAATATGAAGCACCACTTGCCTTGGTAGTTGGGGGAGTAGCAACAATCTTCACAACCACAATCACTATTAGCACCAAAATCTACACATAAAATGATAGCACCAAATTCACATATCAAAAATATACAAGCAAAAATATATGAATGCATGCAAATGCCATGTGATGATTTTTTCCTAAATCAAACAAGACAAGTATTCAGTACTGAATTACAAACAAGACACATACAAACTAAATAAACTTTATTTAGTCTTTAAATCATTTTTCAAATAATTTCTATACTCAAAATAAGCCTATGAATGTCTCTGCAAAAATAACCAATTTTATAGAAGCAAAACATTAAACAAATTGCATGGTTTGATAGAATTCTTTCTCCTGATTCCAATGATATAAAATTTGCAAAAAATTTGAACGTGTGGATCAAAAGTTATGAATTTTGCAAGTTTGAACATCTAATAGATCTAAATTCTGATTTTAAATCTAAACTCAGGCCACGCGGCGTGTTCTGATTGGCTGATACCATTTTGGCTGGATCGATCAACGAGAGCCGTAGGATCTAAATGAAAACGCACGGGCCCGATCTATTCGTACCCCTTCGATAAGTGATCTATTCCTATGCGCTGGATCTAGATCCAACGGTTGCCAAGCATGCGACCATGGATGGAAGGCGCTAGCGATGGCGGCGCAGCGGCGGCGCACTGTCAGCGGTGTTCCGGCAGCTACGGAGGGGGCTGGGGTTGGTCGAGATGCTTACCAGACTCGCGAGGTCGGGCTAATGCTCAACGACTCGCTGGTGTGGACGGGGGCATGCGTTGTTGGCCGGAGAAGCTCGTCGGAAAGCTTGCAGACGTCGGGTGCACGGTGACGGAGACGTAGGCGACCCTCTGGATCACCCTAGCACAAACCAAGTGTATCAGGAGGTGCGCATGGTTACGGCGAACACTACAGGGTCAAGGAGGATACAAGGGGCGGTCGGTTTTACCCTCAATCGCTCGTCGGAGTCGAGCGACGGTTCTGACGTTTGTGGGCGTGAACGGGGACGGCGACCTGGGTCACGAGAAGACAAACAAATGGCATCAGGAGACGCGCAAGAACATGCTGGTCACGCTCGTTTGAAGAAGAGGCAAAGGGGCGCTCGGAACTCACTGGAATCAGTCGCCGGAGGTCGTCGGTACCGTGGTGGTTTGAGCCCGAACGCGTGCAGCCTGGTGGCGGAGTGAGCGAGGGAAGTGAGGGGAAATGACCGCGGTGGCAAGCTGATTAAGTAGCCAGGAGCGGGGCGAGAATTATTGGTTGATTCAATGGGATTTAAGCAAGGTTTAACATGGCGTGACTACACGGTGGTAACGGCGGAGCGGCATCTGCGCGTGAGAATCTGGGGAAGACGACGCTAACATGGAGAGGGCCCGATGTCAGCGGCTGCGGGGTATGCTCCACGCGGGTGAGAGAGGGTAGAGGGGAAACTTGCCCGGGTGGGCTTAGTGGGCTAGATTCTGTGTTGGGCCAAATTGGCAGCGCCGGCCTTTTCCACTTTCTTTTATCTTTTCTATTTCTAATTTGATTTTCTGAAAACATTTTTCAAATGATTTTCAAACCAAAATGAATTCAAATTTGTTCTAAATTTTTTTGTAGGATGGATCCAGCTCTTAATTGAGCATTTAGCATTTTGTTCACTCAAACTTACTTTGGTCGTTTGAAATTTTAAAAGAAAACAGTGCCTTTACCATTGTTTAATTAAGGTATAAAAATGGTTTTAAATTCATTCTTTGTTTTGAAAACTTTGTCCAATCTTTGGAAATTATCAAATAAACTTATGATCAAATATCTTTGGTTTAAAACAATAAATCTCAAACTAGAGAGTAGCAATGGGCCAGTGCCTTGCTTACATAAAATAATAGACATTCAAATGTTTCTATTTTGAAATGTCATTGAAAATGATCCTAAAATGATTATGAATGCATGGATGATATGCAAACTTTGAAATCATGATTTTTGGGATGTTACACGTTTCCTTCCTCCTACTGGCTCGATAACCTTGGTTTCTTACTAAGGAAAAAACTTGCTGCTGTACTCATCATACCTTCCTCTCGGGGTCTCCCAACGAAGCTCTATAGGGATCTGAGTCGCATCAAGCCTTTTTCTGGCGCCATTGTCGGGGAGGCTAAGGATGGATTCACAAAGGGAGTCCTTCACAACATTTCTCTTTACTTTTTTTTGTTTTACTTAGTTTCTTTTGCCTTGTTTTGTTTTCCTTTTTTATCAAAAATACAAAAAAAATTAGTTCCTACTTCAAGTTGTTTTTATGTCTAGTTCTGCTCCAGTCACTATTTCATTATGGATAACCCACTCGGTTTCCTATTTGGGAAAACTACTATCACTTCTAAGGTAGTAGTTGAACCACCGCCTGCTAGAACCTCCATGGAAGATTTTATAAGGTATAGATAATATTATAAGCGTAAAGTCATGAGAGCCATGTTAAAAAGGTTGGATCTAATTGCTAAAAAAAATCTTAAACGCCATGATATAAATTGCTGATCTGAACATGATACTAAACATCTTAAATTCCAATGTGGCTTTAGTAAAGAATTTGTAATTATGAACTATCATTGGAATAATTATATTCATCTTGGATTTGAAGAAGTAGGACAATTTGTTTTGTTTATGGGATCTTCTGAATTAGAATCCTTCATGTCTAAAAACTATGAAACCTGTGTGGCTTGTAAAGACCTTAAAGATATGGTCCTTGATAATTGCATAGATAGCAATAATTGTTATATCATTGATTATAATGAGAGACTCAGTCATGCACAAGAATGTGTCCACAATTTGCAGGATCCTATGGAAGAAGAAATTGTTGAACCTGAAAGCTCATTAGATGAAAAAGAGGAGGAGAGTGATGAACAAAAGGAGGAAGAATGGATTAGCTACCCATGCCTACCTTCTAATGAGAGTAACTCTTTATCCCTTACATTATTTGATTGTCCCCCATTCTTACCAAAGGAGGATGAATGTTATGTTCCTGTGGATTCTTTGGAGATACGTACTATGGGTAAAACATGTGATAATAATTATGCTCAAGTTATCTATGATAATGCTTTATTTGTTCCTGACTTCGAAATGCATGGTACTAAAGAGTTTTGCTTAGAAAATGTTTATGATAAAGCTCTAAATGATGGTCCTATATTGAATGATCAGTCCTCTTGTTATAAAATTGTTAAAAGTGGGTTTGAAGGTTTAAATCCCACTATTTTTGAGCTTGATAAAAATTATGTGTTTGTAGATCATGAAAAGCATACTTTATGTGATAGTTATATTGTTGAGTTTATTCATGAGGCTACTGTAAATTATTATGAGAGGGGGAAATATGGTTGTAGAAGTTTTCATGGTACTGAAACACCTCTCTATGTGCTGAGAGTTTTGAAGTTACTCTTGTTTTATCTTCCTATGCTTGTCACCTTGTTCTTTGTGAATTTATTTGTGTACAAGATTCCTATGCATAGGAAGTGGGTTAGACTTAAATGTTTTTTAAATTTGGTTCTTGATTCTCTCTTTTAATTCAATTCTTAATTCTTATGTGAGCATCTTTTCAAACTATCAAGCCTAACTTAAAGGCGTTAAAGAAAAGTACTTCTTGGGAGATAACCCAATAGTTTTCTTGAGTATTGGAAGTTATTACTTCTGTAAAAATCGCTCCTCATCCTTTTTATTTGCTTTTTGTGCCAAGAATAACCTCTAATGAGAGGGAAGTGAGATTTGGGGAGTTGTTGTCCCGAAACAGATTTTTATGCTCCACCGTAAAAATTCGTGTAAACTTTCTGTAAGTTGGATTGATCTGTAATTTTGTGAATAAATCTCCCAGGTTGTTAGCTAACTTTTGTTAGTTCAAAACTTTTCGATTTGAGCGACAGATTTCTGCCATTATTTGCATTTGCTTCTTATTGATTTCTTTTTGGGTTCTTTTTGGGAAATTGAGATTTTTTAGGGAATTGCTACAGTAGATTGTGTCTTTAGTGAAAGTTCTGCTTTTTTAAAACTAAACCCCAAAGGTGTATTATCTTTTGAATACACTAATGTTGCTAATGAAGATTGTGTGAAGTTTTGTATGAAGGAAAATTTTCAGGTGTAGAGAAAGAATGATATAATGAGATGAAGAATGGACAAAAGCTCAAGCTTGGGGATGCCACCCCGTCTCACCCCAAGAAATATTCAAGAGTTACAAGCGTCAAAGCTTGGGGATGCCCAAGGCATCCACTTCTTCATCAATAAAAATCTCAGGTCTTTCTAGACACTTCGTTTTTATTGTTTCATGCACAAGTTGTGTTGTTCTTGGAGCGTCTTAGTTTTATTTTTTGGTTTTTGTTTGCTTAGTTTGCTTGATTAAAGTAGTTTGGACCCCCATTCTCGCTGTGTTGTTTCAAATAAGTTGATTGGTGTTAGAGAGGAGTAGAAAGTTCTTGCTTGAGTAGTACAAGAGGAGCTTGCTTTGACTGTGGCTTAGACTTTATCATGTCATGCTAGATGTTGTTTTGACCATATCCTTGGTGATTATTGATGTAGCATGACTAGTTCCAAACAATTAGGATTTCTTAATGTGCCTTGAAGGAATCATGCGTTGTTTTAGCATACAAAAGCATAGTATTGTGGTATTCTCCTTTGATGCTTTGTTTGGGTTAACTTGGCACATGCTCACACCATGTTATGACTATGAACAAGTCACCATAGCCTCTATGATCATTTAGTTTTTGACATGTAGTATCACTTTATGCTTTGATTAGTAATGTTTTGTCGCTCTGCATGATTATGGCCATTATTGCTCTCTTAGTTGGTCACTCCCAGTCTTTTGCTAGCCTCCACTTGTATGAGTAAGCTCTACTCATGCATCCAACTCCCAAGAAACCAAGTTATTTCAAAGTGTCCACTATAAATTCTTATGCATGGTCTGTTACACCATTCCAAGTATATTCTTGTTTTATCTATCTTCCAATTAAAAAGTTATTTTGTTATGTGAAAACTTAGTGATTAAAGCTCTCACAAACTTGATGGCACACTTTATTTTTCTTTCCCCTAAATAAACTTGAACCATTATGTCATCTATGTTGTATATGCTTGCACTTATATGTTGGAATTAGCATAACCATGCTATCATGGGGAACGCTTTTAACATTGCACTTGTACATTGTACACAGTTGATATCATGCTCTTTTGTTTATGGATGTCTTCGGTGTGAAATAAAATGGGAGCTTGTAAGTCCACGGAGTTATGTATGGGTGTTAGAGAAACGCTTGGGCCGCTAGCCTAAGCCATGCCTAATCATGGTGGAAACTTGAAGCATCACCATAGTGAGTAATCTATGAAGCTTTCTTCTTATAAAAAAAGTGACATATTGAAAATAGGAAAGAGAGAAAAAAGCACCATTTTCCGATGGTAAATAAGAAGATTGCTGAGATGCTCATTGTCTGCTTGCCTTGTCATTTTGATTATGTGATAGCTCCTGTATCATGTGCAAGGGGTACCCTGTTGGCGGTTCTCTTTGATACACATGTACTTACTATTACAAGAACTTACAGCTGACTAAATTTGAGTAGCATGAGGAGCACCCTCGTATTCAAGGGACATGAGATTGCCAACTTATACTTTGTCAGGCATATACTCCATAGTTTGTTCACTTTAACCTTAATCACTTCAAGATGCTTATGATAGGGGAAATGAGAGCTGAAAGCTAACAAGTACCATAATTTTGGAAGCTCTTTATGAGACTTGAAATCCATGCTTCCATTTATGAAGGGAATTTCTTCCACTATTATATTTATTCTCCACCTTCTATCCTTAGGCACCAATTAAGAGAGCATGGTTGCCATTCTTAGTTCTATGTGCATTATCCCAAAACTTATTGATTAATTCATATTATTGATATTTCTTGCTCATGAACTATTTGTATCTAGTCACTCTTATGAACTTTGAAGGTGTCCTATGCATATATTTGCTACTCCGTGAGGGACAAGCTGAATGCCACTATGCTATGTTTTCTATATGTGAAACAAACAAACGTCTTTCAATGCATTGTTGGTCATGATCTTTGTTTGTAACCTTTCATTTGCATGCATAGTTACTTTGTCTTACTGTTAGAACTCCATCGTTCATGCTCATGTTTAGAGTTCTTTGATCCTAGCTTTCAATGCTTGCAAATGGTTTGATCTTGATCTTGATGGTGCATGTCACCTCAAAAAATATTATTTTTATCACTTACCTACTCGAGGACGAGCAGGAGTTAAGCTTGGGGATGCTTGGTACGTCGTAAACGTATCTATAATTTTTGATGTTCCATGCTTGTTTAGTATCTACTTTGCTTTGCTTTGTTTACACTTTGAGGTGTTTTTATATGTTTTCTGGTACTAACCTATTAACAAGATGCCACAGTGCTAGTTGCTTGTTTTCCTCTGTTTTAGGTTCCAGAAAAGGCAAAAAATCAATATTCTCAGAATTGGACGGGACAAAAGCCAAAGTCAATATTTTACCGTGGCGAACACGGAGCCAGAACACAAGACGGACGAGAGACACTAGGGGGCCACACCCCCTAGCCGCGTGGCCAGGCTGGTCCCGCGCCTGGGGGGTGCAACCATCCTGGGTGCCCCCTTCCTCGCCTCTTCGCCTATCAGAAGTCCGTGATACCAAAACCCTAAGTACCCGATCAATATTCCACGAAACAGTGCGTAGCCGCCGCCACCATCGTCCCTAGATCGGGGGGATCTGAAGCTCTTCCCGGCACCCTACCAGAGGGGAGATCATCTCAGAGGCCTTTTTCATCATCATGTCAGCCTCTGGTATGAAGCGTGAGTAGTTCCACCTTGGACTACGGGTCCATGTAGTAGATAGATGGTTGTTTCTCCTCCTTTGTACTAGCATGTTTAGATCTTGTGAGCTCCATTCGTGATCCAGATCATCTATTTGTAATCATGCATGTTGTGTTTGCTGGGATCCGATGGATACTGAGATTACTATGTCAGATTGGTTAATGGTTCTATCTTATTGATTCTATCATATCTATGTTGTTTATGATATTGCATGCTCTCCGTTTCGAGTAGCTATCTTGGCCAAGTAGATGCTAGTGACTCCAAGAGGGAGTATTTATGCTCGATAGTGGGTTCATGCCTCTATTTAATCTGGGGAAGTGATAGAAATATCTAAGGTTGTAGATGTGTTGTTTCTACTAGGGAGAAAACAACGGTCTCTTGTTCATGGAACAAGTGGATTGTTTCCCTTACACACTTTGCTTAAAGCGGTAATCTGTTGTTTGCAACTTAATACTGGAGGGGGTTCGGATCATAACCAGAAGGTGGATTACTAGTCATAGATGCAGTTGGATGGCGGTCTATGTATCTTGTTGTATTGCCCAATCAAATCTCATAGGATCATGAATTTCTAGTATTGCATTATCATGCCTTGCTCTATCCTGTCAAAAATTGCCCTACTGTAATTTTTTTACCCAGCATGCCATGTTTGTTTATCTTAAGGAGAACACCTCTAGTGAACTATGGACCCCCGGTCCAATCTTTACCATTGATACATCTTCCACTGTTCGTGTTTACTTTCTGCAAACCACTATTACCTTCCAGACCATACAGTTAATCCTTTGTTTCCAGCAAACCAGTGAGATTTACAACCTCACTGTTCGTTGGGGCAAAGTCTTGCATTTGTGTTGTGCAGGTTTCTAGTTGCTAGCAACACCTTTGAGTCGTTTCCTTCCTCTTACTAGTTCGATAATCTTGGTTTCTTACTGAGGGAAAAACTTGTTGTTGTACTCATCATACCTTCCACTTGGGGTCTCCCAACGAAGCTCTTTAGTGATCTTAGCCACATTGGTGTCCCTTGGTGGACGCAAAGGGGCAAGAGACCAAATGGTCAGTAGACCCGCCGCCTCTCGGGTCAACACAAAACTGCCACCACACACATCCCGGCCATGCACATGAAACGGTAGAGCGCCTTCACCGTCAGATGCAGCGAGGCCTTCCCTGCATTAGGTGTTGTTCCTCCATGATTTGATGCCGCGTGGGGTGAACAAGTGGTTAATGCCGAACACTGGAGGCTCGACATGACCTCTGGTCTTGTTAAATAGGGGAACAAGCGTTGTGCCTTCTTCTTGATGCCACTTCCCCTGCTCCTCCATCCTTTCCTCCCCATTTTCTGTACTAGGGCCTCACTGCTCTCCATGACGCACGAGTGACTCACTGCCGCCAAAAAGGGAACGTCCATGATGATGGAGCTGGAGGAAGCTTCGTTGGTGAAACACAGTCGCAAGAAGCCACACAGGAGCGGTCGAGGGAGGTACGGCAGTCGCGGTTCCATCCAGGTTGTCTCCTCTTTTGACACCGTGGCAGAAGCAGAGGGAGGAGCGCCGATGAAATGCGGCCACGGTCTCCGTCGCAGCAGCTACCGGGGGCGTCAGGGTGGAGGGGGATATGGAGGGTAAGGCGGCGACAAAGATCCAGCATTGCTTCCCCTTCTGCCTCTTCTAGCACACGTGATCAAGGTCGAGGATGACCCCGAGCCTGAGCGGGTCATCTATTTCGTACTCATCCTCCGGGGCGAGGATTGGTCCATAAGGGTGAAGCTTCCCCTGCGCTTCTCCCTCACAGCCTAGGCCAACATCCTAGGGGGAGTGCAGTTGAAGCATTATGGTGGTGGTGATGGCTGGAGCGTGAGCGTCGAGGTTCCCGCGCCGAGAAAAATGTACCTCACCTCTATCTGGGAGCACTTCATCCGTGACCACAACATCCCTTTTTGTTGGATTCTATTCGCCGTTATCTTTCTAACAAAATTGGTTTCATCCCGTTTGGAGTTCGGATGCAAAAGTTATTGTGTTTCTGGTTTCTGGAATTTCCCTGACTGGAAGTTCCGGCTTTCCATCGGAAGTTCCGCTAGGGCATTTTTGCCGCCAAAAGTTCTGGTGGAAGTTCTGGGTCTTCTTCCGCTCACATTCAGTAACCTTCTGTTTTGGATGTGCTATTTGACGGAACTTCAGTCGGAATTTCCACGGGAAGTTCCTCTCAGGCCTAGTTGCCGCCGAAAGTTCCGGTTGAATATCCGTCTCTTGTTCCGCTCATGTTCAGTAACCTTATGTTTTGGATATGTCTATTTGACTAAACTTCTACCGGAAGTTCTGGTGGACCAGCGAAAGTTCCGACCAGGACTTGCTTTTTCAGTTTCTTGCTCCGTAGTTTTTGACCGTTGTCTGTGTGGCACCGAAACTTCCGGCCTCCCACCGGAAGTTCCGGCCAGGAGTCGCGAATGCCCATAATGGGAAGATCTGTGAGCCCTTTAAAAGGGGCTCCTCTTCCCCTTCGTGGCAAAATAGCTCTTTTCTTGGTTCTTGGCTTTCTCTCTCTCCTCCATTGTTGACCTTGAAGAAGCTTTCCCTCTCCCCCTTCCCTTCCTATGATTATTGCATCTTTTTGAGGGATTTGAGAGAGGAGATCTAGATCTACAATCCCCCCAAGATAAATCCCTTCTTTGTGAAGGAATCATTGGGATCTAGATGTTGGAGATTTTTGTGTCCTCCTCTTGTGTTCTTCCTCCCTTATTCCCTCAATAGCTTTTGTAGCTTTGTTGGAATTTGGGAGTGAAGGACTTGCCCTTGCATTTGTTGCATAGGTTTGAGTTCTCCTCGGAGATTCGGTGAGTACAAGCTTGAGGGCTTGTTACTCTTGGGTTCCTTGGAACCCTAGACGGTTGTGTGGTTGGATTGTTGACCTTTTGTGGTGTTGTAGCCTTCTGTGGCGTTGTTGGCCTTTTGTGGCATTGTGGGCCTTTTGTGGCATTGTAGCCTTTTGTGGCTTTGTTGTTGGGAGCCTCCAATGGAGTTATGGAGTTAGACCCAATCTTGTACAGGTTCGGTGACCACCCTCAAGCTTCCCATAGTGGAGCGAGTGCCCGCCTTTTGTGGTGCGCACTCGGGAGAATATGGTGAGCCTTTTGTGGCATCGGTGAGTTACGTGCTTCCGCATCCGGGGTGAGGCCTTGTGTGGCGTTGGGTGAGCATCGAGCCACTACACCTCGAGGTGAGCCATTTGTGGCGTTCGGAGAGCATTGCGCCATCGCACCTCTCCAAAGGAGACGTAGCTTCTTTGGAAGTGAACTTCGGGAAACAAATCTTTGTCTCCGCGTCCATCGGTTATCTCTCAACTGATCCCTTTACTTATGCCTTTACATTGTGATATCCATCGTGCTTGAAGTTCTTATATCTTGCTATCACCTTGTTGCTTGTATTGCTTAGCATAGGTTGTTGGTGCAGTTAGGTGAACTTAGTGGCTAGGTTTTGTGCACAATAAATTAAATGTTAGTTTTATTCCGCATTTACTTGAGCCTAAACCATAATAATTTTAAAATCCTATTCACCCCCCCCCCTCTAGGCGACTTCCTTTGTACTTTCAATCGTGATAGTGGACCCCTACTACATGCGTGAGGTTATCTTGGCAAACGATGGGGATCGGGAAATGGTGGCAGAGTACCTAGGGAATATCTTCCATCAGAACCAGACCAATGATTCCATTCTTCCGCCTTGCTTCCCCGAGTAAGTAAACACACATTAGGTCACCGTCGTAACAAATTATTTCTTATATTTTCGATATCCTCTTCGAACAATAATTAGTTCTGTTTCAATTGTGTTGCGCAGAAGCATATATTGCACACTCATCTCCATTTGTCCGAGGTTGTCGCAAGCAACGTACTTCGACTCATCGAGTGACACAAAGACGAAGGACTATGGAAGATTCAAGAGAGTTCTAGATGAGGCTCTACAAGTCTACGTCGAAAAGGGAGGCATATTCTCCAAAGGAGGGGCAAGAACCAAGGAAGGAAAACATGTGGTCATGCACCACACGATGTTCCCCTGCATGAAGCAGCCGACCCACAGTGTGAAGGAGGCCTTCTACATCCTCCATCACATCAAGGGGTTCATGTGGGATTCACGGGTCAAGGGGATGCCAGCTAATCTTTGACAATGGGCCACACGGTTGGCAGCGGTCGATGATGCGGACCTTATGGAGGACTTCTGGCACATCCAGACTTAGCTTTGCCAAATCATTCATGACGATGTCAAAACCAAAGGGGGTCCCATGTATGTGCAAATCGTTTTGACTAACCACGAGATCAAAGAACGCCTTGGCATGCAGCACGACACCAGGACGTTCATGATGAGAGAGGGTGTGACCCCATTCCCGGTGAGGTCTACATGATGTGTGCGTGCCTAGCTAGCAGCAGTGTTGGTTGTCTGTGTGTCGTGTCATAGACTTGACTATCCTCGTGATGTGTTTCCGAACTATCGTTTGACGTGTGTCGTAAACATTATTAACTACCCTGGGCTACCTTGACGGTCGATGTTGGTCTTGCTTATATGATCGTCATCGGTGTTATATTTATTTGAATTTTATGAATCTTTGCTCATTTTTCTGATCATGCAAACATGTTTGTAGTTTGCCATTCTTTTCGTTGTATAACATATACTACATGTCTTGTCTATGTATGCCTTGCATATAGAGATGGCCAAGTGGTACGTGGTATATAGGGGTCGGGTTCCAGGGGTCTACGACGAGTGGGAGGACTGCCAGGAACAAGTGAACAACTTCAGCGGCAACAGCTACAAAGCCTATAAGACAAGAGAGCTGGTGGTAGCCATGTGTAGGGATTACATGTGGAAGAATAACCGGATGAAGATCTTGATCATGGTCTCGGTGTTTCTTCCCGTCGTCACCGTCTATTCGATCATAGTCTAGGGCAATAGCTCTATGCATGTGTAATGTGATAGCTCTATGCTTGTGTAATATGCTGATCAAATTTGTAATGTGATCAACCGAATTTGTACTACCACACTTTGTGTAATAATCTGATAACACTTGAATTCATTTATGTACAGCACTTTGGATCAGCATCATCTTAGATTCGGTATATTTCTATATAACTGTTGTATATAACTGTTGTATAAATAAAAAAATGCACTCGAGTAGTCAGTGGCGCACTATTATTGACGTCAGTGGCGCACTTTATATACGTGTGTTCCTGATAATATCCGTGGAGCACGACATGGCTCTGCGCCACTAACTACCCTACTATACGTGGCGCACTGTTGTTGATGTTAGTGGCGCACCAAGTACAAGTGCGTTGCTGATAATATATGTGGCGCATGGTTAGGGCGTGCGCCACTGACTATCCTACTATCTGTGGCGCACTAGGACGTGCCCCACGGATAAATATTATCAGTGGCGTAATATCCGTGGCGCACGGCAGGTGCGCCACTAACCTCAATATTTGTGTGTCACTAATAGACCTTTTCCTACTAGTGAAAGCTTATGCTTTTGTCCTCTTCTTCCTGTAAAACATGAGTGCTTTCTATGGCACTTCTTTTGTAAACATTATTTATTACTAGACGACTCCATTTTCTAGTGCACACAAGAATATAAACTTAAGCACTATGATCCCCGACAACAATGCCAGAAAAGTACTTGATAACCCAAAGAGCAAGGAATCACTGATGTCTATGCACGCTTCTATTCTTTTAGACAATTGTTGGGCCTCCAAGTGCAGAGGTTTGTAGAACAGCAGCAAGTTTCCCTTAAGTGTATTACCCAAATTTTATCGAACTCAGGGAGGAAGTGGTCAAAGGTATCCCTCTCAAGCAACCCTGCAATCACGATACAAGAAGTCTCTTGTGTCCCCAACACACCCATTATACTTCTCAGGTGTATAGGTGCACTAATTCGGCGGATAGTGAAATCCAAGTAATATGGATGATTATAAGACAACGGTGCCAAAAAAAGCTTGACGGGGAGGAAGAGACTAAAGGAAATCTGAAATTAAGATGGCATCAAGCAAACATGCAACAAATCTAGTTGTAAACGCTGTTTCAATGCTTAGAAACAAGGCCTAGGGATCATACTTTCATAGTGAACACTCTCATATAAATATATTCTCTTCATGATACTAATCTGAATAACTCTCTAGTTGGACAAATCTAGTCCACGGTAGGGCTATAACAGCACACCTCAAAGTTCGTACTCCCCATCTAGATAACCCCACACTGTCACCTTGAGCTCTAGATGGTTCCAACAAACACCACAATTTCATAGAGACAACCAACTCAAATATAACTCATGATACGTATTTATACGTATTTATGTAATCTTTAGCCTAAGTGCCACACGGTGTGCACACTGTCACCTTCACACACGTGGGGATATCCGGAGATTAACTAAAACACTTGAGTAGTAGAGTAGATCTACTTGATTACAAAGCTCATGACCACAATAAGATCATCCATAGAGAGAGATATGAAAACATAGCTACTGGTAGAGCCCTTAGCCTCGAGGGAGAACTACTCCCTCCTCATCATGGGAATCAGCAACGGCGATCGAGATGTCGGTGGAGTCGATGGACATGGCTCCGGGGGAAATTCCACATCTGGGCAGGGTGCCGGAACAGAGACTTCTGTCCCTCGAATCTCTCCTTCGTTGGTGGCGGCGTTATGGGACTTTTCATGGATTTCCACCCGCGTTAGGGTTACCTCTCGGGGAGACGTATAAGTAGGCGAAAGGGCAAGGTCGGTGGAGGGCTAGGGGCCCCACACCATGTGGCCGCGCGGCCAGGGGGGCCGTGCCACCGTATGGCGTGGCCGCCCTGGTTCCCTCCTCCGTCTCTCCTTTGGGCTCCGTGTAGTGTCGGGAAAATAGTAACTTCGGCTCTTGTTTCGTCCAATTCCGAGAATATTTCTTTTCTGGATTTTTTGAAACCAAAAACAGCAGAAAACAGGCAACTAGCACCATGGCATCTTGTCAATAGGTTAGTTCCAGAAAATGTATAAAAGTACCTTAAAGTGTATACAAAACATAACAAAGTTGATACAAAACAAGCATGGAGCATAAAAAATTATAGATATGTTGACGACGTACCAAGCATCCCCAAGCTTAACTCCTGCTCATCCTCGAGTAGGTAAGTGATAAAAAAAATTGAGGTGACATGCACCATGAAAATCTTGATGAAACCATTTGCAAAGCATTGATAGCTGGGATCAAAGTGCTCTAAACATGAGCATGAAAGTTGTAGTTATAACAATAAGACGTAGTAACTATGTTGTAACATGCAAGGTACAAACAAAAGATCAGGAATAATAATGCATTGAAAGACGTTTGTTTGTTTCACATATAGAAAACATACCATGTGTGGTATTCAGATTGTCCCTCATGGTGTAGCAAAAACTAAATGCATAGGAAACCTTCAAAGTTCATAAGGGTGACTACATACAAATAGTTCAAGTACAGGCAATATCAACATTATGAATCAATCAATAAGTTTTGGGACAATGCACATAAAACTAAGAATGATAACTATGCTCTCCTAGTTGGTGCATAAAGATAGAAGGTGGAGACTCAATATAAAAGTGGGAAGAAGGGCCCTTCATAAAGGGAAGCAGGGATTTCAAGTTTCATAAAGAGCATCCAAAAATTACGGTACTTGTTAGCTTTCAGCTCTCATAAGCATCTTGAAGTGATTAATGTTAAAGTGAACAAAATATGGAGTATATGCTTGACAAATCATAAGTTGGCAATCTCATGTCCCTTGAGTATGAGGGTCATTCCACATGCTACTCAACTTTAGTCACCGGTAAGTTCTTGTCATTGTAAGTATATGTGTATCATAGAGAACCGCCAATGGGGTACCCCTTGCCCCATGACACAGGAGCTATCCCATATCAAAATGACAAGGCAACAGAAAATGAGCATCTCAGCAATCTTCTTATTTACCATGGGAAAATGGTGCTTTTTTCTCTTCTTTTTTCTTTTTTTTTCTTTTTCTCTATCTCTCTTTATTTATAAGAAGAATGCTTCATGGATTGCTCACTATGGTGAAGCTGCAAGTTTCCACCATGATTAGGCATGGCATAGGCTAGTGGCCCAAGTGTTTCTCCAACACATATACATAACTCCATGGACTTACAAGCTCCCCTTTTATTTCACACCGCCGACACCCATAAACAAAAGAGCATGATATCAACTGTGTAGATATTTACAGGTGTTGAAAGCGTTCCCCGTGATAGAACGATTCTTCTAATTACCAACTTACAAGTGCAAGCATATACAACATAGATTACACAATGGTTCAAGTTTATTAGGGGCAAGAAAAATATACTTGGAAGATGGATAAAACAAGAATAGAGAAAACAAGAATATACTTGGAATGGTGTAACACACCATGCTTAGGAATTTATAGTGGACTATTTGGAATAACTTGGTTTCTTGGGAGTTGGATGAACGAGTAGAGCTTACTCAGTACAAGTGGAGGCTAGAAATAGACTAGGAGCGACCAACTAAGAGAGCAATAATGGCCATATTCATGCAGAGCGACAAAACAATATCAATTAAACCATAAAGTGGTACCACAAGTCAAAAACTAAATGATCATAGAGGCTAATGTGACTGGTTCATAGTCTTAACATGGTGTAATATGGTGACCCAGCATACCACTGCATGATGTAGTACACTATAGTCCTTGACATAACACCAATGAAACACCATTCACTAGTATTACACCCCTCAGAGTGGTAGAACAGAAACATAGCAGGTACAAGACATGACTATAGGTTACAACTCGACTCTTTACATAAGATCTAGAGAACACTTTAGGTTAAAGTGAGAGAAAGAAACTTCTTACAAAGAAGATTCAGAAATAATCAACTCATAGCTTTCAAGCTAATAAGATTAGAATCTAACTATGGAACTTGTATTGCTACTATTGCAATACTCTACAGAAGTAGGTTCTATGGCTACTATCTAATCAGCAACTTTGACTCCACTTTAGTTGATGTATATGTTGACTTCATTGAAGAACTTGAGCTATTGATGACGATTCCCTTGAGCATAAGTTGAGGTAGACGTCGCATGTATTGGCTTCAGAATCTCGCAAGGGTCAAGAAGATACGTTGAGTACGAGCATACTCAGCAAGTTCACTAAAAAGGATTATTTGATGCACTAGCTATAGCCACAGACCATAGGTCGTAGGCTATGCAGGTTTTCGAAAATATTTCTTTAAAGGTTGCTTTTATTCCGAAAAGCTATGCCCGTCAGCCTTCACAGGTTTACCAGAACTTTCGTGGAGTTCCTTTCCTGCAGCGTTCACTGCTCCTTCCCGGAACAGGGAGTAACAAGTTACAGTTCTTACACTCTGGAGAGGTGCTTTACTTTACCCATGAGAGACCTTAGCTTTGTTGCACAACAAAGTCATGAGCTTGTCCATACTTCCTTGGTATGGGGCCCAGTCTAAGATCCAAGCCAATCACTGCCCTTTCGGAGACCCCGCATGTCTGCATGATCCTTCGGGGCCGTCTCACCTCCATTAAGCCCCCTTTCGGGAAGGCTATAACCCTGATGAGTTCCCAACGACTCTATGAGCTGGTGATGCCCCTAACAAGTACCATATAGGTCCGTCTATACCTCTGACAGCCACTCATAGATAATCTAGACACCAAAAGCGTGGGGCCTAAGGATTCCCACCCATATGTTGGATCCGCACAAGGAATCACAACATCACGTTAAGGTCGTCTTGCCTACCTACAAAAGGAAAAGGATACAACTGACTTCTCCGGCACATTCCAAATCACATGGTTAACGCGTGATATACGGCGCCAGAATCACTAGCGACATTGGTTGTTAAGTCCTAGATAATATGTTCCTTTACCACCGGAACTTTCATAGTAGGTTATTACCTCATGGTAAATAACCTATAATCATATTATTATGAAAATAGTGTTTTTTGACCTTTTTGAAATGCAGGTGATGACAGCACTAGATTTGCAAAATACTTTACAGAAAATAATCAAAGGACATGAGCAAGTGTGAACTTTCCTTTTGTGATTGCAAGATTATGCAATCATGGTCTTCGAGACAATAGAAGATTCAATATCTTAAATCAACATCATTGGTTCGGTAAGGACTACTGTATAAAGAAGCAATATGCTATTATGCATAAGTAATGCTATGCATTTTTGTAAAACTCCAAAGTGTATCCCCAATACTTTAAGTGAAGTGAACTTAGGTGATTCCTTTAAGAGTTGGTTCATCTCTAAATTTTACTTTGCAGGAAATGCATTTATAAGGAACTTAAGTCTTGATATACAAGATATAAAAGTAGAGTGCAATAGTAATCTAAGATTGAGACTTGTTGCTATTTGGTGATTATGATGAAAGTCTATGTATTGGGTTGTTTAAGGGTTGAAGGAAATTATTATAGAGTTATTGTTTTAAGTGGCAAAAAGAATAACCTTCGAAGAAAAGGTTTCTTTGATAAGGTTTAAACAATATTTATGGTTGATAGAATGTGATTGATGTCGTTTGCGCTTGCTCGAATAGTTTAGACTTGAGATACTTTAGGTATTAATTAAAATAGACCAAAGTTAACTATAAAAACATAAGTAGTTTATTAGACATGATGTTTATAAGCATTTGAGACTAAAGTTAACTTTAAAAGGGTAAATAAACTTAAGGTGTAATTTGTTTTAATTATTCTTAAGTTTTGTATTTATGATAAGTATGATTAAGGCGTGGAGTTATTCACTTTATATTTAAGTGAATGATTAGGTTAAATTTGTTTTGCTATTATGAAAATAATATGTATCTATTTAATGGAAGTATAATTAGATGATCTTAGTAATTTGTTAGGATTTGAAGTTATGTTAATAATGATTAGGATATAATGATTATTCACCATATTATATATGAGTGACACATAATATTTATTTAAAAGGTTTTTTAATTTGAATTTTAAGATTTTTAAAAGAATATTTTAAAAGTTAATAGTTGTACTTAAGCTTGATTATGAATCCAAGTTATGGTTTTGGATTTAGTACTTAGATATTAAATATTTACGGTTTTATATAGAATTGTGATTATTTCTTACTTAAGAATTGTTTTTAAAGAATTTACCAAAATAGGTAATAGATAAGGATTTATTACATTAGAATATTAAAAACTTTTCTAATAATATATTTAATATTTTTCTAGTATAATAAATTTATTCAAGACCTTAAATGATTTTTATTTATTTTTAAGTATTATTATTATGTTTATAAAATTCCATAAAGGATTAAATGTCTTTTAATACTTACTTCATATTTTATTTATAAGAAAATTAGGTTAGTATTTTTATAAAATATTAGATTTATTTTTATACACAAAAATGATGATTATTATTATTTTTAGGATTTTTCCTTAATTGATGAAATTTTACTTAGGATTTAATGGTGTTCATCTTTGTTTGCTTTATATTTATCTTTAACAAATAAATTTATATTTTTATTAAGTAGATCTTATTTTTGTGATGATTCTAATATATTGTTAGGATATTTTTATTAAGTAGATCTTATTTTTGTGATGATTCTAATATATTGTTAGGATATTTATCTTTAACAAGTAAATTTATATTTTTATTAAGTAGATCTTATTTAACTTTCTAGAGCTAAAATATTTATAAGGTATTTTGATAATTCATTATTATATTTTATTTTATTTCTTATCCTACTTAAATTTGGGCCGTTTGGTTGGGAACATGGGCCAGCCTGGCCCAATTAGACTCGGCTCGGTCATTCAGACCACGACCCAACTCTCCCCTCCCTCTCTTCTCATGCACACACGAACACAACCCTGCTCTCCCTCGTTCCTCTGCCTCGCATTCTCATGCCACCGCTGGCGCCCATCTGACCAACGTCGGCTAAATCCGGTGCCGCCGGCAGCTGCCGTCTGCCGGCGCTGGCCTGCCTCCACCTCCTCTTCCCTTCTCTATGTCAATTGGGTTCAATCGCGGACCCGCGCGTGCCTGGCCAAATCCCTAGCCGCCATGGCTCAAGGTCACGATGTGGCTCCCGCGTCGGCACCTCCGGTTGCTTCTCGTGGAAGAACGCGAGACCCTCTCTAACTATATCGCCTTATGGTACTCCTGCTCGACATGGCTTGCCCATCTTCCCCATGGTGGCCATACTGTGGCTGCCTTGGGTTGCCGTCTCCCTGGTTGGCCGTGGTGCTGCAGCTACTAGCCTATGGGAAGGCGGTGATGCCGTCACTGTAACCTTGCTGGTGCGTGAAGGTTTTGCAACATAGAAAACAAAAAAATTCCTACGATGGGAACAAAGCACCAAGATATATCTATTAGATACAAGCAACGGTGGATATAAATCCATAGAATACATACCCTCGAAGACCGTATAGCGTTAACGAGTTTGTACTCATGGATGATGTACTCGAACGCTTGCCGATCTCAAGATCATGAGGAAGTCCATCTGTTTCAGCCGGTCCAGGACCATCACGTTCAGCACCGCAAAGCAGTGGTTCATTTGTGATCGCACACACGTCCGGGTACCCCGACAACCTCCGCGCCCTTGCTCCAGCGAAGAGCAGCAGAAGCAACAAATCCTTTCAGAAAAATCCACCGGGAACATGTATCTCGCTGATCCGAGACCATGGGGAAATTTTAAAGGGGGAGAGAGATCCTTCGTGAGGAGGTGTGAGTGACAAGTGAGAGGAGGGGCTCCTTATATAGGGGAGGGGCATCCCAAGGGGGCATGTCCGCCAGCCATAGAGGGTGCCCCCACCTCTCCCTCATTCATGTGGTGGAAGCTCCACTCACATAAATAAGACCCTCCATTTTCTCCACTCAAATTCCCACTCAAATCCCATTAAATTTCCACCAAATTTAATGCAATCTCTCATTAAATAAAACTCTTTTATTTATTTATTCAGAATTTTTTTAATTACTTTAATTAACAAACATTCACATAAAACCCCTTGCTAGTATTCAATTTCACATGTAGAACCAGTTTTACCAATTTCAACCAAAACGATTCCGGTGTCTACTGAAATAAATTCCTGCGCTTTCTTTTTCTTTCTCTGGCATATCATTTGTTCCGAATTGTGTCGGTATCCCTTAAGTGTGTCACCCTACGGTTCACGAATGATGTAGACATGATCGAGACCCCTCTTCGATCAATAATCAGCAGCGGGACCTGGAGATCCGTACTGACTCCCACACATTCAATGATGACTTCTCTGATCCTGTGAACCTTAAATGCATGTAACTCAATCCCTTTGTCTTATGATATATTACATGTCTGAGATTCGATCATCGGTATCACCATACCTAGTTTGATCTCGTTACTGACATGTACTCTTTTCTTGTTCCCGTGATATAACATTCTAGTCATCAAATCACTTGCTTGCAAGCTAACTAATGTGATATCACCAAGAGGGCCCAGATTATATCTATCCATTATTGGGATGGACAAATTCCACTCTTGATCCATGAGCGTCAACATAACACCTTCATAGCACTGAACCCATATTTATAATTACCCTATTACAGTGTGACGTTTGACGTTATCAAGATACTCTTTCGATGCTAGTGATTGACATGAGCTCATGGTCTAAGGACTAAGATTACTTCGTATCATGTTATAGCAATATAAACACAATGACGTTGATCATAATGCTATACTTCGGATGAATGTTCATCACATCATTCCAACAATGTTGTGACCTTGTTATTAACAACATCCAATGTCCATGATCAGGAAACCTTTGATCATCTTGTTAATCAACGAGCTAGTTTATAAGAGAGGCATAACTAGGAACTTCCTTTTGTTTATTAAACACACATGTATTAACATTTTCGTATTAATACAATTATAGCATGTAAAATAAACATTTATCATAAATAAGGAATACGATAATAACCACCTTATTATTGCCTCTCGGGCATATTCCCTTCAGTCTCCCACTTGCACTAGATACAATAATCTAGTTTAGAAACTTTGCGTATTGAACACCTATGGCTTTCTGGTGTTCCATATAAGCGATTGCAAGTGGTTAACATAATCTACGGATCTGACGATTTCAGGTCCGTGTGTATTTGCATGTCTTTGTGTCTTCACGCATCACTCATTCTCCAATGAGATGGCATTGTATAAATTTGGTCTTTTGGTGTGACCTTTAGTTCCTTGGGGTTAAATCATGTCGATACTATTGCCGTACAATATATCTTTAGTGTTAGCCCGTTGTGAACCACACCTTAGTTTGATAACAAACTACTTGACACAAATGCCCTCCTTTGCTGCTACTATAGCAGTCATATACTTAGCCTTTTGCTGTAGTATTCGTCACAATGTCTTAACTTTGGAATTCATACAAATCCATCATGGAATCTCCTTTCCATTACATTGTGCCACTCATAGTTTAAATTGAGATAAACTTAATTTGTATCTTGTGACAAAACTAGTATCAATGTAATGCTTTACAATGAACTATTTGTAATTTTTTGTCACCTCTACACAAATATATTCTTAGTTATTCTAAAAGATCATAAGAATATCCTTACTATCGTCAAATGATCATGTTATGATTCATTCTGGTATATGCTCATAACACTTAGATCATAGGACATATCTAGATGTGTACATATCATGGTATGATTGATCAAAACATTCTTGTGATTTCACTCATCAAGTGTCGAAGCACTTGAATCTTGTTTCACTTATCAAGTGTCGATACACTTGAATCTTGATTCAATTCTTTTCCATGTGAAAAGAAACTTTTCTAGTCGTTTCCATATTGAACTCCTTCAATATCTCATATATGTATGTTTGGCACAACCATATTAGCGTCACAGTCTATCCATGTAGATATTCATGCTAAATATTCTGGGTTTGCCTAAGTCTTTCATCAAAATGAAATTCTTAACCTTTGTCAAAAAAAGATACATCATTTCCAATCAACAAGATGTCCTCCACATAATTAATTATAAATATGTCTCAGTGCTCCCACTTAATTTCTTGCAAATGCAAGAATCTTCACCGTCTCTAGATGAAAACTCCTTTAATAGTTTCATCACGGTGAAGATTCCAACTCTATGATGCTTACTTCAACCATTGAAGTTTGCATGCCCTTTTAGCATACTTTGAATTTAACAAAACCCTTTGGACCGTGTCTTGTACACATCCTAGGTAATTCTATTAGAAGAACTTTGTTTTGTTTATTCAACTACCATATACCAAAATTATATGTAGTGGTTGCTACATTAATTCGTCCATACTAAATATCGCTATGAAAGATCAAATCTTGTCATAGTCAACTCCTTGAACATTTTTGTAAAATACTTTACGACATGTAGACTATTTCATAGATGTGAAACATCCATGTCTGTTTCTTTATAGATCCAAATACGACCGATAGGTTTTTACACCTTTCCAGAGGGTCTTCCAAGTTCAAAAAACTTGATTTCTCGTGTATGGAGCTATCACGAATTTTATGGCTTCAAGCAATTTTGACGGAGTCAGGGTCCATCATCGCTTCTTTGCATGTTCGGTTCATCATTGTCAAACAACAATGATTTACTCTAAAATCTTAGCATTTGATTGTTTATCCGACCTACTTGGTTCAATAGGAACTTAGACCTCCGTGACCACAACCTTTGAGGCACATGAGCCATGAGCATTGTGGCTGCCTCCGGAACGTTTTCCAGCACTGTGCAACTCAGCACATATAGCTAAGGTTCATTAACCTTATCAAAGTTCTATTGTCCTCCCACTTAACTTTTGCGAAAAAATCCTTTTTCAAGAAACTTCACATTTCAAGCGAAAAACCCTTTTGTCCTCAGTGTTATGGAGGAATACCCAATGGTTATTTGAAAAAACCTACAAAGACATGCTCATTCGATTTTGGTTGTAAACATCTTACTTATGCTTAGCATACCAAAATTTAAGAAAGGACAACTTGGGTTTTACCCCAAACCATAACTTACATGGTGTCATTTCAACGGATGAAGATGGATCTCTTTTCAGTGTAAAAGCGGTAGTATCTAAAACTTTAATATTTTAAAACATAATGGAAGTTTTATAAATAACACCTTTGATCCAACCATGTTAAACAAGGTTTCATTACAAATCTCAAACACTCCATATTCCTATGGTGTTTCGAGAGATGCAAATCTAGGTGTTTTGCTAAACTTGCAACTCAAATAAATCCCTTTATGATAAAATCATAAATCATTTATTTTCTTGTTACACTTGCAACTCAAATAAATCCCTTTATGATAAAATCATAAATCATTTATTTTCTTGTTACAATGATTTTCCACTTCATCTTGAAAGTCTTTGAACGTTTTCAAATATTTCATACTTCTTTCTCATTAAGTGAATATTCACTCAAATTTCCGGAGAAAGCATATGAAGTTGAAATCCATCGCTTACGACTATACATAATGGACTACATACATCGATATGTATAAATTCCAATATTTTAGTCGTTCGTTCTTCTTTGGCCTTTGAGCGAAGTTTTAATTATCCCGAGGAAAGTCTCACAAGCGTCACTTGATCAAATCAAAGAATCCAAAAATCCATAAATATGGAGATTCTTCATGTTTTCTTTCTAATATAATTTAAACGGCGATGTCACTTCGTAAGTGATCTTTCAATCATTTGTCTTGCGACATTTTAGCATTAGTTTTTATGGATGTGATTTCTCCAACTAGATTTGTAAATCATCCATCTTATATGGAATAAGGTAATTATTGAACAATCTTCGTTCTCATAATACCTGATTTAAATAACTTTTATTTAAAACAAATCTTGAAGGCAAGCTTTGATGTCAACAAGAAATACAAACAACGGTTTGTTTTTTTCAATGAACATCATCACATATTCTCTTTCTAGTTACTTAGGCCATTGTGGTTCATGAATTGCGTCGTTCTATATGAAATTTCATACCAACCAATTCGATATCCAATACCCAAGAACCACATTGTTTAACAAGCAAAGAATACAACCATAACATGCATATCATCTATATACCTAAACTGGATATTTCCAGTCTTTTCTTTTCTACCAAATATATTTTATATATTCTCTTTCAGTATTTCCTTTTCCTTTTTAAAATAATCTATCAACATCAAAAGTGGCGCCATATACATGACACATAGTCCAAAGCGTATATATTCAAATACAAATACCTTTGGATTTTCACTTTGAAGTAGATCACTATCATCAAATGATCGGCATTCTTTCGAAATCCATTCTTTAGTAATCTTTTAGTGTAGTAAACACTTTACATACATCTTGTATTCATACTTATCATGAAGACTTTCATGATCAAGCTAATTTAGCTTATGAAGGCGAATCGTGAGTATAATGTTACTTTCCAAAACTCTTTTGGATGATTAGGATGTCTAGCATCTCCAACCTTTGCAAATTCTCATCCAATATGAAAACATACATTATACTCTATCATATTTCAACCAAAACATTGTTTCAGATATCATTATATCTGTCACACATGATGGTTTCTCAAACAATTCTTTCTGCTCCTAGATAATAAACACTGGAATTGTTAGTCTCGATTTAATACCAATTATCAAATTTCATGGAGTCAACAGAGTTTTCTGAAAGTTTGCAATAGGAATTTAAACTTTAGATTGACACTCAACACAATACGATACCAGTTCATAAATTAAATATCCTGAATTCTATAGTTCTATTATCTCAATTACAACTATGCATAAGGTGGTGAACGAATGCCAATGACTACAATAAATTATGAAAATTCACTTTGATTTAATTTATAATAAATTGAGTTCTACTAATCCAAATTAGAAGTGAACTCCCACTCAAAAACGACATCCCTCATGCCTTTTTGGTGATTACATGAACCAAATCCACTACACCAAGTCTTATCATCACGTGAGTCGGTGTAGCTTCAAAGGCAAGCATCCATATGGTCATCATATCAAGACATATGACTCATGCTTGACCTTTCGGTCCGTGTTCTGAGGCCATGTCTGCACATGCTAGGCTCTCCAATTAAGAACCTTAGTATTCGCGTTTGTAAAACTGTCTTACACCCAAGATATGCTCGTGGATTCAAGTACACCCGATCATCAAGTGATGTCTTGAAGCGGCGAAACATTGTCGGTGCATACTTAAGGAAGAACACATTTTTATTTTGATATCTAAATGAGGGATCATCTTATTATGCTAATAAAAAGCCAAAATAGCAATATAAGATGCAACAAACATCACATGTTAAAAAATGAAATGATATGGTTCTTGCACTTGATCTCCATCATGTACATCATGGTATGATCGTCATCATTCCTCTATGTGTAAGGCCAAGGTCTATGGAACTTACACGTTATGTGTGTTGTAAGAATATCGACTTATACTTTTACTTACAACATCACCATATCATGACACTAGCCCAGCAACAATCTAAACTAGACGCTTCTAATTTATCCATTGCAAGTTTTACGTGGCTGAGGGCTTTCGGAGATAGAACCATTCTTACTTACAAACATGGAACCACAACGATGATAATCAAATTATTGACAACTCGTTGTAAATCAGATATTGACTATAGCAGGAGAGACAGACACCCGCAAGCCACTTATGCAAAACTAGTTGCATGTCAAGCGTGGAACAGGTCTCATGTGCGAGGACATGTAAAGTTTGCCCGGGACGCTTCATCCCACTATGCCACCAATATCCAAAGTACAACTAAGAAAGCAATAAAATGATCATCATCGCCCACATACTCATATGTGTACTAACCGTGCAAAGCATATACGCATAGATCCGGCTCTGATACCACTGAAGGGTTCGCAGCATAGAAAACAAAAAAATTCCTACGATGGGAACAAAGCACCAAGATCTATCTCCTAGATACAAGAAACGGGTGGATATACATCCATAGAATACATACCCTCGAAGACCGTATAGCGTTAACGAGGTTGTACTCGTGGATGATGTAGTCAAACGCTTGCCGATCTCAAGATCGTGATGAAGTCCATCTGGTCCAGCCAGTCCAGCACCGTCCAAGAAGTGGTGCATCCGTGATCGCACACACTTCCGGGTACCCCGACAACCTCCGCGCCCTCGTGATGGTGCTGACGTGGAGCACTTCGTTGGAAACCCCAAGAGCAAGGTGTGAAGCAGCAAGCAGCAAGTCTTCCCTCAGTAGAGACCGAGGTTATTGAAGCAGAAGGAGGAAGGAAACATCACACAGGTGTTACAAGCAACGCGGAGACATGCACAACACAAACTTAAGACTTTGCCCCAACGAGTCAGTGAGGTTGTCAAGCTAACCGGTTTGTTGTAACAAAGGATTAAACGTATGGTGTGGAAGGTAATGGTTTGCAGCAAGTAAACAGGTAACAGTGGAAGATGTATTAATGGTAAATATTGGACCGGGGTCCATAGTTCACTAGAGGTGCTCTCCTTAGATAATCAACATGGCATGAAGGGTAAACAAATTACAGCAAGGAAATTGACAGGAACTGAGCAAGGCATAACAATGCAATTACTAGCCTTAAAGATCCTATGAGGTTGATTGGGCAATACAACAATATACATAGACCGCCATCCAACTGCATCTATGACTAGAAGTCCACCTTCAGGTTATCATCCGAACCCCCTCCAATATTAAGTTGCAAGAAACAGACAACTGCTTTAAGAAAAGTGTGTAAGGTAAATAGTCCACATGTTCCATGAACAAGAGACCATTGTTTTCTCCCTAGTAGCAACAACACATCTACAACCGAAGAGATTTCTGTCACTTCCCTTGGAAACTAGAGGCATGAACCCACTATAGAGCATAAATACCACCTCTTGGAGTCACTATAAACTACTTGGCCAAGATAACCACTAGCAATGGAGAGCATGCAATATCACAAACAACATAGAAGTGATAGAATCAAAAAGATAAAACCATTAATCAAATCAACATAATAATCTCAATATCCATCGGATCCCCGCAAACACAACATGCATTATTACAAATAGATTAGATCTTGATCATGAACGAAGCTCACAAGATCTATACATGAAAGCACAAAGGAGGAGATACAACCATCTACCTACTACATGGACCCATAGTCCAAGGTGGAACTACTCACGAATCATACCAGAGAGAAGGCCTCTGGGATGATCTCCCCTCCGGCAGGGTGCTGGGAAGAACTTGAGATCCCCCCGATCTAGGGACGATGGTGGTGGCGGCTATAGACGGTTTCGTGGATTTTTGATCGGGTACTCAGGGTTTCTGCATCGAGGGCTTCTTATAGGCGAAGGGTTGAGACCGGGAGGCGGCCAGGGCCACCACACCCTAGCCATGCGCGGGCCCACCTGCCCCCGCACCTGGGGTGGGTCTGGCCCACTTGGCTGGCCCCTCCGGCTCTCCTCTGGACTTCTTGTTCCCCACGGAAAGTAACTGACTTTGACATTTGTCCCGTCCAATTCCGAGAATATTTCTTTACTAACTTTTCTGAAACCAAAAACAGCAGAAAACAGGCATCTGGCACTGTTGCAACTTGTTAATAGGTTAGTACCAGAAAACATGTAAAAAGCACCTCAAAGTGTGGACAAGTAAAGAAAAGTAGATACTAAACAAGCATGGAGCATCAAAAATTATAGATACGTTTCCAACGTATCAGCATCCCCAAGCTTAACTCTTGCTCGTCCTCGAGTAGGTAAGTGATAAAAATAATAATTTTTGAGGTGACATGAACCCTCACAATAAAGATCCAACCATTTGCAAGCATTGAAAGCTGGGATCAAAGAACTCTAAACATGTGCATGAAAGATGGAGTTCTAACAATAGGACATAGTAACTATGCATGCAACATGGCAAACTACAAACAAAGATCATGAATAACATGCATTGAAAAACGTTTGTTTGTTTCACATGCAGAAAACATAGCATAGTGGCAATCATCTTGTCCTTCATAGAGTAGCAAATAGATGCATAGGACACATGCAAAGTTCACAAGGGTGGCTAGAAACAAGTAGCACAAGAACAAGTAATATCACAATATGCATCAATTAATAAGATTTAGAACACTTCATACATAATGACAACTATGCTCTCTTAATGGTGCCTAAAGGTAGAAGGTGGAGACTCAATAATGGTGGAAGAAAGGCCTTTCTGTAAAGGAATCAGTGATTACAAGTTTCAAAAAGAGCTTCCAAAAATTATGGTACTTGTTAGCTTTCATCCCTCATTGCCCCTATCATAAGAATCTTGAAGTGGTTAAGGTTAAAGTGGCAAAGCTGGAGTATATGCTTGACGAAGTATAAGTTGGCAATCTCATGCCCCTTGAATACGAGGGCCACACCTCATGCATACTCAACTTTGCGTCCAGGTAAGTTCTTGTCACTGTAAGTATGTAACATCCCAGATTTTTATATTAAGATGTTACTAGAATGCATCATCCTTGCACCTTGCATCATACAATCAAAGTTGCAATAAAACCCTACCACCAAACAATGACAAAACTCTAATAATATGAGAAAGGAGGGGATTTCTATGCTTGGCCATCCTAAAACCTTATAAAAATAATTTTCTATGGTTCTATGAGGACCACCTCATTATTACAAGAATTTAGAGACTAGTTTCTTAAATTTGGGCTTGTAGTGCCAAAGTTATTAAATTTTTAGTGAAACTGAAAATTGGTAAAAAGAAAAGAATAAAATAAACCTAACTGACCTAAGCGGACCAGCTAGGCCATCACCCAACCTACCTACCGCCGCGCCTGGCCACGAGTGTCGCACAGCACGTGGGCCGGCCCACTCCACCCAGCCTTCATGTGGTCCGCGTAGCATGCAGACGCCGACACCCGGGCCCCACCCCCGTCGTCTTCCTCCCGGAGACCGCGGCAAACACATCTCCATGCCCCGTCGGGATAACTCCAAATCCCAACGGATTCGGCCGCCCCTCCCCCAAATCTCTGGATTATTTAAAGCCGACCCTCTCGCCGTTTTTCCCTTCGAAAAACCCTACCTCAAATCCTCACCGAACCGCTGCCGTTTTCTCGCCGTTGCCGCGCTCAGGAAGGTTGAGGTTCCGACGATTTGTGCGACCCCGTACCCTCTTTCGCTGTTGGTTGTCCTCCCCGTGCTTCGCCGTTTCCCCCTGACCTTTTTTCCCCTTCTACAGAGCACTAGATCGCGCTCGATTTCTCGCCGACGCCTCGCCAGAGCTCGCGGAGATCGGCAGAGCATTGCGGCTGGACGAGGAAGGGAACGTGGAAGCCGGTCTCGCAAACGAGACCGCAAGGAGGAGCCGCACGCCGTCGTCTACTCCACTACCTCAGGGAGCCACCGGACCGCCGCCAAGCACCGCTGCCCGACATCACCGCCGCCGTCTGCCTCTCCTCGCCATCGACGTCGCCTGTAAGTCGCCGCATCGCCCCCACCCGTTAGATCTAAAACCTGCAGTTCAGATTAGATTTACCGGCGAAGGGGTACCGTCGAATCACGCTGCGCCGCGTGGCAGTCCGCGTCAGCGCGTGTCGCTTAGCGGTGGCCAATCAGAAGCTGCCACCTGTCACAAGCTGTTAGAGTTAGGGTTTAATTTGCCAGATTGTATTTAAATCTTGCGAAATTCATAGAAATTCAACCACTTGCCCAAAAAATGCATATGATATACTGTTGGATTCACAAAATTGTGTAGAACACAGATCTGTAATAATTTTGCGAGTTTGCAGTAGTATTTTCTGTGTCGAATGTAATCTCTAAATTGGAGTATTTAATTCATAGAAAAATAATTAGAACTCCGTTTTAGTTGATTCTTGTTGCATTGGCTTTTTTTTTACAATACCTACTAACTAAAATTATAAAACCTTGCTTAAGATCCTTAGATCTGATTCGGGGCTGATTAGATGGTTGGATCTCCTTATGAGCCTATATATTAAAGTAATGATTCAAATAAATTAAAATCTGTGGGGAAACTAATACTAACAACATCCCCAACACATTAGCAACCCAATAAGGATACCTTGGTAAAATTAGAACACAATCTTGCATATCACCATGTTGCATGCATGCATATTATTTTTGTGGCATTATTTTGTGCAAGTTGTGATTAGGTCTTTGTTTGTGTTTCGTTAGATTGTTCGGAGTGCGCTGAGGAGTACTATTGTGTAGAGTGCTGCTCGGATCAAGGCAAGTTACACCACTTGTTCATATCTTTGTCCCAGTTTTATTCTATGCATCTGATCTTCAAAATCCTATACTATGCATGTGTAGGATGTTCTAGTACAATTTTTCCTTAGTATTATTTTGCAAGTGCGATGATTTTGTAGTATGCCATGAGTAGATCTATACTTAGGATTTTCCCTTCCTAATAGGTTCCCCTGTTTTTTCTAATTCCTTGTTATGCTATATATATAAAGTACTGTTGGGGGGTTCAAAAGACAAGGAATTCTTCTAAGTATAAAGGCTCTCTTGAGCTATCTTTTCTTCTCAAATCCACTTCAAAATAAAACTAATTTTTTATTCTGGGCGGAATGGTTGTCAGGTCAACGAGTGAGATTTTGGTGGAGGACGGCCGCCCAGGAATCAAAGAAGTCTGCCATGTTTCAGAATTCATAAGCTTCCAGTGCAACCACAATACATATGGTCTCTGCCTTGGCCTAGTACTTAGTGGGAAACCTCACCTGGGTACCAACATTTGGAGGTTCTTGGAATGGTTGGATCCAGAAGGTATAGGGGATAATAAGGGAAAGCCTTGCCATGGTCTTGTCTGTAAAAGGACTTGATCATGGATTGTGGGTAAAGTGCATAAACTCTCGAGAGTATTGCAATCTGATCGATCAGCCGAGTTCATGGAAAAGAACACTTGAGCATATGAAGGATGGAGCCTCTGAAGGATCTTCCTCCCTCTCTTTTGAAACTTAAAGCTTTTTAAAAACCCAAGGCGTGAGTCATATCGCTATTGGGTGGATTTTGGGAACTTGGTGAGTAATATCCAGGTGTTAGGTTGTTTGGACACTTGGTGAGTAATATCCTCGTGTGCCGTTCGACCATATATTACTTAAACAAATGTTTACAAAGTAGGGAAATCTTCTCTTCTTTTCCATACTTAAGAAAATTAGCTTTGAGCAAATGAACTCCACAGCCTAAACTAGCCCTGCATGTAGATTTAGTATTTTTCTTTCCTTGGTGTAATTTGCCAATATATTTAAAGTATTGCCCCAACTTGTTGGCTGCACGTCTTATGTGCAGAATCCGAAGATTGAAATGTGCGTAGGGATCGCGAGTCTACACTCAACAAGCCTGGGGCATTGATGGACTCAAGCTGCTTTATGTTTCCGCTTTTATTTGAGCTAGCTTAATGCTAAGCAAACTTGTAATAAATTCATACTCTGGATTTTCCGTGTAATAGTGACTTTGTGTTTTACATGATATTCATCGACTATGAGTGCTAGCTATTTATCCAGGGACTAGCATGTAAATCACAAGGACTTAGGATCTTATTGATCCAAGGTCACAATAATGTATTTGCATATCATTGAGAACCGCCAATGGGGTACCCCTTGCACATGGTACAGGAGCTTTCCCATGACCAAAATGACAAGGTAAGCAGACAATGAGCATCTCAGCAATTCTTCTTATGTACCATGGGAATATGGTGCTTATTTTATCGCTTTCGTCTTTTCTCAATGTGTCTCTTTTTTATAAGAAGAATGCTTCATAGATGTCACTATGGTGATGTTGCAAGTTTCCACCATGATTAGGCATGGCTTAGTCTAGCGGCCTAGGCATTTCTCTAACACAGGATACAAACTCCATGGACTTACATGTTCCCTCTTTATTTCACACCGGTGACATCCATAGACAAAAGAACATGATATCAACTGAGTACAACAAGGTACAAGTGCAATGTTGAAAACGTTCCCCGTGACAGCACGATTCTGCTAATTCCAACTTATAAGTGCAAGCCTATACAACAAAGTTGTCACAATGGTTCAATTTTATTAGGGGCAAAGAATAAAGTGTGCCATAAAGTTCGTGAGGGCTTTAATCACTAAGTTTTCACATAACAAAATAGTTTTTAATTGGAAGATAGATAAAAACAAGAATATACTTTGGAATGGTGTAACACACCATGCATAGGAGTTTATAGTGGACACTTTGGAATAACTTGGTTTCTTGGGAGTTGGAAGCATGAGTAGAGCTTACTCATACAAGTGGAGGCTAGCAAAAGACTGGGAGCAACCAACTAAGAGAGCAATAATGGCCATAATCATGCAATGGAACAAAGCAAACTAATCAAAGCAAAGAGTGGTACTATGATTTAAGGACTAAATGATCATAGAGGCTAATGGTGACTTGTCATAGTCATAACATGGTGTGAGCATGTGCCAAGTCAACCGAGGAAAAACATCAAAGGAGAATACCACAATACTATGCTTTTGCATGCTAAAACAACGCATAATTTCTTCAAGGCACACTAAGCAATCCCAATTGTTTGGAACAAGACATCATACAGCAATAATCACTAAATATAATGTCAAAACAACACCTAGAATTTCATGCTAAAGTCTAAGTCACAGTCAATGCAAGCTCCTCTTGCACTTCAAGCAAGAACTTACTACTCCTTTCCAAACACCAAGCAAACTTATTGGCAAAACAACACAGCGAGAACGGGGGTCCAAACTACTTTATTCAAGCAAAATAAACAAACTAAGCAAAGCAAATGAAAACTAAGACGCTCCAAGAACAACACAACTGTGCATGAAACAATAAACACGAAGTGTCTAGACGGACCTGAGCTTTTTATTGATGAAGAAGGGGATGCCTTGGGCGTCCCCAAGCTTTGACGCTTGTACCTCTTGTATATTTCTTGGGGGCAAACCATGGTGGCATCCCCAATATCAATCTTTTGTCCATTCTTCATCTCATTGCATCATTCTCTCTCTACACCTAAAAATTTTCCTTCATACAAAACTTCACACAATCTTCATTAACAACATTAGATTATTCAAAAGATACTAGACCTATGGAAAAGCTTTGGAACAACATGGATTTTCACTAAAAACATGAGCTAATGTAGTAACCCCTTCAAAAAGCTCAATTTACCTGAAGAGAACTCAAAAATGAATCAATAAGAAGCAAATGCAAATAGTGGCAGAAATCTGTCAAAATAGACCAGCAGGTAGAAACGAATTTTTTCGAACATCTTCTATTGCTCATATCAAAACGTGTTGAACTAAATAAAGTTATCTAACATACCGCGGGATTTATTCGTAAATTTTGAGATCAATCCGACTTACAGCGCCTCCTCACAATTTTTTTGGTGGAGGACAGAAATCTGTTTCGGGACAGCAACTCCCCAAATCTTACTTCCCTCTCATTAGAGATCATTCTTTGCAGAAAAAGCAAACAAAAAGGATAAGGAGAGGTCATTACAGAAGTAATAACTTCCAAGACTCAAGGAAACTCTTGGGTTATCTCCCAACAAGTACTTTTCTTTAATGCCTTTAAGTTAGGCTTCATAGCTTGAGAAGATGCTCACATAAGAATTATGAGTTGAAGTAAAAGAGAGCATCAAGAAGCAAATTCAAAACACCTTTAAGTCTAACCCACTTCCTATGCATAGGAATCTTGTACACAAATAAGTTCACAAAGAACAAAGTGACATGCATAGGAAGAGAAAACAAGAGTAGCTTCAAAACTTTCAGCATAAAGAGAGGTGTTTTAGTACCATGAAAACTTCTACAACCATATTTTCCTCTCTCATAATAATTTTCAGTAGCCTCATGAATAAACTCAACAATAAAAATATCACATAAAGCAGGCTTTTCATGAGCTACAAACACATAATTTCTATCAAGCTCGAAAATAGTAGGATTAAAACCTCCACAGGTTTTATCCAAAGTAGATATTCCACAGGAACATAACATTCATCTTCCTTTGGTAAGCATGGGGGAAAATCAAATAATGTAAGGGATAAAGAGTTACTCTCATTAGAAGGTAGGCATGGGTAGATAATCCATTCTTCCTTCTTCTGTTCATCACTCTCCCCCTCTTTTTCATCTAATGAGCTTCCAGTTTCAACAATTTCTTCTTCCATAGGCTCCTGCAAGGCATTAGTCTCTCCCATTTGTGGAAAACGCCTATTAAAATATTCAAGAATATAGCTATTTTCTTCCCTGTAATTATCAAAGCAAAATTTAAGTATCTCATAAACCTCACATTCATAAGGTGCATCATCAGTATTTTCAAGGAAACTCGCAAGTTCAAATGCACCCTTGAAGGCAATAAATTCTTTAATTTGTTCCACATCATCAAAATCATAATTTCCTTTAACATAAGAAGATATGGTAACATTATCATTATACTCACACTGAAAAGGAATGTATTTATACCTCCTATAGCAACAAGATTTATCAAAGCAATAAGTAACATTATAAGTAGAGAACACGTCTCTAGCAATAGTATTCAACTTATCAATTTGTTCCCATAAGTGTTTCCCTTTTTGTGACAAACGGTGTTTCTTATAATAATACTTTTGTTCTTCCGTGAACCCACCTTGCCAGTAAGAACTAGTTTCAAAGAAACCATCCACTGATAGAAAGCAAGACCAAGCAAGGTGATGACAAACCACCAACTAGAGTAGGAACTAATTTTTTTGTGTTTTTGAATAAAGCAAGCAAACCAAACTAGACTAATTTTTTGGCTTTTTTGAAAAGAGGCAAACAAAACCAAGCAAAAGAAACAAAGCAAACTAAAAATGTAAAGAGAAAGGAAGTGAAGGACTCCCCTAGTGAAGACGTCCTTAGCCTCCCCAACAACGGCGCCAGAAAACTTGTTGATGGTGCTGACGTGGAGCACTTCATTAGAAACCCCAAGAGCAAGGTGTGAAGCAGCAAGAAGCAAGTCTTCCCTCAGTAGAGACCGAGGTAATCGAACCAGAAGGAGTAAGGAAACGTCACACAGGTGTTGCAAGCAACACGGAGGCCTGCACAACACAAACTCAAGACTTAGCCCCAACGAATTAGTGAGGTTGTCAAGCTCACCGATTTGCTGTAACAAAGGATTAAATGTATGGTGTGGAAGGTAATGGTTTGCAGCAAGTAAACAGGTAACAGTGGAAGATGTATCAATGGTAAAGATTGGACCGGGGTCCATAGTTCACTAGAGGTGCTCTCCTTAGATAAACAACATGGCATAAAGGGTAAACAAATTATAGAGAGGCAATTGATAGGAACTGAGCAAGGCATAACAATGCAATTACTAGCCAGAAAGATCCTATGAGGTTAATTAGGCAATACAACAATATACATAGACTGCCATCCAACTACATCTATGACTAGAAGTCCACCTTCAGGTTATCATCTGAACCCCCTCCAGTATTAAGTTGCAATCAACAGACAACTGCTTTAAGAAAAGTGTGTAAGGTAAACAGTCCACATGTTCCATGAACAAGAGACCATTGTTTTATCCCTACTAGCAATAGCACATCTACAACCGAAGAGATTTCTGTCACTTCCCTTGGAAACTAGAGGCATGAACCCACTATCGAGCATAAATACCCCCTCTTGGAGTCACTAGCAACTACTTGGCCAAGGTAACCACTAGCAATGGAGAACATGCAAGATCACAAACAACACAGAAGTGATAGAATCAAAAAGATAAAACCATTAATCAAATCAACATAATAATCTCAATATCCATCGGATCCCCGCAAACACAACATGTTACAAATAGGTTAGATCTTGACCATGAACGGAGCTCACAAGATCTATACATGAAAGCACAAAGGAGGAGATACAACCATCCATCTACTACATGGACCCATAGTCCAAGGTGGAACTACTCACGAATCATACCGGAGAGAAGGCCTCCGGGATGATCTCCCCTCCGGCAGGGTGCCGAGAAGAACTTCAGATCCCCCCCGATCTAGGGACGATGGTGGCGGCGGCTACAAACGGTTTCGTGGATTTCTGATCGGGTACTCGGAGTTTCTGCATTGGGGGCTTCTTATAGGCGAATGGGCAAGACCGGGAGGCGGCCATGGCCAACAAACCCTAGCCAGGCGTGGGCCCACCTGCCCCCACTCCTGGGGTGGGTCTGGCCCCCCTGGCTGGCCCCTCCTGCTCTCCTCTGGACTTCTTGTTCCCCACGGAAAGTAATTGACTTTGACGTTTGTCCCGTCTAATTCGGATAATATTTCTCTACTAACTTTTCTGAAACCAAAAACAGCAGAAACAGGCAGCTGGCACTGTTGCAACTTGTTAATAGGTTAGTACCAGAAAACATGTAAAAAGCACCTCAAATGTGGACAAGTAAAGCAAAGTAGATACTAAACAAGCATGGAGCATCAAAAATTATAGATACGTTTCCAACGTATCACCTCCCTCCAGCGAAGCAGCGGAAGAAACAAATCCTTCCAGAAAAGCCACCAGGAACATGTAGATCCCTAATCCGAGACCATGGGGAAATTCTAAAGGGAGAGAGAGAGATCCTTTGCGAGGAGGTGTGAGTGACAAGTGAGAGGAGCGGCTCCTTATATAGGGGAGGGGGAATCCCAAGGGGGCATGGCCGCCGGCCATATAGGGTGCCCCCACCTCTCCCTCATTCATGTGGTGGAAGCTCCAATCACATAAATAAGACCATCCATTTTCTCCACTCAAATTCCCACTCAAATCCCATTAAATTTCCACCAAATTTAATGCAATATCTCATTAAATAAAACTCTTTTATTTATTTATTCAGAATTTTTGTAATTACTTTAATTAACAAACATTCACATAAAACCCCTTGCTAGTATTCAATTTCACATGCAGAACAAGTTTCAGCAATTTCAACCAAAACGATTCCGGTGTCTAGTGAAATAAATTCCTGCGCTTTCTTTTTCTTTCTCTGGCATATCATTTGCTCCGAATGGTGTCGGTATCCCTTAAGTGTGTCACCCTATGGTTCTCGAATAATGTAGACATGATCGAGACCCCTCTCTGATAAATAATCAACAGCGGGACCTGGAGATCCGTACTGACTCCCACACATTCAACGATGACTACTGTGATCCTGTGAACCTTATACGCATGTAACTCAATCCCTTTGTCTCGCGATATATTACATGTCCGAGATTCGATCATCGGTATCCCCATACCTAGTTTGATCTCGTTACCAACATGTACTCTTTTCTCGTTCCTATGATATAACATTCTAATGATCAAATCACTTGCTTGCAAGCTAACTAATGTGATATCACCGAGAGGGCCTAGAGTATATCTATCCGTCATCGGGATGGATAAATTCCACTCTTGATCCATGAGCCTCAATATAACACCTTCGTAGCACTGAACCCATCTTTATAATCACCCTATTATGGTGTGACATTTGATGTTATCAAGATACTCTTCCGGTGTTAGTGATTGACATGATCTCATGGTCTAAGGACTAAGATTACTTCGTATGATGTTATAGCAATATAAAAACAATGACCTTGATCGTAATGCTATACTTCGGATGAATGTTTATCACATCATTCCAACAATGGTGTGACCTCGTTATTAACAACATCCAGTGTCCATGATTAGGAAACCTTTGATCATCTTGTTAATCAACGAGCTAGTTTATAAGAGAGGCATAACTAGGAACTTCCTTTTGTTTATTAAACACACATGTATTAACATTTCTGTATTAATACAATTATAGCATGTAAAATAAACATTTATCATAAATAAGGAATATGATAATAACCACTTTATTATTGCCTCTTGGGCATATTCCCTTTAGTGCGTTGTGCCCTGACTTCGTCACGCCTACTCTCCAGGTGCTCGGCACCCTTGGTGAGTTCCAATTCTTTGTGACCGGCCTTCGTGCTGATGACTAGGATCCATGGTTCTTCTATTGTTGTTTGTTGCTGATCTATTGCTAGCTAATGGTTCCCTTATTTGGATGAGTAAATGCCCTGGTTGTACTGTTTTGGTTAGTGGTTCTTCTGCTAGTGTCGATTTGTAACCTGATAACTGAGGCAGTAGCAATGACTGGTATCTTAACTGCTAGCATAGGAATGGTAGTTGCTTCTACCCTGGTTTTATTTTATACTTTTGGAGTTGTGAACAAAATAAGAAAACATATGGTTTTGCTACAAGATTGTTACTAGATTGGTAGCTGTCTAAGATGATAATATTCTATGCTTTGATTTATTGAACCATTGGTTCAATGATGATCTGGAGTATGTTCTGGGCAATGTGATACTAGATTGATCGTGTGTTAGTAATTCTGGTGACCTCTATGAATATTTGCTGCTATATTCCTAAACTGGCTGATATTTGATTCTGTATGATGCAAGTAATGTTGATACAAATTCAGTTCTCTGAATTTTGGATAATGACTTCCTGGGGTACTATCCATGTATTAGCAATTTCAGATTTCTAGCTTTACACTGAATCTATTTGCGTAAATTAAATTAAGTTATCTAGATGTAATGTTGTCACTAAATGGTACTATCTATTTGATAGTTCATTGATCTTACTAAATGATTCTTGGATTGGTGGCTAGGCTATATTCTTATATGAGACATATTTGATGCCCTGAACCTGATTCATTGATGATCTTGGTACCCTCTTGAATATAGTTGCATCATTTTTAAATGATTCCTAGCAAAAGATAGCTAGGAAAATGATTTAGATTTTTCTTTGGTTGCTTGCAGATGGTTTTGAATAAGTTGGTGTAGATCAGATCATGCACATGAAGGATCTTGGGTCAGACATGAATTGGAATATGCAAAGTAGATCCTATTTGGCTACTTAATGGCTTGATATCTAGAAAAATGATTCCTAGAAAGAATAATATGGGAAAATGATTTGAAATCATTTGAGACATATAGGTGGATTGTATAGAAATGTAAGGATGTTTGTATATGATGGTAACTGACCATCTAGTCTACTAGAGACTTGCTTTGAAATGATTCCTAGCTAGAGTAGCTAGGAAGATGATTTGAGTATCTTGATAAAGTTGGCTAATGCATAAAGTAGAAATAGTATACTTCTCCATTTCTGAGTTGGCATCAAACTAGAGTGGCTTCTGCTGCTATTAGATCTGCTATTGTGGTGCCTCTCATGTAGAGGTTGCACAATAATAAATCTAAACAGCATGATCTACTGCTATCCGTCCCTGCCAAGGAAGCATAGGCTGAGGCACAAAATTTGAATAAGAACAGAGACTTGTGTTCCCCAAAGCTCTATGATGAGCCTTGCATAGCATTTCTATGTAAGACTGGGAGATCCCTTTTTTAAAAAAAAATCCTCTCATATAAGAATAGATGATATGATTGTGCCTAGGAATGGGTATTTACCTACTGTTGCACAGGTTGATGAAATGTTCTTGTAAGCTTGTGGTTATTCTTGATCCACTGCTGGTGCAAACCCTCTCCTTTTAGCACCTGACTTGATCTATTGAATCTGCTACTACTTTTCTTCTGCTGGTGCTCTTGGATCTTATCTTCCCCTTATTCTAGCTCTCTGATGGCTCCAGGGAGAAACCAGAGCTAGACATGTGGTGAGATGGTGGAGTAATATGTGTGGTTATTATCCAGTGGTTGGATCTGATGATAGATGAGTGTGTGTTCTTGGTATACTCAAAGCATTGTTCTTGATACACTTTACTACAAAGAGAGATTTGTAGTTTCGGCTAGAATGGTTGGATTTGTGATTTGTGTTTTCTTGAGAGAGAACTGATAAGAACAAAAGATGTTCTTTGTGGTGTTCTTGGGCTAGTATAAGATCTGTTGGTCTGGTTGTGTATGTGAAGAGAGGATATAGTAGAAGATCTACTATGGCTGGTGCTCTTTCTCTACTTGATGTTTCCTTGTGGTGTTGATAGCACATATGCCTGCATGCATGTGTAAGATGCTTGTTTGTGTGCTGCTGGTCCAGGAACCTCCCCTTGTCCAGGTTTCACCTATGAGATCTTTTTGCTATGGATGTGCTCGGCTGGTTTGGTACTATCTGATCCTGACCTTTATTTTTATTTGCCAAGTGGAAGCTTGACTCTATGCTAATGATGCACCAGGCTAAAGCTTGAATTTGATAAGAACAGATCCTATTTGGCCCCTTTAACCAATACTCAATGATGAACCTAGCATAGCAACACTATGCCAGTCTAAGAGTAATATTAGCCTAAACAATTCCCTTTATTTTTTTTTTGTTTTGTTATCTTTTGTGTTGTTTTGAAGGAAATGAGAAGAAGAAAGAAAATGTCAGATGATGAAGGGGATGAAAGAATAGTAGCTTAGGAGTTTATTTGTATTAAATATTGTAATTTATTTTATGTTTGAATATTGTAAAAACATTGTATTATTGTATTTTATTCAATAAAGTTTACTTAATTCCTTTTCTTTTACAATTCATTTGTAAAGACAATGTAATATTGTATAATACTAATAAAGTTAATTTTTTCTATTTGTAATCTAAATTCTTGTAATATTTATCTTGTTTATAAATATGAATTCAATTCTTATTATTGTTGTAATTCTTTTTCCTTTTATATTTAAATTACAATTATCTTTTCTATTTGGATAACTGTAAATATTGTATCTTATTCGTAAATAAGAGTTCACCTCTTATTTCTTATTACAATTTACTTTCCAATTATTATTCCATTTCAAATTATTTTAGAATTCAAATTTATCAATTGAATACTCAAATTTGAATTTTCTTCCGCTCAAACACAAAAGTACAGTAGAGGTCATGTCGAAAGCTATCGCACCTGCCATGATGTTTCCATTAGAACAAGAGAGATCTCGATCCCTTTATAGCTTCTTTAGTTTTGCGTGAAAATTCCCCAGATTTTCTGATGCATGAATGCACTGCATAAACATGTGTCCTGTCTATTTCTAGGTGTTAATCCTGGGATGTTACATGCAAGCATATGCCAATTCAATCCAAATAAAGCATGAAAGGAGAATACCATAATATTATGCTTTTGTAAGCTAAAACAACACATGATTCTTTCAAGGAACATTAAGCAATCTCAATTGTTTGAAACAAGTCATGCTACATCAATAATCACTAAGCATATGGTCAAAACAACATCTAGCATGACATGATAAAGTCTAAACCACAATCAAAACAAGCTCCCTTTTGTACCACTATAAGCATGAAAAAATTTACTCTTTTCCAACACCAATCGACTTATTTGAAACAACTCACAAAGATAATAATCAATAAAGATCAGTGAGATTGTCTCACAAATCCGCAAAGAATAACTAAAAAGTTCTAAGCAAAAAGCACTAGAAAACTAAGGCTAAACAGAGTGCTAGCAAAAGAGAACACTCACAAAACAATAAGAATAAAAACTAGAGTATTCTAGGCAATGAAAACGAAGCGTGTCTCTCTCCAAAAGAAGTGTGCTGTGATCCAACCAACTTATTGCAGCAAACAAAGAAAAACAAAACTAAAAATGAAAACTAAGACGCTCCAAGAACAACACAACAGTGCATGAAAAATAAAAACGAAGTGTCTAGAAAGTGACCTGATATTTTTATTGATGAAGAAGGGGATGCCTTGGGCATCCCCAAGCTTTGACGCTTGTACCTCTTGAATATTTCTTGGGGTGACACGGGGTGGCATCCCCAAGCTTGAGCTTTTGTACATTCTTCATCTCATCACATCACTCTTCCCCTACATTTGAAAATTTCCTTCATACAAAACTTCACACTTTCTTCATTAGCAACATTAGTTTATTCAAGATAATAGGCCTTTGGGTTTAGTTTAAACACAAGTAAAACTTCCATTATAACACAAGCTACTATAGAAATTCCTTTAAAAATCTCAAGTGATCAAGGATAACTCAAAAAGAAACCGATAAAGAGGCAAATGAAAATAATGGCAGAAATGTGTCAAAACAGACCAGCAGGAAAAACCGATTTTTTCGAAGACCTTCTATTGCTCAAATCGAAAAGTGTTGAACTAACGAAAGTTATATAACAACCAGGTGCATAATCACAGAAAATTACAGCTCAATCCGGCATACAGAGATTTTTCACGAATATTTACAGTGAAGCACAAAAATCTGTTTCGGGACAGCAACTTACCAAAATCTTACTTCTCTCTCATTAGAGGTTATTCTTGGCACAAAAACCACACAAAAAGGATAAGGAGAGTTTATTACATAAGTAATAACTTCCAGGACTCTACAAAGGAAAAAACCTAATGAAATTTGGGCTATCTCCCAATAAGTACTTTTCTTTAACGCCTTTAACTTAGGCTTGATAGTTTGAGAAGATGCTCACATAAGAAATATGAATTGAAGTAAAAGAGAGCATCAAGAAGCAAATTCAAAACACATGTAAGTTTAACCCACTTCATATGCATAGGAATCTTGCACACAAGTAAGTTCACAAAGAACAAAGTGACAAGCATAGGAAGATAAAACAAGAGTAACTTCAAAATTTACAATATTAAGAGGGGAAACTTAATATTATTGGGATGCATAAAACCATGTTTCCATCTCTCATAATAACTTTCTATAGCATCATGAATAAAATTAACAATATAACTATCACACTAAACATTCTTCTCATGAGCCACATGCATAAAATGATTATTACTCTCCACATAAGCATAGTCATTATTATTAATTGTAGTAGGAGCAAATTAAATAAAATAGCTATCATTATTATCCTCATCACCATAATCATCAAATAGAGGAGGCAGATTGTAATCACAATTAAATTTCTCCTCAATAGTTGGTGGACTGAAAATATCATATTCATCATTTTAATCATCATATATTGGAGGTAAAGTATCATCAAAGCAAATTTTATCCTCTAAATCTAGGGAACTAAAAAGATCATTTTCATAAAAACTAGCTTCCCCAAGCTTAGACGTTTCCATAGCATTAGCAACAATGGTGTTCAAAGAATTCATACTAATAACATTGCTATTAGCATGCAATAAAGTTCCATAGGTTTTTTAATTTTCTCTTCAAACACTTCATGTCCTAACTCAAGATAAATACTATAAAGCTCTCTAATTTTTTTATTGTTTTCCATAAAGCCTAACTAGTGAAAATAAAAACAAGAAACAAAAAGATATAATTGCAGAATCTGAAGGAAATAACTTCGAGCACTCACACACCAGCAACGGTACTAGAAAATAGCTTAGTACCCAGAGGATGTGAGTATCTTTTACCTTACCTCCCCGGTAACGGCGCTAGAAAATAGCTTTATGTCTACGCATGCTTCTATTCTTGTAGACAGTTGTTAGGCCTCTAAGTGCAGAGGTTTGTATAACAACAACAAGTTTCCCTTAAGTGGATTACCCAAGGTTTATCGAACTCAGGGAGGAAGTGGTCAAAGGTATCCCTCTCAAGCAACCCTGCAATCATGATACTAGAAGTCTCTTGTGTCCCCAACACACCCAATATACTTGTCAGGTGTATAGGTGCACTAGGTCGGCGAACAGATAGTCAAATACAAGTAATATGGATGATTATAAGACAATGATGCCAGAAAAGAGCTTGACGGGGAGGAAGAGACTAAAGGCAATCTGAAATAAAGATGGCAGCAAGCAAACATGCAACAGATATAGTTGTAAACGGTGTTTCAATGCTTAGAAACAAGGCCTAGGGATCATACTTTCACTAGTGAACACTCTCATATAAATATCTTCTCTTCATGATACTACTCTGAACTACTCTTCGGTTGGACAACTCTAATCCATGGTAGGGCTATAACAGCACACCTCAAAGTTCGTATTCCCCATCTAGATAACCCCACACTGTCACCTTGAGCGCTATATGGTTCCAACAAACACCACCAGCTCATAGAGAGAACCAACTCAAAATATAACTCATGATAAGTATTTATGTAATCTTTACCGTAAGTGCCACACAGTGTGCACATTGTCACCTTCACACACGTGGGGATAGCTGGAGATTAATTAAAGCACTTGAGTAGCAGAGTAGATCTACTTGATTACAAAGCTCATGATCATAATAAGATCACGCATAGAGCGATAGAGAGATGAACACATAGCTACTGGTAGAGCCCTTAGCCTCGAGGGAGAACTACTCCCTCCTCATCATGGGAATCAACAACGGCTATGGAGATGGCAGTGGAGTCGATGGAGATGGTTGGTTCCGGGCACTACCGTCTGGCAGGTGCCGAGCAGGACTTCGTCCCCGAATCTCCCCTTCGGTGGTGGCGGCGCTGCGGGACTTTTTGTGGATTTTCGCCCGTGTTAGGGTTACGTCTCGGGGAGACGTATAAGTAGGCGAAAGGGCAAGGTCGATGGAGGGCCAGGGGGCCCACGCCATGTGGACGCGCGGCCAGGGGCCTGCGCCACCATATGGTGTGGCCGCCCTGGTGCCCTCCTCCGTCTCTCCTTCGGGCTCCGTGTAGTCTCGGGAAAATGGTAACTTTGGCTTTTGTTTTGTCCAATTCCGAGAATATTTCTTTTCTGTATTTTATGAAACCAAAAATAGTAGAAGAGAGGCAACTAGCACTGCGGCATCTTTTCAATAGGTTAGTTCCAGAAAATGTATAAAAATACCTCAAAGTATAGATAAAACATAACAAAGTTGATACAAAACAAGCATGGAGCATCAAAAATTATAGATACAGTTACGACGTATCAATCACTATAGTACCTCTCAACATGGAAGTAGGGTATCGATCCATAGGAGAAAGAAGGAAAATCTATCTATTCTTTACAACTAAAGTGTCACAAGTTTTAGTTAATTATCCACTAAACGAGTTTAAGGAACAGGGTGATTGATTTAAGGCTTGGAAGTGTAATGTAACAAAGCAAGAATGTAAAAGTCTCCCAATCCTCTTCAATGCAAGAGGACATGACAAAGGTTTTCTCTTTTAGGAATAATGGACATGGGTTCATGGGTTCTTATGGGGTTTGTTGCATAGAAAACAAAAAAAAATCCTATGGTTGCAACTGCCAAGATCTAATCTAGGCGGCACTTGTAACGGTTACAGATGGACTCACCCTCGTAGACCGTCAGTGGTAAAACGATCCTGCAAACAAACATGGTTGATGTATATGTACACAACCATCCTCGAGGACGTGCAGACGATCAACGCCATAGATGAATAGCGCTTTCGTAATCAGTCACACGTTCGGTGCACCTACGACTCCTGAACCCTCGCTCCCGCCGGGAAGCAGAAGTAGCGGATCCCCGGGAACTCCAACAGTGCTACTCCATGGTATAGGTGGTGGAGGGGAAGGTTTAGAGCATGTCTTCTCCAAGCACCTTTTCTAGTGGCAATGGGCAAGGCAGGCAAGGGGGAGAAGATGCCAACCAAAGGGCTTATGAGAGAGCAAGTGAGAGTGTGTGTGAGAGAGAGGAGGATGCCACCTCCTTTTATAGGGGGAGGGGGCAATCCCTCACATGGCCGACGTCCAAGAGTTTCCCCCTCCCCTCCTTTCATTCATGTGAGTGGCCTCTCCACTCACATAATTCCCCTCTCCACTTTCTCCCATTTATTCTCCACTCAAAACTCAATTGTCTTTCCATTAAAGCACTTTAATTCCCTTGTTTTAATGCAACTCAATTTAATGAACTATTCATTTAATGAGTACTTCATTTAATTAATAGATTAAAATTTTGATCACTTGCTATGTTTCGATACCTGAAACTATTTTGGCAGATTCGATAGAACAATTTTTTGCGGCAGAACAATTTCTGCGATGCCCATTGACTTTCCCTGTGTTCCATATCTGCTCAATCGCATCGACTAACCTTAAGTGTGTATCCCTACGATTTTGAGAACTATGTATTCATGATCGACACTTTCTCTGATCAATAATCATTAACGGGACCTAGAGATCCATAATGACTCCCACTAGTTCCATGAAGATCAGATGATCATCCGAACCTCTTTCGATGTAATCAAATTCCTTTTGTCTCGCGATATTTTACTTGTCCGAGATCCGATCACTTGGTATCATCCATACCTTGTTTAATCTCATTCCTGACAAGTACTCTTTTTATCGTTCCCGTGATATGACGTTCTAGTGATAAAATCACTTGCTTGCAAGCTATGTCAATGTGATATCAGCGAGAGGGACCTAAGTATATCTCTCCGTCATCCAGATGGACAAATATAACTCTTGATCCAAAATACTCAACTAACACTTTCAAAATACCTGATGATACCTTTATAATCACCCTGTTAGAGTGTGACGTTTGATGGAATCAAGGTACTCTTCCGGTGAAAGTGATTGACGTGATCTCATGGTCTAAGGACATTGAGTTACTACAAATGTGATAGCAATATAAACATGATGACATGATCGTATTGCTACATCTACTGTGGGTGACTGTTCATCATATCATTCTCCAATGATATGACCTTGTTATTAACAACATCCAATGTTCATGATCAGGAAACCTTTGATCATCCGTTAATGAACACGCTAGTATAAAGAGAGGATTTACTAGGGACCTTTTCTATTTATAAATCACACATGAATTAATGTTTCTATTAATACAATTATAGAATGAAAAATAAACATCTATTATAAACCTGGAATAGCATAACAACCAATTGATTATTGCTTCTGGGCATATTCCTTTCAGTCTCCCACTTTCACTAGGGCCAGTAATCTAGTTTACATAGTCATGAATCTAACACCCATAGAGTTCTGGTGCTGATCATGTTTTGCCCTTGGGAGAGCTTTAGTCAACGGATCTGCAATATTCAGATCCGTATATATTTTGCAAATATCTAACTCACCATCCTGGACATGTTCCCGAATGGAGTTAAACCGGCATTTTATATGCTTGGAATTCTTGTGAGACTTTGGTTCCTTAGCATTGGATATGGAACCATTGTTGTCACAATAGATCACCACAGGATCCAAAGAACTTGGAACCACACCCAGTACGGAAATGAACTCCTTCATCCAAACTGCTTCTGCCACTGCTTCTGAAGCAGATATATATTCCGCCTCTCGCAATCACTGGTTGCTTGGAGCTCCTCCAACTCACAGCTGCACCATTCATCAAAAATACATATCTGTACTATGACTTAGAGTCATCTGGATCGGTATCAAAGCTAGCATCTACGTAACACCTTGCGACGAGCTCTTCTTCACCTCCATACACGAGAAATATGTGTTTAGTTCTTCTCAGGTACTTAAAGACATTCTTAACTTCCGTCATGTGTTCCAAACCTGGATTAGATTGGTACCTACTAGTAAAACCAGTAGCATGTGCCACATTTGGCCTTGTACATAAGAGAACCTATCGCTGAGGCATAGGGGACATGGACCATCATTTCTCTATCTGTTGTTGTCGCTGGACTTTGAGTCTTACTCAAAACCTTCCCTTGCAACATCGGTCATCAAGTTGCAGTGCCGGTTGGTGAAGTTAGACCCATTGTCTAGCAGCTTTTCTTTCTCTAGGAATGCATTGATATTGAATGCAGGGGGTGCCATGATCTACAATGTATTTGCAAAGACTATTTAGACTAGGTTTATAACATATAGAGTTCAAGCTAATTCAAAATTACTTATGTGAACTCCCACTCAAAATGGCATCCCTCTAGTCATTTTAGTGACTACACGAACCAAATTCACTACGCCACGACCAATCATCACGAGTGGTGGCGCATCTCCAATGGCGAGCATTGTATGGGTCATAATACCATATGACTCATTCTTTACCTTTCGGTCCATGTTCTGAGGCCATGTCTGTACATGCTAGGCTCATCAAGTAAGAACCTTTGTATTTGCGTGTGTAAAACTGTCTTACACATGTTGTATGCGAACATAGAATCTATCACACCCGATCATCACGTGGCTCTTTGAGATGAACTTTCTTAACCGTGCATACTAAGGAAGAACATATTATTATCTTGATATTGAGTGGGAGGGATCATCTTATAATTCTACCGAGGAGATCAAATAATACTGTACAGGTCCCAACCTTCAATAAGGTAGAGATCCCTGTGTTTACAATGCTAGTCCCTGGATCAATAGCTAGCATCCACAGTTAAGATGTAATATCAAGAAACAAAGGTCATAATACAACTTTATAACCAGGAATAAAATAATTCATTACATCTTACATAGCTCATTTGGCTATCTCATTACAATGCAGCAGAAATAACTATAGCATGGAGTCCTTCATCTTCAAAGTGCCACAGGCAATCATGTTGGTTGTAGACTTGTAATCCTAATCATCACACTTCACTAACATCAAACAAACCTGCAACATAATAAGTTGCAGCCACAGGGGTCAATACATTTGAATTGTATTGGCAAGTTTCACTACTATGTAGAAATAAGTGGATCCTATCATTACATGCATATTTGGCTAAGTAGGGTTTAGGCTCATTTGCAGAAAGCAATATAGTTTTGTCCTATCTTTTCCAAAATAGTTTTGCTCTTTTGAAAATCTTTCTGAACTCCTTGGAAAACTCCAAGTGCTTCAAACCCCTTGTTGTCACCATCAAGTTTTACTTTGAGAAATTGGAATGTCGAGATCTTCCATAGCTTTAGGCCTTAGTTGCTCATAGTTGTTCGTAACCGGGGACACGGCTAAGTACTTAGAATTTGATCTTCTGCAGAAGTTGTACACTTTACCCACATGACACAATCTCATCTTGATGCCACCAGTGGCCGCTGGATAAGTACTCACCAAGATGGAGTACTGGCAGATTGAGAATGTGACAAAGTCTTTCCATAAAAGTCCTCCCAATACACAATGCTAGCTTGTCTTCCAGGCACCAATGTAGGGTTTCAAGTTCCCTTACACAATTCTAGTTAAACCTGAAGATGCCAATGCATGGGTCTTCCACTATGTAGTTGACTAAGCCAGAGCCCATTTAGCATGTGGCTGTACACGAAAGTCACTGTACGAGAAACATGTTCAATCTCTAAGTCCCTGGGTGGTTTTCTTCTAGTGCACATACAAAAAGAGATAGTCATATAAACATGGTTCCTTTTGTTGCCACCTTGTCCAAGCTTGAGTATCCTTGTCCACCCAGGTGGTTCATTGAGTACTTGTTTTATTATATAAAACATAAATCTTTTCAACTCTTCATATAATCATATCATGTATCCCATCCCAATATATAGCAGGGCTAAGCATACTACAACTACATTGTTTCCACTAAGGAATATATAAGGGTATCCTAATAGGATTTAGCATAGCATAAAATATAGAAATCCTTTTCATGCATTTTACAAAAATCCACTAAGTGTAATAAAAATAGTAGGACTTGGATGATAGTGTCACTTGCCTTAGTAGTTGGTGGTGTTGGTACACTCTTCGCAATAACACACTTGACAATCCACACAATCTATCAAGCAAAACAACCAAGACAAAACATACACAAGATCAACACTAATGGCAACACAAAAATCATGCAAAGTATGCAAACATGCAAGATGGAAATTTTTATTGTACAAATTTTTATAACAAGGTTCTGAACATTTACTAAGTAATTTCTGAACATTTTATATTTTCAAGATTACAAATGCAACCATTTGTGCAATTGTAGCAATTAGCAATATTTTCTAACACTTGGAAAGTACGTTCTTACTAAATAATTTCCACAATCTTATTTATACTAGAATAAAATTATATTTTGGTCTTACTGTACAGAGGGTTCAATATACAACCATCTACAAAAGGATTCACTTAAAAATAATTTACACAACAATTTTTATACTCAAAATAGTCCACAAATGGTTCTGTATAAACATGATTTTAACAGACTCAAAAATACCAAATTATGGGTCCACTGTGTTCTACTCGTTTTTGTGAATCCATAGACATATTATTTGCTAAACTTGGATATACAGAACTAAAGATATAATTTTTATGGTGAAAATGACCAATTAAACCATTTAATTTATAAATCAAATTTTTGTACAGAGAATAAGTAATATTATTGCAGAAATGGATTCTACAGAATCTCAGCTTTTCAGGGATACCAAATTTATAATTTTTGAACTTCTAAATCTTTTTCTATAAATTATACAAGTTCATACTAAAATCTGGAAAAGTCAAACTCGGAAATTGACTAAAATTGACTTTGACTAATCTGACTAAGTTGACTGTTGACTACGCTGATGTCATGATGATGTCAGATTTGACTACAGAAAAAGTTGCTCGGATGGAAAAACTTTCTACATGAAAGTTGTAGATAACAACTAGATTTATCTACTGTTTAAAGGAAATTGTGTTTGGAGCAACGAGATGGGCGTAAAATGGATTATACCATCTAAGATCTGAATCTTTGACCGTGTTTTTCTCTCTGCTCGATGAACGAAACAAGGTGAAACCATCGGGAATGGAACCGTCTTGACGAGGGGAACAACTTCCGTCTTCAAGCCGCCGCGATCTGAGGTCATCTTGAAGGTCTATTTTGGTGGAGAAGATTGGGAAGAATTTTGGACGAAAATGGAGGTATGATGAGTTGAAAACTTTGAAATTTCGTGTAGTGGGGTTTATATAGGAGGGGGGTGAGGGCTGGATTAAAGGATATTAAAGAGAAAGAGGAATTAGGGGGTATTTAGTGCAATTTAGGAGGGCAATTGAAGGTTATTTAAGTGTGAAGACCAAGTACCCTCGTTCCTGTGCTCATGTTGTGCTCGTGTATGTACGTGGCCTCCTGGTGGCCTCTTGGCGATCGGCCTGGTTGCAGGGCAATATATTTGGAATGACTTGGATTCTTTTCTCATTTGAACTTGATTCGATTTAGTTCCACTTTATATGGATAACCATGAATTAAAGTTTAAAAATATGAGAGGATAATTTTATAAAATCTTAAAATAGCTCACATAAGCTATGGTGCGTATTTTAAAACGAGACTCTTTGCTTTTATTTTTGGTTCAAAACAAAACAAAGGTTGTTTGAAAAATGTAAATGAAGTAGTTAAGATGTATAGATGATTTTTTGTTGAGAACATTTCTCAAGATTAAAAATAGATTTTCAAATACAAGAAGTTTGTGAAAAAGATTTTGAAGGGGAACCTTACAAATTAAAATTTTGAAGTAGAGGAGATATATGGATAATCTTGATGCCTGATCTTAGGGTTTTTGTTAAATTCTATTTTTATTTTAAGGAGTACCTTTATTTGGGGGAAAACTTTTGTAATAGTTTAAAAGGTTTTAATGTTTCCAATTAGAAGCAAAAAGTTTCTTTTCCCCATAAATTTCAACAATTGTTTGTTTTGTTTATTTATTTTTCACATTTCAAAATTTGGAAAATTTTGGGATGTGACAGGCTACCACCCTTAAAAGAAATCTCGTCCCGAGATTTAGGAAGGCTAGAGGTTACAAGTTGGCTTCAAGACAACTAGGGTACTACCACCCTTAAAAGATTTTCAACTAGATTACATCATGTGTATCTCTTGGTTGTTGTTACCATCCTTGATGTTGGAGTCTCTTGGAGTAGTCATCTGTTTGGGTTGGATTGGGATTAGAATAGGCAAAAGATTTCTATAGGAAGAGTTCTACTCACACACAATAATTTACACAAGCAATGTGTAAGCAATCACAAACATGCAATTCACTCAAACAACAAGATTCAAGCATATTTTTAGGCAACAAATATTGTTTTCCTACACCACATAAGTTGGTGTGATTGATCTAACACTAGTATGGTGGTCCATCTATAGGTTTCACTTAAGGTCATTCCATTCTTCTTAGTTGTTTCTTCTTGAACAAGCTCATGGTATCCTTGGAAAATTTCTTGCATCTTGGTCATAAAACTTCAAAGGTGATGATGGTTCCTTCTAGGTTGTGTTTCCTTAGTCTTCAAGTCTTGATTATTCTTCTTATCTCACTTGTAGTCCTTAGTGATATCTAGGTTGAAGTCCTTGGTGAAAATCTGATGTTGAAGTCTTTGATGATGGTGAAGTCTTTGCTCAAGTTGAAGTCTTTGTCCATCAAGTTTGAAAAGGGAGAGATGTAGAATCAAAACCAAAAAGGTTGAGAAAAGAGTTAACAAGATTTTTGTAAATAAGTTTTGGAACAAATTCAACTCCTATTTTTCTAAGGGGGTTTTGTCCAATCCTAGCGTTACAATTCTATAGGCAACACAGTGCTCTGATACCATCTGTAGAGGTCCCAACCTTCAATAAGGTAGAGATCCCTGTGTTTACAATGCTAGTCCCTGAAGGGTTTCGCAGCATAGTAAATCAAAATTTTCTACGGAAGCGAACAGAGGGAAGGCCAAGATCTAATCTAGGAGATGCAAACAACGAGAGAGATTGGATTAGATATTCATACCCTTGAAGATTCGACAAAGGAACGCGTTAAATCCGGCGTGGGTGATGTAGTCGTACTCGCTTCTCCTCCTCGCGATCCGATCCGATCTAGCACCACAAGTGGCGGTGCCTCCGTGAGATGCACACGTGCAGCACCTCGACGTCTCCTCCTTCCTCGGACCAGCAAGTATGGTGGAGAGATGGATTGGATCTATAGCATGACGGCGTGGTGTATATGGTGGAGAATTTCTGCTGCAGGGCTTCGCCTACAAACAGTCGGGAGGGAGAGAGGAAGGCAGCAGGGCTACTAGGGCTTGGAGGGAGATGTAGGTTGGGGGTGTGAGAGGGGGCGCACCAGCCCTCTATATATAGAGGGGGGTGCGGCCAGCCCTAGCCTCTCCTCCAAGCCTATCTCTAGTTTAAACAATTTAAACTCTCCCTTATCTAGAAATCCTATCTTATCTTATCTCTAGTTTAAACGATTTAAACTTATCTAGGATCGACTGGGCCCTATGGGGCCTTGTGCCCCTGGCCCAATGCGGCCAGGACACTCCCTCATAGGCCCATGCCCCCTCCGGGAAGGTGGGACCACGTTGGCCCCCTTCCGGAAGGTTCTAGAAGCTTCCGGTACAATACCGATTAACCCGGAACAATTCCGAACTCCAAAAACTGCACTGCCTTATATGAATCTTATTCTCTGGACCATTCCGGAACCTCTCGTGATGTCCCGGATCCCATCCGAGACTCCGAACAAAAATTCATAAACCAAGTATCCAATCTATCCTAGCGTCGAGACACGTTAAGTGTGTGACCCTGCGGGTTCGAGAATATGCAGACATGATCTTCTATCAATAATCAACAGCGGGGTCTGGGCACCCATATTGACTCCCATACATTCATCGATGATCATATCGGATGAACCATGATGCCAGGATTCAATCAATCCCATATATATATTCCCTTCGTCTCACGATATTTTACTTGCGAGATTCGATCGTCGGTATCGTCATACCTAGTTCAATCTCGTTCACGCAAAACTTTACTCGTTCCGTAATCCGATATCACTTTGTGATTAACTCCTTAACCACATGCTTGCAAGCGGTGTTGATATCGACACCGAGTGGGCCCAAGCATATCTCTCCGACTTGGGAGGACAAATTCCATCTCGATACATACAACCCAAGATACTTTCCGATCACCTGAGAGACACCTTTATGATCACCCTCTCATAGGATGACGTTTGATGACCTCAAAGCTTTCTTCCGATACCAGGAGTTGCATTATCTCATGGTCTAAGGAATACAATATTTGACATAGGAAAAGCTTCAAAGATGAACACAATGACACGATCTAATTGCTTCGCTTAGTTTGGTCATCCACCATATCATTCTCCCAATGATATGATCTCATTATCAATTGACAACTCATGTCTATGGTTAGGAAACCTTAACCATCATTGATCAATGAGCTAGTCCATAGAGGCGTACTAGGGACACGTGTTGTTCATGCACCACACAAGTATTAATGTTTCCGCTTAATACAATTCTAGCATGGAATATAAAGTTTATCATGAACAAGAATTATAATAATAACATCTTTATTATTGCCTCTAGGGCATAATTCCAACAGTCTCCCACTTGCACTAGAGTCAATAATCTAGTTTACATTTGGCAACAATCTCACACCCATGGCACTGAGGTGCTGATCATGTTTTACACATGGAAGAGGTTTAGTCAATGGATCTGCGACATTCAGATCTGTATGTACTTTGTTGATCTTCAGATCTCCATCTGCTATATAATCTCGGATTATATGAAACTTGCGGTTGATATGCTTGGTCTTTGGATGATATCTTGGTTCCTTAGCGAGTGCTATGGCGCCAGTGTTGTCACACAATATCTCCAGTGGGTCCAATGCACTTGGAACCACGCCAAGCTCAGTGATGAAGTTTCTGATCCAAACTCCTTCACTTGACACTTCTACAGCAGCCATGTATTCCGCTTCTACTGTAGATACCGCGATCACGCTTTGCTTGCAGCTTCTCCAGCTCACAGCTCCTCCATTCAAAATATACACGTATCCTGTCTGAGATTTAGAATCATCCTTGTCGGTGTCGAAACTAGCATCGACGTAACCTTTTACGACGAGCTGTTCATCACCCCATAGACTAAGAACATTTCTTTAGTCCTATTTAGGTACCTTAGGATGTTCTTCACGGCTGTCCAAAGGTTCCACTCCTGGATCACTTTGATACCGCCGTCAAACTAAGAGCATTGGACACATCCGTCTAGTACACAAAGATGGCATACATGATGGAACCTATGGCCGAGGCATAAGGCACTTTGATCATAGCTTCCCTATCATTTACCGTAGCTGGACACTGAGCCTTGCTCAATATCTTACCTGACAACATAGGCACTGAACCTTTCAATGCCTTATCCATTCTGAACCTTTTCAGAACTTTGTCTAGGTATGTACTCTGGCTTAAAGCTATCAGGCGTCTTTGTCTATCTCTATAGATTTTGATGCCCAATATATAAGCAGCTTCACCTAGGTCTTTCATTGAAAAACACTTGTTCAAATAACTCTTCACATCGTTAAGCATGTTGATGTCATTTCCAATAATCAATATGTCATCCACATATAGTACCAGAAACGTCACCGAGCTCCCACTCACTTTCTTGTAGATGCAAGCTTCGTAGCAACTTGGAACAAATCCAAAGCTCTTGATCACTTGATCAAAACGAAGGTTCCAACTCCGAGATGCTTGCTTCAGTCCATAAATGGAACGCTGAAGTTTGAGAATGTGACAAAGTCTTTCCATAAAAGTCCTCCCAATACACAATGCTAGCTTGTCTTCTAGGCACCAATGTAGGGTTTCAAGTTCCCTTACACAATTCTAGTTAACCTGAAGATGCCAATGCATGGGTCTTCCACTATGTAGTTGACTAAGCCAGAGACCATTTAGCATGTGGCTGTACACGGAAGCCACTATACGAGAAACATGTTCAATCTCTCAGTCCCTAGGTGGTTTTCTTCTAGTGCACATACAAAAAGAGATAGCCATATAAACATGGTTCCTTTTGTTGCCACCTTGTCCAAGCTTGAGTATCCTTGTCCACCCAGGTGGTTCATTGAGTACTTGTTTTATTATATAAAACATAAATCTTTTCAACTCTTCATATAATCATATCATGTATCCCATCCCAATATATAGCAGGGCTAAGCATACTACAACTACATTGTTTCCACTAAGGAATATATAAGGGTATCCTAATAGGATTTAGCATAGCATAAAATATAGAAATCCTTTTCATGCATTTTACAAAAATCCACTAAGTGTAATGAAAATAGTAGGACTTGGATGATAGTGTCACTTGCCTTAGTAGTTGGTGGTGTTGGTACACTCTTCGCAATAACACACTTGACAATCAACACAATCTATTAAGCAAAACAACCAAGACAAAACATACACAAGATCAACACTAATGGCAACACAAAAATCATGCAAAGTATGCAAACATGCAAGATGGAAATTTTTATTGTACAAATTTATATAACAAGGTTCTGAACATTTACTAAGTGATTTCTGAACATTTTATATTTTCAAGATTACAAATGCAACCATTTGTGCAATTGTAGCAATTAGCAATATTTTCTAACACTTGGAAAGTACGTTCTTACTAAATAATTTCCATGATCTTATTTATACTAGAATAAAATTATATTTTGGTCTTACTGTACAGAGGATTCAATATACAACCATCTACAAAAGGATTCACTTAAAAATAATTTACACAACAATTTTTATACTCAAAATAGTCCACAAATGGTTCTGTATAAAACGTGATTTTAACAGACTCAAAAATACCGAATTATGGGTCCACTGTGTTCTACTCGTTTTTGTGAATCCATAGACATATTATTTGCTAAATTTGGATATACAGAACTAAAGATATACTTTTTATGGTGAAAATGACCAATTAAACCATTTAATTTATAAATCAAATTTTTGTACAGAGAATAAGTAATATTATTGCAGAAATGGATTCTACAGAATCTCAGCTTTTCAGGGATACCAAATTTATAATTTTTGGACTTCTAAATCTTTATATATGAATTATACAAGTTCATACTAAAATCTGGAAAAGTCAAACTCGGGAATTGACTAAAATTGACTTTGACTAATCTGACTAAGTTGGCTGTTGACTACGCTGATGTCATGATGATGTCAGATTTGATCACAGAAAAAGTTGCTCGGATAGAAAAACTTTCTACATGAAAGTTGTAGATAACAACTAGATTTATCTACTGTTTAAAGGAAATTGTGTTTGGAGCAACGAGGTGGGCGTAAAATTGATTATACCTTCTAAGATCTAAATCTTTGACCGTGTTTTTCTCTCTGCTCGATAAACGAAACAAGGTGAAACCAGCGGGAATGGAACCGTCTTGACAAGGGGAACAACTTCCTTCTTCCAGCCGCCGCGATCCGAGGTCGTCTTGAAGGTCTATTTTGGTGGAGAAGATTGGGAAGAATTTTGGACGAAATGGAGGTATGATGAGTTGAAAACTTCGAACTTTCCTGTAGTGGGGTTTATATAGGAGGGGGGTGGGGGCTGGATTAAAGGATATTAAAGAGGGAGAGGAATTAGGGGGTATTTAGTACAATTTAGGAGGGCAATTGAAGGTTATTTAAGTGTGAAGACCAAGTAACCTCGTTCATGTGCTCGTGTATGTACGTTGGCCTCCTGGTGGCCTCTTGGAGAATGGCCTGGTTGCAGGGCAATATATTTGTAATGACTTGGATTCTTTTCTTATTTGAACTTGATTCGATTTAGTTCCACTTTACATGGATAACCATGAATTAAAGTTTAAAAATATGAGATGATAATTTTATAAAATCTTAAAATAGCTCACATAAGCTATGGTGCGTATTTTAAAATGAGACTCTTTGCTTTTATTTTTGGTTCAAAACAAAACAAAGGTTGTTTGAAAAATGTAAATGAAGTAGTTAAGATGTTAGATGGTTTTTGGTTGAGAACATTTCTAAAGATTAAAAATAGATTTTCAAATACAGGAAGTTTGTGGAAAATATTTTGAAGGGGAACCTTACAAATTAAAATTTTGAAGTAGAGGAGATATATGGATAATCTTGATGCTTGATCTTAGGGTTTTTGTTAAATGCTATTTTTATTTTAAGGAGTACCTTTATTTGAGGGAAAACTTTTGTAATAGTTTAAAAGGTTTTAATGTTTCCAATTAGAAGCAAAAAGTTTCTTTTCCCCATAAATTTCAACAATTGTTTATTTTGTTTATTTATTTTTCACATTTCAAAATTTGGAAAATTTTGGGATGTAACAAATACCGAGGTGATCAAATCAACGCAAAATAAGATGCATCAAAGGATAAACATCACATGCATATATAATGTGTTATGATATGGTCCTTCTCGCATTCGATCTCCATCTCATGCGTCATGGTATGATCTCCATCATTCCATCGGTGTGTCACCAAGGTCCATGGCGCCACCATCAAGGTTGTTCTCCACTAATCTAATTACATGGATTTCCATTTTCAGGAACACACGCCACAAAATAAAATAAAAACCATATGGCTCCTGCCGGTTGTTTTACAATAAAACACATTGCATCCAACAACATTTGTATCATATACCATATCACATCACATGACCTACAAAACCAAGTTAGACGCCTCTAATTTATTTTTGCATATTTTACGCGGTTGTCGGCTTTCTAGGATAGAACCGTTCTACCAAGTTATTAGGCATACCGTTGTAAATCGGATATCAACTATAGTGGGAGAGATAGACACCCGCCAGCCACTTATGCAAAATGATTTTCATGTCAAGCGTGGAACAGGTCTCATAAGGGAGGACATGTAAAGTTTGTCCGTGCCACTTCATCCCACTATGCCACCAATATCCAAAGTACAAAATATTTGCACTATCAACGCCCACATCTCCATTTGTTCTAACCATACAAAGAATCTATGCATATACATAGCTCTGATACCACTGATGGGGTTCATTTCATAGAAAATAAAAACTTTCCTACGGTTGCAACTGCCAAGATCAAATCTAGGCGATACTTGTAGCGGTTACAGATGGACTCACCCTCCTAGACTGTATGCGGGAAAACGTTACCACAAACAAATGCGGTTGATGTATATGTACACGACCATCCTCGAGGACATGTAGACGATCAGCACCATAGACGGGTAATGCCTCCATAATCGGACACACGTTTGGTGCACCGACGACTCCTGAAACCACGCTCTAGCCGAAAGTGGAAGTAGCGGATCCTTAGGAACTCCAACAGCGCTATTCCATGGTAGAGGCGGTGGAGGGGAAGGTTTATAGAAAGGCTTTACCAAGTGGAAATGGGCAAGGCAAGCAAGGGGAGAAGATGCTAACCAAAGGGCATATGAGAGAGCAAGTGGGAGTGTGTGTGAGAGAGAGGAGGATGCCACCTCCTTTTATAGGGGGGCAACCCCTTCCATGGCCGGTGGCCAAGATGTGCCCCCTCCCCTCCTTTCATTCATATGAGTGGCCTCTCCACTCACATAATTCCCCTCTCCACTTTCACCCATTTATTCTTCTCTCAAAAATCAAGGTCTTTCCATTAAAGCACTTTAATTCCATTGTTTTAATGCAACTAAATTTAATGAACTCTTCATTTAATGAGTACTTCATTTAATGATCACTTCATTTAATGAACACTTCATTTAATGAACACAATAACATTTTGATCCCTTGCTTTGTTTTGATACCCCGAAACTATTTTGGCAGATTCGACAGAACAATTTTTTGTGATGTCCATTGACTTCCCCTATGTTCCATATCCGCTCAATTGCATTGACTAACCTTAATTGTGTCTCCCTATGGGTTAGAGAACTATGTAGACATGATCGATACTTTCTCCGATCAATAAGCATTAGCGGGACCTGGAGATCCATATTGACTCCCACTAGTTCCACGAAGATCAGATGATCGTCCAAACCTCATTCGTTGTAATCAAATTACTTTTTTCTTGTGATAATTTACTTTTCCGAGATCCGATCACTTGGTATCATCCATACCTTGTTTAATCTCGTTCCTGGCAAGTACTACCTCTGTCCTAAGGCTTAAGGCCTATATTTTTTAAAGTTAAGCTATGAAAAGTTTAACCAAATTTTTAGAAAAAACCATCAAGAACTATGATATTATATAGATACCATGTGAATATATGTTTCACGATGTATCAAAATATATGTATTTCATATTATAAATGTTTATATATTTTCTATAAACTTGGTCAAACTTTACATGGTTTGACTTTTTAAAAAAATAGGCCTTAGGTCTTGGGACATAGGTAGTAATCTATTTCTCGTTCGCATCATATGACATTCTAGTGATCAAATCACTTGCTTGCAAGCTATGTCAATGTGATATCACCGAGAGGTCCCTGAATATATCTCTCCGTCATCCGGATGGAAAAATCCCAATCTTGATCCAGGATCCTCAACTAACACTTTCCAAATACCTGACAACACCTTTATAGTAACCCTGTTATAGTGTGACATTTGATGGAATCAAAGTACTCTTTCGGTGAAAGTGATTGACGTGATCTCATGGTCTAAGGACATTGAGTTACTACGAATGTGATGGCAATATAAACTTGATAATATGATCGTATTGCTACATCTACTGTGGGTGACTGTTCATCATATCATTCTCCAATGGTATGACCCTGTTATTAACAACATGCAATATTCATGATCAGGAAACCTTTGATCATCCGTTAATCAACAAGATAGTATATAGAGAGGATTTACTAGGAACCTTTTATGTTTATAAATCACACATGTATTAATGTTTCCTATTAATAAAATTATAGCATGAAAAATAAACATCTATTATAAACCTGGAATAGCATAATAACCAATTTATTATTGCCTCTCGGGCATATTCCTTTTAGGTTCACTCAATCCTCTCTCTCTCCATCTATGGTGATGATCATGTTGTAGATAATAAAATTATACACAATTTTCATGTTTTAATGGTAACTTTATGGTGGCTACATGTCTTAAAAGAAATAGTTGAAACAAGTACTCCTTTGTGCTGCCAGGTCACCCTTCTAATAAGGCTAGCATTTGGTTATTGTCACACCACACATCATACTTCCCCCTTTTTACCCCTAGATAAAGGATGTTTGGTTGCATTGTGTCACTCAATACATATGCCATTGTCACTCAGCCACCCGTTACCAACATACATCATACTTCTTAATGGAAAACATTCCAAACACTAGTGCGATGATTCATATGGTGTGTGCATTACCACATCTCTCTCATCTACCTCCACTTGGTGGTGTCAATCACCTCATGACATGGATAAAACAAGGCATTTTTATAGACCAAACAATTACATCCATCATAGAATATTTTCAAAGTATAACAAACCATAAAAGATCCAACACAACTATAAATGCATAACAAGTATTATCTCATACCACAGTATCCACCATAGAAATTACATAGATAGATCCATACTCATGCAAGGCACATCATATGGACTTCAACAATGATCATACATAGAGAGACTTGATCAAGTTACCACCACAAAACCATAGTCCAGGGGTGGAATACTCCCCTCTCATCATCGAGAGTGATGAGGAGACATTGGTGAAGGAGGAGAGGCGGCCAGAGGTGATTCTGGTAGCGGTTCCTCCTCCAATCTTCCTCTGGGTGGCGGCCTGCTGGCTCTCTATTACTTGGTTTTTGATCTCCGCCTCCATCCGTCTCGAGAAAGGCCACCAGTGGGTATATATAGATGCTTTTAGGTCAAAACAAAGCGAATGGCGGTGGAATCGACGACATCGGAGTTTCAACGGCTAAGATAGCCCAAGTGGCGTTCCCTGAAGTAAATGCTCTGCCATTTTCAGCTTGTTGGGCCCCTCGGGCCCTAATTTATCTTGCTGTATTCATATGGAAATTATCAAACATCTCCCGTTTACCTAGCTCCATTTCGAGTTCCATGGTTCATGGTATGTCAAAAGCTCCTGTTTTTCTGCCAGACAGAGTTAAAACCAAAAGAGAGGGGATTGTTTATAAAATCCCCAAAATCATTAAGAACATTGGTAATAACTACTAATATGATGCAAATATGTGGGAATTCATATCAACAAACTACAAAGTTCATGTATGCATTTTACATGCATCACTCGGTTATGTAGTTGTGGTGCACATGCCCGATGGGTATGGTGGTGTCGTTGGTCACTCCAGAGAACGGCATGGTTGGCATCAGCCAATCATACGACACTTGCATCTTGGCGAACGTTTCCGTGGAGATAACGTTCAGGCCTACACCATCGTCGATGAGCATCTTGGATATTGCATTGTTGTTGATGGTGGGGGTGCAGATCATGGGTAGGGTTCCCACGTCCATGGTGGAGGTAGGGTGGTCGTTGGCATCGAAGGTGGCGGCGTACTGTGACCATTTGAGATTCGGGGATGGAGTTCCTGGCCGGGCGGCATCGACCTCGTGAGTGAGCTGCTTGAAGTACCTATTGGACGTTGAGGCCTAGGAGCCTCCGAGGATACATTCTATGGCACCCGTCGGCTCCTGGTAGCCCCTTGTGTTCTCTTTAGCCTGGCCCTTCTTCGGGCGCGGTGATGCTGCTACACAACATTGGCCTGGTTACCCTGTTGGTGGGTGCCATGGCCGCCGTGGTTGTTGTTCCAGCGCCCTCCTCCTTGAAGGTCACCGTGTCCATTGCTCCGCTCACCTCCTTGTCTCCCTTTCCTCTGGCTGTTGCGCTGGTCGCGTAGCCTCTTGAGCTCATAGCAATCATCGGTGGGGGTTCCCACGCTTCTTATGGAATATGCAGTACGAGCGGTCGTCATGTTCCCCTTCCCCATCACCCTCACGAGGGCTTTTCTGCTTAGGCTCCGCGATGAGGACAGTGGCAGACTTCCGTTTGGAATCCTTGTTCTTTCTCTTGGAGGAACTGGAGAACTTGGACGTGGCTTATTCCTCGGCGAGGCTGAATATGCGCCTGGCCTCAGCCTTGGCGCACTTCTCCACCATCATGAAGAGCTATGCCATCGTGGTGACGTTTTCCCCTGTATGCCAATTTTCTCCCTCATCCTGACATCATTAACACCTTCATAGAAAGCGGTGATGATGTTGGAGTCAGAGATCTTGGGAATCTTGTCGTGGACCTGGCTGAACCGCTGCAAGAAATTGAAGAGGGTCTTGCCAAGATGTTGGCGCACTTGGAAGAGGCTATAGTAGGCGAGGGGATGCTTGTAAGTTCCTTTGAAGTTGGTGATGAACATCGCGTAGAGGGCGGGCCACAAGACGATGGATTCCTCAGGGTGGTTCATCACCTAGGTGCACGCCGCATCATTTAGACCCATGGAGAACCAGTTTGCCATGACGTGATCGTCGCCTCCCACGACCTTCATGCTCATGGTGTAGATCTGCAAGAACATGCACGGGTTGGCAGTTCCATCATAGCGTGCTGGTATATCCAGGCGGAACTTGTGCGGACAAACCACGTGGTGAAGGTCCTTGGTGAAGGAGAGGTAGTTGTTGCTCTACAGCTCCTTACCACTGGTGAGGGCTTCACGGTTCTGCTGGCCTGCCATGGCGATCTCTTCGGCGATGGGGTTCTATCCTCCCCGAGGGGTCATAGTGACCGCACGAGTGGTCTCTGCAGGTGAGATGATATGGCAGTTGTTGCCAAATGGCAGAGTGGCGGCACTAGGATTGGGGGCGTTGCCAGAACCTGGAGTCGGGCATGAACACATAGCCCCCAATGCCATATCCTTGGACTGAACCCCCTGCCCTTCCTGGGTGGGGACGACGATGTCGAGGAGCTCGGACAGGCGCTCGCACCACTTCTCTTGCCCAGATTCTACCAGCAGGTGGTGCATTAGCTCCTGCACCATGCGCTTGGTAGCTTTCAGCGTGGGTCAGTCAGTCTTGTCGCGTGAGGTCACGACGTGGGAGAGCGACGTGTTGCCGCTGCTCATCTTCCGTCCACGATGTTTGCTCCATGGTGGTGCGGCAGGGAGCGGGCTCCGTCTGAGCCTTGCTTGCCACGTGGCGGAGGGAGTGCTCAGCCTGAGTTTCGTTGAGATCCGACATGACGACGAGGTTAGTGAAAATCCTGGAAGCACACCTCAGCCCCTACCTGGCATGGCAAATGTTGGAGAATGCGTCATGTGAAGGAACAAGGGGTACGACTATCCCTGAGTTCGAGAGGGGTCTGAATCATCTGTTCGGAGCTTCTCAACAACGACGGTGACTGCGGAGCACGCATACTATAGAGAGTACACACAGGGTTTTTTTACCCAGGTTTAGAACCATCGTGAGGAGGTAAAGTCCCTACTCCTACTTGGTTGTATTGCTCGCGGTGTCTCGCGAGGGTACATATGTGGATGAATGTCTAGGGTTTTAGATCCAAGGATCGATCCCTTCTAAGGTAGGGGAATCCCTCCTTTTATAGTGGCATCGGGCCTCTTCCCCCAAATCTTGAGCAGGAAGGGTCACCACACTGCCGCCCATCGAAGTCTTGGTCTACAATGCTTCTTTGCATGGACTAAGTCCTTCCCGTTGGGGGCTCTATGCTCCTTCATAAAGTTAGCTCCGTCAGCATCGTTGGTTGCTGCACGACGCCACCCGTCCCTTCCTTTCACAAAAATGTCAAAGGGTGGCGCACCTAGTGCTAAGGTCATTTGTTTTACTTTGGCACCGGAGGAGCCGGACCGGCTACTCTTTACCGAGGAAGTCCACAAAGTCTTTGTTCCGCTTGTCGGTTTCATCGTCTCTAACACTTTGCTGCAATATTAAGGCATCCTATGTCCTTTGGAGGCCAAGGAACACGGGGGGCTTCCCCTCGCGAGGCGGCCTCTCGGAGGTTAACTAGGCGAGGCCGAGGCTCGAGTCTCATGAGGGCTTAACCTCCCAGCGTTTTTCTCATCAGGCAACACTCTAAGGCATTGCATCCCTTTGAAGGCGATGTGACTCAGGCGATGGTCCCGACGATCGTCGGGTATTGGTACCCCTGTTACCAGGATCCCGACAGTCCCGAGCCTCCCGATGTCCCTCTGGTGCGAAAGATCTTTCCAATATTCATAGAAAAACTATAGGCGTAAGGTTTCTATCATATAAACAAACGATTATAGGTAGGAACTTTGAATCCTAACATGAGGAATTGACAATAATCTCAAAATATGAAGAACTCGTCTAGATAGCCAATGTGAGAGATTCAACCATGGATTTTAGAAAATAAAGCATGGATCGGGTAAGAAACTTACCGATGTGAAGATTCCCCCACTCAAACAAATGAAGTTGGTGAAGAATCGAGGATTCTAGGTGGTTGGGGTTTTGAATTTGAAAGAGAAAGAGAGAGAAAATGAGAGGAAGAAGATGGTTGTTTAGGGTTTCTAGCCAGCCGTCGTCATTTTTGCTAGGTGACGCACTCGGTACGGGTAGGCGGTACCGTTGGATACACGGTTACGGTTTCATGATCGAACTGAGTCTCAATATGGGCGTGTGGTACGAGAGGATCCAGTCGTACCGCAGGTCATTATTCGCTCAGTACCTTGGGAGAAATTTTGTTGTCTTCGTTGAGAATCGGTACGGGCGGACGGTACGGGGCCTTCGGGTCATACCGCAACTTGTTAAAGCTTCTGTATCAAAGATTAATTCCTTGTTTTCTCCAGGGCTTCAGTACGGGCACATAGTACGATCCACTCCGATCGTACTGGATCTCGTTAAAGGTTCAGAACCCCTTCTTCTTCTTCTTCTTCTTCTTCTTCTTCTTTTCTATTCAGTTCTTTCTATCGAAGATTTCTCCCATAAAGGAACTAGGGTCCAACGATCCCTTGTTTCGAGAGGGGTCTGAACATGCGTTCTCAAGGAACCTCAGCGACGGTGGCGATAGCAAATCAAGAACCATGATAGAGAGGTGACACGGGTTTTTTTTACCCAGGTTCGGGACCCTGTGGGGAGGTAAAGCCCCTACTCCTACTTTGTTGTATTTCTCGCTTGGCTTCACGAGGGTACAATGTAGGTTGATTGTCTAGGGTTTAGATCGCAGGGGATCGATCCTTTCTAAGGTAGGAGAAGGGTCCCTTATATAGGACGGTGTCGGGCCTCTTCCCCTAGCCTTTGGGCGGGAAGGGCGTCCATAGTGCCGCCCCTCGAGCTCCCCGTCTCGGAGGCTACTTTACAAGGACTTGGTCCAGCTCGCCTTGCTCCACTCTGTCCTCCTGTAAAGTTTCCTTTGTCGACGTCGCTTGTCTTTATCCGTCGCTCCCTACTTTTTCCCCCTTTCACCAAAACAGAAACTCGGGGAACCTTCCACCATGAGATCACATGTCCTTTCCTTGCGGAAGGAGAGTGGACCAAATCTTGTTTACCGAGGTGGCCGGTGCCACAAAAGCGCTGCACTCCCTATCGAGGCCGCAGTCCATACTCCTTCTAGCGAAGTTACCATCCTACCAGGGCACATTCTGTGTTATCCGAGGCTCGAAGACATAACGTGATGTTGTGGAAGACTCCCTCAAGTGGCTCTACCTCCGGAGGTCCACTCTCTTGCGAGGCGGGTGCCTCGTTATGCATGCATGGTTTGACCACCTCTGGAGGCGATGCTCCCTTGCGAGGATGGCGATGTCTCCGCCACGGGGCTCATCCATCGCGGGGACGTGGAACCCCGGTTGCCAGGGATCCGACAATAGCCCCCAGGTGCTTGGCCTGCATGCATTACCTTGTGGTCTCGAAGGGGCAAGTGGACCTAGACGGTGGATAGGCCCCCGCGCTCGCTTGGTCAACGAGTTCTTAGCATGCTTGAATCTTGGCCGTGAAGTCCAAACATTCGCGCACTCTTGTCCGTGGATTCGGAGTGTACTATTCCCACTTCGGGAGTTGTTCCCGCGACGCGAGGGTGCATGGGGCCTGGTGGTTAATACCGCGTGCACGGTGTAGAAATGCGTCTTTTTGACTAGCACGGTTAAATTGGGGAGCGGCGAAGGAATCTTTTCACTTCCATGCCACCGCTCCCCTCCTTCCTTCCTTCCTTGTGCTTACGTGCCGAAGCTTCATCCCCTCCATGGCGTCCCCGGACCTCCCCTTGCCAAGGTCGCACCCGTGGAGACAAAGGTGGTCACCGAGGAAGCTTCTGCCAGGCGTGGGGGCAGGCGCCCCTGTGGAAGCAGCCGAGGTCGCCATGGGGGATGGGCAGTAGGCCTGGAATTGAGCCCGGACCATCCACCCCTGCTACCGCGGAGTCTCCTGCCCCCACGACTATCAAGATCAAGGACGACCCCGATCCTGCTCGAGTGATCGACTTTGTCGTCATCCTCGGGAACTCCGACTGGTTCGCCCGAGTGAGACTCCCTTTGCAATTTCCCTTGGGGTCATGTGGGACCTCCCTAACGAGGTGTAGTTGTGGCACTCTGGAACGCGTGATAAGTGGAGGGTGAGCATGGAGGCCCTCCCTTTCGATTAGATGTACCTCTGCGATGGCTAGGACCTCTTTCACATCACCCACCGCATCCGGCGTGGCTCCGTGTTGTAGTTTCGCTATGTCGGTGGGGGAACTTCTCCATCATGGTGTTCGACACCTTGCTGTGTCAAGTGGTCTATCTCCCGGTCCTCCGGGTGGACTGATAGATGAAGTTGTTATGGCACCACCAAAGGGGTGTGGCCCTCTACTCGAGGAGGGGTGACACCGTCGTGGCGCCGCCAAGGGGTGTCGTGACCCCCTTCCCACGGGGTAGCAGTGCTATAGTGCTTGATGATCCTTTTTCCTTGTAACTAGGACTTAGGGTGAACTTCTCTGTATGGATCCTTATTCTTCTTGCCTCCCTTGGCACGTTCTCGTGGTTCCTGGAGTTTGTTGCATGTTCATGGCGTAGTGCCTGCTCAACAAGGCCGGTAGTGGCGGCTCGTGACTTCTTTCCACAGGGACGGCCCTCTTGATCCATTGAACATGTCTATCGAAGGGCTAAGTGTCCTGGTATGACGCCCTCGTGAGGCGATGTTTCTAGGATAATGCTTGAGGAGGTGGATCATGAAGACGGTGTTTGTGAGGTGCTGCTGGGCGGACTTCTTTTAGTCGAGGGGCTGGACTGTCGTGCAGGGGGGCTCGACTTGATTAGGCCCGTGAGACTCTTTTGTGCCTCAAGAGGGTAGCCCCATGTTCTTACAGGGAATATCTTAGGCTTTTGGTCCTTAGGCTTCCTAGGCGGTTTGCCATAGCTTCTCGATTGCAGCGAATTTGAGGCAGCTCTCCTAGGGAGAGGCTCCAGCACGCACCCTCGTGGGGGGATCCTGCACTAACTTCTAGGCACTCATTCTTGAGCAGGGGCACGGCCTTGCGAGTCTAGCGGGCGTCGATGTTCCTTGGTCATGCGGGCGAAGGTGCTACGCACCTTTCGAGGGAAGGAGAGAGAGCCCTGACGCAGCTGTCCAGGCATGGGCCCATGTCCGGGGTTGTCTCTCGAGTTGTTTTACAGGTCCCCTGGTGGAGTATTGTAGGGACGGTACCTGGTGTAGCCGAGGCAATCCAATGATGGGTCTTTCAAGCCACAAATAGAGGATTTGGGCGTGTAAGGGCTTTGCCTCGCATGCCTTTCCTGGGTGCCTCCCGAGGGGATGACCATAGCGTGTGACCGCTTGTAGCTGGAGATCTAAAATGCACTTATGCGAAGTTTTGTAAGCGCTAGCAACCGTAGGTGAGGTAACTTACTAACGATTGGGCCTGTAAGTTCAGAGCTTACGCTCTAGGCCCTACGAACTTTGAATGTTGGAGAGGGTGTCTCTAGGGTTGCCCTGTAAGCCTTTCGAGGAGAAAGATGTAGGACTTAGTTCTCTTCCTGCCAGGCCCCGTGTCAAGGGTTTTGTGGGTTTCACATGAGTTTTTTATAAATGTCAGGAGCCGTGGGTGAGGTGACTCGCAGCCGGACCTGGTCCACGAGTTCAGAGCTCGACACTTTAGGTCCTGAGAGAGCTCGGGTTGCGGAGGAACATGGCCTCATGAGCCATCGCTAAAAGATTTTTCTTTTTAAGGTCCAGGAGCATGGGTGAGTTAACTCGTAGCCGGATACAGTCCGTAAGTTCAGACCTCAAACTTTAGGTCCTGGAGAAGCTAACGGAGGAACATGGCCTCGTGAGCCATTGCTGAAACATTTTTCTTTTTAAGGTCCATTAGCGTCGGTGAGGTAACTCGTAGCCGGACCCAGTCCGTAAGTTCAGAGCTCACACTTTAGGTCCTAGACAGGATAACGGAGGAACAAGGCCTCGTGATACATCACTAAAACATTTTATTTTCAAGTTCTGGGAGCGTGGGTGAGGTAACTCGTAGCCTAACCCATTTCATAAGTTTAGAGCTCACACTTTAGGTCCTGGACGGCTAACGCAGGGGAATTATCCCTCACAAGCCGCCCCTTAGACCTTACGAGGAGAGGGCTGTAGGGCAAAAGGCACATACCATTGGGTCTCGATACATGCTACGCGCGAGGGACACAAGAACCAAAGGACATAGGTGAGGTAACTTATGGCCAGATCAAGTCCGTAAGTTCAGAGCTCGGCACTTTAGGCTCTGATGATGTTGAGGAGTGACTGGTGTCGGGTACCATGACCATGCCCCCGCTCGCGTAGTGTATGTGAGGGAAATCAATTAAGTATGGTTTTTAGAGAACGCCTTTCCGAAGGAAAAACCAAATGGCAAGACGTGTGTGGAGCGCAAGATCCAAAAAACTGCTGAGACTGCAAGCTTATTACAGCACCGCCGTGGCTGGCACGGGGTCTCACTAAAGATAAAGTTTCAGAGGATGGGAGGTTCTCGAGGGTCACCTTCAAAAAGTCGTTGAGTCGTGCGCGTTGCTTGGATAGGCTTGTCTGCCTTCCCGCAGTCCTGAGCTCCTGCTCAAACGGTAGCCTAGCTGCCCTCCGGGGGGCTGTCGGTGTTGTCCGCATGTTGGGTGCAGTCCATTGGGAAGTGGGGAGCCTTGGGTCGAGGTAGTTCTCAGGAGCCTCTTCAGCACCCGCGCGACATGGTGAGGGAACCTGGCTCCTCTTGAAGGCTCGGGTGCCGAACGCGCACTGCCCCTCGCAAGGCGGGTACAGCGTGGCTGCCGCCCTCTTGGCTATGGCGCTCTCCTGAGCCACCATCTGCCTCATCCTCATAGAGTCCCCGACTGTAGCATCCCAATTGTCTAACAATTGTAATGCTACTTGGTCTAGTAATATAATGGCTACTTCAAACATATAATTGTTGCATCATCATTATATCATGCTCATGTCATCATGCCACCTTGCATTTGAGCATCATATAAAACCCTTTTTGCTTTGGTTCTTCTCTCATATGCATTGTAAATTGTATTTGCCTCTTGATATTGTATTTGGTTCTTGATATATTGTTTAAATACCCAAGTTGAGTTGGGGGCATATCTCTTATTTAACTCCACCACCTTTCTTGTCATCACCCCATCATTCCACCATTCCACCATATATGAGCATTGCAATTTATTGGTTTTACCTCTAGCTCATGTGGGTTGGGATGGATCCAATTCTATTCTTTTCCACCTGCTCTCATCTTGGCATCATGATGTTTTCACATTAGTGATATATGAGAGCCACATGGCCACCTTTGCATGCCTTGTGAGTGGGACCTTTTCTCCTAGCTTCCATATGGATTATTATGGAATTATGCTCATGTTGGGATATTTTTGGGACTAGTAATCATCTAGTGGAACCTACACACTAGCATGTCCCATTTTATTTCAAACATGGCCATCTCCTTCTCCACATGGGGCATCCTTTCATTTCTTTTGCTTGGCTTTATTCCACCTTTGGAAATGCAAATGAACAATGCCATGTTTAATATTATTGTTTTCACAAGAATAACATGGCATTAAATTAGTTTTGTATGGGCCATGCAAGTACCACCATAATTCTAGTCTTTGAATTGTATTTGAATTTTGGGGTGAACCATCTCATCTCTCATCTATCTCTCCCTCTCTTTTGGCTTGATCTAGTTTAATCTTGCTGAAACCACATCATCACCCACCTCTCCCTCTTTTTGGTCTAGCTTTGGTTTGATCTTGTTCTTGCTTGAGCTTGCCAAAAGGAAATCCCTCTCTCACTCCCTCATCTAACCCTAACCTACCATTCCACTCATCTCTCTTAACCTCCCCCTCTCTCCTAAACCCTAGTCCCTCTCTAATCTAAACCATACACCCCATCTAAACCAAAACCCTAAGCTACCACCCCTCTCTCTCTCGGCCTCTCTCTCTTCTCTCTCCTAGCTGGCCCCACCTGGCCACCCTGGCCCACCTAGCTACCCCAACCCTAGAACCAAACCCTCCCCGAGCCATACCCCTCTCTCCTACCCTAGCTCCAACCCCTAGCTACACGAGCCACCTCTCTCTCTCTAGCTCTCTCTCTCTGCCTGGGGACCCCAGCCGAGCACCACCTCTCGGCCTCACCGACCCCACTTGAAGCCACCACCTGCCACCTGCCTGGTCCGCCCGGCCACAAGCACGTGAGGAGGAGGAGAGAAAGGTGGCACCTGCCACCTTAACCCTACCTGCTCCCACACCTCCCTCTCTCTGCTACCTACCACTATCCCCACAGCTCTCCTCTGTCCCCAGATCCTGACACCTCGCCCTCTTCTCTCCTTCCTCTCCCCCATACCCCCCCATCGCCGGAAAAACCTCGGTCTCCACCGATTCCCCTCTTCCAGCCGTTGGCGCGGTGATCATTGGTGTCGAGGAAGGCCACGCAGTGCTCCAGCATCACCCTGTACGCGTCGTCGCAGAGGAGGAGCACCGAAGCCAAAGGACACCGACGCCAGCGTCCCACCTAAACGCCTCGGCGATGATCACGGCTCCTCGCCCTATCCAACTCCACCAACATCTCCTCGGTGAGCCCCCAAACCCCTGGACATGCTCGCCTCGCTGTCATGCGGCCGGATCCGTAGTTCGTTCGCCGAGCACCCTCGGTGCCGAAGCGGCCGCATCGTCTGCTCGCTTCACGTCGCAGAAACCCTAGCTGGTCGCTGACCGACCCCTAACACCGCCGCTCTAGCCCAACGGCAGCTTCGTAGCGTGAGCCCAGGTCGAAGATCGATCCCCCGCGCGTGCATCGACACAGCCAACGCAGAGAAGAAGAGGAACAGTATGGCTGAGGTCGTTTTGCAGTTTAGCCCTTCCTTTTGTTTTCGCTTAACCCGCGGTACCTCGTGGCCCACCAGTCAGCCGTCGTGGTCTTCTCCCAGAAAACCCCCTGGCTTTTTGTAAACCTTAACCCGCGCTCCAGCCCGGCCCCACCCGTCAGTTCCTGCCCCTCTCGCCGCTGTCACGTGGACCCGCGAGTACTCTGGCCCCACCTGTCACTCTCTGAAATTTGGACTAGCTCATGATGTAAACTTTCTGTCTTGTGTGTCGCCCACCGGTCGGCATATTGCCAGTGTATGGGGCTAACTTCACTCGAGTATAAAAAGTATTTTTTTTCTGTATCTGTTTTAATTCAAATCTTTTCAAATTTAATTCAAATTCAAATTCAAATTTAATATCTATTTTGAAATATCTTTTAAAATATAAATCCAAATTAAACAAATAATATATGTTTTCAAACCAGAAAAATATGAGGAATTCAAATATGCCATTCAAAATATATTTTGGACACTTAAAATTTCAAGTTGATTTAAATTACAATAAAATGCCCTTTCACCTTAAATAATTAATAACTTTTGATTTATAACTCCAAATTTGACAAATAATATGTCTAAAATGATTAGCTCGACGAGACCTTTATGTTTATGCATTCCTTGATCTGATTTGAAGCATGCATCATATAAATATAAAGTATACAGCAACTTAATTGGGGTTAAATTGTGGTCAAAACTCAATAAAATGCTTTATTAATGTATTCCACACCTCACCCATGCCATGCTACTTCTTTGCCATGCAAATTGTGCATCATTCATCATGGCATGATTGTTTGCTTGTCGCATTTAATTCATATGCTTGTGCACTTTATTTATGTTGGCCCTTGTTTGTTTGGTTCTTCTCCGAATAGACGCTGAGCAGGGGATATATCAAGATACCCAGGAGCACTACCCAGATCCTTCTCTCGCTTCAACTGAGCTGCCAGGCAAGCACTACCACATGCTTGCATACATATAGTACCTATTGCCTCTATCTTATTCTTGCATCATTGAGTCGCGATTGCATTAATTTGAATCCCAAGTATTGCATAGCCTTTACTTTTAAACCCAGAAGCTTGTTCCTCCATCCCATGAGCCATTACTACAGAGTTGTTTGAGCCATGCGAGTCGTAGAACAGCATGTGTAGGGTATGTGAGTGTCGAATGGATAACGAGGTACCTAAACAACTTAACCTGAGTAGTAATGGGATAACTAATGAAAGTGGCATCGGTGAGCCATATTCGCTATTTGGTTTTTCAGGCTCACTTGTGTCCCGTAAGACCCCGAGTACTTGATTCCTGTTCCAAGAATATTCGCGCTATCCACATCCGGGAGGCTTATGAACCCCCTGAGCGAGCTTGATTCATTCTTATTTCTTGGGGCCACAAACTAGTTTGAGGTTTTATTTACTATCTGTACTTATGCCATGCTTTCTCGCTTTAATTTAAATTGTGCGAGTCGCACCTTTGTCTTGTTAGGGCCGTGACCCGTTTTTATTTATCGACAAGCCCAGTCACTTCGGGTTCCCGGTCGTTCTGTGGCTCCTAAACCTTGAGGCCGTCTCGGAGTCAGCTAGCTTTGTTACGGGTAGCTCAATGGGATGGCCCCCTGAAATATTTCTGAATCCTGTGATCGCTTTGTCGTGATTGCCTCGTCGGTTTTGATTTGGTTTTTCCGAGGTTGATCGAGTGTGTGTTGCTATTTGTGCACCCTGTGTAAAACTTTCAAAGCCGTGTCGCGGTTATGGACGACTTGGAGCACAGTTTCTCGATCATAGACAAGCATAACTAAAGTACCGCTTTTAATTTGACTAGACTAGGTACCTGACTAGTAAATAGTACAACACTCATGGAATGGATAATAAAACTGCCAACGGATGGGGGGGTTGTTCGTCCGCTTCCTCGTCGGTAAGCGAGGAGGAGGATGGATCTGTGGACATTACCATTATAACTATTGTTATTAATTCATGGACATCCGTCTATCTTTGGTTGGGCGGATGGTTAGCGAGTATCTCTAGAACTGTTAGGGTTTATCTTTTGCTGCAATTGCGTCTCCCCATGTTGTGTCCCCTTTAGCGGCATAAAGACTTGCTGAGTACCCCTAGGGTCTCACACGATAAATTATTGGTTCAGATGAACAGGTACATTATAAGATGGATCTTTGGGTGGAAGAGATGGACGATGTGACGCGATCATTCGGTGTAGAGATTCCGAGAACGGGGATCCGTGAGATCTGTGGGCGGGATCTGCTTATTTATGGGGCATCTTATGCCGATTTGCCTCTTATCCGTACTCGGATTTTGTCTTCCGCTTCTGCCTGATACTCTGATGTTTGATGTATGAGGAGATATCCTAAACTATTATATCTATCTAGGATATTTGGATCTTGCTGTATGGCGTTGCTATATTTCCTTTCTTTTTAGATGGAATGGCTCTGATGTACTATTGTATGGTGGCTTGCATACATACTCATTTGTGTATGTAGTTGATCCCTTCGCCTGCCGATTACGCCTCCCGTTCTTGTCCCGATGTTTGGAAATGGTTGGGACGGCCTAAAGGTCTACCTGTGAGTGGCATTTGGGCCCCACCGTACTATTTCAACCATTTCTGCTCATCCAGGCTTGTAACTAGGAGCGTAATTCACCGAGGTAGTTACACCGACATAATCGAATGCGTCCATGTCCTCGGGGTAGGCAGTGGCCGCTATTTTGTAGGCATGCTCGAGGGAGCGCAGGGCCTCCACCTCATCACAGCGGATCGTGATGGTTTCGCCGTTGCCTTCAGCCATCTTGAGGACATTGTAGGCGTGATGGGTGGCTGCCATGAACTTGGCCAGCACAGGGTAGCCGAGGATGACGTTGTACGAGAGTTTGATGTGAGCCACGTCAAAGTCAACGAGCTCGGTGTAGTAGTTGTCACATGTCCCGAATGTGACGAAGAGGCGCACCTTCCCGGTAGGTATGGTGGTTCCATCTGTCACCCCGGAGAATGGCATGGTCGGCATCAGCCTATCGCAGGGCACCTACAGCTGGGCGAATGCCTCGGTGGATATCACGCTCAAGATGGCTCCTCCATCGATGAGAGTCTTCGCGACAGCGATGTTGTTGATGGTGGGGGTGCAGATCATGGGGAGAGTTCCCACGGGCCTGGTGGAAATGGGGTGGTCACGAGCGTCAAAGGTGATGGGGTACTGAGACCACCTCGCGAGTGAGCAACTTGAAGTGCCGGTTGGACACCGGGGCCTGGGAACCGCCAATAATGCAGGAGACGGCCCCTTGCGGTATCTGGTAGCCCAGGGTCCTCGGTATGGCCCTTTTCTAGCTGTGGGGGATCTTATGCACGGCGTTGGCCTGATGTCCCTCCTGGGGTGCGTCACGGCCTTCGGAGTTGTTGTTCTAGCACTCGCCTCCATGGTGTCCTCCTCTTGCCTCCTCGCGCTCGCCACCGGACCTTCCCCTTCTCTGGTTGTTGCGCATGTCGTGGAGCTTATTAAGATCGTAGCAGTCGTCAGTGGGGTGTCTGCTCCTCTTGTAGAAGTGGCAGTATGTGTTGTAATCCTGCTCCCCTTTGCCGCGCTCCTCGCGAGGGCTCTTTTGGTCGGTTCTATAGCCAGGATGACGGCAGTCTTGCGCTTGGAGTCTTTGTCCTTACTCTTGGATGAGCTCGATGCCTTGGGGGTGATCTCTTCCTTGGTGAGGCCGAACATCTGCCTCGCCTCCACCTTGGCGCACTTCTCAGCCATGACAAAGATCTCGACAGTCGTGGTGAGGTTCTCGCCGGGATGCTGATCTTCTCCCTCATCTTGATGTCCTTGACGCCCTCAGAGAAGGCGGTGATGGCGTTGGAGTCCGAGATCTTTGGGATCTTATTGCGGACTCGGTTGAACCTCTGTAGGAACTTGAAGAGGGTCTCTCCAGGTTGCTGGCACACTTAGCGAAGGTCGAAGTACGTGAGTGGGAGTTCGTAGTTGAAGTTCGTGATGAATAGAGTGTTGGATATTTGCCCAGGAGGCAATAATAAAGTGGTTATTATCATATTTTCGTGTTTATGATAAATGTTTACATCCCATGCTATGATTGTATTAACTCGAAACATTAATACTTGTGTGTTTTGTAAACAAAATAGAGTCCCTAGTAAGCCTCTTGTTAAACTAGCTTGTTGATTAATAGATGATCATGGTTTCCTGATCATGGACATTAGATGTTATTAATAGAAAGATCATGTCATTAGGAGAATGATATGATGGACACACTCCTATACTTAAGCATAGCGTAAGATCAAATCATTTAGAGTTTGTTTGCTACAAGCTTTCAAATACATAGTAACCTAATCCTTCGACCATGATATCATGTTAATCACCATCACTGGATGGATGCTTTGATGACATCAAACACCACTTTGTAACTGGGTGGTTATAAAGGTGGCATTAGGTATTCTGAAAGTATGTGTTCAGGCACATGGATCAAGAGTGGGATTTGTCCATCCATATGATGGATAGATATACTCTGGGCCCTCTAGGTGGAATGTCATCCAATTGGCTTGCAAGCATGTGACTTGGTCACAAGGGATGTCATATCACAGAACGAGTAAAGAGTACTTATCGGTAACGAGGTTGAACTAGGTTTAGAGATACCGACAATCAAACCTTGGATAAGTAAAGTATCATGCGACAAACGGAATCGGTATCGTATGTAAATGGTTCATTCGATCACGAAGTCATCGTAGAAATATGTGTGAGCGATTATGGATTTCCATATCCCACTAATGGTTATTGATCGGAGAGGTGTCTCGATCATGTCTGCATAGTTCATGAATCGTAGGGAGACACACTTAAGGATTCGATGTTCTTTAGTAGATATGGAATATTAGTTGGAGACCGAATGTTGTTCGGAGTCTCGGATTGGATCCAGGACATCATGAGGAGATCCGGAATGGTCTGGAATATGATTCATATAAGAAAATTCAATTTCCGAGGTTCGGAAATGTTTTCGGTGTTTTGACCAGAAGCTTCTAGAATATTCTGGAAGTTCCACCACCCTGGGAGGGGGTACTTGGAATGCACCATACTCTAATGGTCTAAGAGCATGGAACCCTAGGTCAAGTCATCCAAGGACAAGGAGGAGAGACACAAACTCTAGTTTGAATAGTCAAATCCTTGTTTGAAAAGTCAAATCCTAGTTTGAAAGTCAAAGTCCTAGTGGAGGAAGGAAAGGAAACCTTGAGGGAAAACATTTCCCTTTCCCTCTCTATTGCCGCTGGCCATGAGGAGTTGGGGGTGGACTCGGCCAGGGTTGGGAACACTGGTCGCCGCCCCTCCACCCATATAAGGAGGGGTGGGGGAACCCGCTACTCCCACACACAAACCCTAGCCGCCGGCACCTCCCCTCCCTCCTTCATATAGCTGCTTCGGCTTAGGCGAAGCCCTGCAGTAATATCTTCTCCAACACCACCACACTATCGTGCTATTGGGATTCCGTGGAGATCTACAAACCTCCACTGCCCTGCTGGAACAAGGGAGAGGAAGGTCTTCATCGACTATCGTACGTGTGACCGACTGTGGAAGTGTTACCGGAACATGGAGCCGGAAGGATCTTCTACACGATCTTGAGATCAGCAAGTGATCGATTACATCAACCACGATAATACGATCTAGTTAAACGCTTTGGATCGATGAGGGTTAGTTCTCTACAAACTCGTTGCACCGATCTTGTAGATTAGATCTTGGCTTTTTGTGTGTTCCCGTGATAGAAATTTTTTGTTGCACCGATCTCGTAAATTAGATCTTGGCTTTTTGTGTGTTCCCGTGATAGAAATTTTTTGTTGCATCGATCTCGTAGATTAGATCTTGGCTGCGAACCCTACAGTGGTATCAGAGCCGAATCTATGCGTAGATCTGTTGCACGAGTAGAACACAATGGCTTTATGGGCGTTGGTGCTTTTGTTGTTGCTTGCTTTTTGTGTACTTTGCATCTTGCGGGATGATGGGATGAAGAGGCCCGGGCTAACCTTACATGTTATCATACATGAGACTTTCTCCACACTCAACGTGCAACTTGCATTGCACAAGTGGTTTTGCGGGTGTCTATCTCTCCCACCATAATGAAGATTCAATTTACAACGGGCACTTGACAATACTTGTATCAATTGTGGTTCATGTTCGTAAGTTAGAACGGTTCTTATTCGAAAGCCCCAGCCACGTAAAACATGCAAAGAAAATTAGAGACGTCTAACTTGTTTTTGCAGGGCTGAAGAAAATTAGACGCGTCGGGGACGAAGGCACGCACCGGTGTTGCCAATACCGGGCACGCAAGGGCAGGGATGAAGATGTAGAAGGCGACGAAACCAAAGATGGCCTGGAGTGGTCATGTTGGACACCTAGATTGGCGCGGCGGCAGTACTCGAAGTTGGCGAAGAAGAATCCGGTGTGACGAAGACCATGCGCAGATGTAGGCGACCCGCACCATGGGAGGTGGCGCAGAGATAGCCCGGGGCGTCGATGCGCGGGAACAACGGTGTAGACTGCGTGCAGCAATGCTATGACCCGATGGGACGGCATAACTTCATGGTGCGAGTCGATGCAGCGGCTGGAGCCACCAGGGCGTACACGGTTGTGAGGCGCGTTTGCAGCCGGTTGAAGAGGACCAAGGCGGCGGCGCTGCGGCCCAAAGGGGCACCGCAGCGACAGCCCGTAGCTCCAACGGTGGTAGGCGTGTGCTTGAAGATGTGCTTGGCATAGACGGGCGCGAGATCGGTTGATCAGACCGACGGTACGCCGTATGCGCCATGGCATGGACGACACGTAGATCGGAGTCAATGGCGGCATTGTCGGTGAAGTCCCGGGCTATGAAGATGAAGACGATCTGAGGGAGACGGCCGGATCAGCCTACCGAGGAAGGCGTAGCAGCCGGCCGAGGTGCGCGGCAGCCTACCGTGAGGCTACGACAGCATACAGAGGATGGGTGCGGTGTCGGTCGTCGATGCCGATAGTCGGAGTAAAGGCGTGGTGATGACGATGACGGTGGATAACTCAATCCGATCTATGATTGGTAAACCAAAAAAGAAGACCGGCCAAACGACCGGCAAAGAGAAAAACTGATCTAGAGATCGGAAAAGACCCACCAAGGCAGCCGATCACAGATCGACGGACGAACACTGCGACAGATCGCACGGCCCCGACGGAGATCATGAAGATCGATCCCCAAGGGCAGCGCGGTGAAAGCACGCAGCTAGGGTTTAGACCGGTTAGGCTGATGCCATGAAAGAGTATGCATTTGGCGGAATATGATGGATGTATTATTAAGTCATATAGGCGAGTATATATAGATTTACAGAGGATCATCTTGAAGTACGAGTCAAGTTAGGACTGTACGTAAACAGATGTTAACTCTATCTGAACTATTACAACAACCGTATATACCTAATACTTTAACAATAAGACTCGATTTAAGTAGTGTTTAGTGTTTTGGGTTTGTGATTAAAAGCAAACCGTAATCCATCACAACGATGACACAGGCTCAGAACGATGCTATGTCTGATTTGACTTAAATAACCTGTTATGGTGCATGTAAAAAAGATAAAAGTCCATAACAAACCTTGAATTCGTAGAGGCTGGCTAAATGGAACACTGAACTCGTAATCCCTGGATTCAGCACACTCAATTACGTGATCCTAGTTCAATTTGAACCCCGCTTCGGATGCCAAACAGGGATTGTCGAGGTGCCAGGACTGGAGAGAGGGAGAAGGCAGTAGAAATGCCCCTTTCGCGGCCCATTCCCTCCCTCCCGGCCCAGGCCCAGTAGTTAGCCCATTCCGCGCTGCCTAGTACTTAGCCCATTCATGCCCAGTAGGTAGTCCATTCCGTAGCTCTCGAGGCGTCCCCTGGCCTCCTCGTCTTCTCCTCCCCTGCTCCAGCGACGGACATGGCGACTAGAGATTGATCGGCTCCACGGTGACGATCTTGACGGCGCGAACATCGGCGACGGTGGCGGTATGTTTTCTACAGCATTCTCCTCCACTTAACCATCTGAAAGTATCATTTGGGTTGAGATTGGTCGGGCTCATCATAGTCTTGCTGTGGTTTTTTGGTGATGGTAAAGTTAGGGTTTTTTGGTGATTTTTTGATGTTTTTGCTTCACAATAGCAGTAGATAGTGATGGATTGTTGTGCGTTTGCAGTTTAATCATGGACCCATCCGAGATTCTGACAGTGAGATTTCATATGGGAGGCGAGTTTGTGCGCGTCGGTAGGCAGTTGGAATATGTGGGCGGCGATGATGATCTGTCAGAAATTGAGAGGGATAAGATCTCATTGCAAGAGGTCAAAGGCTTTTTGAAAGATCATATGGTTGTTAAGGAATCCATGAAGTTGTATTTTCTCATTCCTGGCAAAGATCTTGAAGATGGACTGATGTTTTTGGTCAGTGATGCGCTGTACGCAAATGGCGAGTACACGATGTTGGAGGATAGAAGTCTATGTGGAGTACCATGGGGAGGAGGGACGGTGTGGATAGCAGCGGTGGTAGTGATTTTGAGGATGAGATTATGCGTTAAGTGATGATGAGCATGCCATCATTACTCACGACAATGCAAACAAGATGACATTATCCCTGCAGAACCTGCTGAAAGTGATGATGAGGTTGTTGTTATTCAAGAAGTTCTAGTAACTGATAACAAAGGTGTCATAAGTCAAGTGTTGCATAGTCTAGTGAAGATTAGTAGTGCAAGGAGGAGTCAAGATCCAGTCCCAATCAATATTGTGTCGGCTAGTGGTGAAGATTCAGTTAGTGACTCTGATGATGACACTGAATATGTGGCACACAGTGAAGATAGTGGTGAAGAATCAGAAGTGAGAGAGTTAAGGAAGCATGCCAGAAAATTCAAGAAAAGAATGAGAGATAGCAAGAGTTGGATTGGGAGAGATACAACTGATGCAGTTCCTATTGACCTTGTTGCAAATATGGAGGATCAGATAGGAGAAGAGGAGAAAGATTGGAACTATGATAGCTTTGATGAAGATTTCTCTTATGATGAAGATTCAGATGGCAATGTAGTGAGGACGAAGAGCAAGTATCCTAGGTTCAACAATGCTACTGACATTCCACACTTTGAGCTCTCAATGGTTTTCAGAAGCAAGAATCAGCTATGCAAAGCAATTAAGAGGTATGGCCTTGTGACAAAAAGGAGTATTTCCTTTGTGAAATCAGAGGTAGACAGAGTAAGGGTCAAGTGTGATTGGCCTGGATGCCCTTGGCTAATGTATGCAGGGAAGACATCAAGGACCAGCAGATTTCAAATCATCACATTCAATGATCAACATCAGTGTGCACAAAACAGAGAAAACAGGCTGGTCACTGCAAAGGTTATTGCCCAAAGGTATGAACAATTTATTCTGGGAAATCATATGTGGAAGATTGAGAGCATGAAAGCCACTGTCCTCCAAGATATGTTTTCTGATGTGTCAACCTCCAAGTGTAAGCATGCAAAAAAACTTGGCATGGACAGACTGATGTGTGGCATGAGAAATGAATACACAAGAGTGTTTGATTATCAGCTAGAGCTCCTTAGAAGCATCCCAGGAAGTACAGTTGCAATATGTTTGGATCCAAGTATCAGGGATCAACATATATTTTAGAGCATGTATGTTTGTTTTGGTGCATTGAAGAAAGGTTTCAAGGCTGGGTGTAGGAAAGTTATAGGTTTAGATGGTTGCTTCTTTAAAGAAGCTGTGAAAGGTGAACTACTGTGTGCTATATCTAGAGATGCCAATAATCAAATGTATCCAGTGGCATGGGCTGTAGTTGAGCAAGAAACAAATGAAAGTTGGAAATGGTTTGTTGGTCTGTTAATTAAAGATCTGGACATCAACAACAATGGAGCTGGCTGGGTATTTATATCTGACCAACAAAAGGGCCTGATTAATGCAATAAAGGATTACCTGCCAAATGCTGAGCATAGGATGTGTGCTAGACATATCTATGCCAACTGGAGGAAGAAGCACAGGGCACATGAGTGGCAGAAGAAATTTTGGGCAGTAGCTAAAGCAGCCAACCAACAGGATTTTAACTATTATAAAGCTAAGCTAGCTCAGGAAACTCCAGAAGGTGCCCAAGATATCATGAAAAATGCTCCACAACATTGGGCAAGGGCCTATTTTCCTGTTGGTTCCAACTGTGAGTCTGTTGACAATAACTTATGTGAAAGCTTCAACCATTCCATTATTGATGCCAGATTTTATCCTATAATATCAATGCAAGAAAAGATAAGGTACAACTTCTTTATTTACTTTCAGTTAGTGGCATTCCTTTATTTACTTTCAGTTAGTGGCATTCCTTTATTTACTTTCTGTTAGTGACAATAACATGAGCATGTCTGTAAATAGGAAGAAGATTTTCAGCAGAATTCAACAACAAAGGGCCAAAGGTGAAGCATTTCATGGAAGGATTTGCCCATGCATCTTTAAGAAGTTGAAGGCAGCCATATCCAGGACACAGTTCATGTAAGTGTTATGGAATGGCAAGGATGGTTTTGAGGTGAAGTTGTTGACTGGAAGGAAGAGGCAATACATAGTCAGTCTAGCCAATAGGACATGCTCATGTGGGTACTTTCAACTAGCTGGCATACCTTTCTCTCATGCTATTACAACAATATACAAGTGTTCTAAGCAAGTTGAAGATTATATTGCTCCATGCTACTCTGTAGAAGTGTTCAAACAGATTTATGAGCATTGTTTGGAACCAGTGGAGGGTGAGGAGATGTGGCCTATCTCTCAGAATCCTAGGCCACAAGCACCTAGCTTTGTTAGGATGCCAGGAAGGCCTAAAAAGAATGCTAGAAGGAGGGAAGAAACTGATAAACCTAAAGGAAAAAACTGAGCAAACATGGCACTGTAATTGTGTGTTCACTCTGTAAAACTGCAGGTCACAACAAATCTTCATGCAAGAAGAATCATGGGAGAGGAAAAAGGAAGAATGCACATCTAGAGAAGGAAACCAAGAAAAGGAAGGTATAATGTTCTGCACTTAAATATGTTCTGCACTTAAATAATCATTGTTCACTATGCACCTAAATATTCATTGTGTGTTCACTCTGTAAAACAGCAACCTACATCTGCAACTGGAGGTAGTAGCTCTCAGCCTAGTGCACAACTAACTGCAGCAAATCCATCCATTCCTAAGGCAACCAAATTCAAGCCTCCAAGGACATCTACATCCAATGCTCAAGATGTTGTTGGGGCTTCATCTTCCAATGCTCAACCTCAAGTGAGAGGAAGACCACACAAGAGGGGAAGAGCAGCATCTTCCATGCCCTTGTTCTCCTATTTCAATTGCAGTGGCAATTATTGAGTTGTACTAGTTAAAATGGTAGACTTTATGCCATTTCTTTTGTGGTGATGAGATGAACTCATTGTGAAAGTTTGAGTGATGTCCAGAGTTAAACTCATTCTGAGAGTTTGAGTGCTTTCTAGATAAATTCATTTCTTTTGGTGATCTCTAGTTGAACTTAATTGTGCCATTCTAAGAGTTTGATCTATTACTTACTGTCATTTTCATACACTGTATTTAACTGAGAATGGTTGTTTTGCACAAGCAACCTACTTACTGTCATTTTCATACATTGTTCCATAATCAAACAAGTAAATCTCCAAGTAAATGCCAGATTTCATCTCACAGTAAATAGAAATGATAGATTCCATTGCACATGTCTTCATTACAAGCACTGATAACCAACAGAGAAATGCCAAGTTTCATTGCACACTACACAGACAGAAATAACAGACAGACACCTCATTGCTGAACCCACTGCATCAACATCTTTCCTACCACTAAACCTACTGCAAACACAACACATAGAAACAATACATTCTCATATTTGTTCTTCATGGCCAGAAACTCCTCATTCCTCTCTCTCTCAGCTTATCTTCTAGAGCCTGAACATAAGCAGCTTCAGGAGCCTGAACATGAGCTTCAGGAGCCTGAACAGAGCCTGCTTCTTCAGTCACAGGCAGCACATTTCCTTCACCACGAAGCTTCCACACTTCATCACGCAGATCACCTATCAAATCACTCCAGAACCTTGGTAATGGAGCATCGTGCCACTCCACATATCCACACCCTCTTTCATTCTGGCCAAATTTTCAATCAGAGATGCATTGACGCAAGAAATTACATGGCGAGGCGAACAGAGCAAATTAGCAAGAAATTGAACTCACCATTGCATTGACGCAGACGTAGTACCTTCTTCCTGGGTTCTGAAGACTCCAGGAGATCCATCGCGGAGCCTTTCTTGGCGGATTACACTAACACAGCTTTGCCGGCTCGTACCCCATCGGGTTCTCTCGATAGACCACTGGAGACCTCGATTCAACCCCTCTCCTTCTTCCGGCGGCTCGTCGGAAGCCAGGCGCAGAAGAATCACCCGACGAGCTCATCTCCCTAAACTCCACCGCCGCCAATCCCCCTACGCGCGACGATGAACCCTAACTTTGTTCCCCAATCTCTCTTTCCCTCATCGAGCGTGTACTGGTTCGACCGCTTCGTGCGGTTAAGTGACTCTCTCAGCTGGCCCACAACTGACAAATATCCTGGCCACGTCACCAATTCCCAGCCTAATCCGAAGCGGGGTTCAAATTGAACCGGGATCACGTAATTGAGTGTGCTGATTTCATGGATTACGAGTTCAGTGTTCCATTTAGCCAGCCTCTACGAATTCAAGGTTTGTTATGGACTTTTCTCTGTAAAAAACCTACAGCCGATCCACATATAGCTTGCTAACTCGATGCTAAACTCCCAGACATCGCCATCAGACGTCCCAGTCAAAATATTCTTCATAGTATCAACTCTGAGCTCAGATTTCAGAGCTTCGCAGGGTAAGAATCTCGTTAGCCACGGTACAGTATTAGCAACAAATGCCGCCAAGACAGACGGAGTGGTTGGACGCTTGGGTTCTTCCTTATGACCATGACATTCCAACAGATACCTATAACTAACTTCTGAGTACTGACAACCTCACCCACTGGAACTGAATGGCACCTTATGGCAGCCACCTGGCCAAAACCTTAAAGAATTCCCTGTGTAAGAAATGCCTTTATGCCATCCAATTAACTCCATTTATGTGTAATTAAGCACCTGATGCTGGAACAAAGCTATCAAAAAACAGGCTGGAGGAATTAAAAGTATTAAACCCACATAACTTCTACCAGATGCACATTGATTTAACAATAATATGCAACTAAAGATGTGTCTGTCATTCTTTGGTTTTTGCAAACAACTCTTGTTTGGCATGTTAGCACTGTCCAACTTATACCCTGTCTCAAATTATTTATTTATGCCACAGTTTTCAGAAGTGAAAGCAAACCCGAAAGATCAGGTACATGTTACCACAACACCTTGCTTCATGATGATAGAGAGAGCAGACAAGCATATGAAACAAACATTAACAATGTACATAGTAATAAGTACAGACACTTTGGTCATATAAAGCAGAGCACATCATGAAGACATTATTATTATTCCAAGAGGGCAAGCTCCCATTCTCATGTATCTTCATGTAGAATACTCACAACAGTAGACCACAAGCTTTAACACACTTAAGATTTATTAATAAACTTGTACTAACAGCACTCATTCCCTGAAGAATAATTTACATGGACCAACTTCCTAACCACCGCAGCAAAATACCTTGAGTTGAATATGAAACAACCAAGAATATGTTTTTGTTACATCCAAGCAGAGAAAGAATCTATGGGGCAGAGGCTTCGCCAGGGATCTCACTCATGAGCTATACATACATATATACCAATATTATCAAAATATCGAACACAAACAGTAGGTGTGCAAGCAACTTAGGTGATTTCTATGGATAATGGAAGTTTTACTCCCTATGTGGTGTATTGCAAAAACAAAGTAGCCCCACTCAGCTGCTAACTAATGGTCTTACGAATGATCGTCGCCACCAGATCTGGAAGGCCTTCATAAGGTTTGGACATTCGCGGCCTTGCCGACCAAAAGCCTCAAACCAGTCCAAGAACAATGCCTGCTGCTGCATCAGTGCGAGTGTCAACAGAGATTGCCCGATTCCTTCCTCCAGTGTTGTCATGTTGAGACCCTTGGGACACCTCCTCAGCCAACCGAAATCTACCAGCATTGGCCCAAACCAGGCCTGAAAGAAGCTGAGCTTTTTCTCCCCATTACAGTGGAGCTTCCCACTCCCCATGGCGATAAAAATTGTGGCAGAGATACGGCTGAGCTCGTAGCGTACCATTGGTGATACCCGTTTGTGCATAGTAGCAAGGGTCTTCTGGTTGGCCCATAAATCGACAAATTCCTCTCCCATCTGCCTGTCTATCAGAATCTGCAACAACCAGTTGAGGTCCTCAACTTGCTTGTATATTCCCTCAAGTGGTCCTTTTCCAACAGAAATGGTTGTTTGGTCAGCAGGGCTCAGGTCAGAGGCTTCTTTGAATAATTCCACCATACAGTTCAGGCAAGAATGACAGGTACGGTAAATACTCGTCTTGTCCAGCTCTTTATCGCACTTTACGTAGATGGGAGTCCTGGATAAGATACTATCGACAAGAGTTCGTAGCTCTTTCCGAGCATTATTGTTGGTCCCCTTTGTGATGGACTGTATGAGTTCAAATACCAGCTCTGAAGATGAGGTGGAATTTTGTGGCTGTAACCTTGATAGCAAATCTTGTGAAGCTGCTTCATTGGAAGAATGCCGAGAAAGCAAGCTCTTAATTTTCTCCTCTTCTGGTTCATTCCATGGAACAGCCTCGAGATATTTTAGACAGTAGTTAACTCCTCTGTCAAACATAAGTGCGAAGGATACCTGAGAAATTCATTCACACATAAATAAAAACATGTTGGGAGCAAGATAAAAAAGATTTATTACAGAGACAAATATCAACCATACACATGGAAGTAGTAAACATAATGCAATAACATGGATTTCTATGTACAAAACTAGACCTTACAGTATAAATTATAGTCTATGTTCGCTCATGTTGTGCATTTATTAGCCCTTTTGAATATCATATGGCATTATGGATGTATCTCCAAAGTACATCAACAACACTTGAGCACCATGATTATTGGTGCAAGCCTATGATTGCACTGAGAAGACATCTATGAGCAGCATGATACATCACTTTGACCCTTGGTCGATGCCACAAAAAGTGGAGGGTCTAAACTCCGTCATATAACAGTGAAAATCCTGACTTCCAACTGCATCGACTCTTGCACTTTCTAAGCATGGTACCTTTAGCTTCTAGTTTCACGATTCCAACACTATCATGTCTTCACTACGTGAAACTACAAACTTAAGGACATGTGCGCGTTACCGTAGCGAAAGTATTGTAACTGGTGTGAATTCGTCTAGAGAAAGTGTCAGCTGATTCTGTTATCTGGCCCCCACAACAACTAGTTATGTTTACTCTTTTACACTCCAAAGTGGATTTATAAGATATATCGTGCTAAGGCCTTGGTTAAGTGAGAACCAACCATTTCTACAAGTTCAAGTACCAACAACCAAATTAACACGCGTTGAAACATAATTCATTGCTCTCACTCATCAGGTTAAACAGTACTCCGTCCGATCCATAATAAGTGTTGCTAATTTAGTATAACTTTGTACTAAATCAGCGACACTTATTATGAATCAGACGGAGTATTATTTTTCTTAGTTGGTGTGCATTAATTACAAATAACTATAGAGTAGTGACAAGGTTTTTGAGTCGCTAGTCGTTTTCTCAAAATCAGGGCGACTCGCGACTATTCAGCGACTTATAGAGACTATACAATGACTTTGGTCGACTAATCGCCAAGCCGGAGGGCTGGCTACTCGACTTGGCCCAGCGACTCAAAAACCTTGGAGTAGTCTCGCACTCTTAATGTCTTAAACCAGGTCCAAAAAATAAAAGTAAAGTTTTGGTAAGATCCTTTAACGATCACGTTCATATTATCAATCGCGCAAGTAATACAAATTTTATCTTCGATGGAGCAGATACGAAAACACTAACAGACTAGAAAGAAAAGCAGTTAACAGCTTACCACACATAATAACTAAGAAATTACAGGATTGCGAAACAGTTAAATTCAGAAAATACAATAAGTTCATTAAGAAATTAAATTCATTTTTATTAGAATCCCAATGCATATAAAAAGAATGTAAAATATGTGAAAATATAATGTATGAAGATTTTTTCTAAACCCAAATATGCTAAGAATGTTTGAGAAGGGGAAGAAACCCAGCCTCTGCATCAGTAGATGCACACAGTCAACTTTATTGAAATGGTCTTAAGTAAGCTCAATGAACCCACAGTAACAAACTAAAGGAAACATGAAACATGACAGTCAATCATAAAATTAAGCAAGCATGTAGCTGAAAAAATAAATTTGATAATGACCTTTCATTGTAACCGGAGTGGAATATCACGAATACCCCGCACATTGAAGTGTTTTTTTCGTGAAAACGCAAAAGGCTTTGTGTTTCCAGCATTGATAGAAAATAAGTATATGTTACAAGTCCTAGAGAGGACCAACACCACCATACAACTCAACGCACATTGAAGTGTTGGAACTACTTGCTATCCTACCAATTTAGTTGCAATCGTTCTTAGCTTGTGGTGTTCCCCGGACTTGGGCATTTCATAAACGAAATATAACTACAATCAAGACTCAAGGAACAAAGTCCGCACACAAATCAATGCCTACAATCATTCCAAAGTTGGGGCACATCATGGGCAAGAGATAATTAACAATCAACCATCCCCTCAAAGAAACAAAAAGTAGACGCGTTAATGCTATCAGAGAGCTCACCTCGAGCAGGCTAATGGCGCGCTCCACGCCGCCGCGCGCGAGCCGCCTCATCGCGTTAAGCTCTCCATCTTCTTCCAACATCATCTCCACAACCTCCCTGACCGCCCACACCTCCACTTTTCCTTCCACGGCCACCTCGCCGCAGCTGCCACCTCCTTCCCGAAGAACTTTGTCGACCACCCTACTTTCTCTACGCACCCTCTCCGCCTCATCTACCTCCAAGATTAATCCCTTGGCCACCAGCCTGAGTCGCAGAGTACCCTTTGGCCTCTCCACCGCCGGTGGTGGGGGCGGCGGGGGCAGGGGAGGCAGGGGGTACTCACTGACAGACGACAACCTCGCGGAAGGGCAAGCCGACGTGGCATCGTTATATAGGTCATCGATTGGGGAGACGCGGCCCGGGGAGCGTATGCGGCGGGATAGCGGGGCGGCCGGCTTGGTTCGCGGTGGCGCGGGAACGGGGCTCCGGCCGGTAGAGTTGAGGGGATCGAGTCCGAAGGAGCAGCACCAAGGCTGGCGTGGAGGAGGTGGACGACGGCGGCTCCGTCGGCGGTGCGCCTTCGCCGGCGATGTGCTCGTCGTCGGCATTGGGCGCGGTCGCTGGCTCTTGGCTTTTGGGTTGGCGTCTCGGAGGAGTGAGCATATACTATGGCCGACTTCTACTCAGCTTATTGAATCAGTTTCTAGGCTCAGAATCACACAAGCTCAAAAGAATATGGCCGACTTCTTTTCAGCTTATTGAACAGATTCTAGGCCTAGAATCACACAAGCTCAAAAGAATAGATCTGATTCTATTCAGCTTTTTTCCACCGCGAATCTCAGTTTACACGTAAAGTGAGAATCGGCCTGAGACCTGCTTTTGGGATAGATTCCCGAGCTTCAGCGCGATGAAATGAACCGGTAAAACGAGATGCCCCCATGGCTGCATGTATTTACAAATAAATGCCACCGTTTGGCCCAGCCGCCACCCATTCACATTCACGTCCTGCCCGCGCACGTACTGTGTCAACTGCAAGCCCACGTACATAACACGATCCCTCCTCATCCTTCACTCACACGCACACGTGATGTCATGATAGATTTGAGATCGATGGATGCAGTAAAATGCGCTAATTTTATGAAACAAATAGTTATGATTAATAGCTAATTATATTTAATTTCTGACGCTCAATTTTATCAAGATTCGTATATATCTACTTAAATATTTAGACTAGATGTATTCATATTTAGACAAAATTAAGGCTATTATTCACTCATTTGGATAACATATGAATTCTAGGGCGTTACAGACATTTCACACTCAACATATTAAACAAGCCAAATGTTTAAAAGCTAAAAAGAATGGATGAAACCAGATTCTGTGAGATTCTTCCCACCACAGCTTCTGTCCACAATCTTCTAAAAGTCAGCTTCTCTAAAATCATAAGCTGAAAAGAAGTCGGCCATATGTAGGTGTGTGAGCAGTGAGCAGTGTGGGGAGTTTATGTGGAGAATTTCTTAGGTTGCATCGCCAAGCAAATCTGGTTAACTGGCCGGGCTTTTGGGCTGGCCCGCAACGCAGCACGCAGAAAAAGCATGAAACGGACCCGGCTTGGCTCCTGGCGTGTTGGACCTGTGCCGTCCTGTCACAGAGCGGGGCTATGTCTAGGCTACGATCTTGGCACGGTCCGTCACATCTGCTTTCTTGCTTGACCAACGAATCAAGCAATCGTAGTTGATTTAGTACGTATTCGTTACTTATTATAGAATATATATGACGGGCTACACAGACATCTTTCTGGCCTGCGTGCCAAACGTGTCGCAGGCCTGTCTGTCAGGCGCCGGGCCGGGCTCGGACCGTATAGCCGGGCACGCGTGCCAGCCTGCACGGCACGTGAGCTAAGCGGGCCGCGGCTGGCCGTGTCGGGCCAGGTCCATTTAGGGTGTGCCGTGTCTGGGTCGTGTCGGGCCGGTCCATTGGCCAGGTTTGTCGCCAAGCCCCCTCCCAAGGTGTGAATGTGATGCTGATTAGTGATCCCATAGTTTAATCAATAGTTAACTTTTTTTGCATTTACATTTGTTTAGTACTAAGTTGTTATCAATTACAGAGTATTATTAATACTCTCGTCTGTTAAAAAAAAGCGTGAACTTGTATTTTCATGATCAACGTGTGACCATAAATGTGACCCATAATATCTTCGTCCCTTTCAAACTATGAGATGTGTAAAGTTTAGGTAAAAGACATCTTATAAATTCAACTTTCTAAGACAAATATATGAACATCTAAAGAGGCTCCATGTGAAATGAAGAAAAAGAAAGTACTCGGATTTGTCGTTTCAAGGTACAAAATATATATGATTTGAATGTGTGATTCCCCATCTCGTAGATGGTGGCTTATCTATACTTTAGTAAGCTGATGATAGAATTCTTTTTATGAAATACGATCTCGAAAAGGCGAAGAATCTGAAACTCACATCTCAGCTTTCGAACATCTTTCAGGATTAAAATAAACTTACATAAAAGTGAATTGTTCTATTTTGTCGAGGCTTGGGATGCACTTGACCTCTATGTAAACTATTCGGCTATAGTAAGCGCGTTTTTCTTATTCGGTATTTGGGAATCTCGTGCATTACTGAAGGCTCACAAATATTGAATGGAAAATTGTTGAACAAAGATTGCATCTAAGATTGAGTAGCTGGAAAGGAAAATTATTATCCATTGGAGAAGATTGGTACTCATTAATTCAATACTCGGTAATATGGTAATATATATGATATCATTCTTTCAACTCCCTAAATGTGTCTTGCAAATGTTGGATTATTTCTAATCAAGATTTTTTTGGCAGGGAGACAATGAGAAAAAGAAGCATAGAATGGCTAAATGGAGCGTTCTTTGTTGTTCCAAAGAACAGGGAGGCCTGGGTATACATGATCTGGAGATCAAAAATACCGCTTACTTAGTAAATGACTCTTCAAATTATTAACTAAAGAGAGGATATGACAAATTCTACTTAAAATAAAGTATGTCGGATCAAAAGCTTTGTCTCTAATGGTTTGGAAATCTGGTGACTCTTACTTTGGGGCTGGCCCGATGGCTACGAAGAAACATTTATTCCGCTTCTATACATTTTCTATTAAGGACGGGTCTTAAATACGGTTTTGGGAGGATAAGTGTCTTGGTACTACTACTACTCTCCGTGAATAATATCATGCATTGTATTCTATAGTCCGGTATAAGGAGGAAATGAGTGCCACCGTAATGGCATCATTCCCCCTAATGTGACTTTTAGGATGACATGGTTATACCCTACGGGTACACAGCGTTGGCATACCTAGTCCAGCCTAAGGAAGGCCCACGACGAGATACGCGGCCTACGGAGATTTCGGGTGGCCCAGGCCCATGACGTCTTCGGATCCTTGGAGAACAAGACTAGGGTAGATAGAATTTCAAAGGGGCAAACCCTAATCTGTAACCGACTCGACCTACGCCCGGGACCTTCCTATCTATACAAAGGCAAGGAGGGCACGGCGAGGAGGGCCTCTCAACTCAACTCACCTCATACACACCTCACGCCAGATTGCATCTACGCACCCCTGTAATCATCGGTTCCGCCGTAATCAAGAGCAGACAAGCAGGAGTAGGGTTTTCCCTCCGGGGGCCTGAACCTGGGTAAACCTCGTGTCCCCGTGTTGCTTGTTTGCTAAGCGTTTCGCGATTTCCAGCATCCCCATCTTCTCCAAAACCCAAGTCCATAACAATGGGCATTGACGATTCGAAACCTCGTCAATTGGCGATGTATGTGGGAACTGGGGGCGCTGATTGTGCGATCGCGACGGTCCCATCCGGAGCGATCTACAACTCATCGGCGACGAAGAGCGGATGCCGCCACCATCCATCTGGCCCGCTTCCTGGGTCCCACCCATCGGTGTGTTATGCACGTCAACGCTGATAGATGAGTCATACGACAGCATCAGCTGCAACTCAGATCTGTGCGGCCCTCCCTCAGACGAAGGAACCTATGGTTCCCGATCCGAAAGTTGCGGCAGCAGCGACCCGACCCGCAGGCGTTACCAATGTGTTGTGGTTATCCAGGGTGAATCGGAACTACCACCAGGTTCGAGTGCACCCAACCCACCACCCAATCCACCGCCCAACCCGTAGACAGGGAACGGAGGAAACGGGGGAGATCCACCCCTGCAGCCCAACGAGGGCGATGCCAACGCCTACCAGAAGATCAACCTCAACGAGGACGGATGGCGCCAGGCACGCGAATCCGTGGCGGGTAACATCATCCTACCTGTGAATGCTTCAAGAGACCTGCTGATGGCATATCACCTCCTACTCATCGGCGAGCATAATCGGCAGGTGAAGCTGATGGAGGATCTCGATAAACGCAAGAAAGCAGCCTCGGAGTCTAGCGCGCGGCGAGCTACGCTCTCCACTGCTGGTGGCTCCTCTCGCATGGAAACAACGCCAACAAGCATCGCTCCCGCGCGGAGCACATGGACCCTGCCGCATGCGTGTAACATCCCAGAAATACTAAACTTAAATCATCAAACTCTAATCATCAAAATTTAGGGTTAACAAAAACTTTTCGAATTAAAATTATGAAAGCATGCATATGAGTATGCATTTCATTTTGAATTCTTTTAAACCACCTTGTTTGTGTGTTTCTTTGCTTGTAAAATGTTTCTTAGGTGAAATAAACATCATCTAAACATTTCCCACACTTTTCCCAAAGACAAGTAAAGCAAAACAAATAAAATAAAGGAATGGTCATTTTGACCAATTTAACTTCCAAGCCTACTTTGGCTGTCTCAAACTTTCAGAACCTAATAGAAACTTTTCTGGATCTTTGCACCCCTTGATTGTACTCATAACAAAGTATCAAGGCCCAATTTGTGATCATCCAGAAACTTTCAAATGCATAGTTTAAATGACAATTCAAAATTGAATATTTATCATATGGGAAGATCCCACTTTTTCAAAAACCACTCAAACAGGCTCAACTTTTAAAACCCAAGCATCTGCAGACTCACCAGCACCAATCTAGCACACCCACCAAAAGTCTTTTCAAAATTCAAAACTTAAATTCATGCGGCCATTTCATCAAACACTTGGCAGACACAAATCAAAAAAATCAAAACACTATTATGAACAGTGATTCTTGCGTAACTGGTTCCCTATCTAGCTCACAACCAGCTCAGTAGATCATCTAGCAAGATTAACCAAGAACTAGCACCACTGTGAGCTTGGCATTGTCATCAATGGTGAACAACCGAAGCCACCCTTGTCACCCCCATGTCGACAGCAAGCTAGGAGGAGAAACAAGCCTAGCCAGCATGTTTGGGAGCAAGCCAACACTCCACCGCCACTCCCTGTCCACCGCTCGAACCCTGCCAGCCACTGGACCATGCGCACGGACCATGCCAACCTCGCCAGCAACCATGCCGAGAGCATGCCCCGTGCGCCATGCTCGACCAACGCCCACAGACCGCGCGCCGCCCTCGCCGCGTGCATACGTGATCACCACCATCCCAGCAACCCCGTAGACACGCTCGTTCGCCGCCGCGCGGACCACGCGTGCTGTGCGCTATTAAATTCTCCATCGGGCACACGCAGAGCACCGTTGTGTTCCGACCAAACCGCACTGCCACACGTCTCACCACCGTACCCTTGAGCATCGCCAGGGAACACCGCACCGTCCCCTACCTTCGCCCATGCCAATAGCCGTCTGTACCATCGCCCCGACGAGCTCACCTTGTGCCCCGTCGGTCCCCTCGCTCGACTATAAATAGAGGCCACCCCCAGCCGAATTGAGCACACCATTCTACTCCCCTCTCATCACTGATCGTGCCACACCGTTCCCAGAGCAAGGCGAGCAACACTTCGCCGGAATTTCACCGGAGCCCGCCGCCTCTGGAGAAGAAAGGAGCCCGTGATTGGAGCCGCCCCAGGAGGAGCCACGGGTACCAGGAGATTCGACGTTGTCAACTTCGTCATTAGCCCGCCTCGCCGACCCTCGCCTGCACCCCGGTGAGCCCCCAGAACCCCCCACTGGCTGCGCTAGGTTTCTGTCTCGCCTGCATTGCCCAACGTCGATGATGACTCCCAGTCGTTGGATTAGAACCAGATCGAACGTCCCACGTTGCCCCGTACCGCTTTGCACCCCCTGTCTAACTGACAAGTGAGGACAACCACTTAAACAGCCCGCGGAAGCGCTACGCTTAGCAGGCCGGCCCGTTAACTTTTCCCGCGCAGCCCAGTTATTTGAATTAAACCTTTTCCATTTTATTTCAAACACACTTCTGTACCCAGTTTCAAAAATCAACCCAGGTCGATTCAGTGTACCAAATTGAATGAAACCAATTTTGCTGGAAAGGTCTGGAAATGCTGAATCCAAGCCCGTTGGATTCAAGTCATTTGGATCTATAGATCACCCATGGTAAAATAACAAGGCAGAAGCTTTTCTGCATTCAAACATTTTTCAAATTTAAACCCTGATAGCTTTTGAGTTGATTGCAACTCTCAAAAATCACATTTAACCATACCTTTCAGAATATATAAAAATATATAGGGTTACTTACAGAAATAATGTTCAAGTAATAAAAGAATGCCCCATAGGCATTTCTAGCCACTTTAATTAATTAAAATAAAAGGGTAAAACCTTATTAAATTGTGACACCACTTTAAATCACATTCCCATGGACTAAAATATGTGGTGATGACATGTGTCAACATGATCCCATGTTTGATTTGGAGAATATTAAATCTTAAGTAGTTTTTCAATGAGTAGAAAATAATTTTCTAAAAATAAAAGGAATTAAACCAAGCTTTAATCTTGTAATGTTAGAGATGATGTTAGATCATCTATAGGACCCTTTTTGTGTGATGATTGTAAGTAGTTAAGTATTGTTTGGTGATTGGATACATTGTATTTATTTATAGACGCTAGTACCGACCAAGGATACGAGGAGGAAGGAGGTTTCTACGAAGAAGAAGCCGAGGAGAACTTCAACCACTGCTCTACACAAGGCAAGCTAACACTTGCAATTTAGCAAGCTTATATTGACACTGATGCAAGCCTATTACTACTAGTGAATGTGCAAGCTAACACTTGCAAGATACTCTACTGATGCAACAAACCACTACTTGTTACTATGCCCACTATATACCTTAAGCATAGGTGATCATATCCACTTGATAAACCAATCCTAGTTTTACTGACAAGCTTCTTACTTTATTTCTTTATCAAAGCTCTTACTTAGAGTTTACTTAAGATAATGGTAGATACTAGAAAGATATGTGAAGGTTGCATAAAGAGCATAAAATTTGGCCTAAGCTAGATAATCTTGATGTCATCCTAAGGCATGAGATTGAACTTAGTTAGAACTCCACTAGTTTACCATCCCTCATTAGTGCTTACCCCACTTGTAGATGCTAGTGCTAAGCATAAAACTTGATCAACTTTAGATGGGAATACTTGGTGAAAATGGTTATGAAAACCTTGGAATGATGGATCATTCTATTGAAATGTTTTGGACATGTGTTTCCGAACAACTGATGATTTTGGTGATGAAAATGTTGAGGCATGAGCCTTAGCCCTTTATAAAACTGATGGTTGTCTGGATGCGATACCATTCCAATTTTATCGTACAACCACAATACCCGAATATTGGGTAGGGCTTGACTGGAAACTTATATACCTTAGTATTAGTTCCCTCACGGCCAAGGTCTGAGCTGAGGCTACCTTGTGAAGATTGTCCACCTGTGCAGTACCCAAGATGACAGTTGGTCATGGTTGGGAGGCCAAACTCACAGGAGAGGTGCTTATACTAGGGCGTGTAATTGAAAGGTTAGGATTGATTATCCGCATACTGAGTATGGTGAATTCAGGATTGGTTCCTAACGGATGTATCGAATGTTGTGGTGAAAGTGTACAATCTCTACAGAGTGTCAAACTATTCGAATAGCCGCGTCATGATTCAGACGATTGGAGGGCCATCTTGTTCCCCATCAGACTTTTCAAAATGACTTGTGAAATGGATTGAGACTTTGACTTGACCACAACAGGGTTGTGATATGAAATACAAGTTCCCACTTAGGTGTTATAAAACTTCAACTAGCATTCTTTGCTTCTGAACTTAGTACAGGTAAATCTGGCTTTTTGCAAAACAACCCTAGAGCTTAGTATCCTACTACAAAAACCCTTTAACTGTTAGTATTAGTTTGCGAGTACTTAAAGAGTACTCATGGCTTTGTCCCTGGCTATTCCCATGGCTAGACTATGAAGAGGAGTATCTGGAGGATGGACCCCAGGAAGGTTATGACAACTAGTGTCATCTCCCATCATCAGCATTGCCTGTGACCCCGAAGATGGAGCTTCGCCTATGCTATCGTTATTATTACGTATTCCGCTGCTTGATGTTGTATTAAGAACTAGATCATAAGATCCGTATTTGTGTAAGAACTTATGTATGGTTTGTAATGGATGATGTACTATGGTATCCAATTTTGTTATGTCTCGCAAAAATGGTAATCCTGGGATTGTGATGTATGGCATAACAGGCATCTAGGATTAAAAATCCGGGTGTTGACAAGTTCGTATCAGAGCCATCCTGACCATAGGAGACCCTAGTTAGATTGGACGTTTGAATCAAAAAACTTAGTTTCCAAAATCAAAGAAAGCAAATATTTACAAAAACTTATTCTCATTCTTATCCCTTTGATTCTTTCATGAAAATTCAGGTTCCTCAAAAACTCTTGCAACATACATAAAATTTGACACACTTGATCACTCTACTAACTTACTCATCCCATATTCTTATAGATGGACGTGAAGTACAACAAGTTTTATCAGTTGGGGAATGGAGGAGACCTTATCTTTGAGAGGGATTTGGACCAGCTTTCGGAACTTGGGCGTCACTTTTGAGTTCTTCGGAGCTCAGCTCAATGATCAAGGAGGAGAAGATCCGCAGTGGCTAATTGTTGCAAGTCTCCGAGGAAAGATTGAACCTCCCACTGTGGAAGGAATTTAGTTCAGCTTAAGAGAGAACAACTGGCTCGATGGACTTGCCAGGGCCATGCAGGAAGCTTTGTCCCGTCTGTGTGGGCAGAGCATCAATCAGATCAAGGGTACTCGCTTTGAGTTTTGCCCAAGGCGTGATGCAAATGGACAACCACTGGAAGCACCATACCACCCTGAGCTAAAGACTCAATTGGACCACCTTAGCTTCATGATGTACGATCGTCAGCAGGAGTTGGACAACTGCCGTGACTACTGCAACCACAAGTCTGCCATCATCAAGACGAAGGATCAGACCATCGCCATGTTAGCAAAGGATCACAAGTCTTGCCACCGTCAGCTCGACAAGAAGGAGCGCATTATTGCCCGTCTTCGCCACCGTATCTCATCTTTGGACGAGACCATCCACGAGAGAGACATGCATTTGGAAGAAAGGGAGAATGCCGGAGAGGATCTTCATGGAGACCCCTACTCCTATCTCAGCGATGACGATGATTTTCTAGAGGATCAGGCTATGGACTTCTTCACTGATGAAGATGATTTCGCCTTCATCGATGATGAAGCCACAGATTCTGAGGAGTAATAGCACTTGAGCACTAGCGTAGTGAGTACTATTCGGTCCCACTGTATCGTAGTTTCCAGAATGGTTCTTAAAACCATCTGTTTTTCTTTGTTGTGGTGTGTGTTGTACTGTGTGCTATGAATGAATGAATGAAAAAGCAAGTTGCTAGAAAAATCCGAGTCGAACTTTAAAAACTTTTCAAAGACCCAAGACCTTAGAAATTTCCCTCTTTTCTCATGATCTATCTCAATCTTCAGATGCCACGTGGAGGAAGTGGTTCATCCCCGGACCCGATGTTGCAGATTCTGCAAATGTTGACTTCTGACCGCGAAGCTGAAAGAGTGGAGCGTCAAGCCAACCTAGCCACCCTGCAACAGATAGCCCAGCTTGCCCACAACAACCAAGGCCACGGAAATCAGGACAACCATGGATCTAAGCTCAAGAATTTCCAGAATACCAATCCACCTGTTTTCACTAAGTCAGAAGAACCCCTAGACGCCGATGATTGGCTGCAAACCATGGAAAATAACCTAGAAGTCGCCAGAGTGGAAGCCAACAAGAAAGTGCTGTTCGCCACCCACTATCTAGCCGGAGATGCGGGGCATGGTGGAGCAGTGTTAAGCGCAAGAATGACCGGAGGCCGATGATGACACAGGAGGAATTCAAGGTCAAGTTTAGCAGAACCCATGTGCCACCGGGTTTGATCAAGAGAATGAGAGGCGAGTTCGGAGCTGAAGCAAGGAAGGATGGTAGTGGAATACCGTGACAAATTCTTGTCATTAGCTAGGTATGCCGGATGAGATCGACACCAAAGCCAAGAAGAAAGAAAGATTCACTGAATGGTGCATGATGAGATGCGAGCGGTATTAATCAATATCCTTTGCTGATATTGAAGCCCTTGTCGACTCAGCTATCCGGATGGAAGGAAAGATCAACCAAGCCAATGAGAACCATAGCGTCGCATGATGCATCAACCAGGAACCCATCAGACCCCAAAGTATCGCCCCAACCCATCTCCAGGATTTGCCCCAAGAACCAACAGACCCCCGATGAACCGTCCGACCAATCCCAACCGTGGAAACCCTAGACCCGGAGGAAATCACAACAACCCCGGCAACTCTAGCATTTTCAATCGTGCCCCACCCAAGTTCAACAACAACAATGCTACCGCCAACCCTAACACTGCCCCTAGGACTGGAAGCAATGTTGTGCCTGTAGCAGCAAAGGACAAGTCACAAGTGACTTGTTATGACTGTGGAAATAAAGGCCATTATTACAACGAGTGCCCCAACAAGAAGAATGTCGCAGCACCCAATGCCAATGCCCCAGCTCAGCAACAGCGTCGTGTTTAGCCAGGGAGAAGATTTGCCCCAGGGAATTCACTCAACCGCAATGGCTGTCTTTTTCTCATGCATCTTTGAAGAAGCTCGAGGCGCCACATCGTCTTTGGGTGTGTTTTCTGTTAATTCAGTACTTGTACGAGTGTTGTTTGATTTTGGTGCATCACACTCATTTGTCACCGAAGAATTTGCATGCACTAGTAAAATTCAACCAACAAAACTGAAGCATGTTATGATTGTTCAAATTCCCGGATCAACCACCAAGGCTAGGCAAATTTGCAAAGCCGTCCCTATCCGAATCCATGGCATATATTTTTATGCAAATATGATAGTACTCGGAAATGAAGGATTGGAAATAGTACTAGGAATGGATTGGATGTCCAAACATAAAGGATTAATTGACTGTGCTAAGAAAGCCATAACCATGACCCGATGCTGTAGGAATATCGATCGAGCATATATAAAACCTTACCTCATCAATTCAAGTGCAACAAGAGTATAGCCCAACCTACCATTGACCAAGTCCGGATAGTCTGTGAATACCCCGATGTATTTATAGATGTTTTGTCCGGTATGCCCTCAGATCGGGATATCGAGTTTATCATCGAACTAATTCCTGAAACCGGACCCATAGCCCAGAGCCCTACAGTATGAACCCGTCAGAGCTAGAAGAACTGAAGAAGCAACTAGATTCCATGCTGGAAATTGGATTGATTCAACCCAGTGCATCACCATGGAGATCACTTGTCTTGTTTGTGGACAAGAAGGATGGAGGTAACCCTTTGTGTACGGATTATCGGAAATTGAATGATGTCACCATCAAGAACAAATACCCCTTGCCCAAGATAGAAGATTTGTTTGATCAGTTGACCGGTGCCAAAGTGTTTTCTAAGATTGATCTTAGGACTGGCTATCATCAACTCAAGATTTGTGCAGAGGATATTCCAAAGACTGCCTTTACCACCAGATATGGATTGTATGAGTATACAGTCATGTCTTTCGGACTAACCAACGCCCCCGCTTATTTCATGAATCTCATGAATAAGATTTTTATGGACTTCCTGGATTAGTTTGTCATTGTTTTCATCGATGACATTCTGATTTATTCCAAATCAGAAGAAGAACATGAGCTACACCTAAGGACCATTCTTGGAACCCTTAGAGAGCATCAGCTATATGAAAAGTTTAGCAAATGTGAATTCTGGTTACAGGAGGTAGGATTCCTCGGTAACATTGTATTAGCCGGAGGAATTGCCGTTGACCCCGCCAAAGTGAAAGATGTAGAAGATTGGCAAGCCCCAACCACTCAAAACAAAGTTCGTGCATTTCTCGGATTGGCGGGATACTACCGCAAATTCGTAGAAGGATTCTCTAGTATCGCCAGACCCATGACCCAATTGCTGAAGAAGGACAAGAAGTTTGAATGGACAGACAAATGTGAAGCGAGTTTTCAAGAACTCAAGAGAAGATTGATTTCAGCCCCAATCTTGATCATGCCGGATATCACGAAGCCCTTCGATGTGTATTGTGACGCATCCAAGATCGGTCTCGGATGTGTGCTAATGCAAGAAGGCAAAGTTATATCTTATCTATCTCGACAGCTGAAACAACATGACCAAAACTACCCAACCCATGACCTCGAACTCGCAGCCGTAGTTCTAGCCCTGAAGACATGGAGACATTACCTGATGGGAAACCGTTGTGAGATTTATTCGGGTCACAAGAGCCTAAAGTATATATTCACTCAGAAGGAGCTGAATATGAGGCAGAGAAGATGGATTGAGCTAATCAAGGATTACGACCTGGACATTCACTATCACCCTGGTAAAGCCAATGTGGTAGCAGATGCCCTTAGCAGATTGTCGTGCCGCTTGAACTCCATGATTTTGAAGGAGCAACCAAGTTTGCACAAAGAGATGGAAGATTTTCCAATGGAATTAGTAAGTGAAGGATTTTTGGCTAGCATAGAACTTCAGCCCACTTTGATCAGTCAGATTAAAGAGGCGCAGAAAGGAAATGCTAGTATCGACGGAATCAAGCATCATATCGGTACAGGCAAAGTACCCGGATTTACCGAGGACGAAGAAGGAGTTCTGTGGTACAAAGGATGCCTTTGTGTACCATCAGATTCTGAGTTGAAAGAAGTTATTTTGAAGGAGGCTCATGATACTCTTTATTCTATCCATCCCGGAGGAACTAAGATGTATCAAGATTTAAAAGAGCAATTTTGCTGGCATAAGATGAAGAGAGAAATCGGAAGCTATATCGCCAAGTGTGATATATGTCAGCGAGTCAAGGCAGGGCATCAAAGACCCGCTGGATTGTTGCAACCCTTGCAGATTCCGGAATGGAAATGGGATTCTGTTGGAATGGACTTTATCACTGGACTGCCTACTTCTAGTAGGGGAAATGACTCTATCTGGGTCATAGTGGACCGATTGTCCAAAGTCGCCCATTTCTTGCCCGTCAAGACCACATATCAGAGTTAGAAGCTAGCAGAGTTGTACATCGCTAGGATAGTTAGTTTGCACGAAGTCCCCAAGAACATCGTATCGGATCGAGGAACTCAGTTTACCTCGTGATTCTGGAAGAAAGTCCAACAAGGTTTAGGAACCCGTCTAGATTTCAGCACCGCGTACCACCCTCAGACCGATGGACAAACGGAGCGAGTAAATCAAATACCCAAAGATATGTTGAGAGCATGTGTGTTAGAATATGGATCTAAGTGGGAAGATTGTCTGCCATTTGCAGAATTTTCATACAACAACAGTTATCAAGCTAGTTTGCAAATGGCCCCATTTAAATTCATGTACGGAAGGAAGTGTCGCACGCCTTTGAACTGGTCGGAAGTAGGAGAGAGTCAGATTTTTGGACCCGACATCCTACGTGAAGCAGAAGAGAAGGTTCACAAGATTCGTGAGCACATCAAGACCGCCCAGTCTAGACAAAAGAGTTACGCCGACAAGAGACGTCGAGACCTCTCCTTTAACATTGGAGACTTTGTTTATCTGAAAGTGTCGCCATTGAAGGGAATGCAGCGTTTCCAACTCAAAGGAAAGTTAGCCCCCAGATATATCGGACCTTTCAAGATTCTAAACCATCGAGGAGAAGTATCGTATCAATTGGAACTACCCGAAGAGATGTCAGCCATGCACAATGTGTTTCATATCTCGTTACTTCGTAAGTGTCTCGAAGTCCCCGAGAAGACCGAAGTGTTCAAAAATATCGATCACCGGACCATAGAGATCAATGATGACCTAACCTATCCCGAAGTACCTATCCGTATTTTGTAAGAAGCTTTTCGAACTACCCGAACCCGAAGCATCAAGTTTCTCAATATTCAGTGGAGCAACCACACAGAAGAGGAAGCTACCTGGGAGCGCAAAGATCACATTAGGACGGAGTTTCCCGATCTCTTCAAATCCTAGGTAATCTTTTCGTCCTTTTTCTAATCTCGGGACGAGATTTTGTTTAAAGGGGGAAGGTTTGTAACATCCCAAAAATACTAAACTTAAATCATCAAACTCTAATCATCAAAATTTAGGGTTAATAAAAACTTTTCTAATTAAAATTATGAAAGCATGCATATGAGTATGCATTTCATTTTTAATTCTTTTAAACCACCTTGTTTGTGTGTTTCTTTGCTTGTAAAATGTTTCTTAGGTGAAATAAACATCATCTAAACATTTCCCACACTTTTCCCAAAGACAAGTAAAGCAAAACAAATAAAATAAAGGAATGGTCATTTTGACCAATTTAACTCCCAAGCTTACTTTGGCTGTCTCAAACTTTCAGAACCTAACAGAAACTTTTCTGGATCTTTGCACCCCTTGATTGTACTCATAACAAAGTATCAAGGCCCACTTTGTGATCATCCAGAAACTTTCAAATGCATAGTTTAAATGACAATTCAAAATTGAATCTTCATCATATGGGAAGATCCCACTTTTTCAAAAACCACTCAAACAGGCTCAACTTTTAAAACCCAAGCATCTGCAGACTCACCAGCACCAATCTAGCACACCCACCAAAAATCTTTTCAAAATTCAAAACTTAAATTCATGCGGCCATTTCATCAAACACTTGGCAGACACAAATCAAATAAAATCAAAACACTATTGTGAGCAGTGATTCTTGCCTAACTGGTTCCCTATCTAGCTCACAACCAGCTCAGTAGATCATCTAGCAAGATTAACCAAGCACTAGCACCACTGTGAGCTTGGCATTGTCATCAATGGTGAATAGCCGAAGCCACCCTTGTCACCCCCATGTCGACAGCAAGCTAGGAGGAGAAACAAGCCTAGCCAGCATGTCTGGGAGCAAGCCAACACTCCACCGCCACTCCCTATCCACCGCTCGAACCCTGCCAGCCACTGGACCACGCGCACGGACCATGCCAACCTCGCCAGCAACCATGCCGAGAGCACGCCCCGTGCGCCACGCTCGACCAATGCCCACAGACCGCGTGCCGCCCTCGCCGCGTGCATACGTGATCACCACCATCCCAGCAACCCCACAGACACGCTCGTTCGCCGCCGCATGCACCGCGCCTTGTCGCCATTAAATTCCCGTCGGTATGCGAGACCGCGTCGTGTTCCGACCAAACCACACCGCCCCACGTCTCGCCACCGTACCGTTGAGCATCACCAGGGAACACCGCACCGTCCCCTACCTTTGCCCATGCCAATAGCCGTCTGTACCATCGCCCCCGACGAGCTCACCTTGCGCCCCGTCGGTCCCCTCGCTCGACTATAAATAGAGGCCACCCCCGGCAGAATTGAGCACACCATTCTACTCCCCTCTCATCACTGATCGTGCCAAACCATTCCCGGAGCAAGGCGAGCAACACTTCGACGGAATTTCATCAGAGCCCGCCGCCTCTGGAGAAGAAAGGAGCCAGCGATTGGAGCCGCCCCAGGAGGAGCCACCGATACCAGGAGATTCGCCGTCGTCGACTTTGTCGGTCGCCCGCCTCGCCAACCCTACTTTGCACCCGGTGAGCCCCAGCACCCCAGCGCGCTAGGTTTACATCTGCGGCGTTGCCCAACGTCGACGATTACTCCCAGTCATTGGATTAGAACCAGATCGAACGTCCCACGTTGCCCCGTATCGCTTCGCACCCCCTGTATCACTAACGAGTGGGGACAGCCACTTAAACAGCCCGCGGAAGCGCTACGCTTAGCAGGCCGGCCCGTTAACTTTTCCCGCGCAGCCCAATTATTTGAATTAAACCTTTTCCATTTTATTTCAAACACACTTCTGTACCCAGTTTCAAAAATCAACCCAGGTCGATTCAGTGCACCAAATTGAATGAAACCAATTTTGTTGGAAAGGTCTGGAAATGCTGAATCCAAGCCCGTTGGATTCAAGTCATTTGGATCTATAGATCACCCATGGTAAAAATAACAAGGCAGAAGCTTTTCTACATTCAAACATTTTTCAAATTTAAACCCTGATTGCTTTTGAGTTGATTGCAACTCTCAAAAATCACATTTAACCATACCTTTTAGAATATATAAAAATATATAGGGTTACATACAGAAATAATGTTCAAGTAATAAAAGAATGCCCCATAGGCATTTCTAGCCAGTTTAATTAATTAAAATAAAAGGGTAAAACCTTATTAAATTGTGACACCACTTTAAATCACATTCCCATGGACTAAAATATGTGGTGATGACATGTGTCAACATGATCCCATGTTTGGTTTGGAGAATATTAAATCTTAAGTAGTTTTTCAATGAGTAGAAATTAGTTTTCTAAAAATAAAAGGAATTAAACCAAGCTTTAATCTTGTAATGTTAGAGATGATGTTAGATCATCTATAGGACCCTTTTTGTGTGATGATTGTAAGTAGTTAAGTATTGTTTGGTGATTGGGTACATCGTATTTATTTATAGACGCTAGTACCGACCAAGGATACGAGGAGGAAGGAGGATTCTATGAAGAAGAAGCCGAGGAGAACTTCAACCACTGCTCTGCACAAGGCAAGCTAACACTTGCAATTTAGCAAGCTTATATTGACACTGATGCAAGCCTATTACTACTAGTGAATGTGCAAGCTAACACTTGCAAGATACTCTACTGATGCAACAAACCACTACTTGTTACTATGCCCACTATATACCTTAAGCATAGGTGATCATATCCACTTGATAAACCAATCCTAGTTTTACTGACAAGCTTCTTACTTTATTTCTTTATCAAAGCTCTTACTTAGAGTTTACTTAAGATAATGGTAGATACTAGAAAGATATGTGAAGGTTGCATAAAGAGCATAAAATTTGGCCTAAGCTAGATAATCTTGATGTCATCCTAAGGCATGAGATTGAACTTAGTTAGAACTCCACTAGTTTACCACCCCTCATTAGTGCTTACCCCCACTTGTAGATGCTAGTGCTAAGCATAAAACTTGATCAACTTTAGATGGTAATACTTGGTGAAAATGGTTATGAAAACCTTGGAATGATGGATCATTCTATTGAAATGTTTTGGACATGTGTTTCCGAACAACTGATGATTTTGGTGATGAAAATGTTGAGGCATGAGCCTTAGCCCTTTATAAAACTGATGGTTGTCTGGATGCGATACCATTCCAATTTTATCGTACAACCACAATACCCGAAGATTGGGTAGGGCTTGACTGGAAACTTATATACCTTAGTATTAGTTCTCTCACGACCAAGGTCTGAGTTGAGGCTACCTTGTGAAGATTGTCCACAGCACTGGGCCCAAGATGACAGTTGGTCATGGTTGGGAGGCCAAACTCACAGGAGAGGTGCTTATACTAGGGCGTGTAATTGAAAGGTTAGGATTGATTATCCGCATACTGAGTATGGTGAATTCAGGATTGGTTCCTAACGGATGTATCGAATGTTGTGGTGAAAGTGTACAATCTCTACAGAGTGTCAAACTATTCGAATAGCCGCGTCATGATTATGGACAGTTAGAGTGGCCATATTTCCCCGTCAGACTTTTCAAAATGACTTGTGAAATGGATTGAGACTTTGACTTGACCACAACAGGGTTGTGATATGAAATACAAGTTCCCACTTAGGTGTTATAAAACTTCAACTAGCATTCTTTGCTTCTGAACTTAGTAGAGGTAAATCTAGCTTTTTGCAAAACAACCCTAGAGCTTAGTATCCTACTACAAAAACCCCTTTAACTGTTAGTATTAGTTTGCGAGTACTTAAAGTACTCATGGCTTTGTCCCTGGCTATTCCCATGGCTAGACTATGAAGAGGAGTATCTGGAGGATGGACCCCAGGAAGGTTACGAAAACTAGTGTCATCTCCCATCGTCAGCATTGCCTGTGACCCCGAAGATGGAGCTTCGCCTACGCTATCGTTATTATTACGTATTCCGCTGCTTGATGTTGTATTAAGAACTGGATCATGAGATCCCTATTTGTGTAAGAACTTATGTACGGTTTGTAATGGATGATGTACTATGGTATCCAATTCTATTATGTCTCGCAAAAATGGTAATCCTGAGATTGCGATGTATGGCATAATAGGCATCTGGGATTAAAAATCTGGGTGTTGACAATGCCGCGACATTACGAGGACCCTCAACACGTCCTTCATGTCAATGGACGTCAACGACAACGTCATACCGAAGACGCCGCATGCTGCGATTATGGCAGCCACCACGTACCTCGCGTCCCATCCACCTCCGGTGGGTGACCCGAAGAGTGCCATGCACAAGTCCGCGCTAGCCGGACTCGGACTTGACGGAGCTACGCTCCACGACGAAACTCCTGCGGAGCCGAATAAGAAAATTGCGGTCAGGTTCAACCGCAGCCCCACACCGTCATCCGACGAGGACGAGCACGATCTTCGTCGACGTCACAAGAGCCCAAGGCGTCGCAGCAACGACTACGACACTCGAAATGACCTTGCCCAGTGCAAGGTCGACAAGGCACGCGCCAAACACACGTGTTCAACTGAATCCGATGAGGTTGACAACGGAGAACTATGCGGAGCCAGATGCTTTAGCAGATCTGTTGGACGCACACGTATGCCAAAAAAATTCAAGCTCCCTTCGGACACTCCGAAGTTCGATGGTACACAGGACCTGAAGGCCTGTCTCAGCGACCACCTCTCATCAGTCAAACTCCACGGTGGTAACAGGAACACCGCCCTGCAATGCCTTCAGCTGCAGCTAACAGGCGCAACTCGGATCTCGCTTAGCAGCCTGTCCTCAGGCTCCATACAAAGCTAGGAGGAGCTAGCGTACAGCTTCATCCGAAACTTCAAGGGCACCAGCAAGAGGCCAGCCTCGATCGAGGAACTGCGGGCCTGCACCCAACGCACGAGCGAATGGTTCGCTCGTACATCCTATGTTGGTCCCACATCAAGAACTCCGCCGCACACATCTCTGAGGAAAGGACGATCGATGCCTTCAAGGACGGTGTCAAGCGCCCGGACTTCAAGGAAGAGCTTGGGCACGTTAAGCCCAAGACGCTTGACCATCTCATGCACATCGCCAATAGGTGGGAAGATGGCGAAGATTCCCTCCACCGAATGCATTCAGATGACGAGGACGACTACGGCCGCAGACGCGAACCCCGCAGCAAACGAAGATCGCGCGTCTATGATGAACATGACAGAATCGACATGGTTGCGGCTAGCTACGCCGACCGACGCAATGACGGCAACCGCAGCAGCGGATACCACGGAGGAAACTCCCGCGATGGAGGGCGCCCTACACAAACATGGCAGCGCCGCAGCTGCGAAGACGAGCCACTCAGCATATGACAAGTTGTCCGGTCCTTGCACCATCCACTTCTACATCGACAAGCAGGATGGAAAAAAAGAAGGCCAGCCACATGCTAAAGGACCGCCGCGATTTCCAGAAACTCAGCGTGGGTCTCACCCAAATGCGACGTCAGATCGTGAACCCTGGGTTTGGACCCAAACCTACACCAGGTGACATCGCCCACGGATCTCCTCCACCAACACCCGTAGGACCGTTCAATACAGCAATCGCACCTGCACCAAACAATGGTACATGAGGATATCCATCGCCAAAAGGGGCCCTAATGATCCAGAAGGGACGCCCTACCAACAGGGGGCAAAAGAAGATCACCCGACAGGTCAGCCTGGCCGTAACCGCTCCACTTGCCATCCCTGAGTACCTCAGTGGCTCGGAGTCCTGCATCACATTCGATCATTCGAATCACCCCCGCCAGATCCCTCGCCCAGGTCATGCTGCCCTGGTGCTCGAGGCACAGATCGGAGGATTCGAGATGAGCCGCGTCTTTATGGACGGCGGCAGCGGCATCAACTTGATGTTCGCCAGCACCCTCGCAGCAATGCGGATCCCGCCGTGCTGCCTAGAACAATCTGACACGACGTTCCATGGCATAGTCCTAGGGAAGGGCATATATCCCCTGGGAAAGATATGGCTCGACGTCATCATCGGCCATCCCGAAAACTTCAGGCGCGAGCGACTGGAGTTCAAAGTGGTGGACTGGCCATCACAGTACCACGCCATCCTCGGGCGCGTGGCATTCGCAAGATTCCTGGCAGTACCGCACTACACGTACATGCTACTCAAGATGCCAGGACCCAGGGGCGTCATTACCGTCCAAGCAAGCTTCACCCGGCCCGATCACTGTGACAGAGACTTCAAGAGAATCTCCCAGTAGTTCGGCATGCAGGAGGAACTCACGAGGGTCCAAGAGGTGACAGACAACGAGGCACCCCCAGTCTCCAGGCAAAACTCACCTGACATGTCGTTCGACTCCACGGTCAACACGAAAAAGGTGCAGGTCCACCCAACGGATGCCTCCAAGACGGCGCTGATCGCCAACGACCTCAACTCCGCATAGGAAAGCGCGCTCGTCGAATTCCTCCGTGAGCGCTGGGAAATCTTCGCCTGTGTCCTGCGGACATGCCAGTAGTTCCCAGGGAATTCGCCGAGCACGCACTCAATGTGTTCCCCGATGCAAAGCCAGTCAAGCATTCTATCCGACGACTGTCCGAACCAAGAGCTGAAGCCGTTGGAATCGAAGTCAACAGACTGCTTGATGCCAACTTCATCCGAGAAATAAAGGAGAGTGAGTGGCTGGCCAACACCGTGCTGGTCCCCAAAAAGGACATGGATATCCTGCGGATGTGTGTGGACTTCACATCACTCAACAAGTACTGTCCCAAGGACCACTTACCTCTACCACGGATCGATCAGATCATCGATTCGACTGCAGGATGCGAGAAGCTCTCCTTCCTCGACGCCTACTCAGGCTACAACCAGATTCGACTGAAGGTCGAAGATCAGGAGAAAACGGCATTCATCACGTCGTTTGGGATGTTCTGCTACAACACCATGCCCTTTGGGCTGAAGAACGCATGCGCTATGTAACAGAGGTGCATGCAGGCGTGTCTGAAAAACTAGATCAGTCGCAACATCCAAGTGTATGTCGATGACATAATCATCAAGACCAGGGAAACCAAGACACTAATCGACGATCTCCGCGAGACGTTTGATAACCTTGATCACTATAAGATCAAGCTGAACCTAGAAAAGTGCGCCTTTGGTGTTCCATCTGGCCAATTACTTGGCTACTTCATGTCCCAGCAGGGGATCGAGGCGAATCCGAAGAAATCCGGGCCATACTGACCATGGAGAGGCCGAAGAACCTCAGAGGAGTCCAGCAGATCACTGGACGCATTGCAGCGCTGAGCAGATTCATCAGTCGCATGGGCGAGAAGGCCTTGCCCTTTTATCAGCTGTTGCGCAAGGCGGACAAGTTCGAGTGGACACCCGAAGCAGACGACGCATTCGAAGACCTCAAGCGGCTGCTCTCTACCTCGCCTGTTCTGTACATCGTAGCCACACACCAGGTGGTAAGCACCGTACTCGTGGTTGAGCGACCCGAAGAGGGCAAGACCCATGGGGTCCAACGCCTAATCTACTACCTCAGCGAGGTACAGAAACCAACAAAGCAGAGGTACCCTTACTACCAAAAGCTCGCCTATGGCGTATTCATGAAGGCTCTTCGGCTGAGCTACTACTTCTAGGAGCACCAGATAATGGTCATTAACGAGGCGCCACTATCCAACATCCTGAACAACCTCGAAGCCATGGGACGCGTAGCCCTGTGGGGCATCGAGCTATCCCCTCTAGACATAGTCTATGAGCGGCGCAAGGCCATCAAATCTCAGGTCCTCCCTGATTTCCTCGTCCACTAGATGGAGCTCCAGCTACTGGATACTCCGGACATGACGCAGTCATGGACGATGCACTTCGACGGTTCCAAGCGCGAGGCCAGAGCAGGAGCTAGCATCATACTGACGTCCTCTCAAGGCGATAAGATGAAATACGTCCTTCGGATGAAATTTCGCGCCTCCAACAATGAGGCCAAATATGAGCCCCCCATCCACGGCATGAGGATGGCCAAGATCTGCGGCGCAATGCGCCTAGTCATCTATGATGACTCGAACCTTGTCGTCTAGCAGACGATGAACGAGTGCAACGCTCACAGCACCAACATGATCGCGTACCGTGCGCTCTACAACTCACTCGAAGGTGACTTCGACGGCTGCGAGCTTCGGCACATCGGAAGGGAAAGCAACGAGGAAGCCGATAGACTCGCCAACATCGGCTCCACCCGCGCACCGGTGCCACCAGGTGTGTTCCTCGAACAAATCTGTGTATCCTCTATCAAAAGGAAATTCCCCAAGGGATCACCCAAAGAAGCGGAACACTCGGGATCTGTGCCACCCAAAGGACATGAAGGACCCGAAAATCTCGACACCGAAGCCGAGTTGGTCAGCCTGATGCAGGTCATGGAAGTCGAAGGAACATGTACGCAGCCGTACCTTCGGTACCTGATAAACAAAGAACTGCCTGATGACCCGACAGACGCCCGGCGCATATCTTGTCGGTCCAAGGCCTTCACCATAATCAATGGCGAGCTGTACAAGCGCAGCATTTCGTGTGTAATCCAACGGTGCGTCACCATCGGTGACGGAAAATCCATCCTTCAAGACATCCATGAGGACATCTGCGGCCATCATGCAGGCAGCCGCGCCCTAGTTGCCAAAGCTCTGCGAGCTGGATCCTATTGGCCAACGGGCCATGAACGATGCCAAGGACATCGTCAGAAAATGCAATGCCTGCCAGAGATATGCTGGCAAGCCGCACACACCAGGATCAAAGCTAAGGCCCATACCACTGGCCTGGCCCTTCGCCCAACGGGGCCTCGACATGATCAGCAAACTGCCCAAATCATCGAAAGGAAGCCATGTCTACCTCCTAGTCGTAGTCGACAAATTCACGAAGTGGATCGAGGCCATGCCCGTCACCAACCAAAGTGGCAAAACTGCCGTCAAATTCTTCGAGTCCATAGTGTATAGATTCGGTGTGCCACACATCATGATCACGGACAACGGCTCGAACTTCATCTCGAAGGAATTCTAGGACTTCTGCGAGGGCCTTGGCATCAACATATCATATGCCTCTATGGCGCACCCGCAGACCAATGGACAGGTCGAACAATCCAACGGACTCATAGGGAGCAGCATCAAGAAACGCCTGCTATGCCCACTCCAAAGGCTCGCGGGAGCCTGGTTGGAGGAGCTACCCTCTGTACTCTGGAGCCTGCGTACAACGCCGAACAACTCAATTGGCTACACACCTTTCTTCATGGTGCACGGAGCTAAAGCCGTATTACCTGCAGAGGTACGCCACACGGCCCCATGGGTCGTCGCCTACAACAAAGCCGAATCAACATCCGCACTCGAAGATGTCGTCGACACACTCGATGAAGCACGCGACATCGCCGTGGCTCGCTCAGCAGTCTACCAGTAGATCCTCCACAACTACCACAGCCGTCGGCTGCGCCAAGGTCCTTCGTCGAAAGAGACCTCGTGCTACGACTCAAGCAAGAGCGGCCAAAGAAGCTCGAGTCACCCTGGAAAGGACCCTACATCGTCACCGAAGTCATCCCAGGTGGCGCCTACCGCCTTATGGACGTTAAGTCATGAGTCAAATACTCCAACCCATGGAACGTCGCACAACTGTGACGCTTATACCCCTAGCTACCTCTTTACTTTCAATAAGGCTACTCAGCCGAATAATGTACCTTCTTGTTACGATATGAATAAAAGCTAAGTTCCTCGGCCAAAATTTCTTTTCCTTACTTTCTCTATAACACGCTCGGGAGCTACACCTCACCTCACGACTTCGTCGACTGAGAACAATGCATACAACCTGAGTAGCTAACCACGTCAGGCTAACGAAAATGACATGCACATAAAAAAGCACAACGTGCTAATACAAATAAACTTTACAAAGGGCACAACAAGCCCACTCGAATACATACAAATTTTACATCAATTTGACCTACCTCTTTTGGAGTATCACACTCGCTCGTTGGTCGAACAGATCAACGATCTCTTCGGCATACTGCCTCATAGCCGCATAATGCGGGCGCATATCCCAAAGACTACCATATGGTCGAAGGGGTGGCCCAGTCGCCACCGCCGCGAGATCAACATCACGATGATGCAGCCGAACAAGTGAAAGAGCGGCATTCACCCTAGCGACTAGCTGACGCCACACCAACTCCTTGACGTGGCTCACGTCCTAAAAGTTCGCCAGCAGATCCCAAAGATTGGAAGGTGCCTCATCCAGGGGAAATATGACGGCCCAAGTGGACGGCAGGGAAATCCTCGTCTGCCTCAGCATCTGAGAAACCTGGTGCGTGCGATCTTGCACCGTCGCAAGGACGATGGCCCGATCGCGGTCCATCTAGAAGAAGCCGCCAGCCTCTAAGTCCTGTTGGGTCAGGTAATTCATTCGAACAACAACGCGCTCCTTCTCCTCATTCGGAATGAGATTGACGCCTGCACCAAACACAAGAACAAGATGACACACAAGAAAAGTGCATCTGAAAAGAACGACATTCCGGGAAGACTCGCACTGAAGTTGCTCGCTCATCCGCCACAGCTCCCCCATCAAAAATCCTCCCTGGCAGTGGCCCGCTCAGCTTTTGACTTCCACACATCCGCATGGCCTCGAATGCCAAGGATATCCTTCTCCAAGTTGCAGACACGGTCGCAAAGAAAAACAAGCTGCAACGCATCATCCAGAGATGGTCGCGGCTCAGGGACAGTCCCCATGGAGGCGCCGATGCCCTTCTGCTTGCGCTTGTAGGCTGCCGGAGCATCCTCCGACAGAGCATCCGCCAGAGCGTCGACATCCTCAAGAGCAGCGCCCTTGGGGACGACCTCCCTGTAAAAGCGTCGGAGCACTTCCTTGCCCTTCGCCAAGGAGCCAGCAGCAGTACCACAACAATCTTCGACCGCTGCGGTGGCATCATCTAGAGCGTCTCCATGCTCCAGCACACCGCGATCAAAAGCGATGCCGGAGGAATCTGAGACAAATAAGAAAAGGCCCGAAATAAGTTGAAGACAAGAAGAAGCCAAAAAAATACAAGACCAAAGCAAGTAAAGGACACTCACCAGAGAAAGTCTTGGCTGCAGCCAATATTCTTATTGGCCATATCCTTCTCGCGAGTGGCAGCCACAGCAGCAAGCTGCTCCTCACGATCAGCATACTTTTTCCGCAGGCGCTCTTGAGCTTCAGTAGAGTCAGCTACCTCCTTCTGCAGGCGCTATTTCGCCTCTGCAACATCTGCAACTTTCTTCTCTGCACGACCAAGGCTCTTTTCAAGAGCGTCCAGCCGACGGAGAGCTGCATTATTCTCATCTGCAAACATTAAGAACAAAGGATCAACAGAAGCAAAGACGAAAGGGACAGCTGAAGGACAAAAGGATGATCAAATTACACACCTTGCAGCTGCAGCATGTTGGCCTCCAGCGACAGGTGCTGCTGGATAAGGATATTAGCGCTATGCACGAAGGGCCGCAAAACAGAACACAAATAAAACAACCATCAGAAAGGGCTCGGGGGCTACGCCCCAAAAGAGCAAAATCGACCAAAAAGTCATCTGAAAAAGGGCTCGGGGGCTCCCCCCTACAAGACAAAGGTGCAGGATACTTACGTGTTCATACGGGGAATCTGAAGTTCCGCTTGCGGTCTTCTGCGTCACAACGACCCGAGCCTCTCGCTTGGAAAGGTTCAGCTCATCGTCCTTAGAGTTGGCCACCACCTGAGAGGGAGGAGCCGTCGGCTTCGACTCCCCTACAGCCTCTTGAGTTCCCTCACTAAGAGAACCCTCCGAGGAGTGGTTGCAAGGAAAATACTGATCAAGACAAGAAGCTACATTGCACATGAAAATGACAGAACAAAGCGCAGCTGAAACTACTTACGAGTCAATATTTGACAAGTTGAAGACCGGAGCTTCCTTCTCCTTCTTCTTCTTCTTGGCCGGAGGCAGCGGCGCCATCAACCAAAGTGGCACAACAGGAAAAGGTGCAGAAGACGCACCTTGAACCTCACCATGCTGCTCCAAGAAGGAAGGGCCCCGGGGAGTTAGCAGCATCAACGCATCCGAAGATTCGCTCCGGGAGAGATTTCGGGTCTGCCCCTCGCTCGGCTCGAGGGCTTCCTGGGTTGGAGATTGCGCCGGTGGAAGTTCGGACTTAGAGTCCACAACCTCGTTGTTCGGCGCAATCGAAAATTTCTCAGGCAGCGGCATCATGCCAGCTACCTTGAGCTCCTGCACACCAAAAATACAAAAATTGTGATGAGCAACAATATTCATAAGTAAACAACACTCGAAAAATGGCGCAACACGCATGACGCAATTCTACACCAGAGGAACTGCATTCGAAGAACTGAAGGGGGCGGTCAAGGACTTCCCCAGGAGGTCCTCATCAGCCTTGAACATTAGCAGCGGCCGAAGAGCTCTATCAAGATCGCCCTTGGACAACTCCTCGTGTGCAACCCTTGTCGGGTCATTGCGGCCCTAGCTTGGAGAGGCTAGACCCGATGTTTGAGGAAGGTGCGGATGATATCCACACAATTGACCTCTTTCTCAGCAACCATCTGGAGCGCCTCCACTTCCGCTACCTCGCCCTCCATAATGTGGTTCTTCCAGGATCTCTTTGAAACGATTTCCTCGGAGGAGTCAAAGGGAGCGAGGCCGAAATCTTGTCCGTACACCTTGGCGTCGCGGATGTAAAACCACTTCTTCCGCCAATACTGGACGGACTCGCACATCGAAAAAGAAAAGAACGGAAGATGGAAGGGAGATAATGCAGCCGCCGGTGCCAGATTGCCTCTTCACGGAATAGAGCTTTCGGAAGAGGCCAAAGTGCGGCTCGATACCGAGCCAACACTCGCAAACAGTGATAAAGCAGGCGATGTGAAGGAGCGAATTGGGAGAGAGATGATGAAGTTGGATGCCGTAAAAGAAAAGGAGCCCACGAAGAAAATCATGGACAGGGAGCGAAAGAACACGAAGAACGAATGCGACGAACATCACCCAAAACCCTACGGGTGGACGGGGAGTTACCTCATCACCAGGAAGCTTCACATCCTCCTTGTTCTGCGGGATCAACCCCGCATCGTGCAGCTTGCGCAGGTCACCATCACGCGCCTCCGTGCGCCTCTACCCGCCGTCGGTGATGCGAGTGGCAGCAACAACCTTCTTGCCACCGGCGGCGGCACTCGAGCCAACTCCAGCGGTGCCCTTCCTCGATTTGCCCATTGCGCAGTGGTGAGTAGGGTGGTGAGCACGGAGAAATGAAGAAGGAAAAGACCAGAGAACGTCCAGTGCGCGCAAGAGAGGCAGTGCTTGAGAAAATGGAGGCAATGATGAAAGCAAATGGCAAGGGGTGAAACGGAATCACTGTTTCCCCACGGTTATAAAAGATGAGGATGATAAACAAGAGCCGTCGATCCAGAATCCCTAACGCGCAAGCAAAATCTAACCGTACACGTGTCAGCACATCAACGAACCGTCGCTAGCACGCCGTCCACTACGCATGAAAACCGAGGAGACGCCTTAATTCTCGCCACGCCGTGCATGACTAGTCAACTCCAAGTTAGGAAGTGGGACCCACATTCGTCCTGTCACGTCATCTCTGGCGCCGCAGATGGTTGAGATCACCGATCGTCAGCACTGACGTCATCAAAACCAATCTAGCAACGGTTGGAAATCTTCGGCTAACGAATAAAGTACTTACTCGAATATACGATTCGAACAACTACTCGGGGCTACTCCTATCAGGAGCGTTGGTCGCTCACCTGAGACATGATTAAGGTACCGCACCTCTAAACTACCTTCGAGTCCCACGTTGAGACTATGACTCCACTAAGGACTCAGGGCTACTCCCATAGGGAGGATTGATCAAGCATCCAAAAAAATTGTGTCCTTTGGACCGGAACTAAAAACAACTGAACTAAAGTCTCTGCTTGAGTCTGCGACTCGAACAGACACTCGGAGGCTACTCCCATAGGGAATGCTGGTCACGCACCCTATGAATTTTTCGACTGTGATCCTTCGGATCAAAATACAAACTTTTTCTGGCAACTTTGCCCAAACAAACTCTAAGTGAGAAACATTCTCCTTGGACACCCAAAGCACCTCTGCGGTGATAACATTTTGGATGTTGTGTCTATGACGCAAGGATAAAGACCTATAGATATCATCTGATGGCCTGATAACGCACCTGACTGTGCTCTGCCAGTAAAATACCGAGTCAACAGACACGATGAAAAATCCTGATAGACGCGTTGGGTACGTCACTTGAAAATCACTGGGATTCAGCTCCTGTAAGACCTCAACGGCCTGAGTCGAATTACGCCAGCATCTGTTCCGGATTCGAGTCTAGGGACTAGAGTCTGAAGAAGATCGTGTTGTTTTGTCCTATGACAGTTAACTGACCCTAATCTGTCGGGAGAGTCAGGCACACGCATCAACAATCCCTACGAACTAAACTTGCCTTTTCTCTTATAAACAGGCCCAAACTTCACCCGAAAGATTGAAGAGTCCTCAGCCGAATCTGCGATTCGACTGAGCACTCTGGGGCTACTTGAAGGGATACGGATAGGCTACACTAGCGGAAATCAAAATTTTCTACCGCATAAACCAGGAATATTGTTGTCATAGATCGCGGGATTACCACTAGACGCGCGGTTGCGGAACTGGATGAAGCGCGTCGAGGCAATGTAGACGTTCTACGTCTCCTCCTTGTCCTCATCCCACGAGAAGCTCCCCTTGCGCGGCTCGTCTAAGTTCCACAGATGAAGAACCTCCTAGGTATCCACACGTGCAGGGTGGAAGCGTCAGACACCGGACTGCTAGGTCCGCGCGTGCAACACAGGCGTGAGGAGTGGCGGCTGGGTGGAATGGTCTAACCCTGGTCAGCTCGCCCCACCCTCTCTTATATAGGCATCCCTAATGGGCTTCTACATTAGCAGCCCATTAGTAGCCTAAGCCTGGTCTAATTCAGATCTAATCCTCATTAGTCTTCCAGCCCCTTAAGTGTGTGAACCTATACGTTCATATACGTATAGACATGAAACGAATACACTTATTCTGTCAATAGTTGGTAGCGGCCTCTAGCAAGACGTGCCAACTCCTAAACACATACAAATATCATATCGGACGAACCATCACAAGGTTTAGTACATGTCTTTCTCTTTTCCTCACTATATTTGGTCTAGCTCCAAGCTAACCTCCCTTTCTCGATACTGTGATTCTGAATCCCTTTACTAGGTTAATTCTTAACCATATATAGCACGGCCATGTATTTTTGGATCCAATCACTCGAGGGGCCCAGAGATATCTCTCTCAAGTAAAGAGGGGCAAATCCCATCTTGATTGACCATGCCTTGCAGCATGCTTCAGGACAAACCCGCAAGCTACCTTTATAACTACCCAGTTACGAAGTAGCGTCTGATAGCCCCAAAGTATGTCGATTCATATCTCAAGTACATGCGATAATCTCAGGTCTAAGGACAAAACGTACACGATGTGTAGAGAGAGCTGCAAGTCTAATTGTCAGTCTCAAGTTGGGTCAGTCCAACCCCATGTTCATGACATGTGTCCACATTATTGGTTGGACATCTCCATGTTTATGACTTGCGAAACATAGTCATCAACCAATCGATGTGCTAGTCTAATATTCACGTGTGTCCTCACATGAACTCTGACGAGGGACAACTATTATATAACCATACAAGTATAGAGTTTCACAAACAATTCACATAATTGCCAATCAATACAAGTTGCCTAATATGGATATTCAAGGAACATTACAATAATTCATGGATAGATAAGAAATATAATCATCTCTATGATTGCCTCTAGGGCATATTTCCTTCAGTCTCCCACTTGCACTAGAGTCAATCTAGATTGTATCTTATACTTGTTGCTCTTGCGTGCGCCTCATTCGCAGGCTACGGGAGTGGTTTTGTAAAAGGATCAACAAAATTTGAGTCCATATATATTTTGCATATCATGACACTACCATCCTCAACAAACTCTCAAATCTGATGGTAACGCATGCGAATATGTTTGCTCTTCTGGTGCTGTCTAGGTTCCTTGGATTGTGCAATAGCACCATTGTTGTCACAATAAATGTCCATGGGGTTGGACGCGCCCTGAACCACACCAAGAGCAATCAGGAAATTCCTAATCCAAAAAGCTTCCTTTGCAGCCTTCGAGGCGGCAATATATTCAGCTTCTGTTGAAGAGGAGGCACCGTATCTTGCTTGGAACTTTTCCAACTCACAGCACCACCATTCATGACAAACACATAACCAGATTGCGATCTGGAGTCATTTGAGTCATTAAGGTAACTCGCATCTGTGTAACCCCTTACACTGAGTTCATCCTCACCTCCATAAACTAGGAACACATCATTAGTCCTTCTCAAGTACTTAAGGATATTCTTTACTGCTATTCAGTGACCTTCACTTGGATCAGCCTGGTATCTGCTCGTAACACTTAGAGCATAGGAAACATCTGGGCGAGTACATATCATTGCATACATGATGGATCCAATAGCCGAAGCATATGGAACCGTTCTCATGCGCTCACGCTCATCAGTAGTCGAAGCACACTAAGTCTTGCTAAGTTTTATGCCGTGAGACATGGGCAAGAACCCCTTCTTAGCCTCTTCCATGCTGAACCATTTCAACACTTTGTCAATGTATGTACTCTGTCTTAATCCAATTAGCCTCCTTGATCAATCTCTATAGATCTTTATGCCCAGAATATATGCCGCTTCTCCTAAGTCCTTCATCAAAAAACTATTTTTCAACGAGGTCTTAACATACTCGAGCATTGGAATGTCATTTCCAATCAGCAATATGTCATCTACATATAAGATTAGAAATACCAGCGCTCTCCCACTTTCCTTCTTGTAAACACAAGGTTCTTGTTCGTTTTTGATGAAGCCAAACTCCTTTACAACTTTATCAAATCGAATGTTCCAACTCCGAGATGCTTGCTTCAACCCATAAATGGACTTTAGAAGTTTGCATACCTTTCCAGCATAGTTTGGATCGACAAAACCTTCGGGCTACATCATATACATGTCCTCAGTTAGAATTCCATTCAGGAAAGCCGTCTTGACATCCATCTGCCATATGTCATAGTCGAAATGTGCAGCAATGGCTAGAATAATCCATATAGATTTAAGAATCACTGCAGTCAAGAAAGTCTCGTCATATTAAACTCCGTGAACTTGTTGAAAACCTTTTGCAACAAGTCGAGCTTTATGGATGTGAAAATTTCCATCCATATCAATCTTCTTCTTATAGATCCATTTGCACTAGATGGCTTTAAAACCATCAGGCAGGTCGACCAAGTTCCAAACTTGATTGTCTCCCATGGACTCTATCTCGGATCTCATGGCGATCAGCCATTTCTCAGAGTCTGGGTCCACCGTCGCCTCTACATAGGCCGCAGGATCATCATTGTCTAACAATAATAATTCCCGCGTTTCGCAGAGCATCGCCGACCTTTGTGGTTGTGGTGCTTCTACTGCCACGGGTTCCTCAACTTGTTCTGCTACAATAGCATCACTCGTAGAAGCATCCTCGACTGGCTCATCTTGAACTTCTTCAAGTCGCACAAACCTTCCACTCATAACCTTTGTAGAAACTCTTTCTCTAGGAAAACACCACTAGGAGCGATAAACACTTTGCCCTCTTCTCGGTTGTAGAAGTAATATCCTAAGGTTTCCCTCGGATATCCCACAAAAATGCACTTATCCGATTTCGGTGTTAGCTTGTCTGACTGAAGTCGCTTGACAAATGCATCACAACCCCAAATCTTTAAAAAAGACAAACTGGGATTCTTTCCAGTCCACATCTCATATGGTGTCTCAACTATGGATTTAGATGGTACCCTATTAAATGTGAAAGATGTCGTTTCTAGAGTGTACCCCAAAATGATAATGGTAAATCCGACTAGCTCATCATCGATTGAACCATGTACAACAAAGTTTGATTGCGCCGTTCGGAGACCCCATTTCTTTGGGGCGTTCCGGGCGGCGTGTGTTGTGAAACAATTCCGCAACTCTTAAGATGATTGCTAAATTCGTGACTCAAATATTCACCTCCACGATCAGATCGCAAGGCCTTTATTTTCTTGCCACGTTGATTCTCTACCTCATTCTGAAACTCCTTGAACTTTTCAAAAGTTTCAGACTTATGCTTCATCAAGTAGACATAACCATATCTACTGAAATCACCAGTGAAAGTAATGATGTAGTGATATCCTCCTCTGGCTATCGTGCTCATTGGTCCACATACATCAGTATGTATGAGTTCCAACAAGTCCGTCGCTCTCTCGGGGAAACCTGAAAAAAGCGACTTGGTCATTTTTCCAAGTAAACAAGCCTGACATGTCTCGAATGTTTCAAAATCAAACGAAGTTAGAAGACCATCACCATGGAGCTTCTTCATGCGCTTTTCACTTATATGCCCCAAACGACAATGCCATAAATAGGTAGGATTCAAATCATTAGGCCGAAGCCTTTTAGCACTAACATTGTAAACAGATGCATCATCAAGATTTAAAATAAATAACCCATTCACAATGGGAGCATTAGCCATAAACATATCATTCTTAGAGATTACACAACCATTGTTCATACTCGCAAATGAATATCCATCCCTCATCAAACATGAAGGTGATAAAATGTTTCGACCCATACTTGGAATGTAATAACAATTATTGAACTCCATAATAAATCCTGACGGAAGGTGAAGTTGCATGACGCCGGCGAACAATGCAGCAACCCTTGCTTTATTTCCGTCACGAAAACCCACTTGCCTTTCTGCACTTCTCTAGTCCTTATTAGCCCCTGCATCTAATTGCAAATATGAGCAACCGATCTGGTATCAAATACCCAAGATTTAACATAGGAATCAGCGAGAAGAATGTCCACAACATTTACAACAAGCATACCTGAGTGGGAAGTACTCTTACTTCCACTCTTCTTCAAAGAAGTCTGGTACTTGTTGTAGTTTCTCTTCCAGTGGCCATGTTCATGACAAAAGAAGCACTCAGTGTCTTCTATAGGTCTAGCCTTTTGCTTGGGTGCAGGCTTAGGGATCGTATCCTTAGCCTTGCCCTTCTTATTCTAAGAAGTACCCTTTTTCTTGAAGATAGGCTTGTTCTGCACAGCCATCACATGGCTATGCCCTGCACACTTCTTCATGTCACTTTCTGCTGTTTTTAGCATCCCTCATAACTCATTACAGCCCTTCTCCACCCCATGCATATGGTAGTTCGAAATGAACCACCCATAGCTAGATGGAAGAGACGCCAAAATGAAATTAGTAACCAACTCTTGGCCTAGTGGAAAACCAAGCTTTTCCAAAGTCTGACTGTAACCAACCATTTTGATCACATGGGGGCCTACACCTGCTCCCTCTGCCAGCTTGCATTCCACAAAGGACTTGACGACATTGTACCTCTCAGTCCTGGCCTGAGTCTAGAACATGTCCCTAAGCGCAATTATCATATCGTATGCTTCCTGATCCTCAAAATTCTTTTGGAGTTCAGGTTCCATGCATGCAAGCATAAGACAGCTAACCTCAAGAGAATCATCACATGCTCTCTTATAGGAATTCTTGAGGGCAACAGATGCATTATCAACAGGTTCATCGGGGATTGGGGTATCCAGAACCATTTCCTTTTTATCAGACCTGAGAACAATTCTCAGGTTATGGACCCAGTCCGAATAGTTTGTTCCATTTAGTTTATCTTTGTCAAGAATCGAATGCAAAGAAAAATGTAATGCAGTGTTCGGTGCCATTGATCTACAACAGAAAACATGAAAAATACTAAGCCATATAACCATGAAAGAGTAAAACATATTAAATAATTTAATAGCATATACTCCCACTTAAATCAATATCCCTCTATTGATACTAAGTGATTCAAGATCCACAGTTAACAAGTCGACTAGTGAGCTTTAGCGTCACTGCTAGAAGACAAGGTAAATCGGTAAGCAACACTTGCTAATCATATCACATATGACTCATGTTGTTGGGTGACATCTCTATGTCAAAACTAGGCGCTCAACCTTTATGCCCCTAGGTCCTTAACTGTTAAGATGACCTTGTCAAGCTCACCAACCCTTATGCGTGTAGGTATCCGATACAAACCCATCTAGCCAAGGAAAACCGCGGCACCCTAATTTCATAGGCCCACCAACGATTGTACAGGGCATAGGATGGTGCAAGGTTTGGTTGGGAGGGCATGGTTTAACTTAAACTTTGTGAGGGATCAGTCTACTACTATCATCTAAGCATGCATAGAGTAAAACGCATAAAAATAGCATTCGCATAGTTGTGACACAGTATGGCCCATTTTCTCATGGTGATCTCTATCGCCATAGAACATGTCCACCATGATGATCTCCATCTTCATGTTCCATGCGAGCCATCCTCCAAGTTATGAGTCCTCCAAGAACTAATACAAGCTATTACTCCTAACAGCTAGTAATCAAAATTACATAGTATTGGCATCATCACAAGTTGGCACGTAGGCCATTACAGTAATTGAAAACACATATGGCTCCAGCCATGTTGCCCTACTCATGACAGGCAGGTTATGAAAAATAAATTCATACATGCATCACATACATATATGGGGCATACTGATCACATACATCCTGCAAAAACAAGTTATGCATAGAATCGCATTCTATCAGATCATGTGAACTCACAGCACCTAGTTACCTTAACGATATACAAAAGGATCTACGATTAAGGGGGGTCTAGGGGGTCTCCCCCTGCGGGGTTCGAAGGGAAGCGCCCCTCGCAGTATCTCCGGGCGTCCGGAAAACTGTGAAAAATGAGAGATCGAATCTACACAATTTTCTTTAAGGATTTTGATCGGCAAATCAAATTTAACATAAACCGACTATTGTTCCGATTCAATCAAACTCCTTTGATCAGGGTACATCGATTTTAGATCTAGGTTCCGATTCGATCAATCATATTGATCTTCGCGTGATTCAACAGGATTTATGTGTCACTGTCTACCCCGATGGCAGGAATCGACCAGTAGGGGTAAGTCGTTCGACGACCTCAGAATCAAGATCACGGAAAGCAAGATCATAGATCAATCCTGAACCACCGCAATACAAATGATCACATCATTCATATCAATCTGCATATCACCATATGCAAACAACCCGAACCTATAACTGAACAACATCGGATCTGATACTACTGAAGGGATACGGGTAGGCTACACTAGCGGAAATCAAAATTTTCTACCGCGTAAACCAGGAATACTGTTGTCATAGATCACATGATTACCACTAGACGCACAGTTGCGGAACTTGATGAAGCGCGTCGAGGCAGTGTAGACGTTCTACGTCTCCTCCTTGTCCTCGTCCCACGAGCAGCTCCCCTTGTGCGGCTTGTCCAAGTGCCACAGATGCAGCACCTCCGAGGTATCCACACGTGCGGGGTGGAAGCGTCAGACGGCGGACTGCTAGGTCCGTGCATGCAACACATGCGTGAGGAGTGGCGGCTGGGTGGAATGGTCTAACCCTGGTCAGCTCTCCCCACCCTCTCTTATATAGGCGTCCCTAGTGGGCTTCTACATTAGTAGCCCATTAGTATCCTAAGCCTGGTCTAATTCTGATTTAATCCTTATTAGGCTTCCAGCCCCTTAAGTGTGTGACCCTATAGGTTCATATACGTATAGACATGCCATGCTTATTCTGTCAATAGTTGGTAGCGGCCTCTAGCAAGACGTGCCAACTTTTAAACGCATAAAAATATCATATCGGACGAACCATCACAAGGTTTAGTACATGTCTTTCCCTTTTCCTCACGATATTTGGTCTAGCTCCAAGCTGACCTCCCTTTCTCGATACTGTGATTCAGAATCCCTTTACTAGGTTAACTCTTAACCATATATATCACGTCCATGCATTTCTAGATCCAATCACTCGAGGGGCCCAGAGATATCTCTTTCAAGTACAGAGGGGCAAATCCCATATTGATTGACCATGCCTTGCAGCATGCTTCAGGACAAACCCCAAAGATACCTTTATAACTACCCAGTTACGGAGCAGCGTCTGATAGCCCCAAAGTAGGTAGATCCACATCTCAAGTACATGCGACAATCTCAGGTCTAAGGACAAAACGTACACGATGTATAGAGAGAGCTGCAAGTCTAATTGTCAGTCTCAAGTTGGGTCAGTCCAACCCCATGTTCATAACATGTGTCCACATCATTGGTTTGACATCTCCATGTCTATGACTTGTGAAACATAGTCATCAACCAATCGATGTGCTAGTCTAATATTCACGTGTGTCCTTACATAAACTCCGACTAGGGACAACTATTAGATAAGCATACAAGTATAGAGTTCCATAAACAATTCACATAATTGCCAATCAATACAAGTTGCCTCATATGGATATTTAAGGAACATTACAATAATTCATGGATACACAAGAAATATAATCATCTCTATGATTGCCTCTAGGGCATATTTCCTTCACTACTGACATGGTTATACCCTACGGGTACACATCGTTGGCATATCTAGTCTAGCCTAAGGAAGGCCCACGACGAGATACGCGGCCTGCGGAGTTTTCTGGTGGCCCAAGCTCATGATGTCTTCGGATCCTTGGAGAACAAGACTAGGATAGATAGAATTTCAAAGGGGCAAACACTAATCTGTAACCGACTCGACCTACGTCCAGGACCTGCCTATCTATATAACGGCTAGGAGGGCACGGCGAGGAGGGCCTCTCAACTCAACTCACCTCATACACACGTCACGCCAGATTGCATCTGCGCACCCCTGTAATCATCGATTCTGCCGTAATCAAGAGCAGACAAGCACGAGTAGGGTTTTCCCTCAGGGGGCCTGAGCCTGGGTAAACCTCGTGTCCCCTTGTTGCTTGTTTTCTAATCATTCCGTGATTTCTAGCATCCCCATCTTCTCTAAAAGCCAAGTCCATAACAATGGGCATTGACGAGTTGAAACCTCGTCATAGGAGGAATTTGTTTGGTGCTAGACTTGACTCTTGGATTATGTTGCTACATCGGTTAGCATATGTTCAACTATCAGTTGGGCCTGATGAGTTTCATTGGAACTTAACTGAAAATGGATACTTTTCTGTTAGTTCCTTATACAATGCTTTAACCCAGCCAGTTGTACCGGTATTAGATAATAGGATGATCTGAAAGATGAAGATGCCTCTAAAAAACAAAATCTTTTCTTGATATCTTTGTCGAGGAGTCATCCTTACTAAAGATAACCTTATTAAGCAGGATTGGCACGGGGATCCTAGGTGCGCATTTTGTGAGCATAATGAGATAATCAAGAACCTATTTTTCCAATGTAATATCGCTAGGTATATATGATCAATTACCCAAGAAGCTTCAGTCTTGTATCCATCGAGTAGTATTGACAATATATTTGGGAATTGGTTACATGGTATAGATCACAAGTATAAGTTACTTCTTCGGTTGAAGCGATTTCCATTATTTTCTCATGCAGGTTATTTATGGAAAGCATTGGCACCCTTCGGGCTTGGTCAGCGTTACATCGTGCGGATTATCGCGAGCTTTTTATGGAGGTGTGTATAGGCTGGAGGACACCATGTGGGATTTGTTTACCCGGCATGGGTGGCAACATAATCTGCGGATAGAGCCGGCGCCTTTAGGATCTTAGGCATTTTATAATTTCTCATTATGATATATAATCTGCGTTTTTTTATTTTATCTTCTATCTGAATTTGTGGACATGTTTCGGCTATGTGCATCCTAACTATGCAGAGGCCTGGTATAATTCTAAGTAATAAAGCGCCCCTTATAAAAAAATGAGTTGCATGTTATCTTTTGGTCAAACAAGATTTGTGTTACAGCTAACCGTTTTCTAGCCCCGTCCTTCCTTCCGTTTCACAAAATAGATAAGCACATGAGTAAATTGATTTTATACTGCGCTAGCTTGATTTAAAAATATACATTTACGAGCACGGAGCTATTGGTACGTCTAAGAATTGGTGATGCAAAAAAACATTGTCAGCAGCACTTCTCGACAATATACCAAAGACGAGCCAAGTGGGCTGATGCAGCGGCCCAAGTGGGTTCACGGGCTTCCAGCACGTTATGCTAATTGATGTACCATTTAATTGGGGTTTTGGATATATGTAACCAGCAGGCCTGTAGCTGGGTAGCTAGGAAGGAACTAGAACAATGAACTAGTACTAGGTAGGTGGTTGAGGGTGGAAGGGGTGGAACGACCATCTCCGAGAATTATTTCCCCAAATTCTAATTAAAGCGAGAGTGAATCAAGGTCTAGGTGTGCTATCTAACAATTGGTATCAGAGTCATCTGATTCTGGTGCTTCCTCACCACCGTTTTCCCACACGGTTCAAGTCTGGGCGCCGTGATGCTCTCATGGCAGAGTTGCGCTTGGCGCGGGGGGGGGGGGGGGGAGACGCTCTACTCCCTTCTCCATGGCGAGCTCGACGAGCTCCTGGATAAGAAGCTAGTGGGCTTCGCTGCTACACTCACCAAATCCATCAACGCCAAGTTTGATGCGGCCGCCCTATCTGTTAGTACTAAATCAACAAAATCGGTGACGAGATTAGCTTTGCCACGGGGAACCATCTGGACGTGGGGGGTCTTGGATCTGATCCTCCATCCTCGTCGCCGTCTCCGCTAGCTTCGACGCCTCCACACCTCAGCATCGCGTCTTCTTCGGCTGTGGGCGCGGTCGCGGGTGCTGATAACGGCCCAGATGGGCACGGCTTGGATAAATTGCACCGAGGGAATGGCTACCATACGTACGTCCCTCCTCCGGCAAGAGGTACACGCTCGGAAAATTCCTCCGCTCTAGTCTCTCGTCAGATTTCTGAACGCACTATGGATACTGCTAATGTTTTTGGCTCTGGCCTAAGGGTCGAATTACCTAGGTTCGATGACGCAAATCCACGACTGTGGCAGGATCGTTGCAAGGATTATTTTCAACATTGGAACACACCGTCTCACCTTTGGATTCAATATGCATCTCTTCAGTTTGAAGGCCTTGCTGCTCGTTGGTTGGAGGCTGCTCGCCGTCGAATTCCTCGTGCAACCTGGTTAGAATTCTGTCAACATCTGATGAACAGGTTTGGTCGCAATAACATTGCACTCTTGTTCCTCGTCTAATTAAGATTCACCAGACTACGACTGTCACCGACTATGTTGAGCATTTTTCTGAGATCTATGATCAATTATGTGCTTATGAGATTGCTCCTGATGTTATGCATTACACCACGCGTTTTATCGAGGATCTTCGCCCAGCTATTCGCATGGCCATGGCAATTCAGCAGCCTACTGATCTGGATAAGGAAGTTGAATTGGATCTATTGTTTGAGGAGTTAGAAGACGAGCCTGATTTTGTTTCTGCTCCATTGTCTCCATCCTATCAGTCAATTGCAGCTCGTCGACCACCTCAGTTCCAACAACCATTCAGACCTCCTGCTGCTAAATTAAATGATGACAAGGTGGTCCGAGAAGTTTCGAAACAACCGTCTACAGATGACAAATAGAGCCAGCTCCGTGCCTTCCGTAAGTCCAAAGGATTATTTTTTATTTGTGGTGAAAAGTGGGCTAAGGAGCATCAATGCAAAGGCTCGGTTCAGCTTCATATAGTGCATGAGATGTTGGAGTGTATCCAGTCGGATGAGCAACCTTATTTTGAGTGTGAAGAGGCCGTGTGAGTTGGTCCACATCAAGCTATGTGTGTTTCTGCTGCAGCTATGGGCAAGGAGAAGGTAGCACAAACGTTACAGATTTTTGTTACCATTCAGGGTATCAGTCTACAAGTTTTGATTGACTCGGGTAGCACACATTCATTCTTGAATGAGGATTTGTTTACTAGGTTACAAGGAGTTACTATTGTTAAACATCTTTCTGTTATATTGCTAATGGAGCTAGCTTACAACTTAGTCAGCTCAGTGTCCATGGACTTCTGACGGCATTATTTTTACATCCAATTTCAGATTTATTGCATTGGGTACTTATGATGGAATAATTGGGATGGACTGGTTAGAATCTCATAAGTCTGATGCTTGTTGAATGAGCTCATAAGTGGATGAATGTGCCTCATAATGGTGGTAGAGCAATGCTGTTTGGAGTTTGCCCAAAGAAGGTGCCATATACACTCTCTGAACTGTCTGCGATTATTTCTGAAGTTCAGTTTCAGTTCATCCTGCAGTACAAGCCATTTTGGATGAATTTTCATCAGTATTTGAAACAACAAATGGCCTTCCTCCTCTACGTCTATATGATCACGTTATTCCACTAGTTCCTGGTGCCCGCCCTGTCTCTATACGCCCATACAGAGGGGTAATTCAGCATAGCAACAATCCATTTTCGTCTCCTGTTATTCTAGTCAAGAAGAGTGACTTTACTTGGAGAATGGTTATTGATTATCGCCACCTTAATACCCTCACTCTTAAAGGAAAATATCCTTTACCAATCATTGATGAATTGCTGGACGAGTTAGCAGGAGCTTGCTATTTTTCCAAGATGGATCTCAAAGCAGGGTACCATCAGATTCGTTTAGCTCTGGGGGAGGAATTTAAAACAATGTTTCAGACCCATAATGGTCATTACTAGTTTAAGGTTATGGCCTTTGGTTTAATCGGTCCTCCGGGCACTTTTCATGAATGATACTTTAGCACCTGTTCTGCGCAAATGTGCTATTGTGTTTTTCGATGATATTTTGATCTATATCAAGTCCTTCGAAGATCATTTGCGCTAAGTTCTCCAGATTTTGCAACAAGATCAGTGGCAAGTGAAGTTACCAAAGTGTGCATTTGCTCAGGAACGCATTGCTTATTTGGGGCATGTTGTCAGTAGCTTTCTGGGGATCACTGGGTATTACCGCAAGTTTATTCGTCATTTTGGAGTCATTAGAAAACCTCTAACAAATCTATTGCACAAAGGTGTCTTGTTTGTTTGGACAACGGTCGAGGAAGAGGCATTTCAGACCTTGAAACATGCACTTATCTCTGCGCCCGTTTTAGCCTTGCCGGATTTCACTAAAGTTTTTGTCATTGACACAGATGCTAGTGACAAAGGCATCGGTGCTGTTCTTATGCAAGATGTCCATCCTTTTGCGTATGTGAGTAAATCTCTCGGTCCCAAAAATAGCACCCTCTATGTGTATGAGAAAGAGTATCTTGCTATTCTCCTTGCCGTTGAGCAGTGGAGACCATACTTACAGTTGAAGGAGTTTGTGATTCGAACTGATCATAAAAGTTTGACCAATTTGAATGAACGTCTACATAAAAACTGTCAGCACAAAGCTCTAACGAAGCTTATGGGATTGCAGTACAAGATTCTTTACAAGAAGTGTTGTGACAATGGGGCTGCTGACGCCCTTTCTTGACAGCATCATGAGCATGCACACCTGCTTGCCATATCTTCAGTCCAACCAGTCTAGTTAATGGATATCATTTCTTCTTATCAGAATGATGAAAAGGCTCAAGATATTCTCCAGAAGTTGGCTACTGCTTCTAGCCATACGGTTGGTACCTATTCTTTGGTCCAAGGTCTCATCAAGGGCCATGGCAAGATTTGGATTGGTCACCAACCTGATCTGCATGCTCGAATTGTATCATCTTTTCATGTGAGTCCGGTTGGTGGTAATTCGGGGTTTCCTGTCAGATACAATCGAATCCGGTCCTTGTTTTATTGGGTAGGGATGCACAATTTCATCAAGAGCTTTGTTCAAACCTGCTTAATCTATCAGCAAGCCAAAGTTGAGAGGGTACCGTATGCTGGCCTACTGCAGCCTTTACCTGTACCTAGAGGTGCTTGGCAATTGGTCATGATGGACTTCATAGAAGGTTTGCCCACTTCTGGATCTTACAATTCTATCATTGTTTTTGTGGAATCTTTCACCAAATATGCCCACTTTGTTCCTTTGCGCCATCCCTTCTCGGCTCCGGATATTGCTGAGGCTTTCCTCGACACAGTTTTCAAATTATACATCATGCCAGTTACCTTGGTGTCAGATCGTGATAAGATTTTCACTAGCACGTTTTGGCAAACTTTGTTCAAGCGCACGGGTGTTAATTTTCACATGAGTACGGCATATCACCCGCAATCTGACGGGCAGACTGAATGCCTTAATCAACAGATAGAATGCTATCTCAGGTGCTTTATTAGTTCTCACCCAAAGAAATGGAGTTGCTGGTTGTCTCTTTGTGAATTTTGGTACAACACTATATGGCACTCTTCCCTCGGCAAGTCTCCATTCGAAGTTATTTATGGGTATTCTCCATGTTACTTTGGGATTTCTGCAGATGACACGGTTGCTCCAGTTGATGTGAAGCAATGGCTCGATCAAAGAGCGGTTAATACTGAATCTGTTCGTCAGCACCTGATTTGTGTGAAGCAACGAATGAAACATCAAACTGATAAGAGCCGCTTCGAGTGTCAGTTTGAAGTGGGCGAGAGGGTCTTTTTGAAGTTGCAGACCTATGCACAGTCATCAATTCTTTGTCGTGCTTCACACAAACTGGCTTTCTGTTTTTCTGTCCCTATTTGACCTTGCAACTTATTGGCTCTATGGCGTATCGCTTCCAGCTTCCTAATACAAGTCATATTCATCTGGTTTTTCATGTTTCCCAGTTGAAGCGTTACCTTTGTCTAAGCTATCAGGTACATGTTGCTTTATCAGATTATGACATTGATCTTCAGATACCGGTGAAAATTCTCCAGCGTCGAGTTGTCACTCGTGGACACGATTCTATTGTTCAAGTTCAAGTGGAGTGGTCTGGCTCTACACCTGCACTGGTTACCTGGGAGGACATGGAGGCATTGAAGCAAGTTTTTCCTCATGCTCTGGCTTGGGGGCAAGCAAATTCTAATGGATGAGGAATTGTCAGCGGCACTTCTTGACAACATACCAAAGACGAGCCAAGTGCGCTGATGAAGCGGCCCACGAGGGTTCACAGACTTCCAGCATGTTATGCTAATTGATGTACCATTTAATTGGAGTTTTGTCTACATGTAACTAGCTGGCCTGTAGCTGAGTAGCTGGGAAGGAACATGACGGAACTAGAACAATGAACTAGTACTCGGTAGGTGGTTGAGGATGGAAGGGGCAAAACGACCACCTTCGAGAATTATTTCCCCAAATTCTAGTTAAATCGAGAGTGACTCGAGATCTAGGAGTGCTATCTAACAAACATGTTGACTAAGTCTTAAGATTAAGATGTGCACGGTCCTAGTCTAGCGGCAGGCTCAAAGAGAGATGAGCGGGAGACTTTCTGAAATTTTCAAAAAAAAATGTTCATATTTTTTGGGAGTTTATAGCATTAAACTACCAGTTTACTATCTAAATTTACCGTATCATACCACTTTATGTTTTCGGGACACAAAACTACCAGATTTTGGTCCGTTCTTTGAAATTTGATCTAAACCGCGTTTGAGAGCGTTTTGACACGATTTATGACCAGCCGACCGCACCTGTTGGTATGTGTCAACACCCGGATTTTTAATCCCAGATGCCTGTTATGCCATACATCGCAATCCTAAGATTACCATTTTTGCGAGACATAACAGATTGGATATCACAGTACATCATCCATTACAAACCATACATAAGGTCTTACAACAAAATAAAAGATCTCAGATCTAGTCTTAATACAATCAAGCACAAGAATAATATAATAACGGTAACGTGGACAAAGCTCCATCTTCATGGTCATAGGCAATGCTGATGATGGGAGATGATCCTAGTTGTCGTAACCTTCCTGCGGTCCATCCTCCTGATAATCCTCTTCATAGTCTGGCCACGGGAATAGCCAGGGACAAAGCCATGAGTACTCTTTAAGTACTCGCAAACTAAGACTAACAAGTGAAGTGGTTTTGAGTAGGAAATACTAGGCTCTAGGTTGTTTTGCAAAAAGCTAGATTTATCTTAACTGAGCTCAGAAGCAAAGAAAGCTAGTTTAAAGTTTTATAACACCTAAGTAGGAATTTAGTTTTCATGTCACAACCCTGTTGTGGTCAAGTCAAAGTCATGATTCATTTCACAAGTCGTTTCGAAAACATCTAACGACGGAACATTATGGCCACTCCAACTGTCCATAACCGCAGACGCGGCTATTCGAATAGTTTGACACTCTGCAGAGGTGGTACACTTTCACCATAATATTTGATACATCCGTCAGGAATAATCACCATACTCAGTATGCGGATAATCAATCCTAACCTTTCAATTACATGCCCTAGTATAGGCACCTCTCCTATGAGTTTGGCCTCCCAACCATGACCATGTGTCACGTTGGGAACTGCATAGGTGGTCAATCTTCACAAGGTAGCCTTAGCTCAAACCTTGGCCCCAAGGGAACCCCTACTAAGGTATATAAACTTTCAGTCAAGCCCTACCCAATTTTGGGTATTGTGGTTGTATGGTAAAATTGGAATGGTATCACATCCAGACAACCATCAGTTTTATAAAGGGCTAAGGCTCATGCATTAACATTTTCATCCTCAAAATCATCTGGTGTTCAATAACACATGTCAAAACATTTCATTAGAATGACTCATCATTGTAAGGTTTTCATAATCATTTTCACCAAGTGTTCCCATCTAAAGTGATCAAGTTTTATGCTTAGCACTAGCCACTAAAGTTGGGGGTAAAACTAATGAGGGGTGGTAATCAAGTGGGACTTATCTAAATTCAATCTCATGCCTCAGGATGACATCAAGGTTTATCTAACTTAGGCCAAGTTTTATGCTCTTTATGCTACCTTTAATAATCTTTCTAAAATATACAAATCACTAAGTAAACACAAATAGAAAGCTTTGATAAAGAAATAAAATAACTAAGCTTGCAAGTAAAACTAGGGTTGGCTATCATCAATTAGTATAATCAAGGCATGCCTAATTGCATAGATCATATAACTTTCACAGTTGCAAGTGTTAGCTTGCCTTGTGGGGAGTAGTGGTTGAAGTTCTCCTCTGCTTCTTCCTGATGTCTACGCACTTCTATTCTTGTATACAGTTGTTGGTCCTCCAAGTGTAGAGGTTTGTAGAACAGCAGCAAGTTTCCCTTAATTGGATTACCCAAGGTTTATCGAACTCAGGGAGGAAGTGGTCAAAGGTATTACCTCTCAAGCAACCCTGCAATCAAGATACAAGAAGTATCTTGTGTCCCCAACACACCCAATATAGGTGCACTAGTTCGGCGAAGAGATAGTGAAATACAAGTGGTAACGGTGCCAGAAAATAGCTTGACGGTTAGGCAAAGACTAAAGGCAACAAGAAGGAAGCAAGCAAACATGCAATAGATCTAGTAGCAAACGGTGTTTCAATGCTTAGAAACAGGGCCTAGGGATCATAATTTCACTAGTGAACACTCTCTCATATAAATATCCTCTCTTTATGATACTACTCTTAACTACTCTCCGGTTGGACACTCTAATCCAAGGTAGGGCTATAACAGCACACCTCAAAGTTCGCCTTCCCCAATCTAGATAACCCCACACTGTCGCCTTGAGCACTAGATGGTTCCAACAAACACCACAATTTCATAGAGACATCCAACTCCAAATATAACTCATAACAAATATTCAATCTAGCCAAAGTGCCACACACGGTACACCCTTTGTCACTTTCACACACGTGGGGAAAAGCATAGATCTATTAAAGCACAAAGAGTATTTATGTAGACTCAAGCCTAAGTGCCACCATGGCATGCATGCTGTCACTATCACATACATGGGGAGAGCAGAGATCTAATGAAGCACTTGAGTATCAAGGTAGGTCTACTTGATTACAAAGCTCATGATCACACGATCATGCATAGAGAGAGAGAGAGAGAGAGAGAGAGATGAACACATAGCTACCGGTAGAGCCCTTAGCCCTGAGGAAGAACTACTCCCTCCTCATCATGGGAATCAACAACGGTGATGAAGATGGCGATGGAGATGGATCCTGGGGCACTCCCCATCCCGGCAGGCTGCCGGAAATGAGAATTTCTGTCCCCCGAATCTCCCCTTCGGTGGCGGCGGCGCAGCAGAGGTTTTCGTGGATTTCTTCTGGATCCTTTAGGGTTTTGGGGTCGGAGGCTTCTTATAGGCAAAGGGGGAGGCCGAGGAGGTGGCCAGAGGGCCCACACCCTCCCCAGGCGTGGACCAGGCTTGGCCACACCCAGGGGGTCTGGCCACCCTCCGGTGCCTCTCCGTCCCTCCTTCTGGATTTGTGTCCCTCACGGAAAGTTATTGACTTTGGCTTTTGTCCCGTTCAATTCCGAGAATATTGATTTTTTGCCTTTCTGGAACCAAAAACAGAAGAAAACAGGCAACTGGCACTGCGGCAACTTGTTAATAGGTTAGTTCAAGAAAAGATATAAAAACACCTCAAAGTGTAGACAAAGCAAAGCAAAGTAGATACAAAACAAGCATGGAGCATAAAAAATTATAGATATGTTTCCGACGTATCAAGCATCCCCAAGCTTAACTCCTGCTCGTCCTCGAGTAGGTAAGTGATAAAAGAATAATTTTTGAGGTGACATGCACACAAATAATAAAGATCTAACCATTTGCAAGCATTGAAAGCTGGGATCAAAGAACTCTAAACATGTGCATGAAAGATGGATTTCTAACAATAGGACATAGTAACTATGCATTTAACATGAAAGGTTACAAACAAAGATCATGAATAACATGCATTGAAAAATGTTTGTTTGTTTCACATACAGAAAACATGGCATAGTGGCAATCAGCTTGTCCCTCATAGAGTAGCAATATAGATGCATAGGACACCTTCAAAGTTCACAAGGGTGACTAGAAACAAATAGCACAAGAACAAGTAATTTCACAATATGCATCAATCAATAAGCTTTGGGACACTGCACACAAAATGACAACTATGCTCTCTTAATGGTGCCTAAAAGTAGAAGGTGGAGACTCAATAATGGTGGAAGAAAGTCCTTTTGTAAAGGGAAGCAGGGATTTCAAGTTTCAAAAATATCTTCCAAAAATTATGGTACTTGTTAGCTTTCATCCCACATTGCCCCTATCATAAGCATCTTGAAGTGGTTAAGTTTAAAGTGGCAGAGCTGGAGTATATGCTTGACGAAGTATAAGCTGGCAATCTCAAGTCCCTTGAATACGAGGGTCACACCTCATGCATACTCAACTTTGGGTCCAGGTAAGTTCTTGTCACTATAAGTATTTGCATATCATTGAGAACGCCGCCAACGGGGTACCCCTTGCACATGGTACAGGAGATTTCCCATAACCAAAATGACAAGGCAAGCAGACAATGAGCATCTCAACAATCTTTTTATTTACCATATGCATATTTTTTATTGAGGATGCTTCATAGATAGCTCATTATGGTGATGCTGCAAGTTTCCACCATGATTAGGCATGGCTTAGGCTAGCGGCCCAGGCGTTTCTCTAACACAAAATACAAACTCCATGGACTTACAAGATCCCTCTTTATTTTACACCGGTGACATCCATAGACAAAAGAGCATGATATCAACTGAGTACAAAGTACAAGTGCAATGTTGAAAATGTTCCTCGTGACAGCATGGTTCTGCTAATTCGAACGTATAAGTGAAAGCATATACAACATAGATGACACAATGGTTCAAGTTTATTATGGGCAAATAATATAAAGTGTGCCATCAAGTTTGTGAGGGCTCTAATCACTAAGTTTTCACATAACAAAATAGTTTTTAATCAGAAGATAGCTGAAAACAAGAATATACTTGGAATGGTGTAACACACCATGCATAGGAATTTATAGTGGACAATTTGGAAAAACTTGGTTTCTTGGGAGTTGGAAGAATGAGTAGATCTTACTTATACAAGTGGAGGCTAGCAAAAGACAGGGAGCAACCAACTAAGAGAGCATAATGGCCATAATCATGCAGAGCAACAAAACATTACTAATCAAAGCATAAAGTGGTACTACAAGTCAAGGAATAAATGATCATAGAGGCTATGGTGACATGTTCATATTCATAACATGGTGTGAGCATGTGCCAAGTCAACCCAAACAAAGCATCAAAGGAGAATACCACAATACTATGCTTTTGTATGCTAAAACAACGCATGATTCCTTCAAGGCACATTAAGCAATCCTAATTGTTTGGAACAAGTCATGCTACAACTATAACCACTAAGCATAAGGTTAAAAAAATATCTAGCATGACATGATAAAGTCTAAGCCACAGTCAAAACAAGCTCCCTTTTGTACCACTTAAGCATGAAGCTTTCTACTCTTTCCAACACCAAACAACTTATTTGAAACAACTTACAAAGATAATAATCAACAAAGACCAGTGAGCTTGATTCACAAATCCACAAAGAAGAACTAAAAAGTTCTAAGCTGAAAGCACAATAAAACTAAGGTTAAACACAGTGCTAGCAAAAGAGAACACTCACAAAACAATAAGAGTGAAAACTAGAGTGTTCTAGGCAATGAAAATAGAGTGTGTCTATCTCCAAAGGAAGTATGGTGTAACCAACCAACTTACTCAAGCAAACTAAGCAAACAAAAACCAAAAACAAAAACTAAGACGCTCCAAGAACAACACAACTGTGCATGAAACAATAAAAATGAAGTGTATAGAAAGACCTGAGATTTTTATTGATGAAGAAGGGGATGACTTGGGCATCCCCAAGATTTGACGCTTGTACCTCTTGAATATTTCTTGGGGTGACACGGGGTGGCATCCCCAAGCTTGAGCTTTTGTCCATTCTTCATCTCATTACATCATTCTTTCTCTACACCTGTAAATTTTCCTTCACACAATCTTCATTAGCAACATTAGTGTATTCAAAAGATAATAGACCTTTGGGTAAAGCTTTGGAACATCAAGACTTTTCACTAAAAACACATGCTACTGTATAAATTACCTCAAAAAGTTCAATTTCCTAAAAGGAACCCAAAAAGGAATCAATAAGAAGCAAATGCAAATAATGACAGAAATCTGTCAAAACAGACCAGCAGGTAGAAACCAATTTTTTCGAAGACCTTCTGTTGCTAAATTCAAAAATTGTTGAACTAACAAAAGTTATATAACATACTGGGGATTTATTCGTAAATTTTCAGCTCAATCCGACTTACAGAGACTCCTCACGAATTTTTATGGTGGACGACAGAAATCTGTTTCGGGACAGCAACTCCCCAAATCTTACTTCCCTCTCATTAGAGGTCATTCTTGTCACAAAAAGCAAATAAAAAGGATAAGGAGAGGTCATTACAGAAGTAATAACTTCCAAGACTCAATAAAAATCTTGGGTTATCTCCCAACGTACTTTTCTTTCACGCCTTTAAGTTCGGCTTGATAGTTTGAGAAGATGCTCACATAAGAAATATGAATTGAAGCAAAAGAGAGAATCAAGAAGCAAATTCAAAACACATTTAAGTCTAACCCACTTCCTATGCATAGGAATCTTGTAAAGAAACAAGTCATGAAAGCACAAAGCAACAAGCATAGGAAAGCAAAACAAGTACAACTTCAAAATTTTCAACATAAAGAGGGGAAACTTAATATTATTGAGATGCATAAAACCATGTTTCCGTCCCTCATAATAACTTTCAGTAGCATAATGAATAAAATTAACAATATAAATATCACATAAAACATTCTTATCATGAGCCACATGCATAAAATGATTATTACTCTCCACATAAGCATAGTCATTCTTATTAATTATGGTGGGAGCAAACTCATCAAAATAGCTATCACTATTATTCTCATCACCATAATTATCAAATATAGGAGGCATATTGTAATCACAATAAATTTTATCCTCAATAGTAGGTGGACTTAAAATATCATATTCATCATTGTAATCATCATATATTGGAGGTTTGGTATCATCATAAGCAATAGAATACCTATTTTCCAAAGCTGGGGGACTAAAAAGATCATTTTCATCAAAACTAGCTTCCCCAATTTTAGATGTTTCCATAGCATTAGCAATAATGGTGTCCAAAGAATTCATACTAATAACATTGCTATTAGCATGCAAATAAATATCCATAGGTTTTTTATTTTCTCTTCAAACACTTCATGTCCTAAATCAAGATAAATGCTATAAGCTCTCTAATTTTGTTGTTGTTTTACATTAAGCCTAACTAGTGAAAACAAGAAACAAAAAGACACAATTGCAGAATCTAAAGGAAATAACTTCGAGCAATCACAACGGAGGATGTGAGTACCTTTTACCTTACCTCCCCGGCAACGACGCCAGAAAAGGGCTTTCTGGCTTACTATTGCCATGGGGTAAGGTGTGTGAGTGCTTTTTACCTTTCCTCCCCGGCAACATAGCCAGAAAAGATCTTGATGTCTACGCACTTCTATTCTTGTAGACAGTTGATGGGCCTCCAAGTGTAGAGGTTTGTAGAACAACAACAAGTTTCCCTTAAGTGGATTACCCGAGGTGTATCGAGCTCAAGGAGGAAGTGGTCAACGGTATTCCCTCTCAAGAAACCCTGCAATCAAGATACAAGAAGTCTCTTGTGTCCCCAACACACCCAATATAGGTGCACTAGTTTGGCGAAGAGATAGTGAAATACAAGTGGTAACGGTGCCATAAAATAGCTTGACGGTGAGGCAAAGACTAAAGGGAACAAGAAGGAAGCAAGCAAACATGCAACAGATCTGGTAGCAAACGGTGTTTCAATGCTTAGAAACAAGGCCTAGGGATCATACTTTCACTAGTTAACACTCTCTCATATAAATATCCTCTCTTCATGATACTAATCTTAAATACTCTCTGATTGGACACTCTAATCCAAGGTAGGGCTATAACAACACACCTCAAAGTCCGCTTTCCCCAATCTAGATAACCCCACACTGTCACCTTGAGCACTAGATGGTTCCAACAAACACCACAATTTCATAGAGACATCCATCTCCAAATATAACTCATAACAAATATTCAATCTAGCCAAAGTGCCACACATGGTATGCCCGCTGTCACTTTCACACACGTGGGGAAAAGCATAGATCTATTAAAGCACAAAGAGTATTTATGTAGACTCAAGCCTAAGTGCCACCATGGCATGCACGCTGTCACTTTCACACACATGGGGAGAGCAGAGATCTAATGAAGCACTTGAGTAGCAAGGTAGATCTACTTGATTACAAAGCTCAAGACCACAAGATCATGCATAGAGAGAGACAAACACATAGTTATCAGTAGAGCCCTTAGCCCTGAGGAAGAACTACTCCCTCCTCATCATGGGTATCAGCAACAGTGATGAAGATGGTGATGGAGATGGCTCCGAGGGCACTTCCCTGTCTCGGCAGGGTGTCGGAACAAAGACTTTCTGTCCCCCGAATCTCCCCTTCGGTGGCTGCAGCGCAGCAGAGGTTTTCGTGGATTTCTTCTAGATCCTTTAGGGTTTTTGGGTCGGAGGCTTCTTATAGGAAAAGGGGGAGGCCGAGGAGGCGGCCAGAGGGCCCACACCCTCCCCAGGCGCGGGCCAGGATTGGCCGCGCCCAGGGGGGTCTGGCCACCCTCTGGTGCCTCTCCGTCCCTCCTTCTGGATCCGTGTCCCTCACGGAAAGTTCTTGACTTTGGCTTTTGTCCCGTCCAATTCCGAGAATATTGATTTTCTACCTTTCTAGAACCAAAAACAGAAGAAAACAGGCAACTGGCAGTGTGGCAACTTGTTAATAGGTTAGTTCCAGAAAATATATAAAAACACCTCAAAGTATAGACAAAGCAAAGCAAAGTAGATACAAAACAAGCATGGAGCATCAAAAATTATAGATACGTTTCCGACGTATCACTTCCTCGTAGTATGCTCCTTCCTCTTTGTATCCTTGCTCGTTACTAGCGTCTATAAATAAATACGAGGTACACAATCACCAAAAAATTCTTAAATACTCTATTTAGCACACAAAGGTGCACACTAGATGATATAGCATCATCACTATTATCACAAAGATTAAGGCAAAAGTTCTATTTATTTTATTTTAGAAAAGTAATTTCTACTCATTGAAAAACTTCTTAAGATTTAATATTCTCCAACTAAAACATGGGATCATGTTGACACATGTCATCACCACATATTTCAGTACTTGGGAATGTGATTTAAAGTGGTGTCACAATTTAATAAGTCTTAACCTTTTTATTTTAATTAAATAAAGTGACTATAAATGCCTATGGGGCATTCTTTTATTACTTGTCCATTATTTCTGCAAGTAAACCTAGATATTTTTATATATTCACAAGGGTGTTATCAAATGTGATTTTTGAGAGTTGGAATCAACTCAAAAATATTCATGGTTGAATTTTGAAAAATGTTTGAATGCAGAAAAGTCTCTTCCTTGTTATTTTTACTATAGATGATCTAAAATTCCAAATGATTTGAATCCAACGGGATTGGATTAAGAATTTCAATACCTTTCTAGAAAAATTAGTTTCATGCAATTTGGTTTAGTGAATCTCTCTGAAATGATTTTTGAAACTAGAGACAGAACTAAGTTTGAAACTAAATTGATAAACCTAAATTTGAATTACTGGGTCGCGCGGGAGTGCTAACTGGGTCAGCCCACTACGCACAGCGGGCACGGGGGCGGTTTAAGTGATTGTACCCACCAGTCAGCGAGACAATGGGGTGCGAAGGGGTACGGGACAATTAGGGTCGTAGGATTAGAAGCTAGATCTACGGATGAGGTTCATCGTCCATGTCTGAACTGAACTCGATGAGGTCGAACCCAAGCGTGGCCAGTGGGGTTAGTGGGGGGCTCACCGGGGCTCCGGTGATGGTCGGCGATGGGGGCGAACGACGAAGTCGACGACGGCGATCCTCCTAGTACTGGTGGCTCCTCCTGGGGCGACTCCAATCAACGGCTCCTCTTCTCCTTCTCTGTGGCAGACTCCGATGAAATTCTGGCCACCTGGTGCTCGCCTTGTTCCGGGGATGAGATGGGGTGGTTCTGAGAGAGAGGAGAGTGAGATGGTGTGGAGAATTCGTGCTGGGGAGGCCTCCTTTTATAGTGCAATGAGGGGACCGAAGGGTGCGGGTGGAGCTCATCATGGTCGTCTGCATAGCGAGCTAACGACATGGCTGGGGGTAGGGGACGGTGCGCTACCTCCTGGCGAAGCTCAATGGCATGGTGGCGAGGCGTGGGGCGGTGCGATGCGGTCGGAACACTGCGATGCTCTGGGCGGGTCCGACGGAGGTTTTAATGGCGCACAACATCTACGGCCTACGCAGTGGCGAACGGGCATGTCTGGGTGGTTCCCTGGATGGTGGTGATCACGTATGCGAGCGGAGAGGGTGCAGCACGGTCTGTGCGAGCATGTCGAGCGCGGCGCTCTGGCGCACTCTCGGCATGGTCGCAGAGGGACTGGACGTGCTCGTTCCGTGTGGTCCAATGGCTGGCAGGGCTTGGGCGCTGGACAGGGGGTGGCGGTGGACGGTGGAGTGCCTGCTAGACAAGGTTGGCGAGGCTAGTGAGGCTTCTAGCTTGCTGTCAACACTGGGGTGGCAAATGGGGCTCGGGCATGGTCACCATTGATGGCATTGCCAAGTTTACAGTGAGCTAGGGCTGGTTAATTTAGTTAGATCATCTACTAAGAGTGTAGTGTGAGCTAGAGAGGGAACAAGTTTGGCACAAACACTGCTCACTATAGTGTTTTATGTTTTGTTTGATTTGTGATCAGAAGGTGTTTGATGAAATGGCCACAAGAGATTTGAATTTGAATTTTGAATGAAACTTGGTGGGTGTACTAGTCACATACTAGGTAGTCTATGGTTGCTTGGATTTGCCAAGGTGCACTCGTTTGGTTGGGTTTTGAGAAATGGTGATCTTCACATATGATATAGATTCAATTTTGAATTGTCATTTGAATCAAGTTGCCAAATGTTTCTGTGGTTTTGCAAAGTGGGCTTGGGTTCACTTTCACTTTGTCTAGCAAGGGGTGAAAAGAAAAATAATTGTTTCTGTTTGAAATCTTGGACTAGACACTCAAAGTGGCCTTGTGAGCAAGATTGGAAAAAATGACCATTTGCTTGTTTTGTTTGTTTTTGAATTTCCCTTGATTTATCTATGCATTGGAAAAGATTTAGATGATGTTGTTTTCATCTTTAAACCATTCCTTGTTATTCACTACAATCAAATAAGTCCATACACACATTCATACATTCATCACATACACACATGCATTCATATGATTTTAATTAACAAAAGTTTTTAATAACCCTAAATTTGGGTGATTGGAATTTGATAACCTTGATCAATATTTTTGGGATGTTAGAAACCTTCCCTCCTTAAACAAAATTTCGTCCCGAGATTTGAGAAAAATAAAACTAGGATTTAAAGAGATCGGGAAAATCCGTCCTAATGTAATCTTCTCGCTCCCATGTAGCTTCTTCTTCAATATGGTTACTCCATTGGATCTTGAGAAACTTGATACTCCGGGTCCTGGTGGTTCTGAAAGCTTCCTCCAAAATACGGATGGGTACTTCGGGGTACGTCAGGTCATCGTTGATCTCTATTGGTGTGGTGATCAATGTTCTTGAAAACTTCGGTCTTCTCCGGGACTTCGAGGCATTTGTGAAGTAACGAGATATGGAACACATTATGCATGGCTGACATCTCCTCGGGCAGTTCCAGTTGATACGATACATCTCCTCGATGATTCAGAATCTTGAAAGGTCTGATATATCTGGGGGTTAACTTTACTTTGAGCTGAAAACGTTGCATTCCTTTCAAAGGTGACACTTTGAGATACACAAAATCTCCGATATTGAAGGCGAGGTCTCGACCTCTCTTGTCGGCATAACTCTTCTGTCTGGATTGGGCGGTCTTGAGGTGCTCATGGATCTTGTGAACTTTCTCTTCAACTTCTCGTAGGATGTCGGGCCCGAAAGTCTGACTCTCTCCTACTTCCGACCAGTTCAAAGGGGTACGACACTTCCTTCCATACATGAATTCAAATGGGGCCATTTGCAAACTGTCTTGATAACTGTTGTTGTACGAAAATTCTGCGAACGGCAGATAGTCTTCCCATTTCGATCCATATTCTAGCACACAGGCTCTCAACATATCTTCGAGTATTTGATTTACTCGCTCCGTTTGTCCATCAGTCTAAGGGTGATAAGTTTTGCTGAAATCTAATCTTGTTCCCAATCCTTCTTGGACTTTCTTCCAAAATCTTGAGGTAAACTGAGTTCCTCGATCCGACACGATGTTCTTGGGGACTCCATGCAAACTGATGATTCTAGCGATGTACAACTCTGCTAGCTTTGAACTCTGATAAGTGGTTTTGACTGGTAAGAAATGGGCGACCTTGGACAATCTATCAACTATGACACAAATAGAGTCATTTCCCCTACTAGATGTAGGCAAACCAGTGATAAAATCCATTCCTATGGAATCCCATTTCCATTCCGGAATCTGCAATGGTTGCAACAGTCCTGCGGGTCTCTGATGTCCCGCCTTGACTCTCTGACAAATATCACACTTGTCTATGTAGCTTCCAATTTCTCTCTTCATCTTATGTCACCAAATTTCTCCTTCAAATCTTGATACATATTCGTTCCTCCGGGGTGGATAGAATAAAGAGTATCAAGGGCTTCTTTCAAAATAGCTAGCTTCAACTCGGAATCTGCTGGTACACAGAGACGTCCTTTGTACCACAAAACTCCTTCTTCATCTTCGGAGAATCCGGGTACCTTTCCTGTTCTGATACGATGTTTGATTCTGTCGATACTAGCATTTTCTTTCCGCGCCTCCTTTATCTGACTAATCAAAGTGGGTTGAAGTTCTATGCTAGCCAAAAATCCTTCACTTACGAGCTCCATTCTGAAATCTTCCAACTCCTTGTGCAATCTTGGTTGCTCCTTCGAAATCATGGAGTTCAAGCGACACGGCAATCTACTAAGGGCATCTGCTACCACATTGGCTTTACCGGGGTGATAGTGAATGTCTAGATCATAGTCCTTGATTAGCTCGATCCATCTCCTTTGCCTCATATTCAGCTCCTTCTGAGTGAAAATGTACTTCAGGCTCTTGTGATCCGAATAAATTTCACAACGGTTACCCATAAGGTAATGCCTCCATGTCTTCAGGGCTAGAACTACGGCTGCTAGTTCAAGATCATGGGTGGGGTAATTCTGTTCGTGTTGCTTCAGTTGTCGGGATAGATAAGATATAACTTTATCTTCTTGCATAAGCAGACATCCGAGCCGATCTTGGATGCGTCACAATACACATCAAAAGGCTTCGTAATATCCGACATGATCAAGATTGGGGCTGAAATCAATCTCTTCTTGAGTTCTTGAAAACTCGCTTCACATTTGTCCGTCCATTCAAACTTCTTATCCTTCTTCAACAATTGGGTCATGGGTCTTGCGATACTCGATAATCCTTCTATGAACTTGCGGTAGTATCCCGCTAATCCGAGAAATGCACGAATTTGGGTTTGAGTGGTTGGGGCTTTCCATTCTTCAACATCCTTCACCTTTGTGGGGTCAACGGTAATTCCTCCGGCTGATACAATATGTCCGAGGAATCCTACCTCCTGTAACTAGAATTCACATTTGCTAAACTTGGCATACAACTGATGCTCCCTAAGGGTTCCAAGGATGGTCCTCAGGTGTAGCTCATGTTCTTCTTCTGATTTGGAATAGATCAGAATGTGATCGATGAAAACAACGACAAACTTATCTAGGAAGTCCATAAAAATCTTATTCATGAGGTTCATGAAATAAGCGGGGGCATTGGTTAATCCAAAAGACATGACAATGTACTCATACAGTCCATATCTAGTAGTAAAGGCGGTCTTTGGAATATCCTCTGCGTGAATCTTGAGTTGATGATAACCAGTCCTAAGATCAATCTTAGAAAACACTTTGGCACTGGTCAACTAGTCAAATAGATCTTCTATCTTCGGCAGTGGGTACTTGTTATTGATGGTGACATCATTCAGCTTCCGATAATCCGTACACAAATGGTTACCTCCATCTTTCTTGTCCACAAACAAGACAGGTGATCTCCATGGCGACGCACTTGGTTGAATCAGTCCTATCTCCAACATAGCATCCAGTTGCTTCTTCAGCTCCAGTAGTTCAGACGGGTTCATACTATATGGTCTCTCGGCTATGGGTCCGGTTCCAGGGATTAGTTCAATGATAAACTCAATATCCTGATCTAGGGGCATACCGCATCTGGAAATACATTGGGGTATTCACAGACTACTCTGACTTGGTCAATGGTTGGTTGGGCTAGACTCTTGTTGAATTGACGGGGCAAGGTTTCAAATACATGCTCTACTGATATTCCGGTTGTACTGTTCATGGTTATGGCTTTCTTGGCACAGTCGATTAATCCTTTATGTTTCGACATCCAATCCATTCCTAGTACTACTTCCAAACCTTTAGTTCCAAGTACTATTAGATTAGCATAAAAATATATGCCATGGATTCGGATAGGTACGACCTTGCAAATTTGTCTAGCTTTGGTGGTTGAACCAGGTATTTGAACTATCATAACACGCTTCAATTTTGTTGGTTGAATCTTACTAGTGCATGCAAATTCTTCGGTGACAAACGAGTGCGATGCTCTAGAATCAAACAACACTCTTGCAAGACTGAGTTAACAGAAAACTTACCTAGAACGAAATCTAGTGCTTCTTGAGCTTCTTCAGCATTGATGAGAAACAGACGACCATTGTGGTTGAGCGAGTTCCCTAGGGAAAATCTTCTTCCAGGCTCAACACGACACTGCTACTGAGCTGGGGCATTCACATTGGGGGCTGCTGTAGTATTCTTAGGGAACTCATTGGAGTAGTGTCCCTTGGTTCCACATTCATAACAAGTCACCTGAGACTTGTCCTTTGCTGCAACAGACGCAACATTGCTTCCAGTCCTTGGGGCAGTATTGGTGTTGGTGGCGACATTGTTGTTGTTGAACTTGGGCTATGCACGGTTGAAATTGCTGGGGTTGCCGGGGTTGTTGTTCTGGTTTCCTCCGGGCCTTGGGTTTCCTCCTCCATGGTTGGGATAGGTTGGACGGTTCATCTGGGGTCTATTGTTTCTTGGGGAAAATCCTAGAGACGGGTTGGGGCGATACTTTGGGGTATGGTGGGTTCCTGGTTGATGCATCATTTTACGCTTGCGGTTCTCATTGGCTTGGTTGATTTTGCCTTCCATCTGAATGGCAGAATCCACTAAGGCTTCAATGTTAGCAAATGGAATGTTGACTAACACTGTCTACATCTCATCATGTAGACCATTCAAGAATCTCTCTTGCTTCATGGCTTCAGTGTCAATCTCATCCGGTGCATACCTAGCGAGTGACAAAAATTTGTCACGGTACTCAACTACTGTCATCCTCATTTGCTTAAGTTCTCTGAATTCATCTCTCATCCTCTTGATCAAACCCGATGGCACATAGGTTCTGCTGAACTTGAGTTTGAATTCATCCCAAGTCATCATTTGTCCTCCATTCATGGAGCGAACACTGTTCCACCAAGCTCTTGCATCTCCGGCCAGATAGTGGGTGGCAAACAGTACCTTCTCGTTGGCTTCCACTCCTGCAACCTCGAAGCTGTTTTCCATGGTTTGCAGCCAATCATCTGCATGTAGGGGCTCTTCAGACTTAGTGAAGATGGGTGGATTGGTGTTCTGAAAGTTCTTGATCTTGGATCCATGGTTGGCTGATGGCTTGCACAGCTTATATGAGCCTGTTGGGAACTCCAAGAGCAAGGTGTGAAGTAGTACAACAACAATTTTTTTCCCTCAGTAAGAAACCGAGGTTATCGAACAAGTAGGAGGAAGGAAACGTCACACAGGTGTTGCAAGCAACACGGAGACCTGCACAACACAAACTCAAGACTTTGCCCCAACGAATCAGTGAGGTTGTCAAGCTCACCGGTTTACTGTAATAAAGGATTAAACGTATGGTGTGGAAGGTAATGGTTTGCAGCAAGTAAACAAGTAATAGTGGAAGATGTATCAATGGTAAAGATTGGACCGGGGTCCATAGTTCAGTAGAGGTGCTCTCCTTAGATAAACATCATGGCATGAAGGGTAAACAAATTATAGCAGGGCAATTGACACAAACTGAGCAAGGCATAACAATGCAATTACTAGTCGGAAAGATCCTATGGGATTCGATTGGGCAATAAAACAAGATACATAGACCGTCATCCAACTGCATCTATGACTAGAAGTCCACCTTCAAGTTATCATCCGAACCCCCTCCAGTATTAAGTTGCAAGCAACAGACAATTGCTTTAAGCAAAGTGTGTAAGGTAAACAGTCCACATGATCCATGAACAAGAGACCGTTGTTTTCTCCCTAGTGGCAACAGCACATCTACAACCGAAGAGATTTCTGTCACTTCCCTTGGAAAGTAGAGGCATGAACCCACTATCGAGAATAAATACCCCCTCTTGGAGTCACTAGCAACTACTTGTCCAAGATAGCTACTAACAACAAAGAGCATGCAAGATCACAAACAACACGGACATGATAGAATCATAAAGACAAAACCATTAATCAAACCAACATAATAATCTCAATATCCATTGGATCCCCGCAAACACAACATGCATGATTACAAATAGCTTAGATCTTGATCATGAACGGAGCTCACAAGATCTATACATGAAAGCACAAAGGAGGAGATACAACCATCTAGCTACTACATGGAACCATAGTCTAAGGTGTTGGGAATATGCCCTAGAGGCAATCATGTATGATGAGATTTCCCATTGTATTCATAAAGATATTAAGTTGTCCTTGTATAAACATCTGATGTGTATCATTGAATATGTGATTCGGTTGTGGAACTATACATTCATGTTGTTTGTACTAGATATCCTTGGTCATTGAGGTTGTGCTAGACACACAAATTAGACCAATGTGAAAGTTGGATTAATGACTCGGTTCCACTTGTCATGGGCATGGAGATGCTATTCCAACTTACACAGATTCGGCTATAGAGTTTAGCGATTCGGATTGACCCATATTGATGTACAACGAACAAGTTGTCATTTGTATATCTCAATCAATGTAATCCTTAGACCTGAGGTTATTGCATAGTCCGAGTTGAGGATCACCGACTTAGGTTCTGTCAAACGCTGATCCGTGAATCGGGCGATTATAAAAGCGATGTTGGTCGACTGAGAATCAAGCTGCGTGATGTGAATAACCAAGATGGGATTTTGCCCCTCCACTCGGAGAGATATTCTCTGGGCTCTCTCGGATGATATGATTCGGAAATCATGGCCATGCACGACTCGGTTAAGTGTTAAACAAGGCGATCGACTAAGAGTTAGTCGGGTGAATCACTTATCTCGGATCAAGAAGAGAGTCAAACTATTTAAGGGATGACAATTATTTGCCTATAGTCTGACAAGGTATATCGTGAGGCAAAAGGGACTCGGACGCAAATCGCATTGGAAAGGCAAGTCATCATGACTCTTTGGTACTTGCGAGTCGGCACGTTCTGCTAGGAGCCGCTACCGACTGATCGATTTAGAGTCGGACTCTAATCGTGTCCAAGTAGCCATGAGCCTGCGGGGTCACACACTTAAGAGCGGGAGCAAGTTCGGATTGGATCTGAACCAAAAATCTGGTTGGGTTGGACCCAAGCCGGATTAGGACTGAGTCAGTGAGTCGGACTCGCGGTGACTAGTGTTATATGGGCTTTAGTGAATGGGCCACTAGAGTGGAGCCCACGTTCACTCCCTATATATAGTGCAGCATAGCAACCCAGAAGGGTTAATCGTTGTTCGGTTAGGTCATTCCATGTGTTGGAAACCCTAGCTCCACAGCAGTCCTGCCGTCGTATCGAACCTAGCAGTTCACTGCTAGTGCTCCTCCTTGTACGTGTGGATACCAGCACAGGTGCTTTACGATCAGCACCAGGACGATCGGATCGCAAAGGACTACACTGCATCAACTGACGCGCTTCATCAGTAATTCGCAATTGCGCGTCTAGTGGTAAACCTCGTGGCCTTCTACCTCGGCTAGATCTTGGGATCACCACGTTAGAGGAAATAGTTTTGTTTTATCTCTGCGTGTCCCAACAGTGGTATTAGAGCAATAGCTTCTGGTTTTAGGCTCGAGATCTTGCATATGTGATGTGCGGTTGGCTGTAGATGAGATCTATGTGCTGTTTTGGTGGTCGATCTATGAGATAGATCGGTTTTGTACGAGGTTGATTGGATCAACTGTACTCGGGGAATGGTAGATCTGATTTCAGTGATCATACTGCTGAGGTCGTGGAACGACATACCCCTACCAGTCGGCTTCCACCATCGGGGTAGGCGGGACCGCTGAGTTTCACAATGCCGGTAGATATTGTATATATGCATAACTTGTTTTTGCATGAAGTTGTGAATGGTATGGTTCATGTTCATGTGATGTATGTGTGTAATCCATATGTGATCTGCGAATCACAGTTTTTGTCAGCCGACTGGAGCCTAGGTGCTATCATATTATTGTATAACGACCTGCGTGTTGGACTCTCCATGTAATTTACTTTACTAAGCTAGTGTAGCTGTTTGGAGAGCCCGGATGACAAGCAAGGCGATGTACATGTTGGCTACATGGAGTAAGACGGCAAGTGGCAAGAGTTGGCATGAGTCAGATTACAGGCTCTATGGAGATGGAGACCGCCATGAAGAGAGCCATACCATTTCACATTATAATTGCTTTATTTTGTGTTACTGTTATGTCTCTGTTTTACCCCTATTAGATAGTCGGTAAAATTTAATCCCTCAAAGAAGGTCTAGTCAGTTTTCCCCGCCAGTGTTTGCACCATCACAAGTCAGACATTTTTGGTAGTGGGCTCATAAAATTGAGGTGCTGCCAATTCTTTCCGACTAGGTGGGTTCGAGTCGGACTCTTACTGCGGAAACACTCCGTAAGCAAGACGGGTCTATCACAACGGTTGTGGGGCTCAGAAAAAAGTAGGATGGGAGCCGGGGCATGTGATGCCACCGGTCCAACAGGAGTCGTATGAGATGCGATAGACAAGGAGTTGTCTACCTAGATCACTTGGCGGCTAGCAGTGATGCTAAAGCTCACTATCCGACTTGCTTATTTAGGGTCCTGAATCACTAAGCAACCATCGAAGGGGTGTTGGTTCTAGTGGGAGCATAAAATATTAAAATGTTTAATATGCTTGCTCTTTTATGAATACATGTCTTAAGTGTTTTGCATATTTTCTGTTGTAGATCATGGCATCAAGTAGCAGTCACTCTCAGATATCCGGTTTTGCGTTGAGAACCATTCTTGAGAAAGATAAACTGAACGACACTAATTTTACCAACTGGTATCGAAATCTGAGAATTGTTCTCAAACAAGAAAAGAAGGACCATGTCCTAGACAACCCACTTCCAGATGAGCCGAATGAGAATGCGACTGTCGCTGCCACCAATGCCTACCATCGGGCTAAGGATGAGTCCATGGATATTAGCTGTCTTATGCTTGCTCACATGGAACCGGACTTGCAAAAGCAGTTCGAGCATGTTGAGGCCTACGATATGATCGAAAGCCTCAAAAGTATGTTCGAGCTCAGCGAAGACTGAGAGGTATCAAGTCTCTCAGGCTTTGCTGAGTTGCAAGCTTAAGGATGGTGATCCACTGAGTCCGCATGTGATCAAAATGGTTGGTTATGTGCAGTCTCTGGAGAGGCTTGGCTACCCTATTAGCGAAGAGTTCGCTACGGATATAATTCTGAACTCTCTTCCTAGTGCATATGGGCAGTTCATTTTGAACTACCACATGGATGGTATCGATAAGAAGCTCACTAAATTGCATGGGATGCTCAAACAGGCAGAGGCGGATCTCAAGAAGGGCGCCAGTCAAGTGTTGATGGTGCAGAATAAGGCTAAGTTCAAGAAGAGTTCTCGGACTAAGAAGGCTAAGTCAGGAGGAAAGAAGGCTCAGGACCCGGTCCCAAGCGCTTCCTCAGGGACTAAGCCATCTCCTTTAGCCGGATCCACTTGCTTCTACTGCAAGGCGGATGGCCACTGGAAGAGGAACTGCAGCAAGTATTTGGCCGACAAAGCCAAGAGTGGAGGTATGACTTCCGACTCAGGTACACTTGTTTGCAATGTTATAGACATATATCTTGCTGATGCACCTAATAGTTCTTGGGTGTATGATACCAGATCAGTTATTCACATCTGTAACTCGTTGCAGGGACTGGTAAGAACTAGGAGCATAGCAAGAGGCGAGGTTGATATTCGAGTCGGCAACAAACCAAGAGTTGGTGCGTTGGAAGTCGGCATGATGCAACTTCATTTACCTTCTGGATTCATTATGGAATTGAATAATTGTTATTATGTTCCAGTGCTCAGTCAAAACATTATTTCTGCTTCATGTTTGATGAGGCAAGGCTATGAGTCGAATATCAAGAATAATGGTTGTTCTTTGTATTTGAATAATATGTTTCACGGCTTTGCACCCGTCCAGGACGGGTTATTTATTTTGAATCTTGATGGTGAGTCGGTTTATAACATAAATGTGAAAAGGTTGAAACCAAATGATCTGAATATGACGGCACTATCGGCTTGGTCATATAAGTTGGAAACGCATGAAGAAGCTCCATGATGATGGACTCCTAACTTCGTTCAACTTGGAGTCGTTTGAGACATGCGAATCTTGGCTACTCGGCAAAATGACCAAGACAACTTTTGCAAAGAGTTGCGAAATGGCATCCGACTTGTTGGGACTAGTACATAGTGATGTATGTGGACCAATGAGCACGACAGCCAGAGGTGGTTATGAGTACTTCATTACCTTAACTGATGATTTGAGTAGGTATGGATATATCTATTTGATGAAACATAAGTCGGAAACCTTTGAAAAGTTCAAATAATTCCAGAATGAAGCACACAATCAATTTGGCAAGAAAATAAAGTTTCTTCGGTCGGACCGAGGAGGCGAGTACATGAGCCATGAGTTTGATGACCATTTGAAAAGTTGTGGAATAGTTCCCCAACTTACTCCACTAGGAACACCGCAAAGGAATGGTGTTTCGACAAGGCGGAATCAGACCTTTTTGGACATGGTATGACCAATGATGAGTCGGACAGATCTGCCTTTATCATTTTGGGGTTATTGTCTAGAAACAGCGGCGTTCACACTAAACAGAGTACCATCAAAGTCGGTAGAGAAGACACCACATGAGATGTGGACAGGCAAAAAGCCGAGTATGTCTTTTCTTAAGATTTGGGGTTGTGAAGCATTTGTCAAGCGACTTCAGTCGAACAAGCTTACAGCCAAGTCGGATAAGTGTATTTTCGTGGGGTATCCGAGGGAAACCTTGGGTTACTACTTAGACAACCGAGAAGAGGGCAAAGTGTTTGTCTCTCGGAACGGTGTCTTCCTTGAAAAAGAGTTTCTCAGTCAGGGAGTAAGTGGGAGCACGGTGCAGCTCGAAGAAATTCAAAAGGAACCGGCTAGTAGCGAGTCGGCAAAAACCTTGGAGGTTGAGCCGGTCGTGGTAGCTGAGCCGACAGCAGCACCTGTACTACGAAGATCGGCGAGATTACGAAGTGTTCGTGATGTATTACTGTTAGACAGTGATGAGCTGGCAAATTATTCAGAAGCCATGGTGGGATCTGATTCCGAGTCATGGCTTGGAGCCATGAGATCTTAGTTAAAGTCCATGGATGAAAATCAAGTTTGGAATTTGGTTGATCTGCCAGATGGTGCAAGACCCGTCGAGTACAAATGGGTCTTTAAGAAGAAAACTGATATGGATGGAAATGTTTCCGTCTATAAAGCACGTCTTGTCGCGAAGGGGTTCCGACAAGTTCAAGGAGTTGATTACAACGAGACAAGCCCATAGCGATGCTTAAATCAGTTCGGATCATGTTAGCTATATCGGCCTATTTCGACTATGAGATATGGCAGATGGATGTCAAAACGGCTTTCCTTAACGGAAATTTAACCGAGGACGTGTATATGATACAACCCGAGGGTTTTGTCGATCCGGCTAATGCTAACAAAGTGTGCAAACTTCAGAAATCCATTTATGGGTTGAAGCAAGCATCTCGGAGTTGGAACATTCGCCTTGATGAGGTAGTCAAATCGTTTGGCTTCATCAAGAGTGATCATGAGTCGTGTTTATACTAGAAGTTTAGTGGGAGCAAAGTAAATTTTCTAATCTTATATGTGGATGACATATTATTGATTGGAAATGATGTCCAGATGTTGCAAGAAACCAAGGAATCATTGGAAAGGAGTTTCTCAATGAAAGACTTGGGTGAGGCAACATATATTCGCGGAATCCGGATCTATAGAGATAGATCAAGGAGGCTTATTGGATTGAGTCAGAGTACTTATTTGGACAAAGTGTTGAAGAAGTTCAACATGGAAACGTCTAAGAAGGGGTTCTACTGATGTCCCATGGCGTAAAACTTAGCAAGACTCAATGTCCATCGACAACTGATGAGTGAAGTCGGATGAGTGCGATTCCATATGCTTCTGCAGTCGGATCCATCATGTATGCCATGATTTGTACTAGGCCGGATGTTTCATATGCTCTAAGTGTGGTGAGCAGATACCAGGCTGATCCCGGAGAAATCCACTAGACAGTGGCTAAAAATATCCTAAAGTACTTGAGAAGGACTAAGGATATTTTTGGTTTATGGTGGTGAAGGTGAACTCAGTGTAAAGGGTTACACGGATGCGAGTTATCTTACCGACTCTGATGATTCTCGTTCGCAATCCGGATACGTGTTTATTATAAACGGAGGTGCTGTGAGCTAGAAGAGTTCCAAGCAAGAGACTGTGTCTACATCTACAACAGAGGCTGAGTATATAGCCGCCTCGGAGGCAGCAAAGGAAGCTGTTTGGATGAGGAATTTCCTCATGGATCTTGGTGTGGTTTAGGGCTCGTCCAATCCGTTAGACGTGTATTGTGACAACAATGGTGCTATTGCACAAGCCAAGGAACCTAGGCAACACCAGAAGAACAAGCACATACTCATGCGGTACCACCTGATTCGCCAGTTCGTGGATCAGGGTGATATCAAGTTATGAAAGGTACACATGGATGCAAATAATGCGGATCCGTTGACAAAGCCGTTACCACAGCCAAAGCATGAGGCGCACCTGAGAACCATGGGCATTAGATGCCTAGACATGTGATGTCGTAAGATTGACTCTAGTGCAAGTGGTAGATTGTTGGGAATATGCCCTAGAGGCAATCATGTATGATGAGATTTCCCATTGTATTCATTAAGATATTAAGTTGTCCTTGTATAAACATCTAATGTGTATCATTGAATATGTGATTCGGTTGTGGAACTATACATTCATGTTGTTTGTACTAAATATCCTTGGTCATTGTGGTTGTGCTGGACACACAACTTAGACCAATGTGAAAGTTGGCTTGATGAGTCGGTTCCACTTGGCATGGGCATGGAGACGCTATTCCAGCTGACATAGATTCGGCTAAAGAGTTTAGCGATTCGGATTGACCCATATTGAGGTACAACGAACAAGTTGTCATTTGTATATCTTAATCAATGTAATCCTTAGACCTGAGGTTATTGCATAGTCCGAGTTGAGGATCACCGACTTAGGTTCTGTCAAACGCTGATCCGTAACTAGGCAGTTAAAAAGGAAGAGTTTGGGGTCGACTGAGAATCAAGCTGCGTGATATGAATAACCAAGATGGGATTTTTCCCCTCCACTCGGAGAGATATTCTCTGGGCCCTCTCAGATGATATGATTCAGAAAGCATGGCCATGCACGACTCGGTTAAGTGTTTATCGAGGCGATCGACTAAGAGTTAGTCGGGTGAATCACTTATCTCAGATCGAGAAGAGAGTCAGACTATTTAAGGGATGACAATTATTCGCCTATAGTCTGACAAGGTATATCGTGAGGCAAAAGGGACTCGGGCGCACGCATTGGAAAGGCAAGTTGTCATGACTCTTTGGTACTTGGGAGTCGGCACTGTAGAGGTCACAACCTTTAATAAGGTAGAGATCCCTGTGTTTACAATGCTAGTCCCTAGATCAATAGCTAGCATCCACAGTTAATATGTAATATCAAGAAACAAAGTTCATAACACAACTTTATAACCAGGAATAAAATAATTCATTACATCTTACATAGCTCATTTGTCTATCTCATTACAATTCAGCAGAAATAACTATAGCATGGAGTCCTTCATCTTCAAAGTGCCACAGGAAATCATGTTGGTTGTAGACTTGTAATCCTAATTAACACACTTCACTAACATCAAACAAACCTGCAACATAATAAGTTATAGCCACAAGGGTCAATATATTTGAATTGTATTGGCAAGTGATACTATGGTAATATAGTGGTAACTATCATCTATATGCATTTGGCTAAGTGGATCTTATGCTTGCCTTGCTGAAAATAGATTTTTCTTATCATTGAAAACACTAAGTTTTTGTTTGTCAAATTCACCCAAGGCATCTACCAATCATTGATTGAAGATCCTTAACCCTTGTTCAACCACAAGTTTTTAACTTAGAATTGGGATGAGGAGATTCTTGATAGCTTCCATGTCTTGATGCTCAAATTGTACATTGCCGGGGACACGGCTAAGTACTTAGGTTTTACTCTCTCGAGAGGTGGTGCACTTTCCCCACAAGACTCGACATGCATCGATACAAGATCTTTCAGAATCCTTCCCTTAGACCAGAATGGATGCGTTCCCAAACCTATCATCCCCTACCACCAACTGTCCATTTAGCTAACTTATTGCAACCTTTATGATCCAGTAAGAGCCCATAATGCCAAGTGGATGCACTTGAAGCTTCTCAACATTTGACATCTCAAATCTCTTTGTTCCTGGGTGGCATTCCACAAGTGTGATACACAAGGTTCACCAGTCCCCTGGCCTTGTGTAACCACTCAACAAAAATCCATCCAAGCAATACCATTCCACCCAGGTGATTCATTCACAAAGTTGTTTTATTAAACAAAACACAAGTCCTTGACTTATAAATATTCCATAGCATGAATATAATCCACCCTTGTTTTCTACTAGCTAGGATAAGCATGATAGTAGTTGGAATCTTAACTTAGGGAGAATTCTACTAAGGTTTCATCTACTAGGATTTCCCATGGCATAGTTAAAACTTAGAAAATTCCATGCAAGTCCTACTCAAACATCACTAATGCATAGTGAAAATAATAGGACAAAAGTATGAAGCACCACTTGCCTTTTTGGTAGAGAATAGAAGTTCACTCCTTGATCTTTCAATAGTCACACTCTTCAAAATTCACTACAATTCAATCAAGGCACGAATTCAATCTACCATTCAAGCAATTTATCACATAGAATAATAAAAACAAAGCAATGCATGCAAGCATGCCAAAGATTGTTTTATTTGGAAAAGTGGTTTCCAATAGGTTATAAATATTTTAAAACACCTATTGGTCATTTATAAAAGTGGCAAAACCATTTGATATTAAGTGAGTGAAAATGGCCACTTTAAATTATTTTTGTTTTGTTAGAAAATGATTTAATCAAAGTAATAACTTCTAGTGTTTGACAAATATATTTTTAAACACAAATGTTAGTGTTTATGGTCATAGTGTTTAATATTAAAACCATTTTCAAAAGGTTTCATATAAAAACCATTTTTAATTCAAAGTAACATTTTATTCTATTGGAAATGCCTTTAAACAAAGTAATAATTTTCTAGGGTTCACCCAATATATTTTTAAATCCTAAAACTTGGTGTTTAGGGTCAGAGAGTTTAAATCAAATCATTTTCCAAAGGTTTTACTCAAAAACCATTTTTAAACCATAATCAATATTTTTATTTAACTAGAAATGCTTTAATTCAAAGATTTATTCCTTAGGATCACAAAATATATTTTTAAATCCAAAAGTTGGTTTCGATGGTCAGTGGGTTCAAAACAATCCATTTACAAAAGACTTTACCCTAAAAACATTTTTAGAATGAATTTTATACACCAAATATGCCTAAATATGTTTCTGTAAAAACAACTAATTTTCCAGAAGCAATTCATTAAACAAAGTGCATGGTTGGAAAGTACTCTTTTTGCTGATTCCATTGATATAAAATTTGTAAAATTTCGATGTGTAGATTTAAAGTTATGGAATTTACAAATTCAAACATCTAATAGACATGATTCTGTTTTTAAATCAAACTACATGCCATGCGTCACAACCTCATTGGCTGGTACCAGTTCATGAGGATCGCACTACGTGGAGCGTTGGATATAATTAGATCTATGCGGCTCAGATGGATTCGTACCCCTTCACTTAAGTCGTCTATCCTATGCGTCGGATCTAGATCGGATGGCTCGCAGCATCCTGCCAAGAACTGGCTGCGCTGGCACGGCGGCGAGCGGCGGATGCGCTCTGTCAGTGGCGTCACCGGTGATACAGGAAGCAAGAAAGCAAGGGAAGATGTTCACCGAGTTCGCCATGGCGTGGGGATGCTCGAGGTGGTCCTTGTTGGGGAAGGGGCGCTGGAGGTCGTCAGGGATTCCTCGCCAAAGTTCGTGTCTGCGTCGGGTGCTCTCTGTTGATGACGGTGGCAAAGCTACGGTGCACGCCAAAGAAAAAGAAAGGTGCTATTAGATGCGCAGGGTCGTGGCGAGTACGCGCGTGTGAAAGAGAGGGAGAGGGGAGGTCGGTTTTTACCAGGGAAGCTCGCCGGAGAATGGCAGACAGTGGCGCTGTCTCTGGCGAAGACGTAGTCGAGGTTATGGTGTTCGCGCGGCCGAGCGGGCGGCACCGGGAGATGCAGGAGATCCTCATGAACAAGCTCGTGTGGTCTAGGGGCAAAGGGGTGGCAGGTGCTGGCCGGAATCATCGCCGGAGTATCATCGGGCAGAGGGAGTTAGAGCAAGCAATTCGAGCAGCCATGTGGCATTTTGGCGTGGGCGAATGAGGGGAAATGGAGAGGAAGACTGGGCGATTAAGAGAGAGTAATCTCGAGGAGGAATTAACGCGATGTTATGGTGAATTATGCCCGCGGAAATCAAGCCAGAAACAGCGACGGGATGAATAGGTCACGCGCGGGTGAGGACGAAGGGCTGTCAGGTGGGGTCACTTCGTCAGCGTTAGAGAGAGAGAGAAAGGGTGGGGTCCGGGATTCAGTGACTGCGCGGGTGTGGTTTGCGGTGAGAGAAACGGTTCGCATAGGGGAAAAGGTGGCCTGCGTTGTTGGGCTTAGTGGGCTGGGCTGCTTTCTTTATTTTTTTTCCTGTTTATTTTTCTTTTTCTGTTTTGAATTTGTTCAAACAATTCAAACAAACATTTGAATTCAGAACTTTACCAAACTTCCAGTAGGTTTTAATGCTGATTAAACATGTATTTTCAATACCATTTTAGGAATAATTCTTTTATTATTTTATGGTTTATTTTTATTTTAAAATGGGCACTTGTCTTCTATTCAAATAAGTTTTTATTTATATTTTCAAACTCTTATTTCAATCTTAATTATTATCAAACCTTTTTCAGTAGGTTTTATTTATTCATTAAGGTGTCAAATAATTCACTTTGAATTATTTGAAATATTTTTAATATGATTTATTAATCATTTAAATTGAGCATTTGTCTTTATTCAAATAAAATCAAATATGGTTTTAATTCCATATAAATTTTTATTCAAATAATTCTTTTATTCCATTTAAGTTAATTAAATAACTTTTATTTCATTTGGGCAAATTCCAATTTATTATCTTCTCATGATTTGATTAATCATTTCTATTAGGGATGTTTGTCTCCATTTAAATATAATTAGAATATGGTTTAGTCCCATATACTTTTATTTGAATATTCTTTATTTCTCTATTTTAATTGGAATATATTTATTTCATTTGCTTATGGATTTAACTCAAGGTTTTAAATTGTCTTCCACATAATTTGCTTAGCTTTTATTATTTAGGCAAATAGTCTTTGTTTAAATAAAATTGGATATTGTCAATTCTAATGATTTTATTTAAATAATCTTTTAATTCTTTTTATTATTCAATAAATTCCATTTGTTTATGGATTTGGCCAAGATTTAATTTGTCTTTAAAATATTCCTTATTTATTTCTTTCTTTCTTTGTCTTATAAAATCCATATCTTTTTATTTATAGATCCAAAATTGGTGATTCCAATTTGTGGAATTTTATTTAATATTTGTTTATCTTTTTAAATCCTTTTAGGATTATTTTGCTCACAATTTGGTATGGATTTTGGATAGGAGCTTTATTAGCTTGGAAAATATTTCGTTTTAACTTATTAAATTCATAAGTTTTTATCCATGGCTCCAAATTGAATGAAACCAATTTCTATGGTTTCATAATATTTTTATTTATCATTCTTGATCATTTATAAATGTTTGTTGACCAATTTTTATATGGATCAAATCCATAGTCTTTGAGATATCTTGGAAATGATTTTCTTCCATTTGGGTTTTAGAGTTTTGGTTTATTTCCCAAGTGTTTAAATTTTAAGATTACATTTATTGATGAATGCATTTCACTTGATTGAAATTTTGTTTGATTCCCTTTTATTAAAAATTTGTTCAAGATGGGTTTTTAAGTTTCCATTTAGAAATAAAAAGTTTCTTTTCACCCTAAATTTCAACAATTATTTATTTTGTTTATTTATTTTTTTCACATTTCAAAATATGGAAAATTTTGGGATGTGACAGGCTACCACCCTTAAAAGAAATCTCGTCCCGGGAATTGGGAAGGCTAGAGGTTACACGTTGACTTCAAAACAACTAGGGTACTACCACCCTTAAAAATTTCCAACTATATTACATCTTGGCTTACTTAGGATCTTGGTGTATCTTCTCTAGACAGAGGTTTGCATAGTGGCCTAGATCTTTGCATTTGAAACATGTGATAAGGTTGAGGTCTTGAGGTGGCTTCTTTGGACAATATGATGCATAATGTCCTAGCTCTTTGCAGTGGTTGCACATCACTTGGCTAATATCCTTCCTCATCTTGGGTTTCACTAGCTTTTGTTTGTCTTCTTGGCTCTTCTTCTTTTCTGGGCATTCACTGGCATAGTGTCCTATCTCTTTGCAATTGTAACATTGCAACTGGCTTTTGTCCTTCTTCTTCTTTTTGGGTCTGTCCAAAGCTAGGAGTTCTTCTAGTTCATGCTCTTCATATCTCACCTCAAATGTGGGAAATATTTCTCTCTTCTTGGGGTGGTTACTAGAGATATGACCTTCTTCTTCACAAGAGTAGCAACACTTTGTGGTCACTTGGGATTTGGCTTTATGAGGCATGGTTCTGACTTTGCCTTCATCCTTCTTGGTAGAAGTTGTTCCTTTATGGAGGTTTCCAAACATTTGATGCATTCCATCTTGCTTCATTTGTTGAACTATAGGATATATGGGGCATTGGATAGGGACATGATCATTTCCTTCACATAGGAAACAAGTCACTTGAGATGTGGGGCATTGTTTAGTTCGATGTTTCTCTTCACAATTAGGGCATTGGTCCATATGCTCTTTGGAAGTGTGATCCATGTCTCCACAAATATTGCAAGCTTGAGTTCCTTCTATAATATCCTCCTTGACATCATTGTTGTCACAAACTCCTTGGGAAAGGTTGTCTTTCATGTTGATCATTTGAGTGGTCATCCCTTGCAAAAATTGAGATTGGATTTCCAAAAACTTTTGTATGGTTGGGTCTAACTCATTGTTGTTGGTTAAAAACTGAGTTGTCATCTGATTCAATTGGGCTTGGGTTGCTAGAAGCATCTCTTGGTTGTTTTCACCATTCTTGATGTTGGTGTCTCTTGGGGAAGTCATCTGTTTGGGTTGGATTGGGATTAGAATAGGCAAAAGATTTCTAAGGAAGAATTCTAATCACACACAACAATTTCACACAAGAAATGTGCAAGCAATTACAAACAAACATTCCACTCAAAACAAGTTTCAAGCACATTTTTAGGCAACAAAATATTTTTGCTACACCACATAAGTTGGTGTGTTCGATCTAAACTAATCACTAGTATGGTGGTCCAACTATTTGGTTCACTTGAGATCGTTCCATTCTTCTTTGTTGTTTCTTCTTGAATGAGATCATGGTTTCCTTGGGAAAATTCTTGCATCTTGGTCACTAAGCTTCAAAGGTGATGATGATTCCTTCTAAGTTGTGTTTCCTTATTCTTCAAGTCTTGAGTAATATTCCTTGTCTCACTTGTAGTCTTTAGTGATGTCCAAGTTGAAGTCCTTGATGAACTAAAGTTGAAGTCCTTGGTGATGTTGAAGTTGAATTCATTTGAGTTGGTGAAGTTCTTTGCTCATGGTGGAGGCTTTGTCCATCAAGTTTGAGAAGGAGGAGGAGATGTAGAATCAAAACCAAAAAGGTTGAGGAAAGAGTTTACAAGATTGTTTGTAAATAGGTTTTGGAACAAATACAACTCCTATTTTTTTCTAAGGTTTTTTTTCAATCCTAGGTTTACAATCCTACAGGCAACACAGTGCTCTGATACCATCTGTAGAGGTCCCAACCTTTAATAAGGTAGAGATCCTTGTGTTTACAATGCTAGTCCCGGGATCAATAACTAGCATCCACAGTTAAGATGTAATATCAAGAAACAAAGGTCATAACATAACTTTATAACCGGGAATAAAATAATTCATTACATCTTACATAGCTCATTGGGCTATCTCATTACAATGCAGCAGAAATAACTATAGCATGGAGTCCTTCATCTTCAAAGTGCCATAGGCAATCATGTTTGTTGTAGACTTGTAATCCTAATCAACACACTTCACTAACATCAAACAAACCTTCAACATAATAAGTTACAGCCACAAGGGTCAATACATTTGAATTGTATTGGCAAGTGATACTATGGTAGCATAGTGGTAACTATCATCTATATGCATTTGGCTAAGTGGATCTTAGGCTTTCTTTGCTCAAAATAGATTTTCCTTATCATTGAAAACACTAAGTTTTTGTTTGTCAAATTCACCCAAGGCATCTACCAATCATTGATTGAAGATCCTTAACCCTTGTTCAACCACAAGTTTTTAACTTAGAATTGGGATGAGGAGATTCTTGATAGCTTCCATGTCTTGATGCTCAAATTGTACATTGCCGGGGACACGGCTAAGTACTTAGGTTTTACTCTCTCGAGAGGTGGTGCACTTTCCCCACAAGACTCGACATGCATCGATACAAGATCTTTCAGAATCCTTCCCTTAGACCAGAATGGATGCGTTCCCAAACCTATCATCCCCTACCACCAACTGTCCATTTAGCTAACTTATTGCAACCTTTATGATCCAGTAAGAGCCCATAATGCCAAGTGGATGCACTTGAAGCTTCTCAACATTTGACATCTCAAATCTCTTTGTTCCTGGGTGGCATTCCACAAGTGTGATACACAAGGTTCACCAGTCCCCTGGCCTTGTGTAACCACTCAACAAAAATCCATCCAAGCAATACCATTCCACCCAGGTGATTCATTCACAAAGTTGTTTTATTAAACAAAACACAAGTCCTTGACTTATAAATATTCCATAGCATGAATATAATCCACCCTTGTTTTCTACTAGCTAGGATAAGCATGATAGTAGTTGGAATCTTAACTTAGGGAGAATTCTACTAAGGTTTCATCTACTAGGATTTCCCATGGCATAGTTAAAACTTAGAAAATTCCATGCAAGTCCTACTCAAACATCACTAATGCATAGTGAAAATAATAGGATAAAAGTATGAAGCACCACTTGCCTTTTTGGTAGAGAATATAAGTTCACTCCTTGATCTTGCAATAGTCACACTCTTCAAATTTCACTACAATTCAATCAAGGCACGAATTCAATCTACCATTCAAGCAATTTATCACGTAGAATAATAAAAACAAAGCAATGCATGCAAGCATGCCAAAGATTTTTTTATTTGTAAAAGTGGTTTCCAATAGTTTATAAATATTTTAAAACACCTATTGGTCATTTATAAAAGTGGCAAAACCATTTGATATTAAGTTAGTGAAAATGCCCACTTTAAATCATTTTTGTTTTGTTAGAAATGATTTAATCAAAGTAATAACTTCTAGTGTTTGACAAATATATTTTTAAACACAAATGTTAGTGTTTATGGTCATAGTGTTTAATATTAAAACCATTTGCAAAAGGTTTCATATAAAAACCATTTTTAATTCAAAGTAACATTTTATTCTGTTGGAAATGCCTTTAAACAAAGTAATAATTTTCTAGGGTTCACCAATATATTTTTAATTCCTAAAACTTGGTGTTTAGGGTCAGAGAGTTTAAATCAAATTATTTTCCACAGGTTTTACTCAAAAAGCATTTTAAACCATAATCAATATTTTTATTTAACTAGAAATGCTTTAATTAAAATATTTATTCCTTAGCGTCACAAAATATATTTTTAAATCCAAAAGTTGGTTTCTATGGTCAGTGGGTTCAAAAAAATCCATTTACAAAAGACTTTACCCTAAAAACATTTTTAGAATGAATTTATACACCAAATATGCCTAAACATGTTTCTGTAAAAACAACTAATTTTCCAGAAGCAATTCATTAAACAAAGTGCATGGTTGGAAAGTACTGTTTTTTCTGATTCCATTGATATAAAATTTGTAAAATTTGGACGTGTATATTTAAAGTTATGGAATTTACAAATTCAAATATCTAATAGACATGATTCTGTTTTTAAATCAAACTACAGGCCACGCGTCACAACCTCATTGGCTGGTACCGGTTCATGAGGATCGCGCTACGTGGAGCGTTGGATCTAATTAGATCTGTGCGGCTCAGATGGATTCGTACCCCTTCACTTAAGTCGTCTACCCTATGCGTCGGATCTAGATCGGATGGCTCATAGCATCCTACCATGAACTGGCGGCGCTGGCGCGGCGGCGAGCGCTGGATGCGCTATGTCAGTGGCGTCACCGGCGATACATGAAGCGATAAAGAAAGGGAAGATGTTCACCGAGTTTGCCATGGAGTGGGGATGCTCGAGGCCGTCCTTGTTGGCGAAGGGGCGCTCGAGGTCGTTAGGGATTCCTCGCCGGAGTTCGTGTCTACGTCGGGTGCTCTCTGTTGATGACGGTGGCAAAGCTATGGTGCACGCCAGAGAAAAAGAAAGGTGTTGTTAGATGCGCAGGGTCGTGGCGAGTACACCGTGTGAAAGAGAGGGAGAGAGGAGGTCGGTTTTTACCAAGGAAGCTCGCAGGAGAATGGCAGACGGTGGCGCTGTCTCTGGCAAAGACGTAGTCGAGGTTACGGTGCTCGCGTCCGAGCGGGCGGCACTGGGAGATGCAGGAGAGCCTCTTGAAAAAACTCGTGTGGTCTAGGGGAAAGGGGTGGCAGGTACTGGCCGGAATCATCGCTGGAGTATCGTCTAGGCGAAGCTCCATCTTCGAGGTCACAGGCAATACTGACGATGGGAGATGATCCTAGTTGTCGTAACCTTCCTGGGGTCCATCCTACAGGTACTCCTCTTCATAGTCTGGCCACGGGAATAGCCAGGGACAAAGCCATGAGTACTCTTTAAGTACTCGCAAACTAATACTAACAAGTGAAAGGGGTTTTTGGTAATATGACACTAGGCTCTAGGGTTATTTTGCAAAAGCCAGATTTATCTCTACTAAGTTTAGAAGCAAAGAATGCTAGTTGAAGTTTTATAACACCTAAGTGGGAACTTGTATTTCATATCACAACCCTGTTGTGGTCGAGTCAAAGTCTCAATTCATTTCACAAGTCTTTTGAAAACATCTGACGGGGGAACAGTATGGCCACTCCAACTGTCCATAACCGCGGATGCGACTATTCGAATAGTTTGACACTCTGCAGAGATTGTACACTTTCACCACAACATTCGATACATCCATCAGGAACAAATCCTGAATTCACCATACTTAGTATGCGGATAATCAATCCTAACCTTTCAATTACACGCCCTAGTATAAGCACCTCTCCTGTGAGTTTGGCCTCCCAACCATGACCAACTGTCATCTTGGGTACTGCACAGGTGGACAATCTTCACAAGGTAGCCTCAGCTCAGACCTTGGCCGTGAGGGAACTAATACTAAGGTATATAAGTTTCCAGTCAAGCCCTACCCAATCTTCAGGTATTGTGGTTGTACGATAAAATTGGAATGGTATCGCATCCAGACAACCATCAGTTTTATAAAGGGCTAAGGCTCATGCCTCATCATTTTCATCACCAAAATCATCAAGTGTTCGGAAACACATGTCCAAAACATTTCAATAGAATGATCCATCATTCCAAGGTTTTCATAACCATTTTCACCAAGTATTCCCATCTAAAGTTGGTCAAGTTTTATGCTTAGCACTAGCATCTACAAGTGGGGGTAAGCACTAATGAGGGGTGGTACACTAGTGGGGTTTGACTAAGTTTAATCTCATGCCTTAGGATGACTTCAAGATTGTCTAGCTTAGGCCAAATTTTATGCTCTTTATGCAACCTTCATTTATCCTTCTAGAATCTACAATTCACTTAAGTAAACTCTAAGTAATAGCTTTGGTAAAGAAATAAAGTATAAAGCTTGCAAGTAAAACTAGGATTGGTTTATCAAGGGGTTATGATCATATATGCTTTAAGGCATATAGTGGGCATGGTAGCAAGCAAGTATTAGCTTGCACATTCAACTAGTAGCATTAGGCTTCCCAAAGTAGAGTATCTTGCAAGGGTTAGCTTGCCTTGTGCAGAGCAGTGGTTGAAGTTCTCCTCGGCTTCTTCTTTGTAGTATCCTCCTTCCTCCTCGTATCCTTGGTCGGTACTAGCGTCTATAAATAAATGCAATGTACACAATCACCAAACAATACTTAACTACTTGCATTCATCATACACAAGGGTCCTATAAATGATCTAGCATCATCACTAACATTACAAGATTAAAGTTTGGTTTAATTCCTTTTATTTTTAGAAAAGTAATTTCTACTCATTGAAAAACTACTTAAGATTTAATATTCTCCAAACCAAACATGGGATCATGTTGACACATGTCATCACCACATATTTTAGTCCATGGGAATATGATTTAAAGTGGTGTCACAATTTAATAAGGTTCTACCCTATTATTTTAATTAAATAAAGTGACTAGAAATGCCTATGTAGCATTCTTTTATTACTTGAACATTATTTCTGTAAGTAAACCTATATATTTTTATATATTCTAAAAGGTATGGTTAAATGTGATTTTTGAGAGTTGGAATCAACTCAAAAGCTATTATGGTTTTAATTTGAAAAATATTTGAATGCAGAAAAGCTTCTGCCTTGTTATTTTTACCAAGGTTGATCTACAGATTCAAATGATTTAAATCTAACGGGCTTGGATTCAGTACTTCCAGAACTTTCTAACAAAATTGGTTTCATTCAATTTGGTTCACCGAATCGAGTTGGGTTGATTTTTTAAACTAGGTACAGAATTGAGTTTGAATCTAAAGAGAAAAATCTAAAAGCAAACGAGTGGGCTGCGCGGGAACTGTTAACGGGCCGGCCTAGTGACACTCCGAGGCGCGGGGCTCAGCTTACAGGGGGGTTCCACCAGTCAGTGGCTCTTTAAACGCGAAGCGGTACGGGGCAATATCGGCCACACGATCTAAGTCTAATCCAATGGCTGAGGGTCGTCGTCCACGCCGGCAATTCAGTAGACTGAAAACCTAACGCGGTGTGAGGGTCGTTGGGGGCTCAAAGGGCTAGGCGAGGCGAACGAGGCGAAGTCGACGACGGCGAACTCAGGGGTGGTCGGGGCAGCTCCTGGGGTGGACGAAATCGACGGCGCCCTTCTTCTCCAGAGGCGGCCTGCTCCGGCGCAATTCCGGTGATGTGCTGCTCGCCTTGCTCCGGGACTGAGGTGGGGTGGTTCTGGGTGAGAGAGGAGTGGAACGGTGTGAAGAATTCGAGCTAGGGAGGCCTCTATTTATAGTTGCGACGGTGAGACCGAACGGCATGGGCAGGCGACGGTGGCGACACGGCTACGGGCTGCTAGAGGCATGGCCGGTGGTGGCGATCGCTTGGTGGTCTCCTGGCGATGCTCTATGGCTTTAATGCGCTTGTAGGGGCGGTGCGGTTTGGTCTGGAACACGCGACGCTCTGCGCGGTAGAGGCGGCGTCTTCAACGGCGAGCAGTGGCTGTGAGGCATGGGGCGGTGAACGAGGATGTCTGGCGGTCTCGTGGGTCGGTGGCGATCATGTATGCACGCGGTGAGGGCGGCGCGCGGTCTGTGGGCTTCGGTCGAGGGTGTCGCTCTGGAGCATGCTCGGCATGGTTGCTTTGGCGGTAGGCGCGTGTGGTCCGATGGTGGGCAACATTCGGCTGGGCAGGGGAGTGTGGGTGGTAGGCTGCCTCCTAGACATGCTGGCTAGGCTTGTTTCTCCTCCTAGCTTGATGTCGACATGGGGGTGACAAGGGTGCATTCGGCTGTTCACCATTGATGGCATTGCCAAGCTCACAGTGATGCTAGGGATTAGTTAAGATGGTTAGATGATGTACTAAGGCTAGTGGTGCTCAGAGAGGGAACAAGTTAGGCTCAATTCACTGCTCAAAACAGTGTTTGGATTTTGTTTGATTTGTGTCTGCAAGGTGTTTGATGAAATGGCCGCAAGAATTCAAGTTTTGAATTTTGAAAAGATTTTTTGTGGGTGTGATAGGTTGGTGTTGGTGAGTCTGCAGATGCTTGGGTTTTGAAAGTTGAGCTTGTTTGAGTGGTTTTTGAAAAAGTGGGATCTTCCCATATGATAAAGATTCAATTTTGAACTGTCCTTTAAACTATGCATTTGAATGTTTATGGATGATCACAAAGTGGGCCTTGATACTTTGTTATGAGTACAATCAAGGGGTGCAAAGATCCAGAAAAGTTTCTGTTAGGTTCTGAAAGTTTGAGACAGCCAAAGTAGGCATGGGAGTTAAATTGGTCAAAATGACCATTCACTCATTTAGCTTTGTTTTGATTTATTTGTCTTTGGGAAAGTTTGGGAAATGTTTATATGATGTTTATTTCACCTAAGCAACATTTTACAAGCAAAGAAACACACAAACAAGGTGGTTCCAAAGAATTCAAAATGAAATGCATACTCACATGCATGCTTCCATAATTTTACTTAGAAAAGTTTTTTGTTAACCCTAATTTTGATGATTAGAGTTTGATGATATAAGTTTAGTATTTTTGGGATGTTACAAACCTTCCCCCCTTAAACAAAATCTCATCCCGAGATTTGAAAAAGGAAGAAAAATATTACCTAGGATTTGAAGAGATCGGGAAACTATGTTCTGATGTGATCTTCGCGCTCCCAGGTAGCTTCCTCTTCGGTGTGGTTGCTCCACTGAATCTTGAGAAACTTGATGCTTCGGGTTCGGGTAGTTCTGAAAGCTTCTTCCAAAATACGGATGGGTACTTCGGGATAGGTCAGGTCATCGTTGATCTCTATGGTCCGGTGATCGATATTCTTGAACACTTCGGTCTTCTCGGGAACTTCAAGACACTTGCGAAGTAACGAGATATGGAACACACTGTGCACAACTGACATCTCTTCGGGTAGTTCTAATTGATACGACACTTCTCCTCGATGGTTCAGAATCTTGAAAGGTCCGATATATCTGGGGGCTAACTTTCCCTTGAGTTGGAAACGCTGCATTCCCTTCAATGGCGACACTTTTAGATAAACAAAATCTTCTATGTTGAAGGCGAGGTCTCTACGTCTCTTGTCGGCGTAACTCTTCTGTCTTGAGGTGCTCACGAATCTTGTGAACCTTCTCCTCTACTTCTCATAGGATGTCGGGTCCAAAAATCTGACTCTCTCCTACTTCCGACCAGTTCAAAGGGGTGCGACACTTCCTTCCGTACATGAATTCAAAGGGGGCCATTTGCAAACTGGCTTGATAACTGTTATTGTAAGAAAATTCTGCAAACGGTAGACAGTCTTCCCACTTGGATCCACATTCTAACACACATGCTCTCAGCATATCTTCTAGTATTTGGTTTACTCGCTCCGTTTGTCTATCTGTTTGAGGGTGATACGCGGTACGGAAATCTAGGCGGGTTCCTAAACCTTCTTGGACTTTCTTCCAGAATCTCGAGGTAAACTGAGTTCCTCGATCCGATACGATGTTCTTGGGGACTCCATGCAAACTAACTATTCTAGCGATGTACAACTCCGCTAGCTTCGAACTCTGATATATGGTCTTGACGGGCAAGAAATGGGCGACTTTGGACAATCTGTCCACTATGACCCAGATAGAGTCATTTCCCCTACTAGAGGTAGGCAGTCCAGTGATAAAGTCCATTCCAACGGAATCCCATTTCCATTCTGGAATCTGTAAGGGTTGCAACAATCCAGCGGGTCTTTTATGTCCTGCCTTGACTCGCTGACATATATCACACTTGGCGATATAGCTTCCGATTTCTCTCTTCATCTTATGCCACCAAAATCGCTCTTTTAAATCATGATACATCTTAGTTCCTCTAGGATGGATAGAATAAAGAGTATCATGAGCCTCCTTCAAAATAACTTCTTTCAACTCAGAATCTGCTGGTACACAAAGGCGTCCTTTGTACCACAGAACTCCTTCGTCTTCGGTGAATCCGGGTACTTTGCCTGTACCGATACGACGCTTGATTCCGTCGATACTAGCATTTCCCTTCTGCGCCTTTTTAATCTGACTGATCAAATTGGGTTGAAGTTCTATGCTAGCCAAAAAATCCTTCACTCACTAATTCTATTCGAAAATCTTCCATCTCTTTGTGCAGACTTGGTTGCTCCTTCAAAATCATGGAGTTCAAGCGGCACGGCAATCTGCTAAGGGCATCGGCTACCACGTTGGCTTTACCAGGGTGATAGTGAATGTCCAGATCATAATACTTGATTAGCTCAATCCATCTCCTCTGTCTCATATTCAGCTCCTTCTGAGTGAATATATACTTTAGACTCTTGTGATCCGTATAGATCTCACAACGGTTTCCCATCAGGTAATGTCTCCATGTCTTCAGGGCTAGAACTACGGTTGCGAGCTTGAGGTCATGGGTTTAGTAATTTTGCTCATGTTGCTTCAGTTGTCGAGATAGATAAGATATAACTTTGCCTTCTTGCATTAGCACACATCCGAGACCGATCTTGGATGCATCACAATATACATCGAAGGGCTTCGTGATATCCGACATGATTAAGATTGGGGCGGAAATCAATCTCCTTTTGAGTTCTTGAAAACTCGCTTCACATTTGTCGGTCCATTCAAACTTCTTGTCCTTCTTTAGCAATTGGGTCATAGGTCTGGCGATACTCGAGAATCCCTCTACGAATTTGCGGTAATATCCCGCCAATCCGAGAAATGCACGAACTTGGGTTTGAGTGGTTGGGGCTTGCCAATATTCTACATCTTTCACTTTGGCAGGATCAACGGCAATTCCTCCGGCTGATACAATGTGACCGAGGAATCCTACCTCCTGTAACCCACATTTGCTAAACTTTGCATACATCTGATGCTCTCTAAGGGTTCCAAGAATGGTCCTTAGGTGTAGCTCATGTTCTTCTTCTGATTTGGAATAAATCAGAATGTCATCGATGAAAACAACGACAAACTTATCCAGGAATCCATAAAAATCTTATTCATGAGATTCATGAATTAAGCGGGGGCATTGGTTAATCCAAAAGACATGACTATATACTCATACAATCCATATCTGGTGGTAAAGGCAGTCTTTGGAATATCCTCTGCACGAATCTTGAGTTGATGATAGCCATTCCTAAGATCAATCTTAGAAAACACTTTGGCACCGGTCAACTGATCAAACAAATCTTCTATCTTGGGCAAGGGGTACTTGTTCTTGATGGTGACATCATTCAACTTACGATAATCCGTACACAAACGGTTACCTCCATCCTTCTTTTCTACAAACAAGACAGGTGATCTCCAAGGTGACGCACTTGGTTGAATCAATCCAATTTCCAGCATGGCATCCAGTTGCTTCTTCAGTTCTGCTAGCTCTGACGGGTTCATACTATAGGGTCTCTGGGCTATGGGTCCAGTTCCGCAGATTAGTTCAATGATAAACTCGATATCCCGATCTGGGGGCATACCGGGCAAAACATCTGGAAATACATCGGGGTATTCACAGACTATCCGGACTTGGTCAATGGTACGTTGGGCTATACTCTTGTTACACTTGAATTGGCGAGGTAAGGTTTTAGATATATGCTCGACTGATATTCCGGCTGTATTGGTCATGGTTATGGCTTTCTTGGCACAGTCAATCAATCCTTTATGTTTGGACATCCAATCCATTCCTAGTACTACTTCCAAACCTTTAGTTCCGAGTACTATCAGATTAGCATAAAAATCTATGCCATGGATTCGGATAGGGACGGCTTTGCAAATTTTCCTAGCCTTGGTGGTTGATCCGGGAATTTGAACAATCATAACATGCTTCAGTTTGGTTGGTTGAATTTTACTAGTGCATGCAAATTCTTCGGTGACAAATGAGTGTAATGCACCAGAATCAAACAACACCCGTGCAAGTACTGAATTAACAGAAAACATACCCAGCACGACGTCTGGCGCTTCCTGAGCTTCTTCAGCATGCATGTGGAAAAGACGGCCATTGCGGTTGAGCGAGTTCCCTGGGGCAAATCTTCTTCCGGGCTGAACACGACGCTGCTGCTGAGCTGGGGCATTGGCATTAGGGGTTGTGGCATCCTTCTTGTTGGGGCACTCGTTGGAATAGTGGCCTTTATTTCCACAGTCATAACAAGTCACTTACGACTTGTCCTTTGCTACTACAGGCACATCATTGCTTCCAGTCCTTGGGGCAGTGTTGGTGTTGGTGGTAGCATTGTTGTTGTTGAACATGGGTGGGGCACGGATGAAATTGCTAGAGTTGCCGGGGTTGTTGTGATTTCCTCCGGGCCTAGGGTTTCCACGGTTGGGATAGGTCGAACGGTTCATCGGGGGTCGGTTGGTTCTTGGGGCAAATCCGGGAGATGGGTTAGGGCGATACTTTGGGGTCTGATGGGTTCCTGGCTGATGCATCATGCGACGCTTGCGGTTCTCATTGGCTTGGTTGATCTTTCCTTCCATCTGGATGGCAGAGTCGACAAGGGCTTCGATATCCGCAAAGGGGATATTGACTAATACCGTTTGCATCTCATCATGCAGACCATTCAAGAATCTCTCTTTCTTCTTGGCTTCGGTGTCAATCTCATCCGGGGCATACCTAGCTAATGACAAAAATTTGTCACGGTATTCCACTACGGTCATCCTTCCTTGCTTCAGTTCTCTGAACTCGTCTCTCATTCTCTTGATCAAACCCGGTGGCACATGGGTTCTGCTAAACTTGACCTTGAATTCCTCCCAGGTCATCATCTGGCCTCCGGTCATTGTGCGAACACTGTTCCACCATGCCCTGGCATCTCTGGCTAGATAGTGGGTGGCGAACAGAACTTTCTCGTTGGCTTCTACTCTGGCGACTTCTAGGTTATTTTCCATGGTTTGCAACCAATCATCAGCGTCTAGGGGTTCTTCTGACTTAGTGAAAACATGTGGGTTGGTATTTTGGAAATTCTTGAGCTTAGATCCATGGTTGTCCTGATTTCTGTGGCCTTGGTTGTTGTGGGCAAGCTGAGCTATCTGCTGCAGGGTGGCTAGGTTGTCTTGATGTTCCTCTCTTTCAGCTTCGCGGTCAGAGGTCAACATTTGCAGGATCTGCAACATCCGTTCCGGGGATGAACCACTTCCTCCACGTGGCATCTAAATATTGAGATAGATCGTGAGAAAAGAGGGAAATTTCTAAGGTTTTGGGTCTTTGAAAAGTTTTTAAAGTTTGTCTCAGATTTTTCTAGGAACTTGCTTTTTCCTTCATTCATTCATAGCACACGATACAACACACACCCCAACAAAGAAGAACAGATGGTTTTAAGAACCATTCTGAAAACTACGATACAGTGGGACTGAATACTACTCACTACGCTATTGCTCAAGTGCTACTACTCCTTGGAATCTGTGGCTTCATCATCCTCATGATCATCGATGAAGGCGAAATCATCCTCATCGGTGAAGAAATCCATAGCCTGATCCTCTAGAAAATCATCGTCATCGCTGAGATTGGAGTAGGGGTCTCCACGAAGATCCTCTCCTGCATTCTCCCTTTCCTCCAACTGCATGTCTCTCTCGTGGATGGTCTCCTCCAAAGATGAGATACGGTGGCGAAGACGGGCAATGATGCGCTCCTTCTTGTCGAGCTGACGGCGGCGAGACTTGCAATCCTTTGCTAACATGGCGATGGTCTGATCCTTCATCTTGATGATGGCAGACTTGTGGTTGGAGTAGTCACGGCAGTTGTCCAACTCCTGCTGACGATCATACATCATGAAGCTGAGGTGGTCCAATTGAGTCTTCATCTCGGGGTGGTATGGGGCTTCCAGTGGTTGTCCATTAGCATCACGCCTTGGGCTAAACTCAAAGCGGGTTCCCTTGATCTGATTGATGCTCGCCCACCACAGACGGAAAGAGCTTCTGCATGGCCACAGCAAGTCCATCGAGCCAGTTGTTCTCTCTTAAGGTAAACTGAATTCCCTCAGCAGTGGGAGGTTCAATATTTCCTCGGAGACTTGCAACAATTATCCACTGCAGATCTTCTCCTCCTTGATCATTGAGATGAGCTCCGAAGAACTCAGGGTGCGGACGCTCCAGAAGTTCCGAAAGCTGGTACAAATCCCTCTCAAAGATAAGGTCTCCTCCATTCCCCAATTGATAAAACTTGATGTACTTCACGTCCATCTATAAGAATATAGGATGAGTAAGTTAGTAGAGTGATTAAGTGTGTCAATATTTTATGTATTTTGCAAGAGTTTTTGAGGAACATGAATTTTCATGAAAGAATCAAAGGGATAAGAATGAGAATAAGTTTTTGTAAATATTTGTTTTCTTTGGTTTTGAAACTAAGTTTTTGATTCAAACGTCCAGTCTAACTAGGGTCTCCTATGGGCAGGATGGATCTGATACCAACTTGTCAACACCCGGATTTTTAATCCCAGATGCCTGTTATGCCATACGCCATAATCCGATTACCATTTTTGCGAGACATAACAGAATTGGATACCATAGTACATCATCCATTACAAACCGTACATAAGTTCTTACACAAATAAGGATCTCATAATCCAGTTCTTAATACAACTTCAAGCAGCGGAATACGTAATAATAATGGTAGCGTAGGCGAAGCTCCATCTTCGGGGTCACAGGCAATGCTGACGATGGGAGATGATCCTAGTTGTCGTAACCTTCCTGGGGTCCATCCTACAGGTACTCCTCTTCATAGTCTGGCCACGGGAATAGCCAGGGACAAAGCCATGAGTACTCTTTAAGTACTCGCAAACTAATACTAACAAGTGAAAGGGGTTTTTGGTAATAGGACACTAGGCTCTAGGGTTATTTTGCAAAAGCCAGATTTATCTCTATAAGTTTAGAAGCAAAGAATGCTAGTTGAAGTTTTATAACACCTAAGTGGGAACTTGTATTTCATATCACAACCCTGTTGTGGTCGAGTCAAAGTCTCAATTCATTTCACAAGTCTTTTGAAAACATCGTGAGACAGTATGGCCACTCCAACTGTCCATAATCATGGATGACTATTCAATAGTTTGACACTCTGCAGAGATTGTACACTTTCACCACAACATTCGATACATCCGTCAGGAACAAATCCTGAATTCACCATACTCAGTATGCGGATAATCAATCCTAACCTTTCAATTACACGCCCTAGTATAAGCACCTCTCCTGTGAGTTTGGCCTCCCAACCATGACCAACTGTCATCTTGGAATGCACAGTGGACAATCTTCACAAGGTAGCCTCAGCTCAGACCTTGGCCGTGAGGGAACTAATACTAAGGTATATAAGTTTCCAGTCAAGCCCTACCCAATCTTCAGGTATTGTGGTTGTACGATAAAATTGGAATGGTATCGCATCCAGACAACCATCGGTTTTATAAAGGGCTAAGGCTCATGCCTCATCATTTTCATCACCAAAATCATCAAGTGTTCGGAAACACATGTCCAAAACATTTCAATAGAATGATCCATCATTCCAAGGTTTTCATAACCATTTTCACCAAGTATTCCCATCTAAAGTTGGTCAAGTTTTATGCTTAGCACTAGCATCTACAAGTGGGGGTAAGCACTAATGAGGGGTGGTACACTAGTGGGGTATGACTAAGTTTAATCTCATGCCTTAGGATGACTTCAAGATTGTCTAGCTTAGGCCAAATTTTATGCTCTTTATGCAACCTTCATTTATCCTTCTAGAATCTACAATTCACTTAAGTAAACTCTAAGTAATAGCTTTGGTAAAGAAATAAAGTATAAAGCTTGCAAGTAAAACTAGGATTGGTTTATCAAGGGGTTATGATCATATATGCTTTAAGGCATATAGTGGGCATGGTAGCAAGCAGGTATTAGCTTGCACATTCAACTAGTAGCATTAGGCTTGCCAAAGTAGAGTATCTTGCAAGGGTTAGCTTGCCTTGTGCAGAGCAGTGGTTGAAGTTCTCCTCGGCTTCTTCTTCGTAGTATCCTCCTTCCTCCTCGTATCCTTGGTTGGTACTAGCGTCTATAAATAAATGCGATGTACACAATCACCAAACAATACTTAACTACTTGCATTCATCATACACAATGGTCCTATAAATGATCTAGCATCATCACTAACATTACAAGATTAAAGTTTGGTTTAATTCCTTTTATTTTTAGAAAAGTAATTTCTACTCATTGAAAAACTAATTAAGATATAATATTCTCCAAACCAAACATGAGATCATGTTGACACATGTCATCACCACATATTTTAGTCCATGGGAATATGATTTAAAGTGGTGTCACAATTTAATAAGGTTCTACCCTTTTATTTTAATTAAATAAAGTGACTAGAAATGCCTATGTAGCATTCTTTTATTACTTGAACATTATTTCTATAAGCAAACCTATATATTTTTATATATTCTGAAAGGTATGGTTAAATTTGATTTTTGAGAGTTGGAATCAACTCAAAAGCTATTATGGTTTTAATTTGAAAAATGTTTGAATGCAGAAAAGCTTCTGCCTTGTTATTTTTACCAAGGTTGATCTACAGATTCAAATGATTTAAATCCAACGGTCTTGGATTAAACACTTCCAGACCTTTCTAACAAAATTGGTTTCATTCAATTTGGTTCACCGAATCGAGTTGGGTTGATTTTTGAAACTAGGTACAGAATTGAGTTTGAATCTAAATAGAAAAATCTAAATTCAAGCAGTGGGCTCTTGAGGCTGATAGCAGGCCGCCAGTGACACTCCAGCAGCGTGGGGCTCAATGACGAGGGGTTTCCACCAGTCAGTGGCTCTTTAAACGCGAAGCGGTACGGGGCAATATCGGCCACACGATCTAAGTCTAATCCAATGGCTGAGGGTCGTCATCCACGTCGGGCAACTCCGGCAAGACTGAAACCTAACGAGGCAGGTGTGGGTCGTTGGGGGCTCACCGGGGCTCAGGCGAGGGTCGGCGAGGCGGGCGAACGACGAAGTCGACGATGGCGAACTCAGGGGTGGTTGCGGCAGCTCCTGGGGTGGATGAAATCGACGGCGCCCTTCTTCTCTAGAGGCAGCCTGCTCCGGCGCAATTCCGGCGATGCGCTGCTCGCCTTGCTCCGGGAGTGAGGTGGGGTGGTTCTGGGTGAGAGAGGAGTGGAATGGTGTGAAGAATTCGAGCTGGGGAGGCCTCTATTTATAGTTGCGACGGTGAGACCGAACGGCATGGGCAGGCGACGGTGGCGACACGGCTACGGGCTGCTAGAGGCATGGCCGGTGGTGGCGATCGCTTGGTGGTCTCCTGGCGATGCTCTACGGCTTTAATGCGCTTGTAGGGGCGGTGCGGTTTGGTCTGGAACACGCGACGCTCTGCGCGGCAGAGGCAGCGTCTTCAACGGCGAGCGGTGGCTGTGAGGCATGGGGCGGGGAACGGGGATGTCTGGCGGTCTCCTGGGTCGGCGGCGATCATGTATGCACGCGGTGAGGGCAGTGTGCGGTCTGTGGGCTTCGGTCAAGGGTGTCGCTCTGGAGCATGCTCGGCATGGTTGCTAGCGAGATGGGCACGGTCCGTGCATGTGGTCCAGTGACGGGCAACGTTCGAGCGCTGGACAGGGAGTGGCGATGGACGGTGGGCTACCTCCCAGACATGCTGGCTAGGCTTGTTTCTCCTCCTAGCTTGCTGTCGACATGGGGCTGACAAGGGTGCATTCGGCTGTTCACCATTGGTGGCATTGCCAAGCTCACAGTGATTCTAGGGATTAGTTAAGATGGTTAGATGATCTACTAAGGCTAGTGGTGCCCAGAGAAGGAATAAGTTAAGCTCAATTCACTGCTCAAAACAGTGTTTGGATTTTGTTTGATTTGTGTCTGCAAGGTGTTTGATGAAATGGCCGCAAGAATTCAAGTTTTGAATTTTGAAAAGATTTTTGGTGGGTGTGCTAGGTTGGTGCTGGTGAGTCTGCAGATGCTTGGGTTTTGAAAGTTGAGCTTGTTTGAGTGGTTTTTGAAAAAGTGGGATCTTCCCATATGATAAAGATTCAATTTTGAACTGTCCTTTAAACTATGCATTTGAATGTTTCTGGATGATCACAAAGTGGTCCTTGATACTTTGTTATGAGTACAATCAAGGGGTGCAAAGATCCAGGAAAGTTTCTGTTAGGTTCTGAAAGTTTGAGACAGCCAAAGTAGGCATGGGAGTTAAATTGGTCAAAATGACCATTCACTCATTGAGCTTTGTTTTGATTTATTTGTCTTTGGGAAAAGTTTGGGAAATGTTTAGATGATGTTTATTTCACCTAAGCAACATTTTACAAGCAAAGAAACACACAAATAAGGTGGTTCAAAAGAATTCAAAATGAAATGCATACTCAGATGCATGCTTCCATAATTTTATTTAGAAAAGTTTTTTGTTGACCGTAATTTTGATGATTAGGGTTTGATGATCTAAGCTTAGTATTTTTGGGATGTTACAGGTGGGGTCACTTCGTCAGCATTAGAGAGAGAGAAAGGGTGGGGTCTGGGATTCAGTGACTGCGCGGGTGTGGTTTGCGGTGAGTGAAACGGTCTGCATAGGGGAAAAGGTGGGCTGCGTTGTTGGGCTTAGTGGGCTAGGCTGCTTTCTTTATTTTTTTCCTGTTTATTTTTCTTTTTCTGTTTAGATTTCTGTTTACATTTCTGTTTTGAATTTGTTCAAACAATTCAAACAAACATTTGAATTCAGAACTTTACCAAACTTCCAGTAGGTTTTAATGCTGATTAAACATATATTTTAAATAACATTTTAGGAATAATTATTTTATTCTTTTATGGTTTATATTTTATTTTAAAATGGGCACTTGTCTTTTATTCAAATAAGTTTTTATTTATATTTTCAAACTCTTATTTGAATCTTAATTATTATCAAACCTTTTTCAGTAGGTTTTATTTATTCATTAACGTGTCAAATAATTCACTTTGAATTATTTGAAATATTTTTAATATGATTTATTAATCATTTAAATTGAGCATTTGTATTTATTCAAATAAAATCAAATATGGTTTTAATTCCATATAAATTTTTATTCAAATAATTCTTTTATTCCATTTAATTAAATAACTTCTATTTCATTTGGGAAAATTCCAATTTATTATCTTCTCATGATTTGATTAATCATTTCTATTAGGGATTTTTGTCTCCATTTAAATATAATTAGAATATGGTTTAGTGCCATATACTTTTATTTGAATATTCTTTATTCTCTATTTTAATTGGTGTCGTGGTATTGCACGGCAGATGCTACTGGGGTAGCTTACGTAGAGGGAGCAAGGCGATGTAGGAGAATCCGGGAGCGAGATTGGCACACGATGTACCTAGGTTCACATCCCCTCGGTGGAGGATCGCTACGTCCTGCTATCAATCCAGTATATGATCATAGATTGGTTTGCATGGGAGCCGCCGTAGGCGGAGGGAGAGACTAGATCTAGTCTAATGTGGGAGCTGTCCCCGTAGGGGTGCCCCTGGTGGCTTTATATATGCAGCCAGCTAGGGTTTACAAGTGCACTAATGGGCTTTGTATTGGAGTCGTCGTCTTGGGCCTCCAGTCGGCGCCACTCGTCTAGGTCCAGCATGCGCCAGTCGCCGAATTGGGCGAGTCGACCCGCTCAGGGCTAGGTTTCAGTCGGCTCGATCCAGCTGGCGAATCCGCTTCGTGGGTATACCCCGATTGGTATTCCCCCATCAGTAGTCCCCGAGCGCGTTGTCGATTCGACACGGGCTTGAGGCAGGGCACGAAGAGTCTTGACGATGGGTCGTGGCAAATCGGCGATGAGCTCCTGAACAGAGAAAAGAACCGTGAAGCGGGAGGCGGTCGGCATGAGCCAGTCGGTGATGGCCAGTTGGCGAAATACGCAGGGTGTTGGTGAAGCCGTCGATTCTGGCGAGTCCCGAACGTGGAAGCGTGCCGAAATCGGCGTGGCGAGTGGCGAGTTGAGCGACCGGCGGTGCGAGTCCCGAGCATGCCGAGTGGCGAGTTAGGCGACCGGCGAGTGGCGCTGTCCGTAGCGCCGAGTCCCGAGTGTGTTGAGTCTGAGGCGAGTCCACGGTGGCGAGTCGGCGTGTTAATCTGTGGCGAAGTTCATGATGAGAGTCCCGGCGTGTTGAAATCTGTGAAGTCCGTGGTGGCGAGTCCCGGCGTGTTAATCTGTGAGGCGAGTCCATGGCGGAGTCCCGGCGTGTTAATCTGTGAAAGTCGCGTGTGGCGAGTCCGTGGCGGCGAGTCTCGGCGTGTTAATCTGTGAGGAGAGTCATGATGGCGAGTCGGCGTGTTAGTCTGTGAGGCGAGTCCGCACGGCCGGCGTGTTAGTACGCGAGAGCGAGTCCGTGGCGGCGAGTCCCCGAGCATGTTGAGTACACGAGGGAGAGTCCGCGATGGCGAGTCCCCGAGAGTGTTGTGTACGTGAGGGCGAGTCCGTGGCGGCGAGTCCCAAAGTGTGGCGAGTCACGGTCGTGGAACCACTCGCGTACGCGGTATGCCTAGGAGTAGTCCCTGAGGCTCAAGTTGGCTTGTAGAGGCGACTTGAGGCTCTTTAGAGATGCATATTCTGAAAATAGTAGTGGTTGTTGCAGAGTATGGGAGTGGCGAGGTCGAGCGACCGGCGAGCACCGCTGTCTGGAACATGCCAAGTGGCAAGGTCGAGTGACCGGCGATTGCCGAGTCCCCGAGCGTGTTGAGTATGCGATGATTGCGAGTCCATGATGATTGCGTGTTCGTGATGATCGCGCACTGTTTTGTTAGTGAGTCTCTCGTCTTTGCCCAGGGGGCCAGTCGCATGGCGACTCCAAAGATGGCTCTCGGCTTGGCGTTCTTCTTGGACGATCCGAGGCTCAGGTTGCGAGTCCTCGTCCGCAGTACTTGGCCATACGAGTCGCGCTGTCTAAGGTTGAGGAGGACATGGTGCTGTTGTGTAGCACAACCATTTGTCTTGGCCGGGAAGGCCAGTCGAGCAAGGCGACTGCAATGATGGCTCTCGGTTAGCATTTTTTATGGACGATCCGACGCAGCGAAGTCGACGCGGCGGACACGGGGTCGACGCGTACTCTCCACAGCGGTATTGCACGTTATGGCGAGCCATCATTGGAGTCGCCTTGCTCGACTGGCCTTCCAGGCCAAGACAAATGGTTGTGCTACACAACAGCACCATGTCCTACTCAACCTTAGACAGCGCGACTCGTATGGCCAAGTACTGCGGACGAGGACTCGCAACCTGAGCCTCGGATCGTCCAAGAAGAACGCCAAGCCGAGAGCCATCTTTGGAGTCGCCATGCGACTGACCCCCCGGGCCAAGATGAGAGACTCGCTAACAAAACAGTGCAATCAACATCATCGCGGACTCACAATCATCACGGACTGGCCACACTCGGGGACTCTCCCCTCGCGGACTGGCAATCCTCGCGGACTCGCAATCATCACGGACTCGCCACACTCGGGGACTCTCCCCTCGCGGACTCGCAATCCTCGCGGACTCGCAATCATCACGGACTCGCCACACTCGGGGACTCTCCCCTCGTGGACTCGCAATCATCATGGACTCGCAATCATTCGATACTCAACACGATCGGGGACTCGGCAATCGCCGGTCACTCGACCTTGCCACTTGGCATGTTCCAGACAGCAGTGCTCGCCGGTCGCTCGACCTCGCCACTCGCCATGCTCGGCAACAACCACTACTATTTTCAGAATATGCATCTCTAAAGAGCCTCAAGTCGCCTCTACAAGCCAACTTGAGCCTCAGGGACTACTCCTAGGCATACCGCGTACGCGAGTGGTTCCACGACCGCGACTCGCCACACTTTGGGACTCGCCGCCACGGACTCGCCCTCGCGTACTCAACACGCTCGGGGACTCTCCACCGCGGACTCTCCCTCGCGTACTCAACACGCTCGGGGACTCGCCGCCACGGACTCGCCCTCGCGTACTCAACACGCTCGGGGACTCGCCGCCACGGACTCGCCCTCGCGTACTCAACACGCTCGGGGACTCGCCACCGCGGACTCTCCCTCGCGTACTCAACATGCTCGGGGACTCGCCGCCACGGACTCTCCCTCGCGTACTCAACACGCTCGGGGACTCTCCCCCACGGACTCTCCCTCGCGTACTCAACACGCTCGGGGACTCTCCACCGCGAACTCGCCCTCGTGTACTCATCACGCTCGGGACTTGCCACCATGGACTCGCCCTCGCGTAGTCAACACGCTCGGGGACTCGGCGCGCTACAGACAGCGCCACTCGCCGGTCGCCCAACCTCGCCACTCGGCATGCTCGGGGACTCGGCACTCGCCGGTCGCTCAACCTCGCCACTCGCCACGCTCGGCGACTCGGCACGCTCCACGTTCGGGGACTCGCCGCAACTGACGGCTTCACCAACACCCTGCGTATTTCGCCAACTGGCCATCACCGACTGGCTCATGCCGACCGCCTCCCGCTTCACGGTTCTTTTCTCTGTTCAGGAGCTCATCGCCGATTTTCCACGACCCATCATCAAGACTCTTCGTGTCCTGCCTCAAGCCCGTGTCGAATCGACAACGCGCTCGGGGACTACTGATGGGGGAATACCAATCGGGGTATACCCACGAAGCGGACTCGCCAGCTGGATCGAGCCGACTGAAACCTAGCCCTGAGCGGGTCGACTCGCCCAATTCGGCGATTGACGCATGCTGGACCTAGACGAGTGGCGCCGACTGGAGGCCCAAGACGGCGACTCCAATACAAAGCCCATTAGTGCACTTGTAAACCCTAGCTGACTGCATATATAAAGCCAACAGGGGCACCCCCACGGGGACAGCTCCCACATTAGACTAGATCTAGTCTCTCCCTCCGCCTATGGCGGATCCCATGTAAACCAATCTATGATCATATACTGGATTGATAGCAGGACGTAGCGATCCTCCACCGAGGGAACATGAACCTGGGTACATCGTGTGCCAATCTCGCTCCCGGATTCTCCTACATCGCCTTGCTCCCTCTACGTAAGCTACCCCCAGTAGCATCTGCCGTGCAATACCACGACAATTGGAATATCTTTATTTCATTTGCTTATGGATTTAACTCAAGGTTTTAAATTGTCTTCTGACGAGGTTTAATCTCGTCAATGCCCATTGTTATGGACTTGGGTTTTGGAGAAGATGGGGATGATGGAGATCGCAGAATAGTTAGCAAACAAGCAACACGGGGACACGATGTTTACCCATTTTCAGGCCCCCGGAGAGAAAACCCTACTCCTGCTTGTCTGCTCTTGATTACGGCGGAACCGAGATTTACAGGGGTGCGCAGATGTAATCTGGCGTGGAGGTGTGTATGCGATGGTATGCGAGAGAGCCTCCTCATCATGCCCTCCTAGCCTTTATATAGAGATAGGCAGGTCTCGGGCACAGATCGAGTCGGTTACAGGTTCTAGGGTTTACCCCTTTGAATATTCTATCTACTCTAGTCTTGTTCTCCAAGGATCTGAAGGTGTCATGGGCCCTGGCCACCTGAAAGTCTTCATGGGTTGGCACATGTTCTCGTGGGCCTTCCTTGGGCTAGACTATGTATGCTAAGATCATGTACCCATAGGGTATAACCATGTCAGTAGCCCCCGAGTGTTCAGTCGAATCGTAGATTCGGCTGAGGACTCTTCAATGCTTCGGGTGCAGCTATCTCTGTATGTCTAGAGAATAATTTGAGTGTGTAGGTATTGTTGATGCGTGTGCCTGACTCTCCCGACAGATCAGGGTCAGTTAAATATCTTAGGACAAAACAACACGATCTTCTTCAGATTCGAGTCCCTCGACTCAAACCCGGAACATATGCTGGCGTAATTCGACTCAGGCTGCGGAGGACTTACATGAGTGGAATTCTAGTGAATTTTAAATGATGTACCCAACGCGTCCGTCGGGATTTTTCATCGTGCCTGTTGGCATGGATTTTTACGAGTAGAGCGCAGTCGTGTGCGTTGCTAGGCCATCAGATGATATCAATTCGGCCGTTGTTTGGCTTCAGGTCCGTAGGACATCAATTTTTCGGATGCTTGAATCCATCCTCCCTATGGGAGTAGCCCCCGAGTCCGTAGTGGAGTCGCAGACTCAACGTGGGACTCGAAGAATAGTTCTATGGCGTATTGCTTTGCTTTTTTTGGGTGCGCGGCCAGCGCTCCTGATAGGAGTAGCCCCCGATTCCCACAGACGGCGCCAATTGACGAGGTTTAATCTCGTCAATGCCCATTGTTATGGACTTGGGTTTTGGAGAAGATGGGGATGCTGGAGATCACAGAACGGTTAGCAAACAAGCAACACGGGGACACGATGTTTACCCAGGTTCAGGCCCCCGGAGGGAAAACCCTACTCCTGCTTGTCTTCTCTTGATTACGACGGAACCGAGATTTATAGGGGTGCGCGGATGTAATCTGGCGTGGAGGTGTGTATGCGATGGTATGCGAGAGAGCATCCTCGTCGTGCCCTCCTAGCCTTTATATAGAGATAGGCAGGTCTCGGGCACATATCGAGTCGGTTACAGGTTCTAGGGTTTGCCCCTTTGAATATTCTATCTACTCTAGTCTTGTTCTCCAAGGATCCGAAGGTGTCATGGGCCCTGGCCACCCAAAAGTCTTCATGGGTTGGCGCATGTTCTCGTGGGCCTTCCTTGGGCTGGACTAGGTATGCTAAGATCGTGTACCCGTAGGGTATAACCATGTCATCTTCCACATAATTTTCTTAGGTTTTGGATAGGATCTTTATTAGCTTGGAAAATATTTCCTTTTAACTTATTAAATTCATAAGTTTTTATCCATGGCTTCAAATTGAACGAAACCAATTTCTATGGTTTCATAATATTTTTATATATCATTCTTGATCATTTATAAATGTTTGTTGACCAATTTTGATATGGATCAAATCCATAGTCTTTGAGATGTCTTGGAAATGATTTTCTTCCATTAGGGATTTAGAGTTTTGGTTTATTTCCCAAGTGTTTAAATTTTAAGATTACATTTACTGATGAATGCATTTCACTTGATTGAAATTTTGTTTGATTCCCTTTTATTCAAAATTTGTTCAAGATGGGTTTTTAAGTTTCCATTTAGAAATAAAAAGTTTCTTTTCACCCTAAATTTCAACAAAAAAAATTCACATTTCAAAATTTGGAAAATTTTGGGATGTGACAGGAACGTTCTGCTAGGAGCCGCTACCGACTGATCGATTTAGCGTCGGACTCTAATCATATTCAAGTAGCCATGAGCCCGCGGGGTCACACACTTAAGAGCGGGAGCAAGTTCGGATTGGATCTGAACCGAAAATCTTGTTGGGTTGGACCGAAGCCGGATTAGAACTGAGTTAGTGAGTCGGACTTGCGGTGACTAGTGTTATATGGGCTTTAGTGAATGGGCCACGAGAGTGGAGCCCACGTTCACTCCCTATATATAGTGGAGCACAACAACCTAGAAGGGTTAATCGTTGTTCGGTTAGGTCATTCCATGTGTTGGAAACCCTAGCTCCACAGCAGTCCTGCCGTCGTATCGAACCTAGCAGTTCGCCGCTGGTGCTCCTCCTTGTACGTGTGGATACCAGCAGAAGTGTTGTACGATCATCACTAGGACGATCGGATCGCAAAGGAATGCACTGCATCAATTGACGCGCTTCATCAGTAATCCGTAATTGCACGTCTAGTGGTAAACCTCGTGGCCTTCTACCTCGGCTAGATCTTGGGATCACCACGTTAGATTAAATAGTTTTGTTTTATCTCTACGTGGCACTCATACCGGAGAGAAGGCCTCCGGGATGATATCCCCTCCGGTAGGGTGCCGGGAAGAACTTCAGATCCCCCCGATCTAGGGACGATGGTGGCGGCGGCTACAGACGGTTTCGTGAAGATTTGATCGGGTGCTTAGGGTTTCTGCATCGGGGGCTTCTTATAGGTGAAGGGGGAGGCCGAGGAGGTGGCCAAGGGCCCCACACCCTAGCCAGGTGCGGGCCCACCTGTGCCGCATCTGGGGGGGGGTGTGGCCCCTCTGGCTTTGATGTTTGTCCCGTCATATTCAGAGAATACTTCTTTACTAACTTTTTTGAAACAGAAAACAGCAAAAAACAGGCATCTGGCACTGTTGCAACTTGTTAGTAGGTTAGTACCAGAAAACATGTAAAAAGCACCTCAAAGTGTAGACAAGTAAAGCAAAATAGATACTAAAAACGCATGGAGCATCAAAAATTATAGATATGTTTCCAACGTATCAACATCCCCAAGCTTAACTCCTACTCGTCCTCGAGTAGGTAAGTGATAAACAAAATAATTTTTGAGGTGATATGCACCCTCACAATAAAGATCCAACCATTTGCTAGCATTGAAATGTAACACCCTCGCCTGATAAGGCTGAGTTCATGTGTATAGTGCCAATCCCTGGGTCGGTTCACTGGCACACACGGTACAAAATGATACCAAATATAACTATGCATCATAATACAACGAATAAGATCTAGAATTTACATTATTTATTCAAGTACACAGCAGAAAACGAATACAAGGTAGATCTCCATCCTTCAAATGTGCCACAGGCGAACAATTGTTGAGTGGAGTCTCGCAACCTATGAACGATCACTCAGTTACGGTATAACCTGCAACATGAAACGTTGCAGCCACGAGTGGTCAATACATTGAATGTATGGCAAGTAGGCTAAAGTGGTTAACAACAGATCTATCAACTACATGCTTATTTGGCCAAGTGGAGTTCAGGCTCATTTGCATAAAGCAACAGTTTTATCCTAACATTTATAACAAAGTAGTTTTTCAATACGATAAATAGGACACTCTGGTTCACACCCAGGTGCTCCTACCCAATTATGTTCACCCAACAAGTTTTAAGTAATTAAGAAATAAGGATGAGTGAGAAATATCATAGCATCAGTATCAGGTCGCTCAAATTGTCCATAACCGGGGACACGGCTAATCGATTAGTTAATATACCATGCAAGGGTTAGTACACTTTACCCATGTGACTTGGCCAGCCCAGCTCGTACCACCACTCTCATATTGGGTGATGATAGGGAGAAGTCCAAGAAGGAACCGTTCGGGAAGTAGCTCCCCAATCCCGACGCGCACCGGTCCAACCTACACTATCTACATGTCTGGATACGCGGGTTCGAGTTACCACAACCTACTGAGTTCAGCCAACCGCCCATTTCATTATTGGCACATGGTTGCACACGAAAGCTTCCAAACAAAGAAACCAATCATTTCTCAGTGTCCTAGGTGCCTTTCCGCAATGATACCACAAAAAATTATCAATCCCATCACACCCAGGAGATTCATTGATTAAGTTGTTTTAGTTTTCACAAACCAACACATTTAGAATCAACATCAGTGATATAACCCAGCCCTCGTTCATCATAGCATGGCTAAGCACATCTACCAACGGTGGCTCATAAACAAGGAATGCTAGGGAATAATATGGGACATAGCATAGCGTATACACATCAATTCCTACATATGCAATTCTACAAAAACATCTACAATGCATAGGAAAACAGTAGGACATTTATGACCAAGATAGCACCACTTGCCTTTGTTGTAGATGTAGTCGATTAGATAATCTTCACAATCCTCATAGATATAATGGTTGCACTCGTCATAACCACAATACTTGCAATCATAGTAGTTGCAATCACAGTAGTTGCACTCCTCACAATCTAACGTTTGAAGCAAACACAACAAACACCATTCAAAACATTACAAACATACAACAGTGCAGCATTACAAGAAACAATGATGAACAGATGCATGCATGACGATTTAATGAGTCACAATGGTTGCATTTAGTGTTCTGAACATAATTAGATTACATGATGCACGTGGAAAGTCATTTAATGCACTAAATCTTTTATTACTAAAGTTGTATCGATTTAATATGGTGTATACTGTTGGAGATATGCCCAAGAGGCAATAATAAAGTAGGTTATTATCATATCTTCATACTTATGATAAATGTTTACATTCATGCTATAATAGTATTAACAAGGAAACCATTAATACTTGTGTGATTTGTAAACTTAATTTGAAGTCCCTAGTATAGCCTCTATACTTCACTAGCTTGTTGGTTGATTGATGATTGTGGTTTCCCTATCATGAACATTGAGATGTTATCAACAACAAGATCATATCATTAGGAGAATGATGTGATGGACATACTCCTATAGATAAGCGTAGCATAAAGATCAAGTCATTTAAATAGTTCAATTGCTATATGCTTTCTGATACATAGTGACCTAATTCCTTCGACCATGAGATCATGCATATCACCTTTACTGGATGGATGCTTTGATGTCATCAAACACCACACCGTAACAGGGTGGCTATAAAGGTGGCATTGAGTGTTCGGAAAGTATTGGTTGAAACACATGGATCAAGAGTGGGATTTGTCCATCCACATGACGGATAGATATTCTCTGGGCCCTCTCGGTGAAATGTCATCCAATTAGCTTGCAAGCATGTGACTGGGTCACAAGGGATCACATATCACGGAACGAGAAAAGAGTACTTATCGATGAGGTTGAACTAGGTATGCGAGATACCGCGATCATAACCTCGGATAAGTAACATATCGTGAGACAAAGGGAAATTGGTATCGTATGTAAGTGGTTCATTCGATCGCAAAGTAATCGTAGAAATATGTAGCCATATGAATTTCCAGATTCCTCTATTGGTTATTGTTCGGAGAAGTGTCTCGATCATGTCCGCATAATTCACGAACCGTATGGAGACACACTTAAGGATTCGACGTTGTTTGAGTAGTTATGGTATTATGAGAAAGAGACCGAATGTTGTTGAGTCTCGGATGGGATCCGGATATCACGAGGTGATCCGGAATGGTCCGCAGAATAAGATTCATATAAGGAAAGTCCCGTTTGGAGTTGGGGAATGGTTCGGTGTTTTCATGGGAACATTCTAGAAGGTCCCGGAATGTCGGCACTCCGGAGGAAGGTACATGAATGTGTCATTGTAAGTTGGAATGATTGCATCATGTACTAAGTGTTCTCGCTGTCCAAAATAAAGGGTTTATTTAAATCCTAAATTGAAAAGTCAACGGCTAGTTTGAAAGTCAAAGCAAGTTTTGGAAAGTGGAAAGAGGAGGAGAAGAGGAAACCGAGTTGGAGAGGGAGACCTCCTCCAACCGGCGGCCAACTCCAATGCCGAGTTGGGGAGGGACTCCACTCCCTCCCCCTGGCGCGCCAGCCCCCTCCCACCTATATAAGGAGGGGCAGGGCTCCCCTCCTTAGACACACAAGTTCCTATCCTCTAATCTAAACCCTAGACCTAAACCCCGGTTTAGAGCTATTTCGGTTTAGAGCCTTCTAATTGGTTTAGAGCCTTCTAATTGGTGTGTCTAATTACTAGACCACTAATAGCCTCTCTCATAAGCTCCACCATACTGCACCGGCTTAAGCGAAGCCTCTTGGGATCTCCCTCTACTTCCTACCACGCCACAGTTGTCTTGCCGAATCGCGAGGAGAGTGCTACAACCTCCGCTGCCTGCTGGAACAAGGAGAGGAAGGTCTTCGTCGAAAATCGAACGTGTGACCGATTGCTGGAGCGCTAAGGAACGCGGGCCGTTGGGAAGATCGCTCACGATCTTGAGATCGGAAAGAGTACGACTACATCACCCACGAGAATCTGCTCTCGTTAACCGCTTTGGAATCTTCGAGGGTGAGTTCCACTATCGACTCGTTGCTACAATCTAGTAGATAGATCTTGGCTTGTTTGTTTGTATGCGATAGAAATTTTTTGTTTTCCATGCTACGAACCCCTTCATATACCACTTTAATCGAACAAAAGATGTTTATGTTGTATTAAATTGTGAACTAGATGCTACTGGATAGGTAATGCAATTTAGAGACAGTAGCAATTTGAATCACCTAAAAAGGAGTTATAGATATTTTCTTATGATTAAAACACTATTTCAATGGGTTTAAATATTTCTGTATGAATTTCTCTTTTAACAGTACCAAATAATTTTTCATGCAATTTCTCTGTATAGATATTGTCAATACAAAACCTTAGCACTTGGATTCACCCTAATCGGAGTTATAGATCTTTTTGTATGATTTAAATAGTGTTTAATGGGTTTTAAATGATTCATATAGTTTCTGTTGTCTAAAAATCAAACTAAAATTATATCTGTAATCTCCACGGAATTGTGATTTCAGGGACATATTATTTGTAATTTTATGAATAGTATTTATTTTCTTATGAATTTATTACTCTAAATAAGCCATTAAACCATTTAAATCTTCACGGAAAAACCTTACAGTCAAAGGCTGAACTAATTGCATATTGATGATCTACATGGAACCAGCTTTCCATCGGTATATCATTTATATTTTTGTGACAAGCAATTAATTTACTATGAATTTAATAATTTATAAAGCCATTAAAACTAATTAAATTGCTACGGGTTAAATAATCAGCAAAGGCTGGATCCAACCAGATATTATTAATACATTACAGTAGCTTCAATTTGATATATTGTTCATATTTTTCAGAGTTACAGATAATTTCCTATGAATTTATTAACCTAAAAGACCATTAAAACTAATTAAATTACTGCAGTAACCACGTATAGTAAAATTTGGATCTATTCTGATAAAATGGTTCTACGTAAAATTATCTTCAATTTGATATATTATACGCAATTTTTGGACGTGGTATGAATTTCTAATGAATTTTACAAGTTAGATCTATAATATGCAATTTTAAATTCGAACAGAATATTTCAGAATATTCATTGTTGGACAGGTTGACTTTGCATGCTGACTGGGACTAGATGTTGACCTGACGTCGACGTGGCGTTGATGAGGAAGCTGACCGGGATGACGACATGGCACACACCGGTTTGATTGGATCTCGACCGTCTGGATAGGATCCGGTGGCTAGAAGAAGAGATTGACCCGATTGAGGCTCAGAATAGACAAGAAATAGATCTGTATTAGAGAGACAAATCCATAGGTCAAATTGAAAAACTCAGAACATGAAAGTTGTGGGGAATCATTATTCCTACCTTCTCACCAAAGGAATTTGGATTTGAAGAAACGAGCGCGAGTACATCTTGGATTTGCACCGTAAGATCTGAAATATTGCGATGCGAAATTCTCCGGCTGTGGTGGATGAAAAGAGGTGAGGTTTGTCGGGATTGAAAGATTTCTACGAGTTCTATAACTTTCGTTTTTTGGCCAAAGGCAAACAACAAAGTCTAGTTGGGTTAAAAGCGAAATAAGATTCGGGCATGTGTAGATTCGGGATTTCGAGGAGAGAAACTCATACCATTGTGGCTCCACGAGTTTATATGGAGGTTTAGGACGGTGGGGAGATAGGTTTTGGAGTAGGGAACAAGTAGAAACAAACAGAAGTTGATTTGGAGTTGTAGATAAAAAGTTATGAGAGTTTGAATAGAGATAGGTTAGAGAAAAACTGACTCGCACGCATTTTAAAGCAAGGCTGAGTACGTGCGTGCGTGTAGCTGCTCCGGTCGCTGGCTCGGTCCGCCTGGGCCGCTGGCCCATTAGTTTTTTTTTCTTTTTCTTTTTCTATTTACTTGTTTCCCTCATATCTTTTGCATACGAACTCCAAATGATATGATTCTTATTTCTCATTTTTCTAAAATCGAATAGATCATTGTAAGATCATATTTGTAATCTTTTTACTAGTTTGCAAGTAGTGGGTTTATAAATCCTTATATATTTCATTTTATTTATATCTTTATTTGTTTGTATTTATTCCATAACTTTTTCATACTAGCTCCAAATGAGCTCAATTTTGTTTCTAAAATTTTGTAGTATTAATTGGGTCTCTTTAGGCTATAATTATCAATACTTTATGCCTTAGCAACAGTGGGTTTTAATAAGTCAATTTAAATACCCTTAGGGACATTTGGGTGAATCAACTATAGGATTTAGATACCAGGATTTGGATTCAGTTTGTGAGAACCTTGCATGGATGTAATGAAATGCTTATGAATGCTTCATGATTTTCATTTTTGAAATCTTGCACACCAATTCTACAATCCATAATCAATCTATGCCCTTTTGCCTATATGGCTACTTAGGTCATAACAAAAGAATATAAGATTTTGAATTCAAGGTTAAGAGGATTTTCTATTCAAAAAGTTTCTTCTCTTTGAGAATTTTCAACATAGTCAATCAATCAATCAAACTTATTTATTTATTTCACATTCCAAAATTAGGAGAATTTTGGGATGTGACATGAAAGCTGGGATCAAAGAACTCTAAAGTGCATGAAAGATGGAGTTCTAACAATAGGACATAGTAACTATGCATACAACATGACAAGCTACAAACAAATATCATGAATAATATGCATTGAAAAACGTTTGTTTATTTCACATATAGAAAAAATAGCATAGTGGCAATCAGCTTGTCCCTCATAGAGTAGCAATATAGATGCAAAGGACACCTTCAAAGTTCACAAGGGTGACTAGAAACAAATAGCACAAGAACAAGTAATAACATAATATGCATCAATCAATAAGCTTTGGAACACTGCACACAGAATGACAACTATGCTCTCTTAATGGTTCCTAAAGGTAGAAGGTGGAGACTCAAATAATGGGGGAAGAAAAGACTTTTTGTAAAGGAAGCAGGGATTACAAGTTTCAAAAAGAGCTTCAAAAAATTATGGTACTTGTTAGCTTTCAGCCCTCATTGCCCCTATCATAAGCATCTTGAAGTGGTTAAGGTTAAAGTGGCAAAGCTAGAGTATATGCTTGACGAAGTATAAGTTGGTAATCTCAAGTCCCTTGAATACGAGGGCCACACCTCATGCATACTCAACTTTGGGTCTAGGTAAGTTCTTGTCATTGTAAGTATTTGCATATCATTGAGAACCGCCAACGGGGTACCCCTTGCACATGGTACAGGAGCTTTCCCATAACCAAAATGACAAGGCAAGTAGACAATGAGCATCACAACAATCTTTTTATTTACCATATGCATAGCTTTTTATTGAGGATGCTTCATAGATAGCTCACTATAGTGATGCTGCAAGTTTCCACCATGATTAGACATGGCTTAGGCTAGCGGCCCATGCGTTTCTCTAACATAGGATTCAAACTCCACGGACTTACAAGTTCCCTCTTTATTTCACACTGGTGACATCCATAGACAAAAGAACATGATATCAACTGAGTACAAAGTACAAGTGCAATGTTGAAAATGTTCCTCGTGACATCACGGTTCTGCTAATTCCAACTTATAAGTGCAAGCATATACAAAAAAGTTGTCACAATGGTTCAAGTTTATTAGGGGCAAAGAATATAAAGTGTGCCATCAAGTTCATTAGGGCTTTAATCACTAAGTTTTCACATAACAAAATAGTTTTTAATTGGAAGATTGATGAAAACAAGAATATACTTGGAATAGTGTAACACACCATGCATAGGAGTTTATAGTGGACACTTTGGAATAACTTGGCTTTTGGGAATTTGAGGCATGAGTAGAACTTACTCATACAAGTGGAGGCTAGCAAAAGACTGGGAGCAACCAACTAAGAAAGCAATAATGGCCATAATCATGCAGTGCAACAAAGCATACTAATCAAAGAAAAGAGTGGTACTACAAGTCAAGGACTAAATGATCATAGAGGCTAATGGTGACTTGTCATAGTCATAACATGGTGTAATCATGTGCCAAGTCAACCCAAGCAAAGCATCAAAGGAGAATACCACAATACTATGCTTTTGCATGCTAAAACAACGCATAATTTCTTCAAGGCACACTAAGCAATCCCAATTGTTTGGAACAAGACATGCTACAGCAATAATTACTAAGCATAAGGTCAAAACAACACCTAGCATGTCATGCTAAAGTCTAAGTCACAGTCAATGCAAGCTCCTCTTGCACTTACAAGCAAGAACTTACTACTCCTTTCCAACACCAAGCAACTTATTTGTAAAACAACACAGCGAGAACGGGGATCCAAACCACTTTATTCAAGCAAACTAAACAACCTAAGCAAAGCAAACAAAAACTAAGACTCTCCAAGAATAACACAATTGTGCATGAAACAATAAAAACGAAGTGTCTAGACAGACCTGAGTTTTTTATTGATGAAGAAGGGGATGCCTTGGGCATCCCCAAGCTTTGACGCTTGTACCTCTTGAATATTTCTTGGGGTGACACCATGGTGGAATCCCCAAGCTAGATCTTTTGTCCATTCTTCATCTCATTGCATCATTCTCTCTCTGCACCTGAATTTTTTCCTTCATACAAAACTTCACACAATCTTCATTAGCAACATTAGTGTATTCAAAAGATATTAGACCTCTGGAAAAGCTTTGGAACAGCAAGGATTTTCACTAAAAACACAAGCTACTGTAGTAACTCATTCAAAAATCTCAATTCACCTACAGAGAACTCAAAAAAGAATCAATAAGAAGCAAATGTAAATAATGGCAGAAAATTGTCAAAACAGACCAGCAGTTAGAAACCATTTTTTAGAACATCTTCTGTTGCTCAAATCAAAAAGTGTTGAACTAATGAAAGTTATCTAACATACTGGGGGATTTATTAGTAAATTTTGAGCTCAATCCAAGTTACAGAGACTCCTCACGAATGTTTTTCGTGGAGGACAGAAATCTGTTTTGGGACAGCAACTCCCCAAATCTTACTTCCCTCTCATTAGAGGTCATTATTGGCACAAAAAGCAAACAAAAAGGATAAGGAGAGATCATTACTAAATTAATAACTTCCAAGAATCAAGGAAACTCTTGTGTTATCTCCCAACAAGTACTTTTCTTTAACGCCTTTAAGTTAGGCACAAGAAGCAAGAAGAATCAAGTATTTTCAAATGAAGAAGCATTAACATCCATACTTGCAAAGTCTTCAACTATGAAAGGTATATCATCCAAATGGGTTTTGGAGGATCCCTTCTCATCTCTCTTTGGTCTACTACTTTCATCAAAAAGATTTTCAGGAGCAATCCAATCAAAATTCTTTTCAAAGGCTTCATGCATTCCAACAAGTTTTAAAGGTATGGGTATCCTAAATTCTTCTCTAGGCTTAGTTTGATCAGAAATACCCACAACATCTACACTTGAGCCTAGCATATTGAAATGCTCAAAGACCTTTTTGGCTTCCCTAGCAACGTCATGGAATTCTTTTGATAAAGTTTCAAGGATGAATTCCCTCTTTTCAACATTCTTCTCTTCTTTTAGTTTTGGGAACAAAAATTGTATGAAGGGTTTAAGGCTAACAAACCTAGCCTCCAACATATGAACTAAAGAAGCTACAGCAATCTCATAATTAGGAGCAAGTTCTGCTATAGATTTATCCTCAATATCCTCATGCTTGCTAACATGATTAAAAAATTCTTCAATATTATCTTTCCCAATTATGGAGGCACTTCCTATTGCAAGATCTTTCAAGGCGAACTTGGGGATCAACATGGTGAGCTAGAGCAAGGTGGCGACTAGAGAAAGAACTAATTTTTGTGTGTTTTTGAATAAAGCAAGCAAACCAAACTAGACTAATTTTTTGGGGTTTTTTGGAAAGACGCAAACAATACCACGCAAAAGAAACTGTCACGTCCCAAAATTCTCCTAATTTTGGAATGTGAAATAAATAAATAAATAAGTTCGATTGATTGTTTGACTATGTTGAAAATTCTCAAAGACAAGAAACTTTTTGAATAGAAAATCCTCTCAACCTTGAATTCAAAATCTTATATTCTTTTGTTATGACCTAAGTAGCCATATAGGCAAAAGGGCATGGATTGATTATGGATTGTAGAATTGGTGTGCAAGATTTCAAAATGAAAATCATGAAGCATTCATAAGCATTTCATTACATCCATGCAAAGTTCTCACAAACTAAATCCAAATCCTGATATCTAAATCCTATAGTTGATTCGCCCAAATGTTTCTAAGGGTAATTAAATTGACTTATTAAAACCCACTGTTGCTAAGGGATAAATTATTGATAATTATAGCCTAAAGAGATCCAATTAATACTACAAAATTTTAGAAAAAAAATTGAGCTCATTTGGAGCTAGTATGAAAAAGTTATGGAATAAATACAAACAAATAAAGATATAAATAAAATAGAATATACAAGGATTTATAAATCCACTACTTCCAAACTAGTAAAAATATTACAAATTTGATCCTATAATGATTTATTCAATTTTAGAAAAAATTAGAAACAAGAATCGTGTCATTTGGAGTTCGTATGCAAAAGATATGAGGGAAAAAAGTAAATAGAAAAAGAAAAAGAAAAAAAATTTCTAACGGGCCGGCCACCCGGACCGACCGAGCCAGCCACGTACAAGGTTCGATCAAGTTGCTTTAAAATGCGTACGAACCAGTTTTTAACAAACCTATCTCTACTCAAACTCTCATAACTTTTTATCTATAACTCCGAATCGACTTACGTTTGTTTCTACTTGTTCCCTACTTCAAGGCCTATCTCTACACCATCATAAATCTCCATATAAACTCGTGAAACTACAGCTGTACGAGTTTCCCTTCTCGAAATCCCGAATCTACACATGCCTGAATATTATTTCGCTTTTTAACCCATCTAGACTTCGTCGTTTGCCTTCGGTCAAAAAACGAAAGTTGTAGAACTCGTCGAAATCTTTCAATCCCGACAAACCTCACATCTTTTCATCCACCACAACCGGAGAATTTCGCATCGCAATATTTCAGATCTGACGGTGTAAATCCAAGATGTACTCGCGCTCGTTTCTTCAAATCCAAATTCCTTTGGTGAGAAGGTAGGAATAATGATTCCCCACAACTTTCATGTTGTAAGTTTTTTAATTTGACCTACAGATTTGTCTCTCTAACACAGATCTCTTTCTTGTCTATTCTGAGCCAAAATCGGGTCAATCTCTTCTTCTAGCCACCGGATCCTATCCAAACGGTCGAGATCCAATCAAACCGGTGCGTGCCATGTCGTCATCCCGGTCAGCTTTCTCATCAATGCCACGTCAACGTCAGGTCAACATCTAGTCCCAGTCAGCATGCAAAGTCAACCTGTCCAGTCAGCGGAATATTCTCTGGAATATTCTGTTCGGATTTAAAATTACATATTATAGATCTAACTTGTAAAATTCATTAGAAATTCATACCACGTCCAAAAATTACGTATAATATATCAAATTGAAGATAATTTTACGTAGAATCATCTTATCAGAATAGATCCAACTTTTACTGTACGTGGTTACTGCAGTAATTTAATTAGTTTTAATGGTCTTTTAGGTTAATAAATTCATAAGAAATTACCTGTAACTCCGAAAAATATGAACAATATATCAAATTGAAGCTACTGTAATGTACATTAATAATATCTGGTTGTATCTAGCCTTTGCCGATTATTTAACCCGTAGCAATTTAATTAATTTTAATGGCTTTATAAATCATTAAATTCATAGTAAATTAATTGCTTGTCACAAAAATATAAATGATATACCGATGGAAAGCTGGTTCCATGTAGATCATCAATATGCAATTAGTTCATCCTTTGACTGTAAGGTTTTGCCGTGAAGATTTAAATGGTTTAATGGCTTATTTAGAGTAATAAATTTATAAGAAAATAATTACTCTTCAGAAAATTACAAATAATATGTCCCTGAAATCACAATTCCGTGGAGATTAAAGATATAATTTTCGTTTGATTTTTAGACAATATAAACTATATGAATCATTTAAAACCCATTAAACACTATTTAAATCATACAAAAAGATCTATAACTCCGCTTAGGGTGAATCCAAGTGCTAAGGTTTTGTATTGACAATATCTATACGGAGAAATTGCATGAAAAATTATTTGGTACTGTTAAAACAGAAATTCATACAGAAATATTTAAACCCATTGAAATAGTGTTTTAATCATAAGAAAATATCTATAACTCCTTTTTAGGTGATTCAAATTGCTACTGTCTCTAAATTGCATTACCTCTATCCAGTAGCATCTAGTTCACAATTTAATACGACATAAACATATTTAGTTCAATTAAAGTGGTATACACCATATTAAATCGATACAACTTTAGTAATAAAAGCTTTAGTGCATTAAATGACTTTCCACGTGCATCATGTAATCTAATTATGTTCAGAACACTAAATGCAACCATTGTGACTCATTAAATCTTCATGCATGCATGCATCTGTTCATCATTGTTTTCTTGTAATGCTGCACTGTTGTATGTTTGCAATGTTTTGAATGGTGTTTGTTGTGTTTGCTTCAAACGTTAGATTGCGAGGAGTGCAACTACTGTGATTGCAACTACTATGATTGCAATTATTGTGGTTATGACGAGTGCAACCATTATATCTATGAGGATTGTGAGGATTATCTAATCGACTACATCTACAACAAAGGCATGTGGTGCTATCTTGGTCATAAATGTCCAACTGTTTTCCTATGCACTGTAGATATTTTTGTAGAAGTGCATATGTAGGAATTGATGTGTATATGCTATGCTATGTCCCATATTATTCCCTAGCATTCCTTGTTTATGAGCCACCGTTGGTAGATGTGCTTAGCCATGCTATGATGAACGAGGGCTGGGTTACATCACTGATGTGGATTCTAAATGTGTTGGTTTGCGAAAACTAAAACAACTTAATCAATGAATCTCCTGGGTGTGATGGGATTGATAATTTTTGGTGGTATCATTGCGGAAAGGCACCTAGGACACTAAGAAAGGATTGGTTTCTTTGTTTGGAAGCTTTCGTGTGCAACCATGTGCCAATAATGAAATGGGCGTGTAACACCCTCGGAATCGACCCTATGCAAGTTTCAGCGATTCCCGCCAAACCCGCATAGAAACGATTCAAAGGTGCCCACCAGGCACTTTCGTGCGGGTGGAAAACGAAGTAATATCATTACACAATAGTCCACGATGGAACCCACAGAATATATATATACAACAGCGACTCAAAGAGTCAAGAATACAGATATAACATACAAAGATCCAAATCACCTTGAAAACGATACAGCGTCTGAGTATGGACAAGATGCAAATTGAGCTAAGAGCCCTGAAGAATAACCAATAGCGTCCATAACCCTGCCCAGGCCAAGCCGGAAGGGTAACCCTGCTAACGACGTCGATCTCAAAACCTACTTAAACAAAAGGGGTGCCGACAAAGGGCAAAGGGAAAAGAGAGCGGTCAGTATTGAGGCCAGTACACGGCGAGACTAGAATTGGTCCTTCGCCTACATAGGTATGGTGGATCGAAGCGGCAAGCATGCACTAAACAACCTATAGAGACTCGAGATAACTGTCGGCTATCAGAGAGGGATAAGAAACACCTATTCGGAACCAACCTGATTCTACCACCAAACACACCCATCCTGGTATTTCCCCCTCGAGACCAAACGAGGAAGTCAACCGAGGAACTCACACAGTTGGCAGTTTTATTCATTCCGTTATAGTTGCGGCAATTACTAGTCAAATATAGATAGCATGAGTCATCCTGATATAATAAGCAGTGGGCAGTTTTAGTTAACCATTCCGTTGTAGTTGCCACACTTACTAGTCAGATATGATTAGCATGAGATATCCCAAACCCAGCAGTTGTTGGTACTTTTATTTAGCCATTCCGTTGTAGTGAAGCTGATTACTAGTCATATCGGATACAAGTCAAATATAACAGTAAACTTTAGTTATAGTTGTCTATGATCGAGAACTATGCTCCAAGTCGTCCATAACCGTGGACACGGCTTCTCGAAAAGATTTAACCCTGCAGGGGTGCACCAAAGTTTCCACACGCACCTACACCCTTGTTGTCAGATCAGGTAGGTACAAGATCACAAAACATACACCCAACGGTATGTCGACGGGTTTCGACACGACGCTTCCTGCACCAAAGCAAGCATGGGGGCCACCCCACTAAGCTACCCGTAACGAAGTCGGCCGGTCTCCGAGACGGACCCAGGGTTTGTGTCGACGGCTGTAAACGACTGGGAACCCGAAAGTGTGACTGGGCTTGTCGATACAGCAAAAACGTATCACGGGGTTCCTAAACAGTACAGGCGCTCCACGCGCAATCGTAAATAAAGCAGTAAAGCATGGCATAAGTACAGGATAGTAATAAATCCCCAAACTACTTTGTGGCCCCCGGAACAGAACTTTGAAATCAGGTACTAATCGATGGGGGTGCCTTCACACCCCACCTGTGGTTAGCGCGCTCGATCTCGGAACAGGTGTCAAGAACTCGGGGTCCTACGGGACACCAGTGAGCGGTTAAAATCCAAATATTGTCTATTACCCACCGGTGCCTCTGCATTTACCTACTTTCAATTTTAGTTATTAAACAATAATTAAAGCCATGATCATATCCAACATAAAGCATATGGCAGCCTTCCAACAGTTGTGGTACTGGACGACACGCAACAGCACTTGAGAAAGCGACTACGACGCGCGAGTCCAACTATCTACCAAACAACAGGTAATAGGATGTGTCCAAGGCAATATAAGGCTGCAAGGAATATCACGGGTACGAAAACTAGAGCATCGCAACACAGATAGCAATAGATCAACAGGAGGGAATAAATACTATAAAAGTAAGATAGGTAGAAAGAGGGAGATGCTCGGCTGAAAACATTGCCGAAGGTTCATCCGAAGATCGGGTCGACACTCGCATCAACTCATCGGCCTAATCCGCAAAGAAGCAAAACACTAGAAGAAACACCGGATGCACTATTTTATTCTATGACATAAGAACGGGCATGATGCATGTATGATGTATGGCATGGCAAGGATGCGATGCAATTAGGCAATATTAAGCGGAACCGGGGCCCCGACGATTAATTACTAAGTTCATATTGTTTAGATACCCCGCAATTTAAATGTTGTCTTAACATGGAAAAATATATCACCGGTTCGCTACATAAATTTAATTGGGGACAATATAAGACTAGATAAGCCCGCATATGACCCCATATTTAATTATAAGGTGAATCGGCATAATGCCCCCAAACCACCAAATATGTATGCAAGCATGTCAAATTAAGATGCACGAGTTTATATTATAATTTATAAAATAGGGCTCGGAAAGGGAGTCACACATGGGTTCGGCGATCTTGGATCAGGGGTTCGACGGGGTTCAGTCTTCGGAGTTCTTCAGGGCTCGTGAAGGAGACCTTCACGCCATCGGATCCGAGTCGATGAACTTGGCGATCCATGAAGACGGTCGTGAGGCTACGGGCCGATGTCGACCTCCAGGTACCGCGGGTGCTCGGTGTGGTTCCATCGGGTTCAACGCCGGTGGTAGGCGAACTTGGAGGTCACGGAAGTCTTATCGCCGATGAAGATCTTGTCGCTTAGTCGGGGTTCTCCATGTTCGGCTGCTCTTGGCATCGGTTTTCCTGGTACTTGGGTCTCCGGACGATCTTGTCAACATCTTACCGTGTATCTACCCGAGATCTTGCGGGATTTCCATCAAACATGTGGTGAGCATCATGCGTAAATGGAAAACACCAGAATGTAAATGCCGAGCATGCTTGGCCAAGACAGCGGTGGCCAGACTCGAGCAAGCGGCAGGCGTCTACAAGGACGCGCAGGGCCGGCGGTGCCTGGAGAGGAACATGGTTGGGCGAGCTCAGATGGGGAGGCGCAGGGGCGGAGCCAGGGTGCAGCTGCGCTCGCGCGGGACCTGGCGCTGACGGGCAGCAGCGCTTGCACGCGCGCAGGGCAGACTCGAGGAGGTGGCTCGCGGGCTCGCTGGTGGCAAGGCGACGCGGGAGATGGGGGATGTCGGCCATGCTCTGGAAGGTGGAGGCGGTCGTGCAGCCCTGGGCGGCGAGCGCGACCGGCGGTGACGCGGCTCAGGGCCGGGGAGGCCGGAGGTCGCAGGGGCATGGAGGGGAACCCGGACGGCGGCCGGAGCTCGGATCGAGAGGAACAGCGGCGGGGAGGAGGGAGCGGCCAGGAGCGACGGTGGAGGCGGCCTCCGGTGAGCTAGGACGGGGCGGCCGGAGGAGGTCGAACGGCGGCCAAGGCGACCAGGGAGAGGCAGCTCGCGTGGGAAAGAGGAGAGGGGCCCCGGGCGGCGCACGATGAAGCTTGGAGAGGCGGGGGAGGGCCGGTGACACAGGCGGAGGGCGGTGGAGCGATAGGGAGGGGGAGGCGCTCGCTAGCAGAGGGAGGCGGCGGGGTGAGGCTAGCGGGCGAGGTGGTTGTGCGGGACAGGGGGCGTTCGCGATGGGTGGTACGGGGTGGGTCCAGGGGCTTTCTGGAGATCATGGTGGAGCGTACACGGGATGGGGTGGGGATCCCGTGCGCGCCTCGTGTGAGTGCGTGTGTGTTGAACGGGTCCAGACGGGGGCGCACAGCGTGCATGTGTGGTGGATGGCGGCTGAGAAGGGAGTAGGTGGGGAGGATTAGGGTTTGTCAAGAGGGATCTAGGTTTGATTTTGGGTAGTAGGTAGTCTGGCCGGTTGGGCCTGACCGGATGGACTGCCTCCCCTAACAAAATATTTATTTTATTTATTTTCTTTTATTTAAAACAAAACATGTGTAAAAGGGTTTTAGACAAATAAAATATCCGGACAGATCTAGGGTTTCGATTTGAACAAAGAGGGGAATATCTAGAAAACAAAATAGGCTTTTGGGAAATAGTTTTAGGCGAATAAATGCATGATGATGTCATGATGATGCACATAATAAAAACAACAGCGATTTCCTAGTAGTGGATTTACCCGGGGTGCTACAATTCGACACCACTAACAATGGATCTCACCATCGAGATCCGCCTCATGGTACCGGGAAGAAGGCCGATAACGTGAATCTTCTTGCTTCGTGTAGATCTCCACGACACCACTAACAATGATTCTTTCTTCATCTTGAAATCGACGACACCACCAATAAGAGGTCGTTGATCATGTTCGTTGAGGAATCTCCGGATAAACGATGGACGAAGTTAAAGGTAAGGATACCTCTAACTTCCATGGAAGGAGTAAGAATTACATCGATCCACCCTTCAATGTACAAAAGCGAATGATAAGAGTAGTGGTATGGTCGCGACTCCATCCCGCACTCAAAGCATTACTCAGTACACGGACAAAAGGATTATGCATCCAACCCTCGGAATTCAGACTGAAGATCTTGACAAGCGAGGTTCGGAAATGAAAGAGGGATGGAGATTTTCATCAGATCTGATGTAGATGACTTCGTCGTATCGGAAAACACCGGAGGATAGAAAGAAAAATTTTAGTGAATTTTCGATCCACTGAAAGACACAACAGATGAAAGATTCATAAGATAACATGAATGCTGAATGTTGAAGCACCGTTACAATAGGATGGAAGCGAAACCCTAAAGGTACGACGGAAAGCCAACCACGAGAAATCCTGGACTCGAAGAAAACAATAAGAGAGCATATTCAAAACACGTCGAGATAAGAGGAGAATAGCAGAGGGGTAAGAAGTAAAAGCAGACCTAATCAGATCTATCCAACCAATTTTTCAAAATAGTTTTGACACTCTACAACGTCCGTTAGCTAGGTTATCCTACAGTCTGGACCAGTGGGGTATCGAAACTGCTGAGCTCTGATACCACTCTGTAACACCCTCGAAATCGACCCTATGCAAGTTTCAGCGATTCCCGCCAAACCCGCATAGAAACGATTCAAAGGTGCCCACCAGGCACTTTCGTGCGGGTGGAAAACGAAGTAATATCATTACACAATAGTCCACGATGGAACCCACAGAATATATATATACAACAGCGACTCAAAGAGTCAAGAATACAGATATAACATACAAAGATCCAAATCACCTTGAAAACGATACAGCGTCTGAGTATGGACAAGATGCAAATTGAGCTAAGAGCCCTGAAGAATAACCAATAGCGTCCATAACCCTGCCCAGGCCAAGCCGGAAGGGTAACCCTGCTAACGACGTCGATCTCAAAACCTACTTAAACAAAAGGGGTGCCGACAAAGGGCAAAGGGAAAAGAGAGCGGTCAGTATTGAGGCCAGTACACGGCGAGACTAGAATTCGGCGGTCCTCGCCTACATAGGTATGGTGGACTGAGCGGCAGCGCGGCATGCACTAAACAACCTATAGAGACTCGAGATAACCGCTGCCTATCGTAGAGGGATAAGAAACACCTATTCGAACCAACCTGATTCTACCACCAAACACACCCATCTGGTATTTCCCTCGAGACCAAAGCGAGGAAGTCAACCGAGGAACTCACAGTTGGCGCTTTATTCATTCCGTTATAGTTGCGGCAATTACTAGTCAAATATAGATAGCATGAGTCATCCTGATATAATAAGCAGTGGGCAGTTTTAGTTAACCATTCCGTTGTAGTTGCCACACTTACTAGTCAGATACGATTAGCATGAGATATCCCAAACCCAGCAGTTGTTGGTACTTTTATTTAGCCATTCCGTTGTAGTGAAGCTGATTACTAGTCATATCGGATACAAGTCAAATTATAACAGTAAACTTTAGTTATAGTTGTCTATGATCGAGAACTATGCTCCAAGTCGTCCATAACCGTGGACACGGCTTCTCGAAAAGATTTAACCCTGCAGGGGTGCACCAAAGTTTCCACACGCACCTACACCCTTGTTGTCAGATCAGGTAGGTACAAGATCACAAAACATACACCCAACGGTATGTCGACGGGGTTTCGGACACGACGTTTCCCAGACCCAAAGCAAGCACGGGGGGCCACCCCACTAAGCTACCCATAACGAAGTCGGCCGGTCTCCGAGATGGACCCAGGGTTTGTGTCGACGCAGTAACGACCGAACCCGAAAGTGTGGTGGGCTTGTCGATACAGCTAAACGTATCACGGGTTCCTAAACAGTCTGCGCCCACGCTTAATCGTAAATAAAGCGATAAAGCATGGCATAAGTACAGGATAGTAATAAAGCCCCAAACTACTTTGTGGCCCCTGTAAGATACTTTGAAATCAGGTACTAATCGATGGGGTGCCCACACACCCACACCTGTGGTTAGCGCCTCGATCTCGGACAGTGTCAAGAACTCGGGTCCCACGGACACCAAAGGAGCGGTTAAAATCCAAATATTGTCTATTACCCACCGGTGCCTCTGCATTTACCTACTTTCAATTTTAGTTATTAAACAATAATTAAAGCCATGATCATATCCAACATAAAGCATATGGCAGCCTTCCAACAGTTGTGGTACTGGACGACGCATACAAGACTTGAGAAAGCGACTACGACGCGCGAGTCCAACTATCTACCAAACAACAGGTAATAGGATGTGTCCAAGGCAATATAAGGCTGCAAGGAATATCACGGGTACGAAAACTAGAGCATCGCAACACAGATAGCAATAGATCAATAGGAGGGAATAAATACTATAAAAGTAAGATAGGTAGAAAGGGGGAGATGCTCGGCTGAAAACATTGCCGAAGGTTCATCCGAAGATCGGGTCGACACTCGCATCAACTCATCGGCCTAATCCGCAAAGAAGCAAAACACTAGAAGAAACACCGGATGCACTATTTAATTCTATGACATAAGAACAGGCATGATGCATGTATGATGTATGGCATGGCAAGGATGCGATGCAATTAGGCAATATTAAGCGGAACCGGGGCCCCGACGATTAATTACTAAGTTCATATTGTTTAGATACCCCGCAATTTAAATGTTGTCTTAACATGGCAAAATATATCACCGGTTCGCTACATAAATTTAATTGGGGACAATATAAGACTAGATAAGCCCGCATATGACCCCATATTTAATTATAAGGTGAATCGGCATAATGCCCCCAAACCACCAAATATGTATGCAAGCATGTCAAATTAAGATGCATGAGTTTATATTATAATTTATAAAATAGGGCTCGGAAAGGGAGTCACACATGGGTTCGGCGATCTTGGATCAGGGGTTCGACGGGGTTCAGTCTTCGGAGTTCTTCAGGGCTCGTGAAGGAGACCTTCACGCCATCGGATCCGAGTCGATGAACTTGGCGATCCATGAAGACGGTCGTGAGGCTATGGGCCGATGTCGACCTCCAGGTACCGCGGGTGCTCGGTGTGGTTACATCGGGTTCAAACGCTGGTGGTAGGCGAACTTGGAGGTCACGGAAGTCTTATCGCCGATGAAGATCTTGTCGCTTAGTCGGGGTTCTCCATGTTCGGCTTCTCTTGGCATCGGTTTTCCTGGTACTTGGGTCTCCGGACGATCTTGTCAACATCTTACCGTGTATCTACCCGAGATCTTGCGGGATTTCCATCAAACATGTGGTGAGCATCATGCGTAAATGGAAAACACCAAAAAGCAAAGCTTGATTGAGCTGCAGCCGGACAGCGGTGGCCAGACTCGAGCAAGCGGCAGGCGTCTACAAGGAGGCGCAGGGCCGGCGGTGCCTGGAGAGGAACATGGTTGGGCGAGCTCAGATGGGGAGGCGGAGCTGGAGTGCAACAGCCACATGGGACTCAAGGCCGATGGGCAAGGCGCTTGCTGCCAAGCAGGGACTCGAGGAGGTGGCTCATGGGCTCGCTGGTGGCAAGGCGACGCGGAGATGGGAATGTCGGCCATGCTCGAAGGTGGAGGCGGTCGCAGCCCTGGGCGGCCCAGCGACCCGGTGACGCTGCCAGGCCGGGAGGCCGGAGGTCGCAGGGGCATGGAGGGGAACCCGGACGGCGGCCGGAGCTCGGATCGAGAGGAACAGCGGCGGGGAGGAGGGAGCGTCCAGGAGCGACGGTGGAGGCGGCCTCCGGTGAGCTAGGACGGGGCGGCCGGAGGAGGTCGAACGGCGGTCAAGGCGACCAGGGAGAGGCAGCTCGCGTGGGAAAGAGGAGAGGGCCAGGCGGCCACGATGAAGCTTGAGAGGCGGGGAGGGCCGGTGACAAAGCGGAGGGCGGTGGAGCGACAGAGGGGGAGGCGCCACAGCAGAGGGAGGCGGGGTGAGGCTAGCGGGCGAGGTGGTTGTGCGGCAGACAGGGGAGAGGCGTTCGCGATGGGTGGTTGAGGTGGGTCGAGGGCTTCTGGAGATCGTGGTGGAAGCGTGGTGGGTGGCGGCTGAGAAGGGAGTAGGTAGGGAGGATTAGGGTTTGTCAAGAGGGATCTAGGTTTGATTTTGGGTAGTAGGTAGTCTGGCCGGTTGGGCCTGACCGGATGGACTGCCTCCCCTAACAAAATATTTATTTTATTTATTTTCTTTTATTTAAAACAAAACATGTGTAAAAGGGTTTTAGACAAATAAAATATCCGGACAGATCTAGGGTTTCGATTTGAACAAAGAGGGGAATATCTAGAAAACAAAATAGGCTTTTGGGAAATAGTTTTAGGCGAATAAATGCATGATGATGTCATGATGATGCACATAATAAAAACAACGGCGATTTCCTAGTAGTGGATTTACCCGGGGTGCTACAGGGCGGTTGGTTGAACTTAGTAGGTTGTGGTAACTCGAACCCACGTATGCAGAGATGTAGATAGTGTAGGTTGGACCGGTGCGTGTCGGGTTTGGGGAGCTACTTCCCGAATGGTTCCTTCTTGGACTTCTCCCTATCATCACCCAATATGAGAGTGGTGGTACGAGCTGGGCTGGTCAAGTCACATGGGTAAAGTGTACTAACCCCTGCAGGGTGTATAAACTAAGTGCTTAGCCGTGTCCCCGGTTATGGACAATTTGAGCGACGATCGATGCTATGATATTTCTCACTCATCCTTATTTCTTAATTGCTTAAAACTTGCTGGGTGAACATAATTGGGTAGGAGCACCTGGGAGTGAACCAGAGTGTCCTATTTATCGTATTGGAAAACTACTTTGTTACAAATGTTAGGATAAAACTGTTGCTTTATGCAAATGAGCCTAAACTCCACTTGGCCAAATAAGCATGTAGTTGATAGATTTGTTGTTAACCACTTTAGCCTACTTGCCATACATTCAATGTATTGACCATTCATGGCTGCAACGTTTCATGTTGTAGGTTATATCGTATTTGAGTGATTGTTCATAGGTCGCGAGACTCCACTCAACAATTGTTCGCTTGTGGCACATTTGGAGGATGGAGATCTACCTTGTATTCGTTTTCCGCTGTGCACTTGAATAAATAATGTAAATTTTGGATCATATTCGTTGTATTTATGATGCACAGTTATATTTGGTATCATTTTGTACTGTGTGTGCTAGTGAACCGATCCAGGGATTGGCACTATACACATGAACTCAGTCTTATCAGGCGAGGGTGTTATAGAAACAAAGCAAACTAAAAACAAAGTAAAGAGAGGAAGTGAAGGACTCCCCTAGTGAAGACGTCCTTATCCTCCCTGGCAACGGCGCCATAAAAGCTTGATGGCTTGCACAGCTTATGTGAGCCTGTTGGGAACCCCAAGACCAGGGTGTGAAGCAGTACAGTAGCAAGTTTTCCCTTAGTAAGAAACCGAGGTTATCGAACCAATAGGAGGAAGGAAACGTCACACAGGTGTTTCAAGCAACACCAGAGACCTGCACAACACAAACTCAAGACTTTGCCCCAACGAATCAGTGAGGTTGTCAAGCTCACCGGTTTGCTGTAACAAAGGATTAAACGTATGGTGTGAAAGGTAATGGTTTGCAGCAAGTAAACAAGTAGGAGTGGAAGATGTATCAATGGTAAAGATTGGACCAGGGTCCATAGTTCAATAGAGGTGCTCTCCTTAGATAAACAACTTGGCATGAAGGGTAAACAAATTACAGTAGGACAATTGACAGGAACTGAGCAAGGCATAACAATGCAATTACTAGTCAGAAAGATCCTATGAGATTCGATTGGGCAATACAACAAGATACATAGACCGCCATCCAACTACATCTATGACTAGAAGTCCACCTTCAGGTTATCATCCGAACCCCCTATAGTATTAAGTTGCAAGCAATGAGCAATCGCTAAGCAAAGTGTGTAAGGTAAACAGCCCACATGTTCCATGAAGAAGAGACCGTTGTTTTCTCCCTAGTGGCAACAACACATCTACAACCGAAGAGATTTCTGTCACTTCCCTTGGAAACTAGAGGCATGAACCTACTATCGAGCATAAATACCCCCTCTTGGAGTCACTAACAACTACTTAGCCAAGATAGCTACTAACAACGGAGAGCATGCATGATCACAAACAACACAGACATGATAGAATCAAATAGACAAAATCTTTAATCAAACCAACATAATAATCTCAATATCCATCAGATCCCCGCAAACACAACATGCATGATTACAAATAGATTAGATCTTGATCATGAACGGAGCTCACAAGATCTATACATGAAAGCACAAAGGAGGAGATACAACCATCTAGCTACTACATGGACCCATAGTGCAAGGTGGAACTACTCATGCATCATACAGGAGAGAAGGACTCCGGGATGATCTCCCCTCTGGCAGGGTGCCGGGAAGAACTTCAGATCCCCCCGGTCTAGGGACGATGGTGGCGGCGGCTACAGACAGTTTCGTGGAGATTTGATCGGGTGCTTAGGGTTTCTGCATTGGGGGCTTCTTATAGGCGAAGGGGGAGGCCGAGGCGGTGGCCAGGGGCCCCACACCCAGGCCAGGCGCGGGCCCACCTGTGGCCTTTGTGTGTGGCCCTCGCTCGCCTCCCCTCCCTCGACTTCTTGTTCCCCACGGAAGGAATTGGTGACGTTTGTCCCGCCCAATTCGAGAATATTTCTTTACTAACTTTTCTGAAACCAAAACAGCGTAAAAGGCATAGATCACTGCAACTTGTTAGTAGGTTAGTACCGGAAAATATGTAAAAAGCACCTCAAAGTGTAGACAAGTAAAGCAAAGTGGATACTACACAAGCATGGAGAATCAAAAATTATAGATACGTTTCCAACGTATCATTGTCCTGGATTCCATGGCCTTGGTTGTTGTTGGCCATCTGAGCTATGTGTTGAAGGGTGGCTAAGTTTGCTTGACGTTCGGTACTTTTAGCTTCGCGGTCCGAAACCAACATTTGCAAGATTTGCAACATCGGGTCCGGGGATGAAGTGCTTCCTCCACGAGGTATCTAAAGATTGACATAGATCATGAGACAAGAGGGAAATTTCTAAGGTTCCGGGTTTGTTTTTGAAAAGTTTTCAAGGTTTGACTCAGATTTTTCTAGCAACTTGCTTTTCATTCATTCATAACACACCATACAAATACACACCACAACAAGGAAAAAAGATGGTTTTAAGAACCATTCTATGAAACTATGATACAGTGGGACCGGATACAACTCACTAACGCTAGTGCTCAGGTTCTACTACTACTCGGAGTCGGTGGTTTCATCATCATCATCATCATCAATGAAGGCGAAGTCATCCTCATCGGTGAAGAAGTCCATGGCTTGATCCTCCAGAAAGTCATCATCATCACTGAGATAGGAGTAGGGGTCTCCACGGATGTCCTCCCCTGCATTCTCCCTCTCCTTAAGCTGCATGTCCCTCTCGTGGACGGTCTCCTCCATGACAGATGTCCTCCCCTGCATTCTCCCTCTCCTCACATTCTCCAACTCTATGATCCTGTGACGGAGACAGGCAATGATGCGCTCTTTCTTGTTAAGCTAACGGCAACAATACTTGCGATCCTTCACCGGCATGGAGAGGGTCTGGACCTTCTTGACTACGAGGGAATAGTTGTGGTTGGCGTAGGAGCGGGCATTGTCTAACTCCTTCTGTCGGTCGTACATCATGAAGCTGAGGTGGTCCACTTGATGCTTCAGATCTGGGTGACGTGGTACTTCCAGTGGTTGTCCCATCAAATCACGCCTTGGACAGAACTCAAAGTGGGTTCCCTTGATCTGATTGATACTCTGCCCACACAGACGGGCAAGTGCTTCCTGCATGGCCCTGGCAAGTCCATCTAGCCAGTTGTTCTCCCTTAAGGTGAGCTGAATTCCCTCTGAGGTGGGGGCTTCAATCTTCCCTCTGAGACTTGCAAAAATCAGCCATTGCAATTCTCCTCCCTGATCGTTGAGCTGGGCTCCGAAGAACTCGAGGTGCGGGCGCTCCATAAGTTCCGAGAGCTGGTCCAAGTCACGCTCAAAGATGAGATCTCCTCCATTTCCCAAATGATAGAACTTGCTATACTTCACGTCCATCTATAAGAATGTAGGATGAGTAAGTTAGTAGAGTGATCAAGTGTGTCAAATTTTATGTAAGTTTGCAAGAATTTTTTTAGGACATGAATTTTCATGAAAGAATCTAGGTGATAAGAATGAGAATAGGTTTTTATAAATACTCACTTCCTTTGTTTTGAAACTAGGTTTTTGATTCAAACGTCCATTCTAAACTAGGGTCTCCTATGGTCAGGATGGATCTGATACCAACTTGTCAACACCCGGATTTTTAATCCCAGATGCCTGTTATACCATACATCACAATCCCAGGAATACCCCATTTTTGCGAGACATAATATATTGGATATCACAGTACATCATCCATTACAAACCATACACAAGGTCTTACAACAAAATAAAGGATCTCATGATCCAGTCTTAATACAATCAAGCAGCGGAATAATATAATAATGGTAACATGGGCGAAGCTCCATCTTCATGGTCATAGGCAATGCTGATGATGGGACATGATCCTAGTTGTCGTAACCTTCCTGCGGTCCATCCTCCTGATAATCCTGTTCATAGTCTGGCCAGGGGAATAGCCAGGGACAAAGCCATGAGTACTCTTTAAGTACTCGCAAACTAAGACTAACAAGTGAAGTGGTTTTGAGTAGGAAATACTAGGCTCTAGGTTGTTTTGCAAAAAGCCATATTTACCTTAATTGAGTTCAGAAGCAAAGAAAGCTAGTTTAAAGTTTTATAACACCTAAGTGGGAATTTAGTTTTCATGTCACAACCCTGTTGTGGTCAAGTCAAAGTCATGATTCATTTCACAAGTCATTTTTAAAACATCTAACGATGGAACAGTATGACCACTCCAACTGTCCATAACCGCGGACGCAACTATTCGAATAGTTTGACACTCTATAGAGGTGGTACACTTTCACCACAATATTCGATACATCCATCAGGAACAATCCTGAATTCACCATACTCAGTATGCGGATAATCAATCCTAACCTTTCAATTACACGCCCTAGTATAGGCACCTCTCCTATGAGTTTGGCCTCCCAACCATGACCATCTGTCATCTTGGGAACTACATAGGTGGTCAATCTTCACAAGGTAGTCTCAGCTCAAACCTTGGGCGCAAGGTAACCCATACTAAGGTATATAAACTTTTAGTCAAGACCTACCCAATTTCGGGTATTGTGGTTGTACGGTAAAATTGGAATGGTATCGCATCCAGACAACCATCAGTTTTATAAAGGGCTAAGGCTCATGCCTCAACATTTTCATCCTCAAAATCATCTAGTGTACAAGAACACATGTCAAAACATTTCAATAGAATGACTCATCATTCTAAGGTTTTCATAATCATTTTCACCAAGTGTTCCCATCTAAAGTGATCAAGTTTTATGCTTAGCACTAGCCACTAAAGTTGGGGGTAAAACTAATGAGGGGTGGTAATCAAGTGGGACTTATCTAAATTCAATCACATGCCACAGGATGACATCAAGATTTATCTAACTTAGTCCAAGTTTTATGGTCTTTATGCTACCTTTAATAATCTTTCTAAAATCTACAATTCACTAAGTAAACACAAATAGAAAGCTTTAATTTGATAAAGAAATAAATAACTAAGCTTGCAAGTAAAACTAGGGTTGGGTATCATCAATTAGTATAATCAAGGCATGCCTAATGCATTGCATAGATCATATAGCTTTCACAGTTGTAAGTGTTAGCTTGCCTTGTGTAGAGCAATGGTTGAAGTTCTCCTCTGCTTCTTCCTCGTAGTATCCTCCTTCCTCTTTGTATCCTTGCTCGTTACTAGCGTCTATAAATAAATACGAGGTACACAATCACCAAACAATTCTTAACTACTCTATTTAGCACACAAAGGTTCACACTAGATGATCTAGCATCATCACTATTATCACAAAGATTAAGGAAAAAGTTCTATTATTTTATTTTAGAAAAGTAATTTCTACTCATTGAAAAACTACTTAAGATTTAATATACTCCAACTAAAACATGTTGACACATGTCATCACCACATATTTCAGTACTTGGGAATGTGATTTAAAGTGGTGTCACAATTTAATAAGGTTTAACCTTTTTATTTTAATTAAATAAAGTGACTAGAAATGCCTATGGGGCATTCTTTTATTACTTTTCCATTATTTCTGCAAGTAAACCTAGATATTTTTATATATTCAGAAGGGTCTTATCAAATGTGATTTTTGAGAGTTGGAATAAACTCAAAAGCATTTATGGTTGAATTTTGAAAAATATTTGAATGCAGAAAGTCTCTGCCTTGTTATTTTTACTATAGGTGATCTATAATTCCAAATGATTTGAATCTAATGGGCTTGGATTAAGAGTTTCAATACCTTTCTAACAAAATTAGTTTCATGCAATTTGGTTCAGTGAATCTCTCTAAAATGATTTTTGAAACTAGAGACAAAACTAAGTTTGATACTAAATTGATAAACCTAAATTTGAATTACTGGGTGGTGTGGGAGTGCTAACTGGGCCGGCCCACTACGCACAGCGCGCTCGGGCGGTTTATGTCATTGTCCCGAACAGTCAGTGAGACAGGGGTGAGGGGTACGGGACGATTAGGGCCGTAGGATTAGAAGCTAGATCTACGGTTGAGGTTCATCGTCCACATCTAAATAGAATGTGGCAAGGTCGAACCCTAGCACTGCCAGTGGGGCTCACCGGGGCTCCGGCGATGGTCGGCGATGGGGTCGAACGATGAAGTCGACGACGGCGATCCTCCTGGTACTGGTGGCTCCTCATGGGCGGCTCCAATCAACGGCTCCTCTTCTCCTCCTCCGTGGCAGACTTCGACGAAATTCCGGCCACCTAGTTCTCGGCTTTCTCCGGGGATGAGGTGGGGTGGTTCTGAGAGAGAGGGGAGTGAGATGGTGTGGAGAATTCGTGCCGGGGAGGCCTCCTTTCATAGTGCAACGAGGGGACCGAAGGGTGCGGGTGGAGCTCGTTGAGGTCGTCTGCACAGCGAGCTAACGACATGGCTAGGGGTAGGGGACGATGCGCTGCCTCCTGGCGAAGCTCAACGGCATGGTGGCGAGGCGTGGGCGGTGGAATGCGGTCGGAACACTGCGATGCTCTGGGCGGTTCTAATGGAGGTTTTAATAGCGCACATCATCTACGGTCCACGCGGCAGCGAACGAGCATGTCTGGGCGTTTCCCTGGATGGTGGTGATCACTTATGCGAGCGGCAAGGTCGGAGCATGGTCTGTGCGAGCGTGTCGAGCATGGTGCTCTGGCGCGCTCTCGGCATGGTCGCAGAGAGACTGAGCGTGCTTGTTCCGTGTGGTACAGTGGCTGGCAGGGCTTGGGCCCTGGACAGGGGGTGGCGGTGGACGGTGGAGTGCCAGCTAGACAAGGTTGGCGAGGCTAGTAAGGCTTCTAGCTTGCTGTCGATACTGGGGTGGAAAATGGGGCTTGGGCATGGTCACCATTGATGGCATTGCCAAGTTTATAGTGCGATGGGGCTGGTTAATTTATTTACATCATCTACTGAGAGTGTAGTGTGAGCTAGAGAGGGAACAAGTTTAGCACAAACACTGCTCACTATAGTGTTTGATGTTTTGTTTGATTTGTGATCAGAAGGTGTTTGATGAAATGGTCGCAAGAGATTTGAATTTGAATTTTTGAATGAAACTTGGTGGATGTACTAGTCACATACTAGGTAGTCTATGGTTGCTTGGATTTGCCAAGGTGCACTGGTTTGGTTGGGTTTTGAGAAATGGTGATCTTCACATATGATATAGATTCAATTTTGAATTATCATTTAAATCAAGTTGCCAAATGTTCCTGTGGGTTTGCAAAGTGGGCTTCGGTTCACTTTCACTTGGTCTAGCAAGGGGTGAAAAGAAAAGGAATTGTTTCTATTTGAAATCATGTACTAGAAACACTCAAAGTGGCCTAGTGAGCAAGATTGGCAAAAATGGCCATTTGCTTGTTTTGTTTGTTTTTAAATTTCCCTTGATTATTTTCTGCTTTGGAAAAGATTTAGATGATGTTGTTTTCATCTTTAAACCATTCCTTGCTATTCACAACAATCAAACAAGTCCATACATGCATTCATACATTCATCACATACACACATGCATTCATATGATTTTAATTAACAAAAGTTTTTGTTAACCCTATATTTGGGTGATTGGAATTTGATAACCTTGATCAATATTTTTGGGATGTTACAGTATGACGTGGACGACACCCGCAACGCTCGCTCACGGCCATTATCTTGCTATCTGAATCTAGGTTTTAGTTTCCCCCTGTGCGCGTGTGCATCTGCATCTCCCTTGTCATCCAGAACCACTCCCAGGCGATGGCGGCAGTGAATCCTGGCGGCGACACACATGACCCCGATGGCGGTGACTGCTTGGATCAAATTACTGGCGACGTTGATGGCTCCTCCAGTTCCCTCCTCGTCCTGACAAGTCAGTGGCGGTGGCACCGCTGGCCTCACCGGATCACAGAGCGGCGACTGCCTTCTCCAAGGCCGTCCCTGTTGGAGATATGCCCTAGAGGCAATAATAAAAGTGGTTATTATTATATCTTTGTGTTTATGATAAATGTTTACATTCATGCTATAATAGTAGTAACCGGAAACATTAATACTTGTGTGATTTTTCAACTAAATTAGAGTCCCTGGTAAAGCCTCTTTGTAATACTAGCTTGTTGGTTAATAAGATGATCGTGGTTTCCCGATCATGAACATTGAGATGTTATTAACAACAAGATCATATCATTAGGAGAATGGTATGATGCACATACTCCTATAGATAAGCATAGCATAAAGATCAAGTCATTTTAATAGTACATTTGCTATAAGCTTTCTGATACATGGTAACCTAATTCCTTCAACCATGAGATCATGCTAATCACCATCACCGGAAAATGCTTTGATGACATCAAACACCACACCATAACTGGGTGGCTATAAAGCTGGCATTGAGTGTTCGGAAAGTATGTGTTGAGGCACATGGATCAAGAGTGGGATTTGTCCAAACCTTGGAGAAGTAAACTAGGTATGGAGAGATACCGACGATCAAACCTCGGGTAAGTAAACTATTGTGAGACAAAGTGAAATTGGTATCGTATGTAAATGGTTCATTCGATCGAAAAGTAATCGTATAAATATGTGGGAGCCATATGAATTTCCAGATTCCTCTATTGGTTATTGATCGGAGAAGTGTCTCGGTCATGTCCGCATAATTCACGAACCGTAGGGAGACACACTTAAGGATTGGATGTTGTTTAGTAGATATGGAATGTAAGTAGGGAGACCGAATGTTGTTTGGAGTCCTGGATGGGATCTAGGATATCACGAGGAGATCCGGAATGGTCTGGAGAATAAGATTCATATAAGGAAAGTTCGATTCTGGAGTTCGGGAATGATTCCGATGTTTTCATCGGAGAGGTTCTAGAAGGTTCACCGGACCGGAAGAGGAATGGTTCATGAATGTGTCATGGTTAAGTGGAATGATTGGATCATTTCCTAGGTCACTTGGTTGGGCATTTGCAAGAGAGAAATAAAGCTCTAAATTGAATGTCAAAAGGGAGGTTTGAATAGTCAAGCTGGAACAATAGTTTCCTAGTGGAAGAAGGAAAGAGTCCTTCCTTCTCTCCAACTTGGGTTTGGGGAAGGATTCAAACTCCCCTCTCCCAAGATGCCCTCCCTCTCATAAATAGAGGAGAGGGGCTGCCCCAAAGCACCACAACCATCCCTCCCCACCTTGCATCGCCATCGCAGCCCAAGCCGCTTTGCCATGCCGCCATTCTTGTCAGCCGCCTGTGCCGCCTCCACCTCCTCCTCTCCGGCCTTCTAAACCTTGATCTCTAGAAACCCTAGATCCACCATAACCCACACCGGCTTAGGCGAAGCCCTGTGGGATCTTCCCTCTACTTCCGACACCACACCGTCGTGCTGCCGAAATCACGAGGGGAGAACTACAACCTCCGATGCCTGCTAGAACAAGGGAGAGGAAGGTCTTCATCGAGTACCAAAGGTGTGACTGACTATGGAAGCACTGCCGGAACGCATCGCCTGAAGGATCCGTCTACGTGATCTTGAGATCGGCAAGTGTACAACTACATCACCCACGAGAATTTGCTCTGGTTAACCGCTTTGGAATCTTCGAGGGTGAGTACTCTAATCAACTCGTTGCTACAATCTAGTAGTTAGATCTTGGCTTGTTTGTGTGTATGCGGTAGAAATTTTTTGTTTTCCATGCTACGAACCCCTATAGTGGTATCAGAGCCGTGTCTATATGTAGATCTGTTGCATGAGTAGAACACAATGGTCATTGTGGGCGTTGATGCATTTGTTGTCGATTGCTTCTTGTGTACTTTGCATCTTGCGGGATGGTGGGATGAAGAGGCCCGGGCTAACCTTACATGACATCATTCATGAGAATTTCTCCACGCTTGACATGTAACTTTTATTGCATAAGTGGCTTTGCGGGTGCCTGTTTCTCCCAACATAGTGAAGATTCAATTTACAACGGGTAATTGACAATACTAGTATCAACGTTGTGGTTCTTGTTCGTAAGTTAGAACGACACTTATTGAAAGCCCCAAACCACGTAAAACATGCAAATAAAATTAGAGGCGTCTAACTTTGTTTTGCAGGGGTGTGCTGCGATGTGATATGGCCATGATTGTGATTATATATGATGTATGCAATGTTACTTATTGTAAGTAGGCAACCGGCAGGAGCCATATGGTTATCTTTTAATTTCGTTAAGACCTGCGTGTCTTTTATTCAAAGTAGTTGTAATAGTTGATGCTGGTGGACGACAACCATGAAGCGGCGCCATTGACCTTGACGCCATGCCAGTGATGATGGAGATCATGTTCGTGCTTGAAGATGGAGATCGGAAGCACAAGAAGAAAGGCCATATCATATCACATATTATGAATTGCATGTGATGTTAATCCTTTTATGCATCTTGTATTACTTAGTTCGCGACGGTAGCATTATAAGATGATCCCTCTCACACAAAAAAATTCAAGTTATAAAGTGTTCATCCTTAGTAGGCACTGTTGCTAAAGCTCGTTGTTTCGAAGTACCACGTGATGATCGGGTGTGTTAGATTCTGCGAGTGTATACAATGGGAGCAAGCCAGATTTGCTCATGTGGAAGCTAAGGTTTGATCTTGACGAGCCTAGCATGTACAGACATGGTCTCGGAACTGTAGGGTTTGCAGCATAGAAAACAAAAAATTTCCTACGATGGGAACTATGTACCAAGATCTATCTACTAGATACAAACAACGGGCGGATGTATATCCGTAGAGAACATACCCTTGAAGACCGACAAAGCTTAACGAGTTCAACTCATGGTTGATGTAGACGATCTCTTGCCGATCTCAAGATCGAGAGGAAGTCCTAGCGCCACAAAGCAGCAGCGCATCCGTGCTCGCACACACGTACAAGACACCGGGCAACCTCCGCCTCCTCGCTCCAGCGATGCAGCGGAAGCACAACCCTTTCTTGCCGAATAGCCATCGGGAACATGTATCTCGCTAGTCCGAGACCATGGGGGATAAATTCTAGAGGGGGAGAGAGATCCTTCACGAGGAGGTGTGAGAGACAAGTGAGAGGAGGGGCTCCTTTTATAGGAGGAGGGGGGCACCCAAGGGGGTGGCCGCCGGCCATGGGGGCTGCCCCCTCCCCTCCTTCATTCATGTGGGTGGACACTCCACTCACAAAATGTCCCTTCAATTTTCTCCACTCAAGTGCCAGTGTCCCTTAAGTGTGTCACCCTACGGTTCGCGAATAATGCGGACATGATCGAGACCCTTCTCCGATCAATAATCAGTGGCGGGACCTAGAGATCCATACTGACTCCCACACATTCAACGATGACTTTTCCTGTGATCGTCGGAACCTTTTACGCTTGTATCTTAATCCCTTTGTTTCACGATATATTACATGTCCGAGATTCGATCATCGGTATCTCCATACCTAGTTTGATCTCGTTACTGACATGCACTCTTTTCTCGTTCCCGTGATATAACATTCTAGTGATCAAATCACTTGCTTGCAAGCTAACCAATGTGATATCACCGAGAGGGCCCAGAGCATATCTATCCGTCATCGGGATGAACAAATTCCACTCTTGATCCATGATTCTCAACATAACACTTTAGTAGCTTTGAAGCCATCTTTATAATCACCCAGTTACGGAGTGACGTTTGATGTCAACAAGAAACTCTTTGGTGTTAGTGATTGGCATGATCTCATGGTCTAAGGATTAGGACTACTTCGTAGTTTGTTTATAGCAATATAAACTCAATGACTTTGATCGTAATGCTATACTTCGGATGAATGTTCATCACACCATTACACTAATGTTGTGATCTCGTTATTAACAACATCCAATGTCTATGATCAGGAAACCGTGATCATCTTGTTAATCAATGAACTAGTTTATGAGAGAGGCATAACTAGGAACTTTCTGTTTGTTTATTAAACACACATGTATTAACGTTTCCGTATTAATACAATTATAGCATGCAAAATAAACATCTATCATATACTTGGAATACACATAATAAACATTTTATTATTGCCTCTCAGGGCATATTCCCTTCAGTCTCCCACTTGCACTAGAGAAAATAATCTAGTTACATTGTGATGTATCTAACACCCATGGAGTTCTGGTGTAGATCATGTTTTGCTCTAGGGAGAGTTTTAGTCAACGGATCTGCTACATTGAGATCCGTATGTACTTTACAAATCTTTATATCTCCATCCTTGACATGCTCGCGGATGGAGTGAAACCGGCGCTTAATATGCTTGGAATGCTTGTGAGACCTTGGCTCTTTGGCATTGGCAATGGCACCATTGTTGTCACAATAGATCACCATTGGTTCCAACGCGTTTGCAACCACACCTAGTTCGGATATGAACTCCTTCATCCAAACTGCTTCCTGAGCCGCTTCTGAAGCAGCAACATATTCGGCCTCCGTTGTTGATCGAGCCACCACAGGTTGTTTGGAGCTCCTCCAACTAACCGCTCCGCCATTCATGAGAATACGTATCCGGATTGAGACTTAGAGTCATCCGGATCGGTGTCAAAGCTAGCGTCGACATAACACTTAGCGACGAGCTCTTCTTCACCTCCGTATATAAGAAACATATCCTTAGTTCTTCGTAAGTACTTAAGGATATTCTTGACCGCTTTCCAGTGTTCTGAACCTGGATCCGATTGGTACCTACTAGTCAAACTAATAGCATGTGCCACATCCGGTCTTGTACATAGCATGGCGTACATTATAGAGCCTATGGCTGAAGCATAGGGGACCTTGTCCATTATCTCTATTTCTTCCGCCGAAGCCGGACTTTGAGTCTTACTCAATGTCGTGCCTTGTGTCATAGGTAAGAACCCCTTCTTACTATCTTCCATTTTAAACTTCTTTAAAATCTTATCAAGGTATGTACTTTGCGATAGCCCTATTAGGCGCCTAGATCTATCTCTATAGATCTTTATGCCTAATATGTATGACGCTTCACCTAGGTCCTTCATTGAAAATTTGCTGTTTAGATAAATTTTAACACTGTTTAAAAGATCTATATCATTTCCAATCAATAATATGTCATCCACATATAATATCAGAAATGCCACATTGCTCCCACTCACTTTATTGTAAATACAAGCTTCTCCATAAGTTTGGACAAATCCAAACTCTTTGATCACCTCATCAAAGCGGAGATTCCAACTTCGTGATGCTTGCTTCAATCCATAGATGGATCGATGAAGCTTGCACACCTTGTTAGCATCCTTAGGATCGACAAAACCCTTTGGTTGTATCATATACAACTCTTCTTCAATATTACCATTGAGAAACGCGGTTTTGACATCCATCTGCCATATCTCATAATCGAAATATGCAGCAATTGCTAACATAATCCTAACTGACTTTAGCATCGCTACGAGAGAGAATGTCTCATCGTAGTCAACTCCTTGAATTTGTCGAAACCCCTTTGCGACAAGTCGAGCTTTATAGACGGTTACATTACCATTAGCATCAGTTTTCCTTTTGAAAATCCATTTGTTCTCCACGGCCTTTCGGTCGTGAGGTAAGTCCACCAAGTTCCAAACTTGATTTTCATACATGGATTCCATCTCGGATTTCATGGCTTCTAACCATTTGTTGGAATCCGGGCTCATCATCGCTTCTTCATACGTCGCAGGGTCATCATTTTCATCAACCATGAAATTCATGACAGGATTTCCGTACAGCTCGGGAGCTGCACGTGTCCTGCTTGACCTGCGAGGTTCGGTAGTACTCTCTTTTGGAGTTTCATGATCATTATCATTAGTTCCCTCTTCAACAGGTGGAGCCAATTCCGGAACAACTTCCGGCGCTGCGCTACTCGCCATACTTTGAAGAGAAGGTTCAATAACCTCTTCGAGTTCTACCTTCCGACTACTCACACCTTTTGTGAGAAACTCTTTCTCTAGAAAGGATACATTCTTGGCAACAAAAACCTTGACCTCGGATCTGTGATAGAAGGAATACCCAATAGTTTCCTTAGGGTATCCTATGAAGACGCATTTTTCCGCTTTGGGTTCGAGTTTATACGGTTGAAGTTTCTTCACATAAACATCGCATCCCCAAACTTTAAGAAATGACAACTTAGGTTTGTTTCCAAACCACAATTCATACGGTGTCTTTTCAACGGATTTAGATGGTGCCCGATTTAAAGTGAATGCAGCAGTTTCTAGTGAATAGCCCCAAAATGATAATGGCAAGTCCATTAGAAACATCATAGATCGAACCATATCTAATAAAGTACGATTACGACGTTCTGACACACCATTTCGCTGTGGTGTTCCGGCAGGTGTGAGTTGTGAAACAATTCCACACTCTTTCATGTGAGTGCTAAACTCGTAACTTAGATACTCACCTCCACGGTCGGACCGTAGAAATTTGATCTTTCTATTACGATGATTTTCCACTTCATTCTGAAATTCCTTGAACTTTTCAAAGGTTTCAGACTTGTGTTTCATCAAGTAGATATAACCGAATCTACTCAAATCATCCGTGAAAGTAACAAAATAACGATATCCACCTCGCGCCGACACACGCATTGGACCGCATACATCAGAATGTATGATTTCCAATAAATCTATCGCCCGTTCCATTGAACCGGAAAACGGCGTTCTAGTCATCTTGCCCATAAGACATGGCTCACATGTATCAAATGATTCATAATCAAGTGATTCCAAAAGTCCATCCGAATGGAGCTTCTTCATGCGTTTAACGCCAATATGACCTAGACGGCGATTACCACATATATGCGGATATATCATCATTTAGTTTAATCCTTTTAGCATCAACATTATGAATATGTGTAACATTATTATCGAGATCCAAAAGAAATAAACCATTCATCATCGGTGCATGACCATAAAAGATTTCATTCATATAAATGGAACAACCATTGTTCTTGGATTTAAATGAATAACCACTTCGCATCAAACACGATCCAGATACAAAGTTCATGCTCGGTCTGAGCACCGGATAACAATTATTCAAGTTTATAACTAATCCGAGGGCAAGTGGAGAGGTAGCGTTCGACGGCGATCACATCAACGCTTGATCCATTCTTGACGCATCTTGACCTCACCTTGCTAGCGGTCGCTTGTTCGCAGCCCCGATTCGAGTTACAAATATTAGCAATCGAACCGGTATCAAATACCCGGTGCTCTGCAATCACTACTCAAGTACACATCAATAACATGTATATCATATATACCTTTGTTTGCCTTGCGGCTTTCTTATGCGCCAAATACTTGGGGCGATTCTTCGATGGCTATCCCTTACAATAGTAGCACTTTCGGTATCAGACTTAGGTCCAACTCGGGGTTTCTTTTCAGGCACGGCAACAGGCTTTCCGCCCTTACTTCCCTTCCGTTTTCCCTTCTTGTCTTTCTTGAAACCAGTGTTCCTATTGATCATCAACAATTGATGTTCCTTTTTGATCTCCACTTCTGCAATTTTAAGCATTGACAGAAGCTCAGGGAGAGACTTCTTCATGCCTTGCATATTATAGTTTATCACGAAGCTCTTATAGCTAGGTGGCAGAGACTGCAGAACACGATGGATGCCTAAGTCAATGGGAATCGATATTCCCAAGGACACAAGCTTATCGGCGTAACCCGACATCTTGAGTACATGCTCACTAACAGAGCTGTGCTTTTCCATCATGCAGCTAAAGAACTTTTCTGAAGCGTTGTAGCTCTCTACAGCAGCATGTGTGTCGAAAATCATTTTCAGCTCACCCATTGTATCAAAAGCATTGCCATTTTCGAAACACTTTCGAAGTTTCGGCTCTATCCCATACAATATGCCACAATGAACTAAGTTGTGGTCCTCCTGACGAGTCTGATAGACATTCTTCTCCTCGTCAGGGGCATCATCAAAAGGTGGGGGGCCTAACGGCGCTTCTAGCACATATTGCTTTTGTGCGTGAGAGGAGAATCCTCAAATTCATGGCCCATTCGGTAAAGTTGCTACCGTTCGTTGCAAGTTTCTCTTTCTCCATGAACACATTGAAATTAAAAGCAGGTGGTGCCATCTACAACAGAATTTGTAAAGTTTAGACTAAGTGTATGATAGATTGAGTTCAACTAATCCATATTACGAATGAACTCCCACTCAAAAACGACATCCCTCGTGCCTTTTTGGTGATTACATGAACCAAATCCACTACACCAAGTCCGATCATCACGTGAGTCGGTGTAGCTTCAAAGGCGAGCATCAAATGGGCATCATATCTACTATATGACTCATGCTTAACCTTTCGGTCCGTGTTCCGAGGCCATGTCTGTACATGCTAGGCTCGCCAAGTTAGAACCTTAGTATTCGCATGTGTAACTGTTTTACACCCAAAATATGGCCGTGGATCCAAGAACACCCGATCATCACGTGATGTCTTGGAGCGACGAAAACATAATCAGTGCATACTAAAGGAAGAACACATCCTTATCTTGATATTTAAAAGAGGTATCATCTTATTATGCTAACAAAGCGCTAAACAAGCAATATAAGATGGTATCAAACATCACATGTTTATTAGTGAAATGATATGGTTCCCGCATATGATCTCTATCATGTGCACCGTGGTATGATCACTATCATACCTATATGTGTAATTCCAAGGTCTATAGAGATTACATGTTATGTATGTTGTAAGAGTATCATCTCATACTTCTACTTACAACATCACCATATCATAACACTAGCCCAGCAACAATCTAAACTAGACGCCTCTAATTTATCCATTGCAAGTTTTACGTGGCTTAGGGATTTCGAGATAGAACCGTTCTTACCTACGAACATGAACCACAACGAGGATAACCAAATTGGTGAAAACTCGTTGCAAAATAGATATTGACTATAGTAGGAGAGACAGACACCCGCTAGCCACTTATGCAAACTAGTTGCATGTCAAGCGTGGAACAGGTCTCATGTGCAAGGACATGTAAAGTTTGTCCGGGCCGCTTCATCCCACTATGCCACCAATATCCAAAATTACAACAAAGGAGCAACAACATGATCATCATCGCCCGCATACTCATATGTGTACTACCCGTGTAAAGTATCTACGCAAAGATCCGGCTCTGATACCACTATAGGGTTCGCAGCATAGAAAACAAAAAATTTCCTACAATGGGAACTATGTACCAAGATCTATCTACTAGATACAAACAACGAGCGGATGTATATCCGTAGAGAACATACCCTTGAAGACCGACAAAGCTTAACGAGTTCAACTTGTGGTTGATGTAGACGATCTCTTTCCGATCTCAAGATCGAGAGGAAGTCCTAGCGCCCATAAAGCAAGCGCGCATCCGTGCTCGCACACACGTACAAGACACCGGGCAACCTCCACCTCCTCGCTCCAGCGATGCAGTGGAAGCACAACCCTTTCTTGCCGAATAGCCACCGAGAACATGTATCTCGCTAGTCCGAGACCATGGGGGATAAATTCTAGAGGGGGAGAGAGATCCTTCACGAGGAGGTGTGAGAGACAAGTGAGAGGAGGGGCTCCTTTTATAGGAGGAGGGGGGCACCCAAGGGGGTGGTCGCCGGCCATGGGGGCTGCCCCCTCCCCTCCTTCATTCATGTGGGTGGACACTCCACTCACAAAATGTCCCTTCAATTTTCTCCACTCAAAAGTCCACTCAAATTCCCATTAAATTTCCACCAAATTTAATGCAAACTCTCATTAAATAAAACTCTTTTATTTTATTCAGAATTTTGTCAATTACTTTAATGACAAACATTCACAAATAACCCATTGATAGAATTCCATTTCAAATGCATAACCACTTTATGCAATTTCACCCGAAAACCTGTTTCGGTATCTAGTGAAATAAATTCCTGCGCTTGTTTATTCTTTCGGCATGAAACATTTGCTCCAACTGGATGCCAGTGTCCCTTAAGTGTGTCACCCTACGGTTCGCGAATAATGCGGACATGATCGAGACCCTTCTCTGATCAATAATCAGTAGCGGGACCTGGAGATCCATACTGACTCGCACACATTCAACGATGACTTTTCCTGTGATCGTCGGAACCTTTTACGCTTGTATCTTAATCCCTTTGTTTCACGATATATTACATGTCCGAGATTGGATCATCGGTATCTCCATACCTAGTTTGATCTTGTTACTGACATGCACTCTTTTCTCGTTCCCGTGATATAACATTCTAGTGATCAAATCACTTGCTTGCAAGCTAACCAATGTGATATCACCGAGAGGGCCCAGAGCATATCTATCCGTCATCGGGATGAACAAATTCCACTCTTGATCCATGATTCTCAACATAACACTTTAGTAGCTTTGAAGCCATCTTTATAATCACCCAGTTACGGAGTGACGTTTGATGTCAACAAGAAACTCTTCCGGTGTTAGTGATTGGCATGATCTCATGGTCTAAGGATTAGGACTACTTCGTAGTTTGTTTATAGCAATATGAAGTCAATGACTTTGATCGTAATGCTATACTTCGGATGAATGTTCATCACACCATTACACCAATGTTGTGATCTTGTTATTAATAACATCCAATGTCTATGATCAGGAAACCGTGATCATCTTGTTAATCAACGAACCAGTTTATGAAAGAGGCATAACTAGGAACTTTCTGTTTGTTTAAACACACATGTATTAACATTTCCGTATTAATACAATTATAGCATGCAAAATAAACATCTATCATATACTTGGAATACACATAATAAACATTTTATTATTGCCTCTCAGGGCATATTCCCTTCAGGAACATGGATCACCGAAAGGTAAAGCATGAGTCATATAGTAGATATGATGAACATGTTGATTGTTCGCCATTGAAGCTATATCATCTCTCGTGATGATCGGTTTTGATGTGGTGGATTTGGTTCGTGTGATCACTAAAACAATGTGAGGATATTGTTTTGAGTGGGAGTTCACCATTAATTTAACTATTAATTAGAACTCAATTTATCATAAACTTAGTCTAAACTATTGCAAATATGTTGTAGATCAATGGCGTCCCCTACCATCAATTTTAATGCGTTCCTAGAGAAAGAAAAGTTGAAAAACAATGGAAGCAACTTCGCGGATTGGCTCTGCAACTTGAGGATTGTCCTCAATGCTGGTAATTTGACCTATGTCTTTGGATGCACCATTTGGGTGACCACTGCGGTGATGCTACCGATGAGGTGAAGAATGTTTTCGTCACTCGGAAGAATCAGTACTCCACAGTTCATTGTGCTATCTTGTATGGTTTGGAATCGAAGCTTCAGAAAAGGTTTGAGAACCATGACCCACATGATATTTTCTGTGAACTCAAAGTGATATTTGAGGCTCACGCGGCAGTTGAGAGTTATGAGGCTTCTGAAAAGTTCTTTAACTGCAAGATGGAAGAGGGCAACTCCGTCAGTGAGCATGTGCTTAAGATTTCGAGGCACGCAAGCAAGATTCAAAGCTTGGCTATAGTGATTCCTAACGCTTTGGGGATTCACCGTGTCTTCCAATCACTACCACCAAGTTACAAGAACTTTATGATGAACTACAATATGCAAAACATGGACAAGTCGTTGCCCGAACTCTTCTCCATGTTAAAGTCTGCGGAAGTGGAGATCAAGAAAGAGCACCAAGTGTTGATGGTCAATAAGACCACCAAATTCAAGAAGCAAGGCAAGTCTAAGAAAAAGGGAAACTTCGAGAAGAGCGGTAAGAAAGTTACCGCACCGGCGAAGAAGACCAAGGGCGGGCCTAAGCCTGATACCGAGTGCTTTTATTGCAAGGGAGAAGGTCACTAGAAGCGGAATTTCCCTAAGTACTTGGCGGATTTGAAGAACGGCAACATCAAGAAGAAAGGTATATATGATATACATGTTATTGATGTGTATCTCACTAGTACTCGTAATAGTGCCTAGGTATTTGATACTGGTTCGGTTGCTCATATTTGTAACTCGAAACAGGTGGTGCAGAATAGACGGAAACTAGCAAAGAACGAGGTGACGATGCGCGTTGGAAATGGATCAAAGGTTGATGTGATCGCGGTCGGCACGCTACCTCTTCATCTACCATTGGGATTAGTTTTATACTTAAATAATTGTTATTTGGTGCCTGCGTTGAGCATGAACATTATATCTGGATCATGTTTATTGCGAGACGGTTACTTGTTTAAGTCCGACAATAATGGTTGGTTGATTTATATGAGTAATATGTTTTATGCACATACACCTTTGATAGATGGTATATTCTTGTTGAATCCCAATTGTAGTAATACACATATTAATAACATTCAAGCTAAACATTTGAAATTGAGCGATAACTTGACCTATATGTGGCCCTGTCATCTTGTTACTATTGGAGTGAAGCGTATGAAGAAAATACATTTCGATGGACTTCTTGAATCACTTGATTTTGAATCACTTGAAAGATGTGAAGCATGTCTGATGGGTAAAATGACTAAGACACCATTTTCTGGTATGATGGAACGAGCTACGGACTTGTTGGAAATCATACATACTGATGTTTGCGGTCCAATGAGTGTAGCATCGCGTGGTGATTATCGTTATGTCCTTACCTTCACAAATGACTTGAGTAGATATGGGTATATCTATTTCATGAAACATAAGTCCAAAACTTTCGAGAAGTTTAAGGAATTTCAAAGTGAAGTAGAGAATCAACATAACAAGAAGATTAAGTTTCTACGATCTGATCGTGGAGGTGAATATATAAGTTACGAGTTTGGCGAGCATTTGAAGAAATACGGAATACTTTCACAATTGATACCGTCGGGAACACCACAACGTAATGGTGTGTCTGAACATCGTAATCGAACTCTCTTTGATATGGTTCGTTCTATGATGTCACTTACAGATTTACCGCTATCGTTTTGGGGTTATGCATTAGAAACAGCCGCATTCACTTTAAATAGGGCACCATCTAAATCCGTTGAAATGACACCGTATGAATTATGGTTTGGGAAGAAACCTAAATTGTAGTTCCTTAAAGTTTGGGGATGCGAAGCTTATGTAAAGAAGTTATAGCCCGACAAGCTTGAACCCAAAGCGGAAAAATGTGTCTTCATAGGATACCCGAAGGAAAATATTGGGTATACCTTCTATCATAGATCCGAGGGCAAAATCTTCGTTGCCAAGAATGGATCCTTTCTAGAGAAGGAGTTTCTCTCGAAAGAAGTGACTGGAAGGAAAGTAGAACTCGACGAGGTTGTTGAACCTTCTCTCGGACTTGAGAGTAGCGCAGCACCGGAAGTAGTTCCTGTGGCGCCTACACCAATAAGAGAGGAAGCTAATGATGTTGATCATGAAACTTCGGTTAAAGTCACTAAGGAACCTCACAGGTCAACGAGAACTCATACCACTCCAGATTGGTATGATCCCGTTATGATTGTCATGTTGGTGGACAACATCGATGACCATGCGACATTTGAGGAAGCGATGATGAGCCCAGATTCCAATAAATGGCAAGATGCCATGAAATTCGAGATTGGATCCATGTATGAAAACCAAGTATGGACTTTGGTGGACTTACCCGATGGTCGGAAGCCTGTCGAGAACAAATGGATTTTCAAGAAGAAAACAGATGCTGATGGTAATGTTACTATCTATAAAGCTCGACTTGTCGCAAAAGGGTTTCGACAAGTTCAAGGAGTTGACTACGATGAGACTTTCTCACCGGTAGTGAAGCTAAAGTCTATGAGGATTTTATTAGCAATCGCTGCATATTATGATTATGAGATATGGCAGATGGATGTCAAAACGGCATTCCTCAATGGAGAAATTGATGAAGAGTTGTATATCGTACAACCCAAACTTTTTGTCGATCCTAAAGATGCTAACAAGGTATGCAAACTTCAACGGTCCATTTATGGATTGAAGCAAGCATCCCGGAGTTGGAATCAACGTTTTGATAAGGTAATCAAAAGCTTTGGTTTTATACAAACTTATGGAGAAGCTTGTATTTACAAGAAAGTGAGTGGGAGCTCTGTATCATTCCTAATACTATATGTAGATGACATATTGTTGATTGGGAATGATGTAGACCTTCTTAATAGTGTCAATGATTATTTGAATAATAGTTTTTCAATGAAAGATCTTGGCGAAGTAGGTTACATATTAGGCATAAAGATTTATAGAGATAGATCAAGATGCCTAATATCATTGTCACAAAGTACATATTTGGACAAAGTTCTAAAGAGGTTTGGAATGGAAGAAAGCAAGAAAGGGTTCTTTCCCATGTTGCCCAATACGACCTTGAGTAAAACTCAAAGTCCTGCAATGGCAGAAAATAGAGAAAGGATGAGTAAGGCTCCCTATGCCTCAGCCATAGGATCTCCTATGTATGCCATGCTATGTACTAGACCCGACATTGCATATGTTGTTAGTTTGACTAGCAGATATCAAAGTGATCCAGGAGTGGATCATTGGACAGTGGTCAAAAACATCCTTAAGTACTTACTTATGGAGGTGATGAACAGCTCGTTGTTAATGGTTACACCGATGCTAGTTGGAACAGCGATCCGGATGATTCTAAGTCTCAATTTGGATACGTATTTACTTTGAATGGTGCAGCAGTTAGCTGGAGGAGTGCAAAGAAAAGCGTTGTGGCAAGATCTTCAACTGAATCTGAATACATAACTTCTTTGGAGGCTTCACAAGAGGTGATATGGATGAAGGAGTTCATTACAGAGCTTGGTGTGGTTCCAAGTGCGCTGGACCCAATGTCTATCTATTTTGATAACATGGGCTCCATAGCCAATGCGCAAGAACCAAGGTCACACAAGAAGCGGAAGCATATCAAGATGCGTTTTCACGCTATTCAAGAGCATGTCCAAGATGCTGACAGAAAGATTTGCAAAGTACACACATATCTGAATGTGGCGGATCCCGTGACTAAACCTGTCCCGATGGCAAAACATGACTAGCACCAAACCACCATGGGTGTTCGGTATATTACCATGTAATCTAGATTAGTTGACTCTAGTGCAAGTAGGAGACTGTTGGAGATATGCCCTAGAGGCAATAATAAAAGTGGTTATTATTAAATCTTTGTGTTTATGATAAATGTTTACATTCATGCTATAATAGTATTAACCGGAAACATTAATACTTGCGTGATTTGTAAACTAAATTAGAGTCCCTGGTAAAGCCTCTTTATAATACTAGCTTGTTGGTTAATAAGATGATCGTGGTTTCCTGATCATGAACATTGAGATGTTATTAACAACAATATCATATCATTAGGAGAATGGTATGATGTACATACTCCTATGGATAAGCGTAGCATAAAGATCGAGTCATTTTAATAGTTCATTTGCTATAAGCTTTCTGATAAATAGTAACCTAATTACTTCAACCATGAGATCATGCTAATCACCATCACCGGAAGGATGCTTTGATGACATCAAACACCACACCGTAACTGGGTGGCTATAAAGGTGGCATTGAGTGTTCAGAAAGTATGTGTTGAGGCACATGGATCAAGAGTGGGATTTGTCCATCCATATGACAGATAGATATACTCTGAGCCCTCTTGGTGGAATGTCATCCAATTAGTTTGCAAGCATGTGACTGGCTCACAAGGGATCGCATATCATGGGAACGAGAAAAGAGTACTTATCAGTAACGAGGTTGAACTAGGTATGCAGAGATACCGACGATCAAACCTCGGATAACTAAACTATCACAAGACAAAGGGAAATTGGTATCGTATGTAAATGGTTCATTCGATCACAAAGTAATCGTAGAAATATGTGGGAGCCATATGAATTTCCAGATTCCTCTATTGGTTATTGATCGGATAAGTGTCTCGGTCATGTCCGCATAATTCATGAACCGTAGGGAGACACACTTAAGGATTCGATGTTGTTTAGTAGATATGGAATGTAAGTAGGGAGACCGAATGTTTTTCGGAGTCTCGGATGGGATCCGGGATATCACGAGGAGATCCGGAACGGTCCAGAGAATAAGATTCATATAAGGAAAGTCTGATTCTGAAGTTCGGGAATGATTTCGATGTTTTCATCGGAGAGGTTCTAGAAAGTTCACCGAACCGGAAGGGGAATGGTTCATGAATGTTTTATGGTTAAGTGGAATGATTGGATCATGTCCTAGGTCAATTGGTTGGGCATTTGCAAGAGAGAAATAAAGCTCTAAATTGAATGTCAAGAGGGAGGTTTGAATAGTCAAACTGGAACAATAGTTTCCTAGTGGAAGAAGGAAAGAGTCCTTCCTTCTCTCCAACTTGGGTTTGGGGAAGGATTCTAACTCCCCTCTCCCAAGCTGCCCTCCATCTCATAAATAGAGGGAAGGGGCTGCCCCAAAGCACCACAACTAGCCTTCGCCCTAGCTGCCGCCGACTCCACCTCCTCCTCTCTGGCCTTCTAAACCTAGATCGCCGGAAACCCTAGATCCAACATAACCCGCACCGGCTTAGGTGAAGACCTATGGGATCTTCCCTCTACTTCTGACACCATGCCGTCGTGCTGCCGGAATCACGAGGGGGGAACTACAACCTTTGCTGCCTGCTGGAACAAGGGAGAGGAAGGTCTTCATCGAGTACCGAACGTGTGACCGACTATGGAAGCCGCGGAACGCATACGGAAGGATCGTCTATGCGATCTTGAGAACGGCAAGTGTACGACTACATCACCCACGAGAATCTGCTCTCGTTAACCGCTTTGGAATCTTCGAGGGTGAGTACTCTAATCGACTCGTTGCTACAATCTAGTAGATAGATCTTGGCTTGTTTGTGTGCATGCGGTAGAATTTTTTTGTTTTCCATGCTATGAACCCCTACAGTCCTCGCATCGCCTTCATCAAACAGCCACCGATGGGGATCATCTTTGGGTGGTGTTGAGTAAGTATTCCTTCCTCTCTACCCCATACTCTCTGCTCCCTGTCAATTTTCTTGTCCTAGCTAGATCTGAAATAGAGGTAGTTAATCTAGTAGTGCATAATACCAGTTTATTTTATGTGTAGTTTGGATGATGAAATTTGGGAGGTTAGGTACAATTTTCCCGGGAAGGATAATCTGGAAAGAACAATAAGCGAGTCAGATATAAATGTACTGAACCTGTATGCACTAATAGAAGGCCATGGGTTTGGTATTAGAGATTACATGTATTATGTTAGAGAAGAAGGAAAAGGCAAGAAAGGGATGGAGGTAGTAGACAACATGGCAAAGGTTGTGAAGATGCTTGAACAATATGAGAATGAGCAGGTTCTTAAGCTCTAATCTAGGACAAATCATGGCCAGTTGGACTGAACGGTGTAGAAGTAGAAGCTCCTTCTCAACTTGAAGAACCAGTTTTGTTCTCAGTGGACACTGATAGAGTGACCTACATTTCAGAAGAAAATTTTGGAGAGGAATAAACTTTTTTTCCTGTGGTTGTTGACTTCTCTGATGTGTTATATCTTGGAACACAGCAGAGCTGCAACATGAAGAAGGGAAAGGAAGTAATTCCATGTGAGGAAAATTCTTCTGATGAACTGGAGTACATACATGAGTTGAGGAATAAGAAGAAGGAAAAGGAGGGAACAGATGATGATCTAGAGAGACTTGCAATACTAGATAAGTTGAAGCAATTGAAGAAGCAAAGAGAGGAACCTTTTATGCACATAGAAGGAGACACATAAGTGGAAGAGATATTCTTAGAAGATGAAGAATCAGAGGCAGAGCCAGTTTCTGAACCATTGATGAAGAGGAAGGCAATCAGGCCATGGCCAACTAGCAACAAACACCATGAGCCTTCTGTTGAAGAAATGTATTATTCCATGCCTCCAGCAGATGAGGACAGCATCCTTGGTGATATAGGAGATAGTGACGATGATTGTTTTGTGAAGAAACTTAAGCTAGCCACTGGTAGTAAGAGAAAGCAGAAGAAGCCAAAGAAAAGAGTTTGGTATGATGAGACAGGGGCTGACCCACATGACCAATTTGCATTGAAGCTGTGATTCAAGGATGTTGACCAATTCAGGAGGGCTCTTAGGACTTATCACATAGCCCAACTAAGAAATTTTAAGTACTGGAGAAATGACAGTGAGGGGATTATAGTCCATTGTAGTGAGAGGGACACAAATGGTTGCCCATTCTACTTGATAGCCTCATCTATTTCCCATGAGAAAACATTTTGCATTAGGAAAATGAGAGGAGTGCACACTTGTATTGCCCATGGTGAGAACACTAAAGTCACTATTGATTGGGTTGCTAAGAAATCTAAGCAGGCAATGAGGATTGACCCCAACACATGTGTTGATACTTTAATAGATTCCTAGATCTAAAGCCTATAGGGCAAGAAAGAAGGCATTTGCAGTTGTCATGGGTGATCAAAAGGCCCAGTACACTAGGATCAGAGATTATCTGCAGGCTGTCATTGACAGTAATCCAGGGAGTAGGTGCATTGTGACTACTAGGCAACTAGTAGATCATCCAAGCAGCAATCCAAGGTTCCATGGTTTATTTGTGTGCCTCAATGCTTCAAAGGAGGGCTTCCTAAATGGATGCACATGATACGTCAGAAACATATCTATAATTTTTTATGTTACATGCTTGTTTAGTATCTACTTTGCTTTGCTTTGTCTACACTTTGAGGTGTTTTTATATGTTTTCTGGTACTAACCTATTGACAAGATTCCACAATGCCAGTTGCATGTTTTCTTCTGTTTTTGGTTCCAGAAAGGCGGAAAATCAATATTATCGGAATTGGACAAGACAAAAGCCAAAGTCAATATTTTACCGTGGGGAACACGAAGCCTAGATACGAGACAGAGGAGATCCACCAGGGGGCCACACCCCCTGGCCACGTGACCAAGGTGGGCCTGCGCCTGGGGGGTGCGGCTGCCCTGGCGACCCTCCTGCCTCACCTCTTCGGCTATAAAGACCCCTCGATGCCTAAACCCTAAGTACCCGATCAATAATCCACGAAACCGTCTGTAGCCGCCACCACCATCGTCCCTAGATTGGGGGGATCTGAAGCTCTTCCTGGCACCCTGCTGGAGGGGAGATCATCCCGGAGGCCTTCTTCTTCATCATGCGAGTCTCCGGTATGAAGCGTGAGTAGTTCCACCTTGGACTACGGGTCCATGTAGTAGCTAGATGGTTGCATCTCCTCCTTTGTTCTTTCATGTTTACATCTTGTGAGCTTCGTTCATGATCAAGATCTCATCTATTTGTAATCATGCATGTTGTGTTTGTGGGGATCCGATGGATATTGAGATTACTTTGTCAGATTGATTAATGGTTTTGTCTTATTGATTCTATCATGTCTGTGTTGTTTGTGATCTTGCATGCTCTCCGTTGTTAGTAGCTATCTTGGCCAAGTAGTTGCTAGTGAATCCAAGAGGGGGTATTTATGCTCGATAGTGGGTTCATGACTCTATTTAATCTAAGGGAAGTGACCAAAATCACTAAGGTTGTAGATGTGCTGTTGCCACTAGGGAGAAAACAACGGTCTCTTGTTCATGGAACAAGTGGATTGTTTACCTTACACACTTTGCTTAAAGCAGTTGTCTGTTGCTTCCAACTTAATACTGGAGGGGGTTCGGATGATAACCCGAAGGTGGATTTCTAGTCATAGATATAGTTGGATGGCGGTCTATGTATCTTGTTGTATTGCCCAATCGAATCTCATAGAATCATGAATGTCTAGTATTGCATTGTTATGCCTTGCTCAGTCCTGTCAATTTTCCTGCTGTAATTTGTTTATCCAGCATGTCATGTTTGTTTATCTAAGGAGTACACCTCTAATGAACTATGGACCCCGGTCCAACCTTTACCATTTATACATCTTCCACTGTTCATGTTTACTTGTTGCAAACCACTATTACCTTCCACATCATACATTTAATCTAAGGAAAATGACAGAAATCTCTAAGGTTGTAGATGTGTTGTTGCTATTAGGGAAAAAACAACGGTCTCTTGTTCATGGAACAAGTGGATTGTTTACCTTACACACTTTGCTTAAATCAGTTATCCGTTGCTTGCAACTTAATACTGGAGAGGGTTCGGATGATAACCTGAAGGTGGACTTCTAGTCATAGATGTAGTTGGATGGCGGTCTATGTATCTTGTTGTATTGCCCAATCGAATCTCATAGGATCATGAATGTCTAGTATTGCATTGTTATGCCTTGCTCAGTCCTGTCAATTGTCCTGCTGTAATTTGTTTACCCAGCATGCCATGTTTGTTTATCTAAGGAGAACACCTCTAGTGAACTATGGACCCCGGTCCAATCTTTACCATTGATACATCTTCCATTTTTCCTGTTTACTAGTTGCAAACACTATTACCTTCCACACCATATAGTTAATCCTTTGTTACAGCAAACCGGTGAGATTGACAACCTCACTGTTCGTTGGGGCAAAGTCTTGAGTTTGTGTTGTGCAGGTTTCCAAGTTGCTAGCAACACCTTTGAGTCATTTCCTTCCTCCTACTGGTTCGATAACCTCGGTTTATTACTGGGGGAAAACTTGCTGCTATGCTCATCATACCTTCCTCTTGGGGTCTCCCAACGAAGTGTTCACGCACTCATCAGCAGACCATTCATAGGGCTAGATGGATGTTTTATCAAGTTGACCACTGGGCAACAGATACTTGCTGCAACTAGGAGTGATGGAAACAACAACATCTTTACCATTGCCTTTGGTGTTGTTGACAAGGAGGATTATGCTAGTTGGACTTGGTTTCTCACTGAGTTGAGGTATTGCATTGGGGAGTCAAGGCAGTTTGGCCATTACACTATCATCTTTGACAGATAAAAGGTAAATGGATATCATGTTTCTCTTACTATACTAGTCTTTCTATGAATCCTCATTGCCTATGGTGAGGAAGGCTCGGGAACTACTCCTACTGCAGCACCAATAACATCAGCTAGGCCTTCTGCATCAAATCCTCCTGCAGCACCAAGAGCTTCAGCTGGGCCATCTGCATCAGCTCCTCCAACAAGATCTCCAAGGCCAAGAGAAGCATGTAGATCTGCTGCCAAGAAAGAGGCAAGGTCAGGTTTTATTGCACCAAGAACAGCTGCTCCAGGAACTTCTAGGCCAGCAAGATCAATCAAACCCACCCATGAGGTGAGAGAATACCTGAGTGCCAGTGGGATTGACAACATGACAGTTGAAGACCTAAGAAGATTATGTGATGTTGGATCTGTCTTATAAAACTATTTGTGTTGCTCTGAAGACCTTCTACTTATGTTTGTGCTAAAACCTATGTTTGTGTTAAACTATTATGTACTAAACTATGTGCATTGAGCATATGGGATGTTTGGTTGAAATTTTTCTGTGCTCTACATGATGTATGTATGTGCTTGAACAATGGCCAAGGATTATGAGTTGAACTATGTTATAAAACTATTATGTTGAACCTTTTAGTGGTTACACACTATGCTCTAGATGACAAACCTATAGATCCATTTAATAGTGGTTACAATCCAACACATTATAGCACATAGTTCAAATGGCCAAACATTACAAGCAAATTGTTCATACCATAATGGTTCAACATTACAGGACATAGTTCAAATGGTTCAACACATCACAAGCACTACCACACCAAACACAATGGTTCAATACATCACATACAAACATGGTTCAACTTAAGAAACACATAATAGCACTAAACATTTCATGGCTCATCACATATGGTCTTAAACATGTTGAGCTTATCCTTGGTCGCAATGGCTTTGAAAAGATCGTGAAGAGCATATTCTAACTTTTTCTTTTCCTCCTTCAAAATGCCTTTCTCATCTTCCCAACTCTTTTCCCTACTCTTCATAATCTCTGCTTGTGTGTTCCTAACATTCTTCAGCTCTTCCAACTCATTCTTAAGAAACTCCACTTATTTCTTCAGCATATTCCTTTCCTTCACCATCTCCAAAAAATCATCCTGATCTTTTTCTTTTTCCTTCTCCTTGTTCATGGCCTTCAGGTTTTGATCCAACACCTTAGCCTCAGTATTGTCCATAAATTTTTTGACGTCAGCTAAGAGAGTTGAATGTTTCTTCTCAAGCTTCTCCTTCTCTTGAGCCATTTCTTTTAACATCATTGTACTCTCATACCTCTCATCAATTCTTGCTGATTTGCAAGTATTATACACTTCCCAGAGTCTGAGAAGCGCATTTTGCAAAGTCTCAGGCCACTCTTGATCTACCCATGACTGAAACCCATAGTTCTCTACTTTCTATGTAAATAAATGAATATATAACTAATCCAGATTAAATTTCAGCAGGCCATTGATCTCTAATTAATAAACTGACATGAGAACAAAGCAGGCCATTGGTCTCTAATTAACAAATTTACATCAGATCAATAAAGCAATAAAGCAGGCCATTTTGGTCTCTAATAAAGAAATTCCAGCATGCAATTAGTCTAACTAAATATGTACAATATGACTAAGAAAGGAATTGTCAAAACTACCATCAAATCAACACAATCTGGGTCGGGTATCAAATCAAGCACAAATATTTACTAAGGTGCATAGAACTTACATTCACAATTGGACATAAGTAGAATTTTCGACCATTGTCTGTCCCTTCAAATGCAACACACTTGCGCGGCTCCTTCTTGTGCACATGGCAGAGCTCAGGGCACCCAACAGCAATGCCATCGAATGTTGGATCATCGACGGTGCAAGGGGCAAAGTCCAGGGCGGTATATTCCTAAATCGATGATGGTGCGAGTTTAACTACCTCTAAATCGATGAAAAAGGAGGAAAACAAATAAAATCCTAGATCGGAAATTGGGGGAAGCACATGAACATGGAGCTTACCGGTAGGTAGGAGCACGAGGAAGAACCTTCATCCCAACTGGGCATTGCAACGACAACGACGGAGGGACAAGGAGTGGGTGGCGGCGGAGGAGGGACGACGGTGGCGGGCCAGCTACGCTGAAGGTGCAGAAGAAATTGGAACTAAAGCGGCCCCGGGCCACCCGTGTGGCCGTGAACGGCCGTGAGCGAGCGTCGCGGGCGTCGTCCACGTCATACCGATAGGTGAGGTCGGCTAGTCAGAAATCGTGTCAAAACGCTCTCAAACGCGGTTTATTTCGAATTGCAAAGAACGGATCAAAATCTGATAGTTTTGTGTCCCGAAAACGTAAAGTGGTATGATACAGTAAATTTGGATAGTAAACTGGTAGTTTTATGTTGTAAACTCTATTTTTTGGGTTTCACAAGAAGTGTTCGAGTCAAACCTTGTGCCTCTACTAAATTTTTTTTACGACTACGATTGGTGGTATGCCTTACGCTAGAGTAAAATTACAAATTACTACTCGTGTATTAGTGCTATGCACTTATTTGACATAAGAGTTTGGTCATTTACATAATTTTTGTATTTCCTCCGATCTGTAATTAATGTGGCTGATTTAGCATCGACCTTTTACATACTAATGATCGGAGAGCGGATACGGATCACCGGTCAGGTGTCCCGTATGGATAAACGCTGCTACTTACAGCCTGTAGATTATTAAGAAATGGTCCGACGGCAGACTCATGCAGTGTCATTAACCACGAACGCTATCCACCATCACTTGTTTGACAATGCCCATCCCAATCAAGCCTTTTGTTTTTGCTTTGTGCGAATCACGTCAAGCAGTAGTTTGACATCGGGCGGGGTGAGGGGGCGCGGGGTGCGCCAAGCGTATGCTTTTCGTGGTGTGCTGATGAATAAGTCTACAAAAAAAGCGGAAAGCAAAGCTGTCGTTGCACCTTTTGCGGGCAAAGGCATTCCATCATTGCTCTTCTGAGATAGAGGACTAGGACGTGTAGCTGCGGACTGCCCAAAGTGGCATATGGCGTAATGACGCTCCTCCCCTAACTCCCTCTCCCTGCTTCTCCAATCTCCAAACCAAATCTTCAGCCATGAATCCACACCAACACTCTCTCCTTGATCCCACCAGACCTACAACTCCAGATCTCCACCAACTTCCCACTCCCACTCCAGATCAGTTCGTACACCTACAGTTTATTGGTGCAAATAGTCGTGGCCTTCCTGATTGGGAAGCTGCGGCTAGGGAAGGGATGGATCTTACTCCCATCTCTCCTGTTCAACAAGAAGGTAGTATGAGTGCCCCGCACAATCCTCCGGTGCTTCATGCCCAGAAATCCCTTCGTTGGATATGTCCATGCAATCCATGATGCTAGAGAACCAAGGGCAGAGCCAGAGTAGCAAGTTCCAGGATAGCAAGCACAGTCTATATATCAAGCTTGCAGCTACCAGAGGTCCTCCTAGAGATATATCTCTTACTGCAGTTCAGCAGCAGATGAGGAGAGCATGGAGACAGCATTATGGAGATATCACACAAGTGCATAGGTATGTTTTCAAAGACTCTTTTGCATCCTTCGAGTCTCTCATGTGGGTTTTCAAGAAGCAGCCTTGGATGATGGGACCAGATGTTCTTTTATTTGAGTTTGCTGATGAGAAAGGAGAAGGATATGAGAAAGAGCAAAATGATTTCATGGTTAAGCATGGAAAGCCAAGGTACTGTTTCAAGTATGTGTATGTTACAATAAGAATCTATGGTGTTCCTTGGAAGAACAGATCGGTAGACCTTCTTAGGAACATTCTTAAGATAATAGGAGCACCCTCTGAATTCCATGAGTTAAAGGATAATATGCTTTTTAGCCACCCTGATTATATCTGGGGAGTAATCAGGCATACTATCTGCAACCCGATTTTGGACAGAATTAAACTCAAGTTAGGAACAATGCAAGAAGGAATAGCCTACCTGCACTATGAAAAAGTTGGAAGAATCTGTTTGTTCTGTGGAGTCATGTTTCACACCATCAGTAATTGCTATCTCAGGAATTGCATTGTGACAGACCAGATCAATCTTCATCAGGATCCTGACCAAGTCCCATTTCAAAGATATGGAGCTTGGATCATAAGTGAGGATAAGATCCCACAAGGTGTGAAGCAGAGAGTGTCGCATGAGAATCCAATCTTCAGTACGTTCCAAAGCAGAGAACTCTCAGTTTTCAATAATGTGTTTATTAACTCAGAAAGAGATAAAGAGTTAGAGGAATTATCTCCAATGGCGATGCTGATTCAGATGGAAAAAAGCAGAGGGATGCATTGCAAAGCTAATAGAAATATGTAGATTGATGATACAGGGAAACAGCCGAAGGTAGACGAAGGCACTGTTTTAGTCAGGGACGCGTGGCCTTCCATTGCGTTACAGAGCCAAGGTGACATGCAGAAGGGGCACGTAATGAGAGGGTCTGCCAGCAATCTGCCGCGTGGAGAGGTGAATATGAGAGAGGGCGGTGCAATGCAGATAGAATGCAATACAGCTCAACGAGTACAAGATGGTCAACAGGGATGTCAGATGATGGACATGGAAGTAAATGCTAGACAGAGTCAGGTGAACGGGGTGGGAACTGATGTGAGTCTTCCGTACACTGTAGAGGAAGAGACTGAAATTTTAAGGCAGGCAGGCAAAAAAAATATGTATGCTCCAAAAGCACCAATTTTGGCCCAGCACATGGACCCAGGCCAAGGCCTGCAAAAAAATTCCTCTTCTATCCCTGGCCCAGATAAGCAGAAAGGAATTCTATATACTTATGCAACTAGAAACCAGATGTCTACAACGCCCCATTCTTCTTCTTCAGAGAGCACCAGAGAGAAAGAAAACACTACTCACCAGTTACAGCTTGCCTCTCTGAAAGAACACCTCCCCAGCAATGAAGGACAAGAAGTGCATAATGTTTCCCAGCTCCTCCCTTCTCCCCGCCGGTCACCGTTTTCACACTTCTTCCACCAAGAGGGAATCAATAAGAGGCAGATTGAGGACAGACCAGAGCACCCTGAAAAATATCAGCCACCCCCAAAGAGAAGAGGATCTCACTACTTCGCAGGAGACTCAACTCAGAGATCTAGTGGAGCAACTATTCGAAGATATGAAGAGGGCTTGGTCAGGGGCGCGCCTCCGGCCGGAAAGCAAGGAGCAATGGGGAGATCTAGAGGATGGTCTGAGGAGGAGATTAGCACCAGCTTTTCACAGCAGGCGGGCAAGGCTGAGCTTCAAGAAGGACAAGGACATATGGAGGCCCAAGATCAACATCGATCTGTCGCAGGTACATATTTTGATGGAGGATTTTCAGTAACTCTCCCCAATCCAACCTCTGTCCACCGGGGCACCGCCGATCCAAAGACTCGGGGTCGTTCACGAAGGTCTCGCTGGGATAAAAGCCAATCGCCTCAAGCTAGAGCTCAGCTCCGACCTCCTCTGGGATTTAGTCTCAATCGCCCTGGTGCTTCCATTTGGATCTGTTCTCCAACAGCCATGGGCATGGGCACTAGCAATGATGTGTGCAGGAACAATAGCTCTGCTTTGGGAAGAACTCTGTTCCCCAACTCTTCTCCGACTCGCAGATCAGAAGTTTCAGGCTCTGGAGACACTGCCAACTTCGATCCATGGCCCCTCTCGTCGATCTTGCCTGCTTCAGAGGGTTCTGATGATTCTCGCAGGGGCGCGTTCTCTCCTCCTCAAGAGCTTAGCGAGCCTTACGTGGCTCGCTATACTCCTCATCATGCTTCTAGCCCCAGCGGACACCTCGATGTTCGACGCGAGGCTCAATCTACAGCAGCTTCTTCAGGTAATGAGAACAATTTACAGGTCTATCTGGCTCAGGAGGAAACTTCAGCAAATCAGGCATTGGCGCCAGCCTTTAAGGCGCCACGGGCGCCATGAAGGCCTTGGCATGGAACTGTCAAGGGGTGGGCAAGACCCTTGGCAGTCCTAAACTGTGCCAACTTGCTCGGATGATAGCTGCAACAAAGCCTCAGGTAACATTCATCTCTGAAACAAAAAACTCTAAGTTCACTGCTACTAACATTTGCTCTAGATTTAATATGAATGATTGCATTGTAGTGCCTTCTCAGAGAAAAGCTGGGGGTCTCTGGATGATGTGGTCAGATGAAGTAGATGTTGATTTGCACCTGCACTCTAGTAATATAGTCTTAGCTCTAGTTATGGATCGTGCCAAAAACCAGAAATTTGGCCTTGTCTGTATATATGGCGATCCTTACCACCGTACTACTAGTACTATCTGGCAACAGGTTGCTCACTTTGTGTACTATAATAGCGACCTCCCCTTTATATGTATTGCTGACATAAACGATCTTCTGTATGACTCAGACAAAAACACCCCTAATGTAAATTATAATCGTATGTTTGCTTTCCGTTCTTTTGTTAAAAGTTGTGGTTTGTTTGATATTGGTTTTACTGGCCCTGCTTACACTTGGAAAAATCGACGTTTCTCTTCAAAACCTCTTTTTCAAAGATTAGATATATGTCTAGTTAACCATGAATGGTGCTCTGTTTATCCAGTCTCAAATGTTTACAACATGCCTCTTATACATACTTTCAGTGATCATACACCCATTCTTCTCTCTACTGAAGGTAAAAATTGCAAACCTAGGAACTCTTTCAAATTTGAAAACTGGTGGCTCAGAGAGGAACATTTTCAGAGCTATGCTAAAAACTGCTGGAATAACTACTCCAATGCTTCTTTTGCTAAAAGAACTAACAATCTTGCTTCAAAGTTAAAAGTTTGGTGCAGGAAGAAAAAGCCTCTGTAGGATGAGCTTAAGGAGCTGGAAAATGAAATTGAGAAGATTCAGTCGCTTCCATGGATCAGTAGGATCTTCAGAAAGAAGCAAAGCTAGTAAAAAGGTATGAACAAATTATTACAAAAATGAATGATGCAAATATGCAAAGGGCTAAAAAGCTGTGGGTTAAAGATGGTGATAGAAATACTACTTTCTTTCATAGAGCTATTGCCAAAAGGAGAAGGAGAAATATGATCCTGTCCATAAAAGATGAAAAAAATGTAACTCATCACATGCCAGATCAGATTGCAAATACTTTTGTTTCTTATTTTAGATCTATTTTCACCTCCTCCAATAATAATGATATCCAAGGTTTTACCCACTCAAGCCATCACATTCCCAATGAACCTACTTACTCTATTCCTGAAAAGATGAAATATGGGAAGTTCTAAATGACATGAAAAAGAATGCTTCCCCAGGTCCTGATGGATTTAATGTAGAGTTTTACCTTGCCACATGGGATTGGATTGGGAATGATGTTACAAGCATGGTTAGGAATTTCTTTGTCACAACTACTCTGCCTCATCATATCAGTGACACTCATATTGCCCTCATTCCAAAAAAATCTCATTCCTACTGTTCCTACTGACTACAGACCCATAAGCCTTTGTAATGTGGTTTATAAAATCATCTCCAAATGTCTTGCTAACAGACTTAAGGCACATCTTCCTGACCATATTCACCCTTCTCAACAAGCTTTCATTGAGGGAAGGAAAATTAGTGACAACATTATTATTGCTCAGGAAATTACCCACTCTTTCAAGCTGTCTAGTTGGAATTCTAAGGCTTTCATGCTTAAAATTGACCTTGCTAAAGCCTTTGATAGAATAGAATGGAATTTTATCTGTAAAGCCCTGGCTCGGAAAGACTTGCATCCTCATTTCATTAAGATAGTCCATGCTTGTATCTCCTCTCTAGTTTTTTCTGTTAGTATAAATGGGCAAGCCTATGCAAAATTTACCAGCTCCAGAGGTATAAGGCAAGGGTGCCCTTTATCCCCTTACTTGTTTATTCTTGGCATCAATGAGTTGTCCATCATGCTGTCCGAGAACTTTGGCTAAAGCAGACATCACTGGAATCTCTCTGGGGCCTCATTGCCCTCCAATTCATTCACTACTCTTTGCTGATGATCTCCTGGTTTGTGAGATTGGAACAATTCAAGAAGCTCAGGCAATCAAAAACATCCTTCTTGATTTTTGTACTGTTTCTGGGCAAACCCCTAACTGGTCTAAATCTGGCATTATTTTTAGCAAAAGGGTTGATCCAACCACTGTTAGTAATATTACCCAGATCTTTCCTGTCCTAACTATTGATGAAAACTTTACCCACCTAGGTCACACTCTTATCCTGCCTGCCAAAAATAGAAGTGAAGCCTACAACTTCATAATCCAGAAATTCAAATCCAAACTTTCCACTTACAAGGCTAATTCACTTTCCCATGCTCCTAGGTTAGAACTAATTAAATCTGTTTTATCTTCTATCCCTGTCTATTATATGTCTAACCTTCTATTTTCTAAAAAGCTCCTAAAAAAACTTCAGGCTATTATGAGAGTTTTCTGGTGGACTGGCTCTTCCTCTGAGCCCACCACTAAGGCCCTTTGTTTAACTGCTTGGAATAACATTTGTGCTCCCAAATCTGATGGGGGCCTAGGGATAAGAAATCTGCAAGACACTAATATGGGCCTCATCCTTTCAGCTGCCTGGAGAATAGCTGAAAACCCAAACTCCTTCATGCAAAGTGTGCTTAAAGCGAAATATTTTCCAAATTCATCCATCTGGAGAGAAAACAAGAATACCCCAAAATCTGCTTTCTGGTCCTCAATTTTAAAAGTCAGGCATCTTCTTAGTAATAACTCCTATTATCAAATCTGCAGAGGCAATTCATCTATCTGGAGCACTCCTTGGTTTTCTGGTTGGGAAACTATCTATGATAACCTTACTATTCAACAACAAGGCTTCAACTATCCTTCCAGAATTAACCAACTTTGGTTACCCAATACTCAGACCTGGAATATCAATCTTATTGACAACATGTTCAGTAGAAATGTGGCCCAAGCTATTAAGAATACTAATGTTATTCCATCTGAAGAAGAAGACATTCTTTGTTGGAAACCAACCCCAAATGGGAAATGCAACCCCAAATCTACATACAAAACTTGCTTGTCTTGGATTTTTGATACAGGTACTCCTAGGCCAGAACAGGTTCACGACTCAACAAAGGAAATCCTGAAGGGCGTTTGGAAATGCAACAAAATGGTTCCCAGAGTGAAGACATTTGCTTGGAGATTACTGAGGGGTGCGCTCACCACTGGTGCTAGAGGCTCTCAGTTCTCTACTCATATTGAGAAGGATTGCTGCAGGTGTAATATTCCTGAAACTGAAGCTTACCTGTTCTTTCTCTATCCTTTTACAAAAGCTGCCTGGCTGCTCCCCCCTTGTTTCATAAAAAGTGAAAGCTTAACAAGCAATACTTTGGATATCTCTCAAATCATTATGAACTTGTTCAACCAGAAACACCCAACCATCAATCTAAATTATCTTTTTTACTTTCCTATGGTGCATCTGGAAGGCCAGAAACGACCAGTTGTTTGCAGGAAAAAGAACTCCCCTCAACAGGTGCCAATACATACTGCAGCCCTACTAAAGGTTTTAGAGACTGAAGATCTAATGCAATCCACTCATACTCCAAAGAGAACTTTGGGAGTATCAGTTCCTACAGATTTCAATTTTGCAGGTCCAAAGATTTACATTGATGCAGCCTGGAGGAAGCAACCTGGATCTTCAATTGCTACGGCTAGTGTTGGCATTTACTTTGCTCAAACCTTGCAGGATGAAGAAAGAACAGATGTTTTTATTATGGCATCAAAAAAAGATGTGTCAACTCCTTTGCAGGCTGAAGCTCACGCCCTGGTTCTTGCTGCAAACTTTGCGGATGCAATAAAATTAGTAAGACCAATATTCTTCACTGACAACTTAACATTGGCAAAGGCGGCGGTGGCTCAAGGGGCTTCAGATAACAATATGATTTAGGAAATCAAAAGGCAAGCAATTGAATATCAGAAGCTTGTTCACCCTCTACTGGGCTCCATCTTCCATATTTCAAGAGAAATTAATGGAGTCGCCCATAATTGTGCATAACAGGCAAGAAGATCATTAGGATCTGAGCCTATCTGTTCTTGCAGGAACTCAGCTCACAACAACCTGTCATGCCCAGTGATTGCTGGTATCGAAAAGATAAAGCAACTTGGGTTTGTAATACACGATGTACAATGTTTCTAAGCTGAAATATATTAGGGTGCGTCAGCACCGAGTCTCTGTTCAAAAAAAAAATATTGCTCTCCTCCTCGCCCTCGGCCCCTACTTGTTTGCCTTTTCTTTCCACTCTCCTTATTAAGCGGCAAAAGGCTTTCTTATGATGCAGTATTACCGTTACTCTCTTCCTGAGTTGCCTATAAGCTACTTTCTTAGTTTCACAATGATAAGCTTTTTAGCAAACTAAGTCGGGTCATAGTGCTAAATAATTTAGACATGTTACTAGTTCATGTTACTATCTTTATAGTGGGTAGTAACATGTATGTGATGTTATGTAAGGACTAACTAATTAGGTTGTAGACTCTAGGGGCGGAGCCAGGGGGGCGAGCACGGGCTAGACCCCTCCCCCTCCCCCCCCCAATCGATCGCCCCCCTCAACATTTGATAGTAGCTACTGGTACATCTATATTAGTGTATGTGCGCTAATGGCTGAAGATTAGTACATAATTAATTAGCCTATAGTTAATTGATTTAGTTGTGGACTAATGAACTAATACCCATTAGACCATCTCTCGATCATGGCATTGTTGCCTTAACAAAAATAACGATCTGCATATAATAGATAGGAATTAGATGATCGATCTATCGTGTATGTACCTTAATTGGTAGGAGTAGGAATTTGGGGTTGCTGCCACTAGGGCGTCGTCTTTTACCACTCACCGTCTACATATGACTCTATTGCCTGCCGCTTACCACCTACATATGCCTCCGACATATGAGATCAGACCAATTTATGGCCTGACCGCCTTGGTGCAAGCCGCTCTGACGCTTCGTTTAACGTCTATGTGGCTTTGTCGACCATGACCTGTATGAAATATGTGATTGCTTCCTCAACCTCAGGTGTAGTCACACATGATGCCTATATCTAAGGTATGTTGTGCATTACCATTGGTTAATCTTTTGTTAGATTAATAGAAGTTACATATTAATTTGTGTACGTTGCCATAGAGTTGGATGACAAAATCAACGCAAGACTGGTAGTGCAATAGATTTGTTTGAAGAAATAGTTGATCAAAAAATAAAGAGAAATCTACAAAAGCAATTTGTGCCAATTTCCATATTTGATATTGATGCTATTTGTTAAATATCCAAAATTGTGTTATATTATATTTAATGTTGTTCAGTTCTGTAATTTTTTTTCTATTCCATTCACTCTGAAAAAATCTTCTATGACGTTAAGTGGTCGTTGTCTTCTTCGTCCTCCTATGGTCAAATCCTGGCTTCGCTCCTGGTAGACTCATATAGTCTTGATATGTGTGATGTTATGGTAACTAACTAAGTTACTACCGCTCTTTCTTTTTTCATTAATTATTATATCATGTCACTAAATTATTTACTTGACCATGTATATACATGTTACTAATTAAGTTATTTGCACTATAACTAGCCGAAAACAACGTGCTAAAAGACTTGTATTTAAGAAACGGAGGGAGCAGTTTGAACCAGTTCATTACAGCTCCTGCCTAATCCAACGGATACCATACAAAGTAACCGATCTGCTTTCCGTGTAAAGAAGCAGGCCGAGAGCCTTTTTTTCTATGTGTACATAGCTTACTGTCCGCTAATTCACTTCTCGGCCTTGCAATGCAGGCGCCGGCGGCGCACCCCGTCGCCCTGTCCTGCTACTCCGGGCTTCGGCGTGCATGGACCGGCTCTGCACGGAGCCCGCAACGCGCGCCGCCCCCATGGCCGTCCAGCTCCGCAGTTCCGTGCTCGAGCGCCGTCCGAGCTCTGCTGCGTGTGCGCTGGATTGAGATGCAAGGACCGCGGCCACGGGACTCTTCTGTCAACACTTTCGCGATAGCTTCATCCCCGGGCAGCTCCACATGCCCTTGGGCGGCAGCGGACCTCCGCACGGCAACGAGCTCCGGCCAGCCGGCTAGCGTGACTGCTATCTTCAGGCAGCAGTCGATGTTGCGATTTGGGGAAAACGCCTCCATCTCAAACTGCACAGAAGAACCTTATCTCTTTGCAATTTCGCAATTTAGTTCTTTCACTTTATAATATTTAGTGTATATTTTAAAAGGAGGGTCGCTCGCGATGCTGGCTGACCAAAGACAAACACAAAAATCAAAGGGAGGTGCTCTTAATTCCATTATCTCCAAGCTCAAGAATACTTGCCGAATTTTTAAATTATTTGTTATATTGACAAAGACAAGTAATCTACCGGTGTAAAAATGTATGCAATTCATGTTTAGAAGTGTTGAACAAACTATAGATAGTAGAGATGGATATTACTGGGACACTTAAAACTAGACTCATATTAGTTGGCTCAAATTTATGACACTATTTATTATCCAAATTTTGACAAATATAAAAAAACTAATATGGGTTGAAGGGAGCAATATAACATAGAAAAGATTGTAGAATTATGCAGTCGGTTTGCTGATATCTTACATTATATCATACTGTCTACAAAGCTGTCACCTCATGTAAATAAAGTAAAGCAAGAAGAGGGATCCCCTCCCTCGGACTCGGAGTGCATGTCAAGGTTTCTTCTTTTCCCGGGACAAGCCAGCGGCAGCGGGGCACATATGCTCGCTGGTCGTGACAAACACAGAGAAATAGTACTATACCATATAAGAGTACTCCGCAGCTAGTTCGTGCTATACCTTGTTCAAGAATCAACAACACACATGGTCGCTCTTGCAGCCGCGTACGCCATCGAAGATGCCTCCGATAACGACGCCTGCGTAAGGTACGGCGGTGACAGCGGCCACCCGCGCGCGTACGTCAGGCAACCAAGATCCTTCACCGCGCCAGAGCCAGAGCCAGAGCCAGAGGCAGCCGTCCGTATCTTATACTACTCCGTTTTAAAATATAAGATATTTTAGATTTATGAAGAAAATAAATATAGACTTATTTAATAAGATTTATTTCAAAATTAAGTGAACCTATATATTAAAATAAGTCTAAATACATTTGCTTCATAAAGCTAAAACATCTTATATTTTGAAACAGAGGAATTACGTATCATATAATTATGATTATTTTTACCTTTTTTCTTAAATCATGAGACCATTTTTTCTGAAGCCACGAGACTATGACATCACGTTGGTGAAATATTTAAAGCATATATGTACATTTTCCTCCGTATGTTTCTTTAAACAACCGGCAGGAGCGCTCCTTATTAATCGAGAAGAGGGAGTAACATTTGCAATATTGAAGAGTGGAATATTTGCAATATTGAAGAGGGAGTAACATTCGCTCCCTATTACTCCGTTCTTGTATTATTTTGCATCTAATGCAAATATAAGGTTTTACTTTTAGGTAAATTTTGGTTCTATATTTTCATATGGCAGATGATTACACTCTGAGGATACAATATCAGGGTGGTGTGAGTAATTCATGTATTCTACTTAGCTCACTTACCCTATCCCTTAAGCCCTTGGCGTTTTCCTTACACAACACCACCCATCAATTATTTATTTGCTTCGGATTATTTAGTTTAGAGATTATTTATTGACATCAATTTGGAACAACCGCACAATTAGAAATTTATTATTTTGATCAAATATGTCGGGGGATCACCTCCGAGTAGGCTAACCGGATAAGAAACAAGGGCAATATAACTGTCGGCCGACTGATAACAGCCGGATGTAAAAACTCAAAGACACGCCAGAGAGAAGGCCAGACGCAACGTGAGCTGGCAAACCAAGCAGCCAGATGAAAAGACCTCACCAGTGCACCTATCCGACTGGATCATTCCAGCAAGACATGGCGAGCCGGCAGAGCGAAGGTACCAGGGTGACGGGTACATAGTAGCCTGCCGCCCCTGGCAGACTACAATAGGACCCGGAGGAACCAGTCGGCGGCACGGACGCCGGAGATCACGGGTCGTACCCTTGTCGGGCGGGAACAGGAGCCGCCGCCCGTGTCGGCCGGGAGGTGCGGCGCTATGCAAGACGTTAGGGAGGCGCGATACTGTACCAGAATAGTCGGCCGGTGTACCACTCCTAGTTCTCCTAATATAATTAGGGTTTTTTTGCATTCATAAGCATCATCTAATCTGCTAAAAAGAAATGCAAGAAAGATAAAATATGCAAAACCCTAATTCCCTTCCTCTTAGAAAAAACCAATTCAAATGGTTTTGAAAATATTTGAAAAACATAAAATGTATGGAGCCCAATCAGTATCAAGGGCCCTTGAGTGTTTTTGATATATTTTACAAAACCCTGGTATTTTGAAATTATTTAAAACAGAGTTGAATTTTAAATATAAATAGGAAGCTTAAAACAGAATGGAAAATCCTTTTATGTAAAAAAATAGAACCAGGCTACGCTGCCCAACTTTCTTCCATCTGTCTGCCGCTCAGCGCTCCACAGCCCACTTCAGCCCAACTCCTGGCCCACGTACCCCTTCGCCGCGTTTCCTCTTTCTTCCTCCTCGCGACAGCAAGAGAAGCAGCTCGCTGGAGATCCTACAGCCGCCCGATGATGGCCATGCCGCGATACACGCCGCCGCTCTGGAGAGGGATAAGATCCCGTTCTGGCCCTCATCCTTATCCTCCCCCACTCTCTGGCTCTCTCTTATCCCCTCCTCTGCAACCTCCTGAAACCCTATCCCCTACTGACGCCGTTCGTCCCTGCCGCTAGGAACCTCCCCGAGCCTCGTCGATGTTGCGTTGGGCTTCGTATTGCCATAATGATCATCCCTGCCAAAGGAATCGGCCGTAGATACTTCGAATCATCGGCAACGACCTCACCTTCCCGAAGTCCGACCGCACGTTCATTGCCGATTCTGGCCATTCTAGACCCTCCCTGGCCTCGACATCACCTCCATTGGCTTCCTGGTGAGCATGCGGTGCTAAAGCGCACCTTCGTCCTCTTCCTCTCGCTCTCTAGCGTCCTCCCCACGAGCATCTGCCACTGCCGCCGTGATACGTCCAAAACGTATCTACTTTACTGAACACTTTTGCTATTGTTTCTCATCTAAACTTGTGTGATTTGGATACAACTAACACGGACTGACGCTGTTTTCAGCAGAATTAACTTGGTGTCTAGTTTTTGTGCAGAAAATCAATTATCAGAAAAAATCACGGAAAATATGCCAAAAATTCTATTTCACCAGAAGACTCCCGGAGCCAGAACACGAGAAGGAGTGGAGGCCTGAGGGTCCCACACCCCCTGCCACGCGGGCCAGGCCTGGCCACACCTAGAGGGGGTGTGGCCGCCCCAGGCACCCCCTCGGCCTCCCTCTTCACATATAAGTTGCCCCTTGACCTAAAAACTCAAGAGGGTTCGACGTTGATACGTCAGAAACATATCTATAATTTTTGATGCTCCATGCTTGTTTAGTATCTACTTTGCTTTGCTTTGTCTACACTTTGAGGTGTTTTTATATCTTTTCTAGAACTAACCTATTAACAAGTTTCCACAGTGCTTGTTGCCTGTTTTCTTCTGTTTTTGGTTCCAGAAAGGCAGAAAATCAATATTCTCGGAATTGGACGGGACAAAAGCCAAAGTCAATATTTTACCGTGGGCGACACGAAGCCAGAAGACGAGACGGAGAGGCACCACATGGAGGCCAAACCCCCCTAGGTGTGGGTGGGCCCACCCCACGCCTAGGTAGGTAGTGGTCCCCCTGGTGGCCTCCCAGCCTCGCCCCTTCGTCTATAATAATCCCTCGATGCAGAAACCCTAGGCACTCGATCAAAACTCCACGAAACCTTCTGTAGCGGCCGCCACCATCGTCCCTAGATCGGGGGGATCTGAAGCTCTTCCCAGCACCCTGCCAGAGGGGAGATCATCCCGAAGGCCTTCTTCTCCGGTATGAAGCGTGATTAGTTCGACCTTGGACTATGGGTCCATGTAGTAGCTAGATGGTTGTATCTCCTCCTTGTCCTTTCATGTATAGATCTTGTGAACTCCGTTCATGACCAAGATCTAATCTATTTGTAATCATGCATGTTGTGTTTGCAGGGATCCGATGGATATTGAGATTACTATGTCATATTGATTAATGGTTTTGTCTATTTTATACTATCATGTATGTGTTGTTTGTGATCTTGCATGCTCTCCGTTGTTAGTAGCTATCTTGGCCAAGTAGTTGGTAGTGACTCGAAGAGGGGGTATTTATGCTCGATAGTGGATTCATGCCTCTAGTTTCCAAGGGAAGTGACAGAAATATCTTCGGTTGTAGATGTGTTGTTGCCACTAGGGAGAAAACAGTGGTCTCTTGTTCATGGAACAAGTGGATTGTTTACCTTACACACTTTGCTTAAAGCAGTTGTTTGTTGCTTGCAACTTAATACTAGAGGAGGTTCGGATAATAACCTGAAGGTGGACTTCTAGTCATAGATGCAGTTGGATGGCGGTCTATGTATATTGTTGTATTTCCCAATCGAATCTCATAGGATCTTTTTGTCTAGTATTGCATTGTTATGCCTTGCTTAGTTCCTGTCAATTTGCCCTGCTGTAATTTGTTTACCCTCCATACCATGTTGTTTATTAAGGAGAGCACCTCTAGTAAACTATGGACCCCGGTCCAATCTTTACCATTGATACATCCTTCACTGTCACTTGTTTACTTGTTGCAAACCATCATAACCTTCCACACCATATGTTTAATCCTTTGTTACAGCAAACCGACGAGCTTGACAATTTCACTGATTCGTTTGGGCAAAGTCTTGAGTTTGTGTTCTGCAGGTTTCCATGTTGCTTGCAACACCTGTGTGACGTTTCCTTCCTCCTACTGGTTTGATAACCTCGGTTTCTTACTGAGGGAAAACTTGCTGTTGTGCTGCATCACACCTTTCTCTTGGAGTTTCCCGACGAAGCACTGCACGTTGATGCAGTGCCATCAAACTCTTTCTGGCGCCATTGCCGGGGAGGCTAAGGACGTCTTCACAAGGGGAGTCCTCCTCAACATTTCTCTTTTATTTGTTTTTAGTTTGCTTAGTTTCCTTTGCTCAGTTTTGTTTGCCTCTTTTAATCAAAAACTCCAAAAAAAATTTAGTTTAGATTGGTTTGCTTTCTCTTATCAAAAACACAAATAAATTAGTTCCTACTCTAGTTGCCACCTTGCCCTTGCTCACCATATTGCTCCCCAAGTTCACCCTGAAGGACCTTTCTATAGGTAGTGGCTCCATAATTGGGAAAGATAATATTGAAGAATTCTTTAATGATGTTAGTAAGCATGAGCATATTGAGGATAGATCTATAGCAGAACTTGCTCCTAATTATAAAATTGTTGTAGCTTTTTTAGTTCATATGTTGGAGGATAGGTTTGTTAGCCTTAACCCCATTATACAAATTTTGTTCCTAAAACTAAAAAAAGAAAAGAATGCTGAAAAGAGAGAATTTATTCTTGAAACTTTACTAAAAGAGTTCCATGATATTGCTAAGGAAGCCAAAAAGGTCTTTGAGTGTTTCAATATCCTAGGCCTGGCCGCTCCTGGAGGGGGTGTGGCCGCCCCAGGCACCCCCTCGGCCTCCCTCTTCGCCTATAAGTTGCCTATTAACCTAAAAACTCAGGGGGTTCGATGTTTTTCCATAGAGAGTTCCGCTGCGCCGCCACCACAAGAACCGTGTTTCGGAACCAGAAACTCCATTCTGGCACCCTGCCGGGACAGGGAATTTGGAGAGGATCATCGCCATCATCATCACCAACGCCTCTCCATAAACCATCCATGTTTCCCCCATCCATGAGTGAGTAATCCCCCGCTGTAGGCTATGGGGATGGTAGGGATTGGATCCGTTCTATCATGTAATCGAATAAGATTGTTAGGGCATGGTGCTTAGTATCTCTATTAGTGCTATTTGACTTTGTTGCAACTTGTTGTGTTTAATGCTTGTCACTAGGGCCCGAGTGCGATGATCTCAAATCTGAACTTATTATTGATTCATGATGATAGTATTGTTTGTGATCTTATCTACAAGTTGTGTACACATATCATTTTTCGGATCCAAAGGCCCCGAAGTGACAGAAATTGGGACAGCCGGAGGGGATGGATGTGATGTGAGGATCACGTGTGTTCATGGAGTGTTAATGCTTTGCTCCGATGCTCTATTAAAAGGAGCACATTAATTGCCAGTAGTACCTTTGAGGCCCCGCTGCAACGGGCTGGCAGTACAAAATATGGTGTGCAAGTTCTCAATGCGAGCACGCATGACTATATATGGAGCACATGCCTATGATTGTTTAGTACTTGGATGCTTATTCTTAGTTATCTGTAAATGCCCTAGATCTTGAAGTTACATGTTTAGACTTGTCCATGGAACGCCCATCCATCCATCCCCATGCCTCCCGCACTCATATCCTACTGTTTGCTACTACTGTTACTATTGCTTTGTTTTACTGCTGTTGTTGCTTTGCTATTGCTACTACAAAACTGTTTCCACTGATAAACTACTGTGAGCAAGACTATTTCCAGGTGCAGCTGAATTGACAACCCAGTTGTTAAGGCTTGCAAGTATTCTTTGGCTCTCGTGTCGAATCAATAAATTGGGTAACACTGCCCTTGAAGACTGTTGCAATCCCCCTATACTTGTGGGTCATCACGCCGCTCGCTGTCGTCGTGCCGCCGTATCCAGTGACCTCCCGCTAGCGATGTCGCCAGATTCTGGTCGCCCGCTTCTCCCTCTGTCGGACGCCCTATCGGCGCAAGCCCGCGCCGCCCCTAGCGCCGGGTTCTATCATCACCTGAGGGCATTTCCATTGCTGACGTCAACATGACGTCAACACGGTAAAATATTCCCTTTCCTTTTTATTTTAAATGTTTTAGTAAATAATTTATGTAATTATTTTGTAATAGATAATTATATGACATGTGGGCCCCCTTTGTAATTCAATTTAACATTTCCATAAATGTTTCTAAATTATAAAATTGTTACAATAATTCCAAAATGTAATTATTTTATAATATTCCAAAAAATGATTTAAAATGAATTAAAAATGGAGAAATTCATAACTAATTCATTTTAAATCAGAAAAATACAAATAATATATAAATTTTTTTAGAAAAATAAGATCTACACAATAGAGCTATAATCATGCATTGCTAATCAACTTTCATGGCAAGTATAATTAGGAGAACAAAATGAACCCCATAGGTGATTCCGAGGATCCCCTGTTCTAGGGTTTGCACCTCTCGGACCCTGTTTAAAATGGTCGAACATATTTAGGGTTTCAATTTCAAGACAAATTAACTTGTCATGTCATCATCCTTGCTTGAGCATTGCATCGATACCATGTGTTGATTGTTTCCCTCTCTTTATGGTGTTTTTGCTTCTTCTCGGTTATCCTCAGAGATGAATGCGAGAAACGAGATCGAGTCCAAGATTTATGATCGAGGTCAACACTATCGAAGCTCGAGGACCAATACTTGATCAACTATAATCAAGTCAAGTACCAGGTGTCCGAAGCTCTGCTTTCTGGATATCAACATGCAAAGGCAAGCGAAACCCCACACATACATATGAATCCTATGTTTTTACAGTATTTCAATTCTTGCCATGTGCATATGATTCTAAAGTCCTTTATCGATAGATAGAGTAATCCTATCTGATGCATGTTACCTTTGAAGCCTATATTCCCTAATCCACAACTCCTAGCATAACTAGGGTTTGACTTGTGAAGCGTTGGTAGAGCTGTTACATATGTTGTGCTTAGCCATGCTTAGATGTTACCACTGGTCCATCCGGTTGATGAATCAGAGCTACGAATGAACCTAGTACGACAGGATGACATGATAAGATCAAAGATGAGAGATAAACATGCTAAGGCTTGTATGGGAGGCCACGGTGGGTTGTGGTTTTCATAGTCCCATACTTGCCACTACTAGGATCTGAGTTCTTGCCTCTTGAACCAAGACGAGCGTACAACCACATGGCGGCCTGGAAACCCCCTCGACCAACTAACTTGCCTAGTATATTCCATGAGTTACAAAGTTTGGGCGTTCCATTCGACATACGCATACTGGTTCTTCTCGAAGGGGGTGAAGGAGGTGCATTCATAAAGGTAGGTAAGCGTGGCAGGGAATGGGAGAGGCCTGGCCTCCGTAATCTCAAACCCTGTTCACATTGTTAGGGACCGGCTTTGGGACTCGACCTGTTATAGCGGCATCTCCTTAGTGTGTGACTCATGGTCTCGGCGAAAGGAAGGTAAAGGTCGTGGTCAACCACTCTCTGCCGGCCTTCCAAGGAAGAGGGCTAATAACGTTTGGAATTAATGATCTGTTGGTACGTGTGGGCAAAGTTGTACATCCCTGCAGGGTATTAATCTTTTCGAAAATCCATGTACACGGTTATGGATGTGACACCCCTGGGATTAAGGATAGACAGATTCCAGACCATCATCTGAACATAAGCCTAACCTAATCTCGAAAGCATACAGAGAGAAAATCGGTAACACAACAGTGAACCTAAGACACAAAAATTATTACTGCAAACTCATAACTGAGCAAAGAACCAAAATATTACAAGCAGAGGTCACTGACCACAAACATCAAACAACGGAAGGCAAATTATGCTATTAAGTATATCAAACTTAACAAATGGCCTAAGACGCCTGAAGCATAACAATGACGTCCAATCCATAGATCCCAGACTGCCGACTAGGAACCCCAAGCTACTCGTCCCTGGTAAATGTTTACATTCATGCTATAATAGTATTAACCGGAAACATGAATACTTGTGTGATTTGTAAACTAAATTAGAGTCCCTGATAAAGCCTCTTTGTAATACTAGCTTGTTGGTTAATAAGATGATCATGGTTTCCCGATCATGAATATTGAGATGTTATTAACAACAATATCATATCATTAGGAGAATGGTATGATGGACATACTCCTATAGATAAGTGTAGCATAAAGATCAAGTCATTTTAATAGTTCATTTGCTATAAGATTTCTAATACATAGTAACCTAATTCCTTCAACCATGAGATCATGCTAATCACCATCACCGGAAGGATGCTTTGATGACATCAAACACCACACCATAACTGGGTGGCTATAAAGGTGACATTGAGTGTTCGGAAAGTATATGTTGAGGCACATGGATCAAGAGTGGGATTTGTCCATCCATATGACGGATAGATATACTCTGGGCCCTCTCGGTGGAATGTCATCCAATTAGCTTGCAAGCATGTGGTAGCTCTGAGGATCACATATCACGGGAACAAGAAAAGAGTACTTATTGGTAACGAGGTTGAACTAGGTATGCAGAGATACCGACGATCAAACCTCGGATAAGTAAACTATCGCGAGACAAAGGGAAATTGATATCATATGTAAATGGTTCATTCGATCACAAAGTAATCGTAGAAATATGTGGGAGCCATATGAATTTCCAGATTCCTCTATTGGTTATTGATCGGATAAGTGTCTCGGTCATGTCCGCATAATTCATGAACCGTAGGGAGACACACTTAAGGATTCGATGTTGTTTAGTAGATATGGAATGTAAGTAGGGAGACCGAATGTTGTTCGGAGTCTCGGATGGGATCCGGGATATCACGAGGAGATCCGTAATGGTCCGGAGAATAAGATTCATATAAGGAAAGTCCGATTTCGGAGTTTGGAAATGATTCCGATGTTTTCATCGGAGAGGTTCTAGAAGGGTCTAGAAGGTTCACGAATGTGTCATGAATGGTTCATGAATGTGTCATGGTTAAGTGGAATGATTAGATCATGTCCTAGGTAACTTGGTTGGGCATTTGCAAGAGAGAAATAAAGCTCTAAATTGGAAGTCAAAAGGGAGGTTTGAATAGTCAAACTGGAACAATTGTTTCCTAGTGGAAGAAGGAAAGAGTCCTTCCTTCTCTCCAACTTGGGTTTGGGGAAGGATTCAAACTCCCCTCTCCCAAGCTGCCCTCCCTCTCATAAATAGAGGGGAGGGTCTGCCCCAAAGCACCACAACTAGCCATCCCCACGTTACGCAGCCGCACGCCGCTGCCGCCGCCAGCCGCCGCCGCGCCGCCACGGGCCCATCGCCATCGCCCTAGACGCTACCGACTCCACCTCCTCCTCTCCATACTTCTAAACCTAGATCGCTGGAAACCCTAGATCCACCATAACCCGCACCGGCTTAGGAAAAGCCCTGTGGGATCTTCCTTCTAATTCCGACACCACGCCGTCGTGCTGCCGGAATCACGAGGGGAGAACTACAACCTCCACTGCCTACTGGAACAAGGGAGAGGAAGGTCTTTATCGAGTACCGAACGTCTGACTGACTGCGGAAGCGCTGCTGGAACGCAGTGCCGGAAGGATCGTCTACGCGATCTTGAGATCGATAAGTGTAGGACTACATCACCCACGAGAATCTGCTCTCGTTAACCGCTTTGGAATCTTCGAGGGTGAGTACTCTAATCGACTCGTTGCTACAATCTAGTAGATAGATCTTGGCTTGTTTGTGTGCATGCGGTAGAATTTTTTTGTTTTCCATGCTACGAACCCCTACGGTGGTACCAGAGCCGTGTCTATATGTAGATCTATTGCACGAGTAGAACACAATGGTCATTGTGGGCGTTGATGCTTTTGTTGTCGATTGCTTGTTGTGTACTTTGCATCTTGCGGGATGGTTGGATGAAGCGGCCTGGGCTAACCTTACATGACATCATTCATGAGACTTGCTCCATGCTTGACATGCAACTTGTATTGCATAAGTGGCTTTGCGGGTGCCTGTTTCTCCCAACATAGTGAAGATTCAATTTACAATGGGTAATTGACAATACTAGTATGAACATTGTGGTTATTGTTTGTAAGTTAAAACTACACTTATAGAAAGCCCCAAACCACGTAAAACATGCAAAAAAATAGAGGCGTCTAACTTTGTTTTGCAGGGGTGTGCTGTGATGTGATATGACCATGATTGTGATTATATATGATGTATGCAATGTTCCTTATTGTAAGTCGGCAACCGGCAGGAGCCATATGGTTATATTTTAATTTCATTAAGACCTGCGTGTCTATTATTCAAAGTATTTGTAATAGTTGATGCTGGTGGACGACAACCATGAAGGGGCGCCATTGACCTTGACGCCATGATGGTGATGATGGAGATCATGTTCGTGCTTGAAGATGGAGATCGAAAGCACAAGAAGAAAGTCCATATCATATCACATATTATGAATTGCATGTGATGTTAATCCTTTTATGCATCTTGTATTGCTTAGTTCGCAACGGTAGCATTATAAGATGACCCCTCTCACAAAAAAAATTCAATTTATAAAGTGTTCATCATTAGTAGGCACCGTTGCTAAAGCTCATTGTTTCGAAGCACCACGTGATGATCGGGTGTGTTAGATTCTGTGAGTGTATACAATAGGAGCAAGCCAGATTTGCTTGTGCGGAAGCTAAGGTTTGATCTTGACGAGCCTAGCATGTACAGACATGGTCTCGGAACACGGATCACCAAAAGGTAAAGCATGAGTCATATAGTAGATATGATGAACATGTTGATTGTTCGCCATTGAAGCTACATCATCTCTCGTGATGATAGGTTTTGATGTGGTGTATTTGGTTCATGTGATCACTAAAAAAATGTGAGGGATATTTTTTTGAGTGGGAGTCCACCTAGATTAATTTAACTATTAATTAGAACTCAATTTGTCATAAAATTAGTCTAAACTATTGAAAATATGTTGTAGATCAATGGCGGCCCCCTAATTTTAATGCGTTCCTAGAGAAAGAAAAGTTGAAAAACAATGGAAGCAACTTCGCGGATTGGCTCTGCAACTTGAGGATTGTCCTCAATGCTGGTAATTTGACCTATGTGCTGGATGCACCGCTGGGTGACCCACTTGCAGCTGATGCTACCGATGAGGTGAAGAATGTTTTCCTCACTCGGAAGAATCAGTACTCCACTGTTCAGTGTGCTATCTTTTATGGTTTGGAATTGGAGCTTCAGAAAAGGTTTGAGAACCATGAACCACATGATATTGTCCGTGAACTTAAAATGATATTTGAGGCTCACGCGGCAGTTGAGAGTTATGAGGCTTCTGCAAAGTTCTTTAACTGCAAGATGGAAGAGGGCAGCTTCGTCAGTGAGCATGTGCTGAAGATGTCTAGGCATGCAAGCAAGCTTCAAAGCTTGGGTATAGTGATTCCTAACGCTTTGGGGATTCACCATGTCCTCCAATAACTACCACCAAGTTACAAGAACTTTGTGATGAACTACAATATGCAAAACATGGACAAGTCATTGCCTGAACTCTTCTCCATGTTAAAGTCTGCGGAAGTGGAGATCAAGAAAGAGCACCAAGTGTTTATGGTCAATAAGACCACCAAATTCAAGAAGCAAGGCAAGTCTAAGAAAAGGGAAACTTCAAGAAGAGCTGTAAGAAAGTTACCGCGCCGGCGAAGAAAACCAAGGCCGGGCCTAAGCCTGATACTGAGTGCTTCTATTGCAAGGGAGAAGGTCACTGGAAGCAGAATTGCCCTAAGTACTTGGAGGATTTGAAGAACGACAACATCAAGAAGAAAGGTATGTCTGATATACATGTTATTGATGTGTATCTCACTAGTACTCGTAATATTACCTGGGTATTTGATACTGGTTCGGTTGCTCATATTTGTAACTCGAAACAGGTGATGCAGAATAGACGGAAACTAGCAAAGAACAAGGTGACGATACGCGTTGGAAATGGATCAAATGTTGATGTGATCGCGGTCGACACGCTACCTCTTCATCAACCATCGGGATTAGTTTTATACTTAAATAATTGTTATTTGGTGCCTGAGTTGAGAATGAACATTATATCCGGATCATGTTTATTGTGAGACGGTTACTTGTTTAAGTCCGATAATAATGGTTGTTCAATTTATATGAGTAATATGTTTTATGCGCATGCACCTTTGATAGATGGTCTATTCTTGTTGAATCTCGATTGTAGTAATACACATATTAATAACATTGAAGCTAAATGTTTGAATTGAGCGATAACTCGACCTATATGTGGCACTGTCATCTTGGTCACATTGGAGTGAAGCGTATGAAGAAACTCCATTCCGATGGACTTCTTGAATCACTTGATTTTGAATCACTTGAAAGATGCGAAGCATGTCTGATGGGTAAAATGACTAAGACACCATTTTTTGGTATGATGGAGCGAGCTAAGGACTTATTGGAAATCATACATACCGATGTTTGTGGTTCAATGAGTGTAGCATCGCGCGGTGGTTATCGTTATGTCCTTACCTTCACGGATGACTTGAGTAGATATGGGTATATCTATTTCATGAAACATAAGTCCGAAACTTTCGAGAAGTTTAAGGAATTTCAAAGTGAAGTAGAGAATCAACGTAACAAGAATATTAAGTTTCTACGATCTGATCATGGAGGTGAATTTCTATGTTACGAGTTTGGAGAGCATTTGAATAAATGCGGAATACTTTCACAATTGACACCGCCGGAAACATCACAACGTAATGGTGTGTCCGAATGTCATAATAGAACTCTCTTAGATATGGTTTGTTCTATGATGTCACTTACATATTTAGCTCTATCATTTAGGGGTTATGCATTAGAAACAGCTGTATTCAGTTATATAGGGCACCATCTAAATCCGTTGAAACGACACCGTATGAATTATGGTTTGGGAAGAAACCTAAATTGTCGTTCCTTAAAGTTTGGGGATGTGAAGCTTATGTAAAGAAGTTACAGCCTGACAAGCTTGAACCCAAAGCGGAAAAATGTGTCTTCATAGGATACCCGAAGGAAACTATTGGGTATACCTTCTAACATAGATCCGAGGGAAAAATCTTCGTTTCCAAGAATGGATCCTTTCTAGAGAAGGAGTTTCTCTCGAAAGAAGTGACTGGAAGGAAAGTAGAACTCGACGAGGTTGTTGAACCTTCTCTCAGACTTGAGAGTAGCGCAACACCGGAAGTAGTTCCTGTGGCGCCTACACTAATAAGAGAGGAAGCTAATGATGTTGATCATGAAACTTCGGTTGAAGTCACTGCGGAACCTCGTAGGTCAACGAGAACTCATACGACTCCAGATTGGTATGCTCCCATTATGAGTGTCTTGTTGGTGGACAACACCGATGACCCTGCGACATATGAGGAAGCGATGATGAGCCCAAATTCCAATAAATGGAAATATGCCATGAAATCCGAGATTGGATCCATGTATGAAAACCAAGTATGGAATTTGGTGGACTTACCTTATGGCCGGAAGGCTGTCGAGAACAAATGGATTTTCAAGAAGAAAACATATGCTGATGGTAATGTTACTGTCTATAAAGCTCGACTTGTCGCAAAAGGGTTTCGACAAATTCAAGGAGTGAACTATGATGAGACTTTCTCACCGGTAGCGAAGCTAAAGTCTGTGAGGATTTTATTAGCAATCGCTGCATATTATGATTATGAGATATGGCAGATGGATGTCAAAACGACGTTCCTCAATGGAGACATTGATGAAGATTTGTATATGGTACAACCCAAAGGTTTTGTCAATCCTAAAGAGGCTAACAAGGTATGCAAACTTTAACAGTCCATTTGTGGATTGAAGCAAGCATTCCGGAGTTGGAATCAACGTTTTGATAAGGTAATCAAAAGCTTTGGTTTTATACAAACTTATGGAGAAGCTTGTATTTACAAGAAAGTGAGTGGGAGCTCTGTAGAATTCCTAATACTATGTTTAGATGACATATTTTTGATTGGGAATGATGTAGACCTTCTTACTAGTGTCAAGGATTATTTGAATAATAGTTTTTCAATGAAAGATCTTGGCGAAGCATCTTACATATTAGGAATAAAGATTTATATAGATAGATCAAGACGCCTAATATCATTGTCATAGAGTACATATTTGGACAAAGTTCTAAAGAGGTTTGGAATGGAAGAAAGCAAGAAAGGGTTCTTGCCCATGTTGCCCAATACAACCTTGAGTAAAACTCAAAGTCCTGCAATGGCAGAAGATAGAGAAAGGATGAGTAATACTCCCTATGCCTCAGCCATAGGATCTCTTATGTATGCCATGCAATGTACTAGACCCGACATTGCATATGATGTTAGTTTGACTAGCAGATATCAAAGTGATCCAGGAGTGTATCATTGGACAGCGGTCAAAAACATCCTTAAGTACTTGAGAAGGACTAAGGATATGGTTCTTACTTATGGAGGTGATGAACAGCTCGTTGTTAATGGTTACACCAATGCTAGTTGGAACACTGATCCGGCTGATTCTAAGTCTCAATCTGGATACGTATTTACTTTGAATGGTGCAACAGTTAGATGGAGGAGTGCAAAGCAAAGCATTGTGGCAAGATCTTCAAATGAATTGGAATACATAGCTGCTTCAAAGGCTTCACAAGAGGCGATATGGATGAAGCAGTTCATTACAAAGCTCGGTCTGGTTCCAAGTGCACTGGACCCAATGTCTATCTATTATGATAACATGGGCGCCATAGCCAATGCGCAAGAACCAAGGTAACAGAAGAATCTGTAGCATATCAAGCTACATTTTCTTGCAAGTATAAGTCCTACAGGTTCTACTCATTTACTAGGTTTCCAACCTAAGGTCAAACATATGCTCTGATACCAACTATGGTGACCCAGCATACCACTGCATGATGTAGTATACTATAGTAATTTATATAACACCAATCAAACACCATTCACTATTATTACATCCCTCAGAGTGGTACAACAGAAACACAGCAGGTCCAATACATGGATAAAGGTTACAACTCACTCTATACACAAGATCTAGAGAACACTCTAGGTTAAAGAGAGAGAAAGAATCTTCTTACAAAGAAGAATTAGAAATAAACAACTCAAATACTATCATACTATTTAGACTAGTATGCTAACTAATGGTCTGGCATTGCTTCTATTGCAATTTGCTATATAGATAGGTTCTATGGTTAGAGATTATTTTCCTATCTAATCAGTAACTCCGTCTTCGCTTGAGTTGATGTATATGTTGACTTTCTTGACTTCATTGAAGAGCTTTAGCCTTTGATGATGATTCCTGGAGCATAACTTGATGTAGATGTCATCTTAATGGCTTCAGAATCTTGCAAGGGTTAAGAAGATACTTTGAGTATGAGCGTACTCAGCAAGTTCACTAGAAAAGGAGTGTTTGATGCACTATAACTACAGCCACGGCCAGTAGGTCGTAGGCAATGCAAGTTTTCGTAAACATTTCTTTAAAGGTTGCCTTTATTCTGAAAAGCTATGTCCGTCAGCCTTCACGGGTTTACCAGAACTTTCATGGAGTTCTTTTCCCGCCGCGTTCGCAGCTCCTTCCTGGAACAGGGAGTAACAAGTTACAGTTTTTACACTCTCCAGAGGTGCGTTACTTTACCCATGAGAGATCAAATCCTTGTTGCACAACCGGGCGATCTTTCCCGTCCACACTTCGTATGGTGTGGGGCCCAGTAGATGATCCAAGCCAATCACTGCCCCCTTCGTGACCTCGCATGCCTCCTTGGTGTACACCATGCCCACATATTGAATTACGAAAATGGTTTGTACAGACCGTTAGATGCCAGAACTATCATGGGATGTTGAGGGCTCCCACCCATATGCTGCATATCCTCTACAAATTACCAATTAATATGCATGCTACGAGGATAACAACCACGACCTACACATCCGGCAACAAGCGAGAGGAAGAAGATACAACTGACTTCTCCGTCCCATTCCAAATCTCATGGTTAGCGCGTGATATACGGCGCAAGAATAACTGGCGACATTGGTTGTTAAGTCCTAGATAATATGTTCCTTTACCACCGAAACTTTCATAGTAGGTTATTACCTCATGGTAAATAACCTATAATCATATTATTATGAAAATAGTGTTTTCTGACCTTTTTCAAATGCAGGTGATGACAACACTGGATTTGCAAAATACTTTACAGAAAATAATAAAAGGACATGAGAAAATGTGAACTTCCCTTTTGTGATAGCAAGATTATGCACTCACGATCTTCGAGACAATATAAAAGATCCAATATCTGAAATCAGCATCATTGGTCCGGTAAGGACTAATGTTTAAAGAAGCAAGATGCTATTATGCATAAGTAATGTAAGGCACTTTCGTAAACTCGAATCCCGGGGATAACGTTGATCTAGCGTTTGGATACTAGAAATGGTTACTTTAGAAGGTGTTGTCCTTTTAGATAAGTTTCACACTTGTGCTTCTTATTAGGCTTGTGAGTGTGTGTAAACGACACATATCTATACAACAATAATATACACACATATGGAATGCTTCTCAGGATTGCTTATATAAGAGTTGTTGTTTGAAGTGGCAAAAAGAATAACATTTGAAGAAAAGAATCCTTTTCTAAGGTCTAAACAATCTTTATTGTTAATAGGATGTGTTCAATGTCTTTTTGTGTGTGATTGATTAGTTTGGACTTGAGATGCTTTATGTCTTAATTGGAATAGACCAAAGTTAACTATAAAAACATATGTAGTTTATTAGACATAATGTTTATAAGCCTTGAGACTAAAGTTAACTTTAAAAACATGATGGTTTGGAAGTGTAATGCTTATGATATTTGTACCTTATGTACCTGGTAATGTTTCCTTAAGGTTACTTAAGAATGGTTATCCTTTTACTTGGTGTAGTGGTTTCTTGATTTTATAAGGGAATAGTATCATTTACCTTTTTATAGAAGTTTATAAATTAAGAAATAATATTACTTAACTCCTTATGGACCTACTATAGTGTTGTGATAGTTTTGTAAACTGGTGGTTGAAGTATATGGAAAAGATTGGATTTAGTTACAATTATTCTTGGGGATTTTATATTGGATAAGGATCCTTTTGGAAAATAATCTACACGAAGGATAATTCAATAAAATGGTATTTATAATGTTTTGAACCATTATGACCTCCTATTATTAATATTGAAGACTAATACTATTTATTAGACTTAATTGACTAATTGTAGAAATATTAACAAATTTTAATTACCCTTGTATGAATTAACAACTCAGGAAATAGGTTTAAATTCAAACTACTAGAGTATTAAATTTTTATTTACTTTAAAAGTGGAATATTAGATTTTTAACAAGTAGACATTATTTTTGTGATCATTTTTATATATTAAATTTATTTTTGTGATTTATAAATAATAAGATATGATTTTTATAAGAATATTACTTTATAAATACTTAATAAATAATAAATACTTATTTAATTGAAATAATAATGCATGATTATAGTTTTAAAGTATTTTTTTATTTTTCCAAGATTTTTGGTATTTTATTTATATTTTTAACATTTACTATTATTAAAATAGGAATTATCAAAGTTTTATTACTTTTAAAATCTTTATTAAATAATAATTATTTACATTGTTAACTTAATAATGTTTGATAATGGTTTTAAGTTACAAATTTATTTTCCTAAATTTTTTCATATATTACATGTATTTTTCTGAATTACAGAACTAAAGATATTAATTTTTCAAGATTTAATTACTTTATTTAAATTTCTGAAATGTTTATATTTGAATTAATATTGTTTTATCAATTTACTAAACATACACATAATTTTTTACACCTAATCTAAACCTACCCAAGGTCACTGACCAGTGGGCATATGGCCACATCATCAGCCACGCAAGCAAAGACTAGGTCAAACGGTGGACTGGGTCAAGGGTGGCGTGAGCATGACGTTGCTACGACATCAGCACAACCACCGCCATCAGTGGGTGCTCGCCGGCGATGATCTATGGCGCCCTAGCAAACAAAACTAGTCTAGTTCGATACAGCGCAACATACTGGACCCTAAAGTGGCGGCGCCGCTCGGAAATGGTTATCGGAGCCTGGGCTCCGACGATGGCCGACGGTGGCATAAGGTGTGACGGCGATTTACATCGAGATAAGGCGATTTAGGTATACTGGAAGGTTCAGGAACTCACCATGATGACAATAGAGAGGTCGACAAGGACAGGCGTGGTCGGAAACAAGCTCTCCGACAAGATTTCCGACGAACACCGACGGCACGAGATGATGAAATTCGCCCCAACTCGTACTTTCCCAGCCCCCGCGTCCTTCTCAGATGGTCTACAAGCGATGGCGCTTCTCCTCGTCCACTTCACAGCCTCTAGGACAAACTCTACCGACGGCGAGGCATGGTTCCGGTGAGCTAGGGTTTCGGCCCCATTCGAAACAGAGAGGATAAGGAGGGAATGTGGATAGGGATGAGGCAGGGTGTCGTGGTGGCCTTCTTATCCCCCTATAACGATGGCGGACGCACGGCTGACGACGACGGCATCAGGCGGCGGCAGACTCCTCCAGCGAGCTGCCTGTGTGCGTGAGGATGACGATGATGTTCATTTTACAGAAAACCCCCTGGCGATTCTTTCAGCTCAACCCACAGTCCCTCTTCGGTCCCACCCATCAGCCAAAGGAAAGAATGAACTGGGCTAGCTGCTGGGCTTCTGTGGGCTGCATGTGGGCGACAGGTAAGAAGAAGGGAAGTTGGGCCATGGCCAGGAAATGTTTTTTATGTGTTTTCCTTTGTCTATTTTTTGTTTCACTTTTCAGATTTGTATTTTATCTATAATTTGAACTTTTCTAACAAAGTTTATTTGCTGAACATTTGCAGCAACAATTAGTACTGATTGAGATTTATTTTGTAAATCTTAATGATAAATATTTTCTTTTTATATATTTCTTTATTTTATTTATATAAATACCCTTTTAATATCTTATAGAAGACTTTTTTACTAATCATTCTTCTAATAATAAACCATGTTTCATGATATTTCATTATTTGTTTATAAAATTTACTTCTTGTTAGCTATTGGTTTGGAGGAAAATTCTTATATTATGGTCCTATATACTTATTTATTGTATAAGATACAAAAGAATTAATATGGTTAATATTACTCTTCATAAATTTAGGAAATAGCGATGTGTATTTTCTATTATAATTAACATAGAAGTTAAGGTTGAATTGTAAGTGCTTACCCTAGAGTTTAGGGTTCTTAATAAACTTAAACTTATGTTCTTTTGTTGATAAAAGTTTATGACTAAGCATATTGTGTTTTTGTTTGTGATTCTTAATGCTATCACCTTTTAAAATAGGAATTTATTATCTAAAATGTTTTATGGAAAAGAATTGATAAAAATATCTCCTAAACACATATGGTTAAGACAATTGGAAATGATAAAGATGTGCTTATGTGATTTACTATAGGAAAATGTTCCTATAAAGTGATATGGAGACAAGATGAGGGATCAAATAACATGAAATGGATATTATGTTTGGTTTGGAATTTAAAGTTGGGTGTTTACCAAGAATTCCTATCTTCCATAATTCACAATCCTGGACTTCTAATTAAGGAATTTCTTTCCTAGATATTCTATCCCTTCATATTCATCATCATGTGCTAATAGGATGAGCTTTGCTTCACAAGAATATTCTTATCTACCTTTTATTCTTCTAAACTTATTGATAAATCCAATGAGCTTGACACTAAAGCTTTTATAGTTTTCTCATATCCATACTTGGTTATTTCCACTACTCTTCTGTTGATAACCTCCAATCCAACAAGTAGTTCCTTCAAACTACTCATTCTCTTCCTTAATCTTCCATCACTAATAATTCTCCAGTAGATGTATACATAAAACTACCTTTTTTTGTAAAGCTTACTATCCTTTAAGAGGAATAACACTACTTCCATAACTCCATGCTATACTAACTTTAATTTAATCATACTATCGTACATTTACTTTACTCTAATAACTCATACTCCAACCTCACATTATATTAATGTGGCTTGTAATGATTACTCTAGGATAACTTATCTATAATAGGGTTCAATCATTTTCTACCCACCAATGTCACTTATACTTGATATAAGTATTCAATCTTGGTGAGTAAGGCATGATTATTATAATCCTTAATCATTTATAGCTTAGGTTTCTAGTTGGCTAATCAAGGCTTCATCAATACAACTTTTCAATTGTATTGAAATTATCTTCTTAGTAACTCTAATTGGATTAAGGTTTGTTATTCAAGGACTATGCCTACTTGATCCAATAGAATTACTACTGGTAACTATCTTCATGATTCATCCTTGTAATCTTCTTTACTACCATATAATTATATAATATAAATAACTCTTCTATTCATTCAAGAGTGATTTAACTTCACCAATAATCCTGTTGATCTAATTTACTTCCAACACTCCCATCCTATAGATGATATTTGAACCTATCATTACCATATACCTTTCCTTACCTCCCTGTTTAAAGGATTTAAGTGAATGCTATGATAAGATCAAAAGGTAATAGATCAAGTATTGTTTGTTGAAGAATTGGTGAATCAATAGTTGATTACTCAACATTGATAAACAATAGATATTAGAATAAGGTTCCAAATAGATGACAAAGATTGATATGGAAGGACATATATGTGATGAATGATCTTGGCTTAGTTTCCTTCCTAATTAAAGAGTTCGGGTGAAGTGTTACCATGTTCCTTATGGTAGAAACAGAATAGGGATTAAATAGGTCAGTATTAATCATTACATACTTATTACTTAAGTTGTTATCTTAACTTGGCATTCATGAGTTGTTGTGATGAAGATTATGATATGATTCCTTAAGGATCAGATATCAGTCATTAAGCAATGCATTATGAGTGACAGTTTATTATATTTGATCTACCCTTAGATAAAATCATGTTTACCCAAATAATGTTTTAGCAAAGGTCATATTGAAACTTATCGCAGTCAACTTGATGATCTACTTCAATCCCATCAAGTTGAGAGAAGCTTTAATCACTTTGACAAGTTTTTATTTAAAAGCGCGAAAATTATTCAGATTTTCTATGCATGAATGCAATGCACACATCTGGGTTCAACTTATTTCTAAGCTCTAATGTTGGGATGTTACAGAATCTCCGCCTTAAAATAAACTTCATCCTCGAAGTTCGCAAACTCTCACGTTTCGGAGTAAGGAATTGACTTGTAGTGGTTGCTACATTTCTCCACTCCATGGTGACCTTAAATGGAAATACTTGTAGTATTCTATATCCAGATTAGGTATCCTAATCCAACTCTTTCACTTAATCATGAACTTTCTTACTATGCTATATAAAGTCTAGGAAGTCTCCCTAAAACAAGCTTTAAGTTTCTATATGCCAGTAGTTATGGTCAAAAGACTATTTTTTCTTGTCATAGTATAGTTGATACTGCTATTCCTTCCAAAGATTGGATTTGAATCCATTAGTTCATACCTATAGGAATTTCTTGTTCCTCTACATCTGTACAATTGGATGTGCTTTATTCTCTCTTATGAATCTCTTCAGAGTTGTTTCCTCTAGAATTAACCCATTAAAATTAATCTATTTTTCTCTAGGATTCAGATAACAGTACTGCTGTTTACTGTTCTACTCTCCCCCTTAGGGTTTACTAATAGCCTCTAAACTACATATATAGTAACCATTGGCTTTATAGTTAGAATGTTGGTATTTACTCAGCTTATATTCTACCTAGTTAAGGTCTTATGAAAAATTATACGGTGTATCAGCACAATTGTGGATCTCCGAGATGAATCTTTCAGCATTAATTGTCTTACTTACTATTGGACATTTTCGCTTGGATAAGTCTGACTTTGCGAAGCATCTCGAAAGACGATCACTTTAAATTTTATACTCCTTTGGGTCTTACTTAGATTAGGCCAAATTTTATGCTCTTTATGCAACCCTTAAGATGATCTGGTTAACTATGTCAACCAACACTGGCTGCGAACAAGATACCAACTATGGATCGGAATGTCGACTCTGGATTAAATACCAGCTGCGGATCCTCCTAGGTTGTAGGTACTACCCTATGGTTTCCGACATACTACTGGCATTCTCTCTGAATTGTCAGAGCTTGAATACCATTTTAGTTCCAAAACTTCTGCTTTGCACTTATTCATGCTACTTCCATGAACTTGGTACAACTACTTTATTAACTTCTTAGCCACGTTACCTACTTTAAATGAGTTTTAAGTTCATTACTTCTTGTTTCTCCTTATACTTACGACATTAATCTTCCTTCTCATAGCTAGCTAAGAATGATCTATGCTTGATCTATCCTCCAAATTATGTTAATACTCCTTATATTTTGCTTCATCCTTTATGTAAGTCTTCATCTTGATCTTTGGAACTCGTCACTCCCTTACACGAATTCCTATTTCTATCTAGGTCTATAACATCAAGTAATAACTAGGTGTTACATCATGCATCTGCACACCTAATTAAACTTCATGTACAGATCTAGTCAATCAAGAAGATTCAAGAAAATCCAAAAGTTGATTAACCACAAAACATATACCATGTATTATACATAGGTTTTAAATAATTTAAAAATGTACTAGATGTTCCAACAGTTTGCTCCAGTCATATATTAAACAACTATCTTACAAGAACTTCCTGTTCTTGTGAGTATATCCTCACTTATTTCGGCAAACCCTTCAAACTACAATACGCATTACCCTCTATGTACATTATTCAAGCACTCATCCCTTGGGATGTTGTTCCTTTCTTACTTTCATCTTCCTCTAGTGCTTCCTAGAGTTTCGTCCATGATGATGTGAAGTCCTACGACTGCCTTCTGGAGCGTAGGAGCATCCAGGAGGTGCGTATTCTTGATTAGAAGTACCGAGACTGAGATTAGTCATTGAAAAATGACTAGAGTTGGCGTAATCTTCTACAGGATATTCCTGGTTTTCCGACAACGCTTCCTCAAAGTAAGTTGGATCCTTTGCCTTTTCTTGGTTCCATTCGTACATATTGGTATAGTAGCTATCGGAATACTCTTCTATGTCGATTGGATTGGTATCACCCCATATGGTCCATAAATCTCTCTATGGTTATAGTTGGTCTCTTCTCCGATACCTGTATCACAAGGTATAGGATTTCCTATGTTCCACCTTGAGATTCTACTCCCCATCCATACTTGTTTTGTTCAGGGTTATTTGGAATAACTCCAGCCCATTCCTGTTGTTCAGAGTTGTACTTGGTCCATAGATCTTCAGGTGGCTTGAATTCATTTTGGTAGTAGACATATTTTTCTGAGTGTGGATCATCAAACTCAGTTTCCTCATACACTTCTCCTGAAGGTATGTATTTGGGATGCCTAGCTTCTTTATCTAGCTTCTTTCTACGATCCATTACTTTATCAGGATCAGTAAAATCCTCAATGACCGTATCCAATTCTTGAAATAAGACTTGGTGAGTGTTATGATAAGTGTTTAACAAAGACCGATAACGATCCATATACTCTACATCTAGAGTGGGTTCAGTTTGGACTAAAGTAGAGTGATCTAACTCATGCTCTAGGTTTGAGGTTTCATGGGGTATAATGGTGTGAGTACTACCTTCTAGAGCTTGGGATTTCTGTTCTCGGATCATGGTTATGGCTGCTGCTATGGCAATCTGATATGCAGATGCCATGCACCTTGCCTCTCCTGATGGCATTTCTCCCTTAAGTCCTAACTTCTTGGGTAACATGATCATGACACGGTATTTAGCTAATACCTGCCCATCATAGTAACTGTAAATCTTGACCAAAAGTCTTGATTCACAATCAAAACACTATAGAAGTTGTTGGAGATTATCTGTCCAATCCCCTCCATAGTCTTTCAGTGTCCTATTCATCACTTGAAAATTCCGGGGTGGATATCGAGGTGCCATGTGGAACTGTAGATAATAAATTATCATCAGTCACATAGAGTTAAAACTCTTGGGTAATGATCAGAATTGCAATCATACTAAATAATTATCGCACTAGCAACATGACATGATTATTCTCAAGTGCATATCCCTCATATCACTAAAGAAATCTTTATTCTTGCAAGTATAAGTCCTATAGGTTCTATCCATTTACTAGGTTTCCAACCTAAGGTCAAACATATGCTCTGATACCAACTACGGTGACCCAGCATACCACTGCATGATGTAGTATACTATAGTCGTTGACATAACACCAATGAAACACCGTTCACTAGTATTACATCCCTCAGAGTGGTACAACAGAAACACAGCAAGTCCAATACATGGCTAAAGGTTACAACTCACTCTATACACAAGATCTAGAGAATACTCTAGGTTAAATAGAGAGAAAGAATCTTCTTACAAAGAAGAATCAGAAATAAACAACTCAAATACTATCATACTATTTAGACTAGTATGCTAACTAATGGTCTGGCATTGCTTCTATTGCAATTTGCTACAGAGATAGGTTCTATGGTTAGAGATTATTTTCCTATCTAATCAGTAACTTCGTCTTTGCTTGAGTTGATGTATATGTTGACTTTCTTGACTTCATTGAAGAGCTTTAGCCTTTGATGATGATTCCTGGAGCATAACTTGATGTAGACGTCGTCTTAATGGATTCAGAATCTAGCAAGGGTTAATAAGATACTTTGAGTATGAGCGTACTCAGCAAGTTCACTAGAAAAGGAGTGTTTGATGCACTATAACTGCAGACACAGACAGTAGGTCGTAGGCCAATGCAAGTTTTCGTAAACATTTCTTTAAAGGTTGCCTTTATTATGAAAAGCTATGTCCGTCAGCCTTCACGGGTTTACCAGAAAATTCATGGAGTTCCTTTCCCACCGCGTTCGCAGCTCCTTCCCAGAACAGGGAGTAACAAGTTACAGTTCTTACACTCTGCAGAGGTGCGTTACTTTACCCATGAGAGATCAAATCCTTGTTTCACAACCGAGCGATCTTTCCCGTCCACACTTCCTATGGTGTGGGGCCCAGTAGATGATCCAAGCCAATCACTGCCCCCTTCGTGACCTCGCATGCCTCCTTGGTGTACACCATGCCCACATATTGAATTATGGCAATGGTTTGTACAGACCGTTAGATGCCAGAACTATCGTGGGACGTTGAGGGCTCCCACCCATATGCCGCATATCCTCTACGAATTACCAATTAATATGCACGCTACGAGGATAACAGCCACGACCTGCACATCCGGCTACATGCGAGAGGAAGAAGATACAGCTGACTTCTCCATCCCATTCCAAATCTCATAGTTAACGCGTGATATACGGTGCAAGAATCACTGGCGACATTGGTTGTTAAGTCCTAGATAATATGTTCCTTTACCACCGAAACTTTCATAGTAGGTTATTACCTCATGGTAAATAACCTATAATCATATTATTATGAAAATAGTGTTTTCTGACCTTTTTCAAATGCAGGTGATGACAACACTGGATTTGCAAAATACTTTACAGAAAATAATCAAAGGACATGAGCAAGTGTGACCTTGCCTTTTGTGATTGCAAGATTATGCACTCATGATCTTCGAGACAATATAAAAGATCCAATATCTGAAATCAGCATCATTGGTCCGGTAAGGACTAATGTTTAAAGAATCAAGATGCTATTATGCATAAGTAATGTAATGCAATTTCGTAAACTCGAATCACGGGGATAACGTTGATCTAGGGTTTGGATACTAGAAATGGTTACTTTAGAATGTGTTGTCCTTTTAGATAAGTTTCACACTTGTGCTTCTTATTAGGCTTGTGAGTGTGTGTAAACAACAGATATCTATACAACAATAATATACACACATATGGAATACTTCTTAGGATTTCTTATATAAGAGTTGTTGTTTGAAGTGGCAAAAATAATAACATTTGAAGAAAAGATTCCTTTTCTAAGGTCTAAACAATCTTTATTGTTAATAGGATGTGTTCAATGTCTTTTGGTGTGTGATTGATTAGTTTGGACTTGATATGCTTTATGTCTTAATTGGAATAGACCAAAGTTAACTATAAAAACATATGTAGTTTATTAGACATAATGTTTATAAGCCTTGAGACTAAAGTTAACTTTAAAAACATGATGGTTGGAAGTGTAATGCTTATGATATTTGTACCTTATGTACCTGGTAATGTTTCCTTAAGGTTACTTAAGAATGGTTATCCTTTTACTTGGTGTAGTGGTTTCTTGATTTTATAAGGGAATAGTATCATTTACCTTTTTATAAATGAGTGGTTATAGTTTATAAATTAAGAAATAACTCCTTATGAACCTACTATAGTGTTGTGATAGTTTTGTAAACTGGTGGTTGAAGTATATGGAAAAGATTGGATTTAGTTACAATTATTCTTGGGGAATTTTTTATATTGGATAAGGATCCTTTTGGAAAATAATCTACACTTATGGTTAAAGGATAATTCAATAAATGATATTTATAATGTTTTGAAACATTATGACCTCCTATTATTAATATTGAAGACTAATACTATTTATTAGACTTAATTGACTAATTTTTGAAATATTAACTAATTTTAATTACCCTTGTATGAATTAACAACTCAGGAAATAGGTTTAAATTCAAATTACTAGAGTATTAAATTTTTGTTTACTTTAAAGTGGAATATTAGATTTTCAACAAGTAGACATTATTTTTGTGATCATTTTGATATATTACATTTATTTTTGTGATTTATAAATAATAAGATATGATTTTTATAAGATTTATTACTTTATAAATACTTAATAAATAATAAATATTTATTTAATTGAAATAATAATGCATGATTATAGTTTTGAAGTATTTTTTTATTTTTCCAAGATTTTTGGTATTTTATTTATATTTTTAACATTTACTATTATTAAAATAGGAATTCTCAAAGTTTTATTACTTTTTAAATCTTTATTAAATAATAATTATTTACATTTTTAACATAATAATGTTTGATAATGGTTTTAAGTTATAAATTTTATTTTCCTAAATTTTTTCATATATTACATGTATTTTTCTGAATTACAGAACTAAAGATATTAATTTTACATGATTTAATTACTTTATTTAAATTTCTGGAATGTTTATATTTGAATTAATATGGTTTTATCAATTTACTAAACAGACACAGAACTTTTTACACCTAAAATAAACCTACCCAAGGTCACTGACCAGTGGGCCTATGGCCACATCATCAGCCACACAAGCGAAGACTAGGTCAAACGGTGGACTGGGTCAAGGGTGGCGTCAGCATGACGTTTGACATGGTTATACCCTGCGGGTACATGATCTTAGCATACCTAGTCCAGCCCAAGAAAGGCCCACGAGAACTGTTGGAATTATGCCCTAGAGGCAATAATAAAGATGTTATTATTATAATTCTTGTTCATGATAAAGTTTATATTCCATGCTAGAATTGTATTAAGCGGAAACATTAATACTTGTGTGGTTTGTGAACAACACCGTGTCCCTAGTACGCCTCTATGGACTAGCTCATTGATCAATGATGGTTAAGGTTTCCTAACCATAGACATGAGTTGTCAATTGATAATGAGATCATATCATTGGGAGAATGATATGGTGGACAGACCCAAACTAAGCGAAGCAATTAGATCGTGTCATTGTGTTCATCTTTGCGAAGCTTTTCCTATGTCAAATATTGTATTCCTTAGACCATGAGATAATGCAACTCCCTGGTATCGGAAGAAAGCTTTGAGGTCATCAAACGTCATCCTATGAGAGGGTGATCATAAAGGTGTCTCTCAGGTGATCAGAAAGTATCATTGGGTTGTATGTATCGAGATGGAATTTGTCCTCCCAAGTCGGAGAGATATACTTGCCCACTTTAATCGATATCAACACCGCTTGCAAGCATGTGGTTAAGGAGTTAATCACAAAGTGATATCGGATTCTGAACGAGTAAAGTACTTGTCAGAACGAGATTGAACTAGGTATGACGATACCGACGATCGAATCTCGCAAGTAAAATATCGCGGGACGAAGGGAATATATATATGGGATTGATTGAATCTGGCCGTGGTTCATCCGATATGATCATCGATGAATGTGTGGAGTCAATATGGGTGCCCGACCCGCTATTGATTATTGATAGAAGATCATGTCTGCATATTCTCGAACTCGCAGGTCATACACTTAACGTGTCTCGGCGCTAGGATAGATTGGATAATTGGTTTATGAATTTTTGTTGAGTCTGATGGGATCCGGATATCACGAGAGGTTCCTAATGGTCCGGAGAATAAGATTCATATAAGGCGGGCAGTTTTTGGAGTTCAAATAGTTCCGGTTAATCGGTATTATACCGAAGCTTCTAGAACCTTCCTAAGGGACCAACGTGGCCCCACCTTCCGGGAGGGGGCATGGGCCTATGAGGGAGTGTCCTGGCCGCATTGGGCCAGGGGCACAAGGCCCCATAGGGCCCAGCCGATCCTAGATAAGTTTAAACTCGTTTAAACTAGAGATAGGGTTTCTAGATAAGGGATAAGTTTAAATCGTTTAAACTAGAGATAGGCTTGGAGGATGGGCAAGGGCTGGCCGCACCCCTCTATATATAGAGGGCTGCGCCTCCCCACACCACACACCTTCCTCCAAACCCTAGTTGCCCTGCTGCCCTTCCTCTCTCCCTCCCGACTGTTTGTAGGCGAAGCCCTGCGGCAGAAATTCTCCACCATATACACCACGCCGTCGTGTTGTAGATCCAATCTATCTCTCCACCCTACTTGCTGGTCCGAGGAAGGAGGAGACGTCGAGGTGCCGCACGTGTGCCTCTCACGGAGGCACCGCCACTTGTGGTGCTAGATCGGATCGGATCGCGAGGAGGAGAAGCAAGTACGACTACATCACCCACGCCCGATTTAATGTTTCATGTAATCTTCAAGGGTATGAAGATCTAATCCAATCTCTCTCGTTGTTTGCATCTCCTAGATTAGATCTTGGCTTTCCTTCTGTTCGCTTCCATAGAAAATTTTGATTTACTATGCTGCGAAACCCTTCAGTGGTATCAGAGCTAGATCTATGCGTAGATGTGATTCACGAGTAGAACGCAACATGGTTGTTGCGGGCGTTGATGTTTTCTGTTGCAAGCCTCTTGTTTGTGTTCTTCTTATGACTCGGGATAGTGAGATTGAAGCGGTCCAGGCCAACCTTACGCGACGTCATGAGACCGCTCCGCACTTGACGTGTGGCTTGTACCACATGCGGCTGGTGGATGTCGCTTTCTCACTATAGTTGTCATGGGATTAACACCGGAGTTTGGCAACCATAATATCACCGTTGTGGCTTTCCGTAGGTAAGAATCGTTAGCATCTACTCCCATGAGCCACGTAAAACATGCAACAACAAAGTAGAGGCGTCTAACTTGTTTTTGCAGGAGTGTTTTCTGTGATATGGTATGGCCCAAGATGTGATGTGTATAATGTATGCGATGATCATGTTTTGTAATGTTTCACGACTTGCATGTCGATGAGTACACAACCGGCAGGAGCCATATGGTTGTCTTTATAATTGTGTATGACCTGCGAGTCAACTTCTTATACGCCATGTAATAGCTTTACTTTATCGCTAAGTAGTTAGCAATAGTTGTAGTTGCTATTCGTGGTGGAGGCAATCATGGTGGAGTGATGGAGATCATGCCGAACGCACAAGATGGAGATCATTGCGAAGATTGGCTATACCATGTCACATAAAGTTATATGCATGTGATGTTTATCCTTTTATGTATCTTATTATGCTTAGATCATAGCGATAGCATTATAAGATGATTCCTCACTTAAAGATCAAGATAAAAGCTGTTCTCCCAAGTATGCACCATTGCGAAAGTTCGTCGTGTCCAAGCATCACGTGATGATCGGGTGCTACAGACTCTACGCTCACATACAACGGGTGCAAGCCAGCTTTGCACACGCGAAATACTTGGTCTAACTTGACGAGCCTAGCATGTATGCATGGCCTCGGAACACAAGAACCGAAAGGTTAAGCATGAGTCATATGAATGATATGATCGACACTTCGTTGTCCACCATTGAAACCACATCTCTTCTCGTGAAGATCGGATTAGGTGTGGTGAATTTGGATCGTGTTCACTAAACAACTTGAGGATGTTGAATTTAGTGGGAGTTCATCTAGTAATTTGATTAAGTTGAACTATTTATCATGAACATAGTCTAAATTGTACTTGCAAATACTGTAGATCACATGGCCAAGTCCAACTTCAACTTCAACGTTTTTGCTGAGAAAGAAAAGCTTAGAAACAATGGGTCTAACTTCACCAACTGGTTCCGCAATCTAAGAATCATTCTATCTAGCGGACAAAAGGACTATGTCCTTGAGAAAGCGTTAGGTAACCCCACTACAAGCTACGGCTGATGAGAAAGCTGTCTATCAACAAGAAAGATGATTATGGTGTGATTAAGAGCACCATGTTGTTTGCTATGGAACCGAACTTCAAAATCGTTTTGAAAACTATCCCGGCCCTTTGAGATTCTCGAGGAGCTGAAAACCATGTTTCGACTCAGCCCGCTCGAGAGATATGAGATCTCCGAGAAGTTCTTTAACCGCAAGATGGAGGAAGGGAGTTCCTAGTGAGCACGCCATTAAGATGTCGGGCTACACTCAACGCCTTGAGCAACTAGACGCAAGATTCGGAGGAGCTCAAGATTGACAGGGTTCTGCAATCACTCCCTCCCAGCTACAAAAGTTTTGTAGTGACTCATAATCAGATTGGTTCCACTGATACGACCACCGAGCTCTTCGCAAAGCTAAAGGCTACGGAGGTGGACATCAAGAAGGATAATCATGTGTTGATGGTCAACAAGCCCTCCTTTAAGAAAGGTAAAGGTGCAAAGAAGCCCTTCAAGAAGGGCGGCAAAGCAATGCCCTCGCTGAGAAGAAGCTCAGTCTGGTCCCAAGCCGAAACCGAGTGCTTCTATTGCAAGGACAAGGGTCCTTTGGAAGCGAATCGTCCAAGTACTTAGCGGACAAGAAGGTTGGCACCATCAAAGGTATATTTGATATACATGTTATTGATGTTTTCCTTACTAGCCCTCGTTGTAGTGCACGAGTATTTGATACCGTTCTGCTAATATTTGTAACTCAAAACAGGAGCTACGGAATAGACGGCGGCTTGCGAGGGATGAGGTGACGATGCGCGTTGGCAACGGATCAAGAGTTGATGTAATGGCCGTCGGCATGCTCTCCTTAGTTTTACCTTCGGGATTAGTTTTAAACCTTAATAAATGTTATTATGTGCCTGCGTTGAGCATGAACATTATTTCTGGATCGTGTTTATTGCAAGACGGTTATTCATTTAAATCGGAGAATAATGGTTGTTCTATTTATATGAGTAACATCTTTTATGGTCATGCACCTCTTGTGAATGGTTTATTTCTTCTAAATCTCGAAAGGGATGAAACACACATCCATAACATTGAGGCTAAGAGATGCAAAGTAGATAGTGATAATACTACTTATTTGTGGCAATCGTCTAGGCCATATTGGTGTAAAGCATGAAGAAACTCCATTCGATGGACTTTTGGAGTCTCTTGATTTTGAATCATTTGACACATGCGAACCATGCCTCATGGGCAAGATGATCAAAACCCGTTCTCGGTATGATGGAGCAAGCAACGGACTTGTTGGAAATCATACATACCGATGTATGCGGACCGATGAGTGTTTCGACGAGCGGTGGATATCGCTATTTTCTCACTTTTACCGATGACTTAAGTAGATATGGGTATATCTATTTAATGAAACATAAATCTGAAACATTTGAAAAGTTCAAAGAATTTCAGAATGAAGTGGAGAACCATCGTAACAGAAAGATTAAGTTTCTACGATCCGATCGTGGGTGCTAATATTTGAGTTATGATTTTCTCACGCATCTCAAAGCAAGTGGTACCGTTTCGCAACTCACGCCACCCGGAACACCACAGCGAAATGGTGTGTCTGAACGCCAGAATCGAACCCTATTAGATATGGTCCGATCGATGATGTCTCTTACTGATTTACCGTTATCATTTTGGGGTTATGCATTAGAAACCGCTGCATTCACTTTAAATAGGGCTCCATCTAAATCCGTTGAGACGACACCGTATGAACTGTGGTTTGGTGCTAAACCTAAGTTGTCGTTTCTTAAAGTTTGGGATGCGAAGCTTCGTCAAGAAGTTGATGCCGGACAAGCTCGAACCCAAAGCGGAGAAGTGCGTCTTCATAGGATACCCCGAGGAAACTATTGGGTATACCTTCTATCACGTAACCGAAGGCAAAGTATTTGTCGAAGAACGGTTCCTTTCTTGAGAAGGAGTTTCTCTCGAAAGAAGTGAGTGGGAGGAAAGTAGAGCTAGACGAGGTTATTGAACCTTCTCTTGAATTGGAGAGTAGCGCAGAACCTGAAATTGTTCCAGTGCCGCCTGCACCAACAATAGAGGAAGCTAATGACAAGGATCATGAAGCTTCGGACGATGCTGCTACTGAACGTCGCAGGTCGACAAGGTCGCGTGCCCCTCCTGAGTGGTACGGCAACCCTGTCTTGACTGTCTTGTTAGTAGAAGACAGTGAACCTACGAACTATGAGGAAGCGATGATGAGCCCAGACTCTGAGAAATGGCTAGAAGCCATGAAATCCGAATTGGGATCCATGAGCGAAAACCAAGTATGGACTTTGGTGGACCCTCCTAGCGACCGAAAGGCCGTTGAGTGCAAATGGATCTTCAAGAAGAAAACGGATGCGGATGGTAATGTTACCGTCTATAAAGCACGGCTTGTTGCGAAAGGTTTTCGACAAGTTCAAGGTGTTGACTACGATGGGACTTTCTCTCCCGTAGCGATGTTTAAGTCCATTCGGATTTTATTAGCAATTGCTGCGTTTCATGATTATGAAATATGGCAAATGGATGTCAAGACTGCTTTCCTCAATGGCAACATTGATGAAGAGTTGTATATGATGCAACCCGAAGGTTTTGACGATCCTAAGGATGCTGATAAAGTATGCAAACTTCAGCGTTCCATTTATGGACTGAAGCAAGCGTCTCGGAGTTGGAACCTTCGTTTTGATCAAGTGATCGAGAGCTTTGGATTTGTTCCAAATTACTACGAAGCTTGCATCTACAAGAAAGTGAGTGGGAGCTCGGTGACGTTTCTGGTACTATATGTGGATGACATATTGATTATTGGAAATGACATCAACATGCTTAACAATGTGAAGAGTTATTTGAACAAGTGTTTTTCAATGAAAGACCTAGGTGAAGCTGCTTATATATTGGGCATCAAAATCTATAGAGATAGACAAAGACGCCTGATAGCTTTAAGCCAGAGTACATACCTCGACAAAGTTCTGAAAAGGTTCAGAATGGATAAGGCATTGAAAGGTTTAGTGCCTATGTTGTCAGGTAAGATATTGAGCAAGGCTCAGTGTCTAGCTATGGTAAATGATAGGGAAGCTATGAGCAAAGTGCCTTATGCCTCGGCCATAGGTTCCATCATGTATGCCATGCTGTGTACTAGACCGGATGTGTCCAATGCTCTTAGTTTGACGAGCAGATATCAAAGTGATCCAGGAGTGGAACACTAGACAGCCGTGAAGAACATCCTAAGGTACCTAAATAGGACTAAAGAAATGTTCTTAGTCTATGGGGGTGATGAACACTGTCAGAAAGGTTACGTCGATGCTAGTTTCGACACCGACAAGGATGATTCTAAATCTCAGACAGGATACGTGTATATTTTGAATGGAGGAGCTGTGAGCTGGAGAAGCTGCAAGCAAAGCGTGATCGCGGGATCTACAGTAGAAGCGGAATACATGGCTGCTGCAGAAGCGTCAAGTGAAGGAGTTTGGATCAGAAACTTCATCACTGAGCTTGGCGTGGTTCTAGGTGCATTGGACCCACTGGAGATATTGTGTGACAACACTGGCGCCATAGAACTCGCTAAGGAACCAAGATATCATCCAAAGACCAAGCATATCAACCGCAAGTTTCATATAATCCGAGATTATATAGCACATGGAGATCTGAAGATCAGCAAAGTACATACAGATCTGAATGTAGCAGATCCATTGACTAAACCTCTTCCACGTGTAAAACATGATCAGCACCTCAGTGCCATGGGTGTGAGATTGTTGCCAAATGTAAACTAGATTATTGACTATAGTGCAAGTGGGAGACTGTTGGAATTATGCCATAGAGACAATAATAAAGATGTTATTATTATAATTCTTGTTCATGATAAAGTTTATATTCCATGCTAGAATTGTATTAAGCGGAAACATTAATACTTGTGTGGTTTGTGAACAACACCGTGTCCCTAGTACGCCTCTATGGACTAGCTCATTGATCAATGATGGTTAAGGTTTCCTAACCATAGACATGAGTTGTCAATTGATAATGAGATCATATCATTGGGAGAATGATATGGTGGACAGACCCAAACTAAGCGAAGCAATTAGATCGTGCCATTGTGTTCATCTTTGCGAAGCTTTTCCTATGTCAAATATTGTATTCCTTAGACCATGAGATAATGCAACTCCCTGGTATCGGAAGAAATCTTTGAGGTCATCAAACGTCATCCTATGAGAGGGTGATCATAAAGGTGTCTCTCAGGTGATCGGAAAGTATCATTGGGTTGTATGTATCGAGATGGAATTTGTCCTCCCAAGTCGAGAGATATACTTGGGCCCACTCGTAATCGATATCAACACCGCTTGCAAGCATGTGGTTAAGGAGTTAATCACAAAGTGATATCGGATTACGGAACGAGTAAAGTACTTGCTGTGAACGAGATTGAACTAGGTATGACGATACCGACGATCGAATCTCGGGCAAGTAAAATATCGCGAGACGAAGGGAATATATATATGGGATTGATTGAATCCTGGCATCGTGGTTCATCCGATATGATCATCGATGAATGTGTGGGAGTCAATATGGGTGCCTGCACGCTGTTGATTATTGATAGAAGATCATGTCTGCATATTCTCGAACCCGCAGGGTCACACACTTAACGTGTCTCGACGCTAGGATAGATTGGATAATTGGTTTATGAATTTTTTTCGGAGTCTCGGATGGGATCCGGGATATCACGAGAGGTTCCGGAATGGTCCGGAGAATAAGATTCATGTAAGGCGGTCAGTTTTGGAGTTCGAATAGTTCCGGGTTAATCGGTATTGTAGGAAGCTAGAACCTTCGGAAGGGACAAACGTGGCCCCACCTTCCGGGAGGGGGCATGGGCCTATGAGGGAGTGTCCTGGCCGCATTGGGCCAGGGCACAAGGCCCCATAGGGCCCAGCCGATCCTAGATAAGTTTAAACTCGTTTAAACTAGAGATAGGGTTTCTAGATAAGGGATAAGTTTAAATCGTTTAAACTAGAGATAGGCTTGGAGGATGGGCAAGGGCTGGCCGCACCCCCTCTCTATATATAGAGGGCTGGTGCGCCCCCTCCCCACACCACACACCTTCCTCCAAACCCTAGTTGCCCTGCTGCCCTTCCTCTCTCCCTCCCGACTGTTTGTAGGCGAAGCCTCATGCGTAAATTCTCCACCATATACACCACGCCGTCGTGTTGTAGATCCAATCTATCTCTCCACCCTACTTGCTGGTCCGAGGAAGGAGGAGACGTCGAGGTGCTGCACGTGTGCATCTCACGGAGGCACCGCCACTTGTGGTGCTAGATCGTATCGGATCGCGAGGAGGAGAAGCGAGTACGACTACATCACCCACGCCCGATTTAACGTTCCGCAGCGAATCTTCAAGGGTATGAAGATCTAATCCAATCTCTCTCGTTGTTTGCATCTCCTAGATTAGATCTTGGCTTTCCTTCTGTTCGCTTCCGTAGAAAATTTTGATTTACTATGCTGCGAAACCCTTCAAGAACATGCGCCAGCCCATGAAGACTTTCGGGTGGCCAGGGCCCATGACGCCTTCGGATCCTTGGAAAACAAGACTAGAGTAGATAAAATATTCAAAGGGGCAAACCCTAGAACCTGTAACCGACTCGATCTGTGCCTGAGACCTGCCTATCTCTATATAAAGGTTAGGAGGGCACGACGAGGAGGGCACTTCGCATACCATCGCATACACACCTCCACGACAGATTGCATCTGCGTACCCTTGTACTTTTCGGTTCCACCGTAATCAAGAGCAGACAAGCAGGAGTAGGGTTTTCCCTCCGGGGTAAACCTTGTTTCCCCGTGTTGCTTGTTTGCTAACCGTTCCGTGATCTCCATCATCCCCATCTTCTCCAAAACCCAAGCTCATAACAATGGGCATTGACGAGATTAAACCTTGTCAATTGGCGCCATCTGTGGGAACTAGGGGCGCTGATTGTGCGATCGTGACGGTCCCAACCAAGGCGATGGAGAGTCATCTCCTCTTCGGCGCCTTCGACTTCACCGCCCACTCGCCAGCCACCCTGAAGGACTTTGAGCCCGTTGGCGACGGACTCGAGATCCTGTTCGGGAGCTTTTGCTTCCTGGTGGGGCAGACCGGCACTCTTCGCCTCCCAGAGCTGGTGCCCTTGCCATCGATCAGCCCCCCTTCATGGGCCCCACACCCCGTGCTACGCACATCGCCATCAATAGATGAGTCCTATGGCAGCAACAGCTGCAACTCAGATCTGTGCGATCCACCATCGGAGGAAGGGACCTACGGTTCCGGATCCAAAAGTTGTGGCAACAGCGATCCAATCTACGAGCGCTACCAATGCGCCATAGTCATCCAGAGTGACATGGATCAGAAGCATAACCCGCCACCCAACCCACAGGGTATAAATGGCGAGAACAGAAGAAGCCAGTCCCCCCGCCCAACGGGGACAACACCGATCGGGTCATCCACCTCAGCGAGGAAGGATGGGCTCAAGCATGCGAAGCTGTAGCAGGCAAAAAGATCCTGCCCGTGGGTGCCTCACGGGACCTGCTGATGGCATACCACATGCTCCTAATCGAGGAGCACAAGAAGCAGGTGAAGATGCAAGAGGTGCTTGACAAACGCAAGCAGCCTCGGAGTCCAGTGCGCGGCAAGCTGCGCTCTCCGCCATGGGCATTGGCTCAAGCTCGCATGGCAACCATGGCAACAAGCACCGTTCTCGCACGGAGAACATGGATCCCAAGGCACATCGCGAGGTGACTCAGGCCCTCAACACATCCTTCATGGAGATGGATGCCGATGGCAACGTCATCCCGAAAACACCGCAAGCTGCGATCATGGCAGCCACTACATACCTCGCGTCCCATCCACCTCCGGTGGGGGACCCGAAAAGCGCCATGCACAAGTCCGCGCTTACCGGACTCGGACTCATTGGAGCTGCGGTCCATGGAGAAGCTCCTGCGGAGCCAAAGAAAAAGGCCGCGGTCAGATTCAACCGCAGCCCCACGCCCTCATCCGAGGATAAAGAGCACGACCTTCCTTGAAGGCACAAGAGCTCGCACCATCGCAGACGCAATTACGACGCCCGAAGCGAGCTCACCCAGCGCAAGATCGACAAAGCGCGCGCCAAGCGCGTATGCTCGTCCGAATCCGAGGAGGATGACGATGAAGGAGAACTCTGCAGAGCCCGATGCTTCAGCAGATCCGTTCGGCGGACACGGATGCCGCGGAACTTCAAGCTTCCTTCGAACACTCCGTAGTTCGACGGCACACAGGACCCCAAGGCGTGGCTCAGCGACCACCTGTCATCCGTCAAGCTACACGGCGGAAACAAGGACACCGCCCTGCAATGCCTTAAGCTACAGCTGACAAGCGCAGCCCAGATCTGGCTCAGCAGCCTATCGTCGGGATCCGTCCGAAGCTGGGAGGAACTGGCGTACAGTTTCATCCGAAACTTCAAAGGCACCAGCAAGAGGCCAGCCTCGATCGAGGAGCTGCGGGCCTGCACCCAACGAACGAGCGAATCCATTCGCTCGTACCTAATGCACTGGTCCAACACCAAGTACTCCGTGGTGCACATCTCTGAGGAGAGAGCTATCGACGCCTTCAAGGACGGCGTCAAACTCCAGGACTTCAAGGAAGAACTTGGGCGCGTCAAGCCCAAGACACTCGACCACCTCATGGACATCTCCAATAGGTGGGCCGATGGCGAGGACTACGTCCACCGAGCGCACTCGGAGGAGGAAGATGACTACGGCCGGCGACGTGAACGCCGTAGCAAGAGAAGATCGCGCGTCTATGACGATCGCGATGGACCCGACATGGTCGCGGCTGGCTACGCCGACCGCCGCAGCGATAGCAACCGCAACAGCGGCGGATATCGCGGAAGCAACTTCCGCGACGGAGGAAGCCCGACGCAGTGATGGCAACGTCGCGGCCATGACGACGGACCCTCAGCATACGACAAACTGTCAGGTCCATGCACCATCCACTTCTACATCGATAAGCAGGATGGTAAAAAGAAGGCAAAGCCACATGCTCAAGGACTGTCGCGAGTTCCATAAACTCAGCGAAAGCATGGCTCAGATGAGGCAACAAGCCCCGAACCCTCGGTATGGGAACACACCCGCACCAGGTGAGATCGCACATGGAGCTCCTACACTACCACCTGCGGGACCTTCAAACCAAACAATCACACCCGCATAGAATAATGGTGGGAACGGGTACCCCGCGCCAAAAGGATCACTGATGATCCAAAAAGGGCGCCCAACGAACAGGGTGCAGAAGAAAATCACCCGCCAGATTAATCTGGCTGTGACCGCTCCACCCGCCATCCCTGAGTACCTCAGCGGATCGGAATCCTGCATCACGTTCAGCCATTCGGATCACCCGTTCCAGGTCCCTCGCCCAGGTCATGCTACCATGGTGCTCGAGGCGCAGATCGGAGGGTTCGACATGAGCCGTGCCTTCATGGACGGTGGCAGCGGCATCAATCTGATGTTCGCCAGTACCTTAGCAGCAATGCGGATCCCGCTGTGCAGCCTGGAACAATCTGATACAACATTCCACGGCATCGTCCCAGGGAAGGGCGTATTCCCCCTAGGAAAGATATGGCTCGACGTAATATTTGGCAAGCCGGATAACTTCCGGTGCGAGCGACTCGAGTTCGAAGTGGTGGACTGGCCATCACAATACCACGCCATCCTCGGGCGTGTGGCATTCGCACGATTCCTGGCAGTACCGCACTATGCGTACCTGCTACTCAAGATGCCAGGACCCAAGGGCGTCATCACGGTCCACGGGATCTTCACCCGATCGGACCACTGTGACAGGAACTTCAACAGAATCTCCCAGTCATTCGGCATGCAGGAGGAGCTCATAAGGCTCCGCGAGGTGACAGACAACGGGGCACCCCCAGTCGCAAGACAGAACGCACCAGACATGTCCTTCGACTCCACCGTCAACACAAAAAAGGTGCAGGTCCACCCAACGGATGCCTCCAAGACAGCGCTGATCGCCAACGACCTCAGCTCTGCATAGGAAAGCGTGCTCTTCGAATTCCTCCGTGAGCGCTGGGAAATCTTCGCCTGGTGTCCTGTGGACATGCCAGGAGTTCCCAGGGTATTCGCCGAGAACGCACTCAACGTCTTTCCAGACGCCAAGCCCGTCAAATAGTCCATCCGACGACTATCCGAACCACGGGCCAAAGCAATCGGAGTCGAAGTCAACAGACTACTCGACGCAAACTTCATCAGGGAGATCAAGGAGAGCGAGTGGCTCGCCAATACCGTGATGGTCCCCAAAAAGGACACGGACATCCTGCGGATGTGCGTGGACTTCACATCGCTAAACAAGCACTGCCCGAAGGATCATTCCCCTCTCCCTCGGACCGATCAGATCATTGATTCGACTGTAGGATGCAAGAAGCTCTCCTTCCTTGATGCCTACTCAGGCCACAACCAGATTCGACTGAAGGTCGAAGATCAGGAGAAAACGACGTTCATCACGCCGTTTGGAGTGTTATGCTACAACACAATGCCTTTCGGGCTAAAGAACGCAGGTGCCACGTACCAACGGTGCATGCAGGCATGCCTGAAGGACCAGATCGGCCGCAACATCCAAGTCTATGTCGACGACATAGTCATCAAAACAAGGGAAGCCAAGACGCTCATCGACGATCTCCGCGAGACATTCAATAATCTTGATCGATACAAGATCAATATAAACCCAGAAAAGTGCACCTTTGGCGTCCCATCTGGCCAGCTACTAGGCTACTTCATCTCCCAGCGAGGAATCGAAGCGAACCCGAAGAAAATCCGGGCCATAATGGCCATGGAGAAGCCAAAGAACCTCAAAGGTGTCCAGCAGCTTGCTGGGCGAATCGCAGCGTTGAGCAGGTTCATAAGCCGCATGGGAGAAAAGGCTCTGCCATTCTATCAGCTGCTACGCAAAGCAGACAAATTCGAGTGGACGCCAGAAGCGGACGACGCATTCGAAGATCTAAAGCGGCTGCTCTCTACCTCGCCCGTCTTGGTCACACCAAAGGAGCGCGAGCCTTTACTGCTATACATAGCAGCCACACACCAGGTGGTAAGCACCGTACTGGTGGTGTAGCGACCTGAAGAAGGCAAGACCCATGGGGTCCAACGCCCAATCTACTACCTCAGCGAGGTATTGACGCCGACAAAGCAGAGGTACCCTCACTACCAGAAACTCGCCTACGGAGTGTTCAAGATGGCTCGTCGGCTGAGACACTACTTCCAGGAGCATCAGGTGATGGTCGTCAACGAGGCACCCCTGAACAGCATCCTGAACAACCCGGAGGCCACAGGACGTGTGGCCCTATGGGGCATCGAGCTCTCACCTCTAGACATCGTCTATGAGAAGCACCACACGATCAAGTCTCAGGTCCTTCCGGACTTCCTCGTGCACTAGATGGAAATGCAGCTGTCAGACACACCGGACATGACACAGTCATGGACGATGCACTTCGACGGCTCCAAGCGCGAGGCCGGAGCAGGAGCCGGGGTCATACTGACCTCCCCACAGGGTGACAAGATGAAGTACATCCTCCGGATGAAATTTCGAGCTTCCAACAACAAGGCCGAATACGAAGCCCTCATCCACGGCATGAGGATGGCCAAGATATGCGGCGCGCCTGGTCATCTACGCAGACTTGAACCTTGTCGTCCAGCAGACGATGAACGAGTGCAACGCACACGCCGCCAACATGATTTCGTACCGCGCACTCTACAACGCACTCGTAGGAGATTTTGACGGTTGTGAGCTTCGGCATGTTGGGAGAGAAAGCAACGAAGAGGCCGACAGACTCGCCAACATCGGCTCCACCTGCGCATGGGTGCCACCAGGTGTGTTCCTCGAACAGATCTGCGTGCCATCTATCAAAAGGAAATTCCCAAAGGGATCACCCAGAGAAGCAGAGCACTCGGGGGCTGCGCTACCCGACGGTCAGGAAGGACCCGAAAAACTCAACACAAAGGTCACAATGGTCAACCTGATGCAGGTCATGGCAATCAAAGAAACGTGGACACGGCCGTACCTCAGGTACCTGATAGCCCGACAGATGCCCGACGCATATCTCGCTGGTCCAAGGCCTTCACCATCATCAATGGCGAGCTGTACAAGCGCAACATTTTGGGTGTACTCCAAAGGTGCGTCACCATCGGCGACGGCAAAACCATCCTCCAAGACATCCACGAGGGCATCTGCGACCATCATGCGGGCAGCCGCGCCCTTGTCGCCAAAGCTCTACGAGCTGGGTTTTACTGGCCAACGGCCCTGAACGATGCCAAGGACATCGTCCAAAGGTGCAACGGGTGCCAGCGGTTCGCAGATAAACCACATGCACCAGGATCGGAGCTCAGGCCCATACCCCTGGACTGGCCCTTCGCCCAATGGGGCCTCGACATGATCGGCAAACTGCCCAAGTCCTCGAAAGGAGGCCACGTCTACCTCCTGGTCGCAGTCGACAAATTCACCAAGTGGATCGAGGCCATGCCCGTTACTAACCAAAAGGGCAAAACAGCCGTCAAGTTCTTCGAATCCATTGTTTACAGGTTCGGCGTGCCGCACAGCATCATCACCGACAATGGGTCGAACTTCATCTCCAAAGAATTCTAGGACTTCTGCGAAGACCTCGGAATCAACATCAGATACGCCTCCGTGGCGCACCCGCAAACAAACAGGTAGGTCGAAAAGTCCAACGGCCTCGTCGGTGGCGGCATCAAGAAGCGCCTCATGAGCCCACTCCAACGACTCGCAGGAGCCTGGACATAAGAGCTACCCTCCATTCTCTGGAGCTTGCGCACAACGCCAAACATATCAACTGGCTACACGCCCTTCTTCATGGTGCACGGAGCCGAAGCCGTGCTTCCCGTAGAGGTACGCCACAAGGTCCCACGGGTCGTTGCCTACAGCGAGGCTGAATCGACGGCCGCACTCGAATACGTTGTCTACAAACTCGACAAGGCACGCGACATCGCAGCGGCTGGAGCAGCGGTCTATCAACAGATCCTCCGCAACTATCACAGCCGTCGGCTGCGCCCAAGGTCCTTCGTCGAAGGAGACCTAGTCTTGCAACTCAAGCAAGAGCGACCGAAGAAGCTCGAGTCGCCCTGGGAAGGACCCTACATCGTCACTAAAGTCATCCCTGGTGGCGCCTATCGCCTCAAGCACGTGGAGCCTAGAGTCGCATACTCCAACCCATGGAACGTCGCACAATTGTGACGCTTGTACCCCTAGCTACCTCCCTCTTTTTTACTTTCAATAAGGCTATTCAGCCAAGGCTACTTAGCCGAACAATGTACCTCCTCCTTATGATATGAATAAAGCTAAGTGTCTCGCCCCAAATTTTTTTCTATTATTCACATTTTCTTCATACTACAACACACTCGGGGGGCTCCCCTCACCTCATGACTTCGTTGACTGAGAGTAACACGTGTACACCTGAGTAGCTGACTACGTCAGGCTAACGAAAAGGGAACGCATACAAATAAAGCATCACGTGCTAACAACAATAAACCTTTACAACAAAGGGCATAACACGCCCAGTCAAATACATACAAATTTTCCATCTATCTTTTTATAGGTCCTACCTATTTTGAAGAATCACCTGCGCACGCTGCTCAAAGAGATCTACAATTTGTTCAGCATACTGCCTTACAGCCGCATAATGTGGACGCATATCCCACACACCACCATCCGACCGAAGAGGCGACCCAGCTGCCACAGCAGCAAGATCTACATCAGGACGATGTAGTCGAACAAGGGAAAGCGCAGCCTTCACACCTACAACAAGCTGATGCCTCACCAACTCCCTAACATGATGCACATCTCGAAACTTCCCCAGCAGGCCCCAGAGAGTCGATGGTGCCTCATCCAAGGGAAACATCATGTGCAGAACCAACGCCAACAAAGTCTTCGCTTGACGCAACAACCACGACACCTGGTGAACACGATCCTGCACAGTCGCAAGGACCATGGCACGATCGCGGTCCATCCAGAAAAAGCCGCCGGCCTCCATGTCCTGCTGGGTCAAGCAGTTGATCCGAACAGCAAAACGCTCCTTTTCCTCCTTAGGAACAAGGTTAGCACCTATAACAATGGCAAAGTAAGATGACATGCCAGCAGCCGCATCCGAAAAAATGAGCAGCAGCTCGAAAAACTTACATTGAAGCTGTTCGGCCAGACGACGCAACTCCCCCATCAAATACTCCTCTCTAGAAGCGCCTCGCTCTGCCTTCGATTTCCAAACATCGGCGTGGCCGCGCACTCCAAGCAATTCTTTCTCAAGACTACGGATGCGGTCACGAAGAAACACAAGCTGCGACGCACCATCCAAGGATGGCCGCAGCTATGGCGCAGACGAAGTGTCAACGGGATCATCACCGAGGGTCCCTAGGGGAAAAGAAGGCAGTGATATGAACAAACAGACGAATGAACAAAGAACTCGGAGATTCATTATGTGCAGCAAAAAGCCACTGCGTGGCACAAGGACTGTTCATAGACATATTACAACAAAATAAACAAAAGCTATCCTACAACTACAAGACCTAAGAAGCTGCATCCTGAGTAGCCTCGGAGCCGGATTGCCTGCTCTTGACCTCCCCCTGCTGCCTCAACGCGTACTCAGCCAGCAAGTCAATCAACTTCGGCCCATAACATTTACAACGGGCAACGTAGAGGGCGAAGGCTACCTCGGATCCGTCAGCAGCCGTTGGCATCTAGGAGGTGACCTGATGAAGATCCAACTCTGCTCCAGACGCCAGGGCCATCGCCAGCCCCACGGATGCACCAGTGCCTTTCTGCTTGCGCTTGTACGCTACAAGCGCATCGGCTGACAACGCATCCGCCAACGAGTCGACATCCTCGAGGGCGACGCCCTTGGGGACGAGCTCCTTGTAGAAGCTCCCAAGAGCCTCCTTGGCCTTGGTGAGTGAGCCGACCACGGTACTGCAGCGGTCTTCGACCGCCGTAGTGGCGTCATCCAGAGCACTTTCGTGCTCCAGAGCACTTCCGTGCTCCAGAGCACCGCGGTCAAACTCGATGCCTGCGGCATCTAAACAAACGTAAGAGGCAATGTGAATAAAAAGCAAAACAAGAAAAGACAAGGAAACCGAAAAGGAAAAGACGAAACCACTCACCCGAAATAGCCTTGGCAGCCGCCATCAGCTTGCCGGCTACCTCCTTCTCGCGCGAGGCCGCAGTGGTGGCGAGTTGCTCCTCGCGGTCCGTAGCCTCCTGCTACAGGCGCTCCTGGGCTGCAGCTGCGTTGGCTAGCTCCTGCTCGGGGCGCTCCTTCGCACCAACGGCGTCCTCGGCCTTCTTCTCCGCTCGCCCAAGGCTCTTTTTGAGAGCATCAAGCTCGCGGAGGGTGGTATTGTTGTCCTCTACAAACAACAGAACACTTATCAAATCGAAGAAAAAGGAAACAGAGGAAGACAAAAAAGACCAACTCATGAAATACCCTGAAGCTGCTTAAAGCTGGCCTCCAACACTAGATGCTGTTGCACCAGTTGGTTGGCGCCTTGCACAAAAGGCCGCAAAAGACACTACTCGTCAAAAGAAAGGCTCGGGGGCTACGCCCAAATACCGACCAAGACAGACTACACATATGAAAAAACGCTTAGGGGCTCCCCCGAGACACAAAGCAAAAAAGATCAGCAGATCATCCTACAGACGCTCGGGGGATCCCCCGAGACACGAAGCAAAAATCAAAGTGATCAGCAGATCATCTGAAAATGCTCGGAGGCTCCCCCCGCGGGAAGAATGAAGAGACTTACATGATCAGACGGCGACTCCGAAGGTCCGGCCGAAGTCTTCTAGGGGACAACCACCCGAGCCTCTTGCGGAGAAGGGTTCAGAGCAGCGCCCTCAGAGGTGGCCACCGTTTGAGGAGGAGGAGGAACAACTTTCGACTGAAGGAGCCATCGGTGGAGTGGATATCTCCCGAGCACTATCGCTGAAGGAGCCATCGGTTGAGTGGCTACAAAAGAAAACATCAGAAAAGTACAAGCAAGCACAAACAAACGAGAGCAAAAGGCAACGGGATAAACTTACGAGTCGAGATCGTTCAAGTAGGCGAGGTCCTCCTGCCCTTCTTCTCTTCCTTCTTCTGCTTCGCCGGTGGCTGCGGCGCTATAGACCGCACGAGAACGACAGGAATAGGAGAGGAAGTGCCATCATGACCCCCACTGTGACGCTCAAGGCACGTCGGATTCCTAGGAGTCGGTGGAGTCGAAGCATCCGACGTTTCGCTCGAGCTCCACGTCCGCTTTCGAGTCTGCTCCTCGCTAGACTCAAAAGTCTCCTCAGCCGGCGACCGCGCCGAAGGAAGCTCAGACATGGAATCCACTACCTCATTGTCCGGTGCATCTGGGTAGTGGCGGCGACATGCCCGGTACCTTGAACTCCTGCGCAAAAGAAACAAACTTTCAGCACACAACCAAGTGCAAGAAAAACACAGTCGAAAAAAGCGCTACGCGGACGCCCCAGATAAACACTTGTGGAACCAGACGAGAGGCGGCGAATGGAGGAGTCAGCGACTTCCCCGGGAGATCCTCTCCAGCCTTGAACTTCAGCAGCGGCCAAAGAATCCTGTCGAGATCCCTCCTGGAGAACTCCTCAGCCGAAACCCTAGTCGGATCGTGGCGACCAGAATAGAGGAACATCGGGTGCTCCCTAGCCTAGAGCGGTTGAACCCGACGTTTGATGAAGGTGCAGATGATATCCACACCGTTCACCTCTTTATCCGGAATCAACTGAAGATCTTCCACACGACGATAGAGCCCCTCTATCTCCGCCACCTCGCCATCCAAGATGTGGTTCTTCCAGGACCTTTTCGGCTCGATTTTCTGGGAGGGGTCAAAAGGAGTAAGGCCAAAGTTCTGTCCGGCCACTGTGGAGTCGCGGATGTAAAACCATCGCCTCCGCCAGTACTGGACAGATTTGGACATAGAAAAGGAGAAGAAGAGAAAGTTGGATCTAAGGGAAACGATGCAGCCGCCAATGGCATAAACACCATCAGAGCCAGACTGCTCTTCACGGAATAGAGCTTCCGGAAGAGGCCAAAGTGCGGTTCGATACCGAGCCAGCACTCGTAGAATGTGATGAAACATGCGACATGAAGAAGAGAGTTTGGTGAAAGATGATGAAGCTGGATGCCATAAAGGAAAAGCAATCCACGGAGAAAATCGTGGATTGGGAAAGAAAGGCCCCGAAGGACAAAAGCGATGAACATGACCCGAAACCTAGCGGGAGGACGGGGAATTACCTCGTCGCCGGGAACTCTGACGGGATAAGACCCCGCTCACGGAGCTTGCGGAGGTCACCCTCACGCGTCTCTGATTGCCGCCAGCCACCATCGGTGACGCGAGTGGTGGCGGAACCCTTCTTGCCGCCGGCGGCAGCACTGGTACCAACTGCGGTGGAGGCCTTCCTGGACTTCCCCATCGCATTACGATGGCGATGACGACGAGCACGCATAAACAAGGAAGGAAAGGCTCGAGGAAATTCCAGCGCACAGTGAGAAAAGCTCAAGGAAGATGGGAGCAGTGAAATAGGAATGGCTGTGGTGAAAACAAACTAACTTTTCTCCAATGATTATAAGGACGAGGACGATGCACGACGACCATCCATCAGGAATACCTAGAGCCAAGATCAAGATCTAACTGTCCACGTGTCAGCACAGCAGTGAACCGTCGCTCACACGCCGTCCACTACGCACGGAAATCGAGGCGACACCGTAATTATCTCCACGCCGCGTGTGATCGGTCAACTCAAAGTCAGAAGGTGGAACCCATGTTCGTCTAGTCAGGTCATCTCTGGCGCCGCAGACGCTTGAGGTCACCGATCGTCAGCACTGACTTCATCAAAAGCTATACTAGCAACGGTTACAATTCTTTGGCTACACAGCTAAGAGTACTCACTCGAATCTACGATTCGACTAACTACTCGGGGCTACTCCTATCAGGAGCGCTGGCCGTGCACCCGAAACATAATCAAAGCACTATACCATGGAACTATTCTTCGAGTCCTACGTCGAGTCTACGACTCCACTACGGACTCGGGGGCTACTCCCATAGGGAGGATGGATTCAAGCATCCGAAAAAATTGTGTCCTACGGACCTGAAGCCAAACAATGGCTGAATTAAAGTCTCTGCTCGAATCTACGACTCGAATAGACACTCGGGGGCTACTCCCATAGGGACCGTTGGTCGCGCACCCTATGAATTCTTCGACTGCGATCCTTCGGATCAGCATGCAAAAACTTTTTGGCAACTCTGCCCCAATTAACGCTAAGTGAGTAGCATCCTCCTTGGCCACCCGAAACACCTCCACGGTGATAAACATTCGGATGTTGCGTCTGCGACGCAAAGATAATACCTACAGATACCATCTGACGACCTAGTAACGCACGGGACTGCGCTCTGCTAGTAAAAATCCGTGCCAGCAGGCGCGATGAAAAATCCCGACGAACGCGTTTGGTACATCATTTAAAATTCACTGGAATTCCACTCCTGTAAGTCCTCGACGGCATGAGTCGAATTATGCCAGCATATGTTCCGGGTTCGAGTCGAGGGACTCGAATCTGAAGAAGATCGTGTTGTTTTGTTCTAAGACAATTTGATCCCGATCTATCGAGAGAGTCAGGCACACGCATCAACAATCCCTACACACTCAAATCATCCTCTAGACAAACAGAGATAGCTGCACCCGAAGGGTTAAAGAGTCAACAGCCAAATCTACGATTTGACTGAGCACTCGGGGGCTACTGACATGGTTATACCCTGCGGGTACACGATCTTAGCATACCTAGTCCAGCCCAAGGAAGGCCCATGAGAACATGCGCCAGCCCATGAAGACTTTCTGGTGGCCAGGGCCCATGACGCCTTCAGATCCTTGGAGAACAAGACTAGAGTAGATAAAGTATTCAAAGGGGCAAACCCTAGAACCTGTAACCGACTCGATCTGTGCCTGAGACCTGCCTATCTCTATATAAAGGCTAGGAGGGCACGATGAGGAGGGCACTTCGCATACCATCGCATACACACCTCCACGCCAGATTGCATCTGCGTACCCCTGTACTTTTCGGTTTCGCCGTAATCAAGAGCAGACAAGCAGGAGTAGGGTTTTCCCTCCGGGGGCCTGAACCTGGGTAAACCTCGTGTCCCCGTGTTGCTTGTTTGCTAACCATTCCGTGATCTCCAGTATCCCCATCTTCTCCAAAACCCAAGCTCATAACAATGGGCATTGACGAGATTAAACCTCGTCAACGTTGCTACGACGTCAGCACAACCACCGCCGTTAGTGGGTGATCGCCGGCGACGATCTACGACGCCCTATCAAACAAAACTAGTCTAGTTCAATTCAGCACAACATACTGGACCCTAAAGTGGCAGCGCTGCTCGGAAATGGTTATCGGAGCCTGGGCTCCGACGAGCTCCGATGGTGGCCGACGGTGGCATAAGGTGTGACGGCGATTTACATCGAGATAAGGCGATTTAGGAATACTGGAAGGTTCAGGAACTCACCCTGATGATGATAGAGAGGTCGATGAGGACAGGCGTGGTCGGAGACGAGCTCTCCGACAAGATTTCCGACGAACACCGACGACACGAGATGATGAAATTCGCCCGAACTCGTACTTCCCTAGCCCCCGCGTCCTTCTCAGATGGTCTACAAGCGATGGCGCTTCTCCTCGTCAACTTCACAGCCTCTAGGACGAATTCTACCGACGGCGAGGCGTGGTTCCGGTGAGCTAGGGTTTCGGCCCCATTTGAAACAGAGAGGATAAGGAGGGAATGTGGATAGGGATGAGGCAGGGTGTCGCGGTGGCCTTCTTATCCCCCCTGGAACGATGACGGGCATCTCGACGCACGGCTAACGACGACAATGGCATCGGGCAGCGGCGGACTCCTCCAGCGAGCTTCCTGTATGCATGAGGATGACGATGATGTTCATTTTATAGAAAACCCCCCTAGCGATTCTTTCAGCTCAACCCGCAGTCCCTCTTTGGTCCCACCCATCAGCCAAAGGAAAGAATGAACTGGGCTGGCTGCTGGGCTTCTGTGGGCTGCCCGTGGGCGACAGGTAAGAAGAAGGGAAGTTGGGCTACGGCCAGGAAATGTTTTTTTTGTTTTCCTTTTTCTATTTTCTGTTTTACTTTTCAGATTCGTATTTAATCTATAATTTGAACTTTTTTAACAAAGATTATTTGCTAAACATTTGCAGCAAAAATTAGTATTGATTGAGATTTATTTTGTAAATCTTAATGATAAATATTTTCTTTTTATATATTTCTTTATTTTATTTATATAAATCCCATTTTAATATCTTATATAAGACTTTGTTACTAATCATTCTTGTAATAATAAACCATGGTTTCATGATATTTCATTATTTGTTTATAAAATTTAATTCTTGTTAGCTGTTGGTTTGGAGGAAAATTCTTATATTATGGTCCTATATACTTATTTATTGTATAAGATACAAAAGAATTAATATGATTAATATTACTCTTCATAAATTTAGGAAATAGCAATGTGTATTTTCTATTATAATTAACATAGAAGTTAAGGTTCAATTGTAAGTGCTTACCCTAGATTTTAGGGTTCTTAATAAACTTAAACTTATGTTCTTTTGTTGATAAAAGTTTATGACTAAGCATATTGTGTTTTTGTTTGTGATTATTAATGCTATCACCTTTTAAAATAGGAAGTTATTATCTAAAATGTTTTATGGAAAAGAATGGATAAAAAATATCTCCTAAACACATATGGTTAAGACAGTTGAAAATGATAAAGATGTGCTTATGTGATTTACTATAGGAAAATGTTCCTATAAAGTGGTACGGAGACAAGATTAGGGATCAAATAACATGAAATGGATATTATGTTTGGTTTGGGATTTAAAGTTGGGTGTTTACCAAGAATTCCTATCTTCCACAATTCACAATCCTGGACTTCTAATTAAGGAATTCCTTTCCTAGATATTCCTTCCCTTCATATTCATCATCATGTGCTAATAGGATGAGCTTTGCTTCACAAGAATATTCTTATCTACCTTTTATTCTTCTAAACTCATTGATAAATCCAATTAGCTTGACACAAGCTTTTATAGTTTTCTCATATCCATACATGGTTATTTCCACTACTCTTCTGTTGATAACCTCCAATCCAACAAGTAGTTCCTTCAAACTACACTCATTCTCTTCCTTAATCTTCAAATCACTAATAATTCTCCAGTAGATGTATACATCAAACTACCTTTTTTACTAAAGCTTACTATCCTTTAAGAGGACTAACACTACTTCCATAACTCCATGCTATACTAGCTTTAATTTAATCATACTATCTTACATTTACTTTACTCTAATAACTCATACTCCAACCTCACATTATATTAATGTGGCTTGTAATGACTACTCTAGGATAACTTATCTATACTAGGGTTTCAATCATTTTCTACCCACCAATGTCACTTATACTTGATATAAGTATTCAATCTTGGTGAGTAAGGCATGATCATTATAATCCTTAATCATTTATAGCTTAGGTTTCTAGTTGGCTAATCAAGGCTTCATCAATACAACTTTTCAATTGTATTGAAATTATCTTCTTAGTAACTCTTATTGTATTAAGGTTTTTTATTCAAGGACTATGCCCACTTGACCAATAGAATTACTACTGGTAACTATCTTCAGGATTCATCCTTGTAATCTTCTTTACTACCATATAATTATATAATATAAATAACTCTTCTATTCATTCAAGAGTAATTTAACTTCACCAATAATCCTGTTGATCTAATTTACTTCCAACAATCCCATCCTATAGATGATATTTGAACCTATCATTACCATATACCTTTCCTTACCTCCCTCTTTAAAGGATTTAAGTGAATGCTATGATAAGATCAAAAGGTAATAGATCAAGTATTTTAGTTGAAGAATTGGTGAATCAATAGTTGATTACTCAACATTGATAAACAATAGATATTATAATAAGGTTCCAAATAGATGACAAAGATTGATATGGAAGGACAGATATGTGATGAATGATCTTGGCTTAGTTTCCTTCCTAACTAAAGAGTTTGGGTGAAGTGTTACCATGTTACTTATGGTAGAAATAGAATAGGGATTAAATAGGTCAGTATTAATCATTGCATACTTATTACTTAAGTTGTTATCTTAACTTAGCATTCATGAGTTGTTGTGGTGAAGATTATGATATGATTCCTTAAGGATCAGATATCAGTCATTAAGCAATGCATTATGAGTGACATTTTATTATATTTGATCTACCCTTAGATCAAATCATGTTTACCCAAGTAAGGTTTTAGCAAAGGTCATATTGAAACTTATCGCAGTCAATTTGATGATCTACTTCAATCCCATCAAGTTGAGAGAAGTTTCAATCACTTTGACAAGTTTTTATTTAAAAGCGCGAAAATTATTCGGATTTTCTATGTATGAATGCAATGCACACATCTGGGTTCAACTTATTTCTAAGCTCTAATCTTGGGATATTACATTTTAGGTTTGTAAAAAAATAAATCTAGACTTCTTTTAGTGTGTAGATTCATCCGAAAGTTGAGTGAACCTACATACTAAAAGAAATCTAGATACATTTACTTTATAAAGCTAAAACATCTTATATTTTAAAACAGAGGGAGTGCATTCAAGACAATTATAGCCGTGGGATGAAATGTCACAGAGAGTCCACGGTCTCTTTCCTACGCGCATGCCTCCTGACCAAATTCGTTGGCCGGCTGCCGAAAAGACTCTTCTACTCATGGGCCGTTATCGCATCGTCGAGGTCAAGTAAGCCCTAGCGCTGGTCCTCCTCCATGCGCACGCCTGGCGGTCTCGGGTCTCATCTTGAGCTTCAAAATTCCATCCGTGACGATATACATAGAAGACAAGATGACCCAAACTCGGTCTCCCCCATCTCCTCCAATCTTTGATCTCATCATCTTCTAGGTCATGCAATCGAGGATGGTTGGGGGATGCATAGGAGTTGTCCCGACGGAAATTTGAAGAACACAGATGTCATCGCCCATTGCCGGCAAGGCTGCCGAGTGGCGCTCATCCCCAAATTCCTATTCATGTTTGTATCCATCTGTGCTGAAATCCATAGACGGTAACATGATTACACGACCAAATCCAATCTCCCCATCCCATTCTCCAACTTTTGATCTCCTCATGTTCTAGGTCTTGCAATCGAGGATGGTTGAGGTATGTAGAGGAGGCGTTAAGAGCTTGAAGGTCATCGCCCATTGCTGGCCGAGGCTGCCGAGGCACTCACCCTCACTTTTGATTCATGTTTTTCTACCGTCACTCCCGCCCTACTCTACAGGCAAGTTTTTTGTTCTCGAGCCAGTTCAATCTGTCACAGAACCCCTAATGATTTGGCTTGGTATGTAAGGTCCTATCAAGGAAATATCACGTGTATGTTGATCTTTCAGCTTTGTGCTTGACCAGATTTTTTACTGTAGAGAGAGGAGTGGAGGACGACGCGCCATGGCTGAGTTGCAAGCGGAAGGGCCCTGCAAGCAGTGGCAAGATTGACTTCCATGCGGTGAAATCGATCCGATGTGCCTTATTCCTGCAACAAGAACGGGTGCATGGTTTCTCAGTCCAATACCAATCTTAACAAGACCATCTAATATGGGAGCTTCCATACCACCTTTTTGACGTAATGTGTAAATAAAAATTGTGGTTTGGTTACTTACTGTAAAGGATTAAGGAGATTAATGTTTGAAAAGTAAAAAAAAATGATAGGTAAAAAGATGTCGAGAAAAAACATAAATGAAGTAAAGCTGCATATCCATTTATGTAATGTTCAGAGTCCTGAAATAAAGCTTTTAAACGAATAGTTGATGTCATGTAGTACAAAGCATAATTGCAAATTCTTATTACCATAGGTGATTTTCTATAAATTATAAAATTAAAAGTATAGTAAGAGTTCATCATGGTTTACCCATGTGAATTTATAGAAGATTAGCATTTTTCTTAAGGGGATTTTATGAGTTCACATATTACCATAAATTCAGGTTGTCTACTTACGCCCTCCATATTGTTTCTCCGCATTCATTTTCCAAACGATATCAGAAGGCAGTTCCCAATAAAATAAGAAGATAATCATGAGCTTGAATAACGAGGGATCATAGCGATGGCAATTTATACGAATTATAAAGAACCATCAATATTGTAAAATTTGTCTAGCTAGAAGGATTGATCCATTTGAACCACCTTTTCTTCAGATACCTTACTTGATATGGTTGTCGAATGCTCTCCATGTTGGTTTCCTGCATTCATTTTCTAACTATATCAGGATTCAGTTTCCAAGAATCAAGACACGGAGATATTCATTAGCATGAAGAACCATGATAACAGCGATGATAATCTAGAAATTATATAGAAATATGAATAATGTAATTTTTTCCAATGGTAAGGATTGATCCATTTGAACCACCTTTTGTTCAGACAACTTATACTTGGTTCAGAAACCTTACTTGCTAGATCGTTTTGAACCTTGATGATTAAGGTGTTATTTTATACACATATCTTATAGTATACGGGACTAAACTTAGAAACGTCATAGACTCATAGAGAGTTCTCTCAACTTTATCTAGATACTTCCATTGATGTTTTTTTTGTTCCAGCACCATAATTGTGTACGTGTTTGATAGAACGATTCCTCTTTAAATGTATATGTATATGTATTCCCAGTAGAACCAGTTAGCTGAACCAATCAAGCTAGCGCATGGATATCATTTCTGCTGTAGTTTTTCATCTTTAAACGCATATGTGGCGAATGGAAGCAATAAGGAATTCAGAGAAGCTGTAGAAATTTAAAGTGCATCTCTCTACAGTAATTATATTTATAAATCATGTTCATGTTTTCTAAAGGCCTTACATCAATATTACATAGTAATACCATGCTCCGGTGTTATTGTTTCATTCACTCAAATTTGACCATCTGATCCTGTTTTTTAGCCACAACATCCTTAGTTAAATTAACATGTTGTAGATGTAAGACCAATATGCCTAAACTAGATGACAAACTATGAGCTAAAGAGCTTTCAAAATATGGTTACAGATAGAAGTACGTCTTGCCACATGGACATGGTAATATATCTGTATATAGACTTCATGCAACAATAAACAAGTTATAATCATTTCTATTTGCAATACTCAAATGACTTTTTATGCTTCTGAAGATTTAGATAAATACATGCGAATGATATGCTACAGTTTGATGCTTTCACTTTTTATCTCCACTTGCAGCATTGGCTTACTCTTAATAACAAAGTTCCACATTTTTCTTCACTGTTGTTGTGAATATGGTTGATAAAACCTGAAATTAAAATTATCCGATGGAGTAGTACATACTTATGATACTTTTAATGCAGTCATCGCACTTGGGAAAATCAATAATAAGACATGGTAACCTCATCTAATGTACCATGTATGGCATCTGAATGATGTAGTCATTTTTATTTTCTTGCTTTGTAGTTATATATTTGTCCAAGAATTAACTGATGCATAAGCTATGGTTTCCGATGCTAAAGCCTACAGGTTTACAGTACACAAAACATTTTTGTCTCCACTAACAAGCAAAAACTCTTCCAAATTTCTTCCAGATATTGTGATGTACAATTTCTTGCTCTTTGTAGCATCTACATATACATGATTTCCCCTTTTTTCAAGATCTTTGGGGATTGTATTTGTAAAGGAAGACATGGGTACTAAGTACGTAGATGGAAGAACGAAGCATCCATGTTGTCGTGAATGTCTAAGGGAAGTCGCCCATGCAGCTGGATCTGTTTATAAATATCTAGACTACATTGATGTTTTGGTCTTCTCCATGAAAAATGTTAAATGACAAAATATGATATTTATTATGGCATGTTTATATCATTAAAAACAGATTACCTTTACGGTAACTCAAATTCTATATTTTAATAATCATAATCGGGGAGTCTATTTCCTAAATTTTCATATATGTATTTTGTTCTAAAAGTACGTGCAGAATCACGGGTTAATGACTAGTTTTTACTCAGAAACATTTCTGAAAAGATTTATATTACTTACAGATAGGGCCCACATGTTAGGGATTTCTTATTTACAGAAATGAATTACGGAAATATATAAAAAAATTAATAAAAGGTGATATGACACCAGCATGACATCATGCTGATATCATCAATGGGGATGCTCCTAGGCCGAGCTCGAATCTAGCGATTCCGAGCACGCCTGCACGCGTGGTTGCGAGCGTTGTACAGAGGAGACATAGGGGAGGCGACCGGTGGTCGCGCCGCCCGGAAATGGTCGCCGGAGCGTCGGCATCAACGACGAACTGCGGCAGCGAGTGGTGGTGCTCGGCGGGGAGGAAGCTAGAGAGCAAGAGGAAGTGAACGGAGGGGCGCGCTAGCACCGCAGTATCACCAGGAAGACGATGGATGTGTCGGGGAGGCGAGGCGAGGTCGGACGACGACGAATTGACGGCGGCCACGACGGCGGCCGACGATGCTTCGTGCTCGATTTCGGTGGAAGGGCAGCTCCCCTGCTTGCAAGCTTCACGGAGGAGGACAAGGAAGAAGCGGCACTTCCAACTGTGGCCTTGGCATGGCGCGGGGTGGCCGGAGACGGCTGGACAGTGTGGCACCTGAGCTAGGGTTTCAGGCTCCTGCACAGAGAAGGGGAGATATAGTGCGAGAGGGGGAACGTGGAGAAGCTAGGGTTGTCCATGGCGGTGCACGGAATCTTGTAGAGGTCAGGGGCGGCAGCGAGGCGACGACATCTGCAGTGACACGCAGCTACTTCGCCGGTGGTGGGGAACACGACACGGAAAGAAAGGCCGAAGGGGTACTGGGCCGGCTTGGGTTGCAAACAGGCTAGATGGGCTGCGGCAAAGCAAGGCGACGACTACTGTGCACTGCGTTGGGAGGCAGATAGAGAGAGGGAGAGAGAGATGTGTTCGGCCCAGGTAGGTTAGGAAACTGTTCTTCTTTCGTGAAAGCATTTTCTATTTCTGTTTTCTATTTCCTCTTTGTATTTTTCATTTGTAATTCTGTTTTGAACAGGTTCAAAATACAAGAAACTTTTGTGAATATTTAAAATAGTATGGGAACCCTTTATAACCATTTAGGTTCCATAACTTGTGTACTTTTCAAAGTATTCAAAATCATTTTGAATATGTTTCAAATAGAGAGGGGAAGCTAGGGTTTAGGGTTCTGCTTTACTTCTTTGATGCACATTTTAGTAGATGATGATCATGAATGCACAATCAAAACCCTAATTAGCATTTAATAAAACTAGGATTGTTACAATTCTATCCCCCTTAAAAGAATCTTGTCCCGAGATTACTAGGTAGGAAGATAGAAGGAACAGGGTTACACTAAACTTCGACAATCTTCTCGAAGTGGTTGATCAATACCACCATGAAGAATGGACGAAGCGCTTCATAATCTTCGAGGTGGCTGCTCACACTAAGGAAGAGAGGGAATGACACGGAACTACAACTGAGTATCTCATGGTCCACTCATGGATAGATGTTTCGTGAACATCTCTAAAGCCAACAGACATGAAACACGCCAAGGTAATGGTGTGGTGGTATTGCCGACGAGTACGCCATGGAGGGGTCCTTACAGAGCGTGTTTAGACATGTGGTGTAAGGCGAAAGGTTGGCGGGTACGAGGTAACACAGATTACCCAGGTTCAGATCCCACGACGGTGGCGGGATCCTACTCCTACTATAAATCACTATAATGTCAATACGCCGAGTTACAGGGATCGGTTCGCTATGCGCGATATGAGTTATTTGTTCCCTAAAGGCTCCCATAGGTCCGGATTATATTAGTCGCCAGATCCTAGGGTTACAGGAAAAGTCCTTGCCAGACAGGTTACAAAGTCCTGCATAGTATACAACTTAGTCTAACGTGTCTTGCACTCCAAGGCTCCGGGTACGTCGGTGACTCCACCGTAGCCTTCCTTTATCCGGCATGGGCCTCCCTTCTGGATCCATCTAACTGGGCCACCCAGCAGGCCATGGGCCTTGCTACCAACTGTGGGTCACTCGGGTTATCCGGATTAGATACATGCTATGGTGATACCCACTTAGCATATCCCTGATACGTCAAAAATGTATCTATAATTTTTGATGTTCCATGCGTGTTTAGTATCTACTTTGCTTTGCTTTGTCCACACTTTGAGGTGTTTTTATATGTTTTCTGGTACTAACCTATTAACAAGATGCCATAGTGCCAGTTGCCTGTTTTCTTTTGTTTTTGGTTCCAGAAAGGCAGAAAATCAATATTATCGGAATTGGACCGGACAAAAGCCAAAGTCAATATTTTACCGTGGGTAACACAAAGCCGGAGTACGATACGAAGGAGACCCACCAGGGGGCCACACCCCCTGGCCGCATGGGAGGGCCCGCGCCACGCCTAGGGGGGGTGTAGCCTCCCTGGTGGCCCTCCAGCCTCGCCTCTTCGCCTATAAGAAGCCCCGACGCCTAAACCCTAAGAACTCGATCAAAATTCAATGAAACCGTCTGTAGCCGCCGCCACCATCGTCCCTAGATCAGGGGGAGTCTTAAGCTCTTCCTGGGACCCTGCCGGAGGGGAGACCATCCCGGAGGCCTTTTTCTTCATCATGCCACCCTCCGGTATGAAGCGTGAGTAGTTCCACCTTGGACTACAGGTCCATGTAGTAGCTAGATGGTTGTATCTCCTCCTTGTGCTTTCATGTCTAGATCTTGTGAGCTCCATTCATGATCAAGATTTCATCTATTTGTAATCATGCATGTTGTGTTTGCGGGGATCCAATGGATATTGACATTACTATGTCATATTGATTAATGGTTTTTTCTTATTGATTCTATCATGTCTGTGTTGTTTGTGATCTTGCATGCTCTCCGTTGTTAGTAGCTATCTTGGCCTAGTAGATGCTAGTGACTCCAAGAGGGGGTATTTATGCTCGATAGTGGGTTCATGCCTCTACTTAATCAATTGAAGTGACAGAAATATCTACGATTGTAGATGTGTTATTGCCACTAGGGAGATAACAATGTTCTCTTGTTCATGGAACAAGTGGATTGTTTACATTACACACTTTGCTTAAAACAGTTGTCTGATGCTTGCAACTTAATACTGGAGGGGTTTCGAATGATAACCCAAAGGTGGACTTCTAGTCATAGATGCAGTTGGATGGCGGTCTATGTATCTTGTTGTATTGCCCAATCGAATCTCATAGGATCTTTATGCCTAGTATTGCATTGTTATGCCGTGCTCAGTCCTGTCAATTGCCCTGTTGTAATTTGTTTACCAAGCATGCCATGTTTGTTTATCTAAGGAGAACACCTGTAGTGAACTATGGAACCCGGTCCAATCTTTACCATTGATACATCTTCCACTGTTATTGTTTACTTGCTGCAAACCATCATCACCTTCCACACCATACAGTTAATCCTTTGTTCCAGCAACCAGTGAGATTGACGAACTCACTGTTAGTTGGGGCAAAGTCTTGAGTTTGTGTTGTTCAGGTTTCCATGTTGCTTGCAACACCTTTGAGACGTTTCCTTCCTCCTACTGGTTCGATAACCTCGGTTTCTTAGTGAGGGAAAACTTGCTGCTGTGCATCATACCTTGCTCTTGGGGTTTCCCAACGGGGCGTCAACATGCATCAAGACTTTTCTGGCGCCGTTGCCGGGGAGGCTAAGGACGTCTTCACAAGGGGAGTCCTCGTCAACCTTTCTCTTTACTTTGTTTTTAGTTTTCCTAGTTTCTTTTGCTTGGTTTTGTTTGCCTCTTTTTATCAAAGACTCCAAAAAAATTAGTTTATTTTGGTTTTCTTTATCCTATCAAAAACACAAAAAATTACTTCCTACTCTAGTTGCCACCTTGCTCTTACTCACCATGTTGTTCCCCAAGTTCGCCCTGAAGGACCTTTCGATAGGAAGTGGCTCCATAATTGGGAAAGATAATATTAAATAATTCTTTAATCATGTTAGCAAGCATGAGGATATTGAGGATAAATCTATAGCAGAGCTTGCTCCTAATTATGAAATTGCTGCAGATTCTTTAGTTCATATGTTGGAGGCTAGGTTTGTTAGCCTTAACCCAATGATGCAAATTTTGTTCCTAAAACTAAAACCAGAAAAGAATGCTAAAAAGAGAGAATTTATTCTTGAAACTCTACTAAAAGAGTTCCATGATGTTTCTAAGGAAGCCAAAAGGGTATTTGATCATTTTAATATGCTAGGCTCATGTGTATATGTTGTGGGTACTTCAGATAAAACCAAACCCAGAGAGGAATTTAAGATACCCATACCCTTTAAGCTTGTTGGGATGCATGAGGCCTTTGAAAAGAATTTTGATTGGATTGTTCCTGAAATCCTTTTGATGAAAGTAGTAAACCAAAGATGGATGAGAAGGGATCTTCCAAAACTCATTTGGATGAGATACCTTTCATAGTTGAAGAATTTTCAAGTATTGATCTTAATTCTTCATTTGAAAATACTTGATTTCTTGCTTCTTGTGCCTAACTTAAAGGCGTTAAAGAAAAGTACTTTTTGGGAGATAACCCAAGAGTTTTCTTGAGGCTTGGAAGTTATTACTTCAGTAATGAACTCTCCTTACCCTTTTTGTTTGCTTTTTGTGCCAAGAATGACCTCTAATGAGAGGGAAGTAAGATTTGGGGAGTTGCTGTCCCAAAATAGATTTCTGTCCTCCACCATAAAAATTTGTGAGGAGTCTTTATAAGTCGGATTGAGCTGAAAATTTACGAATAAATCCCCCAGTATGTTAGCTAACTTTCGTTAGTTCAACACTTCTTTATTTGAGCAACATAAGGTCTTCGAAAAAATCAGTTTCTACCTGCTGGTATGTTTTGAAAGATTTCTGCCATTATTTACATTTGCTTCTTATTGATTCCCTTTTGGGTTCTTTTTGGGAAATTGAGATTTTTGAAGGAGTTGCTACAGTATCTTGTGTTTTTAGTGAAAGTTTAGCTCTTCTAAAGCTAAACCCAAGGGTCTATTATCTTTTGAATACACTAATGTTGCTAATGAAGATTGTGTGAAGTTTTGTATGAAGGAAAATTTGAGGTGTGGAGAGAGAATGATGTAATGATATGAAGAATGGACAAAAGCTCAAGCTTGGGGATGCCACCCCATTGTAAGCCCAAGAAATATCCAATAGGTACAAGCGTCAAAGCTTTGGGATGCCCAAGGCATCCCCTTCTTCATCAATAAAAAGCTCAGGTCTTTCTAGACACTTTGTTTTTATTATTTCATGCACTATTGTGTTGTTCTTGGAGCTTCTTAGATTTCATTTGCTTTTCTTAGTTTGTTTAGTTTGCTTGAATAAAGTAGTTTGGACCCCCATTCTCGCTGTGTTGTTTCAAATAAGTCGATTGGTGTTGGAAAGGAGTAGAAAGTTCTTGCTTGAAAGTGCAAGAGGAGCTTGCATTGACTGTGACTTTGACTTTAGCATGTCATGCTAGGTATTGTTTTGACCTTATGCTCAGTGATTATTGCTGTAGAATGAGTTGTTCCAAACAATTGGGATTGCTTAGTGTGCCTTGAAGAAATCATGCGTTTTTTAGCATACAAAAGCATAGTATTGTGGTATTCTCCTTTGATGTTTTGTTTGGGTTGACTTGGAACATGATCACACCATGTTATGACTATGAACAAGTCACCATATCCTATATGATCATTTAGTCCTTTACTTGTAGTACCACTCTATGCTTTGATTAGTAATGTTTTGTTGCTCTGCATGATTGTGTCCATTATTGCTCTCTTAGTTGGTTGCTCCTAGTCTTTTGCTAGCCTCCACTTGTATGAGTAAGCTCTACTCATGCTTCCAACTCCCAAGAAACCAAGTTATTCCAAAGTGTCCACTATAAATTCCTATGAATGGTGTGTTACACCATTCCAAGTATATTCTTGTTTTCATCTATCTTCCAATTAAAAAAGTATTTTTTTATGTGAAAACATAGTGATTAAAGCTCTCAAGAACTTGATGGCACACTTTATATTCCTTGCCCCTAATAAAACTTGAACCATTGTGTCATCTATGTTGTATATGCTTGCAGTTATACGTTGGAATTAGTAGAACCATGTTTTCATGGGTAATGTTTTCAACATTGCACTTCTACTTTGTACACAGTTGATATCATGCTCTTTTGTCTATGGATGTCGCCGGTGTGAAATAAAAAGGGAGCTTGTAAGTCCATGGAGTTATGTATTTTGTGTTAGAGAAATGCCTGGGCCGCTAGCCTAACCATGCCTAATCATGGTGGAAACTTGCAGCATCACCATAATGAGCAATCTGTGAAGCACCCTCAATAAAAACCTATGCAAATAGCAAATAGAAAATAAAAAGATCTCTACGATGCTCATTGTCTGCTTGCCTTGTCATTTTGGTTATGGGATAGCTCCTGTACCATGTGCAAGGGGTACCCCGTTGGCGGTTCTCTATGATACACATGTACTTACTATGACAAGAACTTACATGTGACTAAAGTTGAGTAGCATGAGGTGTGACCCTCGTATTCAAAGGACATGAATTGCCAACTATACTTTGTCAAGCATATACTCCATAGTTTTTTCACTTTAACCTTAATCACTTCAAGATGCTTATGATAGGGGCAATGAGGGCTGAAAGCTAACAAGTACCATAATTTTTGGAAGCTCTTTTTGAAACTTGAAATCCCTGCTTACCTTTATAAAGGGCCTTTCTTCCACTATTATATTGAGTCTCCACCTTCTACCTCTAGGCACCAGTTATGAGAGCATAATTGCCATTCTCAGTTCTATGTGCAGTGTCCCAAAACTTATTGATTGATGCGTATTGTTGATATTGCGTGTTCTTGTGCTATTTGTATCTAGTCACTCTTATGAACTTTGAAGGTGTCCTATGCATCTATTTGCTACTCTATGAGGGACAAGCTGAATGCCACTATGCCATGTTTTTCTGTATGTGAAACAAACAAACGTTTTTCAATGGATGTTATTCATGATCTTTGTTTGTAGCCTTTCATGTTGCATGCATAGTTACTTTGTCTTATTGTTAGAACTCCATCTTTCATGCACATGTTTAGGGTTCTTTGATCCCAACTTTCAATGCTTGCAAATGGTTTGATCTTGGTTTTGATGGTGCATGTCACCTTAAAAATTATTCTTTTATCACTTACCTACTCGAGCACGAGTAGGAGTTAAGCTTGGGGATGCTTGATACGTTGGAAACATATCTATAATTTTTTATGTTCCATGCTTGTTTAGTATCTACTTTGCTTTGCTTTGTCCCCTATGAGGTGTTTTTATATGTTTTCTGGTACTAACCTATTAACAAGATGCCACAGTGCGAGTTGCCTGTTTTCTTCTGTTTTGAATGGCAGAAAATCAATATTCTTGGAATTGGACAGGACAAAAGACAAAGTCAATATTTTGCCGTGGAGAACACGAAGCCGGAGTACGAGACGGAGGAGACCCACCAGGGGGCCACACCCCCTGGCCGCACGAGTGGGCCCACCCCGCGCCTGGGGGGGGTGCAGCCGCACTGGTGGCCCTCCAGCGTTGCCTCTTCACCTATAAGAAGCCCCCGACGCCTAAACCCTAAGAACCCAATCAAAATTCCATGAAACTGTTTGTAGCCGCCGCCACCATCGTCCCTAGATCAGGGGGATCTGAAGCTCTTCTCGGCACCCTGCCGGAGGGGAGATCATACCGGAGGCCTTCTTCTTCATCGTGCCAGCCTCCGGTATGAAGCGTGAGTAGCTCCACCTTGGACTACGGGTCCATGTAGTAGCTAGATGGTTGTATCTCCTCCTTGTGCATTCATGTCTAGATCTTGTGAGCTCCGTTCATGATTAAGATCTCATCTATTTGTAATTCATGCATGTTGTGTTTGCGGGGATCTGATGGATATTGAGATTACTATGTCAGATTGATTAATGGTTTTGTCTTATTGATTCTATCATGTCTGTGTTGTTTGTGATCTTGCATGCTCTCCGTTGTTACTAGCTATCTTGGCCAAGTAGTTGCTAGTGACTCCAAGAGGGGGTATTTATGCTCGATAGTGGGTTCATGCCTCTACCCTATCAAGGGAAGTGACAGAAATATCTATGGTTGTAGATGTGCTGTTGCCATTAGGGAGAAAACAACGGTCTCTTGTTCATGGAACAAGTGGATTGTTTGCCTTACACACTTTGCTTAACGCAATTGTCTGTTGCTTGCAACTTAATACTAGAGGGGGTTCGGATGATAACCCAAAGGTGGACTTCTAGTCATAGATGCAGTTAGATGGCGTTCTATGTATCTTGTTGTATTTCCCAATCGAATCTCATAGGATCTTTATGTCTAGTATTTCATTGTTTTGCCTTGCTCAGTCCTGTCAATTGCCGTACTGTAATTTGTTTACCCAGCATGCCATGTTTGTTTATCTAAGGAGAACACCTCTAGTGAACTATGGACCCCGGTGCAATCTTTACCAATGATACATCTTCCACTGTTATTGTTTACTTGCTGCAAACCATCATCACCTTCCACAACATACAGTTAATCCTTTGTTACAGCAACTGGTGAGATTGACAACCTCACTGTTAGTTGGGGCAAAGTCTTGAGTTTGTGTTGTGTAGGTTTCCACATTGCTTGCAACACCTTTGAGACATTTCCTTCCTCCTACCGGTTCAATAACCTCGGTTTCTTACTGAGGGAAAACTTGCTGCTGTGCTGCATCATACCTTGCTCTTGGGGTTTCCCAACAGGGTGTCAACACGCATCAATCCCCAACAGTAACCCCCGGAGAACTCCGAGATCTTGCGCCGTCTTGCCTCTTCAGGTTGAATGCTCCGTCTAGATGAATGCCGGCAAATCGTCAAGAAATATCTTGTAGTCCTGCCAAGAATACTGCAATGCCCTCTATCTTAAACTTGTAAGTCGGAGAACTGCTAAATCTTCCATCGTACTCTTCTCGTAGTCGGACTGGATCCATCCATGCTGGAATATTTAGATGGGATGGTTCACCTGCCCGTGTCAGCTAGAGAAACGTAGACCATAGGTCAGCGACGCCTCGTAACTCACACATGCAGAAAACACAATCATAGCATTTTCCCGCGCGAAGGATGCGAAACGTTGGCGGCGACGGTGGGAACATGGCGAAATTTCCACGCACGCGCTGTCCACGCAGCAATCGTTCGATCAACTTGCACGAATCTTGACGTAGAGTACTATAAATAATAACGTGGTAGATTTTATCTTTTCACCTCATTCTTCCTTGCATCATCTTCTTCCTCCAGCGAACATTTCCTCGAGCTCTCCACGCGCACTGAGAAAAACCCTAGTTTTCCCCAGTCCACAGTCACCTTCCTCCCCTCCTCAATGGCGAGCAGCAGTGCAACCCCTTCCATGGCGGCAACGAGCGATGCCGTGGCAAAGCCAGAAGGCTCCATTCAGGTTCCCCCAGAGGGCCTGGTACTGCCACGCACCACGGTGGTGGAATCCACCAGTGGTGACCATATTCCAGCGGGGTTGGAACCGCTGGAGGAGGAGGGAGACTCTCACAAAGGAGAATGGCGTGGCTCCGATATCATTGATTGCGATCTCAAGGAGATGCTCGCTGAGGGGTACCTCCCCGTAACGGAGGGGCTGGTCTGTCGGGCGGCGCCGGCCGGTGAGGTTATCCCCTCTCCCTAATCCGGAGAGAAGGTGTACCTCAAAACCTATGTCCGAATAGCATCCTCGCGCTTAGCAACTACGCGGCGCTTTGTGAGGGCTACCTAGGAATTAGGCCTAGGTTAGATCTGTTCATATACTTCTTCACCGTCAAGAGGGAAGCCGGAGCGAGCAAGGATGAGCTCAAAAACTATGGAACCATTAGCTTCAAGATTCGGCCTGACCTGTGGTTCCCCTACATTGTAGGCCACGAGTCCTGCAAAAACTAGGAGAGGACGTACTTCTACGGCCCAGATATCCCTCTGGTTGGCCGAGAAGCAACGTACCCGAACTTTGTGAACGGGGCCGCCGCTGAAGCCCTGACATGAAGATCCGAAGCCATCCTTCCCTCCAACAACGAAGCCTCCTTCTCTATGAGGCGGATCGAGTGGTTCGTAGAGACGGGTTTGACTGGGTTGGATCTAGCCATGTGCTGGTTCGTCAGGCGGATCCAGCCTCTGCAGCACCGCGTGAAACTGATGCACCAGTATACCAAGGATAGGAAGTATAGCCTCCGCATCTCCGAGGACAAATTCTCGAGTGACTCCATCAAGCTCCGCCTTAGAGACATCGTCAAGGTGAAGGACAGGAAGAGCGGCTTCACCATCACCTACGACATGTTCGAGGGTGGCACGTGCCTAGAGGTACATATTCATTTTCCATGTATGACATATACTCCAGTTCTTCCGTCTAGCCATTACCATTTCATCTAACACTTCGGGATTTCATTTAACAACTAAAGAGTCTAGAAGATGATAGCATGGCTGTCCAAATCTATGACCCCAAGATGAAGGAAGTCACCATCGTCTCGGACGACGATGTCCCATTGGTGCATAAGCAGAAGAGCTCCACCTCTGACGCTGCCGACGGAGGCAAGAAGAAGAAGACAGAGGGTGGAGCGTCCAAGAAGTCCATCGCTTCCCTAGAGGCGAAGAAAATAAGAATCACCGGCATCCTGTTTACCAAGGCACCGATTGTTGTGTAAGATTCTTATCATCCGACATTGTCTCTTGCTCGTCTTATTCCTGTACTTACACTTTTGCACGTTTCAGGAAGAAGGCCAGTTTGAGTTTGAAGCAGACCTCCAAAACATCGGGGGATTCTAAAAACATTAAAGATATGTTGCACCAAGCATCTCCCGCCATCGCCCCTACTACTCCTAGCGTCCAGCCTGCTGCCGCACCGACAAGCTCTCCAGCTAAGGTAGCATCTGGTCCTTCTGCCATGGATGTGGACCCAAGTGTCACCACGGATCTTGTTGTTGTCGGCGAGCAGGCGACACAAGAAAGGACCGTGTCAAAAATGGCTGAAGCTCCGGCAAAGGATGCCACTGGTAGCGGTAAGGCGATGGTGGAAGGCGGAACTGCCGGCAAGGCGCACTTTGCACCCAAAGCTATGAGCTCACAAGATTGTCTACCTGGCGCTTATGCCTAGTAGCTCAGCTCTGGCTCCTGGTGCAGCACCAACTTCTCCAACTTGTGGTATTGAGGAGATTCTCAGGCAGGTGGATACCTTGCGTGGAAATAGTCTTTCCTTCAACAAGATTTTTGCCGAGAGCGCCACCAACCTCAAGATCATCGCACTTGTAAGTTTTATTTGCCTTTTGCATTTCATATGTAGTATCCCACTGTAGCACCCGATGATTGAGACAGAAAACCATAGGTCTTTGCATCTAAATGCTCTGAGAGTGACTAAGCTAGAAAACTTCACACTGTAGCCCCCAAGTATTTAGTTTGAATGAATTATTCCGACTAGATACTTTTAGAGTAGCACACGCAGTGTTTGTTAATTTTAATACTGTAGACCCCAAGCCTCTAGTCCAAACAGAATTAGTTCCGACTAGATGCTTAAAGAAAGACTATGTATATTGCCGAGTTAAAAACTCTCACTGTATACCCCAAGCCTCTTGGTGGATATTTATCTGGCTATATTCTCCATGTAGACCAAGTAACTTTGAATTTCTTTCCACATAATGAGAATGCTCGGAGATGTGTCGCCAACGAGAAGTTCCACAAGATGTGCGCTGAACTGGAAGCTGAAAAGGGTAAAACTGCCTTCTTGAAGGATCAAATCACCAAGAGCAAGAGTCTGTTTTTTCCTTTCAATTTTGCACTCAAACTTGGTCTTGTGCCATCAATCTCTGACTACTCATTATGTGCTATTATTTCTCCGGCTTGCAGAAACTATTACCAAGGAGAAAGATATTGTCGAGCAATCCAAGCATATTGAACTGCTGGATAGCGAAAACAAGATCCTCAAGCAGGAGAGGGCAGACACTTTGAAAATGCATGAAGAATCCATGAAGGCCTTGCAGGAGTCTGCCAACACGGAGATGAATCGACTAAAGAAGGAAATTGCAAATCTCAAGGAGCAGAAGAAAGATGCCGATGAGCAAAATCAGCTCAACCTTGAGGCTTACAAGGTTCTCCGACAAGAACGGGACTCCATGGCGGACACACTCCAACAAGCGGAGGCGAGCATCTTTGGTAAGTGATCTACGTCTAGTAGTTATGTAAGCTAGGTACTCTAAACTTTTTTGTGTTACTGAACTCATGTATTCCTTTTCTTGCCAGAAATGCAGCTCCTATTGGTTTAAACAATATGCCTCCTCCGCCTAAGGAATGCATGGTCCTCGCCGGGAACTTCATCAGTACTATCATCAAACAAGCCAAAGAGATTGCCAAGCCCCTGAACATCAACATCAAGGCGGTGGACTCCATCATGAAGTACTCGAAGATTCTGTGCCAAGCCCCCGAGTGTATCCTAAGCTGGAAAGCTTCATGTACCCGGGCTGGTGCTAGAATGTCGCTGGCGATGGTCAAGACCTACTACGAGAATGCCGACATCGACACGGTGACCTCGGGTCTGCCCGACATAGACGATGAAGGCCAGAAAATTGATCACAAAGCTATATGTGCATCGCTCACTGGCTTTGACACCAGGGTCGCCGAGTTGGTCGATCCCAACTCCTTTGTGCCTCTTGAGATCATTGATGGTGACCAGCACAGCTCCTCAGAGTCCCTCAAGACCACCGACTTTGAAGATGATCAGGATGGTTCTCCTGCTGCCGACGATGCTACCTCGAAGTCTCCTGCACCAGAGGAATAAAAAACACTTTGTAATATTTGTCTCCTCTGGATGTATGTATGCGGAAAAACTACTGTGTTAATCTTAAGGCGGAAAGCAATAGCTGTATGTTTCCTGCTATGTAAGTACTAGTTCCAGCATGTAAATATTTTTTAAGCAAGTGCTGGCTTATCCATTACTTTGGTTTTTATGCTTGACTTTTCGTGAGTCGGAAGACTCGTAGTTGGAACCATGCGCTCAGGTGATGATGCCCAATGGCACCGTCAAAACCTAAGCACAAAATCGCCGACTTCAAGTGCCGAAAGTCACTACTCCAGAATCCACATAAAAACAACAAAGAATGTGTTGACCAGAAAACTTAAGCTAACGCCCGTAGGCGGAATTTTCACAAGTACAAATGTAAAACTTGCGCATAAAGGTTTTATACGATCCAAAAATGAACACTAAAGGAGGTAAAAGACTCAAGAATATGAGTGAACCAAAGATCTTTATTTCATTGATCATATAAGAGGTACATAGTATATAAAAAATATGCTAAGTGTAAAAAGGACGTAGCTGTGCTATGTTCCATGGACGATCAAGCTCTGGGTAGTCATCATTCGGGTCACGTCGCTTACGCTTATGATCATCCCTGGGTCTATCCTCAAGTTCACGATTGTCAACGAGGTAATAAGACACATTGAGTAGCGCCTTGCTTATGATGAACGGTCCTTCCCATGGCGGGGATAATTTGTGTGACTTCTTCTGCTTAAGTCGGAGCACTAGATCCCCCTCTTTAAACGAGTGATGCCGAACGCGGAGACTATGGTAGCTGCGTAGCTTCTGCTGGTAGATGGTTGATCTTTGGCATGCCAATACGCGCTCTTCCTCGAGAAGGTCCACATCTAGGCGCCTGGATTCTTCAGCGTTATCTTCGTCATATGCGGCCACTCTTGGTGAATCGTGAAGGATGTCGGAAGGCAGGATGGCTTCTGCTTCATATACCATGAAATAAGGGGTGTAGCCGGTAGATCTGTTGGGTGTAGTTCGTAAACTCCACAGAACAGATGGTAACTCCTCCGCCCAGGCTCCAGCTGCTCTATGTGGCGGTGCCTCTAGACGTGGCTTGATTCCCTACAGAATTAATCCATTGTCTCGCTCAACCTGACTGTTGGACTGTGGATGTGCCACCGATGCTAGGTCAAGTCGGATAAACTTCTCCCAATAATAAGCTTCCACTTCTCCGAGTGATAAGTTGCTACCATTGTCAGTGATAATGCTATGTGGGAGACAAAATCTCACCACTAGATCCCGGACAAACCTAAGGGAAGTTTTCCCATCAAGCTTTCTAATGGGCTTAGCTTTTATCCATTTGGTGAATTTATCAACTGCTACTAGCAGATGCTTAAACCCACATGGTGTCGTCTGTAATGGACCCACCATGTCTAGCCCGCAGACTGCAAACGGCCAAGTTATTCGTATTGTTCGCAATTCTTCAGCTGGAACATGTGGTTGTCGGGAATAATACTAGGATCCCATGCATGTCTCAACAAGCTTTTCGGCGTCCGCCTTCGTGGTCAGCTAGTATAATCCTTGCCAGAAGGCTTTGGAGACCAACGATTGAGGAGCGGCGTGATGCCCGCAATCTCCGAGATAGATCTCACAAAGGATTTCAATACCCTCTTGCTGGGAAACACACTTGAGGTATACACCAGTGGTGCTTATTTTATAGAGTTGTCCATTGATTATGGTATAGCCCTTTGCTCGACGTACTATTTGCCGAATTTTTACCTCGTCGACAGGGAAAGTTCCGTGTACGAGATATTCCATGAACGGTTTTGTCCAAGAAGGAGGGACCTTTGTCACTATGTGAACGAAATAGTCAACTCTATCCGGGTTCTCGGGGTCCGCTCCCTTCACGGATGGTGTCCGTAGATGCTCCAGAAAAACGCCAGGCGGAATTTGTTTGTGCCCTGACCAAGCTTTGATAGTAGATCAGCTGCCTCATTTTCCTCCCTTGGGACATACTTGAATTCGTAGCCCAAGAAGCTCTTGGCTATCTCGTCCACTTCGTCTCGATATGTCACCATCATAGGGTTCCGCGCGTTCCAGGTGCCAGCCACCTGCTGGGCAACCAAGTCAGAATCTCCACAACAAACTATGCGGTTGATGCCAATATCCTTGGGTACGCGAAGTTCGTGAGTGATTGCTTCATATTCCGTGAGTGAGTGCTTCATATTCCGCCATGCAGAACGTAGTGTAGCTTTTCCCTTGTTGGCGACTGTAGCAGTACACCAGCCCCCGAGCCGTTGAGTAGCTTTGATCCGTCAAAGTGCATCACCCGTTATTCTGGCTCTGGTATAGGGGTAGCATCTGGCATCTCTGTCCAATCTATAATGAAATCCGCCAAGGCCTGTGATTTGATAGTGTCGCGTCTCTTGTAGGTGATCTCGAAGGTGGCAAGCTCAATGCCCCACTTCGCAACCCTTCCTGTAGCGCCGCTGTTGTTGATGATGTTGGACAGTGGAGGTTTGCTCACAACTGTGATAGGGTGCTCCTGGAAGTAGTGCCTTAGCTTCCGAGAAGCAAGGAACAGTCCATAAGCTAGCTTCTGGTAATACGGGTAACGTTGCTTGGACTCTGTCAAGACCTCGCTTACATAGTAAACTGATCATTGAACTCCGTACTCATGCCCTGGTTCTTTCTGCTCTACCACGACGATGATGTTGATTACCCGGTTGGTGGCCGCCATGTAGATTAACATAGGCTCCATAGGCTCGGGTGCTACAAGTTAAGGTGCCGAGGAGAGTATCTCCTTTAGCTTATTTAGTGCTGCATCTGCCTCGTCCGCCCATGTAAATTTGTCCGCCTTCTTCAGCAACTTGTACAGCGGTAGAGCCTTCTCTCCAAGTCGGCTGACGAACTGGCTTACTGCTGCAATGCAGCCTGTTAGCTGTTGTATGTACTTCAGGCATGTCAGACGGTTTATGTTTAGTATTGCCTTGATCTTCTCCGGGTTGACCTCGATTCCACATTGGGAAATGATGAAGCCCAACAATTTGCCGACTGGAACCCCGAAGACGCACTTCTTAGGGTTAAGCATCATGTTGTATTTCCAAAGATTATCAAAGGTTTCTTTTAAGTCGGAGATTAAGTCCTTTGACTTTTTGGACATCACTGCTATATCTTACACATAGGTGTGAACATTCTGACCAATTTGATCGTGGAGGCAACGCTGCATAGTCCGTTGGTACGTAGCACCCGTGTTTTTAGCCCAAAGGGCATCGTGACGTAGCAAAACATGCCGTAAGGTGTGGTGAACGAAGTGGCCAATTGGTCCAACTTCCTCATCTTTATCTGGTGGTATCCTGAGTATGCATCGAGAAAACACAAAATTTCCGAGCCAGCCGTCAAGTCAATGACTTGGTCAATGCGAGGCAAAGCAAACAGATCTTTGGGACATGCTTTGTTCAAGCCGGTGTAATCAACACACATTTTTAATTCTTTGGTTCCCTTTTTAGGGACAAGTACAGGATTGGCCACCCATCGGGTGTGGAGGACTTCTCGGATAAAACTAGCCTTAAGTAACCTAGCTATCTCTTTGCCTATGGTACATCTCTTCTCGTCTTCGAAGAGTCATAGAGGTTGTTTCACCGGTTTGCATTTTGGATCAATATTCAAGATGTGCTCGCAAGTTCCCTAGGTACACCTTTCATGTCAGCAGGTTTCCAGGCAAAGATGTCCCAATTCTCACGGAGGAACTCGACGAGCGTGCTTTTCTATTTAGGGTCTAGATTCGTCCCAATGGCGGTGGTCTTGGAGGCATCGCCTACCACAAGTTCCATCGGCTTGGTCTCGATGGCGGCCTTGAAGGCGGAGGCAGAGTCAGATATCTGCTTCTTCGACGCCGGCATCTTCATGGGATTGACCTTGCTCTGGATCTCCTTGAAATCTTCGCTGTAGAAGACAGCTTCTGCAAAGACTACTTCTCCAATCTTGCAGTCCCTTGCCTTGGAAAAGCTTCCGGATACGGTGATGATGTCGTTTGGTCCGGGTATCTTGAGCTTTTTGTAGACGAAGCATGTCTTGGCCATGAAGGCGTGGAAGATGTCGCGTCCAAAGATGACGTGGTACATGATCTTAAAGGGGACCACCTCGAAGGTCATGCATTCTTGGAGGTAATTATTAACATCGCCAAAAGCAACCTGAAGCGTGATGCACCCAAGGGACCGAGCCTCCCTGCGAGGAACTACGCCATGGAACATGGTGCTGGTCTGCCTTAGGTTGGCCTCCGTCAAGTTCATCTTCTGCAGCGTATCCAAGTACATGATGTTGATGCTGCTTCCACTGTCCACCATGCATTTAGTTAACTCGTTGCCGTCAATCAGGGGGTTGATGACCATGGCATACTGGTTCTCCGTAGGGATGAGGTCTGGGTGATCCTTCCTGTCCCAAGTGATTGGAATCTCCAACCAGCGCATGTACTGGGGAACTGGGGTAGGGTGGCCATCAGTATCCTCATGGAGGTTTTCTGTTGCCGGATAGTAGGGGTGCCAAGGAAAGTGTGGTAGATGGCAGCCTTCTTCTCGAAGGGGTTCTTGTCCTTGCCCTCTCTCTTGTCGGCATGCTTGGGGTCAACGTCCTCGTCCATGTCACTTGAATCCTTGGACTCCTCTTCCTTCTTCTTCCCTTTGCCCGTGCCGCCCGGTCTGTTCTTCCGGCTTCGCTTGTAATCGGACTCCGGGTCCTCCTTGAGGTCGTTGACGAACTTGCAATGGCGATTGGTGTGAGTGTCTTTGCCGTTGGCGTCGAGGTGTATGAGGCATGGAATATCACGGTATTCCTCGTACGTTTGGGGAATGCAGAGCGCTATCTGGGTAGTTTCACTACCTCGTTGCTGCCCACGACCAGCCCCCCGTCCTCAGCCATGCTGTCCACCATCACCTCGTCCTGCAAATGTCATGGGCGACCATGTCGGAGGTTTGATTTTCTTCTAGTGGGTTCTTCCGCTTGGTGTTGTTGTTCCTCTTAGCTTGATTTGGAACGGCCGTTGCCGACAGGGAGACGCGAGCATCATTGTCGTCGTGTGGAACATGACAGTGCCATTGGGGATGGCGAAGAAGGGACACACGGATGCATTCGGTGGCTCACGCAACGGGTTGGGAACGGTGCACTGCAAACACAGGGGCTTACCCAGTTTCGGGGCCCTCTTGGCGAGGTAACACCCCTACTCCTGCAAGATGAACTATATGTGGGAGTTGATGCTCAGTACAGATGCTACTTGAGCTGTTTCCTTAACTACTATCGAAAGATAGAGAAAGATGGGAACTCAATGCTAACACTTCTATCCTTCTATTGTTGCCTACCTAGAACCCTAGATCTGCCCTCCCTTATATACTGGTCTAGGGGGCAGATTACATATCGGGTCCTAGGGTTAACTGTTTGGATATGGGTTTGAGGCGGGACAGGCTGCGAGGGCCAGGTGGGCCAGGACCCAGTCCGCCCTTCTTTTAGCGTCACCCTTCTCTTTAGTGGTCACCCGGGCTTCCTTTGGGGCGTCATCCTTGCTTTAACGGTCACCCGGACTACTTTCGCCAGTCCAGCCGACCATCTTGCTTTGTTTTCATCGGGTAGCACTGGTCATGATAGCATGCCAACTTCCTTGATGACGAGGGAGATCCAGAAGCGTACCCCGCATGAAGCGTTAGCCCTTCCGTGCTCTCCATCTAATCCAAGGTGAGCCGAGTGGAAACGGACACCCGGCCGGTTCTTCTGGCCACAGACTAGATGGGCCAGCCGGGAAGGTTATAAGCCCAGCCGGGTGTGTACGCCAGTCGGCTATAGTTGTATTTCCTGAGGCCAGGCGGCCTGCATCTTCTGGAGCCGGCCTACTTGTGCCTGGCTTTCCCCCACCCGGGTGTTATCCCCCCGACACTAGTCCTCGAGCACGTATAGGCTTGGCTGGTGCGCAAGATCTTTCGTGCTCCTTCTCGTCCTCAAAGAGTTGTTTTATTGCCTCCAGCTGCTGCTTTTGCTTTTGCTTTCCGGGTGGAATTAACCGGATGCGGAATCGATGGCCGTCCACTAGGTGTAAACAGCGGAGGCACGTACCGGCTGGCGCAGTTGAAGATGAAACATTTAGCTTGATGGCGTCGTTGATGTCGTCACCCACGACTACGGATCTGGCGCACATCACGTCAGTTTGGCTTCCGCGTCGCTGCGTCATTTTTGGCGACTGCGCACGCAACTTGCCGCAACGGTTTCTCGGGGCAAGTGCGCATGCCTCGTCTCCTGGTAACGCCCATCGTGTGGCTGTGGTTCAGCAACGCCACGCGTCGCGCAGAAGCCGAAGAGGCGACGGTGCCATCAGCGGGGATAAATGAAGGGTTTCGCAGCATAGTAAATCAAAATTTTCTACGGAAGCGAACAGAGGGAAAGCCAAGATCTAATCTAGGAGATGCAAACAACAAGAGAGATTGGATTAGATCTTCATACCCTTGAAGATTCAACGCCTCGCCCATTTGAACGTGGGTGATGTAGTCGTACTCGCTTCTCCTCCTCGCGATCCGATCCGATCCAGCACCACAAGTGGCGGTGGCTCCGTGAGATGCACACGTGCGGCACCTCGACGTCTCCTCCTTCCTCGGACCAGCAAGTATGGTGGAGAGATAGATTGGATCTACAACACGACGGCGTGGTGTATATGGTGGAGAATTTCTGGCAGGCCGCCCACAAACAATGGGAGGGAGAGAGGAGGGCAGGGCAACTAGGGTTTGGAGAAAGGTGTAGGTTGGGGAGGGGCACCAGCCCTCTATATATAGAGGGGTGCGTCCAGCCCTGCCCATCCTCCAAGCCTATCTCTAGTTTAAACAATTTAAACTCTCCTTATCTAGAAATCCTATCTCTAGTTTAAACGAGTTTAAACTTATCTAGGATCGGCTGGGCCCTATGGGCCTTGTGCCCTGTCCCAATGCGCCAGGACACTCCCTCATAGGCCCATGCCCCTCCCGGAAGGTGGGACCACGTTGGCCCCTTCCGAAGGTTCTAGAAGCTTCGTACAATACCGATTAATCCGGAACAATTCCGAACTCCAAAAAACTGCACTGCCTTATATGAATCTTATTCTCCGGACCATTCCGGAACCTCTCGTGATGTCCCGGATCCCATCCGAGACTCCGAACAAAAAATTCATAAACCAATTATCCAATCTATCCTAGCGTCGAGACACGTTAAGTGTGTGACCCTGCGGGTTCGAGAATATGCAGACATGATCTTCTATCAATAATCAACAGCGGGTCTGCACCCATATTGACTCACACATTCATCGATGATCATATCGGATGAACCACGATGCCAGGATTCAATCAATCCCATATATATATTCCCTTCGTCTCGCGATATTTTACTTGCCCGAGATTCGATCGTCGGTATCGTCATACCTAGTTCAATCTCGTTCACAGCAAGTACTTTACTCGTTCCGTAATCCGATATCACTTTGTGATTAACTCCTTAACAACATGCTTGCAAGCAGTGTTGATATCGATTACCGAGTGGGCCCGAAGTATATCTCTCCGACTTGGGAGGGACAAATTCCATCTCGATACATACAACCCAACAGATACTTTCCGATCACCTGAGAGACACCTTTATGATCATCCTCTCATAGGATGACGTTTGATGACCTCAAAGCTTTCTTCCGATACCAGGGAGTTGTATTATCTCATGGTCTAAGGAATACAATATTTGACATAGGAAAAGCTTCGCAAAGAAGAACACAATGAAACGATCTAATAGCTTTGCTTAGTTTGGGTCTATCCACCATATCATTCTCCAATGATATGATCTCATTATCAATTGACAACTCATGTCTATGGTTAGGAAACCTTAACCATCATTGATCAATGAGCTAGTCCATAGAGGCGTACTAGGGACACGGTGTTGTTCACAAACCACACAAGTATTAATGTTTCCACTTAATACAATTCTAGCATGGAATATAAACTTTATCATGAACAAGAATTATAATAATAACATCTTTATTATTGCCTCTAGGGCATAATTCCAACAATAAATAGAGCTCTGAGGGGGATCAGTTCCCACACTTGTCCATCCTCCGGCTCATCTTCTCCTTGGACTCCAGCGCCCCTTGCCCTTGCCGTTGCCGGCCACTTCTTACCCATCCACCTCCTCTATCAAGATGCTGCCGGAGCAACACGGCGGCTGGTGCGGGTCCTTTGGGACCGGCGAGCTCATCAACAAGTACCGGCGGGGGAGGTTTCTTCCCGCGTCGATGCTCGTGAAGCACCAGCTCATGCAGCGGGTGCCGAACCCTCGGTCGGGGGAACGCGTCGTCTTCCTCGCGCATTTTGCCCGCGGCTTCGGCCTTCCTGTCAACCCTTTCCTCCTCCAGCTCTTTCTCTTCTTCGATCTCTAGCTTCATCACTTGGGCGCCAACGCCATTGCGTAGCTGTCGCATCATGCGGCCTGCTGCGAATCCTATCTTGGGGTGTGGCCTGAGGTGGCGAACTTTCTCAAGTTCTTCCACTTCAAGGCCCAGAACACCTCCAAGGGTGGTTCGCTGACGCAGACGGGTTGCTGCGCCATCTACCCGCGGTCCTCCTCGCCAATGCCGCGGTTCGAGCTTCCCGACACCGTCAAGCTGTGGCAGCGCTCATATTTTTATGTGAGGAATGCGATAGAGATTGATTGGATCTGCCTTCCGCCCTTCGCCGACGTGCCCTCGACGCAGAAAGGTTGGGCGACGAAGGGCATGGGCGCGACGGCGGACCTCGACCAGATGGCCACCCGGCTGGAGGCGATGGTGGAGACGGAGAGGCTCACCGCCCGGGACATCACCTTGTCGTGGATGGTGCGTCGCGTGCTTCCGCTGCAGAAGCGGTCGCACAAGATGTGCCACATATCGACCGCCAATGATCCGACGAGGACGTCGTAGAAGGATGTGCCCTACCAGGACCTTCGGAACTGGGTCTCCATGATCTCCAAGTTCCGCATGGAAGCTACCTGGGCGTACTCCTGCCCCCGTACCATTGCGGCCGCCTGCCGCCTTGGGTATGTTTTTATCTGGTTATCTTGCGTCTCGCTCCTTGTCATTGCTAGCTTTCCTTGGGTGACTTATGCTCCCCTTTTTGATTAGTTGTTCACGGCGCAACTAGCTGAGGACGGCATGGGTGACTTCCCGCTTCCGTCCTTCTTGGAGGACAGGAAGCCGAAGAAGTACCCCCAGACGGAGCCCAAAGGGTTTCCCGTCTAGGCGGATGACGGCCCCTCGGATCCTCATGGTAAGTTGCTGACCGTAGCTCCTTCCTTCACCTTTTTTCTTGAGGTTGTGGTTTTGATTCCTTGCTTGTGTCGCAGTCGATGTCACCGACGAGGAGGGTGGCCAAGAGAAACCCGCGGCGAGAGCCCGGGGAAAGAGGGCACCTCCTGTTGCCGCTCCCGGTCTAGTTGAAGTGAAAAAGACACGCCGAGGGCGTGAGGTCGTTGCTCCATCGTCCGTCGCTGGGTTAGCATATCTCTTGCCCTTGCTTGCCGCTCTGTGGTTCTGCTGGTTCCTCCTTTGACTCTTCACTCTGCACAGCGAGGCCATGCTGCTTGGCGATGGTGGTGCCGCCATCGTTGCTCCTCCACCTGCTTCGCCGGTTGAAGAGGTGGTGAGGTCATCGGCTGTGCCCGTGCCGGCTACGGCTGGCCCGGCTGTGTCAGCCGCGCCGTCTCCGCCCAGGGCCCCTGAGGGCTCCCCTACCACAGGGCTGCTGCACCAGGCACCTGCGTCTTCGCGGTTGGGGAAGCTGCTTGCAGCTGCGTACGACCCGGAGACCCCCCCTCCTTCGTCACGGGGCTGGCGTGAACCCGGCCTGGAGCGATGCTCCAAGCAGCTCTGCCAGGCCCGTGATTACAGAGGTGACGGAGGAGGCTAGGGCTGCGCAAGCGGCTGCGGCGGATGGCAGCCAGCCGGATGGTAGTCAGCCAGCTGGGAGGGAGTTGGTGGTGGCTGCGCCTTCGGGTGTGGCTGCCGATGATGACGAGGTTATCGTCACCGGCTCAAGGCCAGCTCCGGCTGTGCTGATGCTGGGTGTGATCCTTGCCCAGATCTCGGGCTCGGCACCCGTCACACTCAGCCAAGGTCGCCACGTGGTTGAGGGAATGGAAAAGGGCCTTGGCGAGGCCAAAAATTTGTCTGTTTTGATGGAGGTAAGTCGTTACCCTTCACATGTTTTCCGTTCTTCCATCCGGTTTGCTTCTCTGTTGCTCATTTGTTTTCTTGCTGAAGAGAGCTTTTGCGGAGTCTGTGAAGAACACCCGGGATCTTGGCTGTAAGATTGCTTCTTCAGATCTGTCTTGGCGATTGGCACCCTTTTCCCGTTTTTTTGACCATCAGGTATCCTCCTACAGCCATGATCCAGGACAAGGAGAGGGAGGTGGAGCACCTCAAAGCTGAGGTTGCCCGGCTAGAAGAATCGAACAACACTACTAGAGAAAAGCCTATCCGAGGCGCACCTAAAAGCCTATTCGAGGCGCATATCATATGCGCCTCTAGCTTCAAGCCTCGGGTATTTCTTATGCGAGGCGCATATGATATGCGCCTCCTATAATTCACATATGCGAGGCGCATATCGATATGCGCCAGATATTATTATCTGATATATCGATATCGCCTCGCATATGTGAATTATAGGAGGCGATATCATATGCCTACCGCATATGTTTTACAATGCTACGGATATTTATAGTATATGCGCCTCCTATAGTATCCTATATGCGCCTCCGGTAATATTTTCAAAATTCAAGTTTTACAGACCACTATAAATAATAATATACAGATATTCAAATATACAATATAGTCCAGAATACAGTATAAAGAGCACAGAATTTTTCAGAAACTTGCAATTTGCCAAAGCATAATAGAACCAACATGAATACAATACATTACACATCAATCATGACATACAAGTTCATACATCAAGTGTTTGTGCCACAAGTTCACACCTCCGAGTACAAGTTCACAATCACATTACACCTTCGAGTACAAGTTCACAATCACATTACAACTCCAACGACGTAGCTCTACCTAGATGAAGTAGAACACATAACCTACCATGAAGAGCAACAAGGTGGTGATCACGAGGAAGTTCCTCCATTTCTTCCTTCCATGCCTCCTCCACTTCTCTTCCGCCATCTCTCTACTCTCATAGCCTTGGTAGCTATTTTAGGTGGTCGCCAATTGGTGGTTCTTAGAAGGATAGAATACATGAAATTAAATACAGTAGAGGTAAACTATATTGCAAGATGGAAACTACTAGTACTGTTTATGTCAGAAAAATTAATCAGTCAAGGGGTACATATTTATAGGCACCAATACACCATGGAAATGTATTTCAACTATTAGTGGCACCCAGATCCTGGTGAGATATGTACCCCTTCTGAACTTCATCAATTCGTACTAAAGAAGAATATAGATGCCATTATAGATGCTGTTATTGTAACTCTAAATGATGACTAATAAAAACTTAGAATATACTTGCTGGAACATGGTTCAATATTTTTTGGATAAGAGACATATGAAGCATGAAGAACATCAATATTAACTTACAAGCTTCTGGCCTTGGGATCTTCCTGAAACTGATTTGCTCAGTAAGTATGCCATTTCTACTCAAGATCTTCACTATTTGATTGACTTTATCCTTGACCCTTAGTTTCTCTTCACATTCAATGCTGACTTCATTAAGATGCAGACATGCAAATGATTCATGTATTTTAACATGCTTTCTTTCACCTCGGGCTGCATAGGCACACATCAAGAAATCAACAGTGTATAGGCTTGATTGGACAGAGTATAATAATTAGTCCCTTAAAAGAGTACTTTTGACTTAAACAATCCAATGAGAAGTATACATAACCCATTATGTCTGTCCAAGTTTTCCTGCATCTAAAACGTTGATAGATTGACAAATGAGGCTAATGCTACCAACATTTCTACTTGTGTACTTGAACAGTGTAAGAAATTACAAGAGTATAATGCGCATAGCACAAACAATTCATCAGAATCATCATAAGCCAACTAAATTGTATATGACAAATCAGTGACACTGAAAGGCAACTATGATAATGAAAAAAGTTGTTTAACTAGATTTTTTATATGCATGTCACAGCAGATGGCAAGTACTAAGCAGCAAGAGAAGGTACAACACAAGTGGAAGCATATACCACATTAGGTTGATCTCTCAGTTCCAAGTTGACAGCGTTGGACAAACTATTGAGAAGCACACTCTGATAACCGCCAACAGGATAACCACGACAGCCTTCGCAGCTCTGGTCAGCACAACCCCCACACTGATCCTTGCACCCGTTGGAGAGGTCGATGGACGCTGTTTCCAGCAATTACACTTGCATAAACAATAGAGCTACTGAATACTTGATACTTAACATCTGGTGAAGACTGAAGAATATTTAAAACTTAAGAGCTTCTTTCAACAAGAAAACAATTGCAGTTTAACCAAGAGGTATAGAGACGTGGCCCTTTTACTCCAACACGAATGACAGGTGATGCAACTATAATAATTTTCCGACTTCACTGTAATGAAATTTATTCATATAGGTAACATTCACCTTACGGAGTAACATATCTGAAAGCTGAAGAATCTGCTACTACAATTTCGCTTATCATTTAGGGTAACTATGAGAATTAACCTCTAGATAACTAATTCAATTGCACCTTAGTTACCATCCTAAGATAAATCGATGCAGATTCGCAAGTTGTATAGACAAATAAGATCAAAGAAAATCCCCAATTTCAGAGGATATGCTGCATACCTCCTCTTCTTCTTGCTGATAGGATCATCCCCATCCACCTCTGTCTCCGGTGTCGCCACCTCCACCTTGACCTCCGTCTCGAGTCACCACTGACCTCCTCTTCCACCCTCCCGAGTCCTGTCTCAGACCGCCTCACCTCACTCCTGCCTCCCTCGCCTCCTCGGTGAACAGATCAAGAACTCCTCCACGCTGATCCCTTCCACCCCTTCCGCATCCGCCTCCGCTGCTCCTCCATCGAAACCTCTCGATCTCCGCAAGCACCTCCCCGGCGGGCTCGGACGGGAGGTCACCGACTCACGACCCGCCTCACGCAGGTGGAGGCGGAGGCAGAGACGAGGAGGTCGGAGACGGCGGCGGATTCGCCGGCGAATGAGGCGAGGAGGGCGTCCAGGTCGAGGTCGGCGCCCATGGGGGTGGAGGGGAGATGTGATGGTAAGATCTTTTTGTCGAGGGGAGGTCGGCGTCCATGGGGTGGAGGGGTGGAGGGGAGGTCAGCGTCCAGGTCGAGGTCGGAACCAGCAGGGGAGCTTCCACGCAGACGCAACGCGGCTTCCAGGGGAAGGGGAGGCTACTAACAAGAAAGCTATTGCCAGGTTATGCGAGGCGCATATTGCACAATATGCGCCTCCTATAATTCAAACTATAGGAGGCGCATATAGCAATATGCGCCTCGCATATTCGGCCACCTACCTCCGCCCGGACCCGCAAGAGTTACTTGAGGCGCATATGGTCATATGTGCCTCGCATATTATCAAATATAGGTGGCGCATATAACCATATGCGCCTCGCATATTCGTGCACCTACCAACACGCGGGCCCACACAGATTATGCAAGGCGCATTCTGCCCATATGCGCCTCGGCTATCTAATATATAGGAGGCGCATATGACTAGAATGCGCCTCACATAATATGGGGCTGCTAGATTCTGTCCGTACAGGGATTATAGGAGGCGCATTCTTATCATATGCGCCTCGCCTATTTTTATACTAGAGGCGCATATCGCAAAGTGCGCCTCGCCTATTTTTATAGGAGGCGCATATGTCTAAATGTGCCTCGCATAAGCATGTCTCCTATAGCCTTTTCTCTAGTAGTGCAAGGCGCGACAGGCGCAGTTCGATCAACTTGCCGCGGCCAAGCATCAACTTGAGGTTAGCGTGGAGCAGGGCAAGAAGACAGCTTACATCCGGGCGGAGGCGCTAAAGAATTTTGAGACGATCTCCACCCAACAGGAGGAGAAAATCAAGATTCTTCGCGGCAGGGAGGGGGAGCTTACTCAGCACCTCCAGAACATCTCGGAGATGGTCATCAGTAAGTTCTTCAATTTCCTTCTCCCATTGTGTCGTGACTTGATCGATCTTGTCCGTTTATTCTGCTTTGCGCTTGGCTGCAGCTCATTATCCAGAAGCGACCGAGATGGCCATGGAGAAGCTGCCCGTGGAAGAGGTTGGACGCGACCTGACTGCCCTCGACTTGGTCAAGGTGTTGGCGGAGGAGAGCAATGGCCTGCGCGCCGTTGGCAATGATCTCTTCCACTACATCTGGCCGGACGCGGGCGAGGTGCACGACATGGCTAGCCTGGCTGTGGCCCTGTCCAAAGGCATTGATGTGCTGGACGTGCACAAAGAGTGGGCTGCTCGAGGAGGAGTGGAGATGACGCTTGCTCTGGTGAAGTCGTGGTATTCGGGTGCCGACCTGAGCGTGAGCCGCCTCGGCTTCCGTCTTGGGACGAGCTACGAGGGCCTTCATGCCAGCACTCCTGCGCTCCATGCCTATGGGGTGAAGATTGGCACCTACGTGGACTTGGAGCGTGACTTCAGTGCCCCCGGAGAGCTACGGCCATTCCACTGGGTCCCGACGCCTTGGAATCCCCTTGACGTCGCCTCCAGCAGCCAGCCTCCTTCCACTGATGCCGATGCCGCCCCTGCTGACCCAGCTCCTGCTCCTGCTCCTTCCACTTCTTCAGTCCTAGACTCTTGATCCCCGAAATGCCGGGTGTATTTGTGAAACTTGTTATTTTGTTGGTGCTACATTTTGGCTAACTTTTTTGCCGAACTCTAAATCTGTGCGGAGCCTTCGTGCTCCGCTTTATAGCTTGGTGCCTTTTGCTTATCTTTGGTGCTTCTTTGTTTATATCTCTTCCATTTGCGGTCTTTTATGCTCGGGCCGGCTGGGATAGCTAGCCGGGTTGGAGCTGTTTTGCCGTCTTGACTTGAGTTTGTGAGTGTGCGAGAGCTCGTCCGCTGGGTGTAGTCCCCGAGGTTCGGGCCGGCTGGGGTAGCCAGCCGGGTCGAAGCTCTTTTTGCTACCTTAAGTTGAGTTTGTGGGTGCGCGGGAGCGCGTCCATTGGGTGTAGTCCCCGAGGTTCGGGCCGGCTGGGGTAGCCAGCCGGGGCGAAGCTCTTTTGGCTACCTTGACTTGAGTTTGGGCGCGGGAGCGCGTCCACTGGGTGTAGTCCCTGAGGTTCGGGCCGGCTGGGGTAGCCAGCCAGGGCGAAGCTCTTTTTGATACCTTGACTTGAGTTTGTGGGTGCACGGGAGCGCGTCCACTGGGTGTAGTCCCCGAGGTTCGGACCAGCTGGGGTAGCCATCCGGGGCGAAGCTCTTTTGGCTACCTTGACTTGAGTTTGTGGGTGCGCGGGAGCGCGTCCACTGGGTGTAGTCCCCGAGGTTCGGGCCGGCTGGGGTAGCTAGCCGGGTCGAAGCTCTTTTGCCACCTTGTTTCCTACCAATTTGTGGCTTGGGTCGTGCGAGACAAAGCGTTGCTTGGGGTTAGTTTCCTTGTGCATATGCTCATTCGTTAGTTGGTACTTATCGTAAAAGGAAAATAGATACGCGCCCCTTCGAGTTAAGCCATTAGCAACTCTCCTTTTCTCAGCGAGTATTGGCCTTTCAAGCATTTTTCCTTGCCGGCTGACAGCCGGGTTGCGGTCTGCAGCCGAAACTGAAGGATTGGCTATGTTGGCATGCCTCGTGATACTTTGGTTCACTGTTGTTGGCTTAGCTCATGTAGGGCGCGACCGGTTCGCCTGGACGCCCTTTCTTTCTATGTAAGCATTTTCTTCCCGCGTGCGCTTTGAGTTTTTGCTCTTGCCGGATCGACAGTCGACATGCGTACTGAAGCTGGAACCGAAGAGGTTAATCTAAACGCCGCGTGCAATATTATGCCGCCTGTAGAAATCGCGGAGCCTAGGCCAGCCGGTACGAAAATGTAGATGGTGTGCGGAATTGGGACAAAGTCCTTAGCGCTTTGCCAAGGCTTTCAGTCTTGTTCACTTGTTACATGAAAAAGGGAAGATACATACACTTTTCTAAGTGTAAAATGGCCGGAGTAGGCTTGCATTCCATGGGCGTTCCATCTCCTCGTCTGAGCGATCTTCCTTGTTCTTCATTGGCTGGTGTGCGTCGATCAGATAGTATGAATTGTTGTGGAGCGCTTGGCTGATGATGAATGGGCCTTCCCATGGTGGGGACAGCTTGTGCATTCCTTTGGTGCTTTGGACCAGGCGCAGCACCAGGTCTCCCTCGCGGAAGGAGGTGGGCCGGATCTGGCTGGCGTGGTATCGACGCAAGTCTTGCTGGTAGATTGCTCATCTGGACAGAGCCAACTCGCGTGCCTCCTCGAGCAAGTCTACGCTGTCCTCCCTTGCCTCATTGGCTTCTTGCTCCGTGTAGAGCTGCTTGCGGGGTGCGTCGAACTGGATGTCTGTGGGGAGAATGGCCTCTACCCCATAGACAAGGAAGAACGGCGTGAAGCCGGTTTAGCGATTGGGGGTGGTGCGTAGGCTCCAAAGCACTGCTGGCAGCTCCTCTATCCAGCATCCGGGTGATCTGACGAGCGGTTCGATGAGCCTTGGCTTGATTCCGGCTAGAACTAGACCGTTAGCGCGTTTGCACTGTCCGTTGGACTGTGGGTGTGCGACTGATGCCAGATCTAGGCGGATTCCTTTTTCCCCACAGAAACGAGCGAAGACTCCTTTGGTAGCCGAACCGGATGATGATGTCTGTGAAGAACTTGATCACCATCGGTCCGTCCATCTTCTTGATTGGCTTTGCCTCAATCCACTTGGTGAACTTGTCCATGGCTACGAGCAGGTGTGTCATACCGGATCGAGCTGTCTTGAATGGTCCAACCATGTCCAGGCCCCAGACCACGAACTGCCAGGTGATTGGTATTGTCTTGAGTGCCGTAGAAGGTGTGTGCTTCAGCTGACTGAATCGCTGAAAGCCGTTGCATGTCTTGACTATTTCTTCGGCGTCCTTCAGCGCCGTCGGCCAGTAGAAACCATGTCGAAGGGCCTTGGCTGCTATTGCCCTTGACGATGCGTGGTGGCCACACTCGCCCTGGTGTATGTCTATTAGAAGCTTGGTTCCTTCCTCCTGACTGACACATCGTTGATAGATGCCCCCGACGCTACGCTTGTATAGCTCGTTGTTGATGATGGTGTAGGATTTTGACCTTCGTCGCACTTGTCGCGCTACCACCTCTTATGTCGGGAGTTCGCCCTTGGCCAGGAAATTTATGTACGGATTTGCCCAGTTGGGTGCCTCCCGTATGGTGTGCACTGTCTATATGATGAGCTTGATCCCCTCGCGGACGGTCGGCTCCGTAATGTCGGGAGGCCTGCCGGGTGGAAACATGCTGATGTCATACACGGGCCATGTCGCGGTATCTCCCGGATGCAGCAAGGATCCCCGGTGTGACGCGGCGATCCCGAGTGCGCGCAGCGATCCTCGGTGTATGTGGCGCCTCGAGTGCGGCGCGTCAGTCCCCGGGTGCGATGCGGTAGTCCCCGGGTATGACACGGCACCGGCTGTTATTGGGTCCGCGCTGAGCACGATGGAGTCGGACTCTGGTGAGGGGGTGATGGAGGGCTTGTGCAAGTGCTCGAGGGAGACCCCATGTGGTATGGCTTGTCTTGTTGACCCGACCCTGGCCAAGGCGTCAGTAGCTTCGTTGTTGGCTCTAGGCAAATGGTGAAACTCACATCCTTCGAAACAGGCACACAACTGCTGGACAAAGAAGCGGTAAAGGGCCATGTTCGCGTCCCTGGCATCCCACTCTCCAGATACTTGTTGCACCACCAAGTCCGAATCTCCGAAGCGTAGCACCCTCTGGATGCCTATCTACTTGGCCATCTTGAGCCCATGGATGAGTGCTCCATACTCGGCGATGTTGTTGGAAGCTTTAAAGTGGATCTGGAGAACGTACTCCAGCCAGTCGCCTTTGGGCGAGGTTATCACGATCCCGGCTCCGAGTCCTCCCCTCATTTTCGATACATCGAAGTGTAGCTTCTAGTAATTTGAGTCCGGCGCTGGATGACGGGGATATGCCTACCGAGGTATACCCAGCAGGACATTTCCTACCGGTCTAAGCCGTCAGCGAGTGGGCCTGCAGGACGGCGACTGGATCAAGACTTGGCGTGGACTCAGGCGACTGGAAGGTGGAGGCCTAGAAGCGTAGCTAGGCCCATTCAGACTAGGTCATAGAATCTCCGAATCCTTAACTAATTCGGTTGTGATCTGTAAACCCTAGCGAGGTGAGCCTATATAAACATCCCTAGGGTACGCATAAGGGACACGTTCCATCATACACCTAAGCGACTCACCGCCTAGTCGTCGAGCTCGCCCCATTGTACTCTCACCATAATACAATCTAGCAGGAGTAGGTCTTTACCCTCCGGGGGGCCGAACTGAAGGGTTATGGCGGCATAGTAAATCAAAATTTTCTACGGATGCGAACAGAGGGAAGCCAAGATCTAATCTAGGAGATGCAAACAACGAGAGAGATTGTATTAGATCTTCATACCCTTGAAGATTCGCACAGCGGAACTTTCGTCGGAACGTGGGTGATGTAGTCGTACTCGCCTCTCCTCCTCGCGATCTGATCCGATCTAGCACCACAAGTGGTGGTGCCTCCGTGAGATGCACACGTGCAGCACCTCGACGTCTCCTCCTTCCTTGGTCCAGCAAGTATGGTGGAGAGATGGGTTGGATCTACAACGCGACGGCGCGGTGCAATTGGTGGAGAATTTCTGCAGCAGGGCTTCGCCTACAAGCAGTCGGGAGGGAGAGAGGAGGGCAGCAGGGCGGCTAGGGTTGGAGGGGAAGGTGTGGGGGGGTGGTGCGCCCCCAGCCCTCTATATATAGAGGGGTGGGCGCAGCCCTAGCCCCTCCCCCAAGCCAAACCGGCGGCCCCAAGGAGGAGGAGTGGGGGACAAGGAAACCCCCCTTCTAGAAGCTCTATCTCGAGTTTAAAACCCTCTTGGCCGGCTGGGCCCTATGGGGCCTTGTGCCCCTGGCCCAATGCGGCCAGGGAACTCCCTCATAGGCCCATGCCCCCTCCCGGAAGGTGGGGCCACGTTGGTCCCCTTCCGGAAGGTTCTAGAAGCTTCCGGTACAATACCGATTAACCCGGAACAATTCCGAACTCCAAACCTTTGCATCGCCTTATATGAATCTTATTCTTGGACCTTTCCGAACCTCTCGTGATGTCCCGGATCCCATCCGAGACTCAACAAAAACTCATAAACCAATTATCCAATCTATCCTAGCGTCGAGACACGTTAAGTGTGTGACCTGGGTTCGAGAATATGCGCATATGATCTTCTATCAATAATCAACAGGGTCCGAAACCCATATTGACTCCCACACATTCATCGATGATCATATCGGATGAACCACGATGCCAGGATTCAATCAATCCCATATATATATTCCCTTCGTCTCGCGATATTTTACTTGCCCGAGATTTGATCATCGGTACCATCATACCTAGTTCAATCTCGTTCACAGCAAGTACTTTACTCGTTCCGTAATCCGATATCACTTTGTGATTAACTCCTTAACCACATGCTTGCAAGCGATGTTGATATCGATTACCGAGTGGGCCCGAAGTATATCTCTCCGACTTGGGAGGGACAAATTGTTGGAGATATACCCAAGAGGCAATAATAAAGTGGTTATTATCATATCTTCACACTTATGATAAATGTTTACATTCATGCTATAATAGTATTAACAAGGAAACCATTAATACTTGTGTGATTTGTAAACTTAATTTGAAGTCCCTAGTATAGCCTCTATACTTCACTAGCTTGTTGGTTAATAGATGATTGTGGTTTCCCTATCATGAACATTGAGATGTTATTAACAACAAGATCATATCGTTAGGAGAATGATATGGTGGACATACTCCTATAGATAAGCGTAGCATAAAGATCAAGTCATTTCAATAGTTCAATTGCTATATGCTTTCTGATACATAGTAACCTAATTCCTTCGACCATGAGATCATGCATATCACCTTTACCGGATGGATGCTTTGATGTCATCAAACACCACACCGTAACAGGGTGGCTATAAAGGTGGCATTGAGTGTTCGGAAAGTATTGGTTGAAACACATGGATCAAGAGTGGGATTTTTCCATCCACATGACGGATAGATATTCTCTGGGCCCTCTCGGTGAAATGTCATCCAATTAGCTTGCAAGCATGTGACTTGGTCACAAGGGATCACATATCACGGGAACGAGAAAAGAGTACTTATCAGTAACGAGGTTGAACTAGGTATGCAGAGATACCGACGATCATAGCCTCGGATAAGTAACATATCGTGAGACAAAGGGAAATTGGTATCGTATGTAAGTGGTTCATTCGATCGCAAAGTAATCGTAGAAATATGTGGGAGCCATATGAATTTCCAGATTCCTCTATTGGTTATTGTTCGGAGAAGTGTCTCGATCATGTCCGCATAATTCACGAACCGTAGGGAGACACACTTAAGGATTCGACGTTGTTTGAGTAGTTATGGTATTATGAGAAAGAGACCGAATGTTGTTCGGAGTCTCGGATGGGATCCGGGATATCACGAGGAGATCCGAATGGTCCGAGAATAAGATTCATATAAGGAAAGTCCCATTTCGAGTTGGGGAATGGTTCCGTGTTTTCATCGAACATTCTAGAAGGTCCCGGAATGTCCGGCACTCCGGAGGGGGGAAGGGTACATGAATGTGTCATTGTAAGTTGGAATGATTGCATCATGTACTAAGTGTTCTCGCTGTCCAAAATAAAGGGTTTATTTAAATCCTAAATTGAAAAGTCAAACGGCTAGTTTGAAAGTCAAACGGCAAGTTTTGGAAAGTGGAAAGAGGAGGAGAAGAAAACCGAGTTGGGGAGGGAGACCTCCTCCAACCGGCGGCCAACTCCAATGCCGAGTTGGGGAGGGACTCCACTCCCTCCCCCTGGCGCGCCAGCCCCCTCCCACCTATATAAGGAGGGGCAGGGCTCCCCTCCACACACACACAAGTTCCTATCCTCTAATCTAAACCCTAGACCTAAACCCCGGTTTAGAGCTATTTTGGTTTAGAGCCTTCTAATTGGTTTAGAGCCTTCTAATTGGTGTGTCTAATTACTAGACCACTAATAGCCTCTCTCATAAGCTCCACCATACTGCACTGCTTAAGGCGAAGCCTGGATCTCCCCTCTACCTCCGTACCACGCCAGTCAGCCGGGAATCGCGAGGAGAGTGCTACAACCTCCGCTGCCTTTGGAACAAGGAGAGGAAGGTCTTCGTCGAAAATACCGAACGTGTGACCGATCGGGAGCGCTGCTGAACGTGGGCGCTGGAAGGATCGCTCACGCGATCTTGAGATCGGAAAGAGTACGACTACATCACCCACGAGAATCTGCTCTCGTTAACCGCTTTGGAATCTTCGAGGGTGAGTTCCACTATCGACTCGTTGCTACAATCTAGTAGATAGATCTTGGCTTGTTTGTTTGTATGCGATAGAAATTTTTTGTTTTCCATGCTACGAACCCCCTACAGTGGTATCAGAGCCGTGTCTATATGTAGATCTGTTGCACGAGTAGAACACAATGGTCATTGTGGGCATTGATGCTTTTATTGTAGATTGCTTTTTGTGTACTTTGCATCTTGCGGTATGTTGGGATGAAGCGGCCCGGGCTAACCTTACATGACATCGTTCATGAGACTTGCTCCACGCTTGACATGCAACTTGTATTGCATAAGTGGCTTTGCGGGTGCCTGTTTCTCCTAGCATAGTTAAGATCCAATTTACAACGGGTAATCAACAATGCTAGTATCAATGTTGTGGTTCTTGTTCGTAAGTTAGAACGACACTTATTGAAAGCCCCAAACCACGTAAAATATGCAAAGAAAGTAGAAGCGTCTAACTTTGTTTTGCAGGGGTGTCATGATGTGATATGGCCATGATTGTGATTATATTTGATGTATGCAATGTTCCTTATTGTAAGTTGGCAACCGGCAGGAGCCTTATGGTTGTCTTTAATTTTGTTAAGACCTGCGTGTCTATTCAAATTAGTTGTAATAGTTGAAGCTGGTGGACGACAACCATGAAGAAGCGTCATTGACCTTGATGCTATGCTTGATGATGGAGATCATGTTCGCTTGAAGATGGAGATCGAAAGCACAAAGAAGAAAGGCCATATCATATCACATATTATGAATTGCATGTGATGTTAATCCTTTATGCATCTTGTATTGCTTAGTAGACAACGGTAGCATTATAAGATGATCCTTATACACATAAATTTCAAGTTCTAAAGTGTTCACCCTTAGTATGCACCGCTGCAAAGCTTGTCGCTCAAGCACCACGTGATGATCGGGTGTCTTTGATTCCGGGTGAATACAACGTAAGCAAGCCAGATTTGCTTATCGCGGTAGCTAAGGTTTGATCTTGACGAGCCTAGCATGTACAGACATGGCCTCAGGAACACGGATTGCCGAAAGGCGGAGCATGAGTCATATAGTAGATATGATGAACATGTTGATTGTTCGCCATTGAAGCTACATCAACTCACGTGATGATCGGTTTTGATGTGGTGGATTTGGTTCGTGTGATCACTAAAACAATGTGAGGGATATTGTTTTGAGTGGGAGTTCACCTAGATTAATTTAATTATTAATTAGAACTCAATTTATCATAAACTAAATCAAAGTGAATTTGCATAGCTGTTGTAGTCATTGGCATCCGTTTACCACCTTGCGCTTAGTTATAATTGAGATGATAGAACTATAGAATTCTGGTTAGTTACTTTACGAACTGGTATCGTATTGTTTTGAAGTGTTAATCTAAAGTTTAAAGTCCTATTGCAAACGTTCAGGAAGTTCCGTCCTCCATGAAGTTTAATAATTGGTATTAAAACAAGAGTGACAATTCCAAGTGTTAGTATATGAGTATCATGTTTGTCTCCATGATTCTTGATATTCAAAAGATTATCTTAATATCAAGGTTATCTAGGATCTGAAAGAGTTGTTTCAGAAACCATGATGTGTGGAAGATATTGTGATATCTGAAACGAAGTTTTGGTTGCAACATGATAGAGTATAATATGGCAAAAGTCATGTTCTCATATTTGATGAGAATTTGCAAAAGGTTGGAGACACTAGTTGTCCTAATCTTCCAAAAGGTTTTGGAGAGCAACATTATACTCGCGATTCACCGTTACAAGCTAAAAGTAGCTAGATCATGGATAAGTCCATGATGAGGGTGAATATTTGATGTAGGTAAAATGTTTACTACACCAAGAGATTACTAAAGAAAGGAATTTGAAAGAACACCAAATATTTGATAATGGTGATCTACTTCAAAGTGCAAGTCCAAAGACATTGGTATTTAACTATACACGCTTTGGACTATGTGTCATATGTATGACTCCACTATTGATGTTGATAGATTCTTTCAAACAGAAAAGGAAATACTGAAAGAGAATCTCATAAGTATATGGCAGAAAAGAAAAGACTAGAATTGTTCAGTTTAAGTATATAGATGATATACGTGTTATGGCTATATTCTTTGCTTATTAAACAATGTGGTTCTTAAGTATTTGATACTGAATTTGTTGGTGTGAATCGTCATACGAAACAACACAATTCATGAACTACAATGGCCTAAGTAACTAGCAAAAGAATATGTGATGATGTTCATCGAAAACAAATAAAGGGTTATTGTGTTGCTCGTTAAACATCAAAGCTTGCCTTCAGGATTTGTTTTATCAGGTATTATGAGAACAAAAGGGTTGTTCAAATAATTGCCGTAATCCATAAAAGATGGATGATTCACAAATCTCGTTGGATAAATCACATCCATAAAACTAGTGCTAAAATTGTCGAAAGACAAATTGATTGAAAGATCACTTAGGAAGTGACATCGCCGTTTAAATTATATTGGAAAGAAAACATGAAGAAACTCCATGTGGATGGAATTTTGGAGTCTTTTGATTTTTGATCAAATGACGGTTTGTGAAGCTTTCCTAGAGATAATTAAAATTTCGTTCATAGGCCAAAAGGGAACGAAAGACTAGCTTATTGGAACTTGTGCATATTGTTGTACGAACTCCATTATGTATAGTCAAGAGCGATGAATTTCAACTTCATATGCTTTCTCCGAAAATTTGAGTGAATATTTGAATATTTACTTAATAAGGATAAAGTATGAAACACTTGAAAAGTTCAAAGACTTTCAAGATGAAGTGCAAAATCATTGTAACAAGAATATGAATAGTTTATGATAAGATCATAAAGGAAGATATTTAAGTTACAAGTTTAGCATAATACCTAAGATTTATGGAATAGTTCCGTGGATTTGCATTTCCCGAAACACCATAAGAGTATGGAGCATTCGAGATATGTAATTAAACCTTGTTTGACATGGTAAGATCAAAGGTATAATTCATAAAACTGCCATTATATTTTAAAGATTAAAAGCTTTAGAGATTACCGTTTTTCCACTAAAAGAGCTCCATCATAATCCGCTGAAATGACACCATATAAGGTTATGGTTTGGGATAAAACCCAAGTAGTCCTTTCTTAAACATTGGTATGCTATGCATAAGAAAGATGTTTGCAACCAAAGTCGGATAAAATTGTCTTTGTATTACTGTTAAGTATTCCTCCATAAACACCGGAGACAAAAGTGTTTGTCGCTTAGAACGTCAAGTTTCTTTGAGAAGGAATTTTTCGTGAAAAGTTAAGTGGGAGGACAATAGAACTTTGATAAGGTTAAAGGAACCTTAGCTATATGTGCAGAGTTGCGCAGCGCCGAAAAGTGTTCCGGAGGCAGCAACAAAACTCATGGCTCACGTGCCTCAAAGGTTGTGGTCACGGAGGTCTAAGTTTCTATTGAAACAAGTAGGTCGGATGAACAATCAAATACCAAGATTTGAGGGTTGAATCATTATTTGAGAATAATGAACCTACTACATGCAAAGAAGCAATGATGGGCCCTGACTCCGTCAAATGGCTTGAAGCCATATAATCCGTGATAGTTCCATACACGAGAAATCAAGTTTTGAACTTAAAGGACCCTCGAAAAAGGTGTAAGACCTTGCAGTTGTGTTTGGATCTATAAAGAAGTAGACATGGATGTTTCACATCTATGAAATAGTCGACATGTTGGGAAAGAGTTCACAACAATGTTCAAAGGTTGTATATGACAAGATTTGATCTTTCATAGCGATTTTTAGTCTAGACGGATTAATGTAGCAACCACTACATATAATTTGTTATGTGGTAGTAGAATAAACAAAACAAGTTCTTCTAATAGAATGGTTACCTAGGATGTGTGCATGACACGGTCCATAGGGTTTTGTTAATTCAAAGGATGCTAAAAGCATATGCAAACTTCAATGGTTAAAGTGAGCATCGCGGAGTTGGAATCTTCACTGTGATGAAACTGTTAAAAGAGTTTAATTTCATCAGAGACAATGAAGATGCTTGCATTTGCAAGAAATTAAGTGGGAGCGCTAAAGACATATTTCTAATACATTATGTGGAGGACATATTGTTGATTAGAAATGATGTATACCTTATTAACACATATTAAGAATTTCATCCCGATGAAAGACTTAGGCAAAACCCAAATATTTGGCATCAATAGATGCTAATATGGTTGTGCCAAAAGTACATAGACGAGATATTGAATGAGTTCAATATAGAAACTACAAGAAAGGTTCTTGTCACACAGAAAGGATTGAATAAATTCAATATTGATGATATATTCAAGTGTATTGACATTTGGTAAGTGAAACAAAGATTTAAGTATAGATTGATACTTGATGTATGAAATCACAAAGAGTATTTATATCAATCATACTGTGATATGTACAAACCCAGATATGTCCTATGCTCTAAATGTTGTGAGCATATACCAGAATGATTTGTAAGATGATCATTGGACAATAGTAAGGATATTCTTATGATCTTTTGGAAGAACTAAGAGTATATTATTTGTAGAAGTGACAAATAGATGGTTAGTTCATTGTAAAAGTACTACATTGATACTAGCTTTGTCACAAAGTACAAATTTTGTTTATCTCAATCTAAACTAAGGGTGGCACAATATAATGGAAAGTGAGTTCCATAATGGATTTGGATGAGTTCCAAAGTTAAGACATTGTGACAGATACTACAACAAAAGGCTAAGTATATGACTGCTATTATAGCAGCAAAAGAGGGCATTTGTGTCAAGTAGTTTGTTATCAAACTAGGTGTAGTTCACAGTGGGATAGTACTATGAAGATATATTGTACGACAATATTATCAACATGTTTTAACCCCAAAGAACTAAAGGTCACACCGAAAGACCAAATTTATACAAAGCCATCTCATTAGAGAATGAGTGATGCGTAGAGACGCAAAGACATGCAATTACACACGGACCTGGAAGTGTGTCGATCCGGAGATCAGTTGACCACTAGCAATCGTGTACATACAACACTGGAAAGCCATAGGTGTTGAATACACAAAGGTTTGAAACTAGATTATTGACTCTAGTGCAAGTGGGAGACTGTTGGAGATATACCCAAGAGGCAATAATAAAGTGGTTATTATCATATCTTCACACTTATGATAAATGTTTACATTCATGCTATAATAGTATTAACAAGGAAACCATTAATACTTGTGTGATTTGTAAACTTAATTTGAAGTCCCTAGTATAGCCTCTATACTTCACTAGCTTGTTGGTTAATAGATGATTGTGGTTTCCCTATCATGAACATTGAGATGTTATTAACAACAAGATCATATCGTTAGGAGAATGATATGGTGGACATACTCCTATAGATAAGCGTAGCATAAAGATCAAGTCATTTCAATAGTTCAATTGCTATATGCTTTCTGATACATAGTAACCTAATTCCTTCGACCATGAGATCATGCATATCACCTTTACTGGATGGATGCTTTGATGTCATCAAACACCACACCGTAACAGGGTGGCTATAAAGGTGGCATTGAGTGTTCGGAAAGTATTGGTTGAAACACATGGATCAAGAGTGGATTTGTCCATCCACATGACGGATAGATATTCTCTGGGCCTCTCGGTGAAATGTCATCCAATTAGCTTGCAAGCATGTGACTTGGTCACAAGGGATCACATATCACGGGAACGAGAAAAGAGTACTTATCAGTAACGAGGTTGAACTAGGTATGCAGAGATACCGACGATCATAGCCTCGGATAAGTAACATATCGTGAGACAAAGGGAAATTGGTATCGTATGTAAGTGGTTCATTCGATCGCAAAGTAATCGTAGAAATATGTGGAGCCATATGAATTTCCAGATTCCTCTATTGGTTATTGTTAGAAGTGTCTCGATCATGTCCGCATAATTCACGAACCGTAGGGAGACACACTTAAGGATTCGACGTTGTTTGAGTAGTTATGGTATTATGAGAAAGAGACCAATGTTGTTCGAGTCTCGGATGGGATCCGGGATATCACGAGGAGATCCGGAATGGTCCGAGAATAAGATTCATATAAGGAAAGTCCCATTTCGGAGTTGGGGAATGGTTCCGTGTTTTCATCGGGAACATTCTAGAAAGTCCGAATGTCCCACTCCGGAGGGAAGGTACATGAATGTGTCATTGTAAGTTGGAATGATTGCATCATGTACTAAGTGTTCTCGCTGTCCAAAATAAAGGGTTTATTTAAATCCTAAATTGAAAAGTCAAACGGCTAGTTTGAAAGTCAAACGGCAAGTTTTGGAAAGTGGAAAGAGGAGGAGAAGAGGGACACCGAGTTGGGGAGGGAGACCTCCTCCAACCGGCGGCCAACTCCAATGCCGAGTTGGGGAGGGACTCCTCCTCCCCTGGCCGCCAGCCTCCCACCTATATAAGGAGGGCAGGGCTCCCTTACACACACAAGTTCCTATCCTCTAATCTAAACCCTAGACCTAAACCCCGGTTTAGAGCTATTTTGGTTTAGAGCCTTCTAATTGGTTTAGAGCCTTCTAATTGGTGTGTCTAATTACTAGACCACTAATAGCCTCTCTCATAAGCTCCACCATACTACCACTTTTGGCTTAAAGCCTCGGGATCTCCCTCTACCTCCTGCATTACCACGCCAGTTGTCTTTAGGAATCGCGAGGAGAGTGCTACAACCTCCGCTGCTGGAACAAGGAGAGGAAGGTCTTCGCCGAGTACCGAACGTGTGACCGATCAAGGGAGCGCTGCTGAACGTGCGCTGGAAGGATCGCTCACGCGATCTTGAGATCGGAAAGAGTACGACTACATCACCCACGAGAATCTGCTCTCGTTAACCGCTTTGGAATCTTCGAGGGTGAGTTCCACTATCGACTCGTTGCTACAATCTAGTAGATAGATCTTGGCTTGTTTGTTTGTATGCGATAGAAATTTTTTGTTTTCCATGCTACGAACCCCCTACACAAATCCCATCTCGATACATACAACCCAACAGATACTTTCCGATCACCTGAGAGACACCTTTATGATCACCCTCTCATAGGATGACGTTTGATGACCTCAAAGCTTTCTTCCGATACCAGGGAGTTGTATTATCTCATGGTCTAAGGAATACAATATTTGACATAAGAAAAGCTTCGCAAAGACGAACACGATGACACGATCTAATTGCTTCGCTTAGTTTGGGTATGTCCATCATATCATTCTCCCAATGATATGATCTCATTATCAATTGACAACTCATGTCTATGGTTAGGAAACCTTAACCATCATTGATCAATGAGCTAGTCCATAGAGGCGTACTAGGGACATGGTGTTGTTCACAAACCACACAAGTATTAAAGTTTCCGCTTAATACAATTCTAGCATGGAATATAAACATTATCATGAACAAGAATTATAATAATAACAGCTTTATTATTGCCTCTAGGGCATAATTCCAACAGTCTCCCACTTGCACTAGAGTCAATAATCTAGTTTACATCTGGCAACAATCTCACACCCATGGCACTGAGGTGCTGATCATGTTTTACACGTGGAAGAGGTTTAGTCAATGGATCTGCGACATTCAGATCTGTATGTACTTTGCTAATCTTCAGATCTTTATCTACTATATAATCTCAAATTATATGAAACTTGCGGTTGATATGCTTGGTCTTTGGATGATATCTTGGTTCCTTAGCGAGTGTTATGGCGCCAGTGTTGTCACACAATATCTCTAGTGGGTCCAATGCACTTGGAACCACGCCAAGCTCGATGATGAAGTTCTGATCCAAACTCCTTCACTTGACGCTCGCAGCAGCCATGTATTCCGCTTCTCTTGTAGATCCCGTGATCACGCTTGCTTGCAGCTTCTCCAGCTCACAGCTCCTCCATTCAAAATATAAACGTATCCTCGTCGAGATTTAGAATCATCCTTGTCGGTTTAAAACTAGCATCGACGTAACCTTTTACGACGAGCTGTTCATCACCCCCATAGACTAAGAACATTTCTTTAGTTCTATTTAGGTACTTTAGGATGTTCTTCATGGCTGTCCAGTGTTCCACTCCTGGATCACTTTGATATCTGCTCGTCAAACTAAGAGCATTGGACACATCTGGTCTAGTACACAGCATGGCATACATGATGGAACCTATGGCCGAGGCATAAGGCACTTTGCTCATAGCTTCCCTATCATTTCATCAGAATGGACACCGAGCCTTGCTCAATATCTTACCCGACAACATAGGCACGAACCTTTCTTTGCCTTATCCATTCGAACCTTTTCAGAACTTTGTCTAGGTATGTACCGCTTAAAGCTATCAGGCGTCTTTGTCTATCTCTATAGATTTTGATGCCCAATATATAAGCAGCTTCACCTAGGTCTTTCATTGAAAAACACTTGTTCAAATAACTCTTCACATCGTTAAGCATGTTAATGTCATTTCCAATAATCAATATGTCATCCACATATAGTACCAGAAACGTCACCGAGCTCCCACTCACTTTCTGGTAGATGCAAGCTTCGTAGCAATTTGGAACAAATCCAAAGCTCTTGATCACTTGATCAAAACGAAGGTTCCAACTCTGAGATGCTTGCTTCAGTCCATAAATGGAACGCTGAAGTTTGCATACTTTATCAGCATCCTTAGGATCGACAAAACCTTCGGGTTGCATCATATACAACTCTTCATCAATGTTGCCATTGAGGAAAGCAGTCTTGACATCCATCTGCCATATTTCATAATCATGAAACGCAGCAATTGCTAATAAAATCCGAATGGACTTAAACATCGCTACGGGAGAGAAAGTCTCATTGTAGTCAACACCTTGAACTTGTCGAAAACCTTTCACGACAAGTCGTGCTTTATAGACGGTAACATTACCATCCGCGTCCGTTTTCTTCTTGAAGATCCATTTGCACTCAACGACCTTTCGGTCGCTAGGAGGGTCCACCAAAGTCCATACTTGGTTTTCGCTCATGGATCCCAATTCGGATTTCATGGCCTCTAGCCATTTCTCAGAGTCTGGGCTCATCATCGCTTCCTCATAGTTCGAAGGCTCACTGTCATCTACTAACAAGACAGTTAAGACAGGGTTGCCGTACCACTCAGGAGGGGCACGCGACCTTGTCGACCTGCGATGTTCAGTAGCAGCATTGTCCGAAGCTTCATGATCCTTATCATTAGCTTCCTCTATTGTTGGTGCAGGCGGCACTGGAACAATTTCAAGTGTTGCGCTACTCTCCAACTCAAGAGAAGGTTCAACAACCTCGTCTAGCTCTACTTTCCTCCCACTCACTTCTTTTGAGAGAAACTCCTTCTCAAGAAAGGAACCGTTCTTTCACATAAACACTTTGCCTTCGGTTCTGTGATAGAAGGTATACCCAATAGTTTCCTTAGGGTATCCTATGAAGACGCATTTCTCCGCTTTGGGTTCGAGCTTGTCCGGCATCAACTTCTTGACGTAAGCTTCGCATCCCCAAATCTTAAGAAACGACAACTTAGGTTTAGCACCAAACCACAGTTCATACGGTGTCGTCTCAACGGATTTAGATGGAGCCCTATTTAAAGTGAATGCAGCGGTTTCTAATGCATAACCCCAAAATGATAACGGCAAATCAGTAAGAGACATCATCGATCGGACCATATCTAATAGGGTTCGATTCCGGCGTTCAGACACACCATTGCGCTGTGGTGTTCCGGGTGGCGTGAGTTGCGAAACAATTCCGCTTGCTTTAAGATGCGTGAGAAAATCATAAATCAAATATTCGCCCCCACGATCGGATCGTAGAAACTTAATCTTTCTGTTATGATGGTTCTCCACTTCATTCTGAAATTCCTTGAACTTTTCAAATGTTTCAGATTTATGTTTCATTAAATAGATATACCCATATCTACTTAAGTCATCGGTAAAAGTGAGAAAATAGCGATATCCACCGCGCGTCGAAACACTCATCGGTCCGCATACATCGGTATGTATGATTTCTAACAAGTCCATTGCTCGCTCCATCATACCGGAGAACGGTGTTTTGATCATCTTGCCCATGAGGCATGGTTCGCATGTGTCAAATGATTCAAAATCAAGAGACTCCAAAAGTCCATCAGAATGGAGTTTCTTCATGCGCTTTACACCAATATGACCTAGACGATAGTGCCACAAATAAGTAGTATTATCACTATCTACTTTGCATCTCTTAGCCTCAATGTTATGGATGTGTGTTTCATCCCTTTCGATATTTAGAAGAAATAAACCATTCACAAGAGGTGCATGACCATAAAAGATGTTACTCATATAAATAGAACAACCATTATTCTCCGATTTAAATGAATAACCGTCTTGCAATAAACACGATCCAGAAATAATGTTCATGCTCAACGCAGTACATAATAACACTTATTAAGGTTTAAAACTAATCCTCAAGGTAAAACTAAGGAGAGCGTGACGGCCATCACATCAACTCTTGATCCGCTGCCAACGCCAAGATCGTCACCTCATCCCTCGCAGTCAGCCGCTATTCCGTAGCTCTGTTCGAGTTACAAATATTAGCAATCAACCGGTATCAAATACCCGTGCACTACAACAAGCGCTAGTAAGGAAAACATCAATAACATGTATATCAAATATACCTTTGATGGTGCCAGCCTTCTCTGCTAAGTACTTGGACAGTTGCACTTCGGTGACCCTTGTCCTTGCAATAGAAGCACCTGGTCCGCTTAGGACCAGACTTGAGCTTCTTCTCAGCAGGGGCAGTGCGCTTGCCGCCGCCCTTCTTGAAGGTCTTCTTTGCTCCCTTACCTTTCTTGAAGGTGGGCTTGTTGACCATCAACACATGATTATCCTTTTGATGTCCACTTCACGGCCTTCACTTTGCGAAGAGCTTCGGTGATCGTATCGTGGAACCAATCTGATTATGAGTCACTACAAAACTTTTGTAGCTGGGAGGAGTGATTGCAAAGACTGTCAATCTTGAGATCCTCCGAATCGTGCATTCCAGCTTGCTCAATGCTGAGTGTAGCCGTCATCTTAATGGCGTGCTCACTAACGGAACTCCTTCCTCCATCTTGCGATTAAAGAACTTCTCGGAGATCTCATATCTCTCGACGGCCTGAGTTTGAAACATGGTTTTTAGCTCTTCGAGAATCTCAAAGGGCCCGGATAGTCTTCAAAACGATTTTGAAGTTCCGTTCCATAGCAAACAACATGGTGCTCTTAATCACACCATAATCATCTTTCTTGTGATGATAGACAGCTTTCTCATCAGCCTTGATAGCGATTTAGGGGGTCACCTAACGCTTTCCCAAGGACATAGTCCTTTTGACCGCCAGAGAGAATGATTCTTAGATTGCGGAACCAATTTGTGAAGTTAGACCCATTGTTTCTAAGCTTTTCCTTCTCAGCAAAAACGTTGAAGTTGAAGTTGGACTTAGCCATGTGATCTACAGTATTTGCAAGTACAACTTTAGACTATGTTCATGATAAATAGTTCAACTTAATCAAATTACTAGATGAACTCCCACTAAATTCAACATCCCTCAAGTTGTTTAGTGAACACGATCCAAATTCACCACACCTAATCCGATCTTCACGAGAAGAGATGTGGTTTCAATGGTGGACAACAAAGTGTCGATCATATCATTCATATGACTCATGCTTAACCTTTCGGTTCATGTGTTTCGAGGCCATGTCTGTACATGCTAGGCTCGTCAAGTAAAACCCAAGTATTTCCGCGTGTGCAAAACTGGCTTGCACCCGTTGTATGTGAGCGTAGAGTCTATAGCACCCGATCATCACGTGATGCTTGGACACGACAAACTTTCGCAATGGTGCATACTTGGGGAGAACACAGTTTTATCTTGATCTTTAAGTGAGGAATCATCTTATAATGCTACCGTCACGATCTAAGCATAATAAGATACATAAAAGGATAAACATCACATGCATATAACTTTATGTGACATGGTATAGCCAATCTTCGCAAGAATGATCTCCATCTTGTGCGTTCCGGCATGATCTCCATCACTCCACCATGATTGCCTCCACCACGAATAGCAACTACAACTATTGCTAACTACTTAGCGATAAAGTAAAGCTATTACATGGCGTATAAGAAATTGACTCGCAGGTCATACACAATTATAAAGACAACCATATGGCTCTCACGTTGTGTACTCATCGACATGCAAGTCGTGAAACATTACAAAACATGATCATCGTACATATATACACATCACATCTTGGGCCATACCATCTCACAGAAAACACTCCCTGCAAAAACAAGTTAGACGCCTCTACTTTGTTGTTGCATGTTTTACGTGGCTTATGGGAGTAGATGCTAAGAACGATTCTTACCTACGGAAAGCCACAACGGTGATATTATGGTTGCCAAACTCCGGTGTTAATCCCATGACAACTATAGTGAGAGAAACTGACATCCACCAGCCGCATGTGTGGAACAAGCCACACGTCAAGTGCGGAGCCGGTCTCGCGAACGACGTCGCGTAAGGTTGGCCTGGACCGCTTCAATCTCACTCTCCCGCGTCATAAGAAGAACACAAACAAGAGGCTTGCAACAGAAAACATCAACGCCCGCAACAACCATGTTGCGTTCTACTCGTGAAACACATCTACGCATAGATCTAGCTCTGATACCACTGAAGGGTTATGGCGGCATAGTAAATCAAAATTTTCTACGGATGCGAACAGAGGGAAGCCAAGATCTAATCTAGGAGATGCAAACAAAGAGAGAGATTGGATTAGATCTTCATACCCTTGAAGATTCGCACAGTGGAATGTTCGTCGGAACGTGGGTGATGTAGTCGTACTCGCTTCTCCTCCTCGCGATCCGATCCGATCTAGCACCACAAGTGGCGGTGCCTCCGTGAGATGCACACGCAGCACCTCGGCGCCTCCTCCTTCCTTGGTCCAGCAAGTATGGTGGAGAGATGGGTTGGATCTACAACGCGAAGTGCAATTGGTGGAGAATTTCTGCAGCAGGGCTTCGCCTACAAGCAGTCGGGAGGGAGAGAGGAGGGCGGCTAGGGTTGGAGGGGAAGGTGTGGGGGTGGTGCGCCCCAGCCCTCTATATATAGAGGGGTGGGCATCCCAGACCCTCCCCAAGCCAAACCGGCCCCAAGGAGGAGGAGTGGGGGCAAGGAACCCCTTCTAGAAGCTCTATCTCGAGTTTAAAACCCTCTTGGCGGCTGGGCCCTATGGGGCCTTGTGCCCTGGCCCAATGCGCCAGGGCACTCCCTCATAGGCCCATGCCCTCCGGAAGGTGGGGCCATGTTGGTCCCCTTCCGGAAGGTTCTAGAAGCTTCCTACAATACAGATTAACCCTAACAATTCAACTCCAAAAACTGCATCGCCTTATATGAATCTTATTCTCCGGACCTTCGAACTGTCGCGATGTCCCGGATCCCATCAGAGACTCGAACAAAAATCATAAACCAATTATCCAATCTATCCTAGCGCCGAGACACGTTAAGTGTGTGACCTCGGGTTCGAGAATATGCGCACATGATCTTCTATCAATAATCAACAATGGGTCCGAAACCCATATTGACTCCCACACATTCATCGATGATCATATCGGATGAACCACGATGCCAGGATTCAATCAATCCCATATATATATTCCCTTCGTCTCGCGATATTTTACTTGCCCGAGATTTGATCGTCGGTACCGTCATACCTAGTTCAATCTCGTTCACAGCAAGTACTTTACTCGTTCCGTAATCGGATATCACTTTGTGATTAACTCCTTAACCACATGCTTGCAAGCGATGTTGATATCGATTACCGAGTGGTCCCGAAGTATATCTCTCCGACTTGGGAGGGACAAATCCCATCTCGATACATACAACCCAACAGATACTTTCCGATCACCTGAGAGACACCTTTATGATCACCCTCTCATAGGATGACGTTTGATGACCTCAAAGCTTTCTTCCGATACCAGGGAGTTGTATTATCTCATGGTCTAAGGAATACAATATTTGACATAAGAAAAGCTTCGCAAAGACGAACACGATGACACGATCTAATTGCTTTGATTAGTTTGGGTCTGTCCATCATATCATTCTCCCAATGATATGATCTCATTATCAATTGACAACTCATGTCTATGGTTAGGAAACCTTAACCATCATTGATCAATGAGCTAGTCCATAGAGGCGTACTAGGGACACGGTGTTGTTCACAAACCACACAAGTATTAAAGTTTCCGCTTAATACAATTCTAGCATGGAATATAAACATTATCATGAACAAGAATTATAATAATAACAGCTTTATTATTGCCTCTAGGGCATAATTCCAACACGAACGTAGGTAAACCCTTGTGTCTCCGCCCTCATCTCGCACCGCAGATAGCTGGCCGCCCTTACCCCATGTTCTACTACTCGCTGCCGATTGCAGTGTCTGCCGTGGTCATTCCCACGACAGTGGCGCCCACCGTGGGGCCTGGCCGGTCAGGCCGGTGTTCTGCGGCGAGATCCAATCTTCCCATCAACGAGTCGATCGCCACCGGCCGCATGATCGCGATCGGAGAGATGCTCCAGATCTTGCCGAGCAGCTACGTCCCGGTGGCGCGAGCCGTCACGCACAACGTGATCCTGCCAGTCGGCACGATCAGCCTCTTCGTCGGCCTCACCGACGTCATCGCCTCTGAGGACTCGGCTCGCATCCGCGAGTCGCCGCCACGCGACCGACCTTCTGAGAGCCAGGTCCGCACGATTCACCGGCTCGCCTCCGAGTACGATTCGGCCCACAGCAACATGGTCGAAAACACCGCGGCCACGGACGACGCGGCCCTCAACGACAACGCCGATTCGGCGACCCCGGCGTCACTCGCCGGATCTATCATTGCCGCATCGCCCGTGGGCTCCATCACCCAAGTCTCCAATGTCGGAGACTTCGAGGACCCCTCCATCCTTGGGATCTTCGACTTCGACTCCAGGTCGGAGAACTCCGCCGACCTCCACGACGGAACCGGTCGCCACGCCGCGACCTACATGGCGACCGGTGCCGACCCGCCAGAAGACCCCTTTTCCACGCCGATCCCACCAAACACAACGACAACGGAGGTTGAGGAACTCCGCCTGAAGCTAGCGGAGGCAGTCCGCAAGGAGCAAGCCGAGTGCAAAAAATTTCGCCTCGAGCAGGTGACAGTGCAGGAGCTGTCGCGCTATCACCAACTTCGGATCAGGTCGCACCTGAAGCCTACCATCCAGGGACGTGACCTGAACTTCGACGACGAGAACGACCCGGCTCGCGCGGCCGAGCGCGCGATCTGCAAGAACGTGCCGCCAGGAGGAAGCGCTCGACCCCCACCCGGTGCGACGGTCAACGGCGCACCACCGCCACCCAACCGCGCGCCCCCAAGGGACCAACCAAGGATCATGGTCTCCTCACGAGAGCGAGACGCGAACAGCCTCCCGCTGTTTTCCACCCCAACGGACAATGTCGTCGCGAGGCGAGCTGCGGTCGACAACATCCAAGTCACTGGCGAAGGCGCCCTGCAGATCCAGTACGCCAAGGCTCTACTCGCCAAAGCAGTGGAGCAACAAAACGCGGGCGCTGACTCACAGGGTTGGATGTACTCGCGCTCATCAGGCAGTAGGGCGGCCTCGAGCGGCCGCCCCATGGCGGCGAATACCCTCAAATGCCCACCACCCGAGCCCCTGTAGCTCTAACACCGACACGCGAACGCGGCACTCTCCACCAACGACCCACGGCCGGCGAACAACTTCGTTGCCGCCAACGGGCAGCCCGTCGACGCTCGCACCCACATGATCAACAACCAGAGCTGGCGCGCACGTCAGCCTGAAGACCTGTAGCACACCCTCACCAACCACCGCGACATCGAACCAAGGGGATAGCTGAGCCGAGTCGGGCCCCAGTGCTTTGGACCGATGATCCGAGGCGAATGATACTTGACAAACTTTAAAGTGCCGAAGGAGATAGAGAAGTACGACCCCTTGTACGATCCGTCCGTGTGGCTGGACACCTACCTCATGGCGATGGGGATTGCCGGCCACACCGACCTACTCGTCGCTCGCTACCTCCAACTAATGATGGAGGATACGTGCAGGCAGTGGATTAACACCCTCCCTGTGGACAGCATCGACACCTGGGAGGAAATGCGCGATGCCTTCGTCAGGCACTTCGAGGGCTCATACACCCATGCCACCACCATCGAGGACCTGGAGCGATGCGTCCAGGGGCCCCGCGAGTTGACCCGTAGTTAGATCCAATGGTGGCAAGATCTGTGGTACAACGCGGCCGGAATCCACCTGGACACAGCGATCCACTACTTCAAGACCTCGTGCCGCTACGAGCCCCTGGTCGCCAAGATCAAGCGAGTGTACAGAACACTCGACAACATACCGGACCTCCTAGAGATCGCCAAGAAGTAGGCGGAGGAGGACCCAAACCAAGAAACCGACGACGAGTCGGGCGGACATCGCCGCACGAGTGGCCACGACAACGGGAGGCGACCCGAGTTACGCTACAACAACACTCGCCTCACCGGCAAGCGCCGCGATGACAGGCGAGTCGACTTCGTCTCCAACGCCGGATACGCGCAGCGCGAGCCCAAGAGCTTCCGCCGCGACGGAGGACAGCGCCGCGACGGTGGCAACTACAAGGCAAAGCCGAGGTTCGATCCCACGACCCATCTCAACCAACCCTGTGTGTTTCATAGCAAGGAAGGCAAGCCCGCCACGCATAGGACCGCTGGCTGCCACTCTCTCAAGGAGATCGAGAAGGCACGACGCGCACGGGAAGACCCTGACAACAACCCGCCAAACGACGGAAAGTTCGGCAGCGTCGCCGGCTCGCTCCACAACTTCACAGGCTTCAGCACGAAGCACGAGAAGAAGGTCATCGCCCGTGCCGTCACTATCAACGCGGTGTCCCAGATAGACATCCCCCAGTTCCTTAACTGGTCTGAGCAACCAATCACCTGGAGCCGCGAGGACCACTCACCACAGATCGAGTATCCGGGCCGAGTCGCCCTAGTGGTCAAGCCCAAGGTGGGAGACTACTGGCTCCCCAAAACGCTGATGGATGGCGGTAGCTCCATCAACATCCTGTACCTGGCCACTTCAGGCGACTGCGGCTCCTGGAGTCGATGATCGAGACGACCTACACCACCTTCCATGGCATCGTCCCCGGTCGGAAGGCGTACCCGATCGGCAAGGTGACGCTGCCAGTCACCTTCGGTACACCAGCAAACTTGCGCACTGAGCGGATCGTCTTCGAGCTGGTGCCCTTTGACAGCCCCTACCACTGCGTCCTGGGGCGCCAGGCGTTCGCCAAGTTCATGGCAGCACCCCACTACGCGTACAATGCGATGAAGATACCTAGGCCGTGCGGCATCATTACTATCCATGGCAACCCCGACATGGCCGCAGAATGCGAGGCCAAAGGGGCCAAACTCGCTGACGCCGTCATCGCGGCGGAGGCCAACCACGCCGAGGAGCTCGCCAAGTACGCGAGCGGGGTCAACAGCAACGACCCTACCATACTCAAGAAGCCCAATTCGGAGGGTGGCAACTCCATCGCCTTCGAGGCAACGACGCACACCCGCACCATCGAGTTGGTCCCAGGCGACTCCAGCCAGACGGTGACGATCGGGACGGGCATGAGCCCAGCATAGGAAGGCGCACTCATCGAGTTCCTCTGTGAGAACAGGGACATTTTCGCAAGGAAGCCATCCGACATGCCTGGTGTCCCGAGGGAACTCGCTGAGCAAAAACTCAACGCCGACCCCAAAGTGCGACCCGTCAAGCAGTCGCTGCGGCCCTTCAATGAAGAGTGCCGTCGAGCCATCGCCGAGGAGGTGCAGCGTCTACTCGCTGCAGGCTTCATCCGGCCAATCAAGTACTCCAAGTGGTTAGCAAAACCAGTCCTGGTCGATAAGAAAAATGGGACCTAGAGAATGTGTATCGATTACACAAACTTAAACAGCGCCTGCCCGAAGGAGCAATTCGTCCTCCCGCGGATCGACCAAATCATCGATTCCACCGCGGGCTCATAGGCGCTATGCTTACTCGATGCCTACTCTAGGTACAACCAGATCAAAATGGCCGTCGAGGACGAAGAGAACATGGCGTTCATCATGCCATTCGGAGCCTTCTGCTACACTGCCATGACCTTCGGCCTCAAAAACGCCGGAGCAACCTACCAGCGGTGCATGCAGGAGTGCCTTGCGAGCCAGATTGGCCGCAATATCCACGTCTACATCGACGACGTGGTGGTAAAATCCACTCGCCAGGGCGATCTACTCGCTGACTTGGAGGAAACATTCGCCAACCTGCAAAAGTACAAGATAAAGCTAAACCCAGGAAAGTGCACCCTCGGTGTGCCAACCGGACAGCTACTGGGTTACGTCGTCTCCAAGCGTGGAATCGAGGCGAAACCCGCCAAGATCAACACAATCGCTCGACTCGGTAGACCTGAGTGCCTGCGCGACGTCTAGAAGCTGGCCGGGCGAGTCGCGGCTCTCAGTCGCTTCATCCCCGGTTAGGCAAAAAGGCGATGCCCCTCTACCGCCTAATGCACAAGAACCCAACCTTCCAGTGGGATAAGGAGGCAGACGATGCGCTCCACGCCCTCAAGGAGGTGCTACTTGCAGCACCGCTACTCGCTGCCCCCGTCGACAAGGAACCCATGCTGGTCTATGTCGAGGCTTCCAAACGCGTCGTCAGCGCCGTCATGGTCGTCGAACGGCCAGAGGAAGGAAAGGAGCGCCCGGTGCAGCGACCCATCTACTACATCAGCGAAGTCCTCACCGAGTCGCGCCAGCACTACCCGCAATACCAGAAATTGGTATACGCGGTCTTCAGAGCACAGCGGCGACTGCCGCACTACTTCCAGGAGCACCCAATAACGGTCGTCTCCTCAGCACCGTTGCAGGACATCATCCGCAACCGCGAGGCGACTGGGCGAGTCGCCAAGTGGGCCGTCCAGATCGGCGTCCACAACATCAAGCATGAACCGTGCAAGGCGATCAAACCGTAGGCTCTCGCAGACTTCCTCCCCGATTGGGAGGAGGCCCAATAGCCAGAGAAGCTGCCATACCTCCATTACTGGAGCCTACACTTCGACGTCTCCAAGAATGCGGACGACACAGGGGCGGGGATCGTGCTGACATCTTCGAAGGGCGACAAGCTCTGCTACGTCCTCTACCTCGACTTCACCCCCTGCACCAACAACATGGACGAGTACGAGGCGTTACTCCACGGCTTGCGAGCAGCCAAGGAGATGAACGTCAATCGTCTGCGCTGCTACGGAGACTCCTACCTCTTCGCCGGGCAAGTCGCCGGCACCTGCGACGCCGTCTCCCCCACCATGGCGGCATACCGCCAAGCAGTGGATCAGCTGGGTGGACACTTCGCAGGCTACTCCATCGAGTGGATCGACAAGCAGAAAAACGAGGAGGCCGACGCACTCTCTTGCATCGGCTCGGCTCGAATCGCACCACCCGTCGGTGTCTTCCTCGACACCATCACCAAACCTTCCGTCTCTCCCCCAAGGGAGATCGACATCGGAATCCCGCTGCAACCAGAAGCAGCCATGGTCACACTAATCGTCGAGCCAAGCAACTGGACCGTGCCATACGTCGCCTACCTAGAGGGAGGCACCCTACCCACAGATGAAACGGAGGCCCAGATGATAGCACGCCGCTGCAAATCCTTCGTCATCATCGACGGTGAGCTCCACAAGCACAACGTGACTGGCGTGTTCCAACGCTGCGTTCAACCCGCTGAAGGACGCAAAATCCTCCAAGACATCCATTCCGGCGACTACGGCCACCACGCCGGCGCCCGCTCTCTGGTCACAAAGGCTATCCGGCACGGCTACTACTATCTCACCACACACGCAGACGCTGTCGACATTGTCCAGCGGTGCTTCGGATGCCAGAAATACGCCAACCAGACTCACGTACCGAGCTAGGCGCTCAAGACAATCCCCATCACCTGGCCGTTCGCCGTATGGGGCATGGACATGGTAGGACCCTTCAAGAAGGCCCCCTCCGGCTTCACCCAGCTCCTAGTCGCAGTCGACAAATTCACAAAATGGGTTGAGGCCAAGCCAGTCCGCTAGTGCGATGGGAAGACCGCCACCAAGTTCCTACGCGCGCTCATCATCGCTACGGGTTCCCAAACAGCATCATCACGGACAACAGCACCAACTTCGCCAAAGGAGCCATGGCCGAGTTCTGCGAGGAACACCACATCCGGCTCGACCTCGCCTCAGTCGCCCACCCAGAGTCCAATGGCCAGGCGGAATGCGCCAATTAGATCATCCTCCATGGCCTGAAGCCACGGCTACAAGTCCCACTCGAGCGCACCGCCGGGTGCTGGGTCAAGGGGCTACCCTCCGTCATCTGGGGCATCCGCAACTCCGTCAACAGGTCTATAGGATTCACCCCCTTCTTCATGGTTTACGGCGCCGAGGCAGTCATGCCAACCGACCTCGAGCACGATTCACCAAGGGTGGTCAACTACACGGAGGCCGCAAACGAGCTCGCACGCCAAGATGGAGTCGACCAGCTCGATGAAGCACGCGACCTATCTCGCTCCCGCACCGCCATCTACCAGCAAGGGCTCCGCCGCTACCATAGCCAGCGAGTGAGGCTCACACTTTCCAGGAAGGCGACCTGGTGCTGCGTCTAATCCAGGACAAGAAAGGCATGCACAAGCTTTCACCCCCTTGGGAGCGACCATTCGCCATCAGGCGAGTCCTGGGCAACGACGCCTACTACCTCACCGACGTCCGAGGGGTCGGAAAACTCGAGGGGAATGTAAACCTCTTACAGAAGTTCTACTCTTATAACTCCAGACATGTACCCCCACCCGCTATGAAATAAAACAGATCGGTTACCGCAAAATGTGTCTACTCTCCGTGTCTTGTGCCACTCGCACTCGTAATAACAGCGTTACGCTATTCGCAGAAGTCAACCTTTGGTAAAGCGACCGGCACGGCCAAGTAGTGCGATAAGAGGGAACTGGGAAACCTTAGGCCTCGTAACGTCCACGAAAAACGCCAACCCGGAGCCCCATTGGAGTCGTCCAGCTCGACTGGCTCCCTGAGCCAAGACAACTGCACTCGCTCCCCACAGCGACCAAGTCCTCCGCATTCTTGGCGCAGCGACTCGAACGGACAAGTACCACGCTCGGGGACTAACACCCGATGTCATATGAGCGACTAGGGAAAAACACCAAGTATCACAGCGCGCCCAAGACTCGCCACGTGACTGATCCTCCCGATCAGGCAGGAGTGACGCTCTTAAAATGACGCGCTTAGTCCTCACCTACCCTGGGCCTGCGACTAGAACGGCCAAGTACCACGCTCGGGGACTCAGCAACCCGACCCCGCTCGTGCCCGGGAAAACGGCCAAGTAAAGAGCACCCCTGGGAGTCGCCATGTGACTGGCTCTCCGAGCCATGGCGAGTCGACCTTAACTCACTAAAAAATTCACAAAACACATAACAACGAGGTAAACCCCATAAGAAGGGCGGACGCGCGCGGGGACTCGCACAATCAACATCCAAAATCGCAAAACGAATCACCAAATAACAAGAGCTTCCTTTATAGTAGCACAATTTGTTCCACATACAAGGAAAGTTACATAGTCATTCCATACTAATGCCAAACGGCAAAATATTTTTACTTCGCAGGTTTTGATGCAGACGCGCCACCGTCCCTGCGGCTACGGATGAAGGGCACGTACGGGTTTGCGGGTACGTCGTCAGCTCACCCGCCATCGCCGCACGGAACGGCTGTTCGACCTTGAAGTCCCGATGCTTCGGTTCAGGATCATTAGGAGCGACAATCGTCTCTTGATAGGGGATGAGGTCGCCCATCGCCCAAATGCGATTGGAGTATACCGCGGCCCGGTCTGTCAGCTTCAGCACCTCGACAATCTCCACCGAGCCCGTCGACAAAGGGTAACCACTCGTGACATCGTCGAGGTCGAAGTCCTCCGGAAAGTGGGCGAGCCCAAGGCTGAGCGCCATTGCTGCCCCACGACGGAAGGCCGATCGCGTCATGAACTCGACGACCGACGGAGCCTTCTCCAGGTAGCGCCATACCTCGACAAGGTTGCTGGGGATCACCTCCGTGGGCAATATCTCCTAAAGATATGCACGAAGCTAAGTCGCTGACAACACGGCTGAGTCGACCAGGGTGGTCACACATTGTCGCGCGTCATACGACTGCGCCTCTTTCGCATTATCAATTATCCGGCCTGCAGCATAGAAGCAAGCAGTAAGCAAAACATCGACATCACAATACAGCTATTGCAGTCGGAAGTTGGTTGAAGGAGGGTTTACCAATTAACGGTCGGCAGTGGTTCATGATGAAGCTTTGAAGAGAAGAAAAGTCATTCTGCAACCTAGCAATGAGCGCATCAGATACTTTCCGCTCTTTAGCGGCAGAAGTAACGACAGCCTTGGCTCGTCCCTCCGCTGAGCTCGCTTCCGCCTTCGCCTCCTTGAGTTCACACTCCAGGTCGGCGACTCTTTGTTCGGCCATGCTCAGAGCGGATTGAGCCGCCGTCAATTCACCCACCGGGACAAGGCCTTGGCGGGCCTCCTTCACCTCGGCCGCAGCTGCTTGAAGCTCCTTGTTCGTCTCCTGGACGATAACGAGCTCCTTCTCCAAGTGATAATTCGCAGCAAGCCGTTCGGCTGACTCGCGCTGCAGGCCTTGCACACAAACTATAGTATCAACAACAAATAGTTCATAAGTGCCCACCCGCTGAAACTCAGCGACTAGGCACTCGAGGACTGGACAATGAAATTCCTCAGTGCCCACCCGCTGAAATTCAGCGAATAGGCACTCGGGGACTGGATAACATAAAAACATTAAGAATCCGACCACTGAAATTCAGTGTCCAGATCCTCGGGGACTGGACATACCTGGATAGCAGCGCCTAACATGCCATGAAGCTCCAGCGCATCCACCGACGCGAGCAAGACTGGAGTGTGGCCGCGACACTGTTCAACTTCCGTCTCGGCGGCCCCAGGAAGCTGGCTTGCCGGCACCGAGGCACTCGCTGTGGCCGCCTTCGCCATGAAGCGGGGGAAGGTCGCTGCAGCGGCCGCTGCGCCACTTGGGGTCGGGTCGGCCACATCGGGTGAGCCCGCAAGCACCACATGCTGCGACTCAACACCCTCCTGTCTCTCGAAGCCACTTCCGCTGCGGTTGGAGGTTCGCTCGGAGCAACCACCGGATCATCAGAGACCGTGACGACATCGTCGCCGCCGTCTTTTGACGCCTTGGTAGAGCAACGACCTCGTCGCCTTTCCTCTTCCGCGAGGAATCTGCTGGCACCTCGATGGCGACTAGCGGAACCTTGGCCACAGAAGGATGGCCGATCTTTTTAACACCAGTCCTGTCAAATAGTTCTATCAATAAAACTGTCCGATTGAAACGCAAAGCAAGCAGACGAGTAAAGGACAGAGGAGCACTCACTTGGCGACTAGAAGGAATCGTAGACCGGTGCGGATGCTGGCCGGCTTCTCTAGTTCGGGCCCCAACTTCCTAGTGAGGCCCGTCTCAAACACATCGTGTGCCCAAGACACTGATGGCTTCTTTGAAGATGAAGCCGCGGCGGGAGCCTCCGTGGCAATTGCTATGGGAACCCCCCTTGGTGGCGATGCCCCTGCGGCTGGTGTGGCCCCCAAGCTAGCGATTGGGGCGAATGGCGGTGGCAACAATGCCAGTGGCTGCCTCGTCCCTGGTGGCGGTAGCGCCAGCTGCCGCGGCCACATGCGCCTTTGCGCCATCAGCCGAGCTGGTGGCGTTGGAGCTGTTCGCAGATCGAGGCGGAGATATCGGCTTCGCCGGCCTCGTCTTCTTCTTCGGCGGAGATTTCTTCTTCTTCTTCGACGGTGTAGCCTCGCGATGTGAGGTGTGCTCAGGGAGCTCGTCTTCGTCATCATCGTGGGGCTCGAGGCTCTTGCTGGCCTCGAGTTCATGCTGGTGCTGCCCGCGAGTTTTGCGAACCGTGGGCGCAGCAACTTCCACGGGTTCGTCGTCGTCGTCGTCGTCGTTGTCGCCTCCGTCGCTCTCGGCGTTGCCCTTGGTGGGCGATGATTCGCTTCTGTCCTGGGCGGACGAGCTCGAGTTCTCGTCGTCTGCGGGTGGAAGCCACCCTTCTACCACTTGAAACAAATGCAACAAGAACAAACGATGTTAGCACGACCACGAATGCATAAGCTGCGACTGCGAGTGCAAACGGAATAATGGCTTACCGTTGGAGCTGGATGCCTCGCGGTATAGCATCGGGAGTTTGATGACCTGGAGCCGACGTGGCTCGGGCCGGTCGGCGGAGTACCTTGGAAGCGCCACTTCGTCGCCTCGAGTTGACTCGGTGAAATAGAACCAGTACTTCTTCCACTCGTTCGCCGCTTTGGCGGGCAGCATCAAATCAAAGAACGATGCCTTCGACTTCAGCTGGAATGTCAGGCCACCCGCGGATAGCATCGAGCCGCCTATCTCTTCGCGGCTGATTCTCTCGTGGAATAGGTCTTGCCACAGGGGGAAGTAGGGCCTGCAGCCTAGATAGCACTCGCAGAACGCCACGAAAATGGCGAGCTGCTCGATGCTGTGCGGGCCCAGATCTGATGGTTGGATTCTATAGTAGGCGCAGAAACGCCAGAAGAAGAGGGAAGTTGGGAACCCAAGCCCCCGCTCCAGGTGGCTGGTGAAGCAGATGAACTCCCCCTCGCGCGGATCTGGAATTACTTCTCCGGCCGCGGGGATGCGCCATCTCCCGGCGCGTAGGATCCCCGCCTCCTCGAAAGATGCTAGCAGTGCCTTCGTGCACTTGGATCTACCCCATGGCTCGGTGGAGGGGGCCATCGGCTGGAAGTTCGTGGAGGTCGGAGCTCTCAGGATTGTTCTGATCGCTGCGCGGAATGGGCAAACAGAGATATTCGAGATCGGAGGAAGTGAAGGAAGCATTTTCCCGTTCGCCCTTCACCCTCCTTATATAGCGGTTGTTACCCGCCATTTTTGGGAGATGTTACTTCGCGGTAATTACGCCAATATTACTGTTGGGTTACCCAACGTCTAGTTTGACCATAATTGATGGTCCAACTTCATCTAGTCGACTCGTTGCTTCCAGCGACTCAACGATTCGCTGACCCGATCACTATAACAGTGACTGAGTACTCGCCGACCCGTTCGCCGAGCCGCGACATGATTGGCCGCCGTTAGTGCGACTAAAATGACTAGTTCTTTCCTTTGTTCAGGAGTCCTCCGCTGATTCGACTAGGCGTCCGCATTGGACCCGCATACTCCGACTACCAGCAAACACCTGCGACAAATCAACGACGGCCTCGAGGACTACTGATGGGGATATGCCTACCGGGGAATACCCAGCAGGACGTTTCCTACCGGTCTAGGCCGTCAGCGAGTGGGCCTGCACGACGGCGACTGGATCAAGACTTGGCGTGGACTCGGTATTTGGAAGCTGAGGCCTGTGTACTAGGCCCAGTCGGACTAGGTCATAGAATCTCCGAATCCTTAACTAATTTGGTTGTGATCTGTAAACCCTAGCGAGGTGAGCCTATATAAACCTCCCTAGGGTACGCATAAGGGACACGTTCCATCATACACCCAAGCGACGCGCCGCCTAGTCGTCGAGCTCGCCCCATTGCACTCTCACCATAATACAATCTAGCAGGAGTAGGTCTTTACCCTCCGGGGAGCCGAACCTGGGTAAACCCTTGTGTCTCTGCCCTCATCTCGCACCGTAGATGGCTGGCCGCCCTTGCCCCATGTTCTACTACTCGCTGCCGATTGCAGCGTCTGCCATGGTCATTCCCATGACACTGTAGGCATGTATTGTGTCTCCGCCCAATCGACGATGAAGTCAGCCAATGCTTGCGACTTGATTGCGGTTCGCGGCTCGTACTGGATGCTGTGCGCGGCGAGTTTGATGGCCCATTTTTCCACGCGGCCAGTGGCGTCTTTGTTGCCAATGATTTTCGCGAGTGGGGCCAACGCTACCACCCAGATGGAGTGCTCCTGGAAGTAGTGCTTGAGTTTCTTGGCGGCCATGTACACGCCGTACACCAGCTTCTGGTAGTGGGGGTAGTTCTGCTTGGATAGCGAGAGAACCTCACTTAGGTAGTATACGGGGCGCTGGACCATCTGAGCCTTTCCTTCCTCTGGTCGTTCCACTACCAATACGACGCTAACCACTCTGTTTGTGGCAGCGATATACATCAGCATGGGCTCCTTCGCTCCTGGCACCGCCAGGACGGGTGGCGAGGTGAGCATGCGCTTGAGATCTCAGAAACTTTCGTCCGCCTGGGCTGTCCAGATGAATTTGTCCGTCTTATTCATCAGCTGGTACAGGGGGAGGGCCTTCTCTCCTAGCCGGCTAACGAACCGGCTGAGGGAAGCGAGGCATCCGGTGAACTTCTGCACGTCACAAAGGTTCTGTGGCAGCTCCATGCGTTGGATGGCTCCAATCTTCTCCGGGTTCGCCTCGATTCCTCGCTCGGAGACGAGAAAGCCCAGGAGCTTGCCGGCTGGGACACCGAACACACACTTCTCCGGTTTCAGCTTGATCTGGAAACGGCGGAGGTTGTCGAATGTTTCCTTCAGATCCTCAAGGAGTGTGTGCCGTTCCTTGGTCTAGATGACGACATCGTCGACGTAGGCGTGCACGTTCTTTCCAATCTGTGTCTGCAGGAATTTCTGCATGCAGCGCTGATAGGTTGCGCCTACGTTCTTCAACCCAAACGGCATGGTGGTGTAGCAGTATGCTCCATATGGGGTTATGAATGATGTATTTATTTGATCGGTTACATTAAGATTGATCTGATGGTAGCCCGAGTAAGTGGCCAAAAAAGACAACAAATCGCACCCGGCGGTGGAGTCGATGACTAGATCAATCTGCGGCAGAGTGAAAGGATCTTTGGGGCAAGATTTGTTGATACTCGTATAGTCGATGCACATGCGCCATCTCTTGTTCTTCTTCAGCACCAACATCGGGTTGGCGAGCCATTCTGGGTGGAAAACTTCCATGATGAAGCCGGCTGCGAGCAGCTGTGTGATCTCCTCACCAATGGTTCTTCTTTTTTCTTCTGCGAAGCGGCATAAAGATTTTTTGACCGGCTTCGCGTCTGGTCGAACATGAAGGGAGTGCTCAGCGAGTTCCCTCGAGACACCTGGCATGTCTTTGGGGCACCATACAAAAATATCCCGATTCTCATGGAGGAAATCAATGAGCGCGCTTTCCTATTTGCTGTCCAGGCCATCTCCGACCAGGACGAACTTGCTTGGATCTTCCTCGTTCAGCAGGATCTTCCTTGTCCCCTACGGGGGCTTGAACTGTGATTCTCCAGCCGGTTTGGGCTCTCCAGCCGGCATATCCTTCTGCAGAGCCGCCACATTCTGCATTATGACGCGCTTCTCCTCAGCGATGATCATCGCTTCGGCCATCTTGGAGTCGTCTGAAGCGCATTCGATCGAACACTTGTAGCATCCATCGACAGTGATCACTCCCTTTGGGCTCGACAGCTTCATTTTGAGGTATGCGTAGTGCGGTACTCCCATGAACTTGGTCAGAGCTGGGCACCCTAGTATGGTGTGGTAGGCACTGGAGAGGTTCACAACCTCAAACCAAATTGGCTCGCGGTGGAAATTATTCTCGCTGCCGAAGATGACGTCTAGCCGGAGCTTGCCAATTGGGGAGAGCGATGGCCCTGGTACTGCTCCGTGGAACGAAGTGCTCGAGGGTTGCAGCTGGGACTCGCTGATACCTAGCCTCTCGAGGCTTCTCCGTTAAAGGAGGTTGATGCTGCTTCCTCCATCGATCAGTACCCAAGATAAGCGGCATGAAGGCTTCTTGGAGATGATGATGGGGCCCAGGACCAACGCGTAGCTGCCAGGGCTTGGCAACATGGCCGGCTGATCCTCCTTGCTCTATGTGATCGTCTGGTCAGACCAGTGCAGGTACTGGGGGACGGGTGGGATGATTGCGTTCACCTCCTCCTCGCATCTCCGCTTAGCGTGCTTTGTTTCCGGCTCCGCCAGGAATATGTGGTAATTACCCACCTTCCACGGGTAACCATCCTCGTCATCCTCTCGGCGGTTGCATCGTTCCCTGTTATCCGGTGGGCCTCCGGCTGGTGGTGGAGGTGGTGGTGGGAGTCCACCGACTTCAGCCATTTTCTTTTTCTAGCTGCATAGGCACGTCGTGTGATTCGCGGGCTTGTTGCCGCCACTGTGAAACTTGCACGGTCCGTCGAGCATGGATTCCATGGTGTACTTAGGCCAAGGCGGCCTATCGTCCGGCCTCTGCCTCCGGCTGCCTCCTGTAGCCGTTTCTTCATGCATCGCGACTACTTGTTTGGTGCCGTACCGGCTACCCGGCTGGTTGTCTTTCCTCTTGTCGTGGCAGTTGTCGTGACCGTGCCGCCTGGGATGATGATCACCCGGCTGGCGCCGATCCGTCTGCTCGTTCGTGATGATTTGGCCTTGGTCGTCCACCACGATGGGCTTCTTCCTTGACGCGTCCGCGGTGGCGTACTTTTCCGCGATGGCCATGACCTGGGCCATGGTTTGCGGGTCTGCCCGGCTGAGCTTGTGCTTTAGTATGGTGCCGTCTCGGCAGCCATTGGTGAAGAAGTCTATCGCTTGGTGCTCACGCACCCCTTCACATGAATTGTGCATGCTGGTCCACCGGGTCAGGTAGGCGCGATCCGACTCGTCCTTGCCTTGTATGCACAGGGCAAGCTCGTGAGGCCGACCCGGCCGCTTGTATGTTCCGGTGAAGTTGCAGATGAACGCTTCTTCGAAGTCCAGCCATGCGTTGATGCTGTTGTCGGGGAGGCTATTAAGCCATGTCCTTGCTGAGTCGACGAGCATAAGGGGGACGTAGCGGACGGCCAGGGGGAGGTTGCTGTTGGCGATTCCCACTGCGGTGGTGTAATCGACCAACCAATCCTCAGGCTTGACGGTTCCGTTGTACTTTGGCGTGTCCCTTGGGAGCGAAAATCCCTTTGGAAACGGCTCGTTCCGGATGCGCGGGCCGAAACACTTCTGGCCAGCCAGACTTTCCTCCTCCAAGGAGCATGACTGCACCAGGAGGTCGATGCGCTCCCGTGCATCAGCCGGTTCTCGAGGACCAAGCCGGCCCTTCAAGCGCGACGTAGGTGGGTCCTTGTTCGCATCTGCTCCCTCCTCCGGTGCTCGCGTCTTTTTACCCTGGGAGGCTCCGCCTGCCGGGGAATGGCTTACGCTGGAGGCGGCGGCGTCTCGGTTGTGGCGATCGCGATTGCCAGATTCGCCACGCGGGCGGCTGTTTTGCCCTACCCCTCATGGAGAAGAGGCATGTTGATGCTTGCTTCCTCCGTGCGTCGTCTGGTCCGCGCCTTTGCGGACGACGATGTCGCGGGAGTTGCCCACCTGGCTCGGGACGCCCTCGGCTTGCTGCTTGTTTGCGGTGGCCACAAGGAGCTGCACGCTCTCCTGCTGGCGACGAAGTTCCTCGCCCTCTAGGTGTTTTAGCTCCATGGCTGCTACCTCGGCTGCCCTCATGTTCTTGGCGGGAGTGCTATAGACGGGCCGCGCCACGCCTGCGTGTGAGTCGGCGACGCGGTCCAGTTTCGACGCCAGGTCGCGCCCCCGATGCTGGATCTTCCTGGTGAAGCCGTGAACCGCGTTGTACTCGTGCACGGTGGCGTTCAACCGACGCTGGTTAGCCACGACCTTGGTGGCTTCCTCTAGGATTTTTTAGTGTGTAGCTTCGAGCGCTGCCGCTGCAGCCGCTGGATCCGTCTCAACAATTACCGGAGCGCGCAAGTTCTGGATGGAGGTAGTGAGCGGGTCTTGCTCTTGCTCGAGCGTGGTGTTTTCTCCTCCTGCCCTATGTTCTTGAGGCGTTCGATGGTTTTCGCGAGTGTTTACCATCATGACTTCGACGCGACCACCACCTACGGCTGGGATTCGGGTGAGGGGCACGTCGAGGACGGGGGTGACCACGCTGGGGAAACCCTCAGGGACAATGGTGACGTAGATGCGGACATCTCCAAAATGCATGATGGAGCCATTGGCAGGGAAGGTGTTTCTGGCGAAGCACGCTGCATTGTCGATGACGCAGTCGAAGGCACCCAGCATGAGAATGAGGCCAGAGGCCACGCGTTCACCGGCGATGAGCGGAAGTCCCATGCGGAAGATGATCCTAGCCGAGCGTTGTGCCCCATGGTGGGCGCCAACTGTAGTGGTGTGGAACACGGCAGTGCCATCGGGGATGGCAAAGAAGGGACACACGAATGCATTCGGTGGCTCACGCAACGGGTTGGGCGTGGTGCACTGCAAACACAGGGGCGTACCCAGGTTCGGGACCCTCTTGGCGAGGTAACACCTGTACTCCTGCAACATGAACTATATGTGGGAGCTGATGCTCAGTACAAATGCTCCTTGAGCTGTTTCCTTAGATACTATTGAAAGCTAGAGGAAGATGGGAAATCGATGCTAACACTTCTATCCTTCTATTGTTGCCTACCTAGAACCGTAGCTCTTCCCTCCCTTATATACTGGTCTGGGGGGCAGATTACAGATCGGGTCCTAGGATTTACTATTTGGATATGGGTTTACAGGACGGGGCTGGCTGCAGGGCCCAGCCGGTGGGCCAGGACCCAGTCCGCCCTTCTTTTAGCGTCACCCTTCTCTTTAGTGGTCATTGAGGCTTCCTTTGGGGCGTCATCCTTGCTTTAACGGTCACCCGGACTGCTTTCGCCAGTCCAGCCGACCATCTTGCTTTATTTTCGTCGGGTAGCGCTGGTCATGATGGCATGCCAGCTTCCTTGATGATGAGGGAGAGCCAGAAGTGTACCCCACACGAAGTGTCAGCCCTTCTGTGCTCTCCATCGAATCCGAGGTGAGCCGGGTGGAAATGTCCACCCGGCCGGTTCTTCTGGCCACCGGCTAGACGGGCCAGCCGGGAAGGTTATGAGCCCAGCCGGGTGTGTTCGCCAGTCGGCTAGAGTTGTCTTTCCTGGAGGCCAGGCGGCCTGCATCTTCTAGAGCCGGCCTACTTTTGCCTGGCTTTCCCCACCCGGGGGTTATCCCCCCGACAATCATCATCGGTAGACGCGAACTCACTGGCCAGCTAGATCATGTAGTTGAGGTCGAGCCTGCTATTGTCCTGCAGGTGCTTCAACTTATGTCGGAGCAACGTACCTTTCTCCAACCCATCGATGAAGGCGTCCATGGCGGTCTGAGCGTGCACTCCTACGCAGGAATTTTTCATATCCAGCCAGCGAGAGAGGTAGGCGCGAGATGACTCGTCTTTCTCTTGCACGTATCGCTATAGATCGCCAACAGTGCAGGGACACTTATACGTACCCTCGAAGTTCTTGGTGAATGCTTCTTGCATGTCCAACCAGTTGCAGATGGACTTCTCCGGCAAGTCATCAATCCATTGGCGGGCCGTGCCCGCCAACATCGGTGGGAGGTACTTGACGACAACATTGGGGTTACCTCCGGCAATCTCCACCGTGTTGCCATAGTCCTGCAACCACGTAGCTAGTTTGGTGGTGCCATCACAAGGCTTGATTTCCTTGTCAATCCGTAACCCCCTGGGGTAAGTTGCGGTCCGTATTACAGGTCCAAAACAATGTGGTCCCATGTATTGTCCTTCCCGAGCCTCATGAAACTTTTCCAGGCGTGAACATGCGTCATATGGCTCCGGGCTTGTTCTTTTCTTCTTGCCGGTAGGGGATGGGCTGCGTGAACGACGTGTGCCTCCTCCTCCATGGTGTCTGCTAGGGGGCGATGGAGGCGGAGGTGGTGGTGGGTTAGCCTTCTTGATGTTACCCTCCTACAACGTGCAGCGAGTAGTAGAACAAGGGGCAAGGGCGGCCAGCCATCTGCGGTGCGAGATGAGGGCGGAGACATAGGGTTTACGCAGGTTGGGCCCCCCGAAGGATAAATACCCACTCCTGCTAGATTGTATTGATGAGAGAGTACAAGAGCGAGCTCGACGACTAGGCGGCAAGTCGCGGGGGGGGGTGTATGATGGAACGTGTCCTCTATGCATACCCTAGGGAGGTTTATATAGACTCACCTCGCTAGGGTTTACAGATCTATAACCAAATTAGTTAAGGATTCAAAGGGTGTTTGACAGAATCCGACTGGGCCTAGCTACGCTTCTGGGACTTCAGCTTCCAGTCGCCTGGCTACTTATTGGTCTTGATCCAGTCGCCGTCCTGCAGGCCCACTCGTTGGCAGCACGGGCCATTATTAAACGTCCTGCTAGGTATACCCCACTCGGCATATCCCCATCAGTAGTCCCTGAGGCTATCGTTGATTCGCAGGTGTTCTTTGGAAGTCGGAGTATGCGGGTCCAATTTGGTCGCCTAGTCGAATCGGCGGTGGACTCCTTCAATGAAAGAGAAAAAATATGTCATCCTAGTCGCAATAATAGCAACCAATCGAATCTCAACACGACGAATGAGTCGACAAGTAGTCGAATCGCAGCTATGGCGATCAGGTCGGTGAGTAGTCGAATCGCAGCTACGCGATCAGGTCGGCGAGTAGTCGGGTCGCTGTAGCAGGAGAGTCGAGTAGACGAAGTTGGACGGTCAGCGTTGGTTAAACTAGTCGTTGGGTAATCCAACGGTAATATCGGTGTAATCACCGCCCAGTAACGGCTCCCCGAAAATGGCGGGTAGCAACCGCTATATAAGGAGAGTGATAGGGGAAGAGCGATCATTCCCCACACTTCCTATGATCTCGTGAGTCTCCCAGTATTCCATTCCTCCATAGCGACCAGAGCGACCCAGAGCGATCCGCAACCCTAGATCCTCCGACTGATGCGCCTTCGACGGAACCATGGGGGAGATCCAAATGAACGAAAGTGTTGCTAAATTCGTTCGAGGATGCGGGGATCCTCCGCGCCGATATATGGCGCATCCCCGTGGCCAGAGAGGTGGTGCCATATCCGCGCGAGGGAGAATTCATCTGCTTCACCAGCCACCTGGAGAGGGGGCTCAGCTTCCCTACCTCCATCTTCTTTTGCCGCTTCTACGCGTATTATGGCATCCAGCCGTCGGACCTAGGGCCACACAACATCGAGCAACTCGCCATCTTCGTAGCATTTTGCAAGTGCTACCTAGTATTCCGGACGTACTTCCCCCTGTGGCAAGATCTGTTCCATGGAAGGATCGGACGCGAAGGCACATGCGGCCCGATGCTAGCCGCGGGCGGCCTCACCTTCCAGCTGAAGTCCAAGGCCTCCTTCCTTGACCTGATGCTGCCGAAGAAGGCGGCGAACGAGTGGAAGAAGCATTGGTTCTATGTGACCGAGTCACCGCCAGATGATGAGGTGGCGCTTCCAATGTATTCTGCGGACCGGCCCGAGCCGCGTTGGCTTCAAGTCGCCAAGATCCCGCACGACCAGCGGATGGTGGTCGACAAAATGCTGATGACGATCTACAACCTGAAGAAGAACGGCCTCCAGATGATTAACTTGTACAACTGCTGGCTCGGGCGGCGGCTAGTGCCTCTGGCCAGCCGTGCCCACTGGATGTACGAGTATGTGGGAAAGGACGACCCGACCAAGTCTTGCACCGCCGAATGGAGTGCCAATGACTACACCCTTGTGCTGAAGAAGATCACCGAGGTGGAATACGTCGACTCAAAGGCCAGGATTCCCCCGTTCACCGCGAAGCGCAAGGCACCGCCGGTAAGTTTACCTTTCCTTGTTTATTTTGCACTTTTAAAATTATAGTCGCACTTTGCTGATCGCACGTTGTTCATGTAGCTATCCCAAGTGGTGGAAGGTTGGCTTCCACCCGTTGATGACGAGAACTCGAATGAGTCCGCCGAGGAGGAAAGCGAGTCCTCCTCCGACAGGGGCAATGTCAGAGGTGATGATAATGATGACGACAACAATGAAGATGACGACGAGGTCGTGGAGGTCGCCGCACCCATGGTCCGTAAGACCCACAAGCAGCAGCAACGCGAGCTTGAGGCCAGCAAGAGCCTGGAGGCTCACGACGGGGGTGACGACGAGGTTCCCAAGCACACCTCACGGCACGCTACCACGCTATGGAAGAATAAATCACCGCAGAAGAAGAAGAAACCGGCCAAGGCGGTGTCGCCGCCTCGGTCCACGAGTAGCTCCAAGGCTACCAGCGCGGCCAACGAGGCCAGGGCAAGTGCGCCGACACCGGCGACCGCGGCAGCCGACGCAGCTGTGGTAGAGGATGAAGTGCCGGTGGCGTCACTGCCACCGACGTTCACCGCGGTCGCTGGGCTCAGGGACGCTCCATCCACGGGTGCCTCGCCCCCGTGGGAAGAACCGGCGGCGATTGCCGCGGCTTCATCCTCGAAGAAGCCATTGGTGTATTGGGCAAAGAGCGTGTTCGAGACGGGCCTCAGCCGGAAGTTGGGGCCAGAGTTGGAGAAGCCGGCGAATATTCGCACCGACCTTCGTTTTATCCCAGTTGCCAAGTGAGTATCCTTTAGAGTATTTCTTTGGGCAACAGATTTATGTTTTGTCCTGAGAACTCACTGATGACATTGTGTTGCAGGACTGGTGTGAAGAAAATAGGTCACCCTTCGCTGGATAAGGTCCCGTTGGGTGCCGCGGGGGCGCAAGTCGATCCCTCGAAGAAGAGGAAGAGCTACGAGGTCGAGGAGCCCGTTGAGGGAACAAAGAAGGCAAAGGGCGACGAGGCCATCACAATTTCGGACGAGCCGGTGGTCGCCCCAAGTAAGGCTCCAACTAAAGCAGATGCGGCCACAAAGGCCGTAGTGGACACGGAGTCATAGCGGCTAAAGCATGTGGCGCCAGTTGGGGCAATGGGCCCGACGGCGAGTGCCGCGGGGGCGGCGGTGGCGACCTTCCCTCGCTTTGTGGCGAGGTCCTCCATGGCGAGTGTTTCAGCATAGTAGGCGAGGTCGAGAAGTGTCAACACCCAAATTTTTAATCACAGATGCTTGTTATGCCATACATCGCAATCCCAGGATTACCATTTTTGCGAGACATAACAGATTGGATATCACAGTACATCATCCATTACAAACCATGCATAAGGTCTTACACAAATAAGAATCTCATGATCCAGTTCTTAGTACAATTCAAGCAGCGGAATAACGTAATAGTAACGATAGCGTAGGCGAAGCTCCATCTTCATGGTCATAGGCAATGCTGACGATGGAGATGATCCTAGTTGTCGTAACCTTCCTGCGGTCCATCTGGCCACGGGAATAGCCAGGGACAAAGCCATGAGTACTTTTTAAGTACTCTCAAACTAATAGTAATAAGTGAAGGGGGTTTTTGTAGTAGGATACTAAGATCTAGGGTTTTTTTGTAAAAATCTAGATTTACCTCTACTAAGTTCAAAAGCAAAGAAAGCTAGTTGAAAGTTTTATAACACCTAAGTGGGAACTTGCATTTCATTTCACAACTCTGTTGTGGTCAAGTCAAAGTCATAAGCCATTTCATAAGTAATTTTGAAAACATCTGACAATAAAACAATATGGCCACTCCAACTGTCCATAACCGCAGACACGGCTATTCGAATAGTTTGACACTCTGCAGAGATTGTACACTTTCACCACAACATTCGATACATCCATCAGGAACAATCCTGAATTCACCATCCTTAGTATGCTGATAATCAATACTAACCTTTCAATTACACGCCCTAGTATAGGCACCTCTCCTGTGAGTTTGGCCTCCCAACCATGACCAACTGTCATCTTGGGAACTGCATAGGTGGTCAATCCTCACAAGGTAGCCTCAGCTCAAACCTTGGCCGCAAGGGAACCCATACTAAGGTATATAAATTTCCAGTCAAGCCCTACCCAAATTTCGGGTATTGTGGTTGTACGGTAAAATTAGAATGGTATTGCATCCAGACAACCATCTGTTTTATAAAGGGCTAAGGCTCATGCCTCAACATTTTCATCATCAAAATCATCTGGTGTTCGAGAACACATGCCAAAACATTTCAGTAGAATGACACATCATTCTAAGGTTTTCATAACCATTTTCACCAAGTGTTCCCATCTAAAGTTGATCAAATTTTATGCTTAGCACTAGCATCTACAAGTGGGGAAGGGGGGTAAATACTAATGATGGGTAATAAACTAGTGGGGATTTACTAAGTTCAATCTCATGCCTTAGGATGACATCAAGATTATCTAACTTAGGCCAAATTTTATGCTCTTTATGCTACCTTCAGTTATCTTTCTAGAATCTACAAGTCACTAAGTAAACTATAAGAGAAAGCTTTGATAAAGAAAATAAAGTATTAAGCTTGCAAGTAAAACTAGGATTGGGTATCAAGTGGTGTAAGCTTGCTAAGTTGCAAGTGTTAGCTTGCTCAGTTAATAGCTTGCTAATTCAACTAGTAGTATTAGGCTTGCCTTGTGCAGAGCAGTGGTTGAAGTTCTCCTCGTCTTCTTCCTCGTAGTATCCCCTTCCTCCTCGTATCCTTGGTCGGTACTAGCGTCTATAAATAAATACGAGGAACACAATCACCAAACAATAATTAACTATTTCTAATCATTACACAAAGGTTCATACTAGATGATCTATTATCATCACTAACATTACAAGGATTAAGACACTTGTCCCATTTATTCTATTTGAGAAAAGTAATTTCTACTCATTGAAAAACTACTTAATATTTAATATTCTCCAACTCAAACATGGGATCATGTTGACACATGTCATCACCACATATTTCAGTACATGGGAATGTGATTTAAAGTGGTGTCACAATTTAATAAAGTTTAACATTTTTATTTTATTTTATTAAAGTGATTAGAAATGTCTATGCGACATTCTTTTATTACTTGATCATTATTTCTGTAAGTAAACCTATATATTTTTATATATTCTGAAAGGTATGGTTAAATGTGATTTTTGAGAGTTGGAATAAACTCAAAAGCTCTTATGGTTGAATTTTGAAAAATGTTTGAATGCATAAAAGCTTCTGTCTTATTATTTATACCATGGGTGATCTACAAATCTAAATGGTTTGAATCCAACGGGGTTGGATTAAGCATTGCAGTGCCTTTCTAACAAAATTGATTTCATGCGTTTTGGTTCAGTTAATCGAGTTGGGTTGATTTTTGAATCTAGGTACAGAACTAAGTTTAGAACTAAGTGAATAAAACTAAATTTGAATTGTTGGGTCGCGCAGGACATTTAACTGGGCCGGCCCACTATGCACAGCGCACACGCGGGAGGGTTAAGTGGCTGTCCCCACGCGTCAGTGAGACAGTGAGGGGCGAAGCGGTACAGAGTGATCTAGGCCGCACGATCTCACTCTAGTTAAACGGCTCTGGTTCATTGTCCATGTCGGGCAGCGCTGGCGAGACAGAACCTTAGCGCGGCAGGTGGGGGTCGTGGGAGGCTCACCGGGGCTCAGGCGATGGTTGACGACGGGGGTGAACGACGAAGTCGACGATGGTGATTCTCGTCGTACCGACAGCTTCTCCTTGGGCGGCTCCAATCGACGGCTCCTCTCCTCCTCTCCAGCGGCGAACTCCGGTGAAATTCCGGCCACCTGGTGCTCGCCTTGCTCCGGGAGTGAGTGGGTGCGATCAGTGAGAGGTGGGGCGTGAACTGGTGTGAAGAAAACGAGCGGGGGAGGCCTCCTTTTATAGTGGCTGAAGGGGACCGACGGGCGCGGGGTGCTGGAGTCCGACGGTGATTTTAATGGTGCACAGCGTGCGTGGTCCACGCGATGGCGAATGAGGTTGTCTGGCGGGGTGCTAGAGTGTTGGCGATCACGCACGCAAGTGGCAAGGGCGTCGCGCGGTCTGTGGGCGTGTGTCGAGGTTGGCGCACTAGCGCGCTCTCGGCTCGCTCGCAGAGAGACTTGGCAAGCTCGGGCTGTGTGGTCCAGGGGTTGGCAGTGCTCGAGGCTTGGACAGGGGGTGGCAGTGGACGGTGGTTAGTGCTCCAGACATGCTTGCTAGGCTTGGTGCTTCTCCTAGCTCGTTGTCGACATGTGGGTGGCAAGTTAGTCTCAGCATGGTCACCATTAATGGCTATGCCAAGCTCACATTGGTTCTAAGGCTTGTTAATTGGGCTAGATCATCTATTGAGAGTGTAGTGAGAGCTAGAGAGGGAACAAGGTTGGCCAAAATCACTGCTCACTATAGTGTTTATTGTTTGTTTGTTTGCTGCAAACAAGGTTTTTAATGAAATGGCCGAAAGATATTCAAATTTGAATTTTGGATTCAAACTTGGTGGGTTTGCTAGGCACATACTAGGGAGTCTCTGGTTAGTTGGATTAGTCAAGGGGCACTAGTTTGGTAGGGTTTTGAAAATTTGTGATCTTCACATATGATAAAGATTCAATTTTATTTGTGATTTGAATGAGGTTGCCAAATGTTTCTGCAAGTTTGAAAGGTGGGCTTTGATTCATTTTTACTTGGTCTAGCAAGGGGTGAAAAGAATTGGAAAAGTTTCTGTTTGAAATCTTGGACTAGAAACACTCAAAGTGACCTAGTGAGCAAGATTGGCAAAAATGACCATTTGCTTTAGTTGATTTGTTTTTTATTTTATGTTTATTTGTTTCTTCTTGGAAATGTTTTAGATGACGTTATATTCATCTTAGAACCATTCCTTACTATTTAGTTGAATCACACAAGTTCATTCATGCATTTATCAAATCATCGCATACACCCATGCATTCATATGATTTTAATTACTCAAATTTTTGTTAACCCTAATTTTAGTGATTAGAGTTTGATGATCATTGTTTTATATTTTTGGGATTTTACAAACCTTACCTCCTTAAACAAAATCTTGTCCCAAGATTTGAAAAATAAGATAAAAAAGATTACCTAGGATTTAAAGAGATCGGGAAACTCCATCCTGATGTGATCTTCTTGCTCCCAGGTAGCTTCTTCTTCAGTGTGGTTGCTCTAATGAATCTTGAGAAACTTGATGCTTCGGGTCCTAGTGGTTCTGAAAGCTTCTTCCAAAATACGGATGGGTACTTCGGGATACATCAGGTCATTGTTGATCTCTATGGTTTGATGATCAATGTTCTTGAAAACTTGCGTCTTCTCTGGAACTTCAAGGCATTTACGAAGTAACGATATATGGAACACATTGTGTACTGCTGACATCTCCTCTAGCAGTTCCAATTGATATGATACTTCTCCTCGATGATTCAGAATCTTGAAAGGTCCGATATATCTGGGGGCTAACTTTCCTTTGAGCTGGAAATGCTGCATTCCCTTCAAAGGCGACACTTTGAGATACACAAAATCTCCGATATTGAAAGCGAGGTCTTGACGTCTCTTGTCAGTGTAGCTCTTCTGTCTTAACTGGGCGGTCTTGAGGTGCTCATGAATCTTGTGAACTTTCTCTTCTGCTTCTTGTAGGACGCCGAATCCGAAAATCTGACTCTCTCCTACTTCCGACCAATTCAAAGGGGTGCAACACTTCCTTCCATACATGAATTCAAATGGGGCCATTTGCAGACTAGCTTGATAACTGTTGTTGTATGAAAATTCTGCGAAAGGCAGACATTCTTCTCATTTAGATCCATACTCTAGCACACATGCTGTCAACATATCTTCTAGTATTTGATTTACTCGCTCCGTTTGTCCATCAGTATGAGGGTGATACGCTGTGCTGAAATCTAGTCGGGTTCCTAAACCTTCTTGGACTTTCTTCCAGAATCTCGAGGTAAACTGAGTTCCTCGATCCGATACAATGTTCTTGGGGAATCCATGCAAACTGACGATTCTAGCAATGTATAACTCTACTAGCTTCGAACTCTGGTATGTGGTCTTGACTGGTAAGAAATGGGCGACCTTGGACAATCTGTCCACTATGACCCAAATAGAGTTATTTCCCCTACTAGAAGTAGGCAATCCGGTGATAAAGTCCATTACAACTGAATCCCATTTCCATTCCAGAATCTGTTAAGGTTTCACCAGTCATGCGGGTCTTTGATGTCCCGCCTTGACTCTCTGACAGATATCACACTTGGCGATATAGCTTCCGATTTCTCCCTCCATCTTATGCCACCAAAATTTCTCCTTAAAATCCTGATATATCTTCGTTCCTCCGGGGTGGATAGAATAAAGAGTATCATGGGCCTCTTTCAAAATAACTGCTTTCAACTCCGAATCTGCTGGTACACAAAGACGTCCTTTGTACCACAGAACTCTCTCTTCGTCTTCGGTGAATCTGGGTACTTTGCCTGTACCAATACGATGTTTGATTCCATCGATACTAGCATTTCTTCTCTACGCCTCCTTGATCTGACTGATCAAAGTGGGTTGAAGTTATATGCTAGCCAAAAATCCTTCACTCACTAATTCCATTCGGAAATCTTCCATCTCTTTGTGCAAACTTGGTTGCTCCTTCAAAATCATGGAGTTCAAGCGGCATGGCAATCTGCTACCACATTGGCTTTACCGGGGTGATAGTGAATGTCCAGATCATAGTCCTTGATTAGCTCGATCCATCTTCTCTGCCTCATATTCAGCTCCTTCTGAGTGAATATATACTTCAGGCTCTTGTGATCCGAATAAATCTCACAACGGTTTCCCATGAGATAATGCCTCCATGTCTTTAGGGCTAGAACTACGGCTGCGAGTTCAAGGTCATGGGTCGGATAATTTTTTTCATGCTGCTTTAGTTGTCGGCAGAGATAATATATAACTTTGTCTTCTTGCATTATCACACATCCGAGACCAATCTTGGATGTGTCACAATACACATCAAAGGGCTTCGTGATATCCGGCATGATCAAGATTGGGGTTGAAATCAATCTCCTCTTTTGAGTTCCTGAAAACTCGCTTCACATTTTTTCGTCCATTCAAACTTCTTGTCCTTCTTCAGCAATTGGGTCATGGGTCTTGCAATGCTCGAGAATCCTTCTATTAACTTGCGGTAGTATCCTGCTAATCCGAGAAATGCACGAACTTGGGTTTGAGTGGTTGGGGCTTGCCAATCTTCGACATCCTTCACCTTCGCAGGTTCAACGGCAATTCCTCCGGCTGATACAATATGTCTGAGGAATCCTACCTCATGTAACCAGAATTCACATTTGCTAAACTTGGCATACAACTGATGCTCTCTAAGAGTTCCAAGAATGGTCCTTAGGTGTAGCTCATGTTCGTCTTCTGATTTGGAATAAACAGAATGTCGTCAATGAAAACAACAACAAACTTATCCAGGAAGTCCATAAAATCTTATTCACGAGGTTCATGAAGTAAGCGGGGGCATTTGTTAATCCAAAAGACATGACAGTATACTCGTATAATCCATATCGGGTAGTAAAGGCAGTCTTTGGAATATCCTCTGTACGAATCTTCAGTTGATGATAGCCAGTTCTAAGATCAATCTTAGAAAACACTTTGGCACCATTCAACTGGTCAAACAGGTCTTCTATCTTTGGCAACGGGTACTTGTTCTTGATAGTGACATCATTCAACTTCCGATAATCCGTACACAAACGGTTACCTCCATCTTTCTTGTCCACAAACAAGACAGGGAATCTCCATGGTGACGCACTTGGTTGAATCAATCCAATTTCCAGCATGGCATCCAGTTGCTTCTTCAGTTCCACTAGTTCAGACGGGTTCATACTATATGGTCTCTGGGCTATGGGTCCGATTCCAGGTATTAGTTCAATGATAAACTCGATATCCCGATCTAGGTGCATACCGGGCAAAACATCTGGAAATACATCAGGTTATTCACAGACTATCCTGACTTGGTCAACGGTTGGCTGGGCTATACTCTCGTTGCACTTGAATTGAAGGGGCAAGGTTTCAGATACATGCTCGACTAATATTCTGGCTGTACTGGTCATGGTTATGGCTTTCTTGGCACAGTCAATTAATCCTTTGTGTTTGGACATCCAATCTATTCCTAGTACTACTTCGAAACCTTTAGTTCCAAGTACTATTAAATTAGCATAAAAATATATGCCATGGATTCGGCTAGGGACGGCTTTGCAAATTTGCCTAGCTTTGGTGGTCGAACCAGGTATTTGAACAATCATAACATGCTTCAATTTGGTTGGTTGAATCTTACTAGTGCATGCAAATTCTTTAGTAACAAATGAGTGCGATGCTCCAGAATCAAACAACACTCTTGCAAGTACTGAGTTAACAGAAAACATACCCAGCACGACATCTGGCGCTTCTTGGGCTTCTTCAGCATGAATGAGAAAGTTCGGCCGTTGCGGTTGAGCGAATTCCCTAGGGCAAACCTTCTTCCAGGCTGGACACGATGCTGCTACTGAGCTGGGGCATTTGCATCAGGGGCTACGACAATCTTCTTGGGGCACTCATTGGAATAGTGAACCTTGGTTCCACATTCATAACAAATCACTTTCGATTTGCCCTTTGCGTCAATAGGCATAGCATTGCTTCGAATCCTCGGGGCAGTGTTGGTGTTGGTGGCAGCATTGTTGTTGTTGAACTTGGGTGGTGCACGGTTGAAATTGCTGGAGTTGTCGGGGTTGTTGTGGTTTCCTCCGGGCCTTGGGTTTCCACGGTTGGGATAGGTCGGACGGTTCATCGGGGGTCTGTTGGTTCTTGGGAAAAATCCTGGTGATGGATTGGGGCGATACTTTGGTTTATGATGGGTTCCTGGCTGATGCATCATGTGACGCTTGCGGCTCTCATTTGCTTGGTTGATCTTTCCTTCCATCTGAATGGCAGAGTCCACTAGAGCTTCAATATGAGCAAAGGGGATATTGACTAACACTATCTGCATTTCATCGTGCAGACCATTCAGGAATCTCTCTTTCTTCTTGTCTTCAGTGTCGATTTCATCTGGTGCATACCTAGCCAATGACAAGAATTTGTCATGGTATTCCACTACTATCATTCTCCCTTGTTTCAGTTCCCTGAATTGATCTCTCATCCTCTCGATTAAACCCGGTGGCACATGGGTTCTGCTGAACTTGACTTGGAACTCTTCCCAAGTCATCAGCTGACCTCCTGTCATTGCGTGAATGTTGTTCCACCATGCTCTTGCATCTCCGGCCAGATAGTGGGTAGAAAACAACACTTTCTCGTTAGCTTCCACTCCTGCAACTTCCAGATTGTTTTCCATGGTTTGCAACCAATCATCTGCATCTAGGGGCTCTTCTGACTTGGTGAAAACAGGTGGGTTGGTGTTCTATAAATTCTTGAGCTTAGATCCATGGTTGTCTTGATTTCCATGGCTTTTATTGTTGTTGGCCATCTGAGCTATCTGTTGAAGGGTGGCTAGGTTGGCTTGACGTTCGGCTCTTTCGACTTCGCGGTCAGAAACCAACATTTGCAAGAGTTGCAACAGCGGATCCGGGGCTGAGTTGCTTCCTCCGCGAGGCATCTGAAGATTGAGGTAGATCATGAGAAAAGAGGTTCTAAGGTTCAGGGGTTTTTGAAAAGTTTTTAAAGTTTGACTCAGATTTTTCTAGCAATTTTCTCTTCATTCATTCATTCATAGCACACGATACAGTGGGACCGAATACAACTCACTAACGCTAGTACTCAAGTTCTACTACTCCTCGAAGTCAGTGTCCTCATCATCATCATCATCATCGATGAAAACGAAGTCATCCTCATCGGTGAAGAAGTCCATGGCCTGATCCTACAGAAAGTCATCATCATCGCTGAGATAGGAGTAGGGGTCTCCACGAAGGTGTTCCCCTGCATCATGTCTCTCTCATGGAAGGTCTACTCCAAATCCGTGATCCCGTGGCGAAGACGGGCAATGATGCTGTCCTTCTTGTTGAGCTGATGGCGATGAGACTTATGATCCTTTACTAGCATGGCAATTGTCTGATCCTTCTTCTTGGCGATGGCGTACTTGTGGTTGGCGTAGGAACGGGCATTGTCCAACTCCTTTTGACGGTCATACATCATGAAGCTGAGGTGGTCCAACTAAGTCTTTTGCTCATGGTGATATGGGGCCTCTAGTGGCTGTCCCATAACATCACGCCTTGGGTAGAACTCAAAACGGGTACCCTTGATTTGATTGATACTCTGGCCACAAAGACGGGCAAGAGCTTCCTGCATTACCCTGGCAAGTCCATCGAGCCAGTTGTTCTTTCTTAAGGTGAACTGAATTCCCTCTGCAGTGGGAGGTTCAATTTTTCCTCGGAGACTTGCAACAACTAGACACTGCAAATCTTATCCTTCCTAATCATTGAGCTGAACTTCGAAGAACTCGGGGTGTGGACGTTCCAGCATTTTTGCCAGCTGGTCCAAGTCACGCTCGAAGATGAGGTCTCCTCCATTCCCCAACTGATAAAACTTGCTGTACTTCACGTCCATCTATAAAAATATAGGATGAGTAAGTTAGTAGAGTGATCAAGTGTGTGAAATTTTATGTAAGTTTGCAAGAGTTTTTGAGGAAAATGAATTTTCATGAAAAAGTCTAAGTGATAAGAATAAGAATAAATTTTTGTAAATACTCACTTCTTTTGGTTTTGAAACTAAGTTTTTGATTCCAACGTCCATTCTAACTAGGGTGTCCTATGGTCAGGATGGCTCTGATACCAACTTGTCAACACCCGGATTTTTAATCACAGATGCCTGTTATGCCATACATCGCAATCCCATGATTACCATTTTTGCGAGACATAACAGATTGGATATCACAGTACATCATCCATTACAAACCATACATAAGGTCTTAACAAATAAGAATCTCATGATCCAGTCCTTAGTACAATTCAAGCAGTGGAATAACGTAATAGTAATGATAGCATAGGCGAAGCTCCATCTTCATGGTCACAGGCAATGCTGACGATGGGAGATGATCCTAGTTGTCATAACCTTCCTGTGGTCCGTCATCCTGATACTCCTCGTCATAGTCTGGCCACGGGAATAGCCAGGGACAAAGCCATGAGTACTTTTTAAGTACTCGTAAACTAATACTAATAAGTGAAGGGTTTTTTTGTAGTAGGATACTAAGCTCTAGGGTTGTTTTGCAAAAAGCCAGATTTACCTCTACTAAGTTCAGAAGCAAAGAAAGCTAGTTGAAAGTTTTATAACACCTAAGTGGGAACTTGCATTTCATGTCACAACTCTGTTGTGGTCAAGTCAAAGTCATAAACCACTTCATAAGTCACTTTGAAATCATCTGACGATAAAACAGTATGGCCACTCCAACTGTCGATAACTGCAGACGCGGCTATTCAAATAGTTTGACACTCTGCAGAGATTGTACACTTTCACCACAACATTCAGGAACAATCCTAAATTCACCATACTCAGTATGCAGATAATAAATCCTAACCTTTCAATTACACGCCCTAGTATAGGCACCTCTCCTGTGAGTTTGGCCTCCCAACCATGACCAACTGTCATCTTGGGAACTGCACAGGTGGTTAATCTTCAAAAGGTACCTCAGCTCAGACCTTAGCCGCAAGGGAACCCATACTAATGTATATAAATTTCTAGTCAAGCCCTACCCAAATTTCGGGTATTGTGGTTGTACGGTAAAATTGGAATGGTATGGCATCCAGACAACCATCAGTTTTATAAAAGGCTAAGGCTCATGCCTCAACATTTTCACCATCAAAATCATCTGGTGTTCGAGAACACATGTCAAAACATTTCAGTAGAATGACTCATCATTCTAAGGTTTTCATAACCATTTTCACCAAGTGTTCCCATCTTAGGTTGATCAAGTTTTATGCTTAGCACTAGCATCTACAAGTGGTGGGGGGTAAATACTAATGATGGGTAATAAACTAGTGGGGATTTACTAAGTTCAATCTCATGCCTTAGGATGACATCAAGATTATCTAACTTAGGCCAAATTTTATGCTCTTTATGCTACCTTCCGTTATATTTCTAGAATCTACAAGTCACTAAATAAACTATAAGAGAAAGCTTTGACAAAGAAAATAAAGTATTAATCTTGCAAGTAAAACTAGGATTGGGTATCAAGTGGTGTAAGCTTTCTAAGTTGAAAGTGTTAGCTTGCTCAGTTAATAGCTTGCTAATTCAACTAGTAGTATTAGGCTTGCCTTATGCAGAGCAATTGTTGAAGTTCTCCTCGGCTTCTTCCTCGTAGTATCCTCCTTCCTCCTCGTATCCTTGGTCGGTACTAGCGTCTATAAATAAATACGAGGTACACAATCACCAAACAATACTTAACTATTTCTAATCATTACACAAAGGTTCATACTAGATGATCTATTATCATCACTAACATTACAAGGATTAAAACACTTGTCCCATTTATTCTATTTGAGAAAAGTAATTTCTACTCATTGAAAAACTACTTAAGATTTAATATTCTCCAACTCAAACATGAGATCATGTTGACACATGTCATCACCACATATTTCAGTACATGGGAATGTGATTTAAAGTGGTGTCACAATTTAATAAAGTTTAACCTTTTTATTTAATTTAATTAAAGTGACTAGAAATGCCTGTGTGGCATGTTTTATTACTTGATCATTATTTCTGTAAGTAAACCTATATACTTTGAAAGGTATTGTTAAATGTGATTTTTGAGAGTTGGAATCAACTCAAAAGCTCTTATGGTTGAATTTTGAAAAATGTTTGAACGCAGAAAAGCTTTTGTCTTGTTAATTTTACCATGGGTGATCTACAAATCTAAATGGTTTGAATCCTACAGGCTTGGATTAAGCATTCCAGTACCTTTCTAACAAAATTGGTTTCATGCGTTTTTGTTCAGTGAATCAAGTTGGGTTGATTTTTGAATCTAGGTACAGAACTAAGTTTAGAACTAAATGAATAAAACTAAATTTGAATTGTTGGGTCGCGCAGGACGTTTAACTGGGCCGGCCCACTATGCACAGCGCACGCGCGGGCTGGTTAAATGGTTGTCCCCACGCATCAGTGAGACAGTGAGGGGAAAAGCGGTATAGGGTGGTCTAGGCCGCACGATCTAACTCTAATTGAACATCTCTAGTTCATCGTCCATGTCGAGCAGCACCGGCAAGATAGAACCCTGGCGCGGCAGGTGGGGGTCGTGGGAGGCTCACTAGGGCTCAGACGATGGACGGTGATGGGGGCGAACGACGAAGTCGACGAAGGAGATCCTCCTGGTACCGACAGCTTCTCCTGGGGCGGCTCCAATCGATGGTGCCTCTCCTCGTGTGCAGCGGCGAACTCCGGTGAAATTCTGGCCACCTGGTGCTCGCCTTGCTCCGGGAGTGAGTGGGTGTGATAAGTGAGAGGTGGGGATTGAAATGGTGTGAAGAAAACGAGTGGGGGAGGCCTCCTTTTATAGTAGCTGAAGGGGACCGATAGGCGCGGGCTGAGATCGTCGTGGTCGACGACACAGAGGGCTAATGGCATGGGCGACGATAGGGGGCGGTGCTGTGCTCCCAGGCGAAGCTCAACTGTGTGGTGGCGAGGCGTGGGGCGGTGCTGATCGGTCCAAACGTGTCGACTCAATTGGCGGTCCGACGGTGATTTTAATGGTGCACAGCGTGCATGGTACGCGCAGCGGCGAACGAGGTTTTCTGGCGGGGTGTTGGAGTGTTGGCGATCACGCACGCAAGCGGAGAGGGCTGCGCGTGGTCTGTGGGAGTGTGTCGAGGTTGGCGCACTGGAGCGCTCTCGGCTCGCTCGCAGAGAGACTTGGAAAGCTCGGGCAGTGTGGTCCAGGGGCTGGCAGTGCTCGAGGCTCGGATAGGGGGTGGTGGTGGACGGTGCTTACTTCTCCAGACATGCTTGCTAGGCTTGGTGCTTCTCCTAGATCGCTGTCGACATGTGGGTGGCAAGTTAGGCTCGCATGGTCACCATTAATGTCTATGCCAAGCTCACAGTGGTGCTAATGCTTGTTAATTGGGCTAGATCATCTACTGAGAGTGTAGTGAGAGCTAGAGAGGGAACAACGTTGGCCAAAATCACTTCTCACTATAGTGTTTGTTGTTTGTTTGTTTGCTGCAAACAAGGTGTTTGATGAAATGGCCGAAAGAGATTCAAATTTTAATTTTGGATTCAAACTTGTTGGGTTTGCTAGGCACATACTAGGGAGTCTCTGGTTTGTTGGTTAGTCAAGGGGCACTGCTTGGTTGGGTTTTGAAAATGTGTGATCTTCACATATGATAAAGATTCAATTTTTACTTCTGATTTGAATGTGGTTGCCAAATGTTTCTACAAGTTTGAAAGGTGGGCTTTGATTCATTTTTACTTGGTCTAGCAAGGGGTGAAAAGAATTGGAAAAGTTTCTGTTTGAAATCTTGGACTAGAAACACTCAAAGTGACCTAGTGAGCAAGATTGGCAAAAATGACCATTTCCTTTAGTTGATTTGTTTTTGATTTTCTCTTTATTTGTTTCTGCTTGGAAATGTTTTAGATGATGTTATATTCATCTTAGAACCATTCCTTACTATTTAGTTGAATCACACAAGTTCATTCATGCATTTATCAAATCATCACATACACCCATGCATTCATATGATTTTAATTACTCGAAGTTTTTGTTAACCCTAATTTTAGTGATTAGAGTTTGATGATCATTGTTTTATATTTTTGGGATGTTACAAGCAACTTCGCGAGCGCACACCTCTTGTGCTCCCGTCAGTGGACGCGATCGTTCTGCACAATATGCTGGGTGCGGCAATCCAGGTATATCCAGTCCCCGAGGAACTACTTGCTGAATTTCAGCGGGTAGATTCTTACTTTTTTTGCTGTCCAGTCCCCGAGTGGCTAGTCGTTGAGTTGCGGCAGCTAGGCACTTGAAGATTTCTTCGTTACCCAGTCCCTGAGTGGCTAGTCGCTGAATTTTAGTGGCTAGGCACTTAGGAAGTGCTTCATGAGTGTTTGCTAATGTTTGTCATGGTTTTCCAGGGCCTCCAGCGCGAGTCGGCGGAGCGATTGGTGTTGGGCCACGCGGAGATAAAATAAAATTTTCCTCTAACGTGGTGATCCCAAGATCTAGCTGAGGTAGAAGGCCACGAGGTTTACCACTAGACGCGCAGTTGTGGATTACTAATGAAGCGCGTCAGTTGATGCAGTGCAGTCCTAACGATCCGATCGTCCTGGTGCTGATCGCACAACACCTCTGCTGGTATCCACACGTACAAGGAGGAGCGCCGGCGGCGAACTGCTAGGTTCGTTACGGCGGCTGGACTACTGTGGAGCTAGGGTTTCCAACACATGGAATGACCTAACCGAACAACGATTAACCTTTCTGGGTTACGGTGCTCCACTATATATAGGGAGTGAACGTGGGCTCTGCTCTCGCGACCCATTCACTAAAGCCCATATAACACTAGTCACCGTGAGTCCAACTCACTAACTCAGTCCTAATCTAGTTTAGGTCCAACCCAACCAGATTACAGATTCGGATTCAATCCGAACTTGCTCCCGCTCTTAAGTGTGTAACCCCGCAGGCTCATGGCTACTTGGACACGATTGGAGTCCGACTCACAATCAATCAGTCGGTAGCGGCTCCTAGTAGAACGTGCCGACTCCCAAGTACCAAAGAGTCATGATGACTTGCCTTTCCAATGCGACTTACGTCCGAGTCCCTTTTGCCTCACGATATACCTTGTCAGACTATAGGCGAATATATGTCATCCCTTAAATAGTCCGACTCTCTTCTCGATCCGAGATAAGTGATTCACCCGACTAACTCTTAGTCGATCGCCTCGGTTAACACTTAACCGAGTCGTGCATGGCCATGCTTTCCGAATCATATCTCACGAGAGGGCCCAGAGAATATCTCTCCGAGTGGAGGGGCAAAATCCCATCTTGGTTATTCACATCACGCAGCTTGATTCTCGATAACCCGAACCTGCCTTTATAAGCGCGATTCACGGATCAGCGTTTGACAGAACCTAAGTCGGTGATCCTCAACTCGGACTATGCAACAACCTCAGGTCTAAGGATTACATTGATTGAGATATACAAATGACAGCTAGTTCGTTGCACCTCAATATGGGTCAATCCGACTCGCTAAACTCTTTAGCCGAATCTGTGTAAGTTGGAATAGCATCTCCATGCCCATGACAAGTGGAACCGAGTCATCAAGCCAACTTTCACATTGGTCTAAGTTGTGTGTCCAGCACAACCTCAATGACCAAGGATATTTAGTACAAACAACATGAATGCATAGTTCCACAACCGAATCACATATTCAATGATACACATCAGATGTTCGTACAAGGACTACTTAATAACTTTATGAATACAATGGGAAATATCATCATACATGATTGCCTCTAGGGCATATTCCCAACAATTGGCCGCCAAGGAGCACCTGGAAGAGGAAGCCCGCCCCGTCCAAGTAGTGAACGAGCAGTTTCGAGCAACCGCTGGTAAGAATTTGATATTCCCTTGGTCAGGGACGTCTTTTTATGTCATGGTCATAGTTGTGATGGTGCAGAGGGTCATGCGGCCGCGGTAGACAAGGCTCGCGAGGGTATGGTCCCTACAAGTGAACTGACGGCTGCCCAGTCGTCCTTGAGCGCCACGGAAAAGCGGGTCGCGAACTAGAGCGGGAGATCAAGGCCGCGAAGGCGGAGGCGACCTTGGCGGATGAAAGGGCTAAGGCAGCCATTGCTGCTGCTGCTGCCGAGGAGCACAAGGTATCTGACGCGCTCGTCGCCGGGCTGCAGAATGACCTCTCTGGTCTATAGGATTTCATTACGAGGATCTGCCGTCCTTTGATTGGTGAGATCCTTGTTCTTTTGAGTGACTGGCGAGTCCCCGAGCGTGCAAGTCGCCTTTGTATTGTTGGAGCCTTTCTTATTGTCTACTTGTGCTTTGCAGGGAAGATTCTTGACGACAAAACTGAAGCGCAGTTGTACAACGCGCGTCAGTGTGTCACTATGTTGGTGAACTCTTGTAACATCCCAAGTTTGTAATATATGTAATTAGTACTTAATAATTGCATGCATCAGTTTAACTCAATAAAATATATGCATGAGATCAAGTGTGTGAATCAAAATATAAGTACAAAACCCTAAACCCTAGTCCTTCCCCCTCTCTTTGAAACTACATTCAAATGGTGTTTGAATTTTGAAAAGTACCAAAACATTGCAGCCAAATGGACTAAAAAGGGCCCCTGCAATATTTTCTATATTTTACAATCCCTGGTATTTTAGAAACATGCAAAACAGATTTCAAATAATAATTACAAAGAGAGAAACAAAATCAGAAAAGAAAAATAGTTTCAGGTAAAAAAATATACAGCAGCCACAGATGGGTCATGGCCCATCTCCCTTCTCTCTCTCTGGCGCACCGCGAGCAGCAGCCAGCAGCCCAGCTTGGCCCACCCGGGGCCCAGTAGCCGGCCCGGTACCCCTTCACTCTCTCTTTCATCGTCTTCCTCGAGGAGGCAAGCTCCTGCGTGTCATCGCTGGTGCTCCTGGACGGGGATAAGACCCGCTGTGGTGCCCTACCTCTCCCTTATCCTCTCCCTCTCCCTCTGGAGCTCTCTCCCTCGTTCCCCACCTCAAAAAAAACCCTAGCCCTAGACCTCGCCGGCTCCCCGACGTTCACGACCTCCTCTCACCCAGCTGAGGCTACTGTCGTGACCGCCATTGTCGGCTTGTTCGATTGCTCCAACCAACGACTGCCAGAGAAGTCCCAGTCACCGGAATCGAGCCCATATTCTTCGACACTGACGTCGCCCGTCGAATCCGTTGACGCCGCCACCGTCCTCTTCAGCCTTCCCCAAGGCCAGACACGCGTCAAGGGTAATCCACCGGTCCTCCTGGGCCATCTCGTTGCCCCTCTCCCTCTCTGGTTCGCCCCCGTGTCGACCACCACCGTCTGCCTCCGTCAGTCATCACCGCAGAAGCTTCTTCGGCGACCTAAAACAAGCGGCGCCACCGTAGTGAGGTTCCCCGCGTCGCGCTCGTTCGATCTAGATATCCCGCGCGTCCAGGTTCGTCGTCTAGCGCCGTCCCTCGCCACGTTTGACGTGGATTCCGGCGAGCTTGCGTGGCTCCTGCGTGGAGCAGATGTGGCGCTTGCGTCAGCGCTGCGTAAGCTATGCCAGCGTGGCTAGCTGACATGGCCCTGGGGCCCCATCGTCAGTGACTAGGGCAAGATCTGCCTCAGTGAGAAAAGTATTAGGGTGAGGATAGGGTGACGTCATCCTAATGTAATAAATCTTTAAATATTTCAGAAAATGATATAAACTTGTAAATTTAATAACTAATTATCCATAAGTCAGAAAAATACAAATAATATATCAAAATGTTCATAAAAATGAGATCTATATAATTACACTATAATCATGCATTGCTAATCAACTTTCATGACAAGTTTAATTAGAACAACATAGTAACCCCTCACAGGTGATTCCGGAGTTTCCCCGATTTAGGGTTTTCAACCCTCGAAACCCCGTTTAAACTGTCAAGCATGCCATAGGGTTTCATTTAAATGCAATTTAACTTGCCATATCATCATGCATATTTGAGCATTGCATCGATGCCATGTCTTGATTGTCACCTTTCTTTCCGGTATTGGTTCTTCGCGATAGGATCCGAGCCCGAGGCTGAAGTCAACAATATAGAAGATCCATACATGTCTACTGACGGACAAGGCAAGCGTAGCCTCTCATTCTGATCCTACTTTTACAAAGTATATTACTTTCTCGCTATGATCCACATGATTCCAATGTGGTCTTTTGTCAGTAGTTAGTTTTACCTATCTGCTGCACAGTTTCCTTTTGTAGCCTTATACTCCTATCCCACTGCTCCTAGCATACCTAGGTCTGGCATTTGAGCGTTTCTAGAGCTTCTGAGATTGATAGCTTAGCCATGCATAGTAACAATGTCTGATCTGTCCGAATGATGAATCAGACATGCCGAAGAATCTAGAAAGGTAGGAGATGGAGACATCATCGAAGGAGTTAATTAAATCTGCTAAGGCTTGTATGGGAGGCCATGTTGGGTGTGGTTTTTGTAGTCCCATGCTCGCCACCACTAGGAAATGAGTTCTTGCCTTTGGAACCAAGACGAGCATACAACCACACGGGGCCTGGACAACCCCTTGATTGACTAACTTGCCTAGTAGATTCCATGAGTCACATAGTTCGTGCTTTCCATTTGGCATACGCATTGAAAACGATTTCGAAAGAGGGGGTGAAGGAGGTGCATCATAACAGGCAGGGAAGCATGGAACGGGTTGCTTGGGGTGGATGGAGCCCCTGGTAACCAACCCCGCCTCACATCTTTAAGTACTGGCTTTGGAATTTGACTCGTTACGGCGGAACCATACTTATTGCGTGACACATGGTCTCGGCGAGAGAAAGGTAAAGGTCGTGGTCAACCACCCTTGCCGGCCTTCCAAGGAAGAGGGTTAATAATATTTGGCATTAAGAGTCGGTTGGTACGTGTGGGTAAAGTTGTGCACCCCTATAGGGTTAAATCTTTTCGAAAAGCCGTGTTCACGATTATGAATGCTTGGTGACCAGATTCTAAGATCATAGATAACCTTAACCATTATAAAACTTGTTGATCCACGTGTGCTTAAGGATGCTTCCCTCGGGTCGAGGGGGTGATCCTAGATAGGAGGTTCTGATGGAGCTGGTGGTTATCAAGATCTGATGAACAAGATGAAGAAGTCGTTATCTTATCCCTTTTAAAAATATCTCTCTTGTTTATAAATAAAGATTGCTTTTCGCAAAAGTAAATCCAGAGAAATCCTCTCTAGCAAAAACATGTAGATACTAGGTTATCTAAGTCTTGTGGAGTACATTCTCGTACCCAGCCTTGTGCCATTGTTGTTTTTCTATAGATGATCTAGTTGCAACTGAAGGTGGTTTCTACGTTGACATTGACGAGTAGTTGGGGGTCCCAGGTAGAAGCCTGAGGACTATGGGATGGACGTGACTTTTGTTTATGGCCTCTTAGGCCCGTTGCTAAGTTGTTGTGTAGAACAACAAAATTTGCTTTCAATGTGTGATGTAATGTTGGGTCTATGACCTCTGGTTTGTAATAACTCTAATATCGCACTCTGATAAGAGTCTAAACTTATGTTGTTGAATCCCTGAGTTCTATGATGTTACCGAATATTACTGTGATCTTCCGTGATTGGAGTTGAGCTTATCTTAGATGATGATCTGAGGTTAGTTTAACCCAAATCTCGGGGGTGTTACAGGTTTTGGTATCAGAGCAGGAATGCCTGTAGGAAACCCTTTTACTGGTCGATGTTGAGTCTAGAAGTTAACAAACCTATTTGAAAGATAAAAATTATTTGCAAAAACTCTGACTAGGATCCTTTTTACTCCTTCTCTGGTGTGTTTATGATGCTGGAGTTTCTCTTACCCTATTTGGTTTGAAAAGGTTTTCATTCCTTACCTCATATCTCAAAACTTTTAGGATCGTGGTTGTGGGGTTGTTTATCTAATGTACTATGTACTTGGTTGCTATTCTCAGAGTTCCAAGATATCTCAGTTTTGCATGGTGTGTAACATCTTAGCATTCTATTGTCATGGTTTGTAAGTCAGCTGGTTAGTGTATACATTAGTATGCTTTGATACTACCATGCTTGATAAGATGATACCTTTATATCAAGTACTCGTTGTTCATCTTTCTGTCTTATTCCTTTGAATCCCTTGTGTAACCCTTTTTCTTTGTTCTTCCAGGATGGGTGACACCTCTCGTGTCCGTACTCATGCTCACGCACGTGGTGCTGCAAATGAGGGTGAATCTTCCAACCTTCCTCCACCACCGTCCATGGTTCAACTCATGGCCAGATACGAAACCAATCGTGCTGACAACATGAGGCTCCTTGAAAGGATTGAGCGCAACACTGCTCAACGCCAGAACAATCAAGTTGGTATCAAGGACTTCACATGTCTCACTCTGCCAGTTTTCAGCTATTCCACTGAGCCACTTGATGCGGACTACTAGCTCCGCACTATGGAGCACAGACTTCAGGTTGGTCATGTTGCTCAAGCTGATTGGGTGACTTTTGCTGCCTATCATCTAGAGGGAGCAGCTAACTCCTGGTGACTTTTGCTCAACATGTTGTTACATGGCAAGATTTCACTGAAGCATTCCGAGCTTATCATATTCCGGAGGGTCTGATGGATCAGAAGAGGGAGGAGTTCCTCAAGCTGAAGCAGGGCACTGGTTCGGTGTTTGAATACCAGCGCAATTTCAATCGTCTTGCCTACTACTCTACTGAAGAGGTCTCCACTGATGTTAAGAAGCAAGATCTGTTCCACAAGGGACTGGATCCTGAGGTTCGCCGTGATATCCATCTCATGGACTTTGGTAACTTCCAAGGTCTTGTCAACAAGGCTATGAAGCCCGAGAGTGGAAAGGTGGAGTATGAAGAAACCCGTAAGCGTCATCAGGAGGGGTACAACAAGGATGGTTCTAGCAATAAGAAGCGCCGTGTCTTCATGCCTTACAACACTATGCCACGTGATCCTTACACCTCAAGATCTTCTGGATATGCTCCCCGTCCGAATGATGCTCCAAACAATGCTGGTGGATCAAACTACCCTTCTGTTGGTACTGGATCAGGTACTATCTGCTTCAATTGTTGCCAGCCTGGCCACTATGCAAGAGAGTGTCCTCAAAGGAGTGCTTCTTAGAAGGCACAACCAGCAAAGAAAAATGATAAGTACCAAGGTGCTGGAAGAGGTCGCCTGAACCATATCTCTGCTGAGGAGGCTGAGGAAGATCCAAGCGTCATTATTGGTACGCTTCGTATCAATCAAATTCCAGATAAAGTTTTGTTTGATTCTCGAGCATCGCATTCATTCCTGTCACAAGTTTTTGCTCAAATGCATGGGATAAGTTTTGAGGGGTTGTCAGTTCCTCTACTAGTTCAGTCTCCTGGTTCTAGGTGGTGTTCCACCATGGTTAGTCATGGGAATCTAATCCAAGTTGCATTTCAACTTTTCCCCACTTCTTTGATTGCCCTCAAGTCAACTAACATTGGCATCATTCTGGGTATGGATTGGCTGACCCGCTATCAAGCTATTCTCGATTGTACAACCAAGTCTGTGACTCTGACTAGTCCTGTTGGCATAATAGTCAAGTATTGGACCGTAGGGTCACTATCTCCTTCAGCTGTTTCTTTTCCTGAAGCAGAATTGTCTTCTCTTGAAGTTCTACCTCCACTGGAGATTCAAGATGTTTCCGTGGTCTGCGAATTCCCAGATGTCTTTCCCGAGGAGTTGCCTGGCATGCCACCTGATCGAAGTGTGGAGTTTGTCATAGAGTTAGCTCCTGGAACTGCTCCTGTTTCTAAAAGACCCTACCGTATGCCTCCTCATGAGCTTGTGGAGTTGAAGAAGCAATTATAGGAGTTAGAAGGAAAAGGATACACTCAGCCCAGCACATCTTCTTGGGGACGTCCTACCATCTTTGTTAATAAGCAGGATACTAACATACCACGTCTTGTTGTGGATTATCACCCACTCAATGTTGTGACTGTCAAGAACAAGTATCCTCTCCCTAGGATCAATGATCTCTTTGATCAGTTAAGTGGTGCCACTGTCTTTTCCAAGATGGATTTGAGGTCAGGGTATCACCAGATAAAGATTCGTAAGGAAGATATTCCAAAGACTACTTTCACCACTCGTTATGGTCTTTACGAGTACATAGTCATGTACTTTGGTCTTACCAATGCTCCAGCCACTTTTATGCGGCTTATGAATTCTGTCTTCATGGAGTATATCGACAAGTTCGTCGTGGTCTACATCGATAATATTCTGGTCTACTCCAAGACTGAAGAAAACCACGCCAAACATCTTCGTTTGGTGTTGACAAAACTTCGAGAACATCGTCTCTATGCCAAGTTCTCCAAATGTGAGTTTTGGTTACAAGAGCTCGTATTCCTTGGCCATGTTGTTTCCGCTTAAGGGGTTGCTATTATCCCTGATAAGGTTCAAACTATCCTCGATTGGGAGTCTCCCAAATCCGTTAAGGATGTCCGAAGTTTTCTCGGGATGGCTGGTTATTACCGTCGATTCATCAAGAACTTCTCAGGATTGCAAAGCCGATGACTAATCTTCTTAAGAAGGAGAAGAAGTTCGAATGGCCTGATAAGGCTGAAGAAAGCTTCCAGATGTTGAAAACCAAGTTAACAACTGCTCTGGTGCTGGTTCTTCCAGACACTAGCAAAGACTTCATAGTCTTCTGCGATGCTTCTCACCAAGGTCTCGGATGTGTGTTAATGCAAGATGGGCATGTGGTGGCTTATGCCTCCCGTCAGCTAAAACCACATGAGAACAACTACCCAACTCATATCTTGAGCTTGCAGCTGTTGTTCATGCTCTTCAGCAATGGCGACATTACCTTCTTGGTAGTCGTTGTGAGTTATACTCGGATCATCAGAGTCTGAAGTATCTTTTCACACAACCATCTGAATCTCAGGCAAAGAAGATGGTTGGAACTCATCAAGGACTATGATTTGGGTCTCAACTATCAACTTGGCAAAGCCAATGTCGTTGCTGATGCGCTAAGCCGTAAGTATTATTGCAACACCCTGATGATCAAACAAGCTCAACCCTCTCTTCATGAGGAATTTGCTCGATTGAATCTTGAAGTAGTTCCTCGTGGATTCCTTTGTACCCTTGAAGTGAAACCTTCCATAGAGGATGAAATCAAGCTTGCTCAGAAATATGATTCTGAAATTGCTGAGATCAAAGGGAACATTGCTAGCGGAGTTGCTATGTGTTTCTCTGTTGATAATCAAGTTGCTGTCTACTTTGGTAACCGTCTAGTAGTGCCAAAGAGAACAAAATTTAGGGATATAATTCTCCAAGAGGATCATGAATCACCTCTTTCTATCCACCCTAGAGGTACCAAGATGTATCGGGATCTTCGTCAAAGATTCTGGTGGTCTGGTATGAAGAAGGATATCACTCGTTTTGTTGTTGAATGTGACGTTTGCCGTCGCGTCAAGGCTGAACACCAAAGACTCGCTGGTCTCATGCAACCACATAGAATCCCTGAATAGAAATGGGATGGAGTTGGTATGGATTTCATTACTGGTCTTCCTAAGACCCAGAAAGGAAATGATGCCATCTGGGTAATCGTTGACTATCTGTCCAAGGTTGATCATTTCCTATCTACTCGCGAGAGCATTACTGCTAATCAATTGGGAGATTTGTATTGTCGTGGGAATGACCACGGCAGATGCTGCAATCGGCAGCGAGTAGTCAAACAAAGGGCAAGGGCGGCCAGCCATCTGCGGTGCGAGATGAGGGCGGAGACACAGGGTTTTACCCCGGTTCGGCCCCCCGGAGGGTAAAGACCTACTCCTGCTATATTGTATTATGATGGAGGTACAATGGGGCGAGCTCGACGGTTAGGCGGCGAGTCTCTTGGGTGGATGATGGAACGTATGTTTACACGCCCTGTAGGGAGGTTTATATAGACTCACCCTCTCCTAGGGTTTACAAATCTACTCTCCTGGGCCTTCATCTTCCAGTCGCTTGAATCCACGCCAAGTCTTGATCCAGTCGCCGTCTTGCAGGCCCACTCGCCAGTTCCTGGGCTAGTCGGAAACGTCCTGCTGGGTATACCCCGGTAGGCATATCCCCATCAGTAGTCCCCGAGGCCGTCGTCGATTGGGCGCAGGTGGTTGCTGGAAGTCGGAGCATACGGGTCCAATGCGGACATCCAGTCGAATCGGTGGCAGGCTCCTGAATAAAGGAAAAAACTAGTCATTCTGGTCGCAGCTCGGCGAACGGGTCGGCGAAATATTTGGTCACTGTTGTAGTGGTCGGGTCAGCGAGCCGAGTGGCTGAAGTTGGACCGTCAAACACAGTCAAAACTAGCCGTTGAGGTAATCCAACGGTAACTTTTGGCGTAATCACCGCGTAGTAACAGCTCCCTGATTTGGCGGGTAACAACCGCTATATAAAGGGAATGGTAGGCGATCGGAGAACCACCTCCTCGTCATTTCCTCCGACTGCACGCACCTCCGTTTTCCTCCGCATCGCGATCCAGCCGAACCACAATCCTTCGACCCCCACGAACCTTTCCGCCAATGGCCCCCTCCACCGAACCATGGGGCAGGTCCAAGTGTACGAGAGCGCTACTGGCGTCTTTCGAGGAGGCCGGGATCCTGCGCGCCGGCAGGTGGCGCATCCCTGCGGCCGGAGAGGTGACTCCGGACCCGCGTGAGGGAGAATTTGTCTGCTTCACTAGCCACCTAAAACGGGGGCTGGGATTCCCCACATCTCTCTTCTTCCGGCGCTTCTACGCCTTCTACGGGATCCAGCCATCAGACCTGGGCCCGCACAGCATCGAGCAGCTCGCCATTTTCGTGGCGCTCTGCGAGTGCTACCTGGGCTGCAGGCCCTACTTCCCCCTGTGGCAAGATCTGTTACACGGGAGGATCAGTCGCGAAGAAGCTGGCGGCCCAATGCTCGCTGCGGGTGGCTTGACGTTTCAATTGAAGTCGAAGGCCTCCTTTTTTGATCTGATGCTACCTGCCAAGGCGGCGAGCGAGTGGAAGAAGTCTTAGTTTTACGTCACCGAGGCGACTCCATACGGCGAGGTGGCGATCCCAAGATACTCCGCCGACCGGCCCGAACCGCGCCGACTCCAAGTCGGCAAGCTTCCAACAGACCAGCGGATGGTCGTGGATGAGATGCTTCAGACCATCCGTGGCCTGAAGAAGAAAGGTCTTCAGACCATCAATTTGTACAACTGCTGGCTCGGGCGGCGACTCGTTCCCTGGCCCGCCATGACCATTATATGTACGAGTACACGGGCCGGGAGGACTCGACGAAATCCTGCCTCGCCGAGTGGAAAGTCCACGACTACATCCCAGCGTTGAAGAAGATCACCCAGGCGGTGTATCTGGACGCGAAGGCTGGGGTCGCCCCTACACCGCGAAGCATCCAGCCCCGACGGTAAGTCATTTTTCTATCATTCGCAGTCTCAGTTGATGCTGTCGCGGTTATTCTCATATTGTCTCATGCCTATTGCAGTTATTTCAAGTGGTGGAAGGGTGGCTCCCGCCCGCGGATGACGAGAACTCGAGCCCATCCGTCCAGGATGAAGCGATCGGCTCCACCAAGCGGCGCCGAGGCGGCGAGGCGGCAACGACGAGTCCGAGGAAGAGGCCGCCCCATTGGTTCGCAAGACTCGCGGGCAGCGTCAGTGAGAACTCAAGGCGAGTAGAAGTCTTGAATGTCATGATGATGACGACGACGAGCTTCCCGAGCTCACCTCGCATCGCGAGGCCACTCCGTCGAAGAATAAGAAGAAGAAGAAGAAGGAGGTGAAGGCCCCTCCGAAGAGGAAGATGAAGCCAGCGAGGCATGCATTTCCGCCTCATTCGGCGAGCAGCTCCGACGCCACCAGCCTGGACAGGGATGAAGCGCCACAGACGATGGCAGCACCGGATGTCACCGCCGTCCTGAGTGAGGTGCCTCTGGCCTCGATTCCTCCCCCATTCACCCCAGTCTACGGGTCGGGTCGCCCAGCCATGGCGGCTCGCCTCAGGAGAGCTCCTGCCGAAAATGTTGCGGAGGCTCCTGTCGCGGCCTCATCAACAAAGAGGCCGTCTGTGTCTTGGGCGCATGATGTCCTGGAGATGGGCCTCAGTCGGCAGCTGGGCCCCGAACTAGAGAAGCCGGCTAGCATCCGCACAGGGCTTCGGTTCATACCAGTCGCCAAGTGAGTTTTATTCACCTGCTTTATTTTTCGTTGTACTCGAACTACTTTGCTCATGTAATCAATTTGCAGGACTGGGGTTAAAAAGATAGGCCAATCGTCCGTGGCCAAGGTTCCGCCAGTCGCCGCCGAGGAGGACCCTTCTCGGAAGAGGAAGGCTGATGAGGTCGCTGCCCCCACAGACAGTGCCAAGAATGCCAAGAGCAACGACGTCGTCACGGTGTCTGACGACACGACGATTGCTCCGAGTGATCCTGCGGCGGGGGTGGCCTTGACGATCAAGGAGGGTGCTTCCTCGCCTGGGATGGCCGAGCCGGCCTCTTTTGGTGCCGGCGCATCCATCGCGACCTTCCCCCGCTTCATGGCCAGAGCGGCTACGGCGAGTGGTACCACGCCATCGAGCCGCGTGCCTGGGGTCGCCAAAATGGAGGTCGAGCAACGTCGCGGGCACACTCCGGCTCTTCTTGCATCTGTGGATGCGCTACAGCTTCATGGCATGCTTGGCGCAGCCATCCAGGTATGTCCAGTCCCCAAGGATCGGGCCACTGAATTGCAGTGGTCAGATTCTTTTGGTATTTCGCTTTTATTTCTCGCACCCAGTCCCCGAGTGCGCATTCGCTGAATTTCAGCGGGTGGGCGCTTAGGGTTTTTGGTCTCCAGTCCCCGAGTGTCCAGTCGCTAAATTTCAGCGGGTGGGCACTTAGGTTTTTTTGATCTCTAGTCCCTGAGTGTCCAGTCGCTGAATTGCAGCGGGTGGGCACTTAGGATTCCGTTTTGTTAACTGTTTGACTTTTGTACAGGGTTTGCAGCATGAATCAGCCGACCGACTTGCTGCCAAGTGTCGCACGGAGATTGAACTTGTCGCCGTCCAAGAGGCGAACAAGGGACTCTAGGCGATTGCTGCGAAGGCAGAGGAGGTTCGCCAGGGCCTTGTCTCGGCGAGTGAGCTGACGGCGGCTCAATCTGCGTTGAGTTTGGCTGAGAAGCGGATCGCCGACCTTGAGCGCGAGCTTAAGGACGCGAAGGAGGAGGCGAGCTCAGCGGATGGGCGAGCCAAGGCTGCTGTTACGGCCGCCGCTGAGGAGCGTAAGGTCTCTGACGCCCTTGTTGGTGGGCTTCAAGGCGACTACTCCTCTCTTCAGAGCTTCATCACGGATCTCTCCCGTCCATTGATTGGTAAGTGTGTCTGCCTCTGCCTGTAATATTTTCATTGTGTGATCTTTGGTATACTCACTACCCCCCTCTGTCCACAGGTCGGATCATCGACAGCGCGGAAGAGGCGCAGTCATTCGACGCGCGGAAGTGTGTGGCCACTCTGGTCGACTCGGCCCCGTTGTCTGCGACTTGTATTCGGGCGTATCTTCAGGAGATGTCGCCCACGAAAGTGATTCCCAGCGACCTCGTCGAAGTGTGGCGGTACTTGGAGAAGGCGCCATCAGTCTCCGAGTTCATGACGCGGTCGGCGTTCCGGCGCGGGACGGCGACGGCGCTTAGCCTTGGGCTCGCCCACTTCCCGGAGGATTTCGATCTGGATGACGTGATGAGTGGCTACCCGTCTTCGACTGGCTCGGTGGAGATCGCCGAGGTGCTGAAGCTGACGGACCGCGCCGCGGTATACTCCGATCGCGTCTGGGCGATGGGCGACCTCCTTCCTTATCAGGAGACGACCGTCGCACCCAACGACCCCGAGCCGCAGCACCGGGACTTCAAGATCGAGCAGCCCTTCCATGCGGCGATGGCGGGTGAGCTGACGACGTACCCGTCGAACCCGTACACTCCCTTCATTCGCAACCGCAAGGGTGGCGGCGAGTCGACATCGAAGCCTGCGGAATAAGACATTGTGCCCTGGGGCGTTAGTAGCAGTTCGGCCATTGGGCGTGCCTTGTACTATGTAACAACTATGATCTGCTATAATGGGATATCGTGTTATTTTGTGAATTGTCGTGTGTTTGTGATTGAGGGTTGAATGAGTCCCCGAGCGCGTCTGCCCTTTTTATGGGGTTTACCTTGTTTGTTATGTGTTCGTGATTTTGAATGTTTTGTTATTGAGGTCGACTCGCCCGAGCATGGAAAGCCAGTTGCAAGGCGACTCCCATGAGTGCTCTGTACTTCACCGTTTTCCCTTGCGTGAACGAGGTCGGGTAGCCGAGTCCCCGAGCGTGGTACTTGGTTGTTCTAGGCGCGACCCTAGGGTGGGTGAGGACTGGGCGCGTTAGAGTAAGCGCATCACTCCTTCCTGGCCCGTCGGGTCAGTCGCATGGCGAGTCCTGGGCATGCTCTCATACTTGGCGTTTTCCCTAGCCGCTCGCGCTGAACTGGTCGTTAGTCCCCGAGCGTGGTACTTGGCCGTTCGAGTCGCTGTGTCGAGGATGCGGAGGATCATGGTCGCTGTGAGGAGCGAAGGAAGTTGTCTTGGCTCGTTAAGCCAGTCGAGCTAGGCGACTCCAATGGGGCTCCGGGTAGGCGTTTTTTGTGGATGTTACAAGACCTGGGGTAACCCAGTGCCCTTGTAGCGCACTACTTGGCCGTGCCGATCGCTGTACCAAAGGTTGACTCCTGTAGTTAGCTTGGTGCTGTTACTACGAGTGCGAGTGGCACAAGACACGGAGAGTAGACGCAATTTGCGGTAACTAATGTTTTTTATTTGATAGCGACTGGAGGATACATATGTGGAGTTCTAGGAGTAGAATTTTCGTAGGAGGTTTACATTCCATGGTCGCTTGACGTCGAGTTTGCCGTCTCCGCGGATGTCGATGAGGTAGTAGGCGTTGTTGCCGAGTACTCGCCCGATGGCGAATGGTCCCTCCCTTGGGGGGAGAGCTTGTGCATGCCCTTCTTGTCCTGGATGAGGCCCAGCACCAGGTCGCCTTCTCGGAAGGTGCGAGTTTTCACCCGCCGGCTGTGGTAGCGGCGGAGTCCTTGCTGGTAGATGGCAGTGCGTGAGCGAGCCAGGTCGCGTGCCTCGTCGAGTTGATCGACTCCATCCTGACGTGCGAGTTCGTTCGCAGCCTCCATGTAGTGGACAACCCTTGGCGAGTCGTGCTCGAGGTCGGTGGGCATGACAGCCTCGGCGCCATACACCATGAAGAAGGGGGTGAACCCTGTCGACCTGTTGACCAAGGTGCGGATACCCCAGACGACAGAGGGTAGCTCCTCGACCTAGCACCCGGCGGTGCGCTCGAGTGGTACTTGGAGCCGCGGCTTCAGGCCGTGGAGGATGCTCTGGTTGGCCCGTTCCGCCTGGCAGTTGGACTCCGGGTGGGCGACTGACGCGAGGTCGAGCCGGATGTGGTGTTCCTCGCAGAACTCGGCCATGGCTCCTTTGGCGAAGTTGGTGCCGTTATCCATGATGATGCTGTTTGGGAACCCGTAGCGATATATGAGCTCGTGTATGAATTTTGTGGCGGTCTTCCCATCGCATTTCCGGACTGGCTTGGCCTCCACCCACTTGGTGAATTTGTCGACCGCGACCAGGAGGTGGGTGAAGCCGGAGGGGGCCTTTTTGAAGGGGCCTACCATGTCCATGCCCCATACGGCGAATGGCCAGGTGATGGGGATGGTCTTGAGCGCTGAGCTCGGCACGTGTGTCTGGTTGGCGTACTTCTGGCACCCGGCGCACGGCTGGACAATGTCGACGGCGTCGGCGTGTGTGGTGGGCCAGTAAAAGCCGTGTCGCATATCCTTTGCGACCAAAGAGCGGGCTCCGGCGTGGTGGCCGCAGTTGCCGGAGTGGATGTCGTGGAGGATCTTGCGTCCTTCAGCGGGTTGGACGCAGCGTTGGAACACACCAGTCACGCTGCGCTTGTGGAGCTCGCCGTCGATGATGACGAAGGATTTGCAGCGTCGCGTTATCATCCGGGCATCTGTTTCGTCTGCCGGCAAGGTGCCTCCCTCCAGGTAGGCCATGTATGGCCTAGTCCAGTCTTCTGGCTCGGCGATGAGTGCGACCAAGGCTGCCTCGTTGCGGTGGACTCCGATGTCGATCTCCCTTGGGGTAGAGACGGATGGCTTAGTGATTGTGTCGAGGAAGACGCCGGCGGGTGGTGCGAGTCGAGCCGACCCGATGCGAGAGAGTGCGTCGGCCTCCTCGTTCTTTCGCCTGTCGATCCACTCGACGGAGTAGCCTGCGAAGTGTCCGCCCAGCTTGTCCACTGCTTGGCGGTACGCCGCCATGGTGGGAGAGACGGCGTCGCAGGTGCCGCCGACTTGCCCAGCGACGAGGTCGGAGTCTCCGTAGCAACGTAGGCGGTTGACGTTCATCTCCTTGGCAGCTCGCATGCCGTGGAGTAGTGCCTCGTACTCGGCCATGTTGTTGGTGCAGGGGGTGAAGTCGAGGCAGAGGACGTAGTGGAGCTTGTCGCCCTTCAGGGAAGTCAAGACGATCCCTGCTCCTGCGCCGTCTGCGTTCTTGAAGCCGTCGAAGTGCAGGCTCCAGTAGTGGAGGTACGGCAGCTTTTCCGGCTGCTGGGCCTCTTCCCAGTCGGCGATGAAGTCCGCGAGAGACTACGACTTGATCGCTTTCCGTGGCTCATACTTGATGTTGTGGACGCCGATTTCGACGGCCCACTTGGCGACTCGCCCGGTCGCCTCACGGTTGCGGATGATGTCACCAGCGGTCTTTGAGACGACCGTGATCGTGTGCTCCTGGAAGTAGTGTGGCAGTCGCCGTTGTGCTCTGAAGACTGCGTACACTAGTTTCTGGTATTGCGGGTACCGCTGGCGCGACTCGGTGAGGACCTCGCTGATATAGTACACCGGTCGTTGTACCAGGCGCTCCTTTCCTTCCTCTGGCCGCTCGACGACCATGACGCCGCTGACGACGCGCTCGGAAGCCAAGACGTAGACCAGCATGGGTTCTTTGTCGACGGGGGCAGCGAGTAGCGGTGCTGCGAGTAGCACCTTCTTGAGGTCGCGGAGTGCGTCGTCCGCCTCCTTGTCCCACTGGAAGGTGGGGTTCTTCCGCATCAGGCGGTATAGGGGCATCGCCTTTTCGCCCAATTGGGGGATGAAGCGGCTGAGAGCCGCAACTCGCCCGGCCAGCTTCTGGACGTCGCGCAGGCACTCGGGTTTGCCGAGTCGAGCGATTGTGTCGATCTTGGTGGGGTTCACCTCGATCCCATGCTTGGAGACGACGTACCCCAGTAGTTTCCCTGCTGGTACACCGAAGGTGCATTTGCCTGGGTTTAGCTTTATCTTGTATTTCCGCAGGTTGGCGAATGTTTCCGCCAGGTCGGCGAGTAGGTCGCCCTGGCGAGCGGACTTCACTACCACGTCGTCGATGTAGACATGGGTATTGCGGCCAATTTGGCTCGCAAGGCATTCCTGCATGCACCGCTGGTAGGTTGCCCCAGCGTTCTTGAGGCCGAAGGTCATGGCGGTGTAGCAGAAGGCTCCGAATGGCGTGATGAATGCCGTCTTTTCCTCGTCCGCGACAGCCATTTTGATCTGGTTGTACCTAGAGTAGGCGTCGAGGAAACACAGCAACTCCGAACCCGCGGTAGAATCGATTATTTGGTCGATCCGCGGGAGGACGAATTGCTCCTTCTGGCAGGTGCTATTTAAGTTTGTGTAGTCGATACACATCCTCCAGGTCCCATTTTTCTTCTCGACCAGGACTGGGTTTGCCAGCCACTTGGAGTATTTTATTGGCCGGATGAAGCCTACAGCGAGTAGAAGCTGCACCTCCTCGGCGATGGCTCGGCGGCGCTCTTCATTGAAGGGCCGCAGCGACTGCTTGACAGGTCGCACTTTGGGGTCGGCGTTGAGTTTGTGCTCAGCGAGTTCCCTAGGGACACCAGGCATGTCAGAGGGCTTCCATGCGAAGATGTCCCTGTTCTCACGGAGGAACTCGATGAGCGTGCCTTCCTATGCTGGGCTCATGCCCGTCCCGATCGTCACCGTCTGGCTGGAGTCACCTGGGACCAGTTCGACGGTCCGGGTGTGCGTCGTTGCCTCGAAGGCTGAGGTGTTGGCGCCCTCCGAATTGGGCTTCTTCAGTATGGTGGGGTCGTCGTTGTTGACCCCGCTCGCGTATTTGGCGAGCTCGCCGGCGTGGTTGGTTTCGGCCGCGATGACGGCGTCGGCGAGCTCGGCTCCTTTGGCCTCGCACTCGGCTGCCATATCGGGGTCGCCGTTGATGGTGATGACGCCGCGCGGCCCGGGGAGCTTCATCGCGTTGTACTTGTAGTGGGGCGCTGCCATGAACTTGGCGAACGCCTGGCGCCCCAGGACGCAGTGGTAGGGGCTGTCGAAGGGTACCAGCTCGAAGACGATCCGCTCGGTGCGGAAGTTTGCTGGTGTGCCGAAGGTGACTGGCAGCGTGACCTTGCCGATCGGGTACGCCTTCCGACCAGGGACGATGCCGTGGAACATGGTGTAGGTCGTTTTGACCATCGACTGCGGGAGCCGCAGTCGCCTGAAGGTGTCCAGGTACAGGATGTTGATGGAGCTGCCGCCGTCCATCAATGTCTTGGGGAGCCAATAGTCTCCTACCTTGGGCTTGACCACCAGGGCGACTCGGCCTGGGTACTCGATGCGTGGCGAGTGGTCCTGGAGGCTCCAGGTGATGGGCTGCTCCGACCAGTTGAGGAACTAGGGAACATCCACCTGGGCCACCGCGTTGACGGCGACGGCGCGGGCGATGACCTTCTTCTCGCGCTTCGTGTTAAAGCCTGTGAAGGTGTGGAGCGAGCCGGCCACACTGCCGAATTTTCCGTCGTTTGGCGGGTTGTTGTCGGGGTACTCCCGCACTTGCCGTGCCTTCTCAATCTCCTTGAGAGAGTGGCAGTCGGCGGTCGTGTGCGTGGCAGGCTTCCCTTCCCTGCTGTGAAACGCACAAGGTTGGTTAAGGAGGGCCGCGGGGTCGAACCTTGGTTTCGCCTTGTAATTGCCGCCGTCGCGGCGTTGCCCTCCGTCGTAGCGGAAGCTCTTGGGCTCGCTCTGCGCGTGCCCAGCGTTGGCGACGAAGTCGACTCGCCCGTCACTGCGGCGCTTGCCGGTGAGGCGAGTGTTGCTGTAGCATAGATCGGACCGTCGTCTGTTGTCGGTGCCGTTTGTGCAGCGTTGACCGCCCGACTCGTCGTTGGTTTCATGGTTTGGGTCTTCCTCCGCATATCTCTGGGCGATCTCGAGGAGATCCGGTATGTTTTCGAGTGTGCGGGAATGTCGTTTGAGCTTGGCGACCAGGGGCTCGTAGCGGCACGAGGTCTTGAAGCAGTGGATCGCGGTGTCCGGGTGGATGCCGACCGCGTTGTACCACAGTTCTTGCCACCACTGGACCTAGATGCGGGTCGACTCGCGGGGTCCCTGGATGCATCGTTCCAGGTCCTCGATGGTGGTGGCGCGGGTGTAGGAGCACTCGAAGTGCCTGACGAAGGCATCGCGCATCTCTTCCCAGGAGTCGATGCTATCCGGGGGGAGAGTGTTGATCCACTGTCTGCACGTTCCCTCCATATCAGGGGGAGGTAACGGGCGGCTAGCAGGTCGGTGTGGCCAGCGATCCCCATCGCCATGAGGTAGGTGTCCAGCCACACGGAGGGGGCGTACGAAGGGTCATACTTCTCTATTTCCTTCGGAGCTTTGAAGTTTGTCGGATATTTTTCGCCTCGGATCATCGGTCCGAAGCACCTAGGCCCCAGTCAGCTTAGCGACCCCATCGGTTCACCGTCGCGGCGATTGGTTAGGGTGTGTCGCAGGTCATCGGGCTGGCGTGCGCACCAGCTTTGGTTGTTGATGATGTGGGTGCAGGCGTCGACGGGCTGACCGTTGGCGGCGACGAAGTTGGTCGCTGTCCTGGGGTTGTTGGTGGAGAGTGCCGCATTCGCGGGTTGGTGTTGGAGCTGAAGTGGTTCGGGTGGCGGGCAATTGAGGGTGTTTGCCGCCAATGGGCGGCTGCTTGAGGCCGCTCTGCTGACCGAAGAACGCGAGTACATCTGACCCTGCGAGTCGGCGCCTGCGTTTTGCTGCTCGACCGCCTTTGCGAGCAGGGCCCTGACGTACTGGATCTGTAGGGCGCCGTCACCGGTGGCCGTGATGTTGTCGGCCGCTGCTCGGCCTGCCACGAGGTTGTCCATCGGGGTGGAGGACAGTGGTAGGCCGTTCGCGTCTCGCTCCCGTGAGGAGACCACGATCCGCGGCTAGTCCCTGGGGGGTGTGCAGTTGGGTGGAGGTGGGGAGCCGTTCGCTGTCGACCCTGGTGGGGGCCGGGCGCTTCCTCCGGGTGGCGCGTTCTCGCAGATTGCGCGCTCAGCCACGCGGGCCGGGTCGTTCTCGTCGTCGAAGTTCAGGGCGCGCCCCTGGACGGTGGGGTTCAGGCATGACCTGATTCGCTGCTGGTGGTAGCGTGACAGCTCCTGTGCCGTCACCTGCTCGAGGCGAAATTTTTCGCGCTCGGCTTGCTCCTTGCGGACTGCCTCCGCCAGCTTCAGGCGGAGCTCCTCGACCTCCGTTACCGTGGCGTTAGGAGGGATCGGGGTGGAGCAGGGATCCTCCGGCGGATCGATGCCAGTCGCCATGTAGGTCGCGGCGTGGCGACCGGTCCCATTGCGGAGATCGGCGGAGTTTTCTGACCCAGAGTCGAAGTCGAAGATCCCAAGGATGGAGGGATCCTCGAAGTCTCCCACGTTGGAGACCTGGGTGATGGAACCCGCGGGTGAAGCCGCGGTGATGGATCCGGCGAGTGACGCCGGGGTCGCCGAGTCGGCGTCGTCGTTGAGGGCCGCGTCTTCCGCGGCCGCGGTGTTTTCGGCCACGTCACTATGGGCCGAGTTGTACTCGGAGGCGAGGCGATGGATCGTGCGGACCTGGCTCTCGGAGAGCCGGTCGCGTGGCGGCGACCCGTGGATGCGAGCCGAGTCCCCCGAGACGATGACGTCGGTGAGGCCGACGAAGAGACTGATCGTGCCGGCGGGCAAGATCATGCTGTGCGTGACGGGTCGCGCCGCCGGGACGTAGCTGCTCATTAAGATCTGGAGCATCTCGCTGATCTCTATCATGCGGCCGGTGGCGACCGACTCGTTGATGGGCAGATTGGATCTCGCCGCAGAACACCGGCCAGACCGGCCAGGCCCCACGGTGGGCGCCACTGTCGTGGGAATGACCACGGCAAATGCTGCAATCGGCAGCGAGTAGTAGAACGAAGGGCAAGGGCGGCCAGCCATCTGCGGTGCGAGATGAGGGAGGAGACACAGGGTTTTACCCAGGTTCGGCCCCCGGAGGGTAAAGACCTACTCCTCCTAGATTGTATTATGATGGAGGTACAATGGGGCGAGCTCGACGGCTAGGCGGCGAGTCACTTGGGTGGATGATGGAACGTACATTTACACGCCCTGTAGGGAGGTTTATATAGACTCACCCTCCCCTAGGGTTTACAAATCTCAACCGAATCAGTGAAGGTTTCGGTACTTGTTTAACCTAATCCGACTGGGCCTATCTACACTCCTGGGCCTTCAGCTTCCAGTCGCTTGAATCCACGCCAAGTCTTGATCCAGTCGCCGTCTTGCAGGCCCACTCTCCAGTTCCTGGGCCAGTCGGAAACGTCCTGCTGGGTATATACCCCGGTAGGCATATCCCCATCATGTATATCTCTCTAATAGTTGTTCTTCATGGGGTACCGAAGAAAATCGTCTCTGACCAAGGGAGTTTTTTCAGCTCAAGGTTCTGGGCAAGTTTCCAATAAGCTATGGGAACTTGTCTGTCCTTTAGTAAAGCTTATCATCCTAGCACCGGTGGCCAGACCGAAAGAGTGAATCAAATCCTCGAAGACATGCTTAGAGCGTGTGTCATATCTTTTGGCAAGAACTGGGAGAAATGCCTTACTTTTGCTGAATTCTCCTACAACAACAGTTTTCAGTCCAGTATAGGTATGGCACCATTCCAGTTCTTATATGGAAGAACTTGTCGTACTCCTTTGAACTGGTCAGAAACCAGCGAAAGAAAGTTCTTTGGACCGGATATGATCCAGGAAGCAGAAGATAAAGTTCGTATCATTCGAGATCGTTTGAAAACTGCTTAGTCCTACAAGAAAAGCTATCATGATCATCACCATCAACATGTTGAATATGAAGTTGGTGATCAAGCTTATCTTCGGGTGACACCTTTGAAGGGTGTCCATCGTTTCAGCATCAAAGGCAAACTAGCTCCTCGCTATGTTGGTCCTTTTCATGTTCTTTCCAAGCAAGGTAAGCTCGCATATCAACTGGAGCTGCCCGCCAACTTTCCTGAGGTGCATGACATCTTTCATGTGTCTCAACTCAAGCGTTTCTTCAAAGACCCTGTCCGTGGTGTCGATCACCAAACTCTTGATCTTCAGAAGGATCTTACTTACCGTGCTTATCCTGTTCGTATCCTTGATGAAACCGATCGCAAAACTCGTCGTCAAACATCAAGTTCCTGAAAGTTCAGTGGTCTCATCACTTCGAGGATGAAGCAACCTGGGAACGAGAATATCGTCTTCGATCTGAGTAACCTGCCTTCTTTTCTAATACTTAGGAATCTTGTAAGGGTGGTAGAGCTGTGACAGCCCAAGTTTGTAATATATGTAATTAGTACTTAAGCATTGCATGCATCTGTTTAACTCAATAAAATATATGCATGAGACCAAGTGTGTGAATGAAAATACAAGTACAAAACCCTAAACCCAAGTCCTTCCCCCTCTCTTTGAAACTACATTCAAATGGTGTTTGAATTTTGAAAAGTACCAAAACATTGGAGCCCAAATGGACTAAAAAGGGCCCCTGCAATATTTTCTATATTTTACAAAATCCCTAGTATTTTTGAAACATGCAAAACAGATTTCAAATAATAATTACAAAGAGAGAAACAAAATCAGAAAAGAAAAAAAGTTTCAGTTAAAAAAATATGTATCAGCCGCAGATGAGTCGTGACCCATCTCCCTTATCTCTCTCTACCGCACCGCGAGCAGCAGCCAGTAGCCCATCTTGGCCCACCCGGGGCCCAACAGCCGGCCCGGTACCCCTTCACTCTCTCTTTCGTTGTCTTCCTCGAGGAGGCAAGCTCCTGCGTGTCATCGCCGGCGCTCCTGGACAGGGATAAGACCCCCTGCGGTGCCCTACCTCTCCCTTATCATCTCCCTCTCCCTCTCCCTCTGGAGATCTCTCTCCCTTGTTCCCCACCTCAAAACGAACCCTAGCCCTAGACCTCGCCGGCTCCCCGACGTTCACGAGATCCCCTCACCCAGCTGAGGCTACTGCCATGACCGCCATTGTCGGCTTGTTCGATTGCTCCAACCAACGACTGCCAGAGAAGTCCCAGTCGCCAAAATCGAGCCCATATTCTTCGACACTGACGTCACCCGTCGAATCCGTTGACGCCGCCACCGTCCTCTTCAGCCTTCCCCGAGGCCAGACACACGCTCCTGCGTGTCATCGCCGGTGCCGCCCGATGCCGCGGCTGCGTCGCGATCCCCGCCGCCGCTCCTGGACAGGGATAAGACCCCCTGCGGTGCCCTACCTCTCCCTTATCCTCTCCCTCTCCCTCTGGAGCTCTCTCTCCCTTGTTCCCCAGCTCGAACTGAACCCTAGCCCCAGACCTCGCCGGCGCCCCGACGTTCCCGAGCTCCCCTTACCCAGCTGAGGCTACTACCGTGACCGCCGTTGTCGGCTTGTTTGATTGCCCCAACCAACGACTGCCAAAGAAGTCCCAGTCACCGGAATCGAGCCCATCTTCTTCGACATCGACGCCACCAGTCGACGCCATTGACGCCGCCACCGTTCTCTTCAGCCTTCGCCGAGGCCAGACACGCGTCAAGGGTAATGTGCCGGTCCTCGTAGGCCATCTCGTTTCCCCTCTCCCTCTCTGGTTCGCCCCCGCATCGACCACCACCATCCGCCTCCGTCAGTCACCACCGCCGAAGCTTCTCCGGCGACCTAAAACAAGCGGCGCCACCGTAGTGAGGTTCCCCGTGCCGCGCTCGTTTGATCTAGTTATCCCGCGCGTCCTGGTTCACCGTCTAGCGCCGTCCCTCGCCGCGTCTGATGTGGATTCCGGCGAGCTTGCGTGGCGCCTGCGTGGCACAGATGTGGCGCTTGCCTCAGCGTTGCGTAAGCTAGGCCAGCGTGGCTAGCTGACGTGGCGCTGGGGCCCCATCGTCAGTGACTAGGGCTAGATCTTCCTCGGTTAGAAAAGTATTAGGGTTAGGATAGGGTGACGTCAGCCTGATGTAATAAAGGTTTAAATATTTCAGAAAATGATATAAACTTGTAAATTCAATAACTAATTATCCATAAGTCTGAAAAATACAAATAATATATCAAAATGTTCATAAAAATGAGATCTATCTAATTACACTATAATAATGCATTGCTAATAAACTTTCATGACAGGTTTAATTAGAACAACATATTAAACCCTCATAGGTGATTCCGGAGTTTCCCTGAGTTAGGGTTTTCAACCCTCGGAACCCCATTTAAACTGTTAAGCATGCCTTAGCATTTCATTTCAATGCAATTTAACTTGTCATATCATCATCTATGTTTGAGAATTGCATCGCATGTCTTGATTGTAGCCTTTCTTTCCGGTATTGGATCTTCACGATAGGATCCGAGCCCGAGGCTGAAGTCAACAACACCGAAGATCCATACATGTCTACTGACGGACAAGGAAAGCATAGATTCTCATTCTGAACCTACTTTTACAAAGTATATTACATTCTCGCTATGATGCACACGATTCCAGTGTGGTCTTTTGTCAGTAGTTAGTGTTACCTATCTGCTGCACAGTTTCCTTTTGTAGCCTTATACTCCTGACCCACTGCTCCTAGCATACCTAGGTCTGGCATTTGAGCGTTGCTAGAGCTTCTGAGATCGACAACTTAGCCATGCATAGTAACAACGTCTGATCTGTCTGAATGATGAATCAGAGATGCTGGAGAATCTAGAAAGGTAGGAGATGGTGACATCATCGAAGGAGTTAATTAAATCTGCTAAGGCTTGTATGGGAGGCCATGTTGGGTGTGGTTTTTGTAGTCCCATGCTCGCCACCACTAGGAACTGAGTTCTTGCTTTTGGAACCGAGACGAGCGTACAGCCACATGGGGCCTGGACAACCCCTCGATTGACTAACTTGCCTAGTAGATTCCATGAGTCACATAGTTCGGGCTTTGCATTTGGCATACGCATTGAAAACAATTTCGAAAGACAAGGTGAAGGAGGTGCATCATAACAGGTAGGGAAGCGTGGACCGGGTTCCTTGTGGTGGATGGAGCCCCTGGTAAACCAACCTCGCCTCACATCTTTAAGTACCGGCTTCGGAATTTGACTCATTACAGCGGAACCATACTTATTGCGTGACTCATGGTCTCGGCGAAAGAAAGGTAAAGGTCGTGGTCTACCACCCTTGCCGGCCTTCCAAGGAAGAGGGCTAATAATATTTAGCATTAAGAGTCGGTTGGTACGTGTGGGTAAAGTTGTGCACCCCTGTAGGGTTAAATCTTTTCGAAAAGCCGTGTTCACGATTATGAACGCTTGGTGACCAGATTCTAAGATCATAGATAACCTTAACCATTATAAAACTTGTTGATCCACATGTGCTTAAGGATGCTTCCTCCGGGTCGAGGGGGTGATCCTAGATAGGAGGTTCTGATGGAGCTAGTGGTTATCAAGATCTGATGAACAAGATGAATAAGTCATTATCTTATCCCTTTTAAAAATATTCTGAGTAGACGAGCCTCTTATCTCTCTTGTTTATAAATAAAGATTGCTTTTCGCAAAAGTAAATCCAGAGAAATCCTCTCTAGCAAAAACATGTAGATACTAGGTTATCTAAGTCTTGCGGAGTACATTCTCGTACTCAGGCTTGTGCCATTGTTGTTTTTCTACAGATGATCTAGTTGCAACTGAAGGTGGCTTCTACGTTGACATTCAGTTGAGGTCGACTCACCGTGGCTTGAAAAGCTAGTCGCGTGGCGACCCCAAGGTGTGCTCTATACTTAGCTGTTTTCCCGGGCGCGAACGGGGTCGGTTGGCCAAGTCCCCAAGCATGGTACTTAGCTATTCTAGTCGCATGCCCAAGGTAGGTGAGAACGAGATGCGTTGTATTAAGCGCGTCGCTCCACCTGATACGAAGGATAAGTTGCGTGGCGAGTGTAGGACGCGCTCTTGTACTTGGCGTTTTCCCTAGTCGCTCGTGTTTGGGCTCGTGTCAGTCCTCGAGCGTGGTACTTAGCCGTTCTAGTCGCTGCGCCAAGGATGTGGAGGACGGGGTCGCTATTGGAAGAGAATGCGGTCATCTTGGCTCATAAAGCCAGTCAAGCGAGGTGACTCCGATGGGGCTCCGGGTTCGCGTTTTTCATGGATGATACAAGGCCTGAAATTTTTCAGTGCCCTAGTATCGCACTACTTGGCCGTGCCGGTCGCGTGACCAAGGGTCCAGAATCTTTTAGAGTGCTCGTTCGAGAACTACGATCTTTGGCTCTAGAACTGAATCATTTCCTTGTATCTGAGAAGAACTTCCAGGTTAATAGGGAGGAAGTTTGTGACTTCCGTGAGTAGCGTAGCGCTGTTGTTACGAGTGCGAATGGCACAAGGTATGGAGAGTGGACACAATTTGTGCGAATCGATCTTCTTTATTTCATAGCGGGTAGGGGGTACATGTTTGGAGTTCTAGGAGTAGAACTTCCATAGGAGATTTACATTCCACGGCCGCTTGACGTCGAGTTCTCTGTCGCCTCTGACGTTGATGAGGTAGTAGGCGTCGTTTCCTAGGACTCGCCCGATGGTGAATGGTCCCTCCCAAGGGGGAGAGAGCTTGTGCATGCCCTTCTTGTCCTAGATCAGTCGCAGGACCAGGTCGCCTTCCTGGAAGGTGCGAGTCCAGACTCGCCGGCTGTGGTAGCGGCAAAGTCCTTGCTGGTAGATGGCGGTGCAAGAGCGAGCTAGGTCGCGTTCTTTGTTGATCTGGTCGACCCCGTCCTCGCGTGCAAGCTCGTTATCGGCCTCCACATAGTTGACCACCCGAGGCGAGTCGTTCTCGAGGTCGGTCGGCATGATGGCCTCGGCGCCGTACACCATGAAGAAGGGGGTGAACCCTGTCAACCTGTTGATGGATGTGCGCATGCCCCAGATGACGGAGGGGAGATCTTCAACCCAGCACCCTGGAGTTTGCTCAAGGGGAACTTGCAGTCGCAACTTCAGGCCGTGGAGGATGCTCTGGTTAGCGCGTTTTGCCTGGCCGTTGGACTCCGGGTGGGCGACCGAGGTGAGGTCGAGTCGTATGTTGTGCTCCTCGCAGAATTCGGCCATGGCTCCTTTGGCAAAGTTGGTGTCGTTGTCCCTGATGATGCTGCACGAGAACCCGTATCAATAGATGAGCTCACGTAGGAACTTGTTGGCGGTCTTCCCATCGCACTTGCGGACCAGCTTGGCCTCCACCCACTTTGTGAATTTGTCGACTGCTACTAGGAGGTGGGTCAAGCCGAAGGGGGCCTTCTTGAAGGGGCCCACCATGTCCATGCGCCACACGGCGAATGGCCAGGTGATGGGGATGGTCTTGAGTGCCGAGTTTGGGACGTGAGTCTGGTTGGCGTATTTCTGGCATCTGACGCAGCGTTGGACGATGTTGACTGCGTCGATGTGTGCAATGAGCTAGTAGAAGCCATGTCGCATGGCCTTGGCGACCAGGGATCGAGCGCCAGCATGGTGGCCGCAGTCGCCGGCGTGGATGTCTTGGAGGATTTTGCGACCCTCTCCGGGTTGTACGCAGCGTTGGAACACGCTGGTCACGCTGCGCTTGTGGAGCTCGCCGTTGATGATGACGAAGGACTTACATCGGTGTAGTATCATGCGGGCCTCCGTCTCATCGGCGGGTAGGGTCCCTCCCTCCAGGTAGGCGACGTATGGCGCGGTCCAGTTGCTTGGCTCCGCGAGCATGGCGACCTGGGCTGGCTCTGGTTGTAGTGGTATCCCGATGTCGATCTCCCTCGGGGCAGAGACAGACGGCTTGGTGATGGTGTCAAGGAAGACACCGGTGGGACGAGCCGACCCAATGCGAGAGAGGGTGTCGGCCTCTTCGTTCTTGCGCCGGCGATCCACTCGACGGAGTAGCCGGCAAAGTGGCCCCCCAGCTGATCCACTGCTTGGCGGTATGCCGCCATGGTGGGGAAGACTGCATCGCAGGTACCGGCGACTTGCCCGGCGACGAGGTCGGAGTCGCCGTAGCAGCGCAAACGGTTGATGTTCATCTCCTTGGCTGCTCGCATGCCGTGGAGGAGGGCCTCGTACTCGGCCATGTTGTTGGTGCAGGGGGTGAAGTCGAGATACAGGACGTAGCGCAGCTTGTCACCCTTTGGAGATGTGAGGACGATCTCTGCCCCTATGCCGTCCGCATTCTTGGACCCATCAAAGTGTAGCAACGAGTAGTGGAGGTACGGCAGCTTCTCCGGCTGTTGCGCCTCCTCCCAGTCGCACTACTAGAGAAAAGGCTATAGGAGACATGCTTATAGGAGGCACATTTAGACCATATGCACCTCCTATAAAATAGGCGAGGCACACTTCCTTGGTATGCGCCTCCAGTGTAAAAATAGGCGAGGCACATATGATTAGAATGAGCCTCCTATAATCTCTGTATGGACGAAATCTGGCAGCCCCAAATTATGTGAGGCACATTCTAATCATATGTGCCTCCTATATATCAGATAGGCGAGGTGCATATGTGAATAATGCGCCTCGCATAAGCTGTGTGGGCCCGGGTGGAGGTCGGTCGTCAAATATGCGAGGCGCATATGGTCATATGTGCCTCCTATAATTGATAATATGGGAGGTGCATGCAGCAGAGTGCGCCTCAAATAACTCCTGTGGGCCCGGGTGGAGGTAGGTGGCCGCATAGGCGAGGCACATATGGTAATAGGGGCCTCCTAGAGTTTCAAGTATAGGAGGCACATATGGGAAGAATGCGCCTCGCATAAGTTGTGTGGGCCCGGGTGGAGGTAGGTGGCCTCATAGGCGAGGCGCATATGTCCTATAATTTGAAGTATAGAAGGCACATATGGAGAAATATGCGCCTCCTATAGTTTCAAGTATAGGAGGCGCATATGGAGCAATATGCGCCTCCTATAACCTGGCTGGATTCAAATTCGAAACAGCCACCTACTACACCTATATAACACCTACCACCTCTCCTCCATCTCCTTATCCTTCTCCTCCACCTCTCCTTCTTCTCCCCTTCTACTCCTCCTTCTCCTCCACCTCTCCTTCTTCTCCCCTTATACTCCTCCTTCTCCACTCTCCTCAAACTCCACTCTCCTCCTGCTCATCTTCCTCCAGCGACCTACTCCTCCTCCGGCGACCACTCCGGCCATGGCCTCCACAACCACACTGACCATCTCCTCCTCCACCACCTTCGACGACCACCTCCAGTGATGACCTTCTGTGGCCTCATCCTCCTCCACCATCTCCGGCGACCCCCATGGTCGTGGCCTCCGCACATGCCTGTGGTGGTAGGTTGTGGCCACAAGCACGGCCTCCGAGGAGCTCCAACAAAATTCTGGCCAGATCCAGATCTAGATCTAGATCTGGCCGCCTTTTTTTTGAAATTCAAAAATAATATACGAGGCGCATTCGAATCAATATGCGCCTCGCATATGCAGAATTTAGGAGGCGCATATGTAGAGTATAGGAGGCGCATATCAATATGCGCCTCGCATATGCAGAATATAGGACGCGCATATCGATATGAGCCTCACATATGTGAAGTATAGGAGGCACATATCATATGCGCCTCGCATAAAAATAGGCAAGGCACGATGCTGGAGGCACATATGATATGCGCCTCGCATAACCTTTTAGGTGTGCCTCGCATAACCTTTTCTCTAGTAGTGTTGGCAAGGAATTCCGCCAGGTCTTGTGACTTGATTGTCTTGCAGGGCTCGTACGTGATGTTGTGGACTCCGATCTCGATGGCCCACTTGGCGACTCGCCCGGTCGCCTCGCGGTTGCGGATAATGTCCTGTAGCGGCACTGAGGAGACGACTGTGATTGGGTGCTCCTGGAAGTAGTGCGGCAGCCGGCCATGGGCTCGGAATACTGCCTATACCAACTTCTGGTACTCCGGGTAGCGCTGGCGTGATTCGGTGAGGAATTCACTGATGTAGTAGACGAGTCGCTGCACCGGACGCTCATTGCCTTCTTCTGGTCGCTCGATGACCATGACGGCGCTGACGACTCGCTCGGAAGCCGCGACGTAGACGAGCATGGGCTCCTTGTCGATAGGGGCGGCGAGTATCAGTGCCACGAGTAGCACTTCCTTGAGCGCGTCGTCTACCTCCTTTTCCCACTGGAATGTGGGATTCTTATGCATTGGACGGTAGAGAGGCATTGCCTTCTCGCCTAGCCGGGGGATGAAGCGACTGAGAGCCGCGACTCGCCCTGCCATCTTATGGACGTCGTGCAGGCACTCGGGTTTGCCGAGCCGGGCGATCGTGTTGATCTTGGTGGGGTTCGCCTCGTTTGGAGACTACGTACCCAGCAACTGTCTAGTGGGTACATCGAAGGTGCACTTTCCTGGGTTTAGTTTGATCTTGTACCTCCGCATGTTTGCGAAGGTTTCGGCCAGGTCGGCGAGTAGATCGCCCTGGCGAGTGGACTTAACCACCACGTCGTCGATGTAGACGTGGATGTTGCGGCCAATTTGGCTCACAAGGCACTCCTGCATGCACCTCTGGTAGGTCACCCCGGCTTTCTTGAGGCCGAAGGTCATGGCGGTGTAGAAGAATGCTCCAAATGGCGTGATGAATGTCGTCTTCGACTGCCATTTTGATCTGGTTGTAACCAGAGTAGGCGTCAAGGAAACACAGTGACTCCAAGCCCGCGGTCTAGTCGATCATTTGGGCAGGCGCTATTGAGGTTTGTGTAATCGATACACATTCTCCAGGTCCCATTCTTCTTCTCGACCAGGACTGGGTTTTCCAGCCATTTGGAGTATTTGATTGGCCGTATGAAGCCTGCAGCGAGTAGACGCTGCACCTCCTCGGTGATTGCTCGGCGGCACTCTTCATTGAAGGGCCGCAATGACTGCTCGATGGGTCGCGCTTTGGGGTCGGAGTTGAGTTTATGCTCAGCGAGTTCCCTCGGGACACCAAGCATGTCGGATGGCTTCAATGCGAAGATGTCACGATTCTCATGGAGGAGCTCGATGAGCACGCCTTCCTATGCTGGGATCATGCCCGATCCGATCGTCACCGTCTGGATGGAGTCGTCTGGGACCAGCTCGATGGAGCACGTGTGCGTGGTTGCCTCGAAGGCGGTTGATCCGCCACCCTTCGAGTTGGGCTTCTTGAGTATTGTGGGGTCGTCATTGTTGACCCCGCTCATGTACTTGGCGAGCTCTTCCACGTGGTTGGCTTCTGCGGCTATGACTACGTTGGCGTGATCAGCGCCCTTGGCCTCGCACTCCGCGGCCATGTCAGGGTTGCCGTGGACGGTGATTATGCCACACGGCCTGGGAGCTTCATCTCGTTATACACGTAGTGGGGCGCTGCCATTAATTTGGTGAACGCTTGCCGCCCCAGGACACAATGGTAGGGGCTGTTGAAAGGCACCAGCTTGAAGATGATTTGCTTGGTGCAGAAATTTGCTGGTATGTCGAAGGTGACAGGAAGCGTCACCTTGCCGATCGGGTACGCCTTCCGACTGGGGACGATGTCGTGTAAGGTGGTGTAGGTCGTCTCGATCATCGACTGCGGGAGCCGCAGTCGCCTAAATGTGTCCAGTTAGAGGATGGTGATGGAGCTTCCGCCGTCCATCAGCGTCTTGGGGAGCCAGTAGTCGCCCACCTTGGGCTTGACCACCAAGGCGACTCGCCCCGGATATTCGATCAGTGGCGAGTGGTCCTCGTGGCTCCAGGTGATCCGCTGCTCGAACCAGCTGAGGAAGCGAGGGATGTCGACTTGGGATACCACGTTGACAGTGACGGTGCGGGCGATCACCTTTTTCTCCTTCTTGGTGCTGAACCCGGTAAAGGTGTGGAGCGAACCCACGTCGTTGCCAAATGCCCCGCCATTGTTGGGGTCCTCGCGTGCGCGCTGTGCCTTCTCTATCTCCTTCAGGGAGTGGCAATCGGCGGTCGAGTGCGTGGCGGGATTCCCCTTCCTGCTATGGAACACACAGGGCTGGTTGAGGAGAGCCGCAGGGTCGAACCTCGGTATCGCCTTGTAGTTGCCGCTGTCGCGGTGCTAGCCTCCGTCACGGCGGAAGCTCTTGGGATCGCATGGCGCGTAGCCGGTGTTGGCGACGAAGTCGATTCTCCCATCACCGCGGCGCTTGCCGGTGAGGCGAGTGTTGCTGTAGCGTAGCTCGGGTCAACTCCCTTTGTCGTGGCCGCTCGGGCGGCGATTTCCTCCCGACTCGTCGTCGGTTTCTTGGTTCGGGTCCTCCTCCGCGTACCGCTTGGCGATCTCGAGGAGGTCCGGTATGTTATCAAGTGTCTTATACACCCGCTTGAGCTTGGCGAACAAGGGCTCTTAGCGGCAAGAGGTCTTAAAGCAGTGTATCGCTGTATCCGGGTGGATGCCGGCCGCGTTGAACCACAGGTCCTACCGCCGGTGGACCCAGATGCGGGTTGACTCGCGGGGTCCCTGGACGCATCGCTCCAAGTCCTCGATGGTGGTGGCTCGGGTGTAGAAGCCCTCGAAGTGCCTGAGAAGGCATCGCGCATATCTTTCCAGGAGTCGATGATGTAAGCGGGGAGGGTGTTGATCCATTGTCGGCTCGCTCCCTCCATCATCAGGGGGAGGTAGCGAGCGACGAGTAGGTCGTTGTGGCTGGTGATTCTCATCGCCATGAGGTATGTGTCCAGCCACATAGGCGGTTCGTATGAGGGATCGTACTTCTCGTTCTCCTTTGGTGCTTTGAAGTTCGCCGGGTATTTTCGCCTCGGATCATTGGTCCGAAGCACTGGGGGCCGACTCGGCTGAGCGATCCCCTTGGTTCGCCGTCGCGGAGATTGGTGACGGTGTTCCTCAAGTCGGCAGGCTGGCGTGCGCGCCAGCTCTGGTTGTTGATGATGTGGGTCCGCACGTCGATTGGCTTCCCGTTGGCAGTGACCATGTTGTTCGTCGGTCGCGGGTCGTTGGTGGAGAGTGCCGCGTTCGCAGGTCGCGGCTGGAGCTGCAAGGTCTCTGGAGGTGGGCAATTGATAGTGTTTTCCATATTTGGTCGGCCGCTCGAGGCCACCCTGCTTCCTGACAAGCGGGAGTACATGCGCCCCCACAAATCGGCGCCCGCTGTTTGCTGCTTGACGGCCTTGGCGAGCAGGGCCTTGGCGTACTAGATCTGCAACGCGCCTTCACCGGTCGCGTTGATGCTGTCGACCGCGGCTCGACTCGCGATGATGTTGTCCATTGGAGTAGAGAACAGCAGGAGGCCGTTCGCATCCAGGTCTTGCAGGGAGATCATGATCCTTGGTGGGGGTGGTGTGCGACCGGCTGGCGGTGGGGGAGCACCATTCGCCGTTGCGCCCTGTGGCGGTCGGGTGCTTCCTCCTGGTGGCGCGTTCTCGCAGGCCAAGCGGTTGGTCACGCGGGCCGGGTCGTTTTCGTCGTTGAATTTCAGGGCGCAACCCTGAACGGTGGGGTTCAGGCACGACCTGATGCGGCGCTGGTGCTAGAGCAAGAGATCCTGCACCGTTACTTGATCGAGGCAAAAAATTTCATGCTCGGCCTGTTCCTTGCGGGACGCCTCTTCTAGTCGCAGGCGGAGTTCCTCGACCTCCATCGCCGACGTGGTCGGCGGGATCGGCGTGGAGAAAGGGTCTTGTGGGGCACTCGTGTTGCTCGCCATGTAGGTCGCGACGAAGTGACCCGATCCGGCATGGAAGTCGCCGGAGTTCTCCGATCCGGAGTCGGAGTCGAAGATCCCAAGGATGGAAGGATCCTCGAAGTCCCCCACGTTGGAGACCTGGGTTATGGAGCCCGTGGGTGACGCGGCGACGATGGATCCAGCGATTGACACCGGGGTCGCTGAGTCAGCGTCGTCGTTGAGGGCCGCGTCGTCTGTGGCCGTGCTAGTCTCGACCACGTTGCTATTGGCCGAGTCATACTCGGAGGCGAGGAGGTGGATGGTGCAGACCTGACTCTCAGAGTGCCGATCGCGCGATGGTGACTTGCGGATGCGAGCCGAGTCCTCCAAGACGATGACGTCGGTGAAGCCGACGAAGAGGCTGATCGTGCCGACCGGGACGTAGCTGTTCGGCAAGATCTAGAGGACCTTGCCGATCGTGATCATCTAGCTGGTGGCGATCGTCTCATAGATTGGTAGATTGGATCTCGCTGTAGAACACCGGCCTAACCGGCCAGGCCCCATGGTGGGTGCCACTATCGTGTGAATGGCCACAACAGATGCTGCAATCAGCAGCGAGTAGTAGAACGAGGGGCAAGGGCGGCCAGCCATCTTCGGAGCGAGATGAGGGTGGAGACATAGGGTTTTACCCAGGTTCGGCCCCCCGGAGGGTAAAGACCTACTCCTGCTAGATTGTTTTGATGAGAGAGTACAAGGGCAAGCTCGACGACTAGGCGGCAAGTCGCGGGGGGTGTATGATGGAACGTGTCCTCTATGCGTACCCTAGGGAGGTTTATATAGACTCACCTCGCTAGGGTTTACAGTTCTACAACCGAATTAGTTAAGGATTCGGAGGGTGTTCGACCTAATCCGACCGGGCCTAGCTATGCTTCTAGGCCTTCAGCTTCCAGTCGCCTGGATCCTTGTTGGGTCTTGATCCAGTCGCCGTCCCACAGGCCCACTCGCTGGCAGCACGGGCCAGTAGGAAACGTCCTCCTGGGTATACCCCACTCGGCATATCCCCATCATCACACTTGTCGCGGTTGCTTGTCGGACGCGGAGGGTCATGATGCGACCTGCTCTTGTGTCCTTGGTTGAGCTTGATGACCCACAAGTATAAGGGATCGCAACAATATTCGAGGGTAGTATTACCCAATTTATTGATTCGACAAAAGGGGAGACAAAGAATACTTGCAAGCCTTAACAACTGAGTTGTCAATTCAGCTACACCTAGAAATATTTCTTTCTCACAGAAGTTTATCAGTAGCAACAGCAAAGCAGCAGTAGCAGCAAAACAAGAGCAATAGTAACAGTAGTAGCAAACAGTAGGATATGAGCGCTGTAGGGATAGGGATGGATGGACGGGCATTGCATGGACGAGTCTAAACATGTAACTTCAAGATCTAGGGAAATTGCAGTTAAATAAGAATAAGCATCCAAGTACTAAACAATCATATGCATGTGATCCATATATAGTCATGCGTGGTCGCAATGAGAACTTGCACAACATCTTTTGTCCTGCCAGCCCGTTGCAGTGCGGCCTCGAGGGAACTACAGGAAATAAAGGTGCTCCTTTTAATAGAGCACCGGAGCAAAGCATTAACACTCCGTGAACACATGTGATCCTCACATCACAGCCATCCCCTCAGGTTGTCCTAATTTCTGTCAATTCGGGGCCTTTGGATCCGGACAATGATATGTGTACACAACTTGCAGATAAGATCACAAACAATACTATCATAATAATTCAATAAAAAGTTCAGATCTGAGATCATGGCACTCGGGACATAGTGACAAGCATTAAGCACAACAAGTTGCAACAAAGTCAAATAGCACTAATAGAGATACTTGGCACCATGCCCTAACAATCTTATTCGATTACATGATAGAACTCATCCAATCCCTACCATCCCCATAGCCTACAGCAGGGGATTACTCACTCATGGATGAGGGAAACATGGATGGTTGATGGAGAGGCGTTGGTGATGACGATGGCGATGATCCTCCCCAAATTCCCGGTCCCGGCAGGGTACCAGAACGGAGTTTCTGGTTCCGAATCGCGGTTTCTAGTGGTGGCTGCGCAGCGGAACTCTTTCTAGAAAAACGTCGAACCCCCCTCGGTTCATAGGTCAAGAGGCATCTTATAGGCGAAGAGGGAGGCCGAGGGGGTGCCTGGGGCAGCCACACCTGCTCCAGCCGTGGGCTGGGCCCACCCGCGCGGCAGGGGGTGTGGGCCCCCCAAGGCTCCACTCCGTCTCGTACTCTGGCTCCGTGGATCTTCTTGTGAAATAGGATTTTTGGCATATTTTCCGGGATTTTTCCTGATAGTTGATTTTATGCACAAAAACTAGACACCAAGTTAATTCTGCTGAAAACATCGTCAGTCCGTGTTAGTTGTATCCAAATCACACAATTTTAGAGCAGAAACAATAGCAAAAGTGTTCAGGAAAGTAGATACATTTTGGACGTATCAACTCCCCCAAGCTTAGCTTATTGCTTGTCCTCAAGCAATTTAGTTGAAAACTGAGTGCGATAAAAGACACTTAGACAATTCATAATAAGGAGTATGCAACTAAGTCTACTCAATAGTCAATGCAAGCTATGGAGAGATTCCAACTCAATAATAATAAGTAGCATGAAACATAAACATAAGCAACATTGCAATGCTCATACGAAATATAAATACCAAGGAACCTCTGAAGTTCAAGTGAAGACTAGAAGTAAAGATATCAGAGGTACAAGCATCAAAGTCATGACATAATTAACCAAGTTTTGAGACAAACACAAGAATGACAACTTTGCTCTCAAAAGGTGCTCATAGAATAAGTGGTGACTCAACAAGGAGGTGAAAAGGTTTTGAAAAGTTTGAAAGGCTTCCAAATGCTAAAAGTAAGGTACTCATAAGCTTTGAGCTCTCATTGGCCATATCATAGGCATCTTTATATGGTTAAAGGTGAAACTGAGGTCCAATATGAGTTATATGCTTGACAGACCATAAAATGGAAATCCCATGTCCCTTGAGTACGAGGTCCGCTCCTCATGCTACTCAACTTTAGTTACCTGTAAGTTCTTGTCATCGTAAAATACATGTGTATCATAGATAACCGCCAACAGGGTACCTGTAACATCCCAAAAAAATAAAACAATGATCATCAAACTCTAATCACTAAAATTAGGGTTAACAAAAACTTTGAGTAATTAAAATCATATGAATGCATGTGTGTATGTGATGATTTGATAAATGCATGAATGAACTTGTGTGATTAACCTAAATAGCAAGAAATGGTTTAACTATGAAAATAACATCATATAAAACATTTCCAAGCAGAAACAAATAAAGAGAAAATAAAAAACAAATCAATTAAGGCAGATGGTCATTTTTGCCAATCTTGCTCACTAGGTCACTTTGAGTGTTTCTAGTCCAAGATTTCAAACAAAAACTTTTCCAATTCTTTTAACCCCTTGCTAGACCAAGTAAAAATGAATCAAATCCCACCTTTCAAACTTGTATAAACATTTGGCAACCTCATTCAAATCACATTTCAAAATTGAATCTTTATCATATGTGAAGATCACACATTTTCAAAACCCAACCAAACCAGTGCCCCTTGACTAATACAACTAACCAGAGACTCCCTAGTATGTGCCTATCAAACCCACCAAGTTTGAATGCAAAATTCAAATTTGAATCTCTTTCAGCCATTTCATTAAACACCTTGCTTGCAGCAAACAAACAAACAAACAACAAACACTATAGTGAGCAGTGAATTTGGCCAACCCTGTTCCCTCTCTAGATCTCACTACACTCTCGGTAGATGATCTAACCCAATTAACAAGCTTTAGCACCACTGTGAGCTTGGCATAGCCATCAATGGTGACCATGCCGAGCCTATTTGCCAACCCCAATGTCGCCAGCGAGCTAGAGGAAGAACTCACCCCGCCAACCTTATCTGGGACATGCAACATCGTCCATTGCCACTCCCTATCTCAGCCCCGAGTGCATCCAACCATTGGACCACCCGCCAAACACACGCCCAGGCTCTCTGCGTGCAAGCCGAGAGCGCGCCAGTGCGCCACACTCGACCAGCTCCCACATAACTCGCGCCGCCCTCGCCGCTTGCGTGCGTGATCGCCAACACTCCAGCACCCCGCCAGACAACCTCGTTTGCCGCCGCGTGACCAGGATCACTCGTGCGCCATTAAATTTCCCGTTGAACCCTCCTAGAGCATCGACGCGTTCCGACCGATCAGCACCACCCCACGCCTCTCCACCACGCCGTTGAGATTCGCCAGGGAGCACATCACCGCCCCTACCGCCGCCCATTCCATTAGCCCTCTGTGTCGTCGACCACGGCGAGCTCAACCCGCGCCCGTCGGTCCCCTTCAGCCACTATAAAAGGATACCTCCCCCGCTCGTTTTCTTCACACCAGTTCACTCCGCACCTCTCACTGATCACACCCACTAACTCCCGGAGCAAGGAGAGCACCAGGTGGCCAGAATTTCACCGGAGTTCGCCGCTGCAGAGGACGAGAGGAGCCTTTGATTGGAGCCGCCCCAGGAGAAGCTGCCGGTACCAGGAGAACCGCCGTCGTCGAATTTGCCGTTCGCCCCTGTCACCGACCATTGCCTGAGCCCCGGTGAGCCTCCCATGACCCCCACCTGCCACGCTAGGGTTCTTTCTCGTAGGCGCTGGCTGACGTGGACGATGAACCAGAGCCATTCGATTAGAGTTAGATCGTGTGGCCTAGATCACCCCGTACCGCTTCGCCCCTCACTGTCTCACTAACGCGTGGGTATAGCCACTTAACCACCCCGCGCGTGCGCTATGCGTAGTGGGCCGACCCAGTTAAACATCCCGCGCGACCCAATAGTTCAAATTTAGTTTTATTCATTTAATTTCAAACACAATTCTGTACCTAGATTCAAAAATCAACCCAGCTCGATTCACTAAACCAAAATTCATTAAACCAATTTCGTCAGAAAGGTACTGGAATGCTTAATCCAAGCCCATTGGATTCAAACCCTTTAGAGTTGTAAATCACCCATGGTAAAAATAACAAGGAAGAAGCTTTTCTGCATTCAAACATTTTTTAAAATTCAACCATAAAATCTTTTCAGTTGATTCCAACTCTCAAAAATCACATTTGACCATACCTTTCAAAATATATAAAAATATATAGGTTTACTTACAGAAATAATGATCAATTAATAAAAGAATGCCACATAGACATTTCTAGTCACTTTAATAAAATAAAATAAAAAGGTTAAACCTTATTAAATTGTGACACCACTTTAAATCACATTCCCATGTACTGAAATATGTGGTGATGACATGTGTCAACATGATCCCATGTTTGAGTTGGAGAATATTAAATCTTAAGTAGTTTTTCAATGAGTAGAAATTACTTTTCTCAAAATAAAATAAATGGGACAAGTGCTTTAATCCTGTCATGTTAGTGATGATGATAGATCACCTAGCGTGAACCTTTGTGTGATGATTAGCAATATTTAAGTATTGTTTGGTGATTGTGTACCTCGTATTTATTTATAGACGCTAGTACCGACCAAGGATACGAGGAGGAAGGAGGATACTATGAGGAAGAAGCCGAGGAGAACTTCAACCACTTCTCTGCACAAGGCAAGCTAACACTTGGAAGATACCCTACTTATGCAAGCTACTACTTTCTTGTTACTATGCCAACTATATGCCTTAAGCATATGTGATTATACCCCCTTGACACACCATCCTAGTTTTACTTGCAAACTTAGTATAAAGCTTCTTTATTAAAAGCTTTCTATCAAAAGTTTACTTAGTGACTTGTAGATTCTAGAAAGATAATTGAAGGTAGCATAAAGAGCATAAAACTTGGCCTAAGTTAGATAATCTTGATGTCATCCTAAGGCATGAGATTGAACTTAGTTAATACCCACTGGTTTATTACCCACCATTAGTATTTACCCCCACTTGTAGATGCTAGTGCTAAGCATAAAACTTGATCAACTTTAGATGAGAATACTTGGTGAAAATGTTATGAAAACCTTAGAATGATGAGTCATTCTACTGAAATGTTTTGACATATGTTCTTGAACACCAGATGATTTTGATGATGAAAATGTCGAGGCATGAGCCTTATCCCTTTATAAAACTGATGGTTGTCTGGATGCGATACCATTCTAATTTTACGGTACAACCACAATACCCGAAATTTGGGTAGGGCTTGACTGGAAATTTATATACCTTAGTATGGGTTTCCTTGCGGGCAAGGTCTGAGCTGAGGCTACCTTGTGAAGATTGTCCACCTGTGCAGTACCCAAGATGACAGTTGGTCATGGTTGGGAGGCCAAACTCACAGGAGAGGTGCCTATACTAGGGCGTGTAATTGAAAGGTTAGGATTGATTATCCGCATACTGAGTATGGTGAATTCAAGACTGTTCCTAACGGATGTATCGAATGTTGTGGTGAAAGTGTACAAGCTCTGCAGAGTGCCAAACTATTCGAATAGCCGCGTCCACGATTATGGACAGTTGGAGTTGCCATACTATTCTATCGTCAGATGTTTTAAAAATGACTTATGATATGGTTTATGACTTGGACTTGACCACAATAGAGTTGTGATATGAAATTCAAGTTCCCACTTAGGTGTTATAAAACTTTCAACTAGATTTCTTTGCTTTTGAACTTAGTAGAGGTAAATCTGGCTTTTTGCAAAACAACCCTAGAGCTGAGTATATCCTATTCAAAAACCCTTCACTTGTTAGTATTAGTTTGTGAGTACTTAAAGAGTACTCATGGCTTTGTCCCTGGCTATTGCCGTGGCCAGACTATGAAGAGGAGTATCAGGATGATGGACCGCAGGAAGGTTATGACAACTAGGAGCATCTCCCATCGTCAGCATTTCCTTTGACCCTAAAGATGGAGCTTTGCCCCCGCTATCATTATCTTTATGTTATTCTGCTGCTTGAGTTGTATTAATAACTGGATCATGAGATCCTTATTTGTGTAAGACCTTATGTATGGTTTGTAATAGATGATGTACTGTGATATCCAAATCTGTTATGTCTCGCAAAAATGGTAATCCTGGGATTGCGATGTATGGCTTAATAGGCATCTGGAATTAAAAATCCGGGTGTTGATAGTACCCCTTGCACATGATACAGGAGCTATCCCATAATCAAAATGACAAGGCAAGCAGACAATAAGGATCTCAGCGATCTTTTTATTTGCTATTTGCATAGGTTTTTATTGAGGATGCTTCACATATTGCTCATTATGGTTATGCTGCAAGTTTCCACCATGATAAGGCATGGCTTAGGCTAGCGGCCTAGGAGTTTCTCTAACACATATATATAACTCCATGAACTCACAAACTCCCCTTTTATTTCACACCGACGACATCCGCAAAAAAAGAGCATGATATCAACTAGACATGTATCCAGAAGTGTTGAAAGCCTTCCCCGTGACAGGACGGTTTTGCTAACTCCTAGCCTATAATTTGCAAGCATATAACTTTCATGGAAAGTCACAATGGTTTAGGTTTATTAAGTGCAAGGAATAAATTGTGCCATCAAGTTCGTGAGATCTTTACTAACTTACTTTCTCAAAACAGTCAAACATTTTATTTGGACGAACACAAGGCATAGTGAATATGCACTGAATAGCAAATGATGCTAATAGGTAGGTATGGTGGATACTATGGGCAATATTGGTTTTGGGGAGTTGGATGCACAAGTAGAGCTCATACTCAGTGCAAGTGTAGGCTAGCAATAGAGAGGGAGCGACAAACGTAGAGCAATAACTGTCATAATCATGCTTGCAACAAAACAGGACTAGTTATGGCAATAAAGTGATACAAGAACTCTAAGGCAAAATAAATCATCGAGGCTTACTGACTATTGTTTAGTCATATGCATGCGCGAGCATGTTCCAAGTCGATTCACATGAAACATTCAGAGGAGGATACCACAATATCATTCCAAGTTATGAATTGAACAATGCAAGCGAAAATTCATATGACATGCTACAAACTATTAGCAAGCTGGGGCTAATCACAAGAAAGCCAGAACTACTAAGAATCCATAAATAACATACACCTTACATGAACAGACTAAGCATGCTCACAATGATGAGTATATGTACAAAAATGAAAACAAATAGAGTTCGTTACCATCCTCTTACCACACCTCAAGTTGTCTTAATCTTCATTATTGCCCTTCACTTGTGTGACTTGTATAATAACATGAAACCAAACTCCACTGAGGACGGCTGAGCCCTACAAAGAACTCACAAAACCAAAGAAGAACAACAAATATTTTTGGTGTTTTCGATTTTTTAAAGCAAGCACACAAAGCAAAAACGAACAAAGCAAAAACAAACAAAGCAAAGTATTTTTTGGATTTTTTTTCTTTAAGGCAAACCAAAACTAAAAATCAAAGAAACAAACCAAGAGAAACAACGAAAATATTTTTGGTATTTTTGTGTTTTGAGAAAGCAGAAACAAAAAACCAAAAAGAAAGCGAAACAATGGATATACAAAGAACCGACGAAACATGATATATAGATCAGTGTGATGTCGGTATACCTCCCCCCAATCTTAGGCTTTTGGCCTAAGAGGGGCTCAACTCCATGGCGACCAAGAAGGTGCACCTCCATAATACGACGAGGAGGCCCCTTCGTCTGGGTATGAGCTCGAGGACTCCCCTATGTAGTGCATAGAGAGGTCGTATGAGGGAGCGTCCCCTGATAGTGTCCATGGAAGCCAAGAATGCGCATCTTCTCGTCCATCTCCTCCTTGGAGCGTGACACAAGTCCCTGCGAAATACTGAACAAAGTGGTTTGGGGCAGAGGGATCTCTCTCTCTCTTCCCCATCAATAAACAACATTCTATAAACTAGGCTCTCAAGGGTAGAGCCAGCAGTGACAAACTGATGCGCTTTCATGGCAGAAAGATCAAGCCTCTAAGGAGCCAAAACTATATCATTTGGATCAATAGCAAGGTCTAAGGCATCAACAACACGCGCAGCAATAATACCCCCATAAATGGGTCCCTTAGCAGCTAAGCGACGAGCAATAAGAGAACCAAGGTTGTACCTGGTTTCATTGTTGAGAGCAGCAGCTAGGAAGGCCAAATGATAGTTGGTGATATTGCTAGTGTTCTCCCTACCAAGAACACTAGTGGCAAGATAATAAGCAAAGTACCTGATAGCTGGGAGTTGAATATTTCTTATCTTTCCCCGCTAGGCTCTATGGTCATCATTATTGGTTATCCGGCGGTAGAGCTCCAATAAATCAATGGGTTGAGGTGGAATATTCTTCATCGTCCCAGCTGTACCAATACCCAGGATCTCACAAAATTTATTCAATGTCATGGAGTAAGGCCTGTTATAAATTTCGAAAGACACATCTGGTTTGAACAGGATGTTAGAAAAAGAGAAAATCTCCACAAAGGTTTTAGTGAGCGTAGCATACTACACGCTCTCATCCTGCATATAAATCTTTTGTCCAACCCTCTAAACCAAGGTTAGAAAATCATTGAGAATCCCAGCAGCCTGCAAAAATGTTGGACAAGGAAAGGTGGAAGGGTGCGCATCCCCCTCATATCCCTCATCGCCAAATCGCGGTGTAACGATATCCTCATTGTATGAGGGCCTAGCTCGTGAGGATGATCTTGAAGGCCTTTCCCTCCTAGGTGCATCACTCTCAAATATTTCACCAAAGGTGTGGTTGTCCATGACCCCTTTTTTTTCAAGGAGCAATCCCTCCAAAAATCAGCAGCAATGATGGGTTGATCAAGGAGATCGAAAATCGGGAGCAAGAACAGCAAGAAATCGAGCATGAGTAAGTTTTCTGGTGTGTTTCGGGATGGAGAAATAAGGTGGCTGGGAGGAGGCATCTTGTAGGGCCACAGGTGGGCCACACCCAGGCCAGGCACCACCTGGGGCTGGCCGCGCCACCAGGGGGTGTGCTGGGCTGGTGGGTCCCCCTGGGCCACTCCAGGTGTCCCTCTGCCCCTTTCTTCGAGTCAAAATTTATTATGAATTTTCTGGGATTTTTCGGGAAACTTTATTTTTGGCCAATTTTTAGGGTATGAAAATTGATTTTCTCGCAGAAAAGAATTTTTTAGAAGAAGCAAAAGCAAACCAAAAACAAACTACAGAAGTTCTAAGACACTCTAACAAGCAAACAACTAGAAAAACTAAAGCTAACAAGAGGAAGAGCAAAGGCTAGGAAGGAGAAAAATAAAAGTGAGCAAGTATAACCATAGTCAAAGCATTGTTTTGTTCATCAAAATCCTTTTGTTAACAAGGTTGATCAAGTCTTGTTACCAAAGAAATCTTATATGAAACAAAACTTTGCATTCCACAAAGTGATTATGTTACCTCAAACTTGATAGCAATAGTCCCAATAATAATAGTTTCAAAACTTTCTTGTGGAATGGGACTATATATTTCTCCAACCTTGAGGCTCTCAATATTTTCAATGGAATTTAGGCAATAGCTCTTAAAAACCTTCTTGGGGAAATAGACAGTACGCTCTTTGTCATTAATATTAAAAGTTAATTTTCCTTGATTATAATTGATGACAGCACCTGTAGTATTAAGAAAAGGTCTCCGAAGAATAATAGACATATTATCATCTTCAGGCATTTCGAGCACAACAAAATCAGTCAAAACCAAGCAATTATGAGCCGCCTGAACAGGAACATCCTCACATATACCAACATGAATAGTAGTTGACTTATCAACCATTTGCAAAGATATATCCGTTGGTATCAACTTTTCTAGCTGGAGTCTCTTGTAGAGAGAAAAAGGCATAACACTAACTCTAGCTCGCAAATCACATAAAGCAGTTCTAACATAATTATTCTTAATAGAGCAAGGAATAGTTGGTATACCTGGATCACCAAGTTTCTTTGGAACCTTACCATTCAAGGAATAATTAGCAAGCAAAGTAGAAATTTCCTCATTAGGAATCTTCCTTTTATTAGAGACAATATCCTTCATATACTTTGAATAAGGAGGCAACTTAATAGCATCAGTCAAAGGAATTTGCTCAAATCAAGGTTTCATCCACTCACAAAACTTGTTATAGTGTTCTTCCTCCTTTGACTTGTGTTTCTTATTGGGAAACGACATAGGTTTCTGCACCCAAGGTTCTCTCTCACTACCATGTTTTTTAGCAATAAAATCTTCCTTAGTGTACCTAGTGTTCTTAGTGTGCTTATTAGGTTCTTCCTCAACTTCCTCCTTGTCAGGAGCATCATTTTTATCATTACCACTCTCAGTTTCAGCATTAGATATAGATATACTATTAGAATCTACACCAGGTTCAAGTGGTTCCTCAACTATTTTATGTTTCTTTTTCTTTCTCTTACGAGGACTACCACTACTTTCACCTTGTTAAGAATCCTGCTCAATTCTTTTAGGGTGTCCTTCAGGATATAAAGGATCTTGAGTAGCTATACCTCTCCTAGTTCTAATTCCATAAGCATGTTTATCTCCTGAGGCATTAACTAGCATATCCTTTTGTACCTTAGCAAATTGATCAATTTGGGTTTGAACCATTTGAATGTGTTTACAAAGCATTTTAATATCATTAGCAATTCTTTCCACAATATCTTTCAACTCATTAATAGCTCTAGAGTTTTCCAATAAATGATTCTGATCTTGTTTATTAAAATTACCTTGTTTAATAATAAACATGTCAAGTTCCTCTAAGCATTGATCAGGAGGATTACCAAAAGGAATATCACCTTCATCAAAGTGGAGAGAGTGTACCTCAATAGTAGATGAGTGAGGAATTGGCTTACACAATTCTTCTATAGGAGGTAGATTCTTCGTATCTTCATCTCTAATACCTTTCTCCTTATACATTTCTTAGCTTCTTTCATCACTTCATCATTTAATGCAATTAATCCCCTCTTCTTTGGTCTTGGTGTTGGAACTGGTTCAGGCACAACTAGTTCAAGAAGAATAGGCTCAGGTGTATTTAGCTCAGTTGAAGTCCAATCATCATAATTCTTGCTTATTTTAGCCATTAATTCTTCAGCATCTGTAGGAGTTCTTTTCCTTAAAACACAATTAGCAAAGCTATCTAGGTATATCCTAGAATCATCAGTTTGTCCATTATAATAAATATCAAGAAGCTCATTTTTAGGTCATGGACATCCAGGATGTGCATGAATCAAGGCACAAAACCTTGTCCATGACTCAGGCAATTTCTCTTCTTCTCCCTGTTTAAAATCAAAAAGTCTCTACAAAGGAGCATGTCTAGCAGTGGGAGGAAAATATATCTAGAAGAAAGAAGCAATCATGCAATCAGGGCTATCAATGGAACCAGAAGGTAATCTATTAAACCAAGCCTTAGCTTCTCCTTTTAGTGAAAAAGGGAAGATTTTAGTAACAAAGTACTCGCGCATCTTAAAATCATCAGAGAATAAAGCACTCATAGTGTAAATCTCATTCATATGAGCTACAACACTCTCATTTTCAGTCCCACAAAAAGGTTCTTTCTCAAAAATGTCTAAATAGGATAAATCAAGAGAGAAATCATCATCTTTATCTTTAATATCTATGGGAGAGGTGGCAAACTTATGATCAGAAGACAGTTTAGGATGGTACGTCTCTCTAGGAGACTCTTAATAACACTAGCACCATGTGTGTTTTGGCACTCCTCAACAAATTCATTAGTAAAATCAATGTAACCATCATTAATATCGTATCTCTCTCTAGACTTAGGTGAGGTAACATGTGTAATAGTGTATTCACTAGGAGTTTTGGTATTTCCTAGAGTAGCCATAGTAGCATCTAGGAAAGGACCAAATGAACCACTCGCATGAAGCACAGTAGAAGTAAAATCATGAGTATCAGAAGAAGTTCCAGATTCAGCAGTAGTAGCAGTGTGTGTAGCATGATTATGTGGTGGTGGTGTGACAAGCTTACTTATAACAGACGGTAAATCAACAGCAGAAGAGGTGTTTAGGACCGTACCTCTTCTTGTAGTGGATGGTAAAATAGGAAACTTTCCATCACGAGACTTCCCCATGATGAAAGGAATAACAGTGAACAATAATAGATTCAAGTGAACTTACAAATAAAGCTATGCTCCTCGACAACGTCGCTCGAAAATAGTCTTGATGACCCACAAGTATAGGGATCGCAACATTCTTCGAGGGTAGTATTAGCCAATTTATTGATTCGACATAAGGGGAGACAAAGAATACTTGCAAGCCTTAACAACTAAGTTGTCAATTCAGCTTCACCTGGAAATGGTTCTTGCTCACAGAAGTTTATCAGTAGCAACAGTTTGTAGTAGAAATAGCAAAGCAGCAGTAGCAGCAAAACAAGAGCAATAGTAACAGTAGTAGCAAACAGTAGGATATGAGCGCGGTAGGCATAGTGATGGATGGACGGGCGTTGCATGGACGAGTCTAAACATGTAACTTCAAGATCTAGGGCAATTGCAGATAAATAAGAATAAGCATCCAAGTACTAAACAATCATAGGCATGTGCTCCATATATAGTCATACGTGCTCGCAATGAGAACTTGCATAACATCTTTTGTCCTGCCAGCCCGTTGCAGCGGGGCCTCAAAGGAACTACTGGCAATTAAGGTGCTCCTTTTAATAGAGCACGGGAGCAAAGCACTAACACTCAATGAACACATATGATCCTCACATCACAGCCATCTCCTCAAGTTGTCCCAATTTCTGTCACTTCGGGGCCTTTGGATCTAGACAATGATATGTGTACACAACTTGTAGATAAGATCACAAACAATACTATCATAATTATTTAATAATAAGTTCAGATATGAGATCCTGGAACTCGGGACCCAGTGACAAGCATTAAGCATAACAAGTTGCAAACAAAGTTAAATAGCACTAATAGAGATACTAGGCACCATGCCCTAGCAATCTTATTCGATTACATGATAGAACTCAACCAATCCCTACCATCCCCATAGCCTACAACGGGGGATTACTCACTCATGGATGAGGGAAACATGGATTCTTGATGGACAGGCATTAGTGATGACGATGGGGATTATCCTCCCCAAATTCCCCGTCTCGGCAGGGTGCCATAACGGAGTTTCTGGTTCCGAATCGCGGTTTCTGGTGGTGGCGGCGCAACAGAACTCTTTCTGGAAAAACATCAAACCTCGCTCGGTTTTTAGGTCAACAGGCATCTTATAAGCAAAGAGGGAGGCCGAGGGGGTGCCTGGGGCAGCCACACCCGCACGATAGGTGGGTGTGGGCCCCCCAGGGTTCCACTCCGTCTCATACTCTGGATCCGTGGATCTTCTGGTGAAATAGGATTTTTGGCATATTTTCGGAGATTTTCCCTAATAGTTGATTTTCTGCAAAAAAAAACTAGACACCAAGGTAATTCTGCTGAAAACAGCGCCAGTCCATGTTAGTTGTATCCAAATCACACAAATTTAGAGGATAAACAATAGCAAAAGTGCTCTGGAAAGTAGATACATTTTGGACGTATCAGCGCTGTCCATCGTGACGGGGTTGCTCCGTGTTGTCGCGGATGATGATGCCTCTTTGCCATGGCGGAGGCATGTCTGTACGATGGTGAGCTTTGGGGTCTTCGCGATGTCGGGGAGATCGAGGTGGTGGAGATGGGCGACAAGGATGAGCCTTCCCTCTATGGTCGGAGGATATGGGGATAGCGTCCTTCCTATTGCGTGGATTCCTCCGTCTTCATTCTGATGAACCCGTCTACGACCCGACATCCTGAGGAGATCGGTCCCTTGGCGGCTTAGGATTGCTAGACTGGCAATATGTTGGGTCAGATTCAAGCCTCTAAGAGGTGTCCTTTCCTACTATTTCACCGCATTTGCTACAAAGTAATAGACTTATTCCACGGCCGCGGGTGATCTATCCTGCTCCAGAAGAGTCTTGGTGATACATCGGAAACACATCTATAATTTTTGATGCTCTATGCTTGTTTAGTATCTACTTTGCTTTGCTTTGTTTTGTCTAAACTTTGAGGTGTTTTTATATATTTTCTAGAGCTAACCTATTAACAAGTTTCCACAGTGCCAGTTGTCTGTTTTCTTCTGTTTTTGGTTCATGAAAGGCAGAAAATCAGTATTCTCGGAATTTGACGGGACAAAATCCAAAGTAAATATTTTATCATGGGCAACACAAAGCCAGAAGACGAGACGGAGAGGCACCACAGGGGGCCAAACCCCCCTAGGAGCGGGTGGGCCCACCCCGCGCCTTGGTAGGGTGTGGCCCCCTGGTGGCCCTCCTAGCTCGCCCCTTCGCCTATAAGAATCCCCCGATACAGAAACCCTAGGCACCCGATCAAAACTCCATGAAACCTTCTGTAGCCGCCGCTACCATCGTCCCTAGATCAGGGGGATCTGAAGCTCTTCCCGGCACCCTACCGGATGAGAGATCATCCTGGAGGCCTTCTTCTCCGGTATGAAGCATGAGTAGTTCCACCTTGGACTACGGGCCCATGTAGTAGCTAGATGGTTGTATCTCCTCCTTGTGCTTTCATGTATAGATCTTGTGAGCTCCATTCATGATCAAGATCTAATCTATTTGTAATCATGCATGTTGTGTTTCCGGGGATCCGATGGATATTGATATTACTATGTCAGATTGATTAATGGGTTTGTCTATTTGATACTATCATGTCTATGTTGTTTGTGATCTTGCATGCTCTCCGTTGTTAGTAGCTATCTTGGCCAAGTTGTTGCTAGTGACTCCAAGAGGGGGTATTTATGCTCGATAGTGGGTTCATGCCTCTAGTTTCCAAGGGAAGTGACAGAAATCTCTTCGGTTGTAGATGTGTTGTTGCCACTAGGGAGAAAACAACGGTCTCTTGTTCATGGAATAGGTGGATTGTTTACCTTACACACTTTGCTTAAATCAGTTGTCTGTTGCTTGCAACTTAATACTGGAGGGGGTTCGGATGATAACCTGAAGGTGGACTTCTAGTCATAGATGCAGTTGGATGGCGGTCTATGTATATTGTTGTATTGCCCAATCAAATCTCATAGGATCTTTTTGTCTGGTATTGCATTATTATGCCTTGCTTAGTTCATGTCAATTGCCCTGTTGTAATTTGTTTACCCTTCATGCCATGTTGTTTATCTAAGGAGAGCACCTCAAGTGAACTTTGGACCTCAGTCCAATCTTTACTATTGATACATCTTCCACTGTTACTTGTTTACTTGCTGCGAACCATCATCACCTTCCACACCATACGTTTAATCCTTTGTTACAGCAAACCGAGAGCTTGACAACCTCACTGATTCGTTGGGGCAAAGTCTTGAGTTTGTGTTGTGCAGGTTTCCACATTAGTTGCAACACATGTGTGAAATTTCCTTCCTCCTACTGGTTCGATAACCTCGGTTTCTTTCTGAGGGAAAACTTGCTGTTGTGCGGCATCACACCTTGCTCTTGGGGTTTCCCGACGAAGTACTACATGTTGACGCAGTGCCATCAAGTTCTTTATAGCGCCGTTGCCGGGGAGGCTAAGGACGTCTTCACAAGGGGAGTCCTCTTCAACCTTTCTCTTTTCTTTGTTTTTAGTTTGCTTAGTTTCCTTTGCTCAGTTTTGTTTGCCTCTTTTAATCAAAAACTCCAAAAAAATAGTTTAGTTTGGTTTGCTTTCTCTTATCAAAAACACAAAAAAATTAGTTCCTTCTCCAATTGCTGGTCTGATATTGTAAGGTTCCCAACCTTTAATAAGGTAGAGATCCCTGTGTTTACAATGCTAGTCCCTGGATCAATAGCTAGCATCCACAGTTAAGATGTAATATCAAGAAACAAAGGTCATAATACAACTTCATAACCAGGAATAAAATAATTTATTACATCTTACATAGCTCATTTGGCTATCTCATTACAATGCAGCAGAATATAACAATAGCATGGGGTCCTTCATCTTCAAAGTTCCACAGACAGTCATGTTGGTTGTAGACTTGTAATCCTAATCAATAAACTTCACTAACAGCAAACAAACCTGCAACATAATAAGTTATAGCCACAAGGGTCAATACATTTGAATTGTATTGGCAAGTGATACCTTAGTAGAATATTGGTATACTAGATACTATATGCATTTTGGCTAAGTGTAGCTTAGGCTTGCTTTGCCCAAGATAGGTTTTACCTATCAGTTGAAATCACTAAGTTTTTGTTTGTCAAAATCTTTCCCAAGGAACCACCAATAGACATTGGGGAACCATCACCCTTGTTCAACCACAAGTTTTTACTTAGAAATTGGGATAAGGATATTCTTGATAGCTTCCATGTCTTGATGCTCAAATTGTCCTTTACCAGGGACATGGCTAAGTACTTAGATTTTACACTCTACAGAGGTGGTGCACTTTACCCACAAGACTTGGTTTCACCAAGACATGATCTTTCGGAAGCCTTCCCTTAGACCAGAATGGACGCGCTCCAACCTATCATTCCCCTACCACCAACTCTCCATTTGGCTAAGTTATTGCAACCTATATGATCCAGGCAGAGCCCATAATGCTAAGTGGCTGCACTTGAAGCTTCTCAACATTTGACATCTCAAATCTCTTTGTTCCCGGGTGGCCATCCACAAGTGTGATACACAAGGTAAACCATAGAAATGGGCCTTGTGTAACCACTCAACACAAACCATTCCTTCCATTCCACCCAGGTGATTCATTCACTTAGTGGTTTTATTAAATAAAACACAAAACCTTGACTTAGAAATATTCCATAGCATGAAATATAATCCACCCTTATTTTTTACTAGCTAGGCTAAGCATGATAGTAGTAGGAATCTTAACTTTAGGAAATTCTACTAAGGTTTCATCTACTAGGATTTCCCATGGCATAGTTTATACTTAGCAAAATACCATGCAAGTCCTACTTAGAAATATCACTAATGCATAGTGAAAATAATGGGACAAAGTATGAAGCATCACTTGCCTTTTTGGTAGAGAATATGAGTTCACTCCTTGTCCTTGCAATATTCACACTCTTCAAATCACTACAATTCAATCAAGCAAGGTACAATTTCAATCTACCATTCAAGCAAACATCACATAAAATATTAAAAACAAAGTAATGCATGCAAGCATGCCAAAGATTGTTTTATTTGGAGAAGTGGTTTATAATGGGTTATAAACATTTGAAAACACCTATTGGTCATTTTATAAAGTGGCAAAACCATTTGCAAAAGACTTTATCTATAAACCATTTTTAAACCAAATCAATATTTTATCTGGTTGAAAATGTCTTTAACAAAGTAACAATCTTTATAAGGTTCACCAAATATGTTTTTAAATCATAAAATTTTGTGTTTAGGGTCAGAGAGTTTAAATGAAAACATTTCCCAAAGATTTTCCTCCAAAAAGTATTTTTAACATATAACAACATTTTTATTTGACTAGAAATGGTCTAAAACAAAGATTTATTCTTTTGCTTCACAAAATATGTTTTTGAAACCACAAATTGATTTCTATGGCCACTAGGTTCAAAACAAACCATTTTCCAAAGGTTTTATCTCAAAAATCATTTTAGAACAAATTTTATATTCTAAATATGCCTACACAAGTTTCTGCAAAAAACAATTTAACAGAAGCAATTTACTAAACAAAGGTCATGGTTTGGTAGGATTTGTCTTGCTGATTCCATTGATATAAAATTTGCAGATTTTGGACGTGTGGTTTGAAAGTTATGAAATTTTCAATTTGGAACATCAAATAGATCAATTCTGTTTTTATTAAAACAGACAGGGCCACGTGGCTGCTTACTACTGGCTGGTACCGATTCGTTCGGATCACGCACTAAGGATCGTTGGATCTAATGTGAATCGTGTGGCACAGATCTGTCCTTACCCCTTCGTTAAGTCAATCTATCGCGTGCCTCGGATCTGGATCGGACGGCTGCTGCGCGTTTGACGAAAGGTTGTTGGCTACCGGCGCAGCTGCGTTAAAGCTATTCGCTATTCCAGGAAGGAAGGGGGAGTGTGGATGTGCTCATAGTGTTCGCCGTGGAACACAGATGCTCGACGTGCTCGGGGTTGGCGAAGGGGCGCACGAGGGCGAACGCAATTGCTCGTCGGAGTTCACGTCTGCGTCAAGTGCGGTCAGTCGTCGTCGAGGACATTGCTACAGGGCACGGGAGAGGGAACAGAGGGTGTTGTTAGCTTCGCACGTGAGTTACAGACAAGCGAGCATCAAAAGGAGGGCAAGGGCTGGTCTATTCTTACCAGGAGGACTCGCCAGAGTCGAGGCCGACGGCGGCGATGTTCGGGTGTGGTCGTTGTCAACGACACGGTGCTCGCGTGGATGAACAGAAAGCACAGGGAGATGCGCCAGAGACTGGGGATCACGCTCGCATGAACTAGGAGGCGAGAGAGGGTCAGACGACGCCGGAATTGGCCGGACAACTCGTCGGAGCAGAGAGCGTTGTCGCAAGCAATACAGGCAGCCTAGGGGCAGTGGGGAGGCGATGCCTGGGGAAATGAAAGAGGAGGAGTAGGCGTTTAATACAGCGTGGTCACGGCGAGGATTAACCGCAGCATTAAGGTGGATTTAAGCAGAGGAATCAGTGCAGCAACGTCAGCGGGGTTGGGGGAAGAAGGGGTCGTGGCGGGGAAGAAGGTGAGCTGGTAGGTGGGGTCTGGCGTCAGCGAGTGAGAGATAGTGGGGGTGGGGTCCAACCGTTAGTGGCGGCGTGGGTGAGTTTCTGAGTAAGAAGAAAACGCTTCGAGGGAAAGAGGGAAATGGGCTGCTGGGCTAGTTGGGCTGGGCTGGATTCTTTCATTTTTTTGTACTGATTGTTTTTTTTCATTTCTAATTTATGTTTTGATTTTGTTTAATCTTTTCAAACATCTATTTGAATTCAAACTTCTCTCCAACTTTGTGTGGATTCAAACACTGATTAATAATACATTCTGAAGTCAAATTTAGAATAAATCTTTTATTCTTTTTAGGGTTTTTTAATTATTCAAAATAGGCCCTTGCATTCATTCAAATAAGATATAATAATATTTTCAAACTCCATTTGAAATCTAAATCTTTTCAAATCTTTTCAGTAGGTTTTAATTTGTTTAATTGGGTGTCAAATAATTCACCTTGAATTATTAGGAATGTTTTTAATATGATTAATTAATCATTTTAATTTGGGTGCTTGTTTTAATTCCAATGAAATTAAATATGGTTTTATTTCCATAAATTTTATTTGGAAGATTTCTTTGATCTTATTTAAGTTAAAATAAATTTTATTCCACTTGGGTAAATTCCAAATATTATTTACCTATGATTTAATTAATTATTTCTAATAGGGATTTTATCTTTATTCAAATAGAATTTGGTTAATGCCATTTTATTTGGAAATTCTTTATCCTTTTATTTTATTTGGATTTTGATTCTATTCATTCCATTTGCTTAATGGATTAGGACAAGATTTAATTTAGACTTTAAATATTCCTTATTTAATATTTCTATCTTTATCTTATAAAAACCATATCCTTTTATTTATAGATCCAAACTTGGTGATTCCAATTGGTAAAATATTATTTAATATTTGTTTATCCTTTTAACTCTCTTTAGGATTATTTACTCACCATTTGGTATGGATTTATAGATAGGTGCTTTATTAGCTTTGGAAATTAAATTTCCTTATCTTATTAAATTCATAAGATTTTATCCATGGCTCCAAATTAAGTGAAACCAATTTCTATGGTTTTATAATATTTCTATTTGTCATTCTTGATCATTTTGAAATGTTTGTTTGACAAATTTTATATGGATCAAATCCATAGGTTTAGAGATAGCTTGGAAATGTTTTCTTCCATTAGGGTTTCAGGGTTTTGGTTTATTCTCCAAGTGTTTAAATTTCCAGATGCATTTATGAAGAATGCATTTCACTTGATTTGAATTTGGTTTGGATTCAAACATTAACCAAAGTTTGTTCAAGATGGGTTTTTAAGTTTCCGATTAGAAACAAAAAGTTTCTTTTCACCCTAATTTTCAACAATTATTTATTTTGTTTATTTATTTTTCACATTACAAGATTTGGAAAATCTTGGGATGTGACAGATATTGCCTTGCTTGGTCATGCTTTCTATCAATGTATGGTTTCTTTGAAACTAGTTCTTATTGGCAAGGTGGGTTCACGGAAGAACAAAAGTATTATTATAAGGACCACCGTTTGTCACAAAAAGGGAAACACTTATGGGAACAAATTGATAAGTTGAATACTATTGCTAGAGAAGTGTGCTCTACTTATAATGTTACTTATTGCTTTGATAAGTCTTGTTGCTATAGGAGGTATAAACATATTCCTTTTCAATGTGAGTATAATGATAATTTTGCCATATCTTCTTATGTTAAGGGAAATTATGACTTTTATGATGTGTAACAAATTGAAGATTTTATTGCCTTCAAGGGTGCATTTGAACTTGCCACTTTGCTTGAAAATACTGATGATGCACCTTATGAATATGAGGTTTATGAGATACTTAAATTTTGCTTTGATAATTACAAGGAAGAAAATGGCTACATTCTTGAATATTTTAATAGATGCTTTCCACAAATGGAAGAGTCTAATGCCTTGCAGGAGCCTATGGAAGAAGAAATTGTTGAAACTAGAAGCGCTCATTACATGAAAAAGAGGTGGAGAGTGATGAACAAAAGGAGGAAGAATGGATCTACCCATGCCTACCTTCTAATGAGAGTAACTCTTTACCTTTTGAAATATCTACTTTGGGTAAAACCTGTGAAGGTTTTAATCCCACTATTTTTGAGCTCGATAGAAATTATGTGTTTATAGATCATGAAATGCATGATTTATGTGATAGCTATATTTTTTAGTTTATTCATGAGGCTACTGAAAATTATTATGAGAGATGAAAATATGGTTGTAGAAGTTTTCATGGTACTGAAACACCTCTCTATGTGCTGAAAGTTTTAAAGTTACTCTTGTTTCATCTTCCTATGCCTGTCACTTTGTTTTTTGTGAGTTTATTTGCATACAAGATTCCTATGCATTGGAAATGGGTTAGACTTAAATGTGTTTTGAATTTTCTTCTTGATGCTCTCTTTTGCTTCACTTCATATTTCTTATGAGAGCATCTTCTCAAACTTTCCAAGCCTAACTTAAAGGCGTTAAAGAAAAGTACTTGTTGGGAGATAACCCAAGAGTTTCCTTGAGTCTTGGAAGTCATTATTTCAGTAATGACCTCTCCTTATACCTTTTATTTTCTTTTTGTGCCAAGAATGACCTCTAATGAGAGGGAAGTAAGATTTGGGGAGTTGGTGTCCCGAAACAGATTTCTATCCTCCACCATAAAAATTCCTGAGGAGTCTATCTCAGTCGGATTGAGCTATAAATTTTCGAATATAGCCCCCAGTATGTTATCTAACTTTCTTAAGTTCAACACTTTTTGATTTGAGCAACATAAGGTCTTCGAAAAAATCATTTTCTACCTGCTGGTCTGTTTTGACAGATTTCTGCCATTATTCGCATTTGCTTCTTATTGATTCCTTTTTGGGTTCTTTTTGGGAAATTTGAGATTTTTGAGGGAATTGCTACAGTATCTAGTGTTTTTAGTGAATGTTTTTCTGTTACAAAGCTAAACCTAAAGGTCTATTATCTTTTGAATACACTAATGTTGCTAATGAAGATTGTGTGAAGTTTTGCATGAAGAAAAAAATTCAGGTGTAGAGAGAGAATGATGTAATGAGATGAAGAATGGACAAAATCTCAGCTTGGGGATGCCACCCCGGTGTCACCCCAAGAAATATCCAAGAGGTACAAGCGTCAAAGCTGGGGGATGCCCAAGGCATCCCCTTCTTCATTAATAAAAAGCTCAGGTTTGTCTAGACACTTCATTTTTATTGTTTCATGCACTGTTGTGTTGTTCTTGGAGCGTCTTAGTTTTCGTTTGCTTTGCTTAGTTTGTTTAGTTTGCTTGAATAAAGTAGTTTGGACACCTGTTCTCGCTGTGTTGTTTCAAATAAGTTGTTTGGTGTTAGAAAGGAGTAGAAACTTCCTGCTTGAAAGTGCAAGAGGAGCTTGCATTGACTGTGACTTAGAATTTAGCATGACATGCTATGTGTTGTTTTAACCTTATGTTTAGTTATTATTGATGTAGCATGACTTGGTCCAAACAATTGGGATTGCTTAGTGTTCCTTGAAAGAGTTATGCGTTGTTTTAGCATACAAAAGCATAGTATTGTGGTTTCTCTTTGATGCTTTGCTTGGGTTGACTTGACACATGCTCACACCATGTTATGACTATGAACAAGTCACCATAGCCTCTATGATCATTTAGTCCTTGGCTTGTAGTACCACTCTATGCTTTGATTAGCAACGTTTTGTTGCTCTACATGATTATGGCCATTATTGCTCTCTTAGTTGGTTGCTCCTTGTCTTTTGCTAGCCTCCACTTGTATGAGTATGCTCTACTCATGCTTCCAACTCCCAAGAAACCAAGTTATTCCAAAGTGTGCACTATAAAATCCTATGCATGGTGTGTTCCACCATTCCAAGTATATTCTTGTTTTCAGCTATCTTCCAATTAAAAGTATTTTGTTATGTGAAAACTTAGTGATTAAATCCCTCACAAACTTGATGGCACACTTTATATTATTTGCCCCTAATAAACTTTAACCATCGTGTCATCTATGTTGTATATGCTTGCACTTATAGGTTGGAATTAGCAGAACCGTGTTGTCACGGGGAACGTTTTCAACATTGCACTTGTACTTTGTACACAGTTGATATCATGCTCTTTTGTCTATGGATGTCACAGGTGTGAAATAAAGAGGGAGCTTTGTAAGTCCATAGAGTTATGTATTTTGTGTTAGAGAAACGCCTTTGCCGCTAGCCTAAGACATGCCTAATCATGGTGGAAACTTGCAGCATCACCATAATGAGCTATCTGTGAAGCATCCTCAATAAAAAGCTATGCACATAGTAAATAAAAAGGTCACTGAGATGCTCATTGTCTACTTGCCTTGTCATTATGGTTATGGGATAGCTCATGTACCATGTGCAAGGGGTACCCTGTTGGCGGTTCTCTATGATACGCATGTACTTACTATGACAAGAACTTACAGGTGACTGGAGTTGAGTAGCATTAGGTGTGGCCCTCGTATTCAAGGGACTTGAGATTGCCAACTTATACTTTGTCAAGAATATACTCAATAGTTTGTTCACTTTAACCTTAATCACTTCAAAGATGCTTATGATAGGGGCAATGAGGGCTGAAAGCTAACAAGTACCATAATTTTTGGGAGCTCTTTTTTTGAAACTTGAAATCTCTGCTTCCTTTATGAAGGGCCTTTCTTCCACCATTATTTGAGTCTCCAACTTCTACCTTTAGGCACCATTAAGAGAGCATAGTTGCCATTCTGTGTGCAGTGTCCCAAAACTTATTCATTGATGCATATTGTGATATTGCTTGTTCTTGTGATATTTGTATCTAGTCACCCTTATGAACTTTGAAGGTGTCTTATGTGTCTATTTTCTACTATATGAGGGACAAGCTGAATGCCACTATGACTTGTTTTCTGTATGTGAAACAAACAAACGTTTTTCAATGCATGTTATTTACGATCTTTGTTTGTAGCCTTTCATGTTGCATGCATAGTTACTATGTCCTATTGTTAGAAATCCATATTTCATGCACATGTTTAGAGTTTTTTGATCCCAGCCTTCAATGCTTGCAAATGGTTTGATCTTGGTTTTGTCGGTGCATGTCACCTCAAAAAATATTCTTTTATCACTTACCTACTCGAGAACGAGCAGGAGTTAAGCTTGGGTATGCTTGATACGTCGGAAACATATCTATAATTTTTGATGCTCCATGTTTGTTTACTATCTACTTTGCTTTGCTTTGTCTACACTTTGAGGTGTCTTTATATCTTTTCTGGAACTAACCTATTAACAAGTTGCCAAAGTCTGTTTTTGGTTCCAGAAAGGCAGAAAATCAATATTCTCGGAATTGGACGGGACAAAAGACAAAGTCAATATTTTATCGTGGGCAACACGAAGCCAAAAGACGAGAGGGAGAGGCATCACAGGGCGGCCAAACCCCCCTAGGCGGAGGTGGGCCCACCCCGCGCCTGGGTAGAGTGTTGCCCCCTGGTGGCCCTCCTGGCTCGCCCCTTCGCCTATAAGAATCGCCCGATACAGAAACCCTAGGCACCCGATCAAAACTCCACGAAACCTTCTATAGACGCCGCCGCCATCGTCCCTAGATCGGGGGGATCTGAAGCTCTTCCCAGGACCCTGCCGGAGGGGAGATCATCCTGGAGGCCTTCTTCTCTGGTATGAAGCATGAGTAGTTCCACCTTGGACTACGGGTGCATGTAGTAGCTAGATGGTTGTATCTCCTCATTGTGCTTTGATGTATATATCTTGTGATCTCCATTCATGATCAAGATATAATCTATTTGTAATCATGCATGTTTTGTTTGCGGGGATCCGATGGATATTGAGATTACTATGTCAGATTGATTAATGGTTTTGTCTATTTGATACTATCATGTTTGTGTTGTTTGTTATCTTGCATGCTCTCCATTGTTAGTAGCTATCTTGGCCAAGTAGTTGCTAGTTACTCCAAGAGGGGTTATTTATGCTCGATAGTGGGTTCATGCCTCTAGTTTCCAAGGGAAGTGACAGAAATCTCTTCGGTTGTAGATGTGATATTCCCACTAGGGAGAAAACAGCGGTCTCTTGTTCATGGAACAAGTGGATTGTTTACCTTACACACTTTGCTTAAAGCAGATGTCTGTTGCTTGCAACTTAATACTGGAGGGGGTTCGGATGATAACCTGAAGGTGGACTTCTAGTCATAGATGCAGTTGGATGGCGGTCTATGTATATTGTTGTATTGCCCAATCGAATCTCATAGGATCTTTTTGTCTGGTATTGTATTGTTATGCCTTGCTCAGTTCCTGTCAATTGCCCCGCTGTAATTTGTTTACCCTTCATGCCATGTTGTTTATCTAAGGAGAGCACCTCTAGTGAACTATGGACCCCGGTCCAATCTTTACCATTGATACATCTTCCAATGTTACTTGTTTACTTGCTGCAAACCATCATCACCTTCCACACCATACGTTTAATCCTTTGTTACACCAAACCGGTGAGCTTGACAACCTCACTGATTCGTTGAGGCAAAGTCTTGAGTTTGTGTTGTGCAGATTTCCACGTTGCTTGCAACACCTGTGTAACATTTCCTTCCTCCTACTGGTTCGATAACCTCGGTTTCTTTCTGAGAGAAAACTTGCTGCTGTGCTGCATCACACCTTGCTCTTGGGGTTTCCCGACGAAGCACCGCACGTTGATGCAGTGCCATCACTTGGCAACGGCTAGGTTGAGAATAGGAGTGGGCGTGACCTACCTGCCTTCGCTGTCAATGTATGGCTTGGCTTGTGGCGGCTTCGGGGGAGCCTATCCTAGGTTTTGCTGTGCACCAGGATCATTAATGATGCGAGCCGGAGCTTTCTTAGCCTTCTGCTGCTTGAACAGAGTCTTGTACTTAGCCTCCATGGCTCTAGCTTTCTCCATTGAATTCTACGCTTTGGTCAGATCTTGATCTAGCTTTGCGCCTTGCTCCGCGATGGCTTACGCTTCCTCCAGCAGCTGCTGGCGCTTCTCGTAAAGATGGACTATGTTACATATATGAGCCACAGTCATGGGCTCGAGGAGCAGGTTGTCGTACATCACTCTATCAGTTGGAGTGGTTTGGGCAGCCGTAGACGTAGATGCCGAAGGCGGCGGGTTTGCGGTGTTGTTGTTACTCAGACCGATGTTGAGTTCCTGCAGCTGCTGCACTAGGTTAGGCGGAGGGGGCATGGCCTTTGCACGATCATTGTCAGCAGCAACAGGTGGTCCCTTCCCCTTGTCCAGCACTTTAGGCGGAGCTTGTCCGGGTTGATTTTCCTCCATCACGGTCCCAATGGCGAAGAATACCTCTCGGGATGTGATGGCATTGTCGGCCTGCTCGTCGCGTCTGATATCCTCCTCCATATCGTGCATAGTAGAGTCGAGCTCCTCCGGGATGAAGTCTATATCCTCCGAGTCAGCGGGGACGCCGGCGTAGAGCACATCCAGGACGGAGTCAGAGGGTATCGGGTCTTCCTCGATGATGGGTGGTGGTGGTGCGACAGTAGCGACGATGGCTGGAGGCAGTGGTGCGGCTGCAGCGACGACGACTAGAGGCGGTGGTGGCGGTGGCTGAGGCGGAGTGGCGCCGGGTAGGGACACGAGTGCTGCCTGAGCTTCTGCCTTAGCTGTCGTGTAATTGTTGCCGGTGTGAACCATGCCCTTGAAAGTGAGGAGGCCCGCGGCCTATTGCTGCCTTAGCGTATGCCGGAGATGTGTACCACGGTCCGGTCCTTCCACAAAGTGATAGATGGCATCATCATTGGGGTAATGCTCCAGGTCGGCCCGTATACGGAGCCACCTGGCTAGGTAATCGCGGGGGTTTTCACCCTCTCTCTGAATGCAACACGCCAGATCAAAGATAGTAACCACACCGACAAACTTGGATCTCTGCTGTCCAGATGCACGGGAGAAGCCGGCGGACTTGCAGCGATCTTCCACCATTATATCCTACACAGGGGCGGTTTGGGTGGGCCTTGAATTTTTCTGATCTATGCCAGCAAACTCCGAAGAGAGATCCGACTTCGATCCTTCCACGGACGTGTCCTGCCCGTAGGCAGTCCGTGTGGGCCTTGATGCTCCTCCAACTTCCAGGGAACTAGTGCCCGAGTCAGTTTCACCGATGAAGAGGTGGATGTCCCTGATTGTGACGATCGAGCAGTGGGTGGGGTTCATCTTTGCCGGCATCCAGAACTCATCGGGAGGGATGATCAAAATGTTGCTGGAGAAGAGAACACGACCGATGGCTACGGTTTCACCAATTCCCGCGAACAGCTTGGATCTTGCCCGTTGTAGAGCCTGAAGCGCCTCTTGCCCCACGGTGGGCGCCAACTGTCGTGGTATTGATGGCGAGTACGCCATGGAGGGGGTCCTTACAAAGTGTGTTTAGAGATGTGGGGTAAGGCGGAAGGTTGGCTGGTACGAGGTAACACAGCTTACCTAAGTTCAGATCCCACGACGGTGGCGGGATCCTACTCCTGCTATAAATCACTATAATGGCAATAAGGCGAGTTACAGGGATCGGTTCTCTGTGCGCGATATGAGTTGTGTTGTGCCCTAAACGCTCCCATAGGTCCAGCTTATATAGTCGCCAGATCCTAGGGTTACAGGCAAAGTCCTTGCCGGACAGGTTACAAAGTCCTACACATTATACAACTTAGTCTAACGTGTCTTGCACTCCAAGGATCCGGGTACGTCGGTGACTCCACCGTAGCCTTCCTTTATCCGGCATGGGCTTCCCTTGTGGATCCATCTACCTGCGCCGCCCAGTAGGCCATGGGCCTTGCTACCAACTATGGGTCACCCAGTGATACCCACTTAACATATCCCCAACAAATGGAGGAAACAAAAGGAGATGGTTTTCAAGGTGACAGATAACTGGTCTTCATAAGGATTGAGACCATGGAACTTGCAGAGGATTTTTAAATTTTGAGGAAAGAAAACTTCCAACATAAATAAACATGACCACAGACTTCGGGAAGTAAACCTCTACTAGACAGCTTAAGTAGATCTACACAGGTGAAAGAGATAGATACCAATAAAACCAAGCTATTGAACTAATTTTGACATAGAAGGGTCACTCTCTCATTCAACAAAAGGCCAAGACAGGAAGGTATTTTGGTGGAGAGTACTCGTAAGAGTCACAAGGAACATGTAACAACAGAAACTATTGATTGTCAAATCATGGTCGTTCTTCAAACATGTTTAAGAAAGCAGAAAGGAAACTCTTTATTCATCCAGGACTACTAAAATCCTTGCCAAGATCATGATACCACTTTACACCACCAATACGGATAGTTTAGAAGATTACTGATGACACGAGAAGAAGGAAACTTCATTATCAAACTCCAAGTACTTGGCATAACAAGATGCTTTCCATCGTAAAAGGATCTGGAGGATTGACCGAGAGAAATTTAGCAACACTACTTTAAATGTTCGCCTTAATGTTCGAGATACTGGTATCAAACTTTTAACAAGCCTTCAATCAGTCATCAAGTAAAGATCAGACTTTGGATACAAAGAAAACCATAAGGACAACTCCTATATTAAGTCATAGAAGAAGTCTTACGAAGAGTGGTTGTTATTGCTGATTCAAAGGAGTGTGGCGATAGGTCTTTTGGCAAATTGTGACAACCATTACATCAATCTTGCCAGATGTTTAAAAAGACCTACGGCAAGACCTTGAGGAACACTAACCATCATATCTACTTGACATTTAGATTTGGTTAGGTGGAGAGATTCTTCAGACTCAACATGTTTGAATAGAAAGGGTGCAACATTTACCACAGAGGTAAAGTCATTAGATTCTCAAGACATGGACTTCAATGTCAACCTCCAAAAGATGAGCTACACTACGAAACCCATGTGATAGCAAGTTATCAAAAGATAATTACATCTACATGAATTGTTTGCAACAAAACACAACTGAATCCTGTTTAGGAAACATTTAGGAGGATATAGAAATTTTGTTGGACTTATTTATCTTCTATGAACAAATCAATCAGTGCCTTGTGTGTTTGGAGGATCTTCTCGAATTATGAAGGTAACAACCTGTCATTTTAATAATACCTTGCACATGCTTGACTAACTTGGAATGATTCCCGAGGAAACAAAGATAACGCTACTCGAATCCACGGTGACAACTTTCAAGACTTGCACATGAACCAGAGAAGGTTACTTCTAACATCCAGAACACATACTTCCAGATAACGCGATGATGGTTCTCAAAAGTTTCCAACATTAATGCCAAATGTTTCATACGAATCTGATATAACATTGGGAAGTTAAGAATGTCATCGATGGGCTCAATAACAAACTAATCAAGACACTCCAAGAAGATGGACTCACATGTTGTATAAACAAAGCATAGACATTGGTCAGACCAGAGAACATGAAGATGTACCTAGGTGAAACATCACAAGTGAATACACCATCAAAATAGTACTTGGAACTGAGTTTGAATTGACGATTGCCCAAATCAAATCAAAGGCATGGAAAGATAACATATCCAAGAAGGACATACTATCTTACTTTAGCACGAACAGAACTAGACATCCCTTTAAGGAGGAACGAGTTGGATAGAACTTTCGTCTTACAAATCTCCAAGTTGTTTTTAAGCTCAACCAACTAGCTCAGGGGTATCTAGTATGGATCCTTGGAGAAAGGGTAGTTCAGAGAACTTGCTTGATCAGGAACTTGACAACATGGTCATGTGGCAATATGGAGATACTTCTAGTAGACATCTAGAATATCACGGACCACCGTTATGTCATAGAGCTCAAGAGGGAAACTTGCTTGGTAAGGCAAAAGACATAGCCTCAGAGTTTCGGCATAATCCTAACTCTTTGACCGAAGGGAGTGCACTAGGATAGCGGACTTGGTAGCGCAATCATCCCTTGCTTAGTGATAGGGTTAACCAATCATGCTAAGAATGACACAATGTCCTTAAAGTTCAAAGCAATAATAATTGCTAAGAATCTTAGATGGCCACATCATTACACACGCACAATATTCCTGATCATGAACAACTCAGAGGAGAGGTCGTTTAATATAAAGGAGTGTGATACTCTAAGGTAGAACAGAGTAGAAGCTAATAAATGCTACTTGATCTACGGATTACAACACTTTGACCTGGTCTTAGAAATTACGAGGTACTGGAGTTTGTTTCTCCTGACATCCCGAAATGGTTTGTATTGACGGACCACAAGTGTATCTTGCATCAGAAGACACCAATACACATTTACTACTTGGCTACCAACTGGTAGACAAAGTTCGGAGAACAACAAGGGAAAAGGAACATACTCAGGATAGAATCCCAAGATATGGATGCATAAGTCAACAGCCTTCCGAAAAACCAATGCAAGAAAAGAAAGGTGTGGCATAGTCACAAATATAGATGCGAGATTCACTACAAGAACTCTTGTCGTGATCTATTTGGTTCCATTAAAGAACATCTGCCATAGCATGTGGTAGGGGAAGTCCTTAATTTTCACAACTCAATCATGGCAATAACCACAAACTTGAAGGCTATACTAGAAGGTATTATCCATCCTGGGGTAATGTTTGAACATTAATAACATGGATCAACAAATTGGATCTTGGGTTAAAGGTCAGCTTCATGTACAAGATTCACAACACCAGAATCCGGCACAATCAGGGATCTTAGGTTCAAGTCCAAGGGTTAAAACCTAGAGAAGAAATAACTACTACTTCAGTGACAAAGCATACACTACCAAATAGTAATCATGAGGTAGCTTCCAAAAGAAGATACAACTTCTGAAGTACCCAAACAAATGAAAAGAAGGCACACGAGGCGAAAGGAAACTTCGAGGCCTAGAACAGATCACTGTGGGACCATAGACATGATGTTGTGGACCCATAAAATAGGGAGATCATGATAGAAAGAAATCTCTCAGTTGAAACAAAACAAGGGAAACAAGTGACACACACACACCATACTCTAGAGAACTTAACACTAGGTCAAATGGTTGAGAACCGACATGCCTAAAAAGGTACCTAATTTTTGAAAGATGAGACGAGATAGCAAAACTTTTACAAATCAACACAAGATAAGGTGACCCAGAATTAGAGCGAAACTGGATAAGGAGAAAAGGCCGCATACCAGAGTTTTCGCAGATAATTTTCATCTTTGAAAATAGTTTTCACAAATACTAGACTCAACATCGACCAATAGAAAGGGTTTCCTACAGTCGGTACGGCTCTGATACCAAAACCTGTGACACCCTCGGGATTAAGGCTAGACAAATTCCATACCATCTTCTGAATATAAGCCTAACCTAATCTCGAAAGCAAGCTCATAACTGAGCAAAGAACCAAAATATTACAAGAAGAGTTCACTGACCACAAACGGCAATCAACAGAAGGCAAATTATGCTATTAAGTATAGAAAACTTAACAAATGGCCTAAGAGGCCTGAAGCATAACGATGACGTCCAATCCATAGATCCCACACTGCCGACTGGGAACCCCAAGCTACTCGTCGATGTCGATGGCGTAAAGAACTCTTCTTCTATGGTAACACTTACTCTGCTGCAAAAGTATCAACGAAGCAAGGGTGAGTACAGGGTATACTCCGCAAGACTTATGGCTGGTGCAGTTATTTTGCATAAAGCCATCTTTGTTTGTATAACAAGAGGGAGAAGAAGCTCGACTAATCAGAATACTTCAAAAGGGGATAAGAGAGCGGTATCTCCAACTTTGATCATCTTTTGATATCCACCGAACCATCATTAGCTGAACCTACCAACTAGGATCACCCCCTCGCACCCATGAGGAAGCATCCTTAAGCACACGTTGATCAGCCAAGTTTTATGATTAGGTTAAAGTTATCTATGATCTTAGAATCCGATCACAATTCGTCCATAACCGCAGACACGGCTTTTCGAAAAGATTTAACCCTGCAGGGGTGTACAACTTTACCCACACGTACCAACTTATTCTTAATACCAACATTATTAGCCCTCTTCCTTGGAAGGCCGGCAGAGAGTGGTTGACCACGACCTTTACCTTGCTTCGCCGAGACCATGAGTCACGCACTAGGGAGATGCCGCCGTAACGGGTCAAGTCACGAAGCCGGTCCCTAATGATGTGCACAGGGTTCAAGATTACGGATGTCGGGCATCTCTTGTTCCCGGCCACGCTTACCTACATGTTATGAATGAACCTCCTCCCCCTCCATTCAACAACAACCAAGATGCGTATGTTGAATGAAAATCCCGAACTATGTGACTCATGGAATCTACTAGGAAAGTTAGTTGGTCGAAGGGGGTTTCCAGGCCCCTGTGTGGCTGTACGCTCGTCCTGGTTCAAGATGCAAGAACTTAGGTCCTAGTAGTGGTAAGTATGGGACTGCAAAAACCAAAACCCACCGTGGCCTCCCATACAAGCATTAGCATGTTTAATTTTCATCTCTGATTATACCATGTCATCCTATCAAACTAGGTTCATTCGCAGCTCTGATTCATCTTCTGGATGGACCAGTAGTAACAGCTAAGCATGTCTAAGCACAACAGATGTAACAGCTCTAGCAACGCTTCACAAGACAAACCCTAGTTATGCTAGGAGCAGTGGATCAGGGAATATAGGCTACAAAGGAAACATGCATCAGATAGGATTACTCTATCTATCGATAAAAGAGTTTAGAATCGTATGCACATGGCAAGAATTGAAATGCTTGAAAACATAGGATTATATCATGTGTGGGGCTTCACTTGCCTTTGCCTGTTGATACCCAGAAAGTAGAGCTTCAGACACTTGGTACTTGACTTGGTTACAGTTGGTCAAGTATTGGTCTTCGAGCTTCGACAGTGTTGATCTCAGGCTTCGTTCTTGATCTCGATATCGTACTCTACCGGGAAGAACCAGAGCGGAAAGAAAGGGAAACAATCAACACATGGCATTGATGCAATGCTCAATCAAAGATGATGATATGACAAGTTAATTGTATTTAAATGTAACCCTAATACATGCTTGTTCATTTTAAACATGGTCCGAGGGGTCCAAACCTTAATTTGAAGAAACCCCGGATTCATATGAGAGGGATACATTTAGTTCTTCTAGATAACTTGTCATTAAAGTTGATTAACAATGCATGATTATAATGCTATTGGACAAATCTTATTTTTCTGAACATTTTTATATATTATTTGTATTTTTCTGATTTAAAATGAACTAGTTATGAATTTCTCCAATATTATTTCATTTTAAATAATTTTTGGAATATTATCAAATAATTTACATTTTTAAATTACTTATACATTTTTATTAATCAGAAACATTTCTGAAAAGATTTATATTACTTACAGATAGGTCCCATATGTCAGGGATTTCTTATTTACAGAAATGAATTACAGAAATATATAAAAGAATTAATAAAATTTGATATGACACAAGCATGACATCATTCTGATGTCATCAATGGGGATGCTCCCAGGCCAAGCTCGAATCTAGCGATTCTGAGTGCGCCTACACGCGTGGTTGCGAGCGTTGGACAGAGGAGACAAAGGGGAGGCGACTGGTGGTCGCGCCACCCGGATATGGTCGCCGGAGCGTCGTCATCGACGACGAACAGCGACAGCAAGTGGTTGTGCTCGGCGGGGAGGAAGCTAGAGAGCAAGAAAGTGAATGGAGGGGCGCGCTAGCACTGCAGTCTCACCAGGAAAATGATGGAGGTGGCGGGGAGGCGAGGCGAGGTCGGACGACGACGAATTGACGACGGCAAGGGCGGCGGCCGATGATGCTTCGTGTTCGATTCCGGCGGAAGGGCAACTCCCCTGCTTGCAAGCTTCACAGAGGAGGACAAGGAAGAAGCGGCGCTTCCAATGGTGGCCTTGGTGTGGAGCAGGGTAGCCGAAGACGGCAGGACGGTGTGGCACCTGAGCTAGGGTTTCGGGATCCTACGCAGAGAAGGGGAGATAGATTGCGAGAGGGGGAAAGTGGAGAAGCTAGGGTTGTCCACGGTGGTGCACGGAATCTTTTAGGGGTTAGGGGCGGCGGCGAGGCGACGACATCCGCGATGACACGCAGCTGCTTCGCCGGTGGCGAGGAAGACGACACGGAAAGAAAGGCCGAAAGGGTACCGGGCTGGCTTGGGCTGCAAACGGGCTAGATGGGCCACGACAAAGCAAGGCGACGACTACTGGGCACTGTGTTGGGAGGAAGATAGAGAGAGGAAGAGAAATATGGGCTCGACCTAGGTAGGTTAGGAAACTGTTTTTCTTTCCTGAAAGCATTTTGTATTTCCTCTTTGTATTTTTCATTTGTAATTCTGTTTTGAACAGGTTCAAAATACAAGAAACTTTTGTGAATATTTAAAATAGTGTGGGAAGCCTTTATAACCATTTGGGTTCCATAACTTGTGTACTTTTCAAAGTATTCAAAATCATTTTGAATATGCTTCAAATAGAGAGGGGAAGCTAGGGTTTAGGGTTTTGCTTTACTTCTTTGATGGACATTTTAGTAGATGATGATCATGAATGCACAATCAAAACCCTAATTAGCATTTAATAAAACTAGATTTGTTACAATGGACGACTTGGGAACGGACGTTATGATCATAGAGAACTTGAACCAAATCGTAAAACTTGGCAAGTTAAGTAATGTGTTCTTAAGGATGCTTCCTCAGGGATCGAGGGGGTGATCCGAGATAGGTTCAGCTGATGATGATTCGGTGGATATCAAAAGATGATCAAAGCTAGTGATATCGTTCTCTTATCCCCTTTTAAAATACTCTAACTAGTCGAGATTCTTCTCCCCATTGTCTTACAAACAAAGATGGCTTTATGCAAAATAACTCCACCAGCCATAAGTCTTGCAGAGTACACCCTGTACTCACCCTTGCTTTGTTGACATTTTTGCAGCAGAGTAGGTGTTACCATAGAAGATGAGTTCTTTATGACATCGACATCGACGAGTAGCTTGGGATTCCCAGTTGGCATCCTGGAATCTATGGATTGGACGCCACCGTTATGCTTCAGGCCTCTTAGGCCATTTGTTAAGTTTATTATACTTAATAGCATAATTTTCCTTCCATTGTTTGATTTTGTGGTTAGTGACCTCTGCTTGTAATATTTTGGTTCCTTGCTCGGTTATGAGATTACTGTAATAATTTTTGTGTCATAGGGTCATTATTGTGTTACCAGTTCTCTCTCTGTACGCTTTCGAGTATAGGTTAGGCTTATGTTTAGAAGAAGGTCTGGGATGTGTCTAGCCTTAATCCCGGGGGTGTCACAGCCGGGCCCACCTGTGGGACCCGCCAGCCGGCCATACTGTTGACCACGCTTCTCCCGCCCTATATAAGGGGATGTGGGTGTCGTCGGATTATCGACACGTACGCCATAGGTGGTCCTAGTGGCATTGGAAGGATGGGGTGTGAGACGTCGGATGTTCCAGGAACGGCGAGCACAAGTTTACCTAGGTTCAGATCCGACTGCGGTGATCGGATCGTACTCCTGCTAGCAACCCAATAATATATCGGCGTAAGCCGGATGTTACAGCGGATTACAAGATAGGTTCGCCTGTGCGAGTTGGTTATGGTTGTGTGTACTGAGTTGTGCCCTAAAGGCTCGCATAGGTCCGGTTTATATAGTGACCGGGGCCTAGGGTTACAGGTTGAGACCTATCCGGCTACGTTACATAGTCGGTAATTATGTAAAGCTTGGACTACAAGTAATACTACAGGCCTAGGTCAGTAACTCTTCTGGGCCTTGTCGTAGCCGAAACTGGCTCCTCCTCTTTCTCTGACTGGGCCGCCCGTGAAGAAAAGCTCTAACCCGTTGGTGGGCCACCCTCGTCAGCGAATCATGTGGATATACCCGGAAAGTATATCCCCAATAGTAGCCCCCGGAAGTCTCCAAGATCCAAAGTCAGATAAATCGTCTAGCTTGATGGTTTCTTCATCTTGAGAATCTTGAAGGGTTCCCGAATACTTCATTTAGTAATGTAGGATTCCGAGTCAATAGAGTCGGATATGTCTTGCTCTGACCTTAGTCTTTTCCCTGCTTGGTTTGAAACATAAGCCTAATTTTTCAGCGGCGTGCGAACTGGCAACTTTTCAGGCCAGTTCCTTTCACTGACAGGGTTTCCATCAGCACGACTGTTGGTGGGTCCATTCCTTACGAAACATAACGTCGTTTCAATGCATGCGCGAAAATCGAGGGGGCAGAAGAGTCGCGAGTAAGCTAACTCCCCCTCTCCTATACGCGTGGTGATAATCACGCGTGTTAACGCACGAATCTTGACACTGAGACAAATAAAAGAGGGGAGAAAAATCTTTCTCTCAGATTCACCTCTCCATCGATTCATTCATTGCCTCCTCGTACTCCTCGAGCGCTCCTCACCAGTTCCCATCTACACACTGTGACAAATAATCTCTCCTTCCCCAACCAGTCCTTTTCCTCCAAGATCTATGGCTTCTGCCTCGTCCTTAGGAGCGGCGGCGGGTTCTTCTGTGGCGAAAGAGAGGAAGATGCTGGGCCTCTGGATCCCCAGCGCCATGGACAACACGGAACTCCAAGTCATGGAGGACAAAGGATTCATCGTCGCTGGTGCGTGGCAGAGCGCCTTAGGGCATGTCATGCCTGCCCCGCACAACGGCAAGAGGGTGCTGTTTGGCACGCACGTCGACCGCGGCCTCAGCTTGCCAGCGTCGGACTTCCTCGTCGAGGTCGTCAACTACTATGGTGTGCAACTTCATAATCTCCCTCCCAACTCTCTGCTTGAGCTTAGCACTGATGCAACTTTGTGCGAGGGTTTCTTGGTATTAGACCAAGTCTCACTCTTTTCCGGTACTATTATGGTACTCGGAAGAATTCCATTAGTGCTAGTGTACCTTACTTCACCGGCACTCTTAGCTTAGTCCTTAGGAGAAACTGAGTCTATCCTAGGATTAACACTAGTGAGTCTGTCAAACGCTGGGCCAGAACTTTCTTCTATCACAAGGATATTCCGGATCCTGGAAAGGCGGAAGGTCTTCCGGCGTTTACCGACGGCGCCGCTCCCCACCAAAATTCATGGGACGCGGAGGCCCTGGAGCTGTCGGATATCTTAATCCTTGCCAAGAGGCAGATTGAGTATTTGATGAAGCATGATGGCCTCCGTGGATACTACTTGATCCACTTCTGGCTGGAGCGCTGGATTCAGCCTCTCCAGCACCATGGAGATCGCCTCATGCACCAGATCATGAGCGACAAGAAGGACAAGATGCGGGTTAGTTCAAGCCAGATAGTGGCGAAGGACTACAAGACCCTCATGCAATATTTGATCAAGGAAAGAGTGGAATGAAAAGTTCCGGATGTTTCAATGAAGATGTATACGACCAACCGTCCTCTGACTCCGGTAAATATTTCGACTCTGCTTTTGAATTTCGTCGTTCTTTTCTGTACTTTCTCTGACTCTATTTTCATTGATGCTTTTCGACTTTGTGAGCTCGATAAACTCTCCGAGTCTGAGCTAGCTCCACTAGAGGGCTATGCTTCAGACGATCCGGAGGCGACGGAGGATAATGAGGTGCAGGAAGTTGCCGCCCCCGCCTCTAAGAAGCGCAAGGCAAAAGAAGTTTTTGTTGTTGCTGGTAACCAAGTGTTACTAGTAGTTAAAAAGTAAGCACCCTATTTTAATTTTCAGTACTTTTGTACCTTTATTTCTTTCCAGAGCACACCTGATATTTAGGATTTTTGTGTTCTAGAGCTAAATCAGTTTTGAAGAGCAAGACCAAGCCGGACAGCAAGCCTGGCAAGAAGATGCGTCAGCAAAAGCTTGTTATCTCCCCTGTTGTGCCGCCATCGACTCCATCCAGTACTCCATCAGCACAGGGAGCTTCTCCCTCCCCTGATGTTGGCAAAATATCGAAAGCCCTTTTCACCATTGATGACCAGGCAACTAACAAGGGTTAACTCGTCAAGGGTAATGATCCGATGGTAATATCTACAGGAACAATGGATAAAATGGTCGGCTCCACTGTCTTTGGCATAAAGAGGAAAGAGAAGGACGAGATAAGGAGCAGGAGGAAGTGAGCCAAGAGGAGGAGGACGTCAAAATGGTCAGCCTCCTGGACCAAATTTTGGTCCGGGACGCTAAAGTCGCATCTGGTAAACTTCCAGCGACGGATGTTCCTTCCCTCACCCTTAGCGAGAAGGTGTTTCACAGCACCAAGCTCGGATTTGAAAAGATGCACCTGGAACACATTGTAAGTTTCCGATTCTTATTTGCATTTATTATCATATCCTCTAGCCCCCAAGCATAAAGTCGGATAAACATCGTTGGATCCGATTTGATACTTTTAGGTTGCAAAAGAACGATGTAGTGTATCCCCCAAGGATTGTGTTGTAATTTTACTTAGATAAATTTGCAGCTCGAGTCTTAGTAGCCATCTGACGGTATTCCTTCTCTAAACTTTCAGAAAATTGCATCTTCCAACTAGGAATTGCTTAAGAACATTAGCAATAAACGCAAAGAAATCAAGGCTTTGTGCTTGGAGAATTCAAAGTTGAAAGTTGAGAAAGATGAAGTAGAAGATAAACTTTTCCGACTTCCTCTTTGTCAGTTATCTTTTTTGTCATAGTAAAACTTGTTTTGTCTGACTGATATTTTTTCTTTGAAGTGTCAGTCTAGCAAGATGGTGGAGCAAGCCGAAAACTTCAAGGTCTTGGAGATAGAGAATGCTGATCTCCAGGAAAAGCTTGAGAAGCTAACTTTAGAATCGAAGAAATCCGTAGCTGCAGTCTTGGAGTCAAGCAATAACGAGACTGTGAGGCTCGAGAAGCTCCTAGCCCTCCGAGACAAAGAACTAGCCGATCTCAAGAAGGACTTCAATATTCAGAGGGATCTTGCCCAGGCCACAACCAATGAACTAAACAGCTTCCACAAGGAGCATGCTCAATGGAATCACTTTGTGCTAGGTAAGATTTCCGAATCTTTCTTTTGTTGTTAATTTTTCGACTTTCTTTTCAGCCGAATTTTGAATTTTTGGTTCTTTCCCAGCGCCCTGAATCTTTCGGACTCTCCTACCTCCGAACCTCGCCTCGAGCGCATTAAGCTCATTGTAGATATCTTGTACGACTTCCGTCAAACTCTAGAAGAGGCTGGGGAGTCCGTCAAGCTTTCCAACATGCACGCAATGTCAGTGCACGAAGTGAGAGACAAGGTCAAGGAGATTCCGAAGCTTATCGAAGACTAGAAGATCTCCTACGCTCGAATTGCTGCTTAGACAGCTCTGACCATGGTGATGAGCCACCACAATGAGATGGAAATCTGGCACGTCACCAAGGGCATTGCCGAGGAGGATGATGAGGGTAACCCGCAATACATCAAGGGTATCCAAGAGTCTTGTGAAGGATATGCTTGTCGTGTGGAGGAGATGACCAACCATACGACGCCATTCTTCGAATCCGTCGCCATGCCTCCCTCGCCCCAAGAGCCAGAAGACAGCAATGCTTCCGAGTATGAGATTGAGGATGACAGTGCTGTTGACTCCAATGCTCCACCTGCTTCATCAACACCGCCTGATTCTTTAGCATAGATAATATTTATGCATTATTCTGAACTCATGGCAATGTAATGATGAAAACAATGTTTGATTTTGTGCCGGTCTTTGTAAAAACTGATGCTTTTACTATCGTAGCACTTTTGCTTATATATTTTGTATGCATGTGCTTGAAATTTTTTTGAAGCACTTTGTGTTTTATGCCTATACTTGTCGTTTTATCTTGCTATCTGCCTCGCCCCTTTCATGGGCCGGCCAACCTTTAGCATGGAAACTTTGCCGAGCAACGGAGTGCAATTGCTAAACCAGTTTAAACTCGGAAACAATGATGACTTCCAGTACCAACAACTAATTACTCAGAAAATGCCAGCGTCGAATCAATCAGATAAAAAACCAAAGTATAGACAATAAATTAAACTTTGTACCCTAAGGTAACATTTTTAGATATTCAAAAATCGTAACCAGAATGAACATGAGCATAAAGTACTTTCAAGCATTCTGGGATTTTTGAAAAAATTACATGCTCTTTTGGAAATGAGATGGCAAAAACTTCTCAAAGATAACATATGAGGAAACTAACACTTTATTTCATTTTGAACATGTATATATATGATTACAAGGAAATATAACTAAGAATAGAAGGGACGTAGTTTTGCAATATTCTTTGGACGGTCTATTTCATCCGGGTCTGTGCTGCCACCAGCTCTCTTTCTCTTCCGAGTATCTGGTCTTTCCTTGATTGGTCTCATATCGGTTAAATAATAAGACCCAAGATGCAGAACTCTGCTAACCATAAAAGGTCCTTCCCAAATCGGGAAAAGTTTATGATTTCTCTTTTGCACAAGTCGGAGAACCAAATCGCCTTTTCTAAAAGAACGGCTTTGCACTATCTGACTATGATATTTGCGCAACTTCTGTTGATAGGCTGTAGATCCCTGCTCAGCAACGACGCGTACTTCTTCAATTATATCGAGATCATCTTGTCGAGACACTTTTGCATATTCTTCGATATACGCTTTGACTCGTGGAGCCTGATGAATCAGATCACTTGGAAGAACTGCTTCTGCACCATAGACCAAGAAGAAAGTTGTATAGCCGATTGATCTGTTAGGAGTTGTACGTAAGCTCCATATCACAGACAGTAATTATTCCGCCCAAGCCCGCGCAGCCCGATGAAGCAGTGCCGCGAGGAGAGATCGGATTCCTTGTAGAATAAGGCCATTAGTTCTTTCGACTTGTCCATTAGCTTGTGGATGTGCGACTGATGCAATATTGAGTCGGATCCCTTGTTCTTCGCATAATTCGGCGAGTTCACCCATGGAAAAGTTGCTCCCATTGTCAGTAATTATAATATGCGGATATCCGAATCTGATGATTACGTCCTCAACGAACTTTCTGGTTGTGGCTCCATCGCAACTTGTTACGGGTTTAGCCTCAATACATTTTGTAAATTTATCCACCATCACTAGTAGGTGAGTAAATCCACATTTTGCCATGCGAAACGACCCTACCATATCAAGCCCCCAAACCGCAAATGGCCATGTTATAGGGATTGTTCGTAGCTGTTCATCCGGAACATGTGCCTGATGAACGTAATTTTGGCAGCCTTTGCACGTTTTGACCAGTTTGTCGGCATTTGCCTTAGCTGTAAGACAAAAGAATCTGTGTCGAAAAGCTTTTGCCACTAAGGATCTGAATGTATCATGATGGCCACACTCGCCTTCGTGGATTTCTCTTAAGATTTCCACTCCTTCTTCCAAAGAAATACCTCACTGAAACACGCCAGAAACACTCCATTTATAGAGCTCACCATTTATTATAGTGTAGGCTTTTTCTCGTCGACAATCTGCCGGCTCAAGACTTCGTTTTCGGGTAGTTTTCCATCTATTAGGAAATCCAGCTAGGAATTACAGCCAGAACTGCTATTAAAGGTGAGTCGGATTTCGTCGGATAGTCCTCATCAACTCCGACTATGGAGGGGACCCTTAAATGCTCTAGAAAAGCGCCATCCGGTACTTGTTTCCGCGTAGAGCCTATTATTGATAGAGCATCTCACTACTAGAAAAACGCCTATTCGTGGCACACCTGAAAAGGCCTTCCGTGGCGCACTAGCAGTGCGCCACGAGCCTCGCGCTATGGCTATCTTGTAGCCGTGGCGCACTGCATGGTGCGCCACGGTTATATCGAGATAGGCGTGGCGCACTACCAGGTCGCCAGGTAGGGGGTGAAATCGCCAGATGTGTTTTCAAAAAACAAAAAAAATGCAAAAAACACCCTCGTTTTGAATTGCAAAAGCAATCGGGTCCATGCATCGCCGCCGCAGTTGTGTCACCTCGCCGGAGCATGGTCGTGGCAGGGAGGTGCAGGAGGGGTCGTGGCCGCTCTAGTCCTCGCCGGCGTGGAGGTGGTAGGAAGGGTGTGGTTGGAGAAAGGAAGGTAGGAAGAGAGGGAGGAAGGAAGAGATGGAGGAAGAGAGGGAGGAAGGAAGAGATGGAGGAAGAGAGGGAGGAAGGAAGAGATGGAGGAAGAGAGGGTGGAAGGAAGAGATGGAGGAAGAGAGGGAGGAAGGGAGGTCGGACGCTGCCGTCACTGCAAGGAGAGGAGGAGGAGCCAGCCACGCCGCATGCCATCCTTTGCAAGGAGAGGAGGAGGCTGTCGTCGCGCCGTCACTGCAAGGAGATGAGAAGGGGAAGGAGGAGAAGGAAGAAGGAAGAAGGAGAAGGAGAAGGAGAAGGAAGAAGGAGAAGGGAGAAGGAAGAAGGAGAAGGGAAAGGAAAAGGAAGAGGGAAAAGGGGGAGGGAAAAGGGGGAAGGGAAAGGTAGGTGGGCGGGGTGAGGATTCGAAATTTGAATCCCGCCCAAGCTTATCCGTGGCGCACTAGGTGGTGGTGCGCTACGGGTAAGTCGCCCTCTATTTTTTTCTGCAGGAAAAAAGGTCTTTTGACCGTCACTTTTTACTCTTTTCAAATTTTGAAAATCTAAAAAATCGCTAAACGACCAGAGGAATTTTTACTCTTTTCGAATTTTTTTCGATATCATATGCAAAAGTTACGGCCTTTTTACCGTGGCATGACTTTTTTTGCAAATAAAGTTGAAACTCATGTTTGTTAATTTTACTAGAAGCTATACCACATTACCTACCTAAATATGAAAGGATTTAATTTTTTGAAGTGTTTATAATTTTCTTTTATTTTTTCTAAAGCCTAAAAAGGCGATCCACGGGGGGGGTGGAGTTGGTGCAGGATAGTTAGGCGTAGGGCACTATGGGCAAGGTGCCCTACTACTAAGTTTATACATCCGTGGCGCACATGGAATAGTGCGCCACAAAACTTGCCACAACCGTAGCGCACCTACCCCATGTGCGCCACGGTTGTTCTAGTTACTAGTAGGGCACTACCCACTGGTGAGCCACGCCTATTTTACCCGTGGGGCACTTCAACCATGTGAGCCACGGATGTGCGGATTACCTATAGCCCTTTTCCTAGTAGTGTATGCTTCCTCATTTTCTGCTCGAGGGATGTGTTGAACCTCAAAACCCTCGAACAATTTAGATAGTTCATCCACAAGAGCTTTGTATGCTGCCATGTGCTTGTTTGCGTTGCAGATATCAGATACTTGCTGAGCAACTAAATCCGAGTCTCCGTAACACATGAGTCTTGATATGCCAATATTTTTGGCCATGCGTATTCCATGCAGTGGTGCTTCATACTCGGTAATATTATTGGTTGTCGTGAAGTGTATTTGCAACACATAGAATAAATTATATCCTTGGGGTGATTTGAGCACCACGCCAGCCCCCGAGCCTCCTCGTGATTTTGATCCGTCGAAGTGAAGGGTCCAAGATTTCAGTTATGAAATTTAAATAACTTGATAGTGAACATGTTGCTCCAGCTTGGGAAAGAATGAAATCTTTGGTTAAAAATTGCCCTACTCATGGACTCACTACTTGGATGATTATCTAGACTTTTTATAGAGCATGTAGCATTAAAAATAGATACTAAACAAGCATGGAGCATTAAAAATTATAGATATGTTTCCAACGTATCAGCGGCAAGCAAATATGCTGATGCCGATGATGATTCAGAAGAGCTGCTAAATATTCTGGCCAATCCCAATGCGGCCAAACAACCAAAACAAACTCAGAAGCGCAAGAACACCTCGGACGAAAAGCTGGCTCCGGACAATGCAGCTGCCAATGCAACGTTCGGATCTAGAGGACAAGGAGGGTGCGGAGGCAGCCGCGGTAGAGGCCGTGGAACTTCCCAAATCCATGGAAGAGGAGACCAGCAACCCGGAAGAACCTATACCTAGGCCGACATTGTTAATAATCCATGTGTCCACCACTTGGATAGTAACGGAAGATCTACCCACACAAATGCCGAGTGTCGTTTCAAGGACGACATCAAGAAAGACGAATCCCCTGGCTATAGAGCCAAGCGACGAAAAGGAAAGAAAAATTCCGAGAAAGGAGCCCAAGGAAGATTCCGAAATGGATGAAGCGAAAGCCGCTGCAGAGCCCTAGTACAATGGAAAGAAGACTTTTCCGACTAAGAAAGACGCATATGTCTTCTTCCTTGGATCCCAACCTTCTAAGGACAAGAAGGCGGTTCTTCATGAGCTCAATGCCACGGTTCCAACTGTCCCATAGTTCCTGGACTAGTCAGAGGTAACCATCACCTTTGATCGTTCAGATCACCCAAGGAAAACACATCGTCGGGGAAAGTACCCTCTAGTCATCAATCCTCTTATTGATGCCTATTAGTTCTGTAAAACGCTCATGGACGGTGGAAGCAGCATAAATATCCACTACATCGAGATGCTCCACCGCATGAAGCTACACGAGAGCCAGTTGAGTTACAACAGTGTAACTTTCCATGGCATTGTACCAGGGAGACAGGCGGATTCTCTGGGTGAGATTACTCTAGACGTGACATTCGGAACCCGAGACAATTACCGGACCGAGCCACTCTCTTTTGAGGTGGTACCATTCAAAAGTGCTTACCACACCATCTTCGGACGTCCAACTTACTTGGCATTCATGGCTCGTCCCTGTTACATCTACAACATGATTAAACTTCCAGGTCCAAAGGGTGTAATCACCGTACGAGGAAATTCAAGGAAGGTGCAAGAGTGCGATGAAGGATCTGCTGCCTTCACCGAAGTCGTGCTGCACGCCCAGGAGTACCAGGAGATCAAGAAGACCATCAATCCGTCCGAGATGCCCGCTATGAAGAACGAGGTGATGAAGCCAAGTTTGCAGTTCAAGGCGTCAGAAGAGACGAAGAAAACATCGCTGAAGGAAGATGATCCCTCCAAGACGACGAACATAGTGGTAGGCTTAGGCCACGCATAGGAAAGAGCGATCGTCGTGTTACTCAAAGCTAATAGTGATATCTTCGCATGGCAGCCTTCTGACATGACTGGAGTACCTAGGGAACTTGCCGAGCACTCTCTTAATGTGTACCCTGACGCTAAACCCGTCAAATAGTCCTTACGACGGTTTGATGATGAAAAGCGCAAAGCAATAGCCAAGGAATTAGCCTGACTAGAATTAGCGGATTTTATAACAGAGGTCGTCCATACAGATTGGGTGGAAAATCTTATACTCGTCCCTAAAAAGGACACCATTGATTTAAGGATGTGTGTTGATTATACCGCTTTGAACAAGGCATACCCAAAAGATCCGTTTCCCTTGCCAAGAATCGATCAAGTTATAGACTCAACAGCAGGGTTGGAACTACTCTGTTTTCTTGACGCATATTCCGGATATCACCAAATACCGATGAAAAAGTCGGATCAATTTAAGACGTCTTTCGTCACTCCTTTTGGAACCTTCTGCTACAAAACTATGCCTTTTAGCTTAAAGAACGCAGGAGTAACATATCAACGTACTATGCAACGTTATCTCAACGACCAAATCAGACGCAACGTCCATGTATATGTAGACGAAATAGAAGTTATGTGCAAAAAGAAGGAAACCTGAATTTTCGACTTGGATGAAACATTTGCTAGTCTACGAAAATTCAATATGATGCTAAATCTAAAGAAGTGTTTCTTTGGAATTCCAGCCGGAAAATTGTTAGGTTTCATCGTCTCCGAGCGAGGCATAGAGGTAAACCGAGACAAAATCAAGGCTATCTTAAACATTACCAGGCCGACTCGCCTGAAGGATACACATCGTCTCACTGGTTGCATTGCAGCGGTGAGTCGGTTCGTCACTGACATATGCATGGTCCAAAGCAGTTGGGTCCCACATACACGTCTTCTTCCTCATAATGCCGCACTTCTATGTTTGATTCAATGCGATGGCGAGCGTCGTTTGGCGAGAGAGATCTGCGCCTTGGAGGCTCACGGCTTCTGCGCGGCGTAGTCGTATTTATGCTCCTGCTCTCACCATTGCTGCCTCCGCCCCTGCGGCTTCCATGGCTACGACGGGGTCCTTAATGGTCGCTGCTAGGAGGCGATGGTGGCCCTGTGGATTATTTTCGGCTGGGTTTCTTGGTGGTGGCAGTGGAGCCTCATTATCCTGACTCTAATGCTTGTTTCTTCGGGCATCGTCCCTACTTGATTCAGGACGATCCGGATCATCTCTTCATCTGGCGTTGCCATCCAGACGGCTCGGTGGTGGCATCCTTAGCCGATCTTGCTCCTCTCGCTGGCAGCGTGTTTCTGGGTCTTCTCTATAGCGGTTGTTTTATCGATGATGATCCTGATGAGGAACCATTGACCTGATGGCGTCTTTGGACGCAGCCAGAATAACTCTTGCCCAGGGACGTGCCGGCCAGCGAGAGTGGTCGTTTGAGCCGGTTCTTCAATTCTCTTCTTCTCCATGGGTACGGTAGCGTTGAGTTGTATCCCTACGAAGCCTTACGTTAGCGCTTTGGTCAGCGCCAGTGTGGCAAAACTCGGACTTTGAGGCCAGCTTTCCACTGAATGACGTGATCGTTTTCGGCTGCTTTAATCCTTTGTCCAGCAACACGACGCACTTCTGGACCTACTGCAGAAACGGATTTGTGGCGAGGATGGCTTGAGCTACAGCGTGCTGTAGACTCGGATCTTCTCTCCATCTTTTCTATCGAATAGATCTTTGTGGATATCCAGATTCTTGTTAGCAAGAAACGGACCTCCCCTTATCTTGTTCGGATGTTGCTTGAAATCTAACTGATACTTGGAAGGATCACTGTCTAACTGCTGCCTCATCTTGACGAGGCGCGTGGCCTCTTCAAGTAGAAACAAGCGATGCTTTTCTCCAGTGCATCCGGTGTAAGATCTGAAGCCGTTGGGATTGGAATTGTGAGAGCATCTCCGAAAATTTCACGTACACCCTTGGTGACAACATGTCCATCCACAGGAGGGTCGATCGGGGTGGTATTAATCGGATCTCCGTCCTGATTCTCCATCTCGATCTCTTCATCAACTTTTTCTTCGTTTGTTTCCTCGATGTCCAGCTCTGCCGGTGTCGGATTTTTGTTCTTCTTTTCTTCTTTGACCGCCCAGTAGCCTTAACGTGCGTACCAGTGGCAAAGACGGCTTTTGGTCCGGTACCTGTGGATTAACTTCCGTCGGTACTTTCTGTCATGGTTGGTGTAGCATCCCAATTGTCTAACAATTGTAATGCTACTTTCCTAGTCTATATATTGATACTTCCTATATGTCATTCATTGCATCATCATTATATCATGCTCATGTCACCATGCCATCTTGAATTTGAGCATCATATTAAAACCCCTTTTCATTTGGTTCTTCTCATTTTGCATTTGCCTTATCAATTGTATTTGCTTCTTGATATATATTGTATTTGTATTTTGATATAATGTTAGATGCCCAATATGAGTCGAGGGAATCTCTCTTGCAACTCCTTCCATATCACTAACTTGACAACATCACTTCCTCTTGTGCCATATCAAATTCAACCAAAACTTGTATGTGGGCTTTTGTATTTTCTTTGGCATTTAAACATCTGGCTCACGTATGAGGGGTTTGGATCTTGTAGTGTTCTCCCACTTGGCCTTCTACATTTGCATGTCCCATGCAAGCAATTCTTCCTTCTATCTATTTGTTTTATGTTTTTGTTCTTGTCAAGTTTGCATGTGTGAGTTGAAATTGAGCTCACCTCAAATTCAAACACCCTAATCTAACCCTACCACCTAAACCCACAACCATACATTTTTGAACCGAACCACCATCTGAGACAGTATCGATCAGCCTAGCTGAGCTTTTGCTGAATCGAACCTTGCCAGGTCTCTGAACCCAGCTCTCCCATGTACCTGAACCGAGCCAGCTCCTGTTTTTCACGAATCAATCTATAGTATCGTCAGTTCACGCTCCTGTCCACCAACCGCGACCCACGCGCGCAGCGCCTCGTCAGCCCTTTGGTCCCACGGGTCATCCACAGTGGCTAGATCAGATCGTGTACAAAAGCCCCAGCTTATTTTTCTAATTCAATAAAAAAACAAATTCCAGAAATTGACTAAAACTAATTTAAATCATATCTTTCAAAATAATTTGAATTCGCCAAAACTTCCTAAATGAAAAGTGAATATTTTTATATATGATTTTAACCATGTTCTCAAACTTGACTAGGATTGACTCTATCTAGTCAAACCTTTGACTTTGACCCCTCTTTTATATATTGGACTTTAATATTAATTTAAATTCATAATTTTAGATAATACAAATAATATATGTTTTTGAATCAGAAAAATGTGAAGAATATGTTTATGCTATTTATAATATCATCTGAGCAATTTAAAAATTTGGAAACAATTTATTTATTAATAAATGTATTTTCTTAATACATTCATAACATTAAAACCGTAAATCCAAATTCAATAAATAATATGTCCAAATCGATCAGCGCGACGAGACCTCTCCAACCATGATATCCATGTTATCATTTGCATCATGCATTGAGAGCAGTTTCATAACCAGTACTGTTTATGCAAGGAAAACATGATAAATAAAAATTGGGAACTAATTATTTCTTATTAATAATGCCTCACGAATGCTATATCACCAATGTGCTATGCCTCTAATACTTTTTCGACATAGTTTGCATATTAACTTGCCATGTCATGCATCATATCATGATCATGCCGATTCTTTTGTATTAGATGTAATTGTTGCATCGATAGTTCCTTTTAGTGTTTTGCTTCTTCCCGGATAGGACGATGAGATGTTGTGAGCTTCGACAAGTTCTTTGGTTATGTATCTTCAACAATGTTTTCAGGCGAGCATTATTCCCCTTTCTACCTATCTTACTTTTATAGTCTTTATTTCCTCATGTTGATCTATTGCTATATGTGTTGCGATGCTCTAGGTTTCGTACCCGTGCTATCCCTTGCAACCATTATATTGCCTTGGACACATCCTATTACTTGTTGTTTGGTAGATAGTTAGCCTTGCGAGGCATAGTTGCTTGCGCAGGTGTTCCTTCGCACCGTCGATGTTCCACCATTATTGGAGAAATGTCTCATGCTTAATGTTGGAGATGATTATGACTTTAATTATAGTTTAATAAGTAAAATTGAAAGTAGGTAAATAATGAAGAGGCACATGTGGGCAATAGATGTTATTTGGTTTTTAACCGTCCACTTGTGTCCCGTAGGACCCCGAGTACTTGCTACATGTTCCTTGACTATTCACACTATCCGCATGTGGGACCATGAGTCCCCATGTCATGAGCTTGAGTCATATCCTATTTCCTGGGGCCACAAAGTAGTTTGGGGCGTTACTACTATCATGTACTTATGCCATGCTTTACTGCTTTATTTACGATTGCGCGTGGAGCGCCTATACTGTTTTGGAACAAATGTGAAATGTTTTCGCGGTATCGACAAGCCCAGTCACACATTAGGGTTCCCAGTCGTTTACAGCCATTGTCACAAACCTCTGGGTCCATCTCAGAGCCGGCCAACTTCGTTGCGGGTAGCTTAATGGGGTGGCCCCTTGAAATCTTATATAAATCTTGCGATTTCTTTGTCGTGATGCCTCGTTGGGTTTTCATTTGGTTTTTTCGAGGTTGATTGCGCATGTGTTGCTATTTGTGCCCCCCTGCAGGGTAAAACTTTCTGAAAGCCGTATCCGCGGTTATGGACGACTTGGAGTACAGTATCTCGATCATAGACAACTATAACTAAAGTAGTGCTATAAATTTGACTTTGAACTGGCTAGTAATCAGCTTCAGTACAACGGAATGGCTAAATAAAAGTACCAACAACTGCTGGGTTTTTGAATGTCTCATGGTATATGTATCTGACTAGTAAGTATTGCAACTATAATGGAATGGTTAACTAAAACTGCCCACTTTTTATAATATCAGGATGACTCATGCTATCTATATCTGACTAGTAATTGCCGTAACTATAATGGAATGGATAAAACTGCAAACTATCTGAGTTCCTCGGTTGACATCCTCGTTTGGTATCGAGGGGGAAATACAAGGATGGGTATGCTTGGTGATAGTTTTAGGTTGGATCCGAATAGGTCTATCTTATCCCTCTCTGATAGCCGACAGTTGTATTGAGTCTCTATAGTTTGTTTAGTGCCCGCTGCGCTGCCTCTTTAGTCCACCATACCTATGTAGGCGAGGACCGTCTAATTCTAAGACTCGCCGTGTACTGGCCTCAGTACTGTCCGCTCCCTTTTCTTTTGCCCTTTGTTGGCAGCCCTTTTGTTTAAGCCGTTTGGAGATGGACGTCGTTAGCAGGGTTACCCTTCCATCTTGGCCTGGGCAGGGTTATGAACGCCATTGGTTATTCTTCAGGGCTCTTAGCTCAATTTGCATCTTGTCCGTACTCAAACATTGTATCGTTTTCAAGGTGATTTGGATCTTTGTACTGTATATCTATATTCTTGACTCTTTGAGTCGTTGTTGTATATATCTGTTCTATGGGTTCCATCATGGACTAATGTGTAATGGTATTACTTCGTTTTCCACCCGCACGAAAGTGCCTGGTAGGCGCCTTTGAATCGTTTCTATGCGGGTTTGGCGGGAATCGCTAAAACTTGCATAGGGCTGATCTGAGGGTGTTGCAGTTGGCTTGTGGACCTCGGAGGAATCTCCGGTATCCATGTCATCCTGCAAGGTGTAGATTCATCCATGCTATCATATGGACTAGGAGGATTTTCTGGCTCACCTTGCGTTTGCTTGGAGATGTGCTCTTCTTCATACTCCTCCATCTCTTTGTCGAAGTCTCGAAGTTCCTGCGACGTGATTGACTCTTGAGGGGAGCCAAGTGAGTCGGTGTTTTCTTTAATTGTGTCTAGGACCAAATCGCTACTAGCTCTAGCATCGACAGAGTCGGATCCAGTGCTTATATGGTACACGAAACGGTCCTTCTTCTTGTTCATATTCTTGAGGTAGTGGCACAGCTGGGTTTCCGCCTCGTCCATTTCAAAGTTCTCCTTTGATGTCGCCGATTGCTTCGTAATCGATGTAGGGGCGTTTCACCATCTCCTATATCCAGTGCTTCAAGGGTAGTTTTTCTGCTACGACGTTCGGTAGAACGGAGCCATAGCGGATATATTCCCCATCTGTGTACCCGATCTCATTAAGGAGATCAGATCCGGATTTTTCTTCCACCTCTTCTTCCACTATAGGAGTGGGTTGGGTGGGTTTGATTTTCTCCGGGACCTTGAACTCTTCCGCCTCTGTGGATAAAGTAGATCCGGATTTTTCTTCCGCCATGGTCTTCACCTCAAGGGTGGGTTGTGCGGGTTCAGCAAAACCAAAATAGATGTCGATCTCGCCGATGGACATCATCGTGAAGGTTGTCCACGGGTTTAGAAGACGGAATCCAGGTCTCATCGTGAAGCACGAGAGGGACATCACTAGCGTAGACCAAGCGACCCATGGCGATTGTTTCAACTATTCTTGCACGCGTAGATTCTGCCTGGAACGATGCTCCAAAGGTCACCTGCCCTATGGTGGGCGCCAACTATCGTCGGATTGTGGACAAGTACGCCCTAGGGGGTCGTAGTGGCATTGGAAGGATGGGGTGTGAGACGTCAGATGTTCTAGGAGCGGTGAGCACAAGTTTACCCAGGTTCAGTTCCGACTGTGGTGATAGGAGCCTACTCCTGCTAACAACCCAGTAATATATCGACGTAAGCCGGATGTTATAGCGGATTACAAGAGAGGTTCGCCTATGCGAGTTGGTTGTGGTTGTGTGTATTGAGTGGTTCCCTAAAGGCTCCCATAGGGCCGGTTTATATAGTCACCGGGGCCTAGGTTTACAGAAGAGACCTATCCGGCTACGTTACAGAGTCGGTAACCATGTACAGCTTGGACTACAACTAATACTACAGTCCTAAGTCGGTAACTCTTTTGGGCCTTGTCGTAGACGGAACTAGCTCCTCCTCTTTCTCTAACTGGGCCGCCCGTGAAGCAAAGCTATAACCCGTTGGTGGGCCACCCTGGTCAGCGAGTCCTGTGGGTATACCCGGAAAGTATATCCCCAACAGCGGGGCACCCATAACAAGGGTTGGACTCTGATAGTTAGATCACACCAATACAGCCCAAGGAGCCCTTATAGTACTTGTGTTCATCCTCGTAGTCAGATTTGCGGAAGTATGGGATTTACCTCACCTAGACGGCCCTAAACCTGGGTACTTCCTGCATCTCACTAAGTCGGATTGTACCCAATCCCGCCCGCAGATGCCATCGCTAGCCTTACTGCTTGCTCCCACACTCGCTATCTAATCTTCTCAGGTGCTGCCGTTTCCACAACAACAAAAATTGGTGCCCACCATGGGTGATGACTCCTTAGTGGGGCCAGAGAACTTGGTGCCTGATGTGGAGTCTTGTTGGGAACCCCAAGAGCAAGGTGTGAAGAGCACAACAACAAGTCTTCCCTCAGTTGAGACCGAGGTTATCGAACCAGAAGGAGGAAGGAAACGTCACACAGGTGTTGCAAGCAACGCGGAGACCTCCACAACACAAACTCAAGACTTTGCCCCAACGAATCAATGAGGTTGTCAAGCTCACCGGTTTGCTGTAACAAACGATTAAACATATGGTGTAGAAGGTAATGGTTTGCAGCAAGTAAACAAGTAACAGTGGAAGATGTATCAATGGTAAAGATTGGACCAGGATCCATAGTTCACTAGAGGTGCTCTCCTTAGATAAACAACATGGCATGAAGGGTAAACAAATTACAGCGGGGAAATTGACAGGAACTGAGCAAGGCATAACAATGCAATTACTAGACAGAAAGATCCTATGATGTTGATTGGGCAATACAACAATATACATAGACCGCCATCCAGCTAAAACTATGACTAGAAGTCCACCTTCAGGTTATCATCTGAACCCCCTCCATTATTAAGTTGCAAGCAATAGACAACTGCTTTAAGCAAAGTGTGTAAGGTAAATAGTCCACATGTTCCATGAACAAGAGACCGTTGTTTTCTCCCTAGTAGCAACAACACATCTACAACCGAAGAGATTATTGTCACTTCCCTTGGAAACTAGAGGCATGAACCCACTATCGAGCATAAATACCCCCTCTTGGAGTCACTAGCAACTACTTGGCCAAGATAACACTAGCAACGGAGAGCATGCAAGATCACAAACAACACATACATGATAGAATCATAAAGATAAAACCATTAATCAAACCAACATAATAATCTCAATATCCATCGGATCCCTGCAAACACAACAGGCATGATTACAAATAGATTAGATCTTGGTCATGAACGGAGCTCACAAGATCTATACATGAAAGCACAAAGGAGGAGATACAACCATCTAGCTACTACATGGACCCATAGTCCAAGGTGTAACTACTCATGAATCATACCGGAGAGAAGGCCTTCGGGATGATCTCCCCTTCGGCAAGGTGCCGGGAAGAACTTCAGATCCCCCCGATCTAGGGGCGATGGTGGCGGCGGCTACAGACGGTTTCGTGCATTTCTTATCGGGTACTCAGGGTTTCTGCACCGGGGGCTTCTTATAGGCGAAGGGGCAAGACCAGGAGGCGGCCAGGGCCACCAAACCCTTGCCAGGCGCGAGCCCACCTACCCCCACGCCTGGGGTGGGTTTGGCCCCCTGGCTGGCCCTTCCGGCTCTCCTCTGGACTTCTTGTTCCCCACAGAAAGTAATTGACTTTAACGTTTGTCCCGTCCAATTCCGAGAATATTTCTTTACTAACTTTTCTAAAACCAAAAACAACAGAAAACAGGCATCTGGCACTTTGCAACTTGTTAATAGGTTAGTACCAGAAAACATGTATAGATCACCTCAAAGTGTAGACGAGCAAAGAAAAGTAGATACAAAACAAGCATGGATCATCAAAAACTATAGATAAGTTTCCAATGTATCAGCATCCCCAAGCTTAACTCCTGCTCGTCCTCGAGTACGTAAGTGATAAACAGAATAATTTTTGAGGTGACATGCACCCTCACAATAAAGATCCAGCCATTTGCAAGAATTGAAAGCTGGGATTAAAGAACTCTAAACTTGTGCATGAAAGATGGAGTTCTAACAATAGGACATAGTAACTATGCATGCAACATGACAAGCTACAAACAAAGATCATGAATAACATGCATTGTAAAATGTTTGTTTGTTTCACATACAGAAAACATAGCATAGTGGCAATCATCTTGTACCTCATAGAGTAGAAATATAATGCATAGGACACCTGCAAAGTTCACAAGGGTGACTAGAAACAAGTAGCACAAGAACAAGTAATAACATAATATGCATCAATTAATAAGCTTTGGAGCACTGCACACAGAATGACAACTATGCTCTCTTAATGGTGCCTAAAGGTAGAAGGTGGAGACTCAATAGTGGTGGAAGAAAGGCCTTTTGTAAAGGAAGCAGGGGTTACAAGTTTTAAAAAGAGCTTCCAAAAATTATGGTACTTGTTAGCTTTCATCCCTCATTGCCCCTATCATAAGCATCTTGAAGTGGTTAAGGTTAAAGTGGCAAAGCTGGAGTATATGCTTGACGAAGTATAAGTTGGCAATCTCATGCCCCTTGAATACGAGGGCCACACCTCATGCATACTCAACTTTGGGTCCAAGTAAGTTCTTGTCACTGTAAGTATTTGCATATCATTGAGAACTGCCAACGGGGTACCCCTTGCACATGGTATAGGAGTTTTCCCATAACCAAAATGACAAGGCAAGCTGACAATGAGCATCTCAGCAATTCTTCTTATGTACCATGGGAATATGGTGCTTTTTTCTCTCTTTCCTCTTTTCTCATTGTGTCTCTTTTTTATAAGAAGAATGCTTCATAGATGCCACTATGGTGATGCTGCAAGTTCCCACCATGATTAGGCATGGCTTAGGCTAGCGGCCCAGGCGTTTCTCTAACACGGGATACAAACTCCATGGACTTACAAGTTCCCTAGTTATTTCACACCGGTGACATCCATAGACAAAAAAACATGATATCAACTGAGTACAACAAGGTACAAGTGCAATGTTGAAAACGTTCCCCGTGACAGCACGGTTCTTCTAATTCCAACTTATAAGTGCAAGCATATACAACAAAGTTTTCACAATGGTTCAAGTTTATTAGGGGCAAAGAATAAAGTGTGTCATCAAGTTCATGAGGGCTTTAATCACGAAATTTTCACATAACAAAATACTTTTTAATTGTAAGATAGTTGAAAACAAGAATATACTTGGAATGGTGTAACACACCATGCATTGGAATTTATAGTGGACACTTTGGAATAACTTGGTTTCTTGGGATTTGGAAGCATGAGTATAACTTAATCATATAAGTGGAGGCTAGCAAAAGACTGGGAGCAACCAACTAAGAAGCAATAATGGCCATAATTATGCAATGCAGCAAACCAAACTAATCAAATCAAAGAGTGGTACTACAAGTCAAGGACTAAATGATCATAGAGGCTAATGGTGACTTTTGAGAGTCATAACATGGTGTGAGCATGTGCCAAGTCAACCCAAGCAACGCATCAAAGGAGAATACCACAATACTATACTTTTGCATGCTAAAACAACGCATAATTTCTTCGAGGCACACTAAGCAATCCCAATTGTTTGGAACAAGACATGCTACAGAAATAATCACTAATCATAATACTAAAAAAAATCTAGCATGTCATGCTAAAGTCTAAGTCACAGTCTATGCAAGCTCCTCTTGCACTTCAAGCAAGAACTTACTACTACTTTCCAAACACCAAGCAACTTATTTGCAAAACAACATAGCGAAAACGGGGTCCAAACTAATTTAGAAAACTAAACAAAATAAGCAAAGCAAATGGAAACTAAGATGCTCCAAGAACAACACATGAAACAATAAAAACGAAGTGTCTAGACAGACCTGAGCTTTTTATTGATGAAGAAGGGGATGCCTTGGGCATCCCCAATCTTTGATTCTTGTAACTCTTGGATATTCCTTGGGGTGACACCATGGTGGAATCCCCAAGCATGAGCTTTTGTCCATTCTTCATCTCATTGCATCATTCTCTCTCTACACCTGAAATTTTTCCTTCATACAAAACTTCACACAATCTTCATTAGCAACATTAGATTATTCAAAAGATATTAGACCACTGGCAAAGCTTTGGAACAGCACGGATTTTCACTAAAAACACAAGCTACTGTAGTAACTCTTTCAAAAATCTCAATTTACCTGTAAAGAACTCAAAAAGGAATCAATAAGAAGCAAATGCAAATAATGGCAGAAATCTGTCAAAACAGACCAGCAGGTAGAAACCGATTTTTTCAAACATCTTCTGTTACTCAAATCAAAAAGTGTGGAACTAAGGAAAGTTATCTAACATACAGGGGGATTTAGTCGTAAATTTTGAGCTCAATCCGAGTTACAGAGCCTCCACACGAATTTTTTGGTGGAGGACAGAAATCTGTTTCGTGACAGCAACTCCCCAAATCTCACTTCCCTCTCATTAGAGGTCATTCTTGGCACAAAAAGAAAACAAAAAGGATAAGGAGAGGTCATTAAAGAAGTAATAACTTCCAAGACTCAAGGAAACTCTTGGGTTATCTCCCAACAAGTACTTTTCTTTAACGCCTTTAAGTTAGGCACAAGAAGCAAGAAGAATCAAGTATTTTCAAATAAGGAAGCTTTAACATTCATACTTGCAAAATCTTCAACTATGAAAGGTATCTTATCCAAATGGGTTTTGGAGGATCCTTTATCATCTCTCTTTGGTCTATTACCTTCATCAAAAAGATTTTCAGGGGCAATGCAATCAGAGTTCTTTTCAAAGGCTTCATGCATTCCAACAAGCTTAGAGGGTATGGGTATATTGAATTCCTTTCTAGGCTTAGTTTTATCAGAAATAAGCACAACATTGTCACATCCCAAATTTTAGATTTGGTTCTGCATATCATTCATATCATTGCATCATACTTTTTCCATGCAAAACCATCGATTGAAAAGATTCGGCAAAACACTGTTTTCTTAACCCTACTCTATTTTACGACGAGGCTCCTGCGGGAGGCTTTAGTAGGACTTGTGTTGTCCACCCTAGTAGCCTAGTGGTTTCACCCATTCCTTGACCCTAGGTTGTTCCCCTCGTTTTTACAAAAACTTAGGAGCAAGAATCGCCCGAATCGAAGCTCGTATGGAAAAGTTACGGCCGTTTTATTAAAATATCGAAAATCGGCGCCGACTTCGCCGTGTTCGCCTCCAAATCTGGACCCGTGTCGCGTAGGACCTGAGGCCCCACTTAAGAGGCCGTCGCCGCCCCTCCCTCGATTCCCGCACCCACCCGCCGCCGCCCGTGCCCTCGATCTCCACGCAGCCGCCGCCGCCTCGAAGACCGCCCCGCGCCGCCTCGGGATCGCCGCCGCCGCCCAGGTACGTCGCCGCGCCGCTCCCGCCCCCGCGCGCCTGCCCGCGCCCCCCCTCGCTGCCGCCGCGCCTCGCGCAGCTCGCCTGCCCGCCGCCCTTGCGCGCCGCTGCTCCAGCAGCGCCCATGCGCCGCAGCTTCGCCGCGCTATGCCTTATTGCCGCGCCACCTTTTCGCCAGCGTGCATGCGCCTCGCGCCGTCGCCCGCGCCAGACGCCCGCCCGCTTCGCCGCGTTGACCGCCTCGATCCAAGGCCGTCTCCCTCTTGCGAGTAACCGCCGTCGCGGAACCGATCGCCGCCGTCCGGAGATCGCGCCGTTAAATCTCGGTGAGTCCGCGGCGCCATCTGGGACGTTGGATCTCAGATCAGCGGTCCAGATCAGCCGTTGACGGTCAGCTCCGGTGTTGACTAGTCGACGCCTTGATCAACCCGTTGACAGTCAAGATCAGCGAACCGATTGATTGGGTATTTCATGTCGTTTTAGTTGACAGATTTCGGTAGAAACTTGTAAATTGCATAGAAATTAAACCGCTAGACCAAAAATTGGAAATAAAATATGTGTAGGTTCAGTGAGTCGTGTAGAATCTTGTTGTACCATTGTTTCACACTTTTATAGCAAGGTTTAGTACAGTTTAATCAAATTAGTTAATGGTCTTTTGGAGTAATTAATTCGTAGAAAAAGATCTGTAACTCCAAATATTGCGTATGATATGTCCCTGGATTCAATAGGACAAGGGGAATCTCATCGTGAATTAAAAGGATAGGCTTACAGTGAAAACTTCTGCAGAAACTGTCTAGTGGCTTTCTGTAGTGTTTTAATTACTCGGGGAGTTTTATAATTCCTTTTTGAGTAATTCCAGTTGGTACTGTTCCTAAATAGCAATGCCTATGCGGTATAATTTTCCCAAGATTTTACAAACAGTATACTATCGGTAGCGAATTATTTGAGTTCTAGCTCTAGTCTTGAGCATTACTTTTTGCGTAATAGTTTTCCTAGCGCTAAAACTATTTTTCATGCATGCAATCAGTAGCATTATTGAATAGGATTATGTGGTGCAGCTGTAGCACCAATTCACTGGCCTTGCATGCCTTCATGCATCATCTTTGTTGCATATGCTTGTGGATGGTTTGTTTATGATTGCAATTGTATCGTGTAGATTGTGACGAGTGCAACGCTTGCTCGTGTGTGGATTGTTCTTTCGACCGCTACAACCAAGGCAAGTAGATGCTACTTTGTTCATGATATCGTCCTACTATTTTCAATGCATTGTCGTGTATTTTGTAGATGCATGTGTAGGATGATACTATCGCTATGCTATGACCTATTATGTGGTAGGGTTTTCCTTGTAGATGAACCACCGTTGGTAGATGTGCTTAGCCATGCTATGATGAACGAGGGCTGGGTTACATCACTGAAAGTTGTTTCTAAATGAGTTATTTTGCAAAAACTAAAACAACTTAATCAATGAATCTCCTGGGTGTGATGGTATTGATAATTTTTGGTGGTTTCATTGCGGAAAGGCACCCAGGTATCGAGAGAAATTGATTGGCTTATTTATTGTGTAGCTTACGTGTACAACCATGTGCCAATAATGAAATGGGCGGTTGGTTGGACTTAGTAGGTTGTGGTAACCCGAACCCGCGTATCTAGAGATGTAGAATTTTGGTAGGTTGGACCGGTGCGCGTCGGGATTGGGGTGCTACTTTCCGAACAGTCTCTTCTTGGACTTCTCCCTATCATCACCCAAAATGAGAGTGGTGGTACGAGCTGGGCTGGCCAAGTCACATGGGTAAAGTGTACTAACCCCTGCAGGGTGTATAATCTAATCGATTAGTCGTGTCCCCGGTTATGGACAACTGAGTTGCTTGATATTGATTCCATGACATGTTTCTCGCTCATTCCAATTTCATAATTGTTTTTAATATTGTTGGGTTAACTTAATTGGGATCTTTTCAAAGAAAATAAAAAAACTGTTTATGAAAGTAGGACAAAGATATTTGCAAATGCAAGCCAGACACAGCTCCACTTGCCAAATATGCATGTAGATGTTAGTACTATTGTTTCCCTTACTAGCTCTACTTGCCATACATTCCATGTATTGACCCTTCGGGGCTGCTACGTTTCATGTTGCAGGTTATTCCGATTCTGAGTAATCGATATAGGCCACGGTACTCCACTCAGCACTTGTTCACTTGTGGGCAATTTGAAGAATGGAGGATTTACTTTATTTATGTTGCTACCTGAATAATTTGAGCTAGCTTTGGGCTAAGGTTTTATTGTAATAATGGTACTCTGGATCTTCGTTATTTATGATACACGGATATTTTGCTATGTTATTCATCTCATTCTATTGTGGGCCAATGAACCGATCCAGGGATTGGCATGTCACATAGAAGCCACGGTCTTTTCAGAACCGTGGTGTTACAAGATGGTATCAGAGCCCGTGTGTCGACTGTAGGATCGTGACCTAGGATTGGATTAGGAAGCCATAGATTTATTAAAGCCTATATTAACTCTGTCTTTCATCTTATGCCTTTCACCCTCGTAAATTCTTACCATATGCTATTCTCACACTTTCCTCTCTTACTTGATAGATGGGAGAAGTCAGGACTGAGTATGCAACCATAGAGTCACCAAGGCCCTTTGCAAGGCAGTTAGCACAACTCTCGCAGTCATTGGGATTGCCACTATCGATGTTCAAGGGAAGAAGGTTGTACACCTATGGATATGGAGAGGATGCATGGGAGATCACTACCTTCATATTCAGGGATGCCGCCTTGCCAAATCCAGTGCATCTGATCTACACCAAGACATACTGCAACTGGGGACTTGGAATCAACTTGGCCATACATGAAGCCCTGTCTCGCCAGTGCCATAATGTCCGACACCTACTGCCAGCAGATTCACCCTACCGTGACTATGGGAGGCGTGATGAAGATGGGCACATTGTGGTTACCCAGGCGTGAGGAACAACATGCCGCCCCGTCGGAGGCACATAGAGGACATGGAAAGGGAGAATGGAGCTCTAGCTGAGAAAGTGATGATGATAAAGGAGATTGCAGATTTTGCTAGCAATGGTATGGTGGTCCAAGGACAGGAGATTGACACCCTGCATGAAGCTGTGGGAGTTCTGGAGAATGCCCTGATAGCCAGAGATGCAACCATAGCTCATCTTCATGGTACTCTGCAGGAGAACACCCAGAACATACAACAGTTGCAAGGGACCGTCCAGGAAAGGGATCAAACTATTGAAGCTATGACAGCCTAGATTGCCGCTCTCCAAGCACAGCTGAATCCACCCTCTGATGATGACAATGGAGATGATGGCAACAATGGGGATGATGATGACAGTGGGAACGATGATGATGATGAGGACGAGGATGATGATGATGGAGACGATGATGGTGGAGGAGATGAAGCTGTTGCAGTTGCAGCAGAGAGTGGAGAAGAAGAGGAGGATCCAGAAGAGGTGGAGTTTGAGATCTCAAGTGATGGTTTAGGAGAAGTGTACACTCCGCCGCCATGGTTGAACCGTGGACCGAAGCGCCAACGCATGAGTGCAAGGACCTATCGCAACCTCTTCAAGAAGTAGATAGAAGTCCACCAATTAGTCCTCGTTAGGTAAATTCGTTAGGATTAGTCTCGATCGATGTGAAACTTAGTTGCTGTTAGTTTAAGAGTGTTTAGTTGCTTATTTGTGTACACCAATATCCCAGGAATTATTTGTGCGAATTTTATGAAAGAGTTATGGCAAGTTTGGTTACTATCTGTGTTATTTTCGCTGCAGATTTCTGCTGATACAGCAGTACTGTACGATTTATCATATTTTTCTGGTAACTGGGAAAAATCTGAAAAAAATTGGGATGATGCGAAACTCTATGTACTGTATGTGCAAAAATCAGCTAAATTTTCTGACGAGTCTAAGTCAGGTAGAAAAATTCGTGAATGCTGCTGGACTGTTCTGGCAGATTGCTGCTTTTGTTGTTTAGTTGATCAACTGTTTAGTTAACCTTTGCCAACTCTTGTAAAACTATTTCAGTAGGTATATACTGCTAGGATAACCCCTGGGATGTTGCTGGATCACTTGTTTGCTGATGTGTTGCTTGCTTGTGATTGTCTGCTATTGTTTGTTGTTGATTGATCATATGCATGGGTAGAATCCTATTATCGTAGTTGATTCTTTCTAAACTTACCTGTGCTGAACCGCAGATGCCTCCCCGCCGTCAACCCACTGAGTTGGAGCAACTCATGGCAGCTCAGGCACAGCTGACCCAAGTGATGACTCAGTTCATGGCAGCTCAGAACAACAACAACAATGGAAACAACCAGCCTCAGGGAGATGCTCTCACCAGATTTCTGAGGCTAAGGCCAGCTAAGTTCTCTACCATGGAACCAATGGTTGCTCTCGACTGGTTGCGTTCAGTCAACAAGGATCTGGTAACCGTTGGATGCACTGATGCTGAGAAGGTGAGGTTTGCCGCTCACCTACTGGAGGGACCAGCCGCTTCTTGGTGGGACACTTTTCAGATCACCCACCCGCTGGATACGGTGACGTGGGCAATGTTTGAGGAAGGTTTCAGGACCAACGTGTCTTGAGTTGAGCACGAAGAGGAATGAGTTCATAACTTGCGCCAAACCAATCGCAGTGGCTGAGTACATTGAGGAGTTCAACAACCTGTCCCGTTATGCACGAGGATGTTGACACGATGCAAAAAGGAGGAGAGATTCTGGATGGCCTCTGATGAGCTTTCAGTCTACTGGTGGTTTATTGCCCCACTTTCCAGGAGCTTATGGACAAGGCCAGGATCTTGGACGGGAAGCACAAGCAGGTGGAGAACCGCAAGAGAAAGAGTAACAATCACCACTCTGGTTCACATCACAAGTCTCGCACTTCATATGATGGATACTCCAAGCATGGAGGGAGTGACCATGGGAGCCATGACCGCCACCACCATGGAGGCGATGGGCATCGTCATGACAACCATAGGAGCAACCACCACAGCCACAAGGGAGGACACTCTCACCACTCTGGAGGACATGGTGGACATGACCACAACCGCGATCGCAGCTTTGTGAAGAAGGATCTGAGTGAGGTGACATGCTTCAAGTGTAAATGTAAGGGACACTATGCGACAACTGTCCAGGAGAGGAAAGGACTGAAGCCAACCAACAACGAGAAGGCCGATGAACCACATGAATGTGGAGGAGATTCAGATGAGCGACCTTGTGATTGGTAAGTTTCAATCAACACTCACCCAGCTTTCATACTTTTCGATCTTTGGTGCATCGCATTCATTCATATCAAGGGCATTCGTGGATAAGTATAAGCTACCTCTTGAGTCTATGAAAAGGTCTATTAGAGTGAGTTCACGGAGGAGATATGATAGCTAGCGGCGGGATGCATAACTTAACTATGAGGATTGGAACACACAACTTCAGTGCACATTTGGTAGTGTTGGAATCACAGGGGTTAGACGTTATTCTGAGTATGGATTGGATGTCTATGCATGAGGGACACATAGATTATGCACAGTGAGCTGTTTCACTCAAAACCCCGGATGGTAAGAGGATTAGATTCAAGTCGGCTGTATGACCAGGAAGGTGTAAGTTGAATTCTCTTAAGGGGGTTAGCATGGACACTGTGCCAGTGATTAGGGATTACCCCGATGTGTTTCCGGAAGAACTGCCAGGGATGCCACCTGACAGGGAAGTAGAGTTTCTTATCGACCTGGTGTCGGGAAAAGGACCTATAGCAAAGAGACCATATAAGATGGATGTGGATGAGCTGAAGGAATTGAAGAAGCAGCTGAAAGAGCAGTTGGACAAGGGATTCATTCAGCCTAGTTCGTCGTCGTGGGGTGCACCTATTCTGTTTGTGGAGAAGAAAGATAGCAGCAAGAGATTAGTAGTGGACTATCGCTCGCTGAATGAAGTAACCATCAAGAACAAGTACCCTCTGCCGAACATAAATGATTTGTTTGATCAACTGGAAGGAGCGAAGGTGTTCAGCAAGATTGATCTGCGATCAGGCTACTTTCAATTGAAGATCCGGGAGGAGGACGTACCAAAAACCGCCTTCACCACTAGGTATGGTTTATATGAGTATACGGTTATGTCTTTTGGACTAACGAATGCCCCGGCGTATTTCATGACCATGATGAACAAGGTATTTATGGAGTACTTGGACAAGTTCGTGGTGGTGTTTATTGATGACATACTGATATATTCCAAGGATGATGCTGAGCATGAGAAGCATCTGCGACTGATTATGGAGAAGCTGAGGGAACACAAACTGTATGCCAAATTCAGCAAGTGTGAATTCTGGCTTAACACCGTTGGGTTTCTTGGACACGTAGTGTTAGGAGAAGGAGTCGCTGTTGATCCAAGCAAAGTGGCTGCGATGGCGAGTGGGAAGCACCCAAGAATGCGGGAGAGATCTGAAGCTTTTGGGACTTCTGGATATTACAGAGGTTCATTGAAAACTTTTCCAAGATTGCTAAGCCGATGGTGAACTTCAAGAAGGAGATAAAGTTTGAATGGACGGATGTGTGTGAAGCTAGCTTTCGAGGCTGAGGCGTCGACTAGTGACCGCTGCTACGTGTTTACGGACCTTGAAGGATTTCCAAGTGTCTTTGCGATGCTTCTCGGCGGGGACTAGGAGTGTCTTGATGCAAGATGGGAGAGTGGTGTCATATGCCTCGCGACAACTCAAGCACCATGAGCGGAATTACCCCACACACGACTTGGAGTTAGCATCAGTGGTTCATGCGCTCAAGGTATGGAGGCATTACTTAATGGGAAAAAACTGTGATGTATACACCGACCACAAGAGCACAGTACATATTCACGCGAAGGAACTGAACATGAGGCAAAGGAGATGGTTGGAACTCATCAAGGATTATGATATGAATCTGCAATACCACCCGGGAAAGGCCAATGTAGTAGCGGATGCTCGGTAGGAAGGTTTATGCCAATGGATTGACAATTGGGGAATTGCCCGAGGATTTGTGCAAGCAATTCAAGGACCTTAGACTAGAGGTAGTATCTGAAGGATACTTGGCAACAATGGAAGTCCAACCAACGCTACAGGACAGAATCAGGAAGGCTCAAGTGGGAGACAAGGAGATAGATGAAGTTAAGGAAAAGATGAAGGAGGATCGAGCAAAGGAATTCATGAGGATGAGCAAGGATCCTTGTGGTATGGAGATCGTTTATGCGCCCAACGATCCGAGATAAGGAAGTTGATTCTGCAGAAGCTCATGACTCGCCATATTCCATACATCCGCAATACGAAGATGTATATGGACCTAAAGGACAGATTCGGTGGAACAACATGAAGGGAGACATCGCGAGCATATTGCCCTGTGTGATGTATGTGGCGAGTAAAGGCGGAACACCGAAGCCAGGATTGCTACAGCCATTGCCCGTCTGGATTGGAAGTGGGATAGAGTGGGAATGGATTTTATCACAGGATTGCCGGGACCAGGTCGGATATGACTCCATTTGGGTAGTGGTCGACCATTTGACCAAGGTAGCCCACTTTATACCGGTGAGACGACCTATCTGAGTGCAAAGTTGGCCAAGATTTACATGGACAGAATTGTGTGCCTACATGGAGTTCCCAAGAGTATAAATGTCGATAGAGGCACCCAATTTACCTCACACTTAGCGCCATTTGAGTCACTTGGTACTAGATTGGAGTTTAGCCTGACATTTCACACGCAGATGATGGGCGAATCGAGAGGGTGAATCAGATTTTGGAAGACATCTTTGAGAGCTTGCGCTTTGGCTCATGGTTCTAGTTGGGATGAGAATTTGCCATATGCTGAGTTTTCCTACAACAACAGCTATCAAACCAGCATCAAGACGTCACCATTCGATGTGTTGTATGGGAAACGATGCCGAACAACATTGCTATGGGATGGGGTAGGAGAACATTAGTTGTTTGGACCAGATTTGATCAAGGATGCCGAGGAGAAGGTCGCCTTGATTAGGGACAGGCTGAAGGTAGCACAATCAAGGCAGAAGAGCTACGCTGACGCCAAGCGCAAGGAAGTGGTGTATGAGATAGGTGATAGGCGTACCTCGGTGTAGCCGCCGTGGAATCAAGAGATTTGGAATTAAGGGTAAGCGGCACCTCGATTTATTGGACCGTGTCGGGTCTTAGCGCGCAAAGAGAGGTTGCTTATCGTTGGAGTTGCGGAATCTCATGCGCTGTTCACAATGTGTTCCACGTGTCCCAATGAAGAAGTGCCATCCGGAGATGGTGGATACACCATTAAGAGACAACATCAGCTAGAGGAGGTTCAGCTTGAGAACGACTTGACCTATGAGGAGACACCGGTCAAGATTCTGGAGACAGCAGAGAGGACTACCCGTACCAAGACGATCAGGTTTTGCAAGGTGCAGTGGAGCCACCACACCGAAGAGGAAGCCACTTGGGAGCGTGAGGATGACATCCGAGAGGACTACCCACACCTATTTGCTAGCCGCGCCGAATCTCGGGGGCGAGATTCATCTTAAGGGGGTTAGTCTTGTCACATACCAAGTTTTAGATTTGGTTCTGCATATCATTCATATCATTGCATCATACTTTTTCCATGCAAAACCATCGATTGAAAAGATTCGGCAAAACACTGTTTTCTTAACCCTACTCTATTTTACGATTTGAGGCTCTGCAGAGGCTTTAGTAGGACTTGTGTTGTCCACCCTAGTAGCCTAGTGGTTTCATCCATTCCTTGACCCTAGGTTGTTCCCCTCGTTTTTACAAAAACTTACGAGCAAGAATCGCCCGAATCGGAGCTCGTATGGAAAAGTTACGGCCGTTTTATTAAAATATCGAAAATCGGCGCAGACTTCACCGTGTTCGCCTCCAACTGCGCGGCCCGTGTCCGCGTAGGACCCCACGAGGGGGCCCCACTTAAGAGGCCGCCGCCTCCCCTGCCTCGATTCCCGCACCCACCCGCCGCCGCCCGCGCCCTCGATCTCCATACCCAGCGCCGCCCGCCAAGCCGCTTCGCCCGCCTTGCGCCGCCACGCCGCACGCCTTTTCGCCCGCTGCAACCGCTTCGCGCTTCGCCAGCGTGCACGTCGCCTCGCCGTCGCCCGCCATTACCGCTTCGCCACGTTGACCGCCTCGATTCGCGCTGACCGTCTCCCTCTCGCGAGTAATGCTGCCGTCGCCCGGATCGCCGCGCCGCCGTCCGTCACTTCGTTCGCCATCTCCATTGAGTCCGCAGCCGCCATCTGGGGACCGTTGGATCTCAGATCAGCGGTCCAGATCAGCCGTTGACCGGTCAACACCAGACGTTGACTAGTCAGATGCCCGATCGGCAACGCGTTGACGATCAATGAACCACGATTGATCGGTATTTTCGTTAATCGTTTTAGTTGACAGATTTCGGTAAAAATTTATAAATTGCGTAGAAATTAAACCGCTGGGCCAAAAATTGCAAATAAAATATGTGTAGGTTCAGTGAGTCGTCTAGAATCTTGCTGTACCATTGTTTCACACTTTTACAGCAAGGTTTAGTACAGTTTAATCAAATTAGTTAATGGCCTTTTGGAGTAATTAATTCGTAGAAAAAGATCTGTAACTCCAAAAATTGCGTATGATATGTCCCTGGATTAAGTAGGACGAGGGGAATCGCATCGTGAATTAAAATGATAGGCTTACAGTGAAAACTTCTGCAGAAACTGTCTAGTGGCTTTCTGCAGTGTTTTAATTACTCGGGGAGTTTTATAATTCCTTTTTGAGTAATTCTAGTTGGTACTGTTCCTAAATAGCAATGCCTATGCGGTAGAATTTTCCCAAGATTTTACAAACTGTATACTACCGGTAGCAAATTATTTGAGTTCTAGCTCTAGTCTTGAGCATTACTTTTTGCGTAATAGTTTTCCTAGCGCTAAAACTATTTTTCATGCATGCAATCAGTAGCATTATTAAATAGGATTATGTGGTGCAGCTGTAGCACCAATTCACTTGCCTTGCATGCCTTCATGCATCATCTTTGTTGCATATGCTTGTGGATGGTTTGTTTATGATTGCAATTGTATTGTGTAGATTGTGACGAGTGCAACGCTTGCTCGTGTGTGGATTGTTCTTCCGACCGCTACAACCAAGGCAAGTAGATGCTACTTTGTTCATGATATCATCCTACTATTTTCAATGCATTGTCGTGTATTTTGTAGATGCATGTGTAGGATGATACTATCGCTATGCTATGACCTATTATGTGGTAGGGTTTTCCTTGTAGATGAACCACCGTTGGTAGATGTGCTTACCATGCTATGATGAACGAGGGCTGGGTTACATCACTGAAAGTTGTTTCTAAATGAGTTGTTTTGCAAAAACTAAAACAACTTAATCAATGAATCTCCTGGGTGTGATGGTATTGATAATTTTTGGTGGTTTCATTGCGGAAAGGCACCCAGGTATCGAGAGAAATTGATTGGCTTCTTTATTGTGTAGATTACGTGTACAACCATGTGCCCATAATGAAATGGGTGGTTGGTTGGACTTAGTAGGTTGTGGTAACCCGAACCCGCGTATCTAGAGATGTAGAATTTTGGTAGGTTGGACCGGTGCGCGTCAGGATTGGGGTGCTACTTCCCGAACAGTCTCTTCTTGGACTTCTCCCTATCATCACCCAAAATGAGAGTGGTGGTACGAGCTGGGCTAGCCAAGTCATATGGGTAAAGTGTACTAACCCCTGCAGGGTGTATAATCTAATCGATTAGCCGTGTCCCCGGTTATGGACAACTGAGTTGCTTGATATTGATTCCATGACATGTTTCTCGCTCATTCCAATTTCATAATTGTTTTTAATATTGTTGGGTTAACTTAATTGGGATCTTTTCAGAGAAAAACAAAAAAAACTGTTTATGAAAGTAGGACAAAGATATTTGCAAATGCAAACCAGACACAGCTCCACTTGCCAAATATGCATGTAGATGTTAGTACTATTGTTTCCCTTACTAGCTCTACTTGCCATACATTCCATGTATTGACCCTTCGGGGATGCTACATTTCATGTTGCAGGTTATTCCGATTCTGAGTAATCGATATAGGCCACGGTACTCCACTCGGCACTTGTTCACTTGTGGGCCATTTGAAGAATGGAGAATTTACTTTATTTATGTTGCTACCTGAATAATTTGAGCTAGCTTTGGGCTAAGCTTTTATTGTAATAATGGTACTCTGGATCTTCGTTATTTATGATACACGGATATTTTGCTATGTTATTCATCTCATTCTATTGTGGGTCAATGAACCGATCCAGGGATTGGCATGTCACATAGAATCCACGGTCTTTTCAGAACCGTGGTGTTACAAACATCTATTGAAATGTTCAAAAACCTTTTTGGCCTCCCTAGCAACATCATGGAATTCTTTTGATAAAGTTTCAAGGATGAATTCCCTTTTTTCAACATTCTTCTGTTCTTTTAGTTTTAGGAACAAGAACTATATGAAGGGGTTAAGGCTTACAAACCTAGCCTCCAAAATATGAACTAAAGAAGCTGCAACAATCTCATAAGTAGGAGCAAGTTCAGCTATAGATTTATCCTCAATATCCTCATGCTTGCTAAAATAATTAAAGAATTCTTCAATATTACCTTTCCCAATTATGGAGACACTACCTATTGCAAGAACTTTCAGTGCAAATTGGGGGAGCAACATGGTGAGCTAGAGTGAGAACTAATTTTTTTGTGTTTTTGAATAAAGAAGCAAACCAAACTAGACTAATTTTTTTGGGTTTTTTTAAAAGAGGCAAACCAAACCAAACAAAAGAAACAAAGCAAACTAAAAACAAAGTAAAGAGAAAGAAAGTGAAGGACACCCCTAGTGAAGACGTCCTTAGCCTCCCCGGCAATGGTGCCAGAAAACTTGTGTTGGCTGGTGCGTGGTTGACGTGGGAGTTTCTTCTTCTTCGTTCCCCTGCAACGGCGCTAGAAAACATCTTGATGACTCCTTGGTGGCGCCGGAGAACTTGGTGCTTGATGTGGAGTCTTGTTGGGAACACCAAGAGCAAGGTGTGAAGAGCACAGCAGCAAGTCTTCCCTCAGTTGAGACCGAGGTTATCGAACTAGAAGAATGAAGGAAACGTCACACATGTGTTGCAAGAAACGCGGAGACCTGCACAACACAAACTCAAGACTTTGCCCCAACGAATCAGTGAGGTTGTCAAGCTCACCGGTTTGCTGTAACAAACGATTAAACATATGGTGTAGAAGGTAATGGTTTGCAGCAAGTAAACAAGTAACAGTGGGAGATGTATCAATGGTAAAGATTGGACCGGGATCCATAGTTCACTAGAGGTGCTCTACTTAGATAAACAACAAGGCATGAAGGGTAAACAAATTATAGCGGGGTAATTGACAGGAACTCGGCAAGGCATAACAATGCAATTACTAGCTAGAAACATCCTATGAGGTTGATTGGGCAATACAACAATATACATAGACCGCCATCCAGCTGCATCTATGACTAGAAGTCCACCTTCAGGTTATCATCCGAACCCCCTCCAGTATTAAGTTGCAAGCAACAGACAACTACTTTAAGCAAAGTGTGTAAGGTAAACAGTCCACATGTTCCATGAACAAGAGACTGTTGTTTTCTCCCTAGTAGCAATAACACATCTACAACCGAAGAGATTATTGTCACTTCCCTTGGAAACTAGAGGCATGAACCCACTATCGAGCATAAATACCCCCTCTTGGAGTCACTAGCAACTACTTGGCCAAGATAACCACTAGAAACAGAGAGCATGCAAGATCACAAACAACACAGACATGATAGAATCATAAAGATAAAACCATTAATCAAACCAACATAATAATCTCAATATCCATCGGATCCTCGCAAACACAACATGCATGATTACAAATAGATTAGATCTTGATCATGAACGGAGCTCGCAAGATCTATACATGAAAGCACAAAGGAGGAGATACAACCATCTAGCTACTACATGGACCCATAGTCCAAGGTGGAACTACTCACGAATCATACCGGAGAGAAGGCCTCTGGGATGATCTCCCCTCCGGCAAGGTGTCGGGAAGAACTTCAGACCCCCCTGATCTAGGGACGATGGTGGCGGCGGATACAAACGGTTTTGTGGATTTCTGATCGGTTACTCAGGGTTTCTGCATCGGGGTCTTCTTATAGGCGAAAGGGCGAGACCGGGAGGCGGCCAGGGCCACCAAACCCTAGCCAGGCGCGGGCCCACCTGCCCCCGCGCCTAGGGTGGGTCTGGCCCCTCCAGCTCTCCTAAGGACTTCTTGTTCGCCACGGAAAGTAATTGACTTTGATGTTTGTCCCGTCCAATTCCAAGAATATTTCTTTACTAACTTTTCTGAAACCAAAAACAGCAAAAAAAGGCATCTGGCACTGTTGCAACTTGTTAATAGGTTAGTACCAAAAAACATGTAAAAAGCACCTCAAAGTGTAGACAAGCAAACCAAAGTAGATAGAAAACAAGCATGGAGCATCAAAAATTATAGATACATTTCCAACGTATCAATGGGGCAAGAGATGACGGCGACCGGAGTCACGTTCCGCACGGGACCCCGTGCCTTTATCGGCAAGTGCATGGCTTCCACCCTCATGCTGACCTTGGGCCAGTTCGATTGCGCCATTGACAATGCCTCGTGCTTCACCGAGTCCACTGTCCCGGCGGACGGCACCGTCCCGCTGTTTGGTGACCTACCTATCTATGTCGCCACCATGTAGGAGCACTTCCCTCAGGAGAGAACCTACTTCTCCGAGTCGCTTCCCTTAGCCGGCAACGCGCTCGCCGCGCCTCGTGGCGTGGAGGTGATGATGGCTGGGTCGAGCCACAACCGCCGACCCGCCCTCGAGTGCACCAATGATGGAACCAACACTTCCACTCCTCTCCTGGAGAAGGGCGTGGTGGAGAAAACCATCGAGGAGCTCCTTGTCCTGGTCAATCCAGGCGACTATCCAACTCAAGTAGCTGCAAATATCGAAGCGGCTGGCCTCGACCCAATTCCTAATGGAGAGCACCATGCGCGAGTATCACCATGCCCATGGACTAACCCCGGTTAGCCTTGAGCCTAGCCGGTGTGGGATCATGCAGCGTCGCGGAGGAGAACTGGAAGCCCGTTTTAAAAGAGACAGTGAGCCAGACCTGCCCTAGTTCTTCCCACCACCAGTGTACTATTCCGCAATCTAGAATTTGCGGGCGGCGAGAGCCGCCGCAGAAGAGTTGCCTCACCTGGAGATGAGGAAAGAGCCCGGCAAGATTTGCAGGTGCAGCACCTCCTACCGGCCGCGGACGAGCAATCCGACACCGTTCAGATCGCGCACGAGGCAGCTGCGGTTTCCAAAGTGAATCGTCCAGATGGAGGGAGCCAGGAGGGCCTCGCCTGACCGAGCACTCCGCCTCTCCGCCTGGAGGTCAGCCTCGCTCTCGCTCCAAGCATCGCCATTCCGGCATCAGCCAGCCTCGCAACAAGCAGGGCGTAACCAGCCAGGCGCCCGTGCTAGCGCCTGCACCGACACCAACACATCCGGCAGGAGAAATCCATCCACCTCCTCACCCTGCATCCCGCTTATCCGTCTGAGTGGGTGCACCCAACTTGGTTGAGCCGGATGCGCGGGACCGAATCGACCTCCTAGCGCAAGCTCTTATCAAGGAGGAGGAGGAAGCAACCGGACCGGTCTCCTTCAGACCGCGCATCCAAGGCGAACCATTTCCCGACAAGTTCTCCCTGCCACGAGACACCCCCAAGTACGACAGCAACATGAAGCTAGAGGATTGGCTGACCGAGTATGCCACAGCAGTCGGAATCTCCCATGGCAACAAGCGTGTGGCAGTATGCTATGTGCCTCTCATGTTGACCGGTTCAGCCAGAAAATTTCTCAATAGCCTCGCGTCGAACAACATCAATGCTTGGCCCGAATTCGAGAAGGTCTTCATCCAAAACTTCAACGACACCTAAAAGTGTCCGGGTCGACCTCGCGATCTGTCTCTGTGCATCCAGGGAGATCGCGAGTCGGATCGCGAGTATCTCGCCCGCTGGACCGAGCTGCACAACTCCTGTGAAGGGGTGGTGGAGAACCAAGCAATCGGTTTCTTCATCGAAGGGTGTCGAGAGGGCATGATGCTACGCCACCGACAAATATGTGATGAGCCCAAGACCATGGAGGAGATGATGACCGTCATGGACCAGTACACCACCGCTGATGCAATAATGAAGAAACCCATCTAGGTGAATTCCGAAGGATGACCGGTTCTCATAGAGCCGGCCCGCAAAATACAAAGTGGCCAGGGCGGGGACGCCGGATCGTCCAGGCGGCCCAACAATGACAACCGCTACTAGGGAAAGCACCTAGTTGAGTAGCAAGCTCCTCGATACAATCAAAGGCAGTTCAACACGGTGCAAGACGCACCGGCTGGAGATGACAAGAGGCAGAAGGCCAAGTTCACATTTGATAAGATGTTCGATGGGACGTGCAAGTACCACATTGGCATCTTCAAGCCGGCTATGCACACCACCTAGCAGTGCAGCTGGACCAGGCAGATCAAGGAGCAGGCCGGCTTACCCCCTCTCCCCCCGGTGGCCCTCGAGCACCATGTTCCATCGCATCGCGCCTGGACCCCGTGTGTCCTGCTGGGAAAGATCTGGCTAGGTGTCATATTTGGCTCAGAGGAGAACTTCCGGCGCGAGCCGATTTGGTTCGAGGTGGTGAATCTAACCAGCACCTACCATGCTCTTCTTGGGCGTCATGACCTCGCAAAGTTCATGGCGGTCCCCCACTACGCGTACCTCAAGATGAGAGTTTTTGGGGCCGAATGGCATGATCACCGTATCCGGCTGCTACAGGCTGTCCATGGCATGCACGTCAAAGGGCGCAAAGATAGCCGAGTCCCTGCTCATCTCTGAGGAGAATCCCGAGATCATGCACAACGTGCATATGCTGTAGCAAGAGGTGCCGGCTAGAATGAAGCCAAGTGGAGACTTGGCGTTCTAGCCGTCCAAGGTGACAAGGCAGATCCCGCTCGATCCGGCTGATCCATCAGAGTGCATCAGCATCAGCGCTGGCTTGGATAGCAAATAGGAAAGCGCGCTCATCGACTTCCTCTGGGAGAATCAGGACATCTTCGCATGGTCCCCCAAGGACATGCCAGGTGTGCCGAGGGAGTTCGTCGAGCACTCACTTCATGTGCGGCCGGATGCCCAGCCTATCAAGCAGCCCCTCCATTGTTTCATGGAGGACAAGAGAAAGGTCTCTGGCAACGAGATTGCCCAGCTGCTTGCAGGTGGGTTCATCATGGAAGTGTACCACCCGGATTGGCTGGCCAACCCAGTCCTAGTGTTGAAGAAGAACAAGACTTGGCGCATGTGTATCGACTACACCAGCCTGAACAAAGCATGTTTGAAAGACCCCTTCGCCCTGCCCCGTATTGATCAAGTTATTGACTCTACGGTCGGTTGCTATTTTGTATCCTTCCTCGATTGTTATTCTGGTTACAATCAGATCCGGTTAAATCCGGCTGATCAGTTAAAGTCATCGTTCATCACCCCGTACATGACTTATTGCTATGTAACCATGCCAATTGGCCTGAAAAACGCCGGTGTCACCTATGAGCGTTGCATGCAGAAATGTTTGCACTCGCAAATCGGATGGAACATGCATGCCTATGTGGATGACATCATCATCAAGACGAAGGAGAGGCGTACCCTCCTCGAGGATCTGGGCGAGGCATTCACGAACCTTTATCCATACCAGATGAAGTTGAACCCGAAAAAGTGCGTCTTCAGCATGCTAGACGGACAACTCCTCGGCATCCTTGTGTCACACCGAGGGATCGAGGACAATCCGGAGAAGATCACGACCATCAAGAGGATGCGGCCGCCAAAGATCTTGCTTAGAATCTAGAAGTTTACCTGATGCTTGGCCTCCCTCAGGCGATTCGTCAGGCGGCTGGAAGAGAAAGCACTCCCATTGTACCAGCTGATGAAGAGGATAGACAAGTTCACTTGGACCACATAGGCGGCTGCCGCATTCCATGACCTCAAGAGCATGCTATCCACAACACGGTGCTGGCCACACCAGCTAAGAAGGAGTCGATGTTGCTCTATATAGAAGCCAACAACCGGGTCGTCAGCATCATCCTATTGGTGTAGCACCACGAGGAAGGCAAGGCCCAGCCGGTACTTCAATCCGTATAATACGTAAGTGAAGTGATCTCCCTCTCCAAGAAGAATTACCCCCACAATAAGAATATATGCTACAGCCTGTACCTGGCATGCAAGAAGATCAAGCACTACTTCAAGGAGCACCCCCTCACAGTGGTGTCCATGGCTCTACTGGGGGAGATATTCGGCAACAGGGATGCCACTGGCCGGGTGGCCAAATGGGGCATCGAGCTTGCTGCCTGCTGCATCCAGTACGAGCCAAGAATCACCATCAAGTCTCAGGAGGTCGCGTATTTCTTTGTCGACTGGGCGGAGACCTAGTATCTGCCATTACATCCTGATTCCGACTACTGAAGGTTGCACTTCGATGGCTCAAAGATGCCCAAGGGAGACCAGCTGGAATATGTTCTCTAAATCCACTTCACCATCTCAAATAACATGGCCGAATATGAAGCATTGGCACATGGGCTCCGGCTTGCCAAAGAAATCGGCATTCGCCGGATCCTCTGCTTCGGGGATTTGGATCTAGTGGTGCAGCAGGTATCCGGAGAGTGGTATGACCGAGATGCCAACATGGCTCTATACTGGTTCCACATTTAGTTGCTCAGTGCCTGCATCTAGGGATGTGAGTCCCATCACGTCCCCCGCGCCAACAACAAAGCGACCGATTCACTAGCATGAGTCGGATCCACCAGGTAGGCAATTCCTCCTAGTGTTTTCTTGGAGCACCTTCGCAAGCCCAACATCACTCCCTTCCCTTAATCCGACTCCATCATCTAGGTATCAGACCCGGGGGCTGCCGGATTGCAAGACCTGGGCCCTGCCGCTATACCTCCCGGCTCGAAAGACCCAGGGGTTTCCGCTTCGTCAAGCCAGGAATCGCCGAATGAGCCAAGAGTCTCGGGGGCTGCCGAATCGGGCATCTTACCCAGTCGCCCACCGGATGAGTTTCAACTTGTGCAGGGAAGCGTCTTCACCATCCGGGAAGTGTCGTCCTGGGACCAGCCCTTCATGAACTACATCCTCAATGGTGAGATTCCAGATGATGAGGTGGAGGCAAGGCAAATTAGGCGCCGTGCACACACATACACCATCATCAACAAGGAGATGTACATGTATAGAGTCTTCGACATCTTCCAGCGGTGCGTCGGCACGGAAACCGGCTATCGGCCATTGAAGGAGATCCACCAGGGGGAATGCGGCCACCATGCCTCTTCCCGGGCCATAGTCGCCAAGGCAATGCGCCACGGTTTTTATTGGACCACCGCAGCCGAGGATGCGGAGCAGATGGTCCATGCATGGAACGGTTGCTAGTGATTCAGATAGCTCAGGCACATGGCGACTTTGGTGCTCAAGACTATACCAATCACATGGCCCTTCACTGTTTAGGGACTAGACATGGTTGGTCCTTTCAAGCGGGCTCAAGCTGGCATGACCCACCTACTGGTGGCAGTGGAAAAGTTCACCAAGTTGATAGAGGCAATGCCAATCCGGAAGCTGGACGGTGCCATAGTCATCACCTTCTTCTGGGACATAATCATCCGGTTCGGGTACCCCCACAACATCATCACCGACAAAGGAACGAACTTCACCAAGGGGGCCTTCACCCGGTTCTTCCACAATAAGGGAATCTGACTGGACCTCGTGTCCGTCGCGCATCCCCAGTCCAACGGTCAAGTGGAGAGGGCAAACATCTTGGTGCTAGCCAGAATCAAACCCTGGCTGATCGAGCCGCTAGAGTGCTCACCCGTCTGCTGGATTGAGGAGCTTCTGGTCGTTCTTTGGATCCTACGCACTACCCCGAACCGGTCAACCGTCTTCACCCCGTTATGCTTTACCTACGGCTTAGAAGAAGTCCTCACGGTGGAATTGAGTTCGACTCCCCCCACAAGATCCTCTACACGGAGAAGGAGAACCAAGAGGAAAGGGAGGACAACATAGACCTCCTCCAGGAGGCCTGCAAGCTGGCTCTCTCAAGGTCGGAAATATACCAGCAAGGGCTGCGCCGGTACCATTCGAGCCGGATCCACCCTGTCGCATTCCACGAGGGAGATCTGGTGATCCGGATAATACAAGACACCAAGGGCATGCACAAATTGTCTCCTCCCTGGGAGGGCCCCTTCATCATCAACATGGTGTTGCACAACAACTCCTAGTACCTCATCGACGCACAGCAGCCGTACAAGAACAAGATGGACAAGTCCGAAGAGGAGACCGAAAGGCCATGGAAGGTGGCCCTGCTCCGTCTGTTTTACACTTAGTCGAATGGAAGTGTATGTATACCGAACTCCAAATGAATGAAAGATGTGGAACGCCGAATGATGCTTGGGGGCTCCTTGCTAGACATTTGCTTGTTGCTTTTTCCGATCAATCCTGTAATGTTTTTCAGCCCCGTCGACCCTCACCCGGGACTCAACGGCTGGCCCAGCCTGCTGCTCTGAAACCGTCCCAATACTATGCGTGATGCCAAAGGCCCACTCTTCGTCTCAGCTACATACTACAACTCGACTATCTAGCTAGCAAGAGCAAAAGCTGGAGGCATCCCACACGAAAAACGGCGAAGGACGCAGAAGTATGGACATTTCTGGCTCAAAACCACTAGGTCGTGTCTTCCAGATACTAAGCCTGCAAGTACCATGCGCAATGTATTGTCAGCTCCCCATTCGCATCCGGCTCTAGACCGCAACCCGGCTTCCCAGCAAGAACACATCGTAAACAGCAGAGTGCACGGGAAAAACGTCTAAGTATCCGAAAAACACACGCCAGTCCACTCTTCTCGTAAGTAATACTATCATCTGGATAATTAACAGATATTGATTAGACCTTTTTGTTTTGTATGTTTTTGCGCGAGCATATTGAGTTGGATCTCAAATACAGATAAGATTTGAAGCACCTACCTCCGATAGATACTCCGAATCATGGGGGCTACACCCAGTGGGTGCGTTGGCGCACCCCCATTTGAATCATGTAGCTCCCGGCTAGAAGAGGTCTAGCCGGTCGGAGCAATATGAAGCTCGTTGGTAGGACAAGACAGTGAGTTTGCCCGAGCCGAGATACAATTTATCCCGTCTGGCTAAGTATGATTAGTTGGACAGGGAAGGCATTTCAAGAATGCAAGTTTGAGCAGATTCAAAGCACCTAAATACACTAGCTACTCCGAATCTCGGGGGCTACTCCCAGTGGGGCGTGCACGCCCCCACTAGGAGTATGCAGCTCCCGGCTAGAAGATGTTCAGCCAGTCAGTGCAAGGCGAAGCCCGTCAGAAGTCGTAAGGAAAGAAAGAAACAAAGTTGCAAGGAAAGAAACAAAAGTTGTAAGCAAAGAAAGAACAAGAGAAATGCAAGATCGCAAGAAAGGAAAGTAATAGAGAAAAAGGATCAAATCCGGCTAAGATCATGGGATAGCTCGGGCCAGGATGCAGCTCCTCCCGTCCAACTAAGTCAGGCCAGTCGGCCACTCAAGGTGTAGGAAAGATGCAAGTTTGTAAGATTCAAAGCACCTAGCTACGCCATCTACTCCAAATCTTGGGGGCTACACCTAGTGGGTGCGCTGGTGTGCCCCCACTGGAAGTGAAGTTTCCCCCGAATGAAGGTGGTCAGCCGGGAAAGCAGTAAATAAAAGTGCACGTTCCCGGCTAGGGTTGACCAGTCCGGCAGCAAAAGTTCACAAGATAGTTAAGCAAACAATAAAGATAAGGCTCGACTGAAAGATACCAGTCGGGAAAAAGCATTCGGCCATACACGAGATAAGACAGACATTCACGAAGGCAAAATGAATTGCATAGTCATTAGATGGCAGGACGCAAAGCCCCCCAAGACCCACAAGGTTCAAAAGTGAAACAAGTATGAGACAAATGTTCACAAATACACCTGGCATCCCGGGGATATTCTCAAGCAGCCAGCTCCTTGCCATGGCGAAGCTCCTGACTAGTCTCTCCACCGGTCGACGCACCCGACGCATCGGCTCCTTCTCCAGACCGAGAAGACACCTCCGCTACACCTTCCGGCTCCCCTCTCGACTCCCACTCAGTAAGAACCACGTTGACATCGGTGTAGCCGGTAATCTTAATGGCGGAAGCGCGGAGTTCCGGATGGGCTTGGCGCATGGCGGCGTGGTCAGCTCCAGCTCGGAAGCCTCCCACTAGCTTATCCACATAGGCGTCCTTGTACTAGATAAACATCAGCGGCAAAGTTATTTCTGCTCCAGCGCGAGCGACCAGGTCACGGAGCCAGTCGATGGTAGTCGGGGCGTTGCAGACCTTGATGGCGAGGGAGTCCATCTTCTCCGGCACGAGGTCATCCGGCCAGAGGAAGTCATGGACAGAGGTGGCAGCCTTGTGCAGGTTGGAGGCATCCTCGCCCAGCTGGGCAACAAGATATTTCACGCTAGCCTTCTCTCCCGGCTCCACCTGCTGGACCCAGTCGTATGCCATCGCTTCTACTTCTGGATAGAAAGCTATCAGAAAACAAAGTCAAAATGAATCCGGCTGATCTAGCAATAATGCCTCGTGCTCCTTCAGCCGTTTGACCTCCGCATCCAGGAGATCAAAGGCCACGACTCGGATGGCAAGGGTCTTCTTGTGCTCCTTGACAGCCGCCTCAAGCTTGTCCACCTTGGAGTGGAACTCCTTATTCGGGAGCCGGAGGTCCGAGTTGTCTCGGCTGAGGCGTGTATTTTGCTGCGTTAGCCGATCAATCTCGTGTTGTGTAGACGAGGATGGCTGAAGAACCAAGACAGGAACAAAGAAAAAGTCAGTCGGAAGAACCAGTTACAGAAAATAGAACAAAAAAGAGAGAGATGGAAGTCGAAGAACTTACTCCGGGAGGGCCCCCGTTCCATGGTGATCTTTTCTGCCGCCGCTTGTGGACGGCTTCCAACATCGCCTGGAGTTGCCGGTAGCCCTTCAAGCTGTCCTCCATGTTGACCTCCAGGTCCTTGAGGGAGGCGGCGGAGGTTGGAGGCAGCGGCACGACGGCGTCAGCTAGAGATGCGGGGCCGTCGCAAGCCACTGCCTGGCCGACTCGTCCTCCGAATCATCGTCCGCCACCATGACAATATGCTTGCCACCTACATATCCCTCCCGCTTCCGTAGAGGAACTCCCACTAGGGACAGACGCCACAGCCTCCGGCTCGACGCATTCGGTCGGACAACAGGGTCCGGTTGCACCGTTGGCTGCGGATCCGGCAGCGGAATGACCTCCGGCCATGGCAGGGGGCGTCAGTGGAAGCAGTGTCCGGTCGGATGGGAGAGAGGTGCGAGGCGGCCGGCCGGCCTTGGCCGGATGGTGGCGTCGAAAGAGGCAGCGGGCGAGAAGAACAAGGAAAGACAGAAGAAAATGGCATAGTGAGAAAAGGGAAGTGAAAGAAAGAGCCAAGAAGGAAATTGCGATAGATTCGGCAAGAGCGCCACATTTGGAGTGTATCCACGACACAGTTGGAGTGGGGGATGCCACTCCGGCTCCATTTGGCAATTGGCTCCTCGTCTACGGTGGGGTGGCTTGAGCTGCCCTCCGAAGGCCGGTTCTTGCTCACCTCCGGGGCCACGGTGCCGTCACCCCCATCCGGCTCCAGGCCATACGGGTCCACCTCGCCTTCATCATTATGGCTCGGGAAGAAGTCCCCCTCGCTGTTTGACGCCGCTTCACCGGACTGCCTGGAGAGCGGCTCCGGCAAGTCGACTGTGAAGGTTTGGAGGGGGCATCACCTTCCTCCCCGGATGATGCAGGGGAAGAGCTGCCGGAAAGAAGGAAAAGTTAGCCGGATAAAAAAACAAGTAAGAACAAATAAGTGGCAAGGGCGATAACTTACGCGGGGAGAGCGGTTGTCGTGGGTGTAGGGGGGCTACCCCCAAGACCAGTCGGCCATGATCTTATCCTTCATGATCATCCACACCCATTCGTAGAGATTCTCGAAGGGGGATCACGTCGGGAGAGCCGGGTCGGGTCGAGGCGGCCGGAGTAGTAGAACATCTTGTGTGCGCGCTGATGCAATGACATCATCAGCCGGGACATCCAGCTGAGGGTGACGTCGATGTCGGTCAGGCCGGCTGTGACGAGCTCCCTCATCCGGCATAGCATCTCGTGTGAGTCCTACTTGGAGCCGTAAATCTTCAGGTCCCAGACGGTCTGGCTAGACTCCTGGTCCTGGAAGGCAAGAAGATTGATCCGGTCAACCAACCTCAGGTTCCGTACATATAAGTACGTCTCCTGCCAAAGCTTGACCGTGTCGTGCAACCGGAACTTGGTTTATCTGGTCTGCGTGCGGGAGTAGATGGAGGTGCCACCGCAGGTGACAAGTGGGCCTTTGGAGAACTGGGTTTAGGGCCGGATATAGAAGAGAAACCAGAAGAGCTAGAGATCCAGTTGGATCCCCAGATAGTACTCGCAGAAGGCGATGAACTGCGAGAGCATGACAATAGCATTGGAGCCGAGATGGTGGAGGCGGAGGTCAAAGCACTACTAGAGAAAATGCTATAGGAGACATGCTTATAGGAGGCATATTTAGACCATATGCGCCTCCTATAAAATAGACGAGGCGCACTCCTTTTCCATGCGCCTCTAGTATAAAAATAGGCGAGACGCATATGATAAGAATGCGCCTCTTATAATCCCTGTACGGACGAAATCAGCAGCCCCAGATTATGCGAGGCGCATTCTAATCATATGCGCCTCCTATATATCAGATATGCGAGGCGCATGGGAAAAATGTGCCTCGCATAAGCTGCGTGGGCCTAGATAAAATCGGTAGTCAAATATGCGAGGCGCATATAGTCATATACGCCTCCTATACTTGACAATATGCGAGGCACGTCTCATCAACTCGGCCCCAGCGGCCCGGCGATAGCCCATCAATCAGCCACCGCGCCAAATGGGCTGGCGTGCGATTTAACTTCGCATCTGGGCCGTGCGCTTGGGGCCTACTTCGCCCGGCACGACGCTGCGTCTGCATATGGGCCGACCGTGACACGTGAAACATGCCACCGTTCTTTGTTTTCCAACCGTTGAATTTACCCTTCAATATTCGTCGAATCTGTTCTTTTTCAGCTAACTTTCGGTGGTCAGTTGGTTAGGTGGAGCGCGGGCGACCCACAGGTCACGAGTTCGACCCTCGAACGACCCCTTTTTGCATGTATTTCGATTAATGCTCACGAACATACGCTACACGGGCTGTGCCGGGCCGGCCCATGTGCCTGAGGCCGTGGCCCAGGCACGGCCCCGGTGTTTCACGGGCTGGCATGGGCCCGGTACGCGACGGGCCGTGCCGGGCTTGTGTCGGGCTTTTTTCGCGGGCTGCGGGCCGGCCCGCAAAAGCCCGGCCCGTTGGCCAGGTTTGCGTCTCATCGTATGAGCCTCCTATACGCTGCCGGCCCCACCCCATCTCCTACCACGGCCAAACAACCCCACCCCGCGTGTCCATCTCGTCCCTCACCAACCGTGTTCACGAGCCCTCCCTCGATCCTCGCTAATCCCCGCCGCCGCTAGGCTCCCTCGATCCTCGCCTGGCGCCGTCGCCACTGGCTGTCCCCCTCGCCTTCCGGTGCTCCGTGCAAGGCCCGCGTCTCTGCCCCCACATCCTCGTGAGCTCGCCCGTCGCCCTCTCCCTCCGCCAAGCCAAGCCTTGACCCTCCACGATGACGCGGATCCCTCGCCGGAAGATGCACCGGCCGTCGGTGTCTACTGCGCCCCCACCGCAAGTGCGCCCACGTCCTCCTCAAGCTCCTCCGATAATTTCAAGGTGCAAGATTTCATTCCATCGAGATCCTCACTCCTAACCTCCTTGCCCCCTCGACCCTGCCACTAACCCAACAGGAACGACTGACTGATTTCATCCGCTTTTCCTCAGCCCCATGTCGATGCCGCGGATGTGCTGCCATCCGATCCGATGCTCTTCTCTCCCAACCGGACCTCCTGCTCACGCTGCTCCTGCCTGCGTCCACGGCGCCAAGATTCTCCTGCCGCCCAGAAACCATAGGCCAGGGGAACCCTCCACCGACGCCTTTCTGCTCTTGCTGGCGTCAACGACCAGCGCCTTGCTGCTCAGCCCTTCCTCCCCGTGTTCGTCAGCAGTGGTTCTGCCATTTGTGGGTATAAATCCTTGTCTCCTCCTAGGTCTGTTTCTTGTGCATTTCTCTGTGTCATGTGCTGTCTCGTTCTACCTTACTATGTTCACATGATTTTTAGTTCTTTTTATCTATGCTGGTGAGATGGATTTTCTTTTCTTTTCGGAAGGGCCTAATGGATTACTAGCTAGTTACATGACGTGATGGTGTAGTACAGCAGGTCAGCTGCTTATTAGCACACACATCGATTGGTTGTCCTGTTGGACAACAACAACAATCCTTTGGTTTACCAAGTCTCGATTCAAGTAGATGATTACCTCCTGATGGAGGCAGCACACTTGAATGAATGCCGTTTTCCTTCCATCTACTATATAGTACAGGGCCTGTTTGCTACTAATACTAGTACATGCGTATATCCTATTGTTTCCTCCACTAGTAACTTTGATCCATAGGTGGTCCTCGTAGAGAAAGCATGCATGTGAGACGGTAATTTGTTTCAGCCAATGAGAACTTGTATGTGTGTATAGGCAGTAGATGTGCCTCGATTTTCAGCCAATGAGAAAGCATGCATGTGAGACGAAGCGTCAAGATTAAGTCTCTCATTTGCAGTAATATTTCAATGAACTCTCTCAATTCTGTTAATATTATTTCTTAATTTCATGTGACTACCAAAACCATATAACATGGGTCTATTTTGCCAAAAAACTGTCTCCACTATGCTAGTTTCTTGATGAACAATCACTTTTCATTTTAGATTTATCAGATTCAATCAGCAAATCTTCTCTCTCCACCGCCAAGCCTAGAAGTTCCTACATCAACACACAATCATTTTCTTCTCAACACAAATTGATCTGTGACCTAGAAAAACAGGAAAAAGTTAATATAATTTTGCACGTAAGCTTATGAAGGAGTTGATTAGTAGATCCTAGAGTGGGGACTAGAAAAGCAATTGGCTATAGAAGAGATTATACTTTCAAATTGATTTTTGAATTATCCATTACCTAAACAGGATGTCTGTTCCTTTGATTTCAATCTGCTATTGACGATGCCATCGTTGGCTCGCTGTCGTCTGACTTGCCGCCCATATCCACCAGCTGTCTTCCAACTTCAGTGCGCCAAATCTCTGAGTACTGGACCAGATGACCGCCGCTTGATTGATCTTGGGCAAGATAGTGAGAGATGCAAAGAGAGAGGAGAATCATGGCCATTCTCGCATCAGGGGATTTAAGAACTGCAGGGAAGCAAGAGCCGTGAGTCTATGACATAGGTGAGGCAAACAACCATATCAACCTCAGCAGCTTCGTAAGCCCCAATCAGCAGGCCTGAGCATAGGCCATGGCAAATTATTCTTGAATTGTAATTCCCAGTTTCCCGAGCCCAAGAAGTATGTCCCACGGTGCACTGGCTGGCTGGTGTGTAGATAGTTCACTAGTTCTGTGATAAGATGGGCCTGTTGGGATGCATAGAAATAGATTAGTTCTTTTTACCTTGGGCCATCGACTCAATGTTTTCTTCTTGCTGGCCATCGGCGGATCAAATAGAAACAAAAGTTGCACAGTATGCCAATTCAAATGTAGATGAAAAAAATCGCCACTGTTATTATTCCTCTTACTTGACCAAACATTCTACTGATGGTCGAGGTAGCGACACTAGTTTTCTTGTATTAGATTATTGATCAATTCTTTCTTGTGCATGGCCAGTGTAGAAAACCTCCTCAACTGGGTCGAATATTACAAGGTACTAGTACTATATTCTCTTCTACATGAACTAGAACCCCTTTCACTAGATTCTAGTATGTTTATACTTAAACTTCTCATAATCTGAACACAAAGACATGCCAACTGTCACTATGTCGTTTGGCATATGAGTCTTCCTAATTTTTCAATTATGTCTTAGTTATAGGACTTGATCACCAAGCTCACTAGACTTTGAAATGCCTGATATATAAAAATTGTAGGACAATGTTTATTTAACTTGTTAAGTAATTTTTCTATAGCATCCTTCACAAGGAAGATCCAAGTTTTGAACTTCCTTGAGGTTCTTATCTTCATTGTTAGTGTCTACCTATCTTCAAGGTTTATGGTTTATTAAAGGTTAATTTTGCTTTGCTATGAAATAGAAAACCTCTCTTCGTTGCTAAATAATGTTCTATATTTTTTGTAGCAGATTGTGATCAATCATGATAAGATTATGGAGCGGGAGCAGCAGCTGCACCAGGTAGCTGCACCAGGTGACCCTCGCTAGGCTCCCGACGATGGCGCTGGAGCAAAGGTTCTTAGTGTGTTGGATCTTGAAGAATTTTTGTCTTAGAAGATTTTGTATTGCCTATCTTGCTGTGAACTTGTACTTAGAGGTGTGAACTTGTGGCACAAACACTTGGTGCTGTGCGAAAACTTGGAACTTGTTGATTTTAGTTTATGTATGAACTCGTATGTCGCGATTGATGTGTAATGTACTTCTATTCATAATGGTTCTATTATGCTTTGGCCAATTGCAAGTTTCTGGAAATTTCTGTGCTATTTATACTGTATTCTGGACTGTATTATATATTTGAATATCCTTATACTGTTATTTATATTGATATGTAAAACTTGAATTTCGAAAATATTATAGGAGGCGCATATAAAATAAATATTCAAGGCTCATTGTGAAACATATCTGCGCATATCATATCGTCTGTAGCATATCGATATGCGCCATACATCGTGAATATAGAGGCGCATATCATATGCGCCTCGCATAAAAAATAGGCGAGACTCAAAGCTAGAGGCGCATACGATATGCGCCTCGCATATGCTTTTAGGTGCGCCTCGCGTAAGGTTTTCTCTAGTAGCGAAGGGGGCCATGAACGTGAGGAATAAGGCGCTAACCAGCAGGGCCAAGACGCACACTAGGTGTGCGAGGAATATGACACGCTCGCCGTCTTCCGGATGCGGCACCACCTTGCCGACTGGCATGAGCCGCGTGCCAACCTCCGTGTGTGACGGCAGGATGCTGGACCGCTGGTACTTTCGGATTTGGTCCTACGTCATGGAAGAACCGCACTTGGCTCCGTGGCTTCCCCCCATTCGGTCGAAGACGGTGATGCGTGGAAGGGAAGCAGAAGAAAAACGGTGGCCCGTCACTCCGACGAGCAAGAAATGGGCGGCGCCGATGGAGTTCGAGCATGCAAGAACATCGACGGAACGCGGGCACAGTGCAACGAGGAAGAGAAAGGAAGTGAGGGCAGAGAGAATGGCAAGGTGGGGGGACGGCCGTGGCCCGACCAGTATTTATGGCCAGGAGAGGGAAACCGCCCGCATGGCCACGTGGAAGCGCCCTACGCGTGATACGTCCCCCCGGATAGGCTACACCAGCATCGAATGCAGAAAGGACCCCGGAGAGGTTTGCGACGCACCAGTGTCGGTTCCCGAGGCGACGTGCGACACAACGCATCACTACACGCTGCAATAAACATCATGATGGTACTATGGACATGGCTGGCGTTAGCGGTGATGCAGCCGAGTATTCTCAACTGCCAGATTTTTAGCCGGATGTAATTTCAAACTAGATTTTGAGCCCGCGTACATTTTGCCTAAGGGTGGAGTCTACGCGCGCTCGGGGGCTAGTGTTGGGGGATCACCCCCGAGGAGGCTAACCAGATAAGAAACAAGGGCAATGTAACTGTCGGCCGATTGATGGATGTAAAAACTCAAGGACACGCCAGAGAGAATGCTAGACGCAGCGCGAGCCGACAAACCAAGAACTGGATGAAAAGTCCTCACCAGTGCACCTATCCGACTGGATAATCCTAGCCGGACATGGCGAGCCGATAGAGGGAAGGTAGAAGGGTGGCAGTATCTGATAACTGCCTCAGCGGAACAACCAGACCCAAAGGAACAAGACGGCGGCATGGACGCTGGAGATCACGGGCCCTACCCTTGTCGGGCGGGAACAGGAGCCGCCGCCTGTGTCGGCCGGGGCGGCCTCCACTGTTTTCGTGCCGGCCGGGGGGCGCTGTACTATGCAAGAAATCAAGGAGGCGCGATACTGTACCGGAGTAGTCGGCTAGGCCCATCTATGGGACCCACCAGCCGGCAATACCGTTTCCCACGCTGCTCCGGCCCTATATAAGGGGAAGCGGGGCACCCATAGCAAGGGTTATAATCTGATAGTTAGATCACACTGATACAGCTCGAGGAGCCCTTGTTCTTCTTGTGTTGATCCTCATAGTTAGATCGGCAGGAGTAGGGGCTTTACCTCACCTAGAGGGCCCTGAACTTGGGTACTACCTGCGTCTCACCGAGCTGTCTTGTAGCCAATCCAGCCTGCGGACGCCGTCGCTAGCCTTACTGTTTGCTCCCACTCTCTATCTAAACTTCTCAGGTGCTATCGTTTCCATAGCAATGACAAAATGCCTACTTTAGGATGCTCATCCCGCATCCTCCTCGTTGTCGACTCAGCAGCAACGACGGGGGACTAGGCTCCGTCGGGCATGTCCGAGACTAGGCTTCGTCAGGCTGGCACTAGGAGGTGCTACCTTCCGGGACATGTAGGTTGGTTAGGAATCCAGGTCTCATCGTCAGCCTAGAGCTTCTCTAGTGGCGGTATCGTGGTCCACTATCGGTGCAGAGGGAGCTGACCGTCGAGGAGGTGGTATAGAATCATGTCAGGGAGGAGGACGAGCACGTCCATCGCTATATGGTTGTTGAAAGAGCATGTGTGCCCCATGTGTGGTTTTGGTAATTAATGACAATCTCTATGGACTAATGTTTGTATTAAGGTGCACTTTTAGGAATTGTCTGTAACACCCACGGCCACTCTGGACCGACGGCTATCACTTCTGGCAGCTCAATAGGATCTCTACACTAACCCCACAAACCAACACTAGTCGTTTCTGCGCACTTTGTTCTCACTGCATGCTTTGCGTTACCCACTTCGATCGGTCACCCATCCTAGAATTGCTCTAGGCCAAGCACGCTTAACCTTAGAGTTCTTTTCAACGAGCTTAGGAAAGAAGTTGCAACTTGTTGGTATGGGTTTCCTATCAATCCAATTGAGCCATGCGCCAGGGTCTCACATACACCCACCCTTAGAAGATCGACGTCCTCGTCGATCAACCACAAGCCAGGAACGTTCCCTCTTGGCACACGTCTGTGCGTCTAGTGCCGGCACATTGCCATGCCGTGTCCACTCCGGGCCACATGCACCATGCTACACATGTCCGCCACTGACCCGCACATGCCCATGTAACCGCGAGGTCGGCTCTGATACCACTTGTAACACCCTCGGCCACTCTGGACCAACGGCTATCACTTCTGGCAGCTCAATAGGATCTCTAGACTAACCCCACAGACCAACACTAGTCTTTTCTGCGCACTTTGTCCTCACTCGTGCGCACCAGGTTACCCACTTCCCGGTCGGTCACCCATCCTAGAATTGCTCTAGGCCAAGCATGCTTAACCTTAGAGTTATTTTCGAATGAGCTTCCGGAAAATAAGTTGCAACTTGTTGGTATGGGTTTCCTATTAATCCTATTGAGCCATGCGCCAGGGTCTCACATTGTCCATTGGCATCGCTTGGAGCATGTGTTGTCTTCAAGGTAGAAGAAATGAAGGAGAAGAAGTAATGTCCAAGGTATTTGGGCCTATTGGATTCATAAAGAAGAAGAATAATAAAGAAAAGAAGATCAAGCATGTCTTGAAGAAGATGGAGTTCCTCATGTATATCATCAAGACATCATCCAAATGAATTTAGAATAAATGATGTGCAAGCTCAAGATGCACTATCTCTAGAATATCTCATGCCTGAAGCATGCCATCCTCGGTGTTCATGGATTGGTGAAGACAAGTTCAAAGAATAGGTTTCCTCATAGTGTATGGGGATAAAGTTGCAAGTATTCATCAAGCAAGCACGAGCACGAGAAATCAAGAAATGTATTCCATCTTGAGGAGGACAAGATCGTCTACATCGAGCTCAAGTGGAATGCTCAAGGCAAAGGTATAATATTAATAGGTTTTTCCTTTTGCCCGTTCCAAGTTGTTTGTTGGGAGACCGGGTTTAGGATAGATATCCGTACTATCAAGAGGGGCTCTCGAGTGAGTAACTCGATCATATCCTTTAGAGAGAGCTCAAATCTTTGCATACTTAGCATTATGTCTCTTGGTTGTCATTTGGATCTTGTCCATGTGAGGTTCTAGAGTTTGTGGTAATCTTCATAACAAGCTCTTGTTCATCAAAAACGGTTTTTCCTTTTATATCTTATTGCGTTTTTGATCTTGGAGGTTTTCTGGATCCTCGCCAAGGGAGGTATCTCACATAATAATACTTGATATTTTCTCCCTTTTTATTGGATTCTACTCATTGCTATCTGATACGTCGAAAACATATATATAATTTTTGATGTTCCATGCTTGTTTAGTATCTATTTTGCTTTGCTTTATCTACACTTTGAGGTGTTGTTATATGTTTTCTGGTACTAACCTATTAACAAGATGCCGCAGTGCCAGTTGCTTGTTTTCTTCTGTTTTTGGTTCCAGAAAAGCTAGTAAGGAAATATTCTCGGAATTGGACGGGACAAAAGCCAAAGTCAATATTTCACCGAGGAGAACATGGAGTCCAGAGGAGAGACGGAGGGGAGCCACAGGGCGGCCGCACCCCCCCAAGCGCAGCCCCACCCTAGGCCGCGCCTGGGCAGGGTGTGGGCCTCCTGGCCGCCTCCCAGCCTTGCCTCTTCGCCTATATGAATCCCCTGATGCCTAAACCCTAAGAACCCGATCAATATTCCTCGAAACCGTCTGTAGCCGCCGACACCATTGTCCCTAGATTGGGGGGATCTGAAGCTCTTCCTGGCACCCTGTCGGATGGGAGATCATCCCGGAGGCCTTCTTCTTCATCATGCCATCCTCCGGTATGAAGCGTGAGTAGTTCCACCTTGGACTACGGGTCCATGAAGTAGCTAGATGGTTGTGTCTCCTCCTTTATGCTTTCATGTCTAGATCTTGTGAGCTCCGTTCATGATCAATATCTCATCTATTTGTAATCATGCATGTTGTTTTTGCGGGGATCCGATGGATATTGAGATTACTATGTCATATTGATTAATGGTTTTGTCATATTGATTCTATCATGTCTGTGTTGTTTGTGATCTTTCATGCTCTCCGTTGTTAGTAGCTATGTTGGCCAAGTAGTTGTTGGTGACTCCAAGAGGGGGTATTTATGCTCGATAGTGGGTTCATGCCTCTATTTAATCTAAGGGAAGTGACATAAATCTCTAACGTTGTAGATGTTCTATTGCTACTAGGGAGAAAACAACGGTCTCTTGTTCATGGAACAAGTGGATTTTTTACCTTACACGCTTTTCTTAAAGTAGTTGTCTGTTGCTTGCAAGTTAATACTGGAGGGGGCTCGGATGATAACCCGAAGGTGGACTTCTAGTCATAGATGTAGTTGGATGGCGGTCTATTTATCTTGTTGTATTGCCCAATCGAATCTCATAGGATCTTGATGTCTAGTATTGCATTGTTATGCCTTGCTCAGTCCTGTCAATTGCCATGCTGTAATTTGTTTACCCAGCATGCCATGTTTGTTTATCTAAGGAGAACACCTCTAGTGAACTATGGACCCCGTTCCAATCTTTACCATTGATACATCTTCCACTGATACTGTTTACTTGTTGCAAACCACTGTTACCTTCCTCACCATACAGTTAATCCTTTGTTACAGCAAACCGGTGAGATTGACAACCTCACTATTCGTTGGGGAAAATTGTTGAGTTTGTGTTGTGCAGGTTTCCAAGTTGCTAGAAACACCTTTGAGTCATTTCCTTCCTCCTAATGGTTCGATAACCTTGGTTTCTTACTAAGGGAAAACTTGCAGTTGTGCTCATCATACCTTCCTCTTGGGGTCTCCCAACAAAGTGTTGCTGCACTCATTACTATCTTTCCAACAAAATTGGTTTCATCCCATTCGGAGTTTAGTTGCTCAAGTTATTTGCGTTTTACTGCTACTACATGCGTTGTCTGTACCAACCGGTAGTACCAGATTTCCATCCGGTACTACTGCTTGGCACCGGTAGTACCGCCCGGCTGTACCAGACGGGTCTGAGCCCATTAGCGAGCCGAGGATCCCTCTCAGGCTCATCCGGTACCACTAGCCCGGCACTACCACATCGTCCGGTAGTACTGTTATATTTTCCGGTAGTACTGCTTGTCGGTAGTATCGGATCATGCAACGTGTCCTACTGGTGGCATATGTGTCTTTTCATCTCTGCATGTTTTCTCCTGGTTCCACTTCCGATACCAATTTGTAATACCGGTCATGTTCGGTACTACCGCTTCTGGTTTCGGTAGTACCGCTCATCACAGAAGGTAACAGTCAGATTCCCCCCCTATAAAAGGGGCCCTTTCTTCTCCATTGGACTTATCCATTAAAGCTCTTTGCCCCCTCCATTGTTTAATCTCTTGATCTTGTCCTCTCCCTCTTCCTCCCATGATTCTTGCATCTATTTGAGGGAAAAGAGAGAGGAGATTTAGATCCACAATCCCACCAATCCATCTCTCCTCTAAGTGAGGGGAATATATTGGGATCTAGATCTTGGAGAATTGTGTGGTTTTCTATAACATCCTAGCATTTAGGAGAAAACGAAGGGTAGATCTAGGAAATTTTGCATATGCATGCATTCATCTGCAAAATTGTGGGTAATTTTTTCGCCAAATAAAAACTTAAAGTGATCAGAGTTTCTTTCACTCTCTAAGTTTAGGAATAGCTTTGGAGAACGATCGTTATAAATTTTGACATGATCTTTATGAATTAGTGTGTTTTGGGGAAAGGAATTTGAATTCAAACTTAAAGATTTTAATTATATTTTAGAAAGATTAGAGTTATGATTTAGTAATATTCTTCAATCAAGAAATAATATATAGTAACAGGAACTCTAAATAAGAAATACAATCAAACAAATGAATATTTATTCATATATTTATTCCATGAAGAAGTTACAAAATGTAACTCATAAATTCAATAAGGAATCTTTACAAAAAAAATTAAAAAAAGAGGAATATTTACATATTAGTGGAGTATTACAAAAATCTTTACAAAAGAATGAAATAAAAATTACAAAGGATTACATCTGTCTAAAAAAAGAAAACCTTTACCAAACTTGAATATTCAAATCTTGTACCTACAAAACAAAGAACAAACAAAAAAGGAAAATAAAAGTTAAATTGTTAATTTTTACTCTCAGTAGAGAGCAGTGAATTGCACTGCTCAATTTTACATCATTGACAAAATCAACCAAGAGCAAGTTTCACTAATATGAAAGAATCAAATCTTTCATAAACAAATAAGCCATAAGTCAAATGATCCCAATCAGAAAGAGGGTCAAGTTTCACCAGGCAGGTTAATGGTAACAAGGTAAAAGGTAGAACACCTCATTGAGCATATCCATAACCATGCAGCAGTCACACAAATAGCTTAGTCACCTAACTGCATGGGTGTGCTGTCGACACAGCCCAGCAGTCCAAACCAACAAAAGGACCAAGCACAGCCGTGCGCAAGCACTAGTGCACCACTACATTGCTCACACCAAACTAGAACCAGTATCTTAGCCATAGCCCAGCAAACTAGCAAACAAAACTCCACACTAGATCAACCCAAACATCACCAGATGGTGACATAAGGAGGGGGAAGAATTAGGTGGACAGCAAGGCCAAGCCACATGAGCTAGGAGGAGCAGACTAGATCAAGGCCAAGCACAAGAACCAGGGGAAACAAGAATAACATCAGGAGGTGAAGGACAGGATCAAGCCAACAGCACCAACATCACCACAATCCACAACAATCATCAGTTTTGTGGTGAGTATCATAAACAACCACATGATCCATTCATCTTAACCAAACAGAAACATGTGTTGTTTCATGAAACAACCTTTCAATGATCACCCTAGTGGGGTGAATCTATCCTAGAGGTGTTAAATATAAAGATCAGAATCAAACTCTATCAAAAACACCAAATTCTTAGACCAGCTTCATAGAATTGGTGATACCAAAGGCAACTTCTATATTCTATCATTTGTTCTTACAAGATCTGGGCACATCTCCCAGAAGGAGTAGCACCTCAGATCTTATAAAGCTACAAATAAATCCATTAACTTAATCAACCAGGATCCAAGATCTAGTAAGCAACTATGATGCCCTAGCAAGTCTTGGAAAGGACAGCAACATAGGAACTTAGTTCCTAAAGCCTCAGACCAGCATCATAGGCATGAACAATCAGTAAACTTTCCAACTTAGTATTAAGCATCCATCATGTTTCCATAAATGACCATAAGTGAAGCTAGGAACATGATTAATTTGTGTACCATTCAAAGATGGTTTCACAAGAAATAATCTTACAGCTAAGCTAACCAGATAGTCTATCTTTTATATATGAAATCGCAAATCAATATATATCATTTCCATGAGACTATACTCAGAGATCATACAATATTTATCCATTCATTTTCAAAGAATCATCAGACTCTATTGAATAAATTTCAGATTATGGATAAATAGGCAAGCCAACAAATACTAATGCAGTGAATCATCACTGACAGAGTTACTGTCAGTACCAAGATACTGACAATAGATGAACACATTAAACCACCATATACTCAACCAGAGGCAACACTATGTAACACTAACATCTGATGAACCACTAACATCAGACCAACACTAGCATCAAGTCAACACTAATTCTCACCAATCATCATTACCAGGCCATAACATCATTCTACCAGCAACAGGGATGGACCCTAGAATCGGTGCAAACACAGAATATAGATTGGCCATTAGATACACATAAAGGGACTCGAGGTAGCTAGATGCACTAGGGTTCACAGAGGCATAACTCACTGGAGGTCCTCGCTGACGAATTGAAGAGGAAGCAGAAGGGCCGACAAGCTCGTGGCGGCATGGGGAGCACCTAGGGGGCGCTGCAACCCGCACCAGCCACGGCGGCAACCACAATAGCGCACAGCACCATGGGAGGATCAACGGCAGCAGTGGCAGCACCAAACCCAAACCCTAGGTTTCGACAATGGGGCTAGCCTGGCCACAGGAGGGCTCCAAAGTCAAATCAAAGCAGAGGAGATGGACAAGCATAGTCGACAACCCCGTCCTGCACCACGGCAGTGACCAGGGAGGGCCACGGTGGCGAGCATCGCACGGCGGCGGCGCCAGCAACCCACGGGGTCGAGGAGGAGAGGAGATGAGGACGAGAGAGAGAGGAACCCAGGGAGTGGGCCAGTAGGTCCAGAACCCTTCAGGGTGTCCTTTTGGTCAAGGTCACTTGGGCCAAATTGGCCCAATAAGCCCAATGGAACCAGCCCAAAACTTAAAAGAAGATGTAATAATTAATAAAAGACCAAAATACCCCTAGAGTTAAATAAAATTCTAAAAATAAAATAGAAGTTTAAAAATTACAAATAATATATTTTTGGATCCATAATAATCCAACCTATTTAATTAAATTAAGAAATAAATATTTATGTATATAATTTTTGGAATTTTATAATATAATTATGCCTTATGGAATTTTATAAAATTAAAGAAAGAAGATAAAGATAAATAAAAATCACTTCTAATATATATTATTATCATAGTATTTAAGAAAAATGCTGAACAAATGTTTTGGGTCATAAAAATAAATTCTTTTATCTAAATATTAATCCTTAAAAGAATTATTAAATGAATAAATATAGGTATTTATATTAAATTTTAGAAATAAATTATTATCTTATATAATGGCAAATATAATATACAACACCTATTAAAGATTATTTTTTTAAAGGAAATCCTTTATTATTTAAAGAAATTCTTGAAACTAAAGTAATGGGTAAAATACACAAAGAAAAAAATGATACATAATGCATTATATTACTATGCATAGTCATTTTGCTTCTTTAAATATTGTCCTTACCGGGCAATAATGATGTTTTGTAGACATAGAAGCTCAAGGTCCAGTGCAAGCATACGACTTCACTACCTTGCAATCACATGGTAAGTTCATCACTTGCTCATGTCCTTTGAAGAGTCTTTATCAAAGTATTTGCAAATTGTGTGTTATCATCCATGTTTCAAGGGAAGAAAATATAATTTTCTAAAATAAATAAATTGTTGATATCATCCTATGTCGTGGTGGTGTCACGGCAGATGCCATAGGTAAGCTTAAGTTGGGGGCCGAATGGGTGCTTGTGGTCACCGGGGAGGGAGTGCACGGTCTTGCCATGCACGAGGAACAAGATGAACTCTCCACACTTAGGGATTTGATTGATACTTGGGAATTACAAGTGCTCCTTGAGCTGTATGAACTAGGGTTCTGGGCACTAGTTCTCTACTTGGTCCAACCTCCTTCTACTACTACTATGCCCCTCCTTATATAGGTGGTGCCAGATAGGATACACCCCTTCAGGTTCTAGGGTTACTGTTTGGATCCTGGTCCCTACTATGTGGGCCAGGTCATGGTATTACCCTAAGCCCAATGGCCCAGTCCATAAAGCTTGATAGCTAACGGTCATCTGGTACGTCGCCTCCTGTTCCTTTTGTCGTCATGCAGTAACTTTGTACGTCAGCCCTTGTTTTGGGCATCACCCGGTTCCTTTTGTGTCACCCGGCGTCGCCCTTCTCTTTTGACCATGATTTACCATGGTCCCTCCTGAACCTCACTCGGAAAGGTGCCACGCGTACTACCTAACTTGGCCCTTCCTCGGAAGACTCGGCTCGTTGGTTCCTGCAAGATTAACAAATTTGTCTTATACGGGATGACATAGTTCATATGTTGGCCGCATACAATTCTCTCTCTCGACCATATTTACTCGGCCTGGTTCTTTCTTTACTCGGAGCAAGCTAAGCTAGGCTATGTTTCACCCCTTGTGACCCTACCGGGGGTTATCCCCCCGACATTAGTCCCCGAAGCTGGTGAGGTCTAACAGTTCTAGCTGTTAGGCGTCTCCAAGTTCCTGTGATGTAATTGGAACTTTTTCTTTTGTCCTTATTCATCGCTCATGGCGCATGATTCGACGTGGTTTCGTATTCTGCCGAGTCTGTCTAACAGTTTCCTAGTCAATTCTTTGACTTTCTTTCTTGTTTTTACCTCGTGCCGAATCATTATAACTAATTCCGAGTCATTTTCGGCGTGCTTCAGTCACTGACAGCTGGTAATCATGGTTACTTTCCTCAAATTTTGTTCCAAGCTCTGGCGGCACAGTGATGGCTGCGCAGTTATTCCCCGTCACTATGGAAGTCCCATCGGCCTACGCCCCTTGTCCTTCCTTTCGTGACGTGGCATGGGATTTTCTGTGTATTGTTTCCACGCGGTGCCCTCTGATTGGCTTACTCGGCCGGGTACACGGCCACACGCTGGCCACACGGCGCAGAGGGATCCCACGATTGGGGTTTTTACTGCCCCTAAGTAGGGATGAGGGGGTTACAACTTCCCCCACGCCTATTCAACTTTCCCCCTGCCTCTTCTTCTTCCTTTCGCTGCGAAATCAAACCTCCCCCTTTGCGGTTCTTCCTTCTTCCTGTTCTTGTCCTGCGATTGCTCCATTTCTCCTCTCATTCCACCACGGGTCCTTGTTCTTCTAAACCTCTTCCAACGGAGGAGGAGATTGAATCTAGGAGGATCATGGACGCACGTGACGATGCTGATGGGGCGGAGGAGCAGGAAGTTCCCGCCGGCGAGCGCGACGGCTAGGAGGGCTTAGAGGTCTCCACCGAGGAGGTCGAACGGCTCCGCTCCACCAGACGCATTCCGCTGCAGGTGGATTGCCGTCTTCCCGCCAGTGAGATCTCTCCCAAACCTGATGCCAATGAGCGGGTGGTCTTCCTTTCTCATTTTGAGCGAGGTTTCGCTCTTCTAGTGAGCACCTTCTATTCTTCGTTTCTGTCCACTTTCCATCTCTAGACCCATCATCTTCCTGCCAACGCGATTGGCTCCTTATCTTGCTTTATTTCTGCTTCTGAGGCCTACCTTGGGATTTGGCCTACAGTTCTTCTGTGGGCCAAATACTTTAGTTTTAGGGTCCAAGTCATTCCCCAGCCTGGTGCTCCTCGAGCCGAGAAGAGGCCGACTCGGTGCGGAGCCGCTAGCATCACACCTAGGAGAGACTCCATCTTTCCTCGGGTTACTACCTTGACTCTTGAAAAAAATGGCATCGGAATTTCTTATATGTCAAAAACAGTGGGTCCACTGATAACATCCGGCTCCCCCCTTTCTCGGACGAGGTCCCCAGCAAGAAGCTCTGGCAGCTTGACCCGCGCGACCAAGACGCTGCGGTGAATGAGGACAACATGATCTTGGAAATGTTGCTGTCGCCGGATGAGAACTTTCATCTTGCCGATAGGGACCTCATGTGCACCTTCATCTCGCGCCGGGTAAGCCCTATACAAGCCAAGAGCCACAAGATGTGCTTCATGAGTGGCTCCCACGATCCCACTTAGCACTCCAAGAAGGAGCTTACCCATGATTCCATTGCTCATCGAGTAAGCTCGATCTTCAAATTGAACTTGGCGGATGATTGGTCTTGGATCTGCCCTCCATTTAGCTGGGTCAAGCCTGTCCCCTGGGTAAGTTTCCGAGTAACCTTTGTCGCCGAGTCAGCTTTAGCTCGTTTGCTACTCTTATTCTAGTTCTCGATTGTTATTCTGTTTATTTCTCGCAGAACCTTGTTCACCAGGTTGATGACAGTACTATCCCTCTTTGCAGTTATAACGAGGATCGTTTCGACTCCAACGAAGTCGAGTTGGACCTAGAGTGCTTCATGCCCATCCCGCATGCAGCTGCTGCTTCAGCTTCGGGTAAGAGTCAATCTCGTAACCCCTTACAAGATTGGTCTGACCATGATGAGGGTGATGATTGTACGATTTTGGAGCTACATGCCTTGTGACCTTAGCCTTCTAACTTATTCAAGTAAGCCTATCATTTACTTATGCAGCTGTCCAGGTACATGACACTCCTCCTCTCGCCGTGGGCGGTGTCGACAAGATCCCCGTCGCTAAGCCGAAAAAGCGACGCGGGGCCTCCTCCAGCACTCAGCCAGCCAAGAAGAGCAAAGCCACTCCAGCTTCCCCTGCCGCTGCTACGCTAGCCGAGACTCGGAAAGCTGCCGGGCGCCGAGTCACGCGTCGCCCACCACGCGATCCGGTCGTCACCGGGCGAGCTTTTGCATTCTGCTTACCTTACATTTTTCCTTCTTATACGCTGCTACTGTTTTCTGATGCGTTCCTTGTTGTTTCCAGCGCCGAGCCTCTGTCGGCTAACCAGGATGCTCCTAGCATCGCCTTGCCGCTAAGGCATGCTCCCGCTCTGACTGATTCTGCGGTGCAGAACCCCGTCCGAGTCGAGGCTCAAACTATTGAGGCTCATGCTTCTCAGTGTCAGTCAGACCCGGTGGCGCACCCGGCGAAGGAGACTCGGCCCAGCACCCCTGGCGCTGGTCAGGAACAACTTCCTGATCTTGGTGCCAGTGACACTGGCGCCGAAAAAACCTTCGCCACTAGTTCCTCTGGCATCAGCCCTCCATCTGGTGCACATGAACAACTTTCTGATCTTGGTGCCGGCAAAAGTGCCGAGCCCAGTCAGTCAGCTCCCCTTACTTCTCTGAATAAATCTGCTCACTCTTCTCTTCTATCAAAGAGCCAGATCCGTCCTACGGCTCCTGGTTCGGCTCACCCTTCATCCGGCAAGACCACCTCCACCAAGCAAACAATATTGGTTTGTGCTCCGGGTACTGCTCCTCAGATCCGGCCCCCGATGTTGGCAACAATGCTTGCTTCACAGTAAAGCAAGGGTCGCGGCTGGTCGGTGATGGCTCTAAAGCTGTTGCCCTCCACACTAGTGCTGCTGCCACCCGCGCCAATGTGGGAACTACCCTGAAAATGGGTCAAGTTCTCACTCGGACGCACAGCGGGAATGGCCTTGGTTTGGCTGAGCCTTATGCTTTGGCGTGGAATGCAGCTGACGAGCTAGAGGTCAGTACCCGTGGTGGCAAGAAGCTGGTGCTGGGACCCAAATCCGTCTCTGATATGACCCAGCAAGCCATCGCCTTAATGGCCCACGCCGATGATGTGAACGAGGTAAATGATCTTTCTACTCTTTCGCGTCAATGAGTATTTCTGTTATACATATCACCTAGTCCCCGAGGTTACTGCCGAATGAGATACTTATTTGGCTGTAAACTCTAAGCAATAACTTAGCCTTTTATTTCCTTATGCCAAGCTCACTTGTTAGACTTTCGATCCCTAGTCCCCGAGGTTACTGCCGAATGAGAAACTTATTCGTCTGTAAGCTCTTACATAGGAGTCATTCTTTATCTTTCTGGGAGCTTGATTTTTCCCTTTAATCACTGTCTTTTTGCTTTTGCAGCTCACGCATAATGAGCACACCAAGGTGCATCAAGCTCTCCTCCTGGAGCATCGAAAGCTCGAACTTGCATACGAAAAGCTGCAAATTGACACCCAAGGCCAAGGTAATTTTCTTACTCGCCCTATCTTTATTCGGCGTATCTTCCTTCGGTTCACTTTCTTAGTTTTTCTCGCTCTTTTCCCACAGCCTCTGCCCAGTCCACCATCGAGGCGCTCCACTCGCAGATCAGCGAGACAGAGAGTAAGTTTTTTGCCTTCCTCGCGTTGTTTTGTGTTCATGCCATTTTCCTGCCTTATTATCCTGGTAGATCAAGATATTTCTGCCACTGCTGACGAGTAGTTTGTTCCGAATAAGCAGAGAAGCACCAAGCCGAACTCCAGAAGGAGCGAGACGAGGTGACTTGGCTGAAGAAGCTGATGGCCGACATGGAGCAGAAACACTTGGCCGAGGTGAAGGGGCTGAAAGAAGAGCTTGCCGAGAAAGAAGACCAGCACGCTGCCAGCGCTGAGAAAACCAGGGAGCTGCTCAAGGAGGCCGAGTCGCCGGTTGATTCGGTAAACCTGGATCTGGACGCACTCCAAGCCAAGTCCAAGGCTTGGAAAACCAGACTCGGCACCATCAACTCTTTTCTCGGTAGTGAGTTCTTACTCTATTTTGCACTGTGCTTTCTTGTTCTTGACTTTTTCATCTTTGTTTGTTACTTTGCTAAGATTCTCTTTTGCTTGCAGAGAATTTTCCCGAAGCGAATTTGTTTGCTATTCGGGCCATGAAGAAGGTGAGAGCCAAGTCTGGTGCTCCAGCTGATGGAGAGGTGACCAATGATGAGCATATCGAAGCGTTGTGGGAGCGCGTCCAGAACCTCAAGTCCTGCGGTGTGGATTTGCTCAAATTGGCTATTCATGCGTTGCACATGCTCTGGCCTGATGGAAATGCACCTGCACTCATCGAGCCCCTAGCTGAAAGATTGCTTCACACTGAGGATAGGCTGGATCAGTGGCGTGAGTCGGCCGGACGAGCTGCAGCAGACAAGGCCCTATCCTTCGTGCTTTCATGGTACGAGGACATCAATCTTGATGTTCTTGCTCGCATAAGGGGATACGACAAGTGGCTGAATGACCCTGAGTTGATCAAGAGACGTCAGGAGCGAGCGTACGCCATGATCGAGTACACCATGGTACATTCTTGGTGCGACGGGCCCAGCTTCCTCGACCTCGGCGACCCACTTGTTGAAGTTGCTAATGAAGAGGGTGCCGACAGCGAGGCCACCGAGTCAGATGATCTCGAAGACTCGCACTACAAGAAATGTGTTGACTTGTGACCTTCTCATAGTGACAGGGAATGAAATCGTCATAGATCTATGACGATTTTGCACAAGATGGTCGTAAGCTATTTGGAAGGCTCAAAACCTTATTAAATTACGACGATTATGGTTCAAAACGTCGTAATTTTAATTGACAAAATCGTCATAATGTGCTTGATACACCCTAGAACCTTATGTATAGCGGATTATGACCAAATTATATCGTCGTAGTGTCTAAAATAGAAAAGTTTTAAATGACTGATCTGCCACCTCATCATTTATGCCTACGTGTCATTTTTATGTGTCAATTTTTGGCTATGTGACAATCCACGTGTCGGCTTTAGGGCGTTGCCAATTAAGCAGGAAAAAAAGGAGGTGCGGGGTTCAAACCTGCGACCAATTTATCTATCCCACTGAGGAGGACCAGAACCACTGAGCCACAATGGCATTTGTGCTTTCATCCCACGCTACAAATTTATGAATATGGCCATGTTCGGTTGAGCATTGTCAATTAATAGAGCAAAAAGGGGTGGAACGGGGGTTCGAACCCGCAACCTCCATCTAGGTCCGATGGTGGTTGACCACCAGGCCACTAGTCAGTTTGTGTCAAGGAATGGAGCTCGCCCTTTTTAAACAATGTTTTCTTTGTTGGGCCTGGGCCAAGGAGACACGAGGCCTCCTGTTTTTCTCCACCTATTTTTTTTATCTTTTCCTTATACGACTGATGGGCTCGTGGTTTGTTGGGCTCGCGTTTTCTTTTAGTTGGTGGTCCGGTTTTAGTCCTAGGCTTATGTGTTGGTCTATTTAGAAAGTTTTTTTTTCTTTTTCCTATTTTGTTAATTCTTTTGTATCTTTTTCAATAAAAATCCAAAATAATTGATTTTTGGCTCTAAATTTTTATAAACATCAGTAGATCCTCTTAGGGTGTTAATTATGAATATTTTTTTATTTTAAAATAGTGGATTTCATTTGGTGGTTGCTTCACAGTATGCCCCGTTTTATGTACTCGGAAAATGGAAAATGCTTTTCTTGTGCGATGAAAAGAAAAACTTCAGTGGATGAGACTCGCTAAACTTGCATTGGATCTCTGAAGAAATAGCATATTGTGAGTCTAAAAATGATTTTTGCCAAAAATCATGAGCATCGGATCATGTAACTGTAGTTCAAACCGGACCCACTTCCTACCGATTCGGTAGGAATTTGTCTTTTTTGCCTGGGATGAACGGAAAGGTTTGAGATACCCCGGTTGGGAAATTTGCCATGTAAGGTGGTCTAATATTTTTACAAAATGTGGTGGTACCATTCTAAAACTGTCGTTTGGTGGTTGCTTCACAAAACACCCCATTTTTGGGCTCTCGGAAAATGGAAAATGGATTTTCCGTGCGTCGAAAAGGAAAACTTTCTCCTACAACATTGTTCGCCATCCCATGATACATATGTATGCACAATATGGGCACATTATCACAAACTATGCACTGATTCAAGCCATAACATTGGTTGTTTGGTCCGAAAGCCATGAAACCTCGGACACCATAGGTCATTTATGAGAAGGTTTTTTCGATACACATGCAATATACCAAGGTTGGTATTTTTCCTTGCAACAATGTCACATAATAAGACACCACGCGAAGGACTTGCATTGATCGGACCGTTTTTGAATTTTTTATGCCAGTTTCAAATTATGGTCAAAACGGCGGACATGAAGGTTCTTAGCTAGGGGCTGAGTCTCGCTAAACTTGCATTGGATCTCTAAAGAAATAGCATATTGTGAGTCTAAAAATTATTTTTTCCCAAAATCATGAGCATCGGATCATGTACCTGTAGTTCAAACCGGACCCACTTCCTACCGATTCAGCAGGAATTTGTCTTTTTCGCCAGGGGTGAACGGAAAGGTTTGAGATACCCCGGTTGGGAAATTTTCCATGTAAGGTGGTCTAATATTTTTACAAAATGTGCTGGTACCATTCTTAAACTGTCGTTTGGTGGTTGCTTCACAAAACACCCCATTTTTGGGCGTTTGGAAAATGGAAAATGGATTTTCCGTGCTTCGAAAAGGAAAAATTTCTCCTACAACATTGTTCGCCATCCCATGATACATATGTGTACACAATATGGGCATATTATCACAAACTATGCCCTGATTCTATCCATAACATTGGTTGTTTGGTCCGAAAGCCATGAAACCTCGGACATGATAGGTCATTTATGAGAAGGTTTTTTCGAGACACTTGCAATATACCAAGGTTGGTATTTTTCCTTGCAACTATGTCACATAAGGAGACACCACATGAAGGATTTGCATTGATCGGACCGTTTTTGAATTTTTTATGCCAGTTTCAAATTATGGTCAAAACGGCGGACATGAAGGTTCTTAGCTAGGGGCTGAGCCTCGCTAAACTTGCATTGGATCTCTGAAGAAATAGCATATTGTGAGTCTAAAAATAATTTTTGCCAAAAATCATGAGCATCGGATCATGTACCTGTAGTTCAAACCGGACCCACTTCCTACCGATTCAGCAGGAATTTGTCTTTTTCGCCAGGGGTGAACGGAAAGGTTTGAGATATCCCGGTTGGGACATTGTCCATGTAAGGTGGCATATTATTTTTTTAAAATGGGATCGTAGTATTTTGAAACTTTCATTTGGTGGTTGCTTCACAAAATGCCCCGGTTTTTTGCGCTCGGAAAATGAAAAGTGGTTTTTTTGTGCGACAAAAAGAAAAACTTCCTCCTGCAACATTGTTTGCCATCCCAAGATACACATGCATGCACAATATGGGAACATTATCACACACTATGCCGCGATTCTAGCCATAACATCCGTTTTGGCACTTGGAATATCGAAAATAGAGTGGTACCATTTAAGCCATTCAGAAGGGATAATTCTCCTACCCACGGATCACCCCAACAAGCAGATCTCAACTGTCTATATATCCTCCATCCAATGGACAAAATTTCTCCTGCCTCCCCTCGACTTCCTCCAAAATTGAAATTGAAATGACCAGAACACCCACAAGTACAGTCTTGCATCGCACAAATATCCAGGGGTATTTTGGAGAAGTTGACCATGCCACACAGAGAACCCAACCCCAATCCGCTCCCGTCCACACAATCCCTAATCGCCACCCTCCTGCCTCCGCTCCCCAAACCCTAATCGCCACCCTCTCGCCTTCGCCTCGCAGCGCCGCCACCACCTTCTCGCATTCGCCTCGCAGTGCCGCCACCACCATCTCGCATTCAGCGCCCCTCCCCGAAACCTAATCGCCACCCTCTCGTGTTCGCCCTGCAACGCTGCAACCACCGTCTCGCCTTTGCCCTGCAGCGCCGCCACCAGCATCTTGCCTCTGCCCCACGAGATCTCATCCCCTCCCTCAGAGCCGGATTTCCTCCTCCCACGAATCCGCAGCGCAACCGCTCATCTCTCTGCACCAAGCCCCGGGTTCCATAGAGCGCAGAAGACCTCGAGTGGCGATGTCCATCTCCTCCTCCCCTTCTTGTACGAGGAGCGGCGGCCGTCCTCCCTGGAAGAGCACCCCACAGACGATCTTCTGTGAACCCTAGCATCGGTCTTTCCGGCCGGCATCAAGGACGACAATGTGGCGCTTCCCTAGGCTCACCGCTATCCCTCCCTGCCTCTTCGTCGACCTGATCATTGCATGCTCCACCCTAGATCTTCCAGAGAGGTATGGTCTCTTCTAACCAACAAACTACCCAGATCGAATCCACCTTCACTTGCTGATGCCGTTCGAGATGTTATTGCATGAGTGGATCCCTTTCGAGAATAGGTTCTTCCTCGACCTGATGGCCACCGCCAGCGTTCAGGACGCTGGCCGCACCAATTCGAAGAGGATGTGGAGGTTGTGCTCATCGACCCGGACAAGCTCCGAGCTCCCAGCGCGTCTGACCCAGGGTGCGTTAGGGCCAATCCCTTCCATAAGGTCACGCTCACGAGCCCCTCTAAACCAAAATAGGTATCACTCTCTCCCATCTCTCACTCGATTGTATTGATGGGTTAGTGATGGTACTGCAATTTGAAGTTTGGTCCTTGTTTACTTCTGTAGTATCCATGGTAGCGACCCAGATGGAGATCATCCAGATCCTGGCCAGTTTCATGCTACAAGCCATGTTGGAGAAGCTGCAGCTTCCATGCCGTACTTGTCATGCTTTTGATGAAGGCCAGTTTTTGAGCAAACTTATGTTATGCCCTTTTATATAGTTTACAATAAGTAGAAGATGTGATGATTGCCATGGTATCATATTTTGTTGAATTGTGTCTGTATACAAGTTCATGTTTTCTTTGAGAGCTAATTTTGTGTATTCACTTGTACCGAGCGTTTCTGTTGATATGGTAGTCTTATAGCTATAGGACCTTTGATCATGTTGTGTACATTTGGTTGATTGATCTTTACACTTGAATTGGGTAAATGATACTAAAATGACTTAAATACTATAACAACACTGGTGGCCTGTATGATTACTCTTATCAGGATAATTTGAAAATCCAATTTCATTATCCTATACGGACCACACATGTGTATCTCCTCTATTTGCACAATATTAACATCTGTTAAAATATAGTTGATGCTTATAACTTCCTACTTCAAGATGGTTCTAGTAACAAATCTGTAGTTAGGTACATGCCTTTGGTAGCATTTTTGCACGCAAGCTAGTTATTTATTTGTTTGGTTAGGATATGTGGAATACAAGTTCTTACCTGTTGCACATAGTTTTGATCTGATCCACCACTTTCATATCAACAAAGGACAATGAAATATTGCACTTGAATACAATAGTATATCGTTTATGATGTTGATTTTCATACCTAGGAATTCAGGATTGTTGTGAGGTAGTACTTGCCATCTTAATAAGTTTGTTGCTAAAGTAGTTCCAATTTTGAATATACTAGCACCTTTACCATGAATAATGTTCTGATGATTTTCTATAGATTGATCTTGTGTGCTGAACCGTGTCGTATTGTACTACTGCAGTTTTGGTCCTGAACCTTATTTTGTACTTGTCGTGAACTCATGTTTGTTTGATTGTGTTGTTCTTTACTATAAGCTGAATGGCTATTGGATGATCTACGCTTGCTATTGGTCGTCTGATATGGGTTTTTTGTTTGTGGTTGGTGTAGGTAAAGCTTTAGCAGAACACACATGAGCTATAGAAATCTAATGTAAGATCAAGGAGAACCAGGAGAAGATCAATCTCAACAAGAAGCTTCCCTACCTCATTGGCATCAAGGTTTGTGCCTTGCTAGACCTGTACCAGTGTTTCAAATGTGTGTGAAATATCATTTATGAATATATTATGCATTGTAATGAGATAATCAAAGAAAAGATGTAAGGACAAAATATTTCTATTAGTGCTTTTTAATATTTGTAGGCCATTTACAACTGTGATTTCTTGCCCTCCTGCGATTTCTCATATCACTGATCATTTGTCAGTTCCTGCTGCTGTTGTAGATCGCCCGTGGGCACCTGGGTGAGTTGCTGGGTTAGCAGTGACACCCCAGGTGGAGTGGAGGAAGCCACTGAGGTGCTGGCTAACTCGCATGGAGGTGTTGGGCGCTGCGAGGGATCATTGGCGACCTAGAGGTGTTGGGCAGTGGTCATGTTGATTGTATGCATCAATTTTTTGTTTTGATGTAATGTACGAAGAGTGATTGTTTGATCATTTGAATTTATGGTCTGTTTGTTTGAAAATTTGGTTAGTTCATTTTGAAATCCGGTCTGTATCATTTTGCAATGAAAATTGGTTCATTATTTATCCAGCTATTTCTGGGCTTCAAACGTTGCTTGCATACAGCCTAAATGAATATAATCTGAATCGTGTTGGGCTTTAAAAAGGCCAGCCCAATGACTAATTGTGGAACAAAGCATCTGATTGTAAATGGTAAAAGGCTGATGGCAGGCCTAAAAAAATTGGACTTGGAACGCCAAGGCCCAAAGAACTGGATTATAAATAGGCCAAGGCCCAAAATAAAATGTACTATAAAATGCCTGAACCAAGAAAAAAAGGTCATAGTTATTGGGCTCAACCCAAATAAGCGACCGCATTGGATCGGGCTGAATTTGCACTACGACGATCTCGTTTCGTCACAATTTTGCCACGTCGGATTGGCCACGTAGGATCTGACCTGGCCTGGCAGATGCCTCGTGACGATATTGGATCGTCATAACAGTTATGACGATCCAATATCATCATAGACAGTTATGACGATTTCACAAAAAACGTCGTTGTATGTAATTGCTGACGCTCAGTTTTTGATGATATGTTTTTTGTCATAAGATCGTCACATATTGTAGATAATGGTGATTCGGTGACGAAAATAGAGAGTCATGTATCAGTAGATTCCTTGTAGTGTCGGCCACTGATGCCCCTGACTCGGCATATGCTCCAAACGATGCTCCTAACTCAAGGCTGCTCCTCCGAGTCCTGCTTCTTCTTAGACTAAATAGGACAAGTACTTGAACTTTTGATGATATCCCCGGTATGCCGGGTACAAATGTAATATACATTGCACTTATGTTTGGTTATGTGCCTTTCGATAAGGCTTTAAATATCTTTTTATGTTCTGAGTGTGAATCATCCAAGGGCAAGTCCCCGAGTCTCATTTTGTTGTTTCACCTTTCCTCGACTTTGGCTACTATCTACCTTTTCTGGCGTCCGACATTAGAGTCTTAGAGTACTAAGGATATAGTTAGCGGGTATGAAACCTAGATCACTTGGCCGAGGATCATTCAACACACAAAACTTTCCTGTAGTGGGTTAGACAAAGACATAGGGTCGACTCGTGTTTCTCCTTGTACTTATCCGACGTTCGTGTTTACTCGTCATGCATCCTTTCCCCTTGCTTTCCATGAAGCCGTGTTTTCGGACAACAGCATAGTCAAAGAGTTGATTTGTTCCGAGTAAACATTACTTGTTCCAAGATAAGCTTTGGGTGTCATGCCAGCCGACATAAAATAATTGAAAGGGAAAACATAAGGGACAGTCCCCGAGTCAGTTTTTTCGAGTCATACCATTTTATTATCAGCACATAGCCGGCACAAATGTCCGACATATGAGAGTTCGAGTGATACATGCACTGCTTCTCCTAAGTGTAGAAGGAGCGAAGTAGTGCCACATTCCACGGCCTTTTGGTCTCATCACCTGATCTGTTCGCCTTATTCTTTTGTGCTTCACGAGCATCTATGAGATAATACGAATCATTGTGCAATGCTTTTCTTACAATGAACGGACCTTCCCATGGGGGTGATAACTTATGCATTCCGGCTGTGCGCTGCACTAGCCTTAACACCATATCCCCTTCTCGAAAAACATGAGGTTGAACTTTCCGTCTATGGTAGCATCGGATATTTTGTTGATATATAGCGGATCTAGATAATGTCAGTTCCCTTGCTTCTTCGAGTAAGTCGACTCCATCTTCTCGGGCCTATTTTACCTCGGCTTTCGAGTATTGCCTTATCCTTGTCGAGTCATACTCTATGTCGACAGGAAAACCTGCTTCTGCCCCATACACAAGGAAAAATGGCATATAGCCTATTGACCGATTCGGAGTTGTCCTTAGACTCCACAACATTGAGGGTAGTTCCTCTATCCAACAACCAGGTGATCTCTGGAGTGGTTCCATCAAGCGGGGTTTTATCCCTGATAGAACTAAGCCATTAGCTCGTTCAACTTGTCCATTTGATTCAGGATGAGCGACTGATGGTACATCGAGCCTTATTCGGTTTTTTCCACATAAATGAGCAAAAACTCCTTCAGCAAAGTTTGTGCCATTATCTGTGATTACACTTTGTGGGTAACCATATCTTAGGATTATGTCCCTTAAGAATGTGACAGCTGTTTTACCATCCAATTTTTTGATAGGTTTCACTTCTATCCATTTGGTGAACTTATCAATCATCACCAAAATATGATTCATGCCTCCCCTTGCTGGTTTGAATGGTCCTACCATATCTAGGCACCATACTGCAAATGGCCAAGTGATTGGTATAGTCTTTAATTCAGACGCTGGTAAATGTGATTTGGATGCATAATGTTGGCAACCATTGCATTTTCCGACTAGCTCTTATGCCTGTGCCAATGCGCTTGGCCAATAAAATCCATGTCGAAACGCCTTGGACACCAATGCTCTTGATGATGCATGGTTCCCACATTCCCCTTGGTGAATATCCAATAAAATCGCCTGGCCTTTCTCTAAGCTGATGCAACGCTGCAGTAAACTCGTCACACTTCTCTTGTATAGCTCCTTGTTGATTATGGTGTATGCTTTTGCTCTTCTTTCTGTTTGCCTTGCCAATATCCCATCATCCGACAAAGGTCCATCTTTTAAGTAGTTGAATATTGGATGTGCCCATGTTGGTATTAGTGGCTCCGGGTCTGCTTCCCCATCAATTTCCATTGGCTCCGCCGATATATGTTCTGTCGACATGATGTGAGGAGTTCCCGAGTGTGATTCGGCAACCCCTGAAGTGAGCGAGTCAGTCCCTGAGTGAGTCGAACCTGTCCCTGAGTCAATGTCCATTGGTGCAACGTCTGACTCTTGTATTGACGGAATAAATATCGACTCGGATTCTGGCGAGGGCTTGATCGATGGTTTTGTGAGATGTTCCAATGCTATTCCTGGTGGTATTGCTTGCCGAGATGAACCTAGCTTGGATAATACATCAGCTGCTTCATTCTCTACTCTTGGAACATGGTGGAATTCACACCCGTCAAAGTATCCCGAAATTTGTTGCACATGGAAACTATATAATGACATGTTTGCATCCAGCGTGTCCCAATGTCCAGACACTTACTGAATCGCCAAAACACATGATTCTTTTGATGCCAATCTCTCTGGCCACTTTGATACCATAGACAAGTGCTTCATACTCGGCAACATTATTGGAAGCAGCAAAATGAATTTGCAGCACATACTTGAGCTGATCCCTCTTTGGCGATGTGAGCACTATCCTGGTGCCCAGACCCATTTTTGTCTTGGACCCGTCAAAATGCATTTTCCAGTAGTTCGGGTCTTGCAGTGGTGGTTCATACTGCATTTCCATCCAATCTACGAAGAAGTCTGCAAATAGCTTGAGATTTAATTGCATCTCGCCTATCATACTGTGGAGTATATGGTGCTAGCTCTATGTCCCATTTTGCGACTCGACCACTGGCATCTTTGTTGCCTAATATATCCGAGATAGGCGCCTCGCATATTACCCGGATTGGGTGTTCTTGAAAGTAATGTTTCACCTTCTTTGCTGCCATATATACCCCATATGTCATTTTCTGATAATGCGGGTAATTCTGTTTTGACACAGAGAGCACTTCGCTCAAGTAGTAAACTGGCCTTTGGACTGATTTGCCCTCCTCTTCGCGTTCAACCACTATCACTGCACTTACAACTCTGTTGGTTGCGGCAACATAGAGCAACATTTGCTCTTTGGACAGTGGTGATGCTAATATTGGTGATGTTTCCAACATTTTCTTTAATTCATGGAAAGCGCTATTAGCTTGCTGTGTCCATGTGAATTTGTCTGATTTTTTCATCAGTTGATATAGTGGTAGGGATTTTTCACCTAGCCGACTAATGAATCTACTCAACGATGCCAGGCATCCTATGAACTTCTGGACATCGTTTAGGGTTCTTGGCAATTCCATCCTTTCAATGGCCCTAATCTTTGTCGGGTTAGCCTCAATTCCTCGGCTGGATACAAGAAATCCGAGTAACTTGCCAGCCGGGACACCAAATGTGCATTTTTCCAGGTTAAGTTTCATCCGACATCTTCTTAAGTTTGCGAATGTTTGATGCAGGTCCTTAATTACAGTATGACTTTGCTTGGTTTTTATTACCACATCATCGACGTATACTTGAACATTTTTGTCCAATTGATCTTGCAAGCATTTTTGCATGCATCTTTGATATGTTGCACCTACATTTCTCAGTTCGAACGGCATGGGCGATAGCAATAAGCCCCGTACGGGGTGATAAAAGCTATCTTTAATTGATCATTCAGATTCAGTGGTATTTGATGGAATCCAGAATACGCGTCCACAAATGAAAACAACTCACACCTAGCAGTAGAATCTATGACTTGATCGATCCGTGGCAGGGGAAATGGATCTTTTGGACACGCCTTATTGAGGTTCATGTAATCAATAGACATGCTCCATACCACTGCCATGTTCGGGTCATCTTTTTTCTTCTCGACCAAGACTGGATTTGATAACCAATCCGGGTGTAGTACTTTCATGATGAATCCAACAGCTAAGAGCCTGGCAATCTCGGCAGCTATTACTTTCCTCCTATCTTCGGCAAAGCGGCGGAGGGGTTGCTTCATCGGCTTGGCATCTGGACTTACATGAAGAGAGTGCTTAGCCAACTCCCTCGGAACTCCTTGCAAATCCTGTTTAGACCATGCAAAGATATCCCGATTCTCATGGAGGAAGATGGTGAGCTCGCTTTCCTATTTGCCAGTGAGGCCAGCCCCAATGGTAACTGTATGCTCTGGGAAAGTCTCATCCACCTATACCTTCTTAGTTTCTTTGGTAGCTCGAAATGACACATTGCCATGCGGGTTAGTGAGTGTCGACATGGACATTTGTGCTTCTTTGGCCAATGTGCCACTTCCAACATTTGATGCTTTTCCTGTGCTATGACCAGTGACTTGGCCAGTGAAGACCCGGCTGAGGAACACGCAATGGACCTTTTGTAATCCCTCTCAACTGTAATCACCCCACATGGGCATGGCAGCTTCATCTTCAAGTAAGCAATGTGAGGAGTAGCCATAAACTTTGCCATAGCCGGCCTGCCGAGTAAGGCATGATATGAGGTGACTAAATCAACCACCTCAAACCCTATTGCTTCAGTGCGAAAATTTTCCCTGTTGACGAATAAGACGTCGACCCAGATCTTGCCAATTGGCTCACAGGACAATCCCGGCACAATGCCATGGAAAGTTGTCTTAGTCGGCTCCAGCATGTTCATGGTAATTCCTAGCTTAAGCATGGTATCCTTGTACATGATGTTGATGCTACTGTCATCATTGATCAGTACCTTGGAAAACTTCACATTGATATCCGGGCCCATGAATGTTGGATCTAAGACTAGAGCATATCCTCCTGGGGTTGGCATGATATTGGGGTGATCCTTTATGCTCCAAGTTATCTCTTGCTCAGACCAATGCATGTACTTGGGAATTGCCGGCATTGTGGCATTCACCTCCATCATCCGTCGCTGCTGACTCCTTTTATCATTCGGCTCTGTTACGAAGACGACATAGCTCTGGTGATGTTCTCTGTACTCATTCCTAGTTCCATGGCCGAAATGAGCGTCGTCACCTCTTGGATTATGCACCTGGTGCACAGTTTCTCTTCTCTCTTGATTATGATACCTTGGTTGCCTGTTTTTGTATCTGTTATCTGTTCCCATAGCCTGAGCATTTCCTCCTGTAAGCGGTGGAGGAGGAGGTGGTGGTAGCTGCTTGCTCGGCGAATCCACTCTATCTCCTTTCTGAAACCAAGTGCATTGCCTTGTTGTGTGATTTGCTGGCTTACTCGGACTAGGCGTGTGAAATTTACACGACTGGTCTAGCATCATCTCATAGGTATACTTCTGTCGGTCCTAATATTGCTTTCGTTGTTCATATGGCTTTTTGTCGTCATTCTTTGACACCCAGTGTTGTTATCCATTTGTCCTCTGAAGTTGGCTACTTCTAGCATTTGGATGATCCTGACTCACGGCTGCAACCTGAGTCGAACCATATCTATAGTCTATCCTTTCATCTCTTCTTTTGCTTTTGTATTCAGATCTTTCTTGGCGCCTCTACGACCCGGCAGCGTCATAGATCTGAGTCTCAGTCATCCCATCTGCCGACATGAGCAGAGGCTGAGTTGGATCTCCCAACGCATACGATTCAGCAATCCTTATTGTTTCTGCTATACTTGCCAGGATATCTCTCTGTAGCCTTTGCCAATCCACACTTCCATGTCTATAACCTTGGGCAAACCAAGCGATTGCCTATGATTCGATTAACCCTTCGCAAGAGTTGCGCATTATGCACCATCTTGTGAGGAATTCTCTATCTGTCTCATTTGGCCTTTGCTTGCACATTGCTAGCTGTTGTGGGCGTTTCGGCCTCTTGGAGGTGCTTGTGAAATTGCTCACAAAAACGTCTTGAAAATCAATCCAGCTGTTGATGCTTCTGGGTGGAAAATTTTTCAGCCATACCCGAGTTGGTCCTTCTAGCATTTGCGGTACATATCGTACTGCCCATCTCAAATTCCCATGCGCGATTTTCACAACAGTTCCATAATATATGAGCCAATCCTTTGGCTTTGTGCTTCCATCATATGTTTTTGTTCCTCTGGCCAACTGGAAATTTGGTACAGGTGGCGCCTTCATGATCCTTGGGCCAAAGAATGGTGGACCCTGCGGACCTTGGGACTCGATCAGTTCTGCCATATTTATCCGGTCAAGTTTCAGTCTTGCATCATCCGGCTGAAGATTCCTGCCTCCGAGTCTAGCTCCCATCGCTTGATATGCGTGATCCGGAAGTTCATATTTGTCGTTTACCATCGCGAGTAACCATCATTGTACCTGTTCGCGTTCGGGTCTACTGGATGTTGTGTTGCTTTTCCCGCGCTTTGTTGTCTTCTTTCGGGTTGAACTAGAGCATTATTCAATGCTATATTTCCTCCTCCTGCCGAGTGAGCTCCACGCCTAGGTTGAGGCGCAAAATTTTGCCCTCCATTGTCTTTTCTTTGCCCTGCTTGCCTTTCTCGGCCTGCATTCTCCTGGTTCTCATTTCCTTGGGCATTATATGCATATGCTGGGTTTACCTGAGCCATTGCCAGGTCATAAGCGATCATCTTCTTGTTTCTCCCTGAATCCACACTTTTTTCTTTTCTTGGTCTTGGAGCCGCTCTGGGTGAGGATGCCATGTGACCTGTTGATCTTTCCTGGACAGGAGTCGCCGAGTGAACGAGCTGTGACGTCCCTACTATACCCGGATTCGCTCTGAAGTACGCTTCATTCAGCATGCTAGCTGCTATTACCAATTCATTGACTCGCTCTTGTTATCTTTTCTTTGCTTCTCCCGTCAGATGGGGTAATTCTGCCATTGTTGCTTCTGCGGCTCGTAGGTTAGATGTTGTTGTGTTGTTTGTCGGCCACATGGTTGTTTCGTTGTTGTTCTCTAACGTTATTTTTGGCATTGCATCCGCCAGCTACTCATTGAGGTTTCTTCCTCTTAACCTAGTTACATCAAGCCGGGTCTTTGCACCCTTGACTCGGTTTGCCGAGTTGAGCTCTCGGATTGTGATATCCACATCTTGCTGTAACTGTGATAATTCCTTGGCTTTCTCCAGAACCTTTATTCTGGCCTCCTCTAACTCGGCTTGCATGCGTCTTGGTCATTGCTTCTTGCTCGGCTCTGCCAACTTATCTATCGCATCTTGCAGCTCTCCTTAGCCCTTTTACTCCTAGCTATGTTTTATGGCTTTTCCAGCGGTGCTTTTGCTATTCTCGTGGCCTTTGGTGTCTCCTCGTAATTCCCCCCCTCAGCATTCTCGTTCACTGCTGGAGCTATCAGTGGAGCTGCTGGGTTAGGAGCTGTCATCATTACCTCCACGGAGATGAGTTTGTGAAGCTTTCTAGTGCCAGGAATCGCTGGCGGATCCGGCGCCAGGACGACGCACTCCGGATATGCGCGCTCCACGCGCACGGCGACATAGACCTAGTGCTCACCGAACTTGATGAAGCGACCACCCCTAGGGAACGGCTTGGTCCCAAAGCACCCCGCGTTGTCACTAACGAAGTTGAGAGATCCAAACCTCTAGATGAGGCCAGAGTAGACGCGCTCGCCGGTCTTGGCGATGATGTTCCCCGTCCGGATGAAGACTCCATCAAGCACCTTCTTCTGCCCCACGGTTGGTGCCAACTGTCGTGGTGGTGTCACGGCAGATTCCATGGGTAGGCTTAAGTTGGGGCTCGAATGGGTGCTTATGGTCACCGGGGAGGGAGTGCACGGTCTTGCCATGCAAGAGGAACAAGATGAACTCTCCACACTTAGGGATTTGATTGATACTTGGGAATTACAAGTGCTCCTTGAGCTGTATGAACTAGTGTTCTAGGCACTAGTTCTCTACTTGGTCCAACCTCCTTCTACTACTGCTATGGCCCTCCTTATATAGGTGGTGCCAGATAGGTTACACCCCTTCGGGTTCTAGGGTTACTGTTTGGATCCTGGTCCCTACTATGCGGGCTGGGTCATGGGCTTGCCCTAAGCACAATGGCCCAATCCATAAATCTTGATAGCTAACGGTCTTCCGGTACGTCGCCTCCTGTTCCTTTTGTTGTCATGCAGTACCTTTGTACGTCAGCCCTTGCTCTAGGCGTCACCCGGCTCCTTTTGTGTCACCTGGCGTCGCCCTTCTCTTTTGACCACGCTTTACCATGGTCCCTCCTGAACCTCAGTCGGAAAGGTGCCACGTGTCCTATCTGACTTGGCCCTTCCTCGGAAGACTCGGCTCGTTGGTTCCTTCAAGATTAACTACTTTGTCTTATACGGGCCGACATAGTTCATATGTCGGCCGCATACAATTCTCTCTCCCGGTTGTATTTACTCGGCCTGGTTCTTTCTTTACTCGGAGCTAGCTAAGCTAGGCTATGTTTCACCCCTTGTTGACCCTACCGGGGCTTATCCCCCCGACATCCTAAGTGATGACAGGAAGGAGCAATAGAACTTAAGTTTCTATTTGCAACAATGATAATCAACTAGGAACTTAACAACCCATGACATCAGTGATTCTAGCGCCGTATATAACGCGTTAGCCATGAGATTTGGAATGGGAAGGAGAAGTCAGCTATATCCTTTTCCTCTCGTATGGAGGCAAGACGACCTTTACGCGACATTGTGATTCCTTGTGTGGATCCAACATATGGGTGGTCACCCTTATGCCCCACACTTTTGGTGTCTAGATTATCTATGAGTGGTTTTTAGTGGTATAGTCCATTTGATATGGCACTTGCCAGGGCATCACCAGTTCATAGAGTCTTTGGGAACTCATCAGGGTTTTAGCCTACCCGGAAGGGGGCTTAACGGAGGTGAGCCAGCCCCGAAGGATCGTGTAGACATGTGGGGTCGCGGAGAGGGCAGTGATTGGCTTGTACCAACTACTGGGCCCCACATCATGGAATTGTGGATGGGAAAGTACGCCTGGTTGTGCAACAAGGAGTTGATCTCTCATGGTTAAAGTAACGCACCTCTGTAGAGTTTAAGAATTGTAACTTGTTACTCCCTGTTCCGGAAGGAGCTACGAACGCGACAGGAAAGGAACTCCAGGAAAGTTCTGGTCAACCTGCGAAGGCTGATGGTCATAGATTTTCATAATAAAATCAATCTTTGAAGAAATATTTACAAAAACTGCATAGTGACAAGGACTTATAGTTCGAGGTGGTATATAGAGCATCAAACTTCACACCTTGCATATAATGAACTTGCTGGGTAACGCTGTTACTCACCTTTTCCTTTGATCCCCTTCTTAGACTATGAGGATCCCGAAGAAACTCCAATGTATGCAGCCGAAAGCCAAGAGGAGGTCTTTTATGAAGAGCCCAATATGTATGGAGCCTTAGAAGGGGTGGACTACGATGTTGTCTACGGAGGAGAGCACCAAGAGTCTGAATAGTACCATAGTTCTAGGAGCCAAATGAGCCGAACAACATGAACCATATATAATAATAAGTTGTTGAGATCAATTTTGGAGTTTAAGTAGTCACTTTAAATCTTCCGCTGAAACACTTTATATTTGGTTTGTAAGTTGAACCTTTTGAAGTTTTGAAATTCAGGTATTGTAATAGTAATAATGTGTGTATATTTGTAATATGGACCCGCAATATTTCTGTTGTACCACTTTGAGGGATGTGATATTTACGAACAGTGTTTTGTGGGTGTCATATCAACGACTATAGTGTACTACACATGCAGTGGTATGCTGGGTCACCATAGTTGGTATCAGAGCAAATTGCTTTGACCTTAGGTTGGAAACCTATTAAAGGGTATTACCTGTAGGAGTGTATAGCAATGATGAAGAATTCTCTAAAAAGGGTATAATGGGTATTCAAATGAGAATATTCCATTATATATTTTTAGTGCGATAATTCTTTGTTATGATGCAATATATCATCTGTTACTAATCAAAATATTTTTGAATATATAGAGTTATGGCACCAAAGTTCCAAAACAAACTTTGGTAAGGAAAGAGGAGACTCTTGATGATTACCAAGGATCATTAACGAATCAGCTTTGTCAACTTTTAAAGATTTTTAGTTGTCCAACTAAAATTTCGGTGAATACCATAACCTATTATGATGGTAGGATGTTATCCAAGTATCGTTTGAGTATCCAACTACCAGAGGAGCTTGGACTATACCACGATCTACCTACAGGTGAAAGTAGGAGTCATTTAGTAGCATATCATGTTGCTGTTGTGGAGGCGATAGCTAATATTCCAGAGCATAAAGCCAAAGAGTTAGAAGGGAGCACATTTTCTATGATTCCTCATGATTCTATAGACTCGGAGCCAATACCGGATCATCTTACTTTGGTAAAGAAGAATCCTAAGTTAGCCTCCAAGTTTATGGATCGATATCGAACACTTGTTGAGTCTTTTTATAAGACACATCAAGTTATTGTTGAAGATAAAAGTGACATGTTAGAGGATCTAACTAATCCGGAAAGAAGAAAACAGTTAGCATTCCAGTTGGAGAAAGAAGCAAGGAGTAGTACGAAACCAATCTTTAAGGATATACCCATAGATCCCGAATCGTTTACACCATATCCTTATTTACCTAGACCTGAACCTACTTATGATCCTACCCTAGATATGAGGTATGCTGTACCACAGGGTTCAGAGGAAGGGTCTGATTCAGAACTTCCTATTGAAAATTCTGATGGTTGGAGAATGGGATCATTTGAAGGATCCCAAGAAAATCAGATGTCCATAGATGGGTCTGACAGAACTGTTGGACAATCCAGTTGGATGGGTGCAAGAACCAATCCTAGAGACGATGGTAGAAATACCATGTTCATTGTAGATTAGGATGAGGAAGAAGATCCTGAGGAGAGAGTGTTTGAATCATCAACATTTTTTCAAAACCCAGGGAATATACATTATACGGTGTTTAATTATCTTGCCCAACAGAGCACCTAGGGAGAAGCAGTATCTACATATTCTGTTGACTACTCAAGGAATGAAGCTTAGGAGATGCAAGTGGGTGATAATGTTGAACATGTTTCTAAAGACTTTTCAGCTAAGATGGAGGGAGTCAATGCACTCAGGCTGAGTAATGACTCAAGTCCTTATACTTCAGATACTGAGTATGTTCCTTCTGGAAGGCCATTTGTTCCATAAACTGTGCGACGAACGTTACGTCATCACGGTTGGACCTCGGGCATGTATGATGAGCGTCGTGGATATTAGAAGCAGGCGGCTTATTAGGAAGTATCGTGTATTACGTATTGTAATCTGAGAGAATGATGTAGATAGATGAATAAGGAAGTGTTGTTAAGTTGTTATTGTACTTATATGGTACAAGTATGATGACTTTGTACTTTGTTATGAAGCTTGTAATGTATAATATGTGAAATGCATATTTGGATTTTATTTGGATTTTCATTGTGTGACTAGTTCTATGTGTAAAGTTGAGCTCAGAACACATGTGCATGATGTAACTATGAGTATTCGCTTTATATTGCAGGACTAGAGGGTCATGGACACGGGTGTAGAAACCGAATCTGAGCAGCAGCGAATGGAACGTGAGGCCAAGGAAAAGGCCGATGCAGATGCCGGAAATCAGGGAACATTAACACCACCACCACCACCAATGAGGCTGTTAATGGAGCAGAATTTTATGCAGTATATGTAAATGATGCAGGAAAACCAAAACAAGTTTATGGAAGAGTTGTTGGGACGAGCTGGAAACCAGAGAGCACCTGAAGGTGGAGGAGTGAGTCTTTCTGACTTCTAGAATGCAAGGTCGTTACCTTTTGCATTAGATCCTGAACCAATGGATGTAGAAGATTGCCTAGTAGATACAGAAAGAAAGCTGAAGACTGTAGGTTGTAATGATGAGGAAAAACTAAGGTATGCAACTCATCTTCTGACTGGGCCTGCAGCATCATGGTGGGAAAATCAGTTAGCCATGCAACAGCCAGGAAGAGAGTACACTTGGGAAGAGTTATGTAACATCCCAAAAATATAACACAAGGATCATCAAACTCTAATCACTAAAATTAGAGTTAACAAAAAGTTTGATTAATTTAAAATCATATGAATGCATGTGTGAATGAGATGATTTGATAAATGCATGAATGAACTTGTGTGATTAACCTAAATAGAAAGAAATGGTTTAAATATGAAAATAACATCATATAAAACATTTCCATGCAGAAACAAAACAAGAGAAAATCAAAAACAAATAAAATAAAGAAAATGGTCATTTTTGTCAAGCTTGCTCACTAGGTCACTTTGAGTGTTTCTAGTTCAAGATTTCAAACAGAAACTTTTCCAAATCTTTTCACCCCTTGCTAGAAAAAGTAAAAGTAAATCAAAGCCCACCTTTCAAACTTGCAGAAACATTTGGCAACCTCATTCAAATCACAATTCAAAATTGAATCTTTATCATATGTGAAGATCACCCATTTTCAAAACCCAACCAAACCAGTGCCCCTTGACTAATCCAACTAACCAGACACTCCCTAGCATGTGCCTAGAAAACCCACCAAGTTTGAATCCAAAATACAAATTTAAAGTTCTTGCGGCCATTTCATCAAACACCTTGCAGATACAAATCAAACAAACATCAAACACTATAGTGTTCAGTAAAATTGGCCTAACTTGTTCCCTCTATAGCTCACTCTACACTCTGAGTAGATGATCAAAGTAATCTAACTAGCTTGAGCACCACTGTGAACAAGCCTAGCCATTAATATCAACCATGCCGAGAGCGCACCAGTGCGCCACGCTCGACCAGCACCCATAGACCGCGCGCCGCCCTCGCCTCTTGCCGGGATGATCACCAGCACCCCATCACCCCGCCAGACATGCCCGTTCGTCGCTGCGCGAACCACGCATGCTATGGGACATTAAAACCGCCGTCAGACCCGCCCAGAGCATCAACATGTTCCGACCGATCAGCACCGCCCCATTCCTCGCCACCGCACCGTTGAGCTTTGCCAGGGAGCACAACACCACCCCCTACCGTCGCCCATGCCAGTAGCCCTCTATGCCGTCGACCACGACGATCTCAGCCCGTGCCCGTCGGTCCCCTTCCACCACTATAAATAGAGGCCTCCACCGCTCGTTTTCGCCACACCAGTTCACTCCCCTCTCACCCAGAACCACCTCACCTCACTCCCAGAGCAAGGCGAGCAACGCATCACCGGAATTTGGCCGAAGCCCACTGTTGCTGGAGAAGAAGGGACCCATCGATTGGAGCCGCCCCAGGAGAAGCTGCCGGTACCAGAAGAACCGCCATCGTCGACTTCGTCATTCGCCCCCTTCGCCGACCCTCGCCTGAGCCCCGGTGAGCCTCCCACGACCCCCACCTACCGCGTTAGGGTTCTGTCTCGCCGGCGCTGCCCGACATGGACGATAAACCGTAGTCGTTCGATTAGAGTTAGATCGTGCGGTTCACATTACCCCGTACCGCTTCGCCCCTCCCCGTCTCACTGATGCGTGGGTACAACCACTTAACCAGCCCACGTACGCGCTGTGTATAGTGGGCCGGACAAGTAAAACATCCCGCGCGACCCAACAATTCAAATTAAGCTTTATTAATTTAATTTCAAACATAGTTCTGTACCTAGATTCAAAAATCCACCCAGCTCGATTCACTAAACCAAAATGCATGAAACCAATTTTGTTAGAAAGGTACTGAAATTCTTAATCCAAACCCATTGGATTCAAACCATTTGGAGTTATAGATCAACCATGGTAAAAATAAAAAGGCAGAAGATTTTCTGCATTCAAACATTTTTCAAAATTCAACCATAAAAGCTTTTGAGTTGATTCCAACTCTCAAAAATCATATTTGATCATACCTTTCAGAATATATAAAAACATATGGGTTTACTTGCACAAATAATGTTCAAATAATAAAGGAATGCCACATAGGCATTTCTAGTCACTTTATTTAATTAAAATAAAAAGGTTAAACCTTATTAAATTGTGACACCACTTTAAATCAAATTCCCATGTACTGAAATATGTGGTGATGACATGTGTCAACATGATCCCATGTTTGAGTTGGAGAATATTAAATCTTAAGTAGTTTTTCAATGAGTAGAAATTACTTTTCTCAAATAAAATAAATAAGACAAGTGCTTTAATCCTTGTGATAATAGTGATGATGCTAGATCATCTAGTATGACTTTTTGTGTGATGATTAAAAATAGTTAAGTATTGTTTGGTGATTGTGTACCTCGTATTTATTTATAGGCGCTAGTACCAACCAAGGATACGAGGAGGAAGGAGGATACTACGAGAAAGAAGCCAAGGAGAACTTCAACCACTGCTCTGCACAAGGCAAGCTAACACTTGCAACTTAGCAAGCCTAATACTACTAGTTGGATTAGCAAGATATTAACTTAGCAAGCTAACCCTTACAAATTATGCAAGCCAATACTTGCTTGTTAATGTGCCAACTATATGCCTTAAGCATATGTGATCATACCCACTTGATAACCCAATCCTAGTTTTACTTGGAAGCTTAATACTTTATTTTCTTTATCAAAGCTTTCTCTTAGAGTTTACATGGTGACTTGTAGATTCTAGAAAGATAACTAAAGGTAGCATAAAGAGCATAAAATTTGGCATGAGATTGAACTTAGCAAATCTCCACTTGTTTACCACCCCTCATTAGTATTTACCACCACTTGTAGATGCTAGTGCTAAGTATAAAAATTGATCAACCTTAGATGAGAATACTTGGTGAAAATGGTTATGAAAACCTTAGAATGATGAGTCATTCTACTGAAATGTTTTGACATGTGTTTTCCGAACACCAGATGATTTTGATGATGAAAATGTTGAGGCATAAGCCTTAGCCCTTTATAAAACTGATGGTTGTCTGGATGCGATACCATTCCAATTTTATCGTACAACCACAATACCCGAAATTTGGGTAGGGCTTGACTGGAAATTTATATACCTTAGTATGGGTTCCCTCGCGGCCAAGGTCTGAGCTGAGGCTACCTTGTGAAGATTGTCCACCTGTGCAGTACCCAATATGACAGTTGGTCATGGTTGGGAGGCCAAACTCAGAGGAGAGGTGCCTATACTAGGGTGTGTAATTGAAAGATTAGGATTGATTATCCGCATACCGATTATGGTGATTTCAGGATTGTTCCTGACGGATGTATCAAATGTTGTGGTGAAAGTGTACAATCCCTGCAGAGTGTCAAACTATTTGAATAGCCGCGTCTGCGGTTATGGACAGTTGGAGTGGCCATACTGTTCCCCCTTCAGATGTTTTCAAAATAACTTGTGAAATGAATTATGACTTTGACTTGACCACAACAGAGTTGTGATATGAAATCCAAATTCCCCCTTACGTGTTATAAAACTCTCAACTGGTTTTCTTTGCTTCTGAACTTAGTAGAGGTAAATCTAGCTTTTTGCAAAACAACCTTAGAGCTTAGTATCCTACTAAAAAAACGCCCTTAATTTGTTAGTGTTAGTTTGCGAGTACTTAGAGTACTCATGGCTTTATCCCTGGCTATTCCGTGGCCAGACTATGAAGAGGAGTATCAGGATGACAGACCGCGGGAAGGTTACGACAACTAGGATCATCTCCCATCGTCAGCATTGCCTATGACCTTGAAGGTGGAGCTTCGCTTGCGCTATCGTTACTATTACATTATTCCGCTGTTTGAGTTGTATTAAGAACTGGATCATGGGATCCTTATTTGTGTAAGAACTTATGTATGGTTTGTAATGGATGATGTACTGTGTGTAACATCCCTAAAATCATGTTTCAAACTCATGCATATCATCCATGCTTTCATGATCATATGAATTTCATTTCAAAGAAATCACTTCAAAAACAGGAGCATATGAGCTCATTATTTTATGTGAGCAGCATTTGAAACAAATGCTACTCTCCAATAAGAGATTGTTGTTCATGAAACCAAACTTTGTTGTCTTGTTGCTCTCAGGTTGTATTGCTAGATTGCTAAGATTTAAACCAAAGTTTCAAAAAAAATATGATTTGAAAACCAATTTCAAAACCTACTCAAACTAGTGCTATGCCACTGCTTATTTTATTTATTTCCAAGTGACCAAGCCAATTCAAAGTGACCACTTGGTTTTATGCCCAGAAATGTGACTGTTGCACACTACAAAATTCCTGAAAATATTTGAATTCAAATGGGTTTTGAAATCATTTGAGCTTGGTTCCTGAAAATTGAAAACAGAAAAAGAAAAGGAATAGAGAAAAGGAAAAGGGCTGGCGCCAGGATTTTGGCCCAACAAGTGAAGCAGCACGTTAGCCGGCCCACCCGGGTTTCCCCTCTCCCTCTGTTTCTCACCTCGCGCGCGTGTACCCACTCGCTGATGACTGGGCCCTCACTGCCGTGTCACCCTTCGTCCTCAATCAACGCCGACTACCACCTCGCCGCTGCCGTTTCCTCGCACTGATGCCGCACTTAAATTGCATTGATACGGCGAGAGATTTCCGCCCCCGCTCTGGCTATAAGACCACCTCCCCTCGCCGCTCATTTCCCCTCACCTAGCACAGACGCCACGCCACCAGGCTGCCCACAATTCGCCGAACTCTGCCGCGGTCCCGACGAACTTCGGCAGCAAATTCCGGTGAGCTCCCCGCGCCCCTTGACTTCTAACCTTGCCAGTACATTCCCTGCAACCATGCGCATCTCCTAACCCCTCTGGTACATGCTATGATCATTCAGAGCCTCGTCAACATCGACGACAGCACGAGTCTGATGACACCATCAACTCCGGCAAGCTTTCCTGGTTAGTTCTGACTGCACCTTGCCCTCTCCTTGACACTCGCATGACCAGCATCACTCCGCTCATCTGACGCACTGTCTATTTTGCCCTGGCATGATCTGTATATTCGCCAACGTCAACGATCAGCCGTACCCGACGCCTTCACGAACTCCGGCGAGGAATCCCTGACGACTCCGAGCGCCCCTTCGCCAACCAAGGACACGTTGAGCTTCTCCTCGTCACTGCGAATCTGGTGAGCATCCTCCCACCTCCCCGGGCGACCTAGTTCACCGGCTCCGCCACTGACAGAGCGCGTCGCCGCCTGTCGCCGCCGCTAGCGCCGCCACTGGATGGTCAGGTGCTTAGGATCGTTAGATCTAGATCGTGCGGATACGATAGAACATAGACGAAGCGGTAAGATTGGATCTGAGTCGCGCGAATAAGTTAGATCCAGCGGCTCAGAAGCGTGATCCAACGCGAAACGGTACCGGCCAATCAGATTAAGACGCGTGGCAGCAGTTTAGATTTAAAAACAGGATTTGAATCTATTAGATGTTTGAATTTGTTTTAGCTATAACTTTTGATTCCCATGTTAGAATTTGACAAATTTTATATCATTGGAATAAGGAGAATAAGCCCTTTCTAATTATGTAATGTGTTTAATGTTTTGCTTCTGTTAAAATGGTTTTATTTACAGAAACATGTGTAGGGCTAATTTGAGTATATGAATTGTTTGAGAAATATTTTAAGGTTTAAATAAATGTTGTTTGGCAAGTTTTTAACTTGTTTATGAACCAGTACTGTACACTTGCTTTGTTGAGTTTTAAAAATCATCACATATCATATTGCATGCATTTGTATATTTTTGTTTGTATATGTTTTGTATGTGATTTGTGGCTATGATTCTTTGTGTAGATTTTGGTGCCAATACTGATTCTGATTGTGAGGAGTGTAGCTACTCTCCAATCTACCAAGGCAAGTGGTGCTTCATGATATTTTTATCCCTATGTTTTTTACTAAGCATTAGAAATATTTTGCTAGTCTTGCATGTTATATTTAGCTTATATGCCATGTTGGGAAATCCTAGTAGTTGTAGAATTGCTAGAAATTTCTAAGTTAAGATGCTTATCTATGCCATGCTTAGACTAGCTAGTAGCAACCAAGGGTTGGTGAAATATACATGCTATGATAAAAATATTTCTAAGTCTTTGGACTTGTGTTTTGCCTAATAAAACAACTAAGTTAATGAAACACCTGGGTGGAATGGAAGGAATGGTTTATGTTGAGTGGTTACACAAGGCCCATTTCTATGGTTTACCTTGTGTATCTCACTTGTGGAAAGCCACCCAGGAAAAAAGAGATTTTAGAGGCCAAATGTTTAGAAGCTTCTAGTGCAGCCACTTGGCAATATGGGCTCTGCCTAGATCACATAGGTTGCTAGAACTTAGCCATTTGGACAGTTGGTGGTAGTGGGAATGATAGGTTGGAGCGCGTCCATTTGGTCTAAGGGAAGGCTTCTAAAAGGTCCTGTCTTGGTGAAAATCAAGGCTTGTGGGGAAAGTGCACAACCTCTGCAGATGGAAGAATCTAAGTACTTAGCCATGTCCCTGGAAAAGGACAACTTCAGCATCAAGACATGGACGCTATCAAGAATCTCGTCATCCCAATTTCTAAGTAAAAACTTGTGGGTGAACAAGGGTGAAGGACCTCAATGTCTATTGGTGGCTCCTTGGGAAAAGTTTTGACAAAGAAAAACTTGTGATTTCAACTAATAGGCAAAACCTATTTTGAGCAAAGCAAGCCTAAGCTACACTTAGCCAAATTGCATATAGTATCTAGTCCACCAAAAATTATACTAAGGTATCACTTGCCAATACTATTCCAATGTATTGACCCACTGTGGCTGTAACTTGTGATGTTGCAGGTTACTCTGATGAGGATTAGGAGTCATGAGTCTACATTCAACATGTTTGCCTGTGGCACATGAAGATGAAGACTTTTATCTATTTACTTATTTAAACTCTTGTAATAGGCCTGTGGCCATGGAGTTGTAAGGACTATGTTGTCTCTGGAATGACTGTAATAATGACCTTTGTTTCTGTGTACTTCATCTTAAACTGTGGATGCTAGCATTGATCCAGGGACTAGCATTGCAATCACAGGGATCCTTTTCCTTTATAAAGGAGGGATCTTACAGATGGTATCAGAGCACTGTGTTGCCTATAGGATTATGACCCTAGGATTGGAAACCACTAAGGAAAAATTTACAACAACTTCTACACTTGTCTATTCTTATCGTAAACTTTTCTAATCTTCTTTCTCATCTCTATTTGTAGATGAAACCCATCAACAAAGCCGTAAGGAAAGGACCACTCATGACAATGACTTTGGAGTGTGAGACAGAATTTCCCAGGGCTCTCAAGGACGTCATGGTTGCAATGGAAATACATGGTGCAGCTGTGTACAAAGGCTTTCTTGTGATGGATGAAGGAGTTGAGTACTGGTGGGTGCAACTTCACTTGTATAAAAACAAGGAAGACAACCACAAGGAATCGGGATTCTGCATGTTCACCAATTCAGTGATGCACCCTACATTCTTTGACTCAGCAAAGGATGCAGCTTGGAAGACCATCAAAGAACTTGGTGAAAGAGTCAAGTGTAGAATGTTCAACATCCAAAATAGCCTAAAAGAAGAGAAGAAACATACCCAAGAGTTGGAGGCTACCAACCAAACCTTAAGAGGAGACATTATAGACTTAGTGATGGAGTCATGTGCTCAAGAGAGAGTGATTGCTTCTAGAAATATTGTGTTAGCTAACATATCTAGTGAGATAGGATTGTAAGCGTACTTCGTTAGTTGGACCACCACTTATCACCTTATTTTCCAAATGTTGCTTTAAAATAAGTTGAACCTTGGTTGTTGTAATGGATTCATGTATGCCATGACTTGTGTGTTTTGATTTCCAAGGATATGTATGTGATGTTTTGCTTTGTGTTTTATCTTAAATTGTGTTGTTCTAACTTTTTCTATCTTATAAATAGATGCCTAATGTTACCATCAGCACTGTTGAGGAGTTCCAGGGAACTCGCTTTGGTCCTCGTATTGTTGAGCTCACTACTTTGCTCAATCTCCCTCTTCCTACCATCATGGTGCTTCCCCTCACCAAGTTTGAGAGAAAAGACCTTTGGGGTTTCAAGGTCAATCAGCCCGGACGCCAGACTGAGCCTACCACGGAGGCCATCATCTTCAAGCTCATGCACGATGACAAGGAGAGAGGCCTAGAGGTAGTTATGCAGGACTTGATTGGACGTCTGCTAGGGAGACACTCTCTATAGGTTAGAGGTACTCACTTCCACGTCTTCGGTAGACGTGATGAGGATGGAGAGGCTATCGACTTCGAGGACACTTCGAGGGATACAGCTGAGCCGATTCGCCTATACCTCTAGGACTTAGAGGCTCTCATTAGGCACGTGGACACTGATAGGACCAACGTCATGCTCAACAATGACGAACTCCAGGTGCAGATTCACGAGAAGGACAAGCTCTTCGCGGAGCAAGATGAGATAGTCAAGGAGATGGAGGCAAAGTTCGAGAGCCAGGACAGAAAGTTCAAGAGTCAGGAGAAGTGAGTCCTGGATAGGAACAAGAGGATTCAGGACATGACTGAAGAACTGCAGGCCAAGGACTTTGAGCTCGAGCATCAGCAGACGGTGATTGAGAGGCTTCGTTCTCAGAAGAGGGCTCTCAAAGCCAAAGTAGAGACCTTGACCACCAATGTCGAGGAATACCAGACCGCAATGGAGAATGAAGGTCTTACCTTTGTTGAGGATGAGGTTGATGCCAAGGAGTAGATTTGACTACTCATTTATCATTTATTTATCATACTTTATTTGTGTCACAATGACCATCCAACATGTGGATGGCTTGTTATTTGTGTGTTTACTTTGCGAACTTGTCGTTTTTATTGTTGAACTATTATCTCACAGATGCCTCCCCGTCGTGCCAATCCCAACCCCAACAACAACATCACTCCAGAAATGCAGCAAATGATGACATCTCAGACTCAGCTGATGCAAATGATGACGACGTTCATCTAGAACCAAAACAACAACAACAATAACAACAATAACAACAACAACAACCCACCGGGTTTTGACATGCTTACCAGGTTCTTGAGATTGAGGCCAGCAAAGTTCTCAGGAACAACTGATCCCATGGTGGCCAATGATTGGCTATGCTCTGTGAAAAAGGACTTGGTAAGCGTAATTTGTCTTGATCAGAAAAGGTCAGATTTGCAGCACATTTGCTGGAAGGGCCAGCCGCCACTTGGTGGGATAACTTCCAGATCACCACTCCCATAGAAGATGTGACATGGGCTATCTTTGAGGATGGCTTTCGTACTGATCATATCTCATCTGGAGTGATGAGTCTGAAGAATAAAGAATTCCATAATCTGAAACAGCGCCACCGCAGCGTGGCTGAATATATCGAGGAGTTCAACAATCTGGTGCGTTATGCACCGGACGAAGTTGACACTGATGCTAAGAGGAAGGAAAAGTTCCTTGAAGGCTTGAATGATGAACTGAACTTGCAGCTATCAGTGGCCTATGTTCCCACATACCAGTCTCTTTGTGACAAGGCTGCTATTTTGAAGAACAAAATTAAGCAACTTGAGAGCAGGAAGAGAAAACACTCGGACAAGCACAGCTCGGGATCGTCTCACAAACGTTCCCATTACGATGACAGTGGAAGCTCAGGATCCCACAAGCATGGGAAATTCAACAAGCACCACAACCACAACCGTCATGACAACAAGCATCACCGTAGTCATGAAAATGACAAGTACAAGAACCACAAGGGTGGATATAAGAGCCACCACAGTGGTAGTGGAAGCCAGCCTATCAAGAAGGACATTAGTCAGGTTGAATGCTTCAAGTGCAAGAAGATGGGGCATTATGCTAATGAATGCTCAGAAAAGAAAGTTGAAGGACCCAACAAGCCCAACCCTTTTCAGAAAGGGCAAGTTAACCACATCAATGTGGAGGAAATCTATGAGGAGCCTGATGCTGTTGCTGGTAAGTTCAGACTCAATTCTATACCAGCATTTGTTCTTTTTGATACTGGAGCATCGCATTCATTCATATCAAAAGAATTTGTTGATAGAAATGGGTTTCCAACTGAAAACATTTGGTGTCCAATAAAAGTTAGTTCTCCAGGTGGAGATATGATAGTAAGTCTTGGATGCCGGGACCTAGTGATAGAGTTTGGAAAGCATAAGTTTCCAGTGAGTCTGATAATCCTAGATTCCCAAGGACTGGATGTAATTTTGGGAATGGATTGGATGGCTAAGTATGAAGGAGTACTAGACTGTGCTAATCATACTGTTGCACTCACAACTCCGGAAAGAAAACGTATTAAATTCAAGTCTAACTTCGAATCAAAAGGGAGTAAGCTAAATTCTCTTAAGGGGGTTAGCATAGACAGTGTGCCAATTGTGAGTGAATATCCGGATGTGTTTCCGGAATAATTGCCGGGAATGCCACCAGATAGAGATGTGGAGTTCCTTATTGATTTGCTACCAGGATCTGGACCAATAGCAAAGAGACCATACAAGATGTCAGTTGATGAACTGAAAGAACTCAAGAAACAACTTGGAGAGTAGTTGCAGAAAGGATTTATTCAACCAAGTTCTTCATCTTGGGGAGCCCCAGTTTTGTTTGTGGAGAAGAAATATAGAATTCAAAGGTTATGCATAGATTACCGTTCACTCAACGAGGTGACCATCAAGAACAAATACCCTTTGCCAAGAATCAATGACTTGTTTGATCAGCTAGAAGGAGCTTGTGTGTTCTCAAAGATTGATCTACGGTCAGGATATTTCCAACTCAAGATAAGAGAACAAGACATACCTAAGACAACTTTCACCACAAGGTATGGATTGTATGAGTATACCGTGATGCCATTTGGTTTGACCAATGCACCAGCATACTTTATGAATATGATGAACAAGGTGTTCATGGAATTTCTTGATAAGTTTGTTGTCGTTTTCATCGATGAAATTTTAGTCTACTCCAAGAGCAAAGAAGAGCATGAAGGACATTTGCGTTTGATACTTGAGAAGCTTAGAGAGCATAAACTGTATGCCAAATTCAGCAAGTGTGAATTCTGGCTAAATGAAGTTGGATTTCTTGGACACGTTGTGTCAGGAGATGGTGTAGCAGTTGATCCTGCTAAAGTTTCAGCTGTAAATGAAAGGGACATTGAGAATTTCTCCAAGGTAGCTAAACCCATGACAGAATTGCTTAAGAAAGACAAGAAATTTGCTTGGTCTGAAGGTTGTGAACTCAGCTTTCAAGAATTGAAGAAGAGACTTGTGACAACACCAGTCTTGTGTTTGCCAGATTTGGAGAAGGATTTCCAAGTGTATTGTGATGCATCTCATCATGGTTTGGGTGTTGTACTTATGCAAGAAGGAAAAGTTGTGGCTTATGCATCGAGACAACTCAAAACTCATGAAGTGAACTATCCTACTCATGATTTAGAGTTAGCCTCTGTTGTCCATGCACTCAAAACATGGAGACACTATCTTTTGGGAAAGCGATGTGAAGTGTTCATAGATCACAAGAGTTTGAAGTATATCTTCACCCAGAAGGAAATTAATATGAGACAAAGAAGATGGATAGAACTCATCAAGGACTATGACTTAAGTTTGCAATACCATCCCGGTAAAGCAAATGTTGTAGCGGATGCTCTATGCCGTAAGGTTTTTGTGAATGGTCTTACTAAAGGAGAATTGCCAGATGATTTGTGTGCCCAATTTAGAGATCTCAGATTGGATATTGTGCCCGAAGGACATCTCATGTCTTTGGATGTTCAACTCACTCTGTTGGACAAGATCAAAGAAGCCCAGAAGACTGATAAGGAAATTGAAGAGATTAAGGAAAAGATTGGCAAAGGAAATGCCAAAGGATTCCATGAAGACGAACATGGTACTTTATGGCATGGGAAACGTATCTGTGTTCCACATGATCTGGAGCTTCGGAAACTGATTTTGCAAGAAGCACACAACTCACCGTATTCCATTCATCCGGGTAACACCAAAATTTACATGGATATGAAGGAAAGATTTTGGTGGAATAATCTCAAGAAGGACATCGCCGAACATATTGCTTTGTGTGATGTGTGTAGTAGAGTGAAAGCGGAACATTAGAAACCAGCAGGTTTGCTTCAACCACTACCTATTCCTGATTGGAAGTGGGACAAGATTGGTATGGATTTCATTACTGGATTACCAAGGACCCGGTCAGGATACGATTCTATTTGGGTAGTAGTGGATCGCCTAACTAAAGTGGCTCATTTTATACCCGTGAAGACAACCTATACAAGTGCTAAGTTGGCCAAAATCTATATGAGTAGAGTTGTATGTCTACATGGAGTGCCCAAGAGTATTGGGTCTGATAGGGGAACTCAATTCACTTCCCATTTTTGGAGACAGCTACATGAGTCATTGGGAACGAGGTTGGAATTCAGCACTGCTTTTCATCCTCAAACTGATGGACAAACAGAAAGGACTAATCAGATTCTTGAAGACATGTTGAGGGCATGTGAACTAGACTATGGAGCCAGTTGGGATGAAAGTCTGCCTTACGCAGAATTTTCTTATAACAACAGCTACCAAGCCAGCATTGAGATGGCACCATTTGAGTTTCTCTACGGGAGAAAATGTACCACCCCATTGTTATGGAATGGTGTGGGAGAAAGAAGTTTGTTCGGACCAGAACTTATCAAAGAAGCCGAAGAGAAGGTCAAGTTGGTTAAGGACAGATTGAAGATAGCACAGTCCCGACAGAAAAGCTACGCAGATCCTAAGAGTAGAGACGTCACCTATGAAGTGGGTGATAGAGCTTATCTTAGAGTGTCACCACTTCATGGAGTGAAGAGGTTCGGAGTCAAAGGAAAGTTGGCCCCAAGATATGTTGGACCATTGAAGATTCTGAGTCGTAAAGGAGAAGTTGCTTATGAAATTGAATTGCCAGAATCTTTGTCAGCTGTTCATAATTTGTTTCATGTGAGTCAGCTTAAGAAATGTCATCCAGAAATGGAAGAAACTTCTTTGAAGGATACTATACCTTTAGAGGAGGTTCAATTGGAAAGTGATATTACTTATGAGGAGAAACCTATCAAGATTCTTGAGACTGCAGAAAGAGTCACACGGACTAAAACTATCAAGTTTTGCAAAGTTCAGTGGAACCATCATTCCGAGGAGGAAGCAACATGGGAAAGAGAAGATGATCTTCGGAAAGACCACCCTCACCTATTTGCAAGCCAATCCGAATCTCGAGGGCGAGATTCACCTTAAGGGGGTTAGATTTGTAACATCCCTAAAATCATGTTTCAAACTCATGCATATCATCCATCCTTTCATGATCATATGAATTTCATTTCAAACAAATCACTTCAAAAACAGGAGCATATGAGCTCATTATTTTATGTGAGCAGCATTTGAAACAAATGCTACTCTCCAATAAGAGATTGTTGTTCATGAAACCAAACTTTGTTGTGTTGTTGCTGTCAGGTTGTATTGCTAGATTGCTAAGATTTAAACCAAAGTTTCAAAACAAATATGATTTGAAAACCAATTTCAAAACCTACTCAAACTAGTGCTATGCCACTGCTTATTTTATTTATTTCCAAGTGACCAAGCCAATTCAAAGTGACCACTTGGTTTTATGCCCAGAAATGTGACTGTTGCACACTACAAAAATCCTGAGAAGATTTGAATTCAAATGGGTTTTGAAATCATTTGAACTTGGTTCCTGAAAATTGAAAACAGAAAAAGAAAAGGAATAGAGAAAAGGGCCGGCGCCAGGATTTTGGCCCAACAAGCGAAGCAACCCGTTAGCCAGCCCACCCGGGATTCCCCCTCTCCCTCTGTTTCTCACCCCGCGCGCGTGTACCCACTCGCTGACGACTGGGCCCTCACTGCCGCGTCACCCTTCGTCCTCAATCAACGCCGACGACCACCTCGCCGCTGCCGTTTCCTCGCACTGATGCCGCACTTAAATTGCATTGATACGGCGAGAGATTTCCGCCCCCGCTCTGGCTATAAGACCACCTCCCCTCGCCGCTCATTTCCCCTCACCTAGCACAGACGCCACGCCACCAGGCTGCCCACAATTCGCCGAACTCTCCCGCGGTCCCGACGAACTTCGGCAGCAAATTCCGGTGAGCTCCCCGCGCCCCTTGACTTCTAACCTTGCCAGTACATTTCCTGCAACCATGCGCATCTCCTAACCCCTCTGGTACATGCTATGATCATTCAGAGCCTCGTCAACATCGACGACAGCACGAGTCCGATGACACCATCAACTCCGGCAAGCTTTCCTGGTTAGTTCTGACCGCACCTTGCCCTCTCCTTGACACTCGCATGACCAGCATCATTCCGCGCATCTGACGCACTGTCTATTTTGCCCTGGCATGATCTGTATCTTCGCCAACGTCTACGAGTAGCCGTACCCGACGCCTTCGCGAACTCCGGCGAGGAATCCCTGATGAATCCGAGCGCCCCTTCGCCAACCAAGGACACGTTGAGCTTCTCCTCGTCATTGCGAATCTGGTGAGCATACTCCCACCTCCCCGGGCGACCTAGTTCACGGCTCATATGACAGCGTAGCGTCACCACTGTCGCCGCTAGCGCCGCCACTGGATGGTCAGGTGCTTAGGATCGTTAGATCTAGATCGTGCGGATACGATAGAACATAGACGAAGCGGTAAGATTGGATCTGAGCCGTGCGATTAAGTTAGATCCAGCGGCTCAGAAGCGTGATCCAACGCGAAACGGTACCGGCCAATCAGATTAAGACGCGTGGCAGCAGTTTAGATTTAAAAACAGGATTTGAATCTATTAGATGTTTGAATTTGTTTTAGCTATAACTTTTGATTCCCACGTTAGAATTTGACAAATTTTATATCATTGGAATCAGGAGAACAAGCCCTTTCTAATTATTCAATGTGTTTAATGTTTTGCTTCTGTTAAAATGGTTTTATTTACAGAAACATGTGTAGGGCTAATTTGAGTATATGAATTGTTTGAGAAATATTTTAAGCTTTAAATAAATGTTGTTTGGCAAGTTTTTAACTTGTTTATGAACCAGTACTGTACACTTGCTTTGTTGAGTTTTAAAAATCATCACATATCATATTGCATGCATTCATATATTTTTGTTTGTATATGTTTTGTATGTGATTTGTGGCTATGATTCTTTGTGTAGATTTTGGTGCCAATAGTGATTCTGATTGTGAGGAGTGTAGCTACTCTACAAACTACCAAGCCAAGTGGTGCTTCATGATATTTTTCTCCCTATGTTTTCTACTAAGCATTAGAAATAATTTGCTAGTCTTGCATGTTATATTTAGCTTATATGCCATGTTGGGAAATCCTAATAGTTGTAGAATTGCTAGAAATTTCTAAGTTAATATGCTTATCTATGCCATGCTTAGCGTAGCTAGTAGCAACCAAGGGTTGGTGAAATATACATGCTATGATAAAAATATTTCTAAGTCTTTGGACTTGTGTTTTGCCTAATAAAACAACTTAGTTAATGAAACACCTGGGTGAAATGGAAGGAATGGTTTATGTTGAGTGGTTACACAAGGCCCATTTCTATGGTTTACCTTGTGTATCTCACTTGTGGAAAGCCACCCAGGAACAAAGAGATTTTAGAGGCCAAATGTTAAGAAGCTTCTAGTGCAGCCACTTGGCAATATGGGCTCTGCTTGGATCACATAGGTTGCTAGAACTTAGCCATTTGGACAGTTGGTGGTAGTGGGAATGATAGGTTGGAGCGCGTCCATTTGGTCTAAGGGAAGGCTTCTAAAAGGTCCTGTCTTGGTGAAAATCAAGGCTTGTGGGGAAAGTGCATAACCTCTGCAGATGGAAGAATCTAAGTACTTAGCCATGTCCCTGGAAAAGGACAACTTGAGCATCAAGACATGGAAGCTATCAAGAATCTCCTCATCCCAATTTCTAAGTAAAAACTTGTGGGTGAACAAGGGTGAAGGACCTCAATGTCTATTGGTGGCTCCTTGGGAAAAGATTTTACAAAGAAAAACTTAGTGATTTCAACTAATAGGCAAAACCTATTTTGAGCAAACCAAGCCTAAGCTACACTTAGCCAAATTGCATATAGTATCTAGTCCACCAAAAATTATACTAAGGTATAACTTGCCAATACTATTCCAATGTATTGACCCACTGTGGCTGTAACTTGTGATGTTGCAGGTTACTCTGATGAGGATTAGGATTCATGAGTCTACACTCAACATGTTTGACTGTGGCACATGAAGATGAAGACTTTTATCTATTTACTTATTTAAACTCTTGTAATAGGCCTGTGGCCATGGAGTTGTAAGGACTATGTTGTCTCTGGAATGACTGTAATAATGACCTTTGTTTCTGTGTACTTCATCTTAAACTGTGGATGCTAGCATTGATCCAGGGACTAGCATTGCAATCACAGGGATCCTTTTCCTTTATAAAGGAGGGATCTTACACTGTGATATCCAAATCTGTTATGTCTCGCAAAAATGTGAATCCTGGGATTGCGATATATGGCATAACAGGCATCTGGGATTAAAAATCCGGGTGTTGACAAGTTCAAGCAGAGGTTCCCTGGGTATCATGTTCCGGAGAGTGTTATGGAGTTGAAGACGAGAGAATTTGTGGAGCTTCAAAAAGGATATACTAGTGTCATGAAGTATATCCGGGAGTTTAGCCAATTGTCTCGTTATGCAGAGGAAGAAGTCAGCACTGAAGAAAAGAGGAAGAAACACTTTTTGTGAGGGTTAAATCCATTCGTGAGGATGCATTTGAGTTTGGCAAATTAACAAACATATCAGCAATTACTGGATGCAGCTATCACTTTTGAAGATGACTATAAGAATGTCCAAGAGGATAGGAGGAAGCGAGCTAAGAATGAAACTAAAAGGATAAAAGTTAGTAAACCTAAGTCCAACCTAAAATTCAAGCCTAGGAATAGACCTTATAACAGTAATAATTCCAATCGGAGTGCAAATCCAACCGGAAGGAATATTATATGCCATAATTGCAAACTTCCAGAGCATATGAGTAGGGATTGCTAGAAACCAATAATAGTGCGCCATGCTTGTGGCCAGAGGGGTCACATCAAGCCAATTTCTCCAAGCAAGCCACAAGGTGGTTGGCCTGTTAAAGGTGGACGACAAACTAGCGGAGGCAATGGGCAACCCAATAAAGGAGGAAATTTTGTCAAGAATAAAAATGGCAAGAGGAACAGACCTACCGGGAAGTGAATTGCGCAACCCTAGAGGAGGTGGATAACTCAGAGCATGCAGTGATAGGTATGCTTAATATCCTTACCAATCCCGAAAAAGTTCTATTTGATACTGGTGCAACTACTTCATTCATTTCTGAAGAATTATGTGATAAATTCGGGATTAGAAGGGCAACGTTAGAAAACCCTATGACCGTAGTGACGGCAGGGGGAAATATAGTTGTACATCACATTAAACAAGATCAATTTATCTCGATCTGTGGTTGTACCTACTTTGCGGACCTTTATGTGATTCGTTTAAAGGGAATTGCAGTAGTGCTGGGTATGGATTGGATGACCGAACATGGAGCCCAGATTAATTGTGAGGACAAAACTGTCTCAATCAAAACTCCAAGTGGAGCAAGGATAGTTTATCAAGCAGATAAGAACAGTCATATCATGGTGGATGTTCAATTGAACTCAATGAATGAGGTCAAGTTGAAAGATATTCCTGTAGTAAATGAGTTTCAAGATGTTTTTCCAGCAGAGCTACCAGGAATGCCACCAGATCGGGAGATAGAGTTCACTATTGATCTACTTCCGGGTACTGCACCAATAGCTCAAGCACCATACAAGATGGGTCCAAAAGAATTAAAAGAACTCAAAGAGAAAATTGCTGAGCTAGCTAGAAAAGGATTTATTGAAGAAAGTGTATCTCCATGGGGAACACCGGTGATTTTTGTGGATAAAAGAGATGGAGGTATAATATGTGTGGAGACTATAGGAATCTCAATAGTGTTACCATCAAGAATAAGTATCTATTACCTAAAATCCAGGATCTATTTGATCAAGTTAAAGGAGCTGGAGTATTTTCCAAGATTGATCTAAGATCCAGATATCATCAGATAAAAATCAAACCATAAGATGTTCCAAAAACAGCATTTGTCTCAAGGTATGGACACCATGAGTATCTTGTCGTACCGTTTGGTTTGACCAATGCACCAGCAATATTCATAAATTTGATGAACAAAATCTACATGTCATACTTAGACAAGATTGTCATAGTGTTTATTGATGACTTTCTGATATATTCCAAGGATAAGGAAGAGCATGCTGATCATTTGAGAATAGCATTGCATATCCTAAGAGAACATAAGCTTTATGGTAAGTTAAGCAAGTGTGAGTTCTGACTAGATGAGGTAGAATTCCTCGGTCATGTGGTTAGTAAAGATGGAATTTCTATAAATCCATCCAAAGTTCAATCAGTATTAGAATGGACTGCACCCACTAATGTGAAACAAAATGGAGGTTTATTGGGAATGGCTAGTTACTATCGGAGGTTCATTGAAGGTTTCTCCAAGATAGCTGGACCAATGACCAAATTGTTAAGGAAGAATACACCATTCATCTGGGATGAGAAGTGCGAAACCAGTTTTCAGGAGTTAAAGACTAGATTAACTACTGCTCCAATCTTAGCAGTTCCTGAAACAGGGAAAGACTTACAGTATACTATGGGTTTAGGTTGTGTGTTAATGCAAGATCAGAAAGTAATTGCTTATGGATCAAGACAACTGAAACCACATGAAGTTAATTACCCAACTCATGAATTGGAATTAGCAGCAGTAGTCATTGCTCTGAAAGGATGGAGGCATTTTCTGTATGGAGCCAGATGTGAGTTATACACTGCCCACAAAAGTCTCAAATATTTCTTCACTCAAAAGGAATTGAATATGAGACAAAAGTGTTGGTTAGAGGTAATCAAAGATTATGATTTAACAATCAATTATACCCCAGGAAAAGGAAATGTTGTAGCAGATGCTTTAAGTCGTAAAGGTGCAGATATTCAGCCAAGCAATAGGGAGCTTCCAAAATAGTTACAGATGGATTTGGAAAGGTTAGAGATTCAATTTATAAGAACAAAGACTCTTGGAGGATTAGCTACTATGCAGGTAGTTGCAGAACAGAATAGTGATATTAAGCAAGAGATTTTTAGGCATGAAGCAGAAGATCCTTTCATTGCTGAGGAAATTCGAAGGATATCTCAAGGACAAACATCATTTTTTGCTTAGGAGATTATGAGTCTTTATGATTCCAAGATCGTCTTTTTGTTCCAGATGTGCCAGAGGTTCGTGAAGTAATACTTCGAGAGGCACATGAGACACCATATTCCATTCATCCAGGAAGTACTAAGATGTACATGGATTTGAAAGAACTATTCTGGTGGAATAACATGAAGAGAGACATTGCAAAATATGTGTCAAAATTCCATACTTGTCAAAGGGTAAAAGCTGAACATCAAAGTCCAGCAGGACCATTGAAACCTTTGGAAATTCCCGATTGGAAATGGGAGGAAATTGGTATGGACTTGATTACAGGATTACCCATGACACCTAAAAGGAAGGACATGATATGGCTAATTGTTGATAGACTCACTAAAAGTGCACATTTTATTCCGGTGAATCAGAAGGATAATGCCGAGAAGTTAGTAGAAGTATAAATAAAGGAGATAGTAAGTAAGCACGGAGTGCCCAAGAAGATCATAACTGATAGAGGATCAGTGTTTACTTCAGCATTTTGGAAGAAACTACATGAAGCACCTGGTTCAAAGTTAGATTTTAGCACAGCTTATCATCCATAAAAAGGGGGGTCAAACTGAAATAACAAATCAAATACTAGAATACATGCTTAGGGCTTGTGCCTTAGATTTTGGAGGTTCGTGGGAAGATCATTACCACTAGCAGAATTTTCCTACAACAACAGCTACCAAAGCAGTCTAAAGGCTGCTCCATATCAAGTACTTTATGGAAGGAAATGTAGATCACCAATATGTTGGTATGAGCCTGGAAGTAGAAAAGAATTTGCGCCCAATTATATCAAATAAAGGCAAGATATCATTGATATAATCAAGGATAGATTGAAGATAGCTCAAAGTAGACAAAAAAGTTATGCTGATATAAGTCGAAGATCATGGCATCCTGAAGTAGGAGATATTGTATATCTAAAAGTAAGCCCAATGAAAGGAGTTAAGAGGTTCGGAGTTAACGGAAAATTAAGTCCAAGATATATAGGACCATTTAAAGTACTGAGTCAGAACAGGACAATAGCTTATGCTTTAGAGATACCCTCAAGACTGGCTCAAGTTCATAATGTTTTCCATGTGTCACAACTCCAGAAATGTCTTAAAGGTCCTGACGATGCAATCACACATCAAGAGATAGAGTTACAATAAGACCTGACTTATGTTGAAAAACCCTTTAAAATTTTAGAAGAAAACTGGAAAAGGTTGAGAAATAGGGCAATCAAGTACTATAAGGTACAGTGGGAACATCATCCCGAGAGAGAAGCCACATGGGAGAAAGAAGATGATTTAAGAAAAGCCTATCCAGAACTATTCAGGTACACTTTAGCAAACTTCAGGACGGAGTTTAATTTAAGGGGGGAAGTCTATAACATCCCAGCATTTAAACGAAGGGTAGATCTAGGAAATTGTGCATATGCATGCATTCATCTGCAAAATAGTGGGTAAATATTTTGCCAAATAAAAACTTAAAGTGTCCAGACTTTCTTTCCCTCTCTAAGTTTAGGAATATATTTGGAGAATGATCGTTATAAATTTTGACACGATCTTTATGAATTAATATGTTTTGGGGAATGGAATTTGAATTCAAACTTAAAGATTTGAATTATATTTTAGAAAGATTAGAGCTATTATTTAGTAATATTCTTCAATCAAGAAATAATATATAGTAATAGGAACTCTAAATAAGAAATACAATCAAACAAATGAATATTTATTCATATATTTATTCCATGAAGAAGTTACAAAATGTAACTCATAAAGTCAATAAGGAATCTTTACAAAATTTTTTACAAAAAAGAGGAATATTTACATATTATTGGACTATTACAAAATTCTTTACAAAAGAATGAAATAAAAATTACAGAGGATTACATCTGTCTAAAAAAAGAAAACATATACTAAACTTGAATCTTCAAATCTTGTACCTGCAAATCCAAGAACAAAGAAAAGAGGAAAATAAAAGTTAAATTTTTAATTTTTACTCTCAGTAGAGATCAGTGAGTTACACTGCTCAATTTTACATCATTGAGTAAATCCATCTGGGGCAAGTTTCACCAATATGAAAGAATAAAATCTTTCATAAACAAATAAGCCATAAGTCAAATGATCCCAATCAGAAAGACTGGAAAGTTTCACCAGGCAGGTTAATTGTAACATGGTAAAAGAGTAGAACACCTCACTGAGCATATCCATAACCATGCAGTAGTCACACAAACAGCTTAGTCACCTAACTGCATGGGTGTGCTGTCGACACAGCCCAGCAGTCCAAACCAACAAAAGGACCAAGCACGGCCGTGGGCAACCACTAGTGTACCACTACATTGCTCACACCACACTAGAACCAGCAGCTTAGCCATAGCCCAGCAAACCATCAAACAAAACTCCACACTAGATCAACCCAAACATCACCAGATGGTGACATAAGGAGGGGGAAGAATTAGGTGGACAACAAGGCCAAGACACATGATCTAGGAGGATCAGTCTAGATCAAGGCCAAGCACAGGAACTAGGGGAAACAAGAACAACATCAGGAGGTGAAGGACAAGATCAAGCCAACAACACCAACATCACCACAATCCACAACAATCATCAGTTTTGTGGTGAGTATCATAAACAACCACATGATCCATTCATCTTACCCAAACAGAAAAATGTGTTGTTTGATGAAATAACCTCTCAATGATCACCCTAGTGGGGTGAATCTAACCTAGAGGTTTTAAATATAAAGATCAGAATCAAACTCTATCAAAAACACCAAATTCTCAGACCAGCTTCATAGAATTGCTGATACCAAAGGCAACTTCTATATTTTATCATTCGTTCTTACAAGATCTGGGCACATCTCCCAGAAGGAGTGGCACCTCAGATCTTATAAGCTACAAATAAATCCATTAACTTAATCAACCAGGATCCAAGATCTAGTAAGCAACTATGATGCCCTAGCAAGTATTGGAAATGATAGCAACATAGGAACCTAGTTCCTAAAGCCTGAAACCAGCATCATAGGCATGAAAAATCAATAAACTTTCCAACTTAGTATTAAGCATCCATCAAGTTTACAGAAATGACCATAAGTGAAGCTAGGAACAGGATCAATTTGTGTACCATTCAAAGATGGTTTCACAAGAAAAAATCTTATAGCTAAGCCTACCAGATAGTCTAGCTTTTATAAATGAACTAGCAAATCAATATCTTTCATTTTCCTGAGACCATACTCAGAGATCATACAATATTTATCCATTCATTTTCAAAGAATCATCAGACTCTATTGAATAAATTTCAGATTATGGATAAACAGGCAAGCCAACAAATACTAATGAAGTGAATCATCACTGACAGAGTTACTGTCAGTACCAAGATACTAACAATAGATGAACACATTAAACCACCATATACTCAACTAGAGGCAACACTATGTAACACTAACATCTGATGAACCACTAACATCAGACCAACACTAGCATCAAGTCAGCACCAATTCTCACCAAGCATCATTATTAGGCCATAACATCATTCTACCAGCAACAGGGATGAACCCTAGTATCAGTGCAAACACAAAATATAGATTGGCCACTAGATACACACAGAGGGACTTGAGGTAGCTAGATGCACTAGGGTTCACAGAGGCATAACTCACCGTAGGTCCTCACTGACAAATTGAAGAGGAAGCAGAAGGGCCGATGAGCTCGTGGCGGCATGGGGAGAACCCAGGAGGCGCTGCAACCCGCACCAGCCATGGCGGCAGCCACGGCTGCGGCCACAATAGCGCACAGCACCGCACACCACCATGGGAGGATTAGCGGCAGCACCAAACCCAAACCCTAGGGTTCAGGAACGGGGCTAGCCTGGCCATAGGAGGGCTCCAAAGTCAAATCGAAGAAGAGGAGATGGACAAGCGTAGTTGACAACCCCGCCCTGCACCACGGTAGCGACCAGGGAGGGCCACGGTGGCGAGCATCGCACGGCGGCGGCGCCAGCAACCCACGGGGTCGAGTGAGAGAAATCGAGGGAGTGGTCCAGTAGGGCCAGAAACCTTCGGGGTGTCCTTTTGGTCAAGGTCACTTGGGCCAAATTGGCCCAATAAACCCAATGGAACCAACCCAAAACTTAAAAGAAGATGTAATAATTAATAAAAGACCAAAATACCCCTAGAGTTAAATAAAATTCTAAAAATAAAATAGAAATTTAAAAGTTACAAATAATGTATTTTTCGATTCATAATAATCCAACCTATTTAATTAAATTAAGCAATAAATATTTATGTATATAATTTTTGGTCAAGAATTTAATAATATAATTATGCTTTATCTAATTTTATAAAATTAAAGAAAGAAGATAAAGATAAATAAAAATCACTTCTATTATATATTATAATCATAGTATTTAAGAAAAATGCTAAATAAATGTTTTGGGTCATAAAAAGAAATTCTTTTATTTAAATATTAATCCTTAAAAGAATTATTAAATGAATAAATATAGGTATTTATATTAAATTTTAAATTTTAAAAATAAATTATTATCTTATATAATGGGAAATATAATATACAACAACTATTAAAGATTTTTTAAAGGAAATACTTTATTATTTCAATAAATTCTTGAAACTAAAATAATGGGTAAAACACACAAAGAAAAAAAATAAATGATACATAATGCATTACATTACTATGCATAGTCATTTTGCTTCTTCAAATATTGTCCTTACCGGGCAATAATGATGTTTTGTAGACATAGAAGCTCAAGGTCCAGTGCAAGCATCCGACTTCACTGCCTTGCAATCACAATGGAAGTTCATCACTTGCTAATGTCCTTTGAAGAGTCTTTATCAAAGTATTTGCAAATTGTGTGTTATCATCTATGTTTCAAGGAAGAAAATATTATTTTCTCAAATAAATAAATTGTTGATATCATCCTAAGTGATGACAGGAAGTAGCAATAGAACTTAAGTTTATATTTGCAACAATGATAATCAACTAGGAACTTAACAACCCATGACATCAGTGATTCTAGCGCAGTATATAACGCGTTAGCCATGAGATTTGGAATGGGACGGAGAAGTCAGCTGTATCCTTTTCCTCTCATATGGAGGCAAGACGACCTTAACGTGACGTTGTGATTCCTTGTGTGGATCCAACATATGGGTGGGCACCCTTATGCCCCACACTTTTGGTGTCTAGATTTTCTATGAGTGGTTTTTAGTGGTATAGTCCATTTGATATGGCACTTGCCAGGGCATCACCAGTTCATAGAGTCTTTGGGAACTCATTAGGGTTTTAGCCTACCCGGAAGGGGGCTTAATGGAGGTGAGCCAGCCCCGAAGGATCGTGCAGACATATGGGGTCGCGGAGAGGGCAGTGATTGGCTTGGACCAACTACTGGGCCCCACATCATGGAATTGTGGACGGGAAAGTATGCCCGGTTGTGCAACAAGTAGTTGATCTCTCATGGGTAAAGTAACACACCTCTGCAGAGTGTAAGAATTGCAACTTGTTACTCCCTGTTCCGGGAAGGAGATACGAACACGGCAGGAAAGGAACTCCATGAAAGTTCTGGTCAACCTACAAAGGCTGATGGTCATAGATTTTCATAATAAAATCAATCTTTGAAGAAATATTTATGAAAACTGCATAGTGCCAAGGACTTATAGTCCGAGGTGGTAGATAGAGCATAAAACTTCCCACCAAGCATATAATGAACTTGCTGGGTAACGTTGTTACTTACCTTTTCCTTTGATCCCCTTCTTAGACTCTGAGCATCCCGAAGAAACTCCAATGTATGCAGCCAAAAGCCAAGAGGAGGTCTTCTATGAAGAGCCCAATATGTATGGAGCCGTAGAAGAGGTGGACTATGATGTTGTCTATGGAGGAGAGCACCAAGAGTCCTAATAGTACCATAGTTCTAGGAGCCAATTCACCCAAACAACATGAACCATATATAACAATAAGTTGTTGAGCTCAATTTTGGAGTTTAAGTAGTCACTTTAAATCTTCTGATGAAACACTTTATATTTTGTTTGTAAGTTGAATCTTTTGAAGTCTTGAAATTGAGGTACTGTAATAGTAATAATGTGTTATTTTTTGTAATATGGACCCGCAATGTTTCTATTGTACCACTCTGAGGGATGTGATATTTACGGAACTGTGTTCTGTGGGTATTATATCAACGACTATAGTGTACTACACATGCAGTGGTATGCTGGGTCACCGCATTTTCCTCTTGTGTTCTTCCTCTCTTATTCCCCCAATATCTTTTGTAGCTTTGGTGGGATTTGGGAGTGAAGGATTTGCCATTGCATTAGATGCATCGGTTTGAGTTCTCCTCAGAGGATTTTGTTGGTGAAATCAATAAGCTTGTTTCTCTTGGGTTCTTGTAACCCTAGACGGTTGTGTGTCCTTTGTGGTGAGTTATTGGGGCCTCCAATTAAGTTATGGAGCTGTCCTCTGAAATGGATCGTATGGGCCTCCAAATCTTCATTATTTTTCAATTTTAGGCTTGACACAAAGGTTAATTCTCTAGATATGCAAGTACGGAGAATTTTACTGTATGCAAACCTATCTACTAAGCAAGTAAAATCAAGGAACGAGGTAACCATAGTGGAGCACGCGGAGACACAGGATTTTTTTGACCGCAGTTCCTTCCTTGTTAAGGGAAGTACGTGTGCGTTGGAGGGGTGGGCGGTACTAAGACCACCATGCCACAATAGGCCTCACCCTATCCTCTGATCTCACCACCAAAGGCCCGATCCACCTTTCCACTATTGGGTACCCTTTGAGGCGGGAACCGATGCTTTTACAACACTAGCGGGGCTGTAGCATCCCCTACCTTTAATAAGGTAGGGTCCCCTGTGTTTACAATGCTAGTCCCTGGATCAATAGCTAGCATCCACAGTTTAGATGTAATATCAAGAAACAAAGGTCATAATACAACTTTATAACCAGGAATAAAAATAGTTTTATTACATCAAACTTAGCTCATTGGCTAATTACATTACATTGCAGCGGAATAACTATAGTCTTGGGTCCTTCATCTTCAAATCTGCCACAGGCAGCTGTTGGTTGTAGACTTTGTAATCCTAATCAATCAATCTTCACTAAAATCAATCAAACCTGCAACATTACAAGTTACAGCCACAAGGGTCAATACATTTGAATTGTATTGGCAAGTGATACTTTGGTAGTATAGTGGAGTCTATCATCTATATGCATTTTGGCTAAGTGGAGTTGAGGCTTGCATTGCTCAAAACAGATTTTCCCTATCATTTTGATTTTCCAAATCTTGTAATGTGAAAATTAAATAAACAAAATAAATCTTTGTTGAAAATCAGGGTGAAAAGAAACTTTTGTTTCTAAAAAGAAACTGAAATCCCATCTTGAACAAACTTTGGCTAAAGTTTGAATTCAACAAATCCAAATCGAGGGAAATGCATTCCTCAATGAATGTATCTGGAAATTGAACACTTGGAACATAAATCCAAATCCCTAGACCCTAATGGAATAAAAATCATTTCCAAGTTATCTCCAAATCCATGGATTTGATCCATACCAAAATTTGACCAACAAATAATCACAAAGGATCAAGAAAGACCTTAGAGATGGTTTCACTTAGTTTGGAACCATAGACAAAAACCTTATGAATAAATTGTTGAACAATTATAATCCTAAAGGGATTAAAAAGATAAACATTTAATAAAGGAAAAATAAATTGTTTTGGAAATACTATTTGGATCTTTTAATAAAAGACTTTGTTTTCAAATGAAAAGGTGAGCCAAATTAATTTTGGCCAAACTTTTGTAATAAAATATTTTGTTTTGATAAAATGAGTAAAAATTTATTTAAATAAAATAATAAGGATTTAAATATCCAATTTTATTTAAGTAAAAGGCTTTTCCCATTTTAAATGAACACCAAGTATTTTATTACTACTTTGAAATCTTTTATTAAAAGGTTTTGCTTTGATTAAAATGAGTAAAGGATTATTTAAATAAAATAATAAGGATTTAAATATCCAATTTTATTTAAGTAAAGGCTTTCCCATTTTAATTAAAACACCAAAACTTATTTATTTATTTAAATAAGTTTCGAAGTATTCTTTTATTTTTCAAATAAAACCTTCTGGTTTGGTTTTTAAAATAATTGGATTACAAATGGAAATTTTATTGAATAAATCAAAACCCTATTTTATTAGATAACTAAAGATCCATTTTATTTAATTATTAAATGGATCTTAAAATAAATAAAAATATTATTTTATTTTGAGATTGGATTATGTTGAAAAACAGAACCAAATTCAAAGTAAAGTTGAGTGTTTGTTTGAAATTGTTTGAGTGTTGTTTGAATGTTTGAAAACATTGTTTGAAATTCAAAACAGAAAATATAAATAGAAAAGGAAAAAGATTTAGGCAGAAAAAGAAAATAGGGAAACAGACCAGCCCATTAGGCCCAGCAAAACCAGCCCAGTCTTCTCCTCGAATAAAACATTTGGCACCCACTTTCTTACCTTGAGTCAGACAAAGCAGGACCCACCTCTCCCTCTCACTCACTCGCTGACGAGATGACCCCACCTCCTCTTATTTTTCCCCGAACCGTTTTTCTTCACCGCAAAACAAACCCGCCTAGAGTATGACTGGTGGACCCTTTCCCCTCTCTTTCTCCCTCCTTTGCCAGTAGAGCCCAGCAGCTCATCGTCTTCTTCCCAGCGACCCTGTCTCCCCAGGCAGCCACGTTCTTTGCCTTTGAATGCCGCGTTCAATTCTCAGTAACGCCGCGTTAATTCCTCGCCGAGACAACGCCCATTTAACCGCCTGCTCCTCCTCCTCCTTTTCCCCCAGACAACTCATCCACTCTGCCCCTAGGCTGCCTCCAATTCTCTCTGTACCGCCGTCGCTCCGACGATGTTCCGGTGACGATTCCGGCGAAACCAGACCTCCCCTTGCCTCCCCGACCAAGCACACACACTCCATAGCCCCTGGAGCTTCTGTCCGTGCCTTCCGTTCAACCGCGGGTGACCTACAACCTCGACTACGATCACGTCTGAGTAGCGCCACCGTCGGCCTCGACTCCGGCAAGCTTTCCCAGTGAGCACAGACTTCCCCTCGCCCCCTTTTTGATGCTCCCTTACTCGTGACCCTCGTGCACACCTAACCGCGCCTCTCCTTTTCCTTAGCGCGGTCCCGAGCGACGCCAACGACGACAACCCGAGAGCACCGCCGCCCGCAGCAACTCCGGCGAGAGATTGCCAACCCATCCGTGCGCCCCCTGCCTCCACATCAGCACATTGAGCTTCCCCAAGCGTCTGCGAACTCGGTGAGCCTCCCCTTTTCCTCTCCTGCTTCCTGTATCGCCGGCACCGACATTGACCGATCGCTCCGCCGCCAATTGACAGCCGGCCGTCGAGCACCCCACAACCGTTCGATCTGGATCGTACGCATTAGATAGAATCACTTAAACGCGAATGGGTACGCTCTCTGCAACGCTCGATCTAACTAGATCCAACGCCCCACAGCCACGATCCCAGCGAACCGGTACCGACGAATTAGATTAAGGCACGTGTCTCTGCTGGATGGATTTAAAACAGAATTGATCTAATTGATGTTCAATTTTGTAAATTCCATAACTTTGGATCCACACGTCCAAATTTTACAAATTGGATGTCGTTGGAATCAGCAAGACAAGCTCTAACCAACCCTGCCCTTAGTTTAGCAAATAGTATTTGTTAGATTGTTTGATTTTGCAGATTCTTTTGTGTGCTTACTAACATTAGAAAAATTGTTTAAAAATGATTTTAAGGTTAAAACCTTTGCAAATTGGTTTGTTGTGACCTTACTGACCCTAGGAACCAACCTATGTTTTGGAAAATGATTTTGGAAAAGTTTAGAATGGATTAATTAAGTTTAGTCCATTTCTAGCCAAACAAAACTATTGTTTTGTTTATGAAAATGTTTTTGGAAAGGAAAACTTTGAGAAAATGGTTTAGACCAAACCTACTGACCCAAACACCAAGTTTTGCAATAGCAACTCATTTGGTGAACCCTATAGGTTAAGGCCTTAGGAAAAACATTTCTTCACCACATAAAATGACCAAATAGGTGCCTTGTTTGAAAATGGTTTTTGAAGTGAAACCTTTTGCTAATAACTTTGCCACTTTGGTAAATGACCAATTTGGATCTTACAAAGTTTAGGAATCTAATAGAGACCCTCTTTGCAAATGACTTTGCCATTTTGGTAAATGACCAATTTGGAACTTACAAAGTTTAGAAGCCTAGTGGAGACCATCCTTACAATAGAACCAACCTTTGCATGCTTAAGCATGACTTAGATGTACCCAAATGTCTATGACCCACTAGGAACCACTTTTTCAAACAAAGCAAAGCTTGGCATGCTTGCATGCATTTCTTTGACTTTGTTGTTTTGTGTGTTGTTTGCTTGACTTTGGTTTAGAATGTGAATTGAATTGTGTTTGCTTGATTGACTTGTAGTGAAGTGTGAGACTAGCAAGATCAAGGAGTGAACCTATCCCTCTACCAAAAAGGCAAGTGATACTTCATACTATCTATCCCATTATTTTCAATATGCATTAGTGTTTTTGCCAAGTAAAACTTGCATGGTTTTTATTTTGCTAAGTATAGACCTTGTTATAGGAAAACTAGTAGAATGAATCCTTAGAAGGATTTTCCTAAGTTAAGAATCCTATTACTATCAAGCTTAGCCTAGCTAATAGAAAACCTGGGTGGGATATATATTCATGCTATGAAAATTTCTAAGTCTATGGACTTGTGTTTTGTTTAATAAAACAACTAAGTTAATGAATCACCTGGGTGGAAATGGAAGGAATGGTTTGTGTTGAGTGGTTCACAAGGCCATGGACTTGGCTTGTGTATCTCACTTGTGGATGGCCACCCAGGAACAAAGAGATTTGAGATGTCAAATGTTGAGAAGCTTCAAGTGCAACCACTTGGCAATATGGGCTCTGCCATGATCATATAGGTTGCAAGAACTTAGCCATATGGACAGATGGTGGTAGTGTTTGATAGATTGGAGCGCGTCCATGATGGTCTAAGGGAAAGCTTCTGAAAGATCTTGTCTTGGGAAACCAAGTCTTGTGGGGAAAGTGCACCACCTCTGCAGAGTGTAAAAAAATCTAAGTACTTAGCCATGTCCCTGGAAAAGGACAATTTGAGCATCAAGACATGGAAGCAATCAAGAATCTCATCACTCCAATTTCTAAATTAAAACTTGTGGGTGATCAAGGGTTGTGTGAAATTCTTCAATCTTTGATGGAGAGATGGCTTGGTACAAGGATCTCAAAATCTTAGATTGGGAAAATTGTTTTTGCCAAGAAAATCTTCAGTCTTTGATTGGTAGATGCCTTGAGAGGATCTTCAGTCTTGATTGGTAGATGCCTTGGTGGTTTTTGCCAAATAAAACTTAGTGTTTTCAAAATGATAGGGAAAATCTGTTTTGAGCAATGCAAGCCTCAACTCCACTTAACCAAAATGCATATAGATGATAGACTCCACTATACTACCAAAGTATCACTTGCCAATACAATTCAAATGTATTGACCCTTGTGGTTGTAACTTGTAATGTTGCAGGTTTGATTGATTGTAGTGAAGATTGATTGATTAGGATTACAAAGTCTACAACCAACAGCTGCCTGTGGCAGATTTGAAGATGAAGGACCCAAGACTATAGTTATTCCGCTGCAATGTAATGTAATTAGCCAATGAGCTAAGTTTGATGTAATAAAACTATTTTTATTCCTGGTTATAAAGTTGTATTATGACCTTTGTTTCTTGATATTACATCTAAACTGTGGATGCTAGCTATTGATCCAGGGACTAGAATTGTAAACACAGGGGACCCTACCTTATTAAAGGCAGGGGATGCTACAGATGGTATCAGAGCATTGTGTTGCCTGTAGGATTTGTAACCCTAGGATTGGACAAAACCCCTTAGAAAAAAATAGGAGTTGTATTTGTTCCAAAACTTATTTACAAAAACAATCTTGTAAACTCTTTCCTCAACCATTTTGGTTTCAACTCTACTTATCTTCTACTTCAAAACTTGATGGAAAGACCTACCCCATGACCAAAGACTACACTATGTGCGAAGGACTTCTTCAACACCTTCAACTCTAATGACTTCAACACCTTCAACTCTAATGACTTCAACATCTTCAACATAATCACCAAAGACTTCAACCTAGGATATCACTAAAGACTACAAATGAGACAAGAAATCTTGCTCAAGATTTGAAGATTAAGGAAACACAACTTAGAAGAAACCATGATCACCTTTGAAGATTTGTGACCAAGACACAAGAATTCTCCAAGGATACAAAGATCTCAATCAAGAAGAATCAACCAAGAAGGATGGAAAGATCACAAGTGAACCATATAGATGGACCACCATATTTTAGTTAAGTCAAACCCACCAACTTATGTGGTGTAACAAAAATATTTTGTTGCCTAAGTATGTGCTTGAAGCTGTTGTTTGAGTGGAGTGTTTGTTTGTGATTGCTTGCACATTGCTTGTGTGATTTGTGATGTGTGTGAATAAAATTGATTCCTTAGAAAAATCTTTTGCCTATTCTAATCCCCTCCAACCCAAACAGATGACTTCTCCAAGAGACTCCAGCATCAAGGATGATGACATCAACAACAACAACCAAGAGGTCAACATGAGAGAACTCCTAGCAACCCAACACGGTTGAACCAACTAACAACTCAGTTCATAGCCAACAATAGTGATAAAGACCCTACCTTGCAAAAGTTTTGGAAGAACAATCCCAACTGATGCTTAAGGTGACTAATCAAATGATCAGCATGGAAGAAAACTATCCCAAAAGAGTGTATGACAACAAGGATGACAAGAATGTTATTCTAGATGGAGCCCCAGCTTGCATTATTTGTGGAGACAAGGATCACACTTCCAAGGAGCATGAAGATCAATGCCCCAATTGTGAAGAGGAACATCCAGTTGGCCAATGCCCCACATCTCAAGTTACTTGTTACCTTTGTGAAGGAAACGACCATGTTCCTATCCAATGCCCCATCTATGCTATTGTTGAACAAAGGAAACAAGAAGGATCCAAGTATGCCAAGAATGTTGATGACAAAGGAAAAGGACCACTTATACCTCCAAACAAGACAACCCAATTCAAAGGATCAAAGAAGCCCAAGAAACCAAAGCAAGACATGAGCCTTGTGCAATGTCGTAAATGTAAGGAAATGGGACACTACCCAGTGGATGCCCAGAGAACCCGAAGAATAAAGAGATCGGCCAAGTAGTGTGCAACAACTGCAAGGAACCAGGCCACTACGTAGCAACTTGTCCACAAGAGCAACGTAAAGAACTCCAAGATATCCACTGTTTCAATTGCAAGGAACCAGGACACTATGTAAGCAATTGTCCAGAAAAGATGAAGAACAAGATAAACAAGCCTATGAAGGATCTCAACCTTGGCCCACGAGTCAAGCATGGAAACAAAGGACACTAAGCAGAAGTTTTCCAAGAAGAAGTTTTCCTCAAGATTCCAAGCAAGCCAAGATGTAGTTTAGTTGGAAAAATTTTAAGGGTGGTAGTACCCTAGCTGTTTGAGCCAACTTGTAACCCTAGCCTCCCCAAATCTCGGGACGAGATTTATTTTAAGTGGTAATTGTCACATCCCAAGATTTTCCAAATCTTGTAATGTGAAAATTAAATAAACAAAATAAATCTTTGTTGAAAATCAGGGTGAAAAGAAATTTTGTTTCTAAAAAGCTGAAATCCCATCTTGAACAAACTTTGGCTAAAGTTTGAATTCAACAAATCAAATCAAGGAAATGCATTCCTCAATGAATGTATCTGGAAATTGAACACTTGGAACATAAATCCAAATCCCTAGACCCTAATGGAATAAAAATCATTTCCAAGTTATCTCCAAATCCATGGATTTGATCCATACCAAAATTTGACCAACAAATAATCACAAAGGATCAAGAAAGACCTTAGAGATGGTTTCACTTAGTTTGGAACCATAGACAAAAACCTTATGAATAAATTGTTGAACAATTATAATCCTAAAGGGATTAAAAAGATAAACATTTAATAAAGGAAAAATAAATTGTTTTGGAAATACTATTTGGATCTTTTAATAAAAGACTTTGTTTTCAAAAGAAAAGGTGAGCCAAATTAATTTTGGCCAAACTTTTGTAATAAAATATTTTGTTTTGATAAAATGAGTAAAAGTTTATTTAAATAAAATAATAAGGATTTAAATATCCAATTTTATTTAAGTAAAAGGCTTTTCCCATTTTAAATGAACACCAAGTATTTTATTACTACTTTGAAATCTTTTATTAAAAGGTTTTTGATTAAAATGAGTAAAGGATTATTTAAATAAAATAATAAGGATTTAAATATCCAATTTTATTTAAGTAAAGGCTTTCCCATTTTAATTAAAACACCAAAACTTATTTATTTATTTAAATAAGTTTCCAAGTATTCTTTTATTTTTCAAATAAAACCTTACGGTTTGGTTTTGAAAATAATTGGATTCAAATGGAAATTTTATTGAAAAAATCAAAAACCTATTTTATTAGATAAATAAAGATCCATTTTATTTAATTATTAAATTAATCTTAAAATAAATAAAATATTATTTTATTTTGAGATTGGATTATGTTGAAAAACAGAACCAAATTCAAAGTAAAGTTGAGTGTTTGTTTGAAATTGTTTGAGTGTTGTTTGAATGTTTGAAAACATTGTTTGAAATTCAAAACAGAAAATATAAATAGAAAAGGAAAAAGATTTAGGCGAAAAAAATAGGAAGCAGACCAGCCCATTAGGCCCAGCAAAACCAGCCCAGTCTTCTCCTCGAATAAAACATTTGGCACCCACTTTCTTACCCACTGAGTCACAGACAAACGGGACCCACCTCTCCCTCTCACTCACTCGCTGACGAGATGACCCCACCTCCTCTTATTTTTCCCGAACCGTTGTTCTTCACATAAAACAAACCGCCAGTATGATGGTGGACCCGTTCCCCTCTCTTTCTCCCTCACTGCCAGGTAGAGCCCACGCAGCCAGCTCATCGTCTTCTTCCCAGCGACCTGTCTCCCCCAGGGCACGCTGCCGTTACTGCCTTTGAATGCCGCGTTCAATTCTCAGTAACGCCGCGTTAATTCCTCGCGGAGACAACGCCCATTTAACCGCCTGCTCCTCCTCCTCCTTTTCCCCCAGACAACTCATCCACTCTGCCCCTAGGCTGCCTCCAATTCTCTCTGTACCGCCGCCGCTCCGACGATGTTCCGGTGACGATTCCGGCGAAACCAGACCTCCCCTTGCCTCCCCGACCAAGCACACACACTCCCTAGCCCCTGGAGCTTCTGTCCGTGCCTTCCGTTCAACCGCGGGTGACCTACAACCTCGACTACGATCACGTCTGAGCAGCGCCACCGTCGGCCTCGACTCCGGCAAGCTTTCCCGGTGAGCACAGACTTCCCCTCGCCCCCTTTTTGATGCTCCCTTACTCGCGACCCTCGTGCGCACCTAACCGCGCCTCTCCTTTGCCTTAGCGCGGTCCCGAGCGACGCCAACGACGACAACCCGAGAGCACCGCCGCCCGCAGCAACTCCGGCGAGAGATTGCCAACCCATCCATGCGCCCCCTGCCTCCCCATCAGCACATTGAGCTTCCCCAAGCGTCTGCGAACTCGGTGAGCCTCCCCTTTTCCTCTCCTGCTTCCTGTATCACCGGCACCGACATTGACCGATCGCTCCACCGCCAGCAGCCGCCGCAACGCCGCTCGTCTGTGGTCGAGCACCCCATAACCGTTCGATCTGGATCGTACGCATTAGATAGAATCACTTAAACGCGAATGGGTACGCTCTCTGCACCGCTCGATCTAACTAGATCCAACGCCCCACAGCCACGATCCCAGCGAATTAGATTAAGACACGTGTCTCTGCTGGATGGATTTAAAACAGAATTGATCTAATTGATGTTCAATTTTGTAAATTCCATAACTTTGGATCCACACGTCCAAATTTTACAAATTGGATGTCGTTGGAATCAGCAAGACAAGCTCTAACCAACCCTGCCCTTAGTTTAGCAAATAGTATTTGTTAGATTGTTTGATTTTGCAGATTCTTTTGTGTGCTTGCTAACATTAGAAAAATTGTTTAAAAATGATTTTAAGGTTAAAACCTTTGCAAATTGGTTTGTTGTGACCTTACTGACCCTAGGAACCAACCTATGTTTTGGAAAATGATTTTGGAAAAGTTTAGAATGGATTAATTAAGTTTAGTCCATTTCTAGCCAAACAAAACTATTGTTTTGTTTATGAAAATGTTTTTGGAAAGGAAAACTTTGAGAAAATGGTTTAGACCAAACCTACTGACCCAAACACCAAGTTTTGCAATAGCAACTCATTTGGTGAACCCTATAGGTTAAGGCCTTAGGAAAAACATTTCTTCACCACATAAAATGACCAAATAGGTGCCTTGTTTGAAAATGGTTTTTGAAGTGAAACCTTTTGCTAATAACTTTGCCACTTTGGTAAATGACCAATTTGGATCTTACAAAGTTTAGGAATCTAATAGAGACCCTCTTTGCAAATGACTTTGCCATTTTGGTAAATGACCAATTTGGAACTTACAAAGTTTAGAAGCCTAGTGGAGACCATCCTTACAATAGAACCAACCTTTGCATGCTTAAGCATGACTTAGATGTACCCAAATGTCTATGACCCACTAGGAACCACTTTTTCAAACAAAGCAAAGCTTGGCATGCTTGCATGCATTTCTTTGACTTTGTTGTTTTGTGTTGTTTGCTTGACTTTGGTTTGGAATGTGAATTGAATTGTGTTTGCTTGATTGACTTGTAGTGAAGTGTGAGACTAGCAAGATCAAGGAGTGAACCTATACCCTCTACCAAAAAGGCAAGTGATACTTCATACTATCTATCCCATTATTTTCAATATGCATTAGTGTTTTTGCCAAGTAAAACTTGCATGGTTTTTATTTTGCTAAGTATAGACCTTGCTATAGGAAAACTAGTAGAATGAATCCTTAGAAGGATTTTCCTAAGTTAAGAATCCTATTACTATCAAGCTTAGCCTAGCTAATAGAAAACCTGGGTGGGATATATATTCATGCTATGAAAATTTCTAAGTCTATGGACTTGTGTTTTGTTTAATAAAACAACTAAGTTAATGAATCACCTGGGTGGAAATGGAAGGAATGGTTTGTGTTGAGTGGTTCACAAGGGCATGGACTTGGCTTGTGTATCTCACTTGTGGATGGCCACCCAGGAACAAAGAGATTTGAGATGTCAAATGTTGAGAAGCTTCAAGTGCAACCACTTGGCAATATGGGCTCTGCCATGATCATATAGGTTGCAAGAACTTAGCCATATGGACAGATGGTGGTAGTGTTTGATAGATTGGAGCGCGTCCATGATGGTCTAAGGGAAAGCTTCTGAAAGATCTTGTCTTGGAAAACCAAGTCTTGTGGGGAAAGTGCACCACCTCTGCAGAGTGTAAAAAATCTAAGTACTTAGCCATGTCCCTGGAAAAGGACAATTTGAGCATCAAGACATGGAAGCAATCAAGAATATCATCACTCCAATTTCTAAATTAAAACTTGTGGGTGATCAAGGGTTGTGTGAAATTCTTCAATCTTTGATGGAGAGATGGCTTGGTACAAGGATCTCAAAATCTTAGATTGGGAAAATTGTTTTTGCCAAGAAAATCTTCAGTCTTTGATTGGTAGATGCCTTAAGAGGATCTTCAGTCTTGATTGGTAGATGCCTTGGTGTTTTTGCCAAATAAAACTTAGTGTTTTCAAAATGATAGGGAAAATCTGTTTTGAGCAATGCAAGCCTCAACTCCACTTAGCCAAAATGCATATAGATGATAGACTCCACTATACTACCAAAGTATCACTTGCCAATACAATTCAAATGTATTGACCCTTGTGGCTGTAACTTGTAATGTTGCAGGTTTGATTGATTTTAGTGAAGATTGATTGATTAGGATTACAAAGTCTACAACCAACAGTTTGTGGCAGATTTGAAGATGAAGGACCCAAGACTATAGTTATTCTGCTGCAATGTAATGTAATTAGCCAATGAGCTAAGTTTGATGTAATAAAACTATTTTTATTCCTGGTTATAAAGTTGTATTATGACCTTTGTTTCTTGATATTACATCTAAACTGTGGATGCTAGCTATTGATCTAGGGACTAGCATTGTAAACACAGGGGACCCTACCTTATTAAAGGCAGGGGATGCTACAGATGGTATCAGAGCATTGTGTTGCCTGTAGGATTTGTAACCCTAGGATTGGACAAAACCCCTTAGAAAAAAATAGGAGTTGTATTTGTTCCAAAACTTATTTACAAAAACAATCTTGTAAACTCTTTCCTCAACCATTTTGGTTTCAACTCTACTTCTCTTCTACTTCAAAACTTGATGGAAAAACCTACCCCATGACCAAAGACTACACTATGTGCGAAGGACTTCTTCAACACCTTCAACTCTAATGACTTCAACACCTTCAACTCTAATGACTTCATCATCTTCAACATGATCACCAAAGACTTCAACCTAGGATATCACTAAAGACTACAAATGAGACAAGAAATCTTGCTCAAGATTTGAAGATTAAGGAAACACAACTTAGAAGAAACCATGATCACCTTTGAAGATTTGTGACCAAGACACAAGAATTCTCCAAGGATACAAAGATCTCAATCAAGAAGAATCAACCAAGAAGGATGGAAAGATCACAAGTGAACCATATAGATGGACCACCATATTTTAGTTAAGTCAAACCCACCAACTTATGTGGTGTAACAAAAATATTTTGTTGCCTAAGTATGTGCTTGAAACTGTTGTTTGAGTGGAGTGTTTGTTTGTGATTGCTTGCACATTGCTTGTGTGATTTGTGATGTGTGTGAATAAAATTGATTCCTTAGAAAAATCTTTTGCCTATTCTAATCCCCTCCAACCCAAACAGATGACTTCTCCAAGAGACTCCAGCATCAAGGATGATGACATCAACAACAACAACCAAGAGGTCAACATGAGAGAACTCCTAGCAACCCAACACCGGTTGAACCAACTAACAACTCAGTTCATAGCCAACAATAGTGATAAAGACCCTACCTTGCAAAAGTTTTTGGAAGAACAATCCCAACTGATGCTTAAGGTGACTAATCAAATGATCAGCATGGAAGAAAACTATCCCAAAAGAGTGTATGACAACAAGGATGACAAGAATGTTATTCTAGATGGATCCCCAGCTTGCATTATTTGTGGAGACAAGGATCACACTTCCAAGGAGCATGAAGATCAATGCCCCAATTGTGAAGAGGAACATCCAGTTGGCCAATGCCCCACATCTCAAGTTACTTGTTACCTTTGTGAAGGAAACGACCATGTTCCTATCCAATGCCCCATCTATGCTATTGTTGAACAAAGGAAACAAGAAGGATCCAAGTATGCCAAGAATGTTGATGACAAAGGAAAAGGACCACTTATACCTCCAAACAAGACAACCCAATTCAAAGGATCAAAAGAAGCCCAAAGCAAGACATGAGCCTTGTGCAATGTCGTAAATGTAAGGAAATGTTACACTACCCCAGTGGATGCCCAGAGAACCCGAAGAATAAAGAGATCGGCCAAGTAGTGTGCAACAACTGCAAGGAACCAGGCCACTACGTAGCAACTTGTCCACATGAGCAACCTAAAGAACTCCAAGATATCCACTGTTTCAATTGCAAGGAACCAGGACACTATGTAAGCAATTGTCCAGAAAAGATGAAGAACAAGATAAACAAGCCTATGAAGGATCTCAACCTTGGCCCACGAGTCAAGCATGGAAACAAAGGACACTAAGCAGAAGTTTTCCAAGAAGAAGTTTTCCTCAAGATTCCAAGCAAGCCAAGATGTAGTTTAGTTGGAAAAATTTTAAGGGTGGTAGTACCCTAGCTGTTTGAGCCAACTTGTAACCCTAGCCTCCCCAAATCTCGGGACGAGATTTATTTTAAGGGTGGTAGCCTGTCACATCCCAAGATTTTCCAAATCTTGTAATGTGAAAATTAAATAAACAAAATAAATCATTGTTGAAAATCAGGGTGAAAAGAAAATTTTGTTTCTAAAAAGAAACTGAAATCCCATCTTGAACAAACTTTGGCTAAAGTTTGAATTCAACAAATCCAAATCAAGGGAAATGCATTCCTCAATGAATGTATCTGGAAATTGAACACTTGGAACATAAATCCAAATCCCTAGACCCTAATGGAATAAAAATCATTTCCAAGTTATCTCCAAATCCATGGATTTGATCCATACCAAAATTTGACCAACAAATAATCACAAAGGATCAAGAAAGACCTTAGAGATGGTTTCACTTAGTTTGGAACCATAGACAAAAACCTTATGAATAAATTGTTGAACAATTATAATCCTAAAGGGATTAAAAAGATAAACATTTAATAAAGGAAAAATAAATTGTTTTGGAAATACTATTTGGATCTTTTAATAAAGGACTTTGTTTTCAAATGAAAAGGTGAGCCAAATTAATTTTGGCCAAACTTTTGTAATAAAATATTTTGTTTTAATAAAATGAGTAAAAGTTTATTTAAATAAAATAATAAGGATTTAAATATCCAATTTTATTTAAGTAAAAGGCTTTTCCCATTTTAAATGAACACCAAGTATTTTATTACTACTTTGAAATCTTTTATTAAAAGGTTTTGCTTTGATTAAAATGAGTAAAGGATTATTTAAATAAAATAATAAGGATTTAAATATCCAATTTTATTTAAGTAAAGGCTTTCCCATTTTAATTAAAACACCAAAACTTATTTATTTATTTAAATAAGTTTCCAAGTATTCTTTTATTTTTCAAATAAAACCTTCTGGTTTGGTTTTGAAAATAATTGGATTCCAAATGGAAATTTTATTGAATAAATCAAAACCCTATTTTATTAGATAACTAAAGATCCATTTTATTTAATTATTAAATGGATCTTAAAATAAATAAAAATATTATTTTATTTTGAGATTGGATTATGTTGAAAAACAGAACCAAATTCAAAGTAAAGTTGAGTGTTTGTTTGAAATTGTTTGAGTGTTGTTTGAATGTTTGAAAACATTGTTTGAAATTCAAAACAGAAAATATAAATATAAAAGGAAAAAGATTTAGGCAAAAAAAAATAGGAAGCAGACCAGCCCATTAGGCCAGCAAAACCAGCCAGTCTTCTCCTCGAATAAAACATTTGGCACCCACTTTCTTACCTTTGAGTCACAGACAAAGCGGGACCCACCTCTCCCTCTCACTCACTCCCGGCGAGATGACCCACCTCCTCTTATTTTTCCCGAACCATTTTTCTTCACATAAAACAAACCCGCCCAGTCTGGTGGACCCTTTCCCCTCTCTCTCTCCCTCACTGCCAGGTAGAGCCCACGCAGCCAGCTCATCATCTTCTTCCCCGCGCGACCCTGTCTCCCCCCAGACAACGCTGCCGTTGCTGCCTTTGAATGCCGCGTTCAATTCTCGATGCTTGCGTTAGTTCCTCGCGGAGACAACGCCCATTTAACCGCTCCTCCTCCTCCTTTTCCCCAGACAACTCATCCACTCGCCCTAGGCTGCCTCCAATTCTCTCTGTACCGCCGCTCGCGATGTTCGGTGGCGATTCCGTGAAACCAGACCTCCCCTTGCCTCCCCGACCAAGCACACACACTCCCTAGCCCCTGGAGCTTCTGTCCGTGCCTTCCGTTCAACCGCGGGTGACGTACAACCTCGACTACGATCACGTCTGAGCAGCGCCACCGTCGGCCTCGACTCCGGCAAGCTTTCCCGGTGAGCACAGACTTCCCCTCGCCCCCTTTTTGATGCTCCCTTACTCGCGACCCTCGTGCGCACCTAACCGTGCCTCTCCTTTGCCTTAGCGGTCCCGGCGACGCAGCGACAACCGAGACCACACCGCCGCAGCAACTCCGGCGAGATTGCCAACCCATCCGTCGCCCCTGCCTCCCCATCAGCACATTGAGCTTCCCCAAGCGTCTGCGAACTTGGTGAGCCTCCCCTTTTCCTCTCCCGCTTCCTGTATCGCTGGCACCGACATTGACCGATCGCTCCGCCGCCAGCAGCCGCCGCAGCGCCGCTCGTCTGTGGTCGAGCACCCCACAACCGTTCGATCTGGATCATACGCATTAGATAGAATCACTTAAACGCGAATGGGTACGCTCTCTGCACCGCTCGATCTAACTAGATCCAACGCCCCACAGCCACGATCCCAGCGAACGGTACAAGCGAATTAGATTAAGACCGTGTCTCTGCTGGATGGATTTAAAACAGAATTGATCTAATTGATGTTCAATTTTGTAAATTCCATAACTTTGGATCCACACGTCCAAATTTTACAAATTGGATGTCGTTGGAATCAGCAAGACAAGCTCTAACCAACCCTGCCCTTAGTTTAGCAAATAGTATTTGTTAGATTGTTTGATTTTGCAGATTCTTTTGTGTGCTTGCTAACATTAGAAAAATTGTTTAAAAATGATTTTAAGGATAAAACATTTGCAAATTGGTTTGTTGTGACCTTACTGACCCTAGGAACCAACCTATGTTTTGGAAAATGATTTTGGAAAAGTTTAGAATGGATTAATTAAGTTTAGTCCATTTCTAGCCAAACAAAACTATTGTTTTGTTTATGAAAATGTTTTGGAAAGGAAAACTTTGAGAAAATGGTTTAGACCAAACCTGACCCAAACACCAAGTTTTGCAATAGCAACTCATTTGGTGAACCCTATAGGTTAAGGCCTTAGGAAAAACATTTCTTCACCACATAAAATGACCAAATAGGTGCCTTGTTTGAAAATGGTTTTTGAAGTGAAACCTTTTGCTAATAACTTTGCCACTTTGGTAAATGACCAATTTGGATCTTACAAAGTTTAGGAATCTAATAGAGACCCTCTTTGCAAATGACTTTGCCATTTTGGTAAATGACCAATTTGGAACTTACAAAGTTTAGAAGCCTAGTGGAGACCATCCTTACAATAGAACCAACCTTTGCATGCTTAAGCATGACTTAGATGTACCCAAATGTCTATGACCCACTAGGAACCACTTTTTCAAACAAAGCAAAGCTTGGCATGCTTGCATGCATTTCTTTGACTTTGTTGTTTTGTGTGTTGTTTGCTTGACTTTGGTTTAGAATGTGAATTGAATTGTGTTTGCTTGATTGACTTGTAGTGAAGTGTGAGACTAGCAAGATCAAGGAGTGAACCTATCCCTCTACCAAAAAGGCAAGTGATACTTCATACTATCTATCCCATTATTTTCAATATGCATTAGTGTTTTTGCCAAGTAAAACTTGCATGGTTTTTATTTTGCTAAGTATAGACCTTGTTATAGGAAAACTAGTAGAATGAATCCTTAGAAGGATTTTCCTAAGTTAAGAATCCTATTACTATCAAGCTTAGCCTAGCTAATAGAAAACCTGGGTGGGATATATATTCATGCTATGAAAATTTCTAAGTCTATGGACTTGTGTTTTGTTTAATAAAACAACTAAGTTAATGAATCACCTGGGTGGAAATGGAAGGAATGGTTTGTGTTGAGTGGTTCACAAGGCCATGGACTTGGCTTGTGTATCTCACTTGTGGATGGCCACCCAGGAACAAAGAGATTTGAGATGTCAAATGTTGAGAAGCTTCAAGTGCAACCACTTGGCAATATGGGCTCTGCCATGATCATATAGGTTGCAAGAACTTAGCCATATGGACAGATGGTGGTAGTGTTTGATAGATTGGAGCGCGTCCATGATGGTCTAAGGAAAGCTTCAAAGATCTTGTCTTGGGAAACCAAGTCTTGTGGGGAAAGTGCACCACCTCTGCAGAGTAAAAAATCTAAGTACTTAGCCATGTCCCTGGAAAAGGACAATTTGAGCATCAAGACATGGAAGCAATCAAGAATCTCATCACTCCAATTTCTAAATTAAAACTTGTGGGTGATCAAGGGTTGTGTGAAATTCTTCAATCTTTGATGGAGAGATGGCTTGGTACAAGGATCTCAAAATCTTAGATTGGGAAAATTGTTTTTGCCAAGAAAATCTTCAGTCTTTGATTGGTAGATGCCTTGAGAGGATCTTCAGTCTTGATTGGTAGATGCCTTGGTGGTTTTTGCCAAATAAAACTTAGTGTTTTCAAAATGATAGGGAAAATCTGTTTTGAGCAATGCAAGCCTCAACTCCACTTAGCCAAAATGCATATAGATGATAGACTCCACTATACTACCAAAGTATCACTTGCCAATACAATTCACATGTATTGACCCTTGTGGCTGTAACTTGTAATGTTGCAGGTTTGATTGATTTTAGTGAAGATTGATTGATTAGGATTACAAAGTCTACAACCAACAGCTGCCTGTGGCAGATTTGAAGATGAAGGACCCAAGACTATAGTTATTCCGCTGCAATGTAATGTAATTAGCCAATGAGCTAAGTTTGATGTAATAAAACTATTTTTATTCCTGGTTATAAAGTTGTATTATGACCTTTGTTTCTTGATATTACATCTAAACTGTGGATGCTAGCTATTGATCCAGGGACTAGCATTGTAAACACAGGGGACCCTACCTTATTAAAGGCAGGGGATGCTACAGGGGCACACATCCACAACTGAATTCGAGCCTCCCGTGATGACAACAAGCTACCACAAGAACAACTTTAATCAAAAACCATAATTGAGATCTAGATATTTGCAACAACTACTAGATCAAGAATCCTCCAAGTGAATGGAGGGGAATTCAAGAGCTTGATTGGTGCCTATGAGGATCGAAGACTCCTCCTTCTGACTCCCCAAAGATCAGAGCCTTCGGGTGGTTGAATGTGGAGATTTGTATTTGGAACTAGATGAATAGCACAACACCTTTTCGAATGAATCAAGAGTTCTGGCAGGAGGATCAATTGGGGTACTTATACCCCCTGCCAAAACCAGTCGTTGGATAAGTTTGGGGCTGGATAATCCGGCCAATGTGGGGGCCTGATTATCCGGACGGGGCATATCTTCGGCCCGAAATCGGATATTCCGGGCCAAAAATCCGCCCCCTATACCGTGTGACGCGCCTTGGATGCCTTTGTAAAAATTCCTAGGGGGTGGTGCAGATTATCCAGCCCCCTTAAGGGGCGGATAATTTGTCCCGGGAAAAAACTCCGTCCCTAGACGAACAATTCGTGGGAAAATCCGCCCCTTATAGGGTGACACGCCTTGCCCTCCTTTGTCAATCGATCCTAGGGCGGATAATCCGGCCCTTGGCAGGGGCGGATAATCCACCCACAAAACTCTTGTTTAGCTTCTTTCTGTGAGAACATTAATCTCCAGCACTAAACACACATTAAATAATCCTTGGTATTGTTATCTAAGACAAAAAACACTAGGGATCATGAAATGTTCTTTTAGTCTTCCCTTTTTTGGTGTTAGATGACAATACTAGGATTTGCAATAAAACCCTACTAACAACACCATTCCAAGAATGAAAAAGGCTCCCCCTAAATGTGTGCATACAATACGTTTGCATTAGAATACAAATGCACACAAGAAGGTAGAAGACTCTTCATGAGTTGAAAACTAAGACCAAATGATGAGTTAGACAAAATTATCATACCACCAGAAAATAAAGTCCTAATAATATAGAGATGTACACTAAAATAATCATTTATCGAGACTTCGAAGAATAGTACCATTTGGATGCATCCATATTCCATTGCATAGAGATGGATCAAAACTTCCATAGAGATAAATCCATAGTGATAATTCCAAAGATAACAGGGATCGATCCATAGTCTCACACAACCAACCACATAGTCTCACACAATCACAAATCAAATAGAAAATTTGAAGTTCAACGCTAAAATGTGCCTTACCCATGAAAATCCTCGACATCCTAATAGAACTACTTCTCCCCTTCCAGCATCAAAACGCCAAAAAGGAAGAAGATTGATGCTAGCGTCCCAAGAGATCACTCCTCGTCCTCGTCATCCTCATCATTTTCATACTCCTCCTCATCGTTCTCATCATCGTCATACTCCTCCTCATTGTCCTCATCATCAGCAACCGAAGGATGTATCATAAGAGCACTAAAGGGTCATGGGATGATGCGCCCCATCTGTTCAATCACAATTAGAGCATCACCAAGTTGAGGCTTACCCCTTGCCTCAGTCATATACATAGGACAAATATGGTGGATCTTCAGGGTGGAGTAGACGTTGTCAAAGATGTACTTTTGATGAGAACACCAAAAGTTGCAATCCTGAGGGTCCTCACGAATATCAGCTTCGTTATACAGATCACGATGACAGATAGAAGAGTACTCAATGATGTCCATGTCCTTATAGTTGACCCGGGTTAGCTTACCCTTCATCTTGGAAGTATTCTTCTCTTTCCTTGCATGTTCAGCCATCCTTTCAGCCTCTCTCCTTTTCCTCCTCAACTAAACCTCATCCACTAGAACACCTTCTTCGTTGGTCCTAAAATAACAAGCATGAGGATGATGCTTGTATGTCTAAGGAGCACAACGAGAACCACCTGTGAAGTGAATGAGGTAGATAGTAAGTAGATAAGAGCACACACAAGTCCAAGAGGATTGATAAAAATAGTGGAAAAACAATCGACAAGAAAAATATATGTCATACTATAGTCTGAGAAAAGCTGAACGAGGAGCTATCCTTCCAGGCCGAATAATCCAGCCCTGGTGAGAATTTTTAGAACCTCTCTGATTGATAGTATCGACATAGATCAGGCAAAAGGGTTGCTAGTCTACGATTTCTAACATGCATATGGAACAAAGGGCAACCTCTAAACCGAGTTTCCACAAAAAACACAACTTCCATACAAAATGGAAGAATGGGGGATTTATCCTCACTCATTGGAGGAAGTACTCGAAGTAGAAGGTACCCGGAGGTTGCGAAGAAAATCCGGGGAAGGCCTGGAGAATCCGGTGGTCGAAAAGGCACCGGGGAGGATCTGGCAGCCGGCGGCGGCTGAGGGAGAGAGAGAGTCAGGGTGGAAGTGGATACTCTATTTAAGCCCTTCCAGCGGACGCCCTTCCCTTAAGAGACAAAACCACCCAGGGTGGATTATCCGTCCCCCACTATGGTCGGATAATCTGGCCCTCTCTGAAAGTTCTATTTTACACATATTCACGCCAGCACACCCCAAACAAAACCCTCGCAAGTGTAACAAAGGACTTGTGTGCAATATAGATGTCTTGGGCAGAGATAAAGGATTAGGTTTAGATAACCAACCTATGATGGTATTACACACTCAAAATTGCAAAAATCAAAGAAAAGAAAAGCCAATATTGGGTGTATTTTCCATAAGAACACAAGATAGGCAAGAAAATTTAATAAAGACCACCAAGAACAAACTTTTCTCAAGGAAGAGTGCCGTGGCCGAAGCCCACATGTTGGAGTAGATGTTATGACACTGCGAAGATATATCTTAGGTTCATGAGAAATACTCATCAATAATCTCCCATATCACAGAATGATCTTAAGGGAAATGGTTTGCTTGCTTTCAGCAATATGGGGGGATGGCTAGCCCAATCAATTAGGACCATACTCCCTATGTTCATGCCCACACCTAAACCAAATAAAGGAAGATATATAAGTGAGTATGCAATGGTAATCGAGCCAAGCTCCTTGAATCCACGATATTTAGCTCATTCCTCAAGTAAAAAATCTTGCTTCATCAAGTGGCTTCGTGAAAATATCAGGAAGTTGATTCTTCGTGCACACAAAAGATAAGTCAAATCACCACGAGCAACATGATCCCAAATAAAGTGATTGCGAATCTCAATATGCTTTGTTCTTGTATGTTGCAACGGATTGTAAGCAATTTAATTGGCACTTTCATTATCACACAAGAGAGGCACTTTTTCACAATTGACATCTTATTCCTTTAAATTTGCCTCATCCATAATATTCAGCTTTGCCAGTGGAGATAGGTATACAATTTTTTTTCTTCGAAGAACAACATGCCAAGGATCTTCCCAAAAACTGAGAAGCTCTAGAAGTTGATTTTATATCATCCTTATCACCAGCCCAATCAGAGTCTGTCTATCCACATAAAGAGAAAGTAGAGCCCTTGGGATGCCATAGACCAAAGTTTGGGAAATGAACCAAATATCGGAAGATTATCTTGACCGCCACTAGGTGTCTTTCTTTAGGAGTCACTCCATACCTTCCACACACTCCTACACTCAACAAAATATTGGGTCTAGATGCAAAAAGGTAAAGGAGAGAGCCGATCATGGACCGGTATACCTTTTGGTCAAAATATTTACCATTGGGATTTAGTTCAAGAAGGCATTTAGTTTGTTTTGGTGTAGCAACGCCATTAATATCCGTCATCTTGAACCTCTTGATAATGTCTTGGATGTATTTTGCTTGATTAATGAAGGCTCGTTATCTTAGTTGTTTGATCTTGAATCCAATAAAGAACCTTAATACTCCCATCATAGACATCTCAAACCTGTCATTCATAAGGGATAGACTCAAGGCGAGCCACTGGAGCATAAATTTTGCCAAAGTCGACGCCTTACACTTGAGAAAAACCTTATTCTACCAATCTTGCCTTGTTTCTTACGACAATACCATTCTCATCTTGCTTGTTTTTGAAAATCCACTTCGTGATGATAACATTGCGGTAATCGTTGGGCTTCTCTACTAACTTCCAAAACTTGTCGCGCTCAAAATTATTTTGTTCTTCATGCATAGCAACAACCCAATCTGGATCTTCAAGAGCTTCAAAAACCTTTCTAGGTTCCACCATAGAGATATGAGATTGAGATAACTGAACCTTGCCAACCCCCTTATTGTGGACACCCTTCTTCTTAGGTCACCTACTACTTTATCAAGTGTATGAACTCTTAGTTCAAGATTTATTTCAGATTGAGCTTTGCGACGAGTTTCAATCTACTTGTTGTTTCTTGGAGGAATTTCTTCATCATTCGAGTCCTCGTCTTGACCATTAGCTTGACCTTGATCAAAAACTTGTTCAGCACTGACAATTGATGGAGAGGCTTTCCCTTGATCTTGGTAAGCAGCCATAATAGGTGGCTGCTGTTCTGGACTTGTAGGGCCGGATAATCTGGCCGAGGGAGGGGCCGAATATTCCATCCTGGGGTTTTTATTCTCTTCATGGTCGTTCTTGGAACGAGATGGAGTATCAGGGACGGATAATCCATCCTGGGACTTCCAGTTTGCTCAGTTGATTGATGATTTTCAGGAGGTTGTTATGTTGGTGTAGTAGTTTTTCTAGCAGGCGAAGCTTGTTGATCTTGTGTAGATGAGGGCTCTACTTGTGTAGAGCATTGTCCTTCCCGATCTGCCATAAGGGGTTCCTTAATGGGGCGGAAAAATCCCACACCCATTCTTCTTATGGCATCTTTGGGTATTTCAACATATGCATCACAAACATCAACTTTCCCCACATGGGAGCCATCATTTTCCTCGAACACGACACTACAAGATTCTACAATAGTTCCAGAGAGCTTATTGTAGACTCTATAAGTGTGGTATTCGACACCATAGCCAACAAGAAATACCTTCTAAATCCTTATACTCAAGTTTAGATAAACGAACTCCTTTAGTGAGAAAGAAATACTTACAACCGAACACCCGAAAGTATGAAATGTTGGGCTTGTTACCGGTAAGTATCTCATAAGGTGTCCTGTCCAAGATTTTGCGGAGGTAAAGCTGGTTTGATGAGTGACATGCGGTGGATATAGCTTCAACCCAGAAGTTGTATGGTGACTTGAATTCAGCCAACATAGACCTTTCCATGTCCATTAAAGTCCGGTTTTTCCTCTCAGCTAGGCCATTTTGTTGAGGGGTGTACGCAGCGGAATATTGATGTCTTATCCCCTCTTCACTTAGAAATTCATTAACGGTTTTGTTCTTGAACTCGGAGCTATTGTCTATTCTAATTTCCAATATAGGAACATTGTGTTGTCGCTGAACCTGGTTGGCAAAGTTGATGACTGTTTGTTGAGTCTCACTTTTCTGCTTGAAGAAGTATACCCATGTATACCTTGAGTAATCATAAACAATGACGAGGTGGTACCTTTTCCCATCGAGACTTGCATGAGATGGAGGACCAAAGAGATCCATATGAAGGAGCTCCAAAATCCTCTTTGATGAAATAATTGTCTTTTTTCGATGGGGAGATTCATGCATCTTTCCTTCAACACAAGCCCTGCAAATAAGATCTTTCGCAAAGGAAACATTTTATTTTAGTTCAAGAATGTGGCCACCCTTGTGAAGGCTTTGCAAAGTTCTCGTATTGATGTGGGCTAGACGGTGATGCCATAACCAGCCTGCGTCCGCCTTTCCAAATAAACACATAGGACCTACAGTGGTTTTCCCCGAAAAGTCTACCACATACAATTCATTTTAGAGACTAGAAATGGTTTTAAATCAAAGAATCATTCTTTTGCATCACCAAATATATTTTTGAAACCACAAAGTGTTTCCTATGGTCAGTAGGTTCAAATCACACCATTTGCCAAAGATTTTATCCCCAAAATCATTTTTGAACAATTTTTATAATCCAAACAAGCATACAAATGTTTTTGCAAAAACAAACAATTTAAGAGAAACCTTTTACTAAACAAATGGCATGGTTGGCTAGGGCTTGTTCCACTGATTCCATTGATATAAAATTTACAAATTTTGGACGTGTAGAACTAAAGTTATGCAATTTACAAAATTGAATCTCTAATAGATTCAAATCTGTTTTAAAACGAAGCTTGGGCCACGTGGCTGTTTCTGATTCGTCAATACCATTTCGCTCGGATCGTCTACGGGGTGCGTTGGATCTAATTAAATCGCACGGATCAGATTGCTTACCCCTTCGCTTTAAGTGGTTCTATCCTATCCACTAGATCGAGATCGGACGGCTATCCTCTGCTTGTCACTAACTGGCGGCGCAAGGTCAACGGCGAGCGGCGGTCTTGATCGATGGCATAATTGGCGGCGAAGTAGGAAGCGAAGGAGGATGGGAATATGCTCACCGAGATCGTCGGACTTCGCTGGTGCTCAAAGTGGCAGTATCTCGTCGAGGGGCGCACGGGAACGAGGTGGATTGTTCGCCAGAGCTTGCAGCGGCATCGGGTGCTTCTGTTTGTCGTCGGAGGCGAGGTTTGAGGGCGCGCTAAGGAAAACAGACCCTACTGTTAGCTGCGTACGGTACTGGGGATCACAGGAGCATCATTGGAAGGTGTTGGGGCAGTCTGTACTCACCGGGGGAACTCGCCGAAGCAATGGCAGACAACGACGACGTTCAGGTGAGTTTGTTGCCGACCTTGTAGAGCGGGCGCGGCCAAGCGGTTGGTACTGGAAGATGCACCAGGAGATGGGGAGCAAGCCTGTGTGTAGTGGGAGGCGAGGGGCGGCTGGTCGGCGCCAGAATTGGTCAGGGAACACGTCGGAGACAGTGGTGTTTAAACTCGCGATTCGCGCAGCCTGGTGGCAGAGAGGAGCTGGCATTTGGGAGAAAGGTAGAGGGGACAGGGACGATTAAGTACGCGTGATCGCTGGCGAGTTTAACGTTGACATATCCAACAAAAGCGACTTTTAGAGACTTACTCCACAAGAGTACCACTAAATCATCATCAATGAAAACTGCAAAGCCCATCTTACCAAGGGCACGAACAGAAATTAAATTATAACCAAGGGTCTCAACAAGCATGACATCCACGAGATAGATATCATGAGCAACCACAACCTTACTGTCGTGGTATGCAGATGAGTACGCCATGGAGGGGTCCTCACAGTGCGTGTTTAGAGATGTGGGGTAAGGCGGAAGGTTGGTGGGTATGAGGTAACACATCTTACCCAGGTTCAGATCCCAGGACGGTGACTGAATCCTACTCCTGCTATAAATCACTATAATGGCAATACGCAGAGTTACTGGGATTGGTTCTCTGTGCACGGTATGAGTTGAGTTATGCCCTAAAGGCCCCTCTAGGTTCGGCTTATAAAGATGCCAGATCCTAGGGTTACATGGAAAGTCCTAGCCGGACAGGTTACAAATTCCTACACAGCATACAACTAGTCTAACATGTCTCCCACTCCAAGGCTTCAGGTACACTGGTGACTCCACTATAGCCTTCCTTCAATCAGCATGGGTCTCCCTTCTAGATCCATCTAACTGGGCCGTCCAGCAGGCCATAGGCCCTACTACTAACTGTGATCCACCCGGGTTATCTGGATTAGAGACATGCAATGGTGATACCCATTTAGCATATCCCCAACAGTAGCCCCCGGAGAACTCCGAGATCTTGCACTGTGTTGCCTATCCAGGTTGAATGCTCTGTCTAGATGGATGCCGACAAATCATCAAGCAGTATTTTGTACTCCTCCCAAGAACCCTGCAATGTTCTCCATCTTCAACATATAAGTCAGAGATCTGCTGAATCTTCCATCATACTCTTCTTGTAGCCGGAGGGGATCCGTCCATGCCGGAATCTTTAGATAGGACTGTTCACTTGCCTATGCCAGTAGAGTGATGTAGAGCATAGGTCAACGATGCCTCGTAACTCACACATGAAGATAACGCAATCATAGCCATTTTTCCCGCGCGAAGGATATAAAACATTGGCGGTGGCGGTGGAAACGTGGAGAAATTTCCACACGCTCACGCACGCGCTGTCCACGCAGCAACCGTTCGATCATCTTGCACGAATCTTGACGCTGAGTACTATATATTACAACCACGGTGATTTTTATCTTTTCACCACATTCTTCCTTGCATCGTCTTGTTCCTCTAGCCAACATCTCCTCGAGCTCTTCGTGTGCTCAGATAAAAACACTAGCTTTCTCCAAACCCAGTCATTCCCCACTGCTCCAAAAGCTAGCAGTAGAAGCACTCCGTCCATGGCGGTGTCGGGCAAGACAGCGGCCAAGTCGACGGGCTCAGTCCATGTCCCACCGGAGGGCATGGTGGTGCCGCGTTTCGTGGTGGTAGAATCCACCGGCGGTGAACATGTTCCAGCGGGGCTGGAACCACTAGAGGAGGAAGGTGACTCCCATAAGGGGGAGTGGTGCGGCTCGGACATCACCGAAAATGACATGAAGGAGATGCTCACCGAGGGGTACCTCCCCGCGACGGAGGGTCTGGTCTGGTGGGCGGAGCTGGCCGGCGAGGTTGTTCCTTCTCCCCTAGCCAGAGAAAAGGTATACCTCAAAGCTTAACTGGTACGCGGCATCTCCCTCCCAATGTCCGACTTATTCATAGAAGTCCTTATCCACGTCCGGGTTCAACCTTAGAACCTATCTCCGAATAGCATCCTCGCCCTTAGCAATTATGCAACACTTTGTGAGGGTTATCTAGGAATCAGGCCTAGGTTGGATCTTTTTATTTACTTCTTCTCCGTAAAGAGCAAAGACGGGGTGAGAAAGGAGGAGCTTAGGAATTATGGAACCATCAACTTCAAGTTCCGGCATGGCCGACAGTTCCCCGACATTGTAGGCCATGAATCTTGCAAGAATTGGCAGAGGACGTATTTCTACGGCCCAGATATCCCTCTGCCTGGCCGAGAAAAGCGTACCCGGACTTTGTTGATGGAGCTTCCGCTAAAGCCACGACATGGAGATCCCAAGCTCTCCTTCCATCCAACGACGAAGCCTCTCGCGCTGTAAGGCGGATCGACTGGCTCGTAGAGACAGGTTTGACCCGTTTGGACCTAGCCATGTGCTAGTTCATCAGGCGAATCTAGCCTCTGCAGCACTGCATGAAGCTTATGCACGAATATTCCAAGGATAGGAAGGATAGCCTCCGTATCTCCGAGGACAACTTTTCGAGTGACTCCGCCAAGCTTCTCCTCGAAGACATAGTCATGGTGAAGGACATGAAGCGTGGCTTCACCATTACCTATGACATGTTTGAGGGCGGCATGTGCCCAGAGGTACTTATTTATTTTCCATGTATGACATATACTCCAGTTCTTCCATCTTGCCTTAACCTTTTCGTATAATACTTTGGGATTCACTTAACAGCTGAAGAATCTAGACGAAGGTAGCATGGCTTCCCAAGTCTACGATCCCAAGATGAAGGAAGTCACCATCATGTCCGACGACGAGGTCCTGCTGGCGTGAAAGCGGAAGAGCTCCACCTCTGATGCTGCCAACGGAGGCAAGAAGAAGACAGAGGGTGGATACTCCAAGAGATCCACCGCCACCCTGGAGGTGAATAAAATAAGAATGACCGGTATCCCGTTAACCAAGGAACCAACCATTGTGTAAGCTTCTCAACATCTGACATTGTCTCTTGCTCGTCTTATTCCTGTACTTATACTTTTTGCACGTTTCAGGAAGAAGGCCAGTGTGAGTTTTAAGAAGACCTCCAAGACATCGGGGGCTTCTAAAACCATCAGGATATGTTTGTCCAAGCATCTCCCACCATCGCCCCTCCGACTCCGAGCGTCCAACCTACTGCCGCACCAACAAATTCTCCGGCAAAAGTAGCGTCTGAACCTTTCTCTATGGAAGTAGACCCAACTCTTTCTTAGGAGGTCCTAGAAGTTTCCGCTGAGCCTCGCATTGTCGGCGAGCAGGCGACGTAGTAGAGCATGTCCTCTGGCTAAAGCTCCGGCTAAGGATGCCACTAGTAGCGGTAAGGCGGTGGTGGAAGGCGGAACCTCTGCCGTAGGCGGAGTCTTTGCACCCAAGACACCAACAGAGCTGCCCAAAATTGTCTACCCGGTGCTCACATCGAGTAGCTCAACTTTGGATCTTGGTTCAGCGCCAACTTCTCCCACGTGTGGTCTTGAGGAGCTTCTCAAACAAGCGGAGATTGTCCGTCTAAACACTCTTGCTTTTAGCAAGATATTCTCCGAGAGCGCCAGCAACCTCAAGATCATCGCACTTGTAAGTTTTATAAGCCTTTTGCATTTCATATGTAGTATTCCACTGTAGCCTCCAAGGATTTAGACGGAAAACCATAGGTCTTTGGGTCTGAATGATCTAAGAGTGAGTAAGCTAGAAACTGCTCACTGTAACCCCCAAGTATTTAGTTAGAATGAATTATTCCGACTAGATACTTTTAGAGTAGCATACTCAGTGTTTTTAAATTTCAATACTATAGCCACCATGCCTCTAGTTGAAACAGAATTAGTACCAACTAGATGCTCAAAGAAAGACTAAATATAGCATTGAGTTAAAAACTCATACTGTAGCCCCCCGAGCCTCTAGGCGAATAATTATCCAGCTAGATGCTTAAGTAGACTAAGTGACTTTGATGTTTTTGCAGAATGGGAATACTCGGAGGAACGCTGCCAACGAAAAGTTCCAGAAGATGCGTGCAGATCTTGAAGCTGAAAAGGGTAAACCTGCCTTCTTGAGGATCAAATCACCAAGACCAAGAGTCTGTTTTTCTTTTCAATTTTGCACTTAATCCTGGTGTTGCGCCATTAACTTCTGACTACTCATTGTGCTTTGTCATTTTTCCGACTTGCAGAAGCCATCGCTAAGGCCAAGGATATTGTCGAGAAATCTAAGCGTATACAATTGCTAGATAGCAAAAACAAAATCCTTAAGCAGGAGAGAGCCAATTCGCTCAAAATACATGAAGATGACATGGCCGCCGTTCAAGAATCCGCAAACACGGAGATCAATCATCTAGAGGAGGAAAATGCAATCCTCAAGGAATAGAACAAAGCTACCGCTAAGCAGAATACTAGTAACCTTGAGGCTTACAAGGCCCTCCGACAAGAACGGGACTCCATAGAGGAGACTCTTCAGCAAGTTGAGGATAGCATCTTTGGTAAGCAATCTTCGTCTTGTACTTATGTAAACCAGGTACTCTGAACTTATGTTGTATTGAACTCATGTACTCAATCATTTGGCCAGAAATGCAGCTCCTATTGGTTTGACCAATAATCCTCCTCCGCCAATGGAATGCATGGTTCTTGCCAGCAACTTTGTCAGCACCGCCATCACCCAAGCAAAGGAAATAGCCAAGACCCTAGTTATTAACATCAAAGCAGTTGACTTCGTCATGAAGTACTTGGAAATACTACGTGAAAGAACATGTTGGGCCCCCATGTGTGGTTTTGGTAATTAATGACAATCTTTATGGACTAATGTGTGTATTAAGTTATACTTGTAGGATTTGTCCAATGGCATCGCTTGGAGCATGTGTTGGCTTCAAGGTCGATGAAATACAAAGAAGATATGTTGGGCAAGCTCAATATGCGAGGTCGATGATGAGGAATTAAGAAAGGCGCTCCACCTTGAGAAGGGCAAGATCGTCTACATCGAGCTCAAGTGGAATGCTCAAGTCAAAGGTATAATCTTGATAGGTTTTCCCTTTTTCCGGTCTCTTGTTGTGTGTAGGAGACCGGGTTTAGGATAGATAACCGTACTATCAAGAGGGGCTCTCGTATGAGTAATTTGGTCACATCGTTCGGAGAGAGCTCAAACCTTTGCATACTTGCATCATCGTATTTGGTTGTTATTTGGTCTTATCCATGTGAGGATATAGAGCTTGTGGTAATCTCCATAACAAGATCTTGTTCATCAAAATCGGATCTCCCATATGTATCTTGTTGCGATTTTGATTTATGCGGCTTTTCGGTTTCTCACCAAGTGAGGTACCTTACATTATCCTCCTTGATACTTTCTCACTTGGTGATAATCAATATTTCCTTGTCGTCCTCTATCCAACGCAATTTGAATCGGGTCAATCGGAGCTTCCAGTCAAAAGTTATTGCCGTTTGAATATTTGCCTGTCGATGCATTTTACGGGCGGCGGTAGTACCGCCCGGACGGGCCGGTAGTACCGCCTAGGCCTAAAAATGGCCCGTTTTCTTTCTGCCTCGCTAGGTACCTAAATCCGGTACTACCGGCCTGCCCGGTAGTACCTCCCGGGTGGACCGGTAGTACCGGTTGACCTAGTTTATTTGCATCTTTCCCCGATCCAGATCTGCTGCTGCCGCTGGCCCCGCATCCTGCATGCGCGCGCGTGGGCGTTGACCTACCGCTACGACGCTCGCTGCTGCCGTGATGCGGAGCTGCATGCGCGTGCCCTGCAGATCCCTCATGCGCGCCTGCCCGCTTCTTTGTCGCCTCATCGCTGGGCTGGGCCTTGCTGCTGTCGCGCCGCCCGCCGCAGCTGCTGCCGCACGCTATCTGCTGCCCCACTGCGCTAGTCATGTTGTTGCTAGCTGCTGTGCGCAATTAAGCTGCATGCATGCTCTTGCCTGCTGCTTGCTTTCTCTCTGGCTCGCTTTCATTCTGCGGTTCGTTGGGACCGATAGTACCGGCCCAATCCGGTACTACCGGACCATCCAGAAAAATACCCCAACGGCCATATTTTGGCTAGCCCTATATAAGTCTTTTGTCCATTTTCATTTAGGGTTACTTCTTCCTCCTCCTTTTGTCTATGCTTTGCCCCCATTTGCCTTAATCTTTGAGATTGATTTCTACTCATCCCTCCATTGATTCTTGCATATATTTGAGGGGTAGTTGGAGGAGGTCTAGATCTACGTTTTGACCAAACCAAAACATCTCTTTTTGAGTGTATCTTTGGGGATCTAGATTTTGGGGGATTTTGTGTCTCTCTTTGATTCCTCCTTTCTTGTTCCCCCAATAGCTTTAGTAGCTTTGTTGGAACTTGAGAGTGAGGGATTTGAGCATATTTGTGGTGTTCTTGCCATTTGCATTTGGTGCATCGGTTTGAGTTCTCCTCGGAGGATTTGGTTTGAGTTGCTCATTGGAGCTTGTCCCTCTTGGGTTCTTGGAACCCTAGACGGTTTTGTGGCCTTGGTGGCATTGTGGCCTTGGTGGCATTTGTTGAGGCCTTTTGTGGCATTTGTTGGGAGCCTCCAATTAAGTTGTGGAGAAGTGCCCCAACCTTGTGAGAGGTTTCGGTTGCCACCGACAAGTGCACCGATAGTGGAATCGTGGATCGATCCCATTGCAGTGAGATTCACCGGAGAATAAGGGAGGCCTTTTGTGGCGTTGGTGGTTTGATACCACCCCCTCTCCAAACGAGACATACTCCATGTTGGGAGGAACTCGGTAAAATATTGGTGTCCCCGAGTGCCTCGGTTATCTCTATACCCGAGCTCTTTACTTATGCACTTTACATTGTGATAGCCTTCGTGCTTGAAGTAATAGATATCTTGCTATCACTTTGTTGCTTGTATTTCTTAGCATAAGTTGTTGGTACACATAGGTGAACCTTAGTTGTTCTAGGTTGTGCATAACAAAGTAAACACTAGTTTTATTCCGCCTTTGTTGAGCCACTCTAGGAGAAGTTCTAATCGCCTATTCACCCTCCTCTAGGCGACATCCGTATTCTTTCAATTGGTATCAGAGCCCGGTCTCTCATTTTAGGCTTCACCGCCTTGAGAGTAAAGATGTCGGCTAGGGGATTTGTGCACAAGGACATGCTCACATTCGATGGCACAAATTATGATGTTTGGAAAATTCGCATGCTTAATTTATTTTGGGAAATTCACCAAATTATTGAGGGATATCTATATGTGGGTCTCTCTTCTCCTATGGATACCCAAAACGAATCTTTAGAGGAGAAGTTGAACTCCCATATAGATGCCCTAGCTACTAAAATTCTTTTGCATGTTGTGAGCAATGTAGTTCTTTCTTCTATCATGCCTTATTCAAGCGCTTGTGAGATATGGACCAAGCTTCAAGATAAATATAGCAAGTCCAACATTATTGAGGATGATTATGTTGCTTCCACTTCCGGTCGAGATGAGGTCTCATCGTTTACCACTTCACCAACATGTGATTTTTCACAAGGTAATGATATGGTGAGTGGTGATAGAAATTGCAATATGGATAGTGATATTACTATTTGTAATCCTTCATCCCTATCTAGTTGCAATGATCTATCTTTGGACCTTAACACTTCTAGCACTCAAAACTCCTTACATGCTTGTGTTAATAGTCCTTGCATATCATGTAGAAATGACTTGAATAAATCTCATGATGATATGCTCTTGTTGTCTTGTTGCCATGATAAAAATGCTTCTATTTCCTCTAGTGCTTGTGTTGCTAACCATGTAGTGGAAAATGAAGATTCTATGGGCCAAGACAAGGTCTTGAAGAGAGCTACAAGTGCAATCTCATCATCACCTTCCTCCGGTTCTCACATATGCCTTATGGCTGAGGGAACAAAGGTAACCTCTTTGGATCCCATTGTATCTCATGATGATGATGATGAGGTTGAAAAAGATAATGATGATTATAGAGGTAAGTATGATATTACATCTATTAAGAAAATGGGAGAGGTTGTATTTGGCACTCTCTTCAAAAATAAAATTGCTTCCTCCAACTTTCTTGAAATCTTGAATTATGCTATAGAAGACAATGATCTTATTGAGGAGCAAGAAAACTTAATTGATGAACAATTTGCGCGTGAGCGTAATTATGCTAATGAAATTGCTCAACTAAATGACTCTCTTGAAGAAGAACAAACCACCAAAGAATCTCTTGAGGAGACTTTCACTCTAGAATTATCTAGAGTAAAATAATACCATGATAGAGAACTTGTGGTGGCAAACTCCTTAAAGTTTAAAAATGATGAACTTGAAGTTGCGTATGCTAAACTTGTTGAGGATTTTAAGCTTCTTGATAATGGCTCTCGGGTTGTTAAGAGGGAGCTCATAAAACTCACCGAGTCACATGAGCAACTTAAAGCTTCATATTCAAAAGAGCTTGCCAAGTAGCCCTCACCTCTTGCTAATAATGATGATGCTTGTGCTACTAACTCTATTTCTTGTGAAGCATCTATTTTGGAGGAGAATGTTGAGCTAAAGGCTCAACTTGCGTTGCTAACTAGCAACTATGGGAAATTAGAAGAAAGTCATGTTAAGCTCTCAAGCTCGCATGAGGATCTTCTAGTATCCCATGGTAGGCTAAAGTTAGCTCGTGAGGCCATCGTGTCAAAGGTAACATCTAGTGGGCCTCATGTGGACATTAGCACTACATCTACTCCAAATGTTATATTGTGATGTGCTAGTCCTTGTAATTCATCCTCTCACAACCATGCTATATCTCATGATGAATTACATTCCATACCTTGTTGCTCTAACAATGTAGCATCTACTTCCTCTAGTACTTTTGTTGAAACTAACCATGTAGAGGAAATCAAAGAGCTCAAGTCTCAAGTCACTTCTTTGAAGAATGACTTGAAAAGGGGTCATCAAGGGAAGGCCGCACTCAACAAAATCTTGAGTGTGCAAAAATCCCCCAATGACAAGACTGGGCTTGGATTCAACTCCAATGTGAAGAACAAGTCCACTATCAAGTTGAAGCACAAGGACAACAAGAAGAATGGCCAAGATCAAGTCAAGAATCCGGCCAACATTGTTTGCTTCAAGTGCAAGGAAGAAGGGCACCATGTTAGATCTTCCCATTGAAGAAAAAGCCTCTTAGTGTGAAGCAACAAGGGAAGCGGCCTCAAGCTCCACCTCAAGTCATTAATGGGCTTCTTCCTAAGAGGACTAGTCGAGCTCTTCCTTGAGTTGTGGCTTCACCTAAGAAGAAAGATGGCAAGAGTAGAACTTGCTACATATGCCGTGAGAAGGGGCAAATTTCTTCCGCATGCACTATTGGTAACTCCTCATCCCATCCTATCTTGATTGATGATTATTATTCTCTTTGTAAGGATGAGGTTGGCAATGTGTTTGCCAAATTTTTTGGTGCCCAACATGGTGTCAAGAAAAGAACGATTTGGTCGCCAAGCCTATTGTGACTAACTTCTTAGGACCCAACTTGGTTGGGGACCAACAAGCTAAAACTTCATAAATAGGTAATTGTTGGAGGGCATTGGAGACTTGGCTACATCATGAAGAATTAAGGGATCTTCATTATTATTTTTGTCAAGCCAAGTCATGTGGATTATATTGCTCCTATTATATTTCTAATGTTTCTCCTTGCGGTAACATATGCTTAACTCATTTCATTGAAAGTTACTCGTCCCCTCGTGCATGTGTTGGTTTTGTATCTTCCATGTTTTTGTACATGTTGTGCTATCCACTTAATTATCTTGAAATCAAGATTATTTGTGTATGATTAGGTGGCACACCATGTATGTATGTTTCTTGTGTTTGAGCCTTGCTTGGTTATATGTGGTATCCTATTTGGCTCTTGTGAGAAATTAATGAATTATCCCATTTTGGGGGAGTGTTATGCTTGGGAATTCCACAATCCTAAAATTGTGTGTACATGAGGAATACCACCTAGTAATTATATTGGATTCTTGTCTAGTCTCTATGTGGTATAATTCTCATGAGAAATTTATGTTTTATAATGTCCATTAATTATCTCTATTTGTATCCTTTTGCCTCGTGTTGTTTTTATGGTAGTATCACATTATGGGGGAGTCTTATGCTTAGTGCATATTACAATCCTAGAAAATGTGAATATTCGAGGTTGTGTCACTTAGAATTGATATTGATAATTATCTAGCTCATATGTGACACATTTGCTCGTACAAGTCCCAATTTGCTTGAATGCCTTTATTGCTCATATTTTGGATCTTGTATGTGAGAATGATTCTTGGTATGTGTTTCCTCATATTTAGATATATATTCTCATGGAAACCATTTGCTTCAAGTTACTCTAATCACTAGTGATTGTGTGACTATTGGAAGTTACCAAGAATCTTGTTTGAAGTATCATGCTCAATTCTTATATTTAGTTATATGCTTCTTGTTGTGTGAATATGATCTTGGATATCCGTATGAACTACCTAGGGAAGATTATTCTCAATTCTTCTTGTCCTTGGATAATTAGTACCAAATTTATGGTAGACTTTATTAATCATATTCACTTTGGCCTTTGCTTAATATTGTCCTATCTTTGGACAAGAAAACGTTTTGTGTTATCTCCCAAGTCTTCCTTGCTTCTTGTGGATCTTCTTATTTTATTGATATCCTCTTGTGTCTTATTGTAGGTACTAGTAATGATCCCATTTATGTGCATTTTGCATTTAACGGGAAAATCCTACATAATGCACTATATATGGGGGAGCTCTCCTATGTTATTTAGAACACTCATATTTATGCTTCTTTGTTTGATCCATATCGTGTTTTATGTGCTTGGAACCTCAATCTTTTCATTTTGGTACTTGTGCCATCATGTGAAGTTTGGGGACTTGTTGGAACCTTGCTCTTTTTGGGAGTTGGTTTTGTCTCATTCCTTGTTTCTTGATTTGACCATTTTAGAATGAGATAAATCCGTGAGCATTTTTATTTCTATCTATCTTTTGCTCTTTTGGTCCTAGCCTAGTTCATTTGTTGAACTTGTGATCTTTCATGTGTTGAATTGGTTCTTTGATACAATTTGGACATCGTTTGTCATGTCACACTCTTGTGTGTGCAATCTCGATTTACTTGGTGTTTTGTTCAAATTGTATCTCCTTTTTGGTTCTTGAAAGCTTTATGCATGCATATTTACTATATGATTATATTATGGCATGCTTTCTTTCTTTGATCCAATATATAGGGGAAACTCCACCAATTCCCATCGGCTAAGTTGTGCATGAAATTCAATTTCATATCAATGTGCACATAATTATGTGAAGTCTCTCCTATGTATTGTAGTTTCTCTAACTACTTTGGACCCAATAAGTTTGGGGACCATTTTGTACTTAATTATGTTTTAGGTACATTGGAGATATATTGGATGCTTGTCTTTCAATTTTGAAGAAGTGGTGCATACATGAAAAGTTGATTCAAGCTATAGGATGATCAACGAATTCATATCCTCTACGTCATACCAATTATATCTCGGTAACAAGTATCTCTTTCTCATGCTCACATATATTGGTTTCAACCGTTTGTCGGTTGCCGTCTAGCATGAATTAATGTATTTGTAATTGTTGTAGTTCTAGCCATGGTTTTAAGAGGACTCTCTATTGTATATGTGTTTAAGTTGAGATGAGTGCATATAAGTGGGACTATACAAAATCATGCATATGATCCTCCAATCCCAAATATGTCAATCTAGCAATTTTATTGCCTATCATTTCATCAACTTCTCTCATATGCAATAGTGAGATTTTTGCTAGTCTATTCTATCTTATGATACTTGTTGTCTTTCTCCATTTATTCCAACGTTCTCCTTTTCCCTTGGTGATAGTTGTAATATATGTAGTGTGTTGGTGTTTGAAGCTCATTAATGTACAATAAGATATATGTGAGCCTTTGGCCATGCTTTGAAGCTAAAATCTTATTGATATATGTTATGACTTCATTTTTGCCTTTCATGTGCTTTCTTATATAATCTTCTTTATGATCTTCATTTTTGCAGAGTGTCAAACTATTCAAATAGCCACGTCCACGGTTATGGACAGTTGGAGTGGCCATACTGTTCCGTCGTCAGATGTTTTTAAAATGACTTGTGAAAGCTAACACTTACAACTGTGAAAGCTATATGATCTATGCAATGCATTAGGCATGCCTTGATTATACTAATTGATGATACCCAACCCTAGTTTTACTTGCAAGCTTAGTTATTTATTTCATTATCAAATTAAAGCTTTCTATTTGTGTTTACTTAGTGAATTGTAGATTTTAGAAAGATTATTAAAGGTAGCATAAAGAGCATAAAACTTGGACTAAGTTAGATAAATCTTGATGTCATCCTGTGGCATGTGATTGAATTTTGATAAGTCCCACTTGATTACCACCCCTCATTAGTTTTACCCCCAACTTTAGTGGCTAGTGCTAAGCATAAAACTTGATCACTTTAGATGGGAACACTTGGTGAAAATGATTATGAAAACCTTAGAATGATGAGTCATTCTATTGAATTTTTTTGACATGTGTTCTTGTACAATAGATGATTTTGAGGATGAAAATGTTGAGGCATGAGCCTTAGCCCTTTATAAAACTGATGGTTGTCTAGATGCGATACCATTCCAATTTTACCGTACAACCACAATACCCAAAATTGGGTAGGTCTTGACTGAAAGTTTATATACCTTAGTATGGGATACTTGCGCCCAAGGTTTGAGCTGAGACTACCTTGTGAAGATTAACCACCTGTGTAGTTCCCAAGATGACAGATGGTCATGGTTGGGAGGCCAAACTCATAGGAGAGGTGCCTATACTAGGGCGTGTAATTGAAAGGTTAGGATTGTGTATCCGCATACTGAGTATGGTGAATTCTGGATTGTTCCTGATGGATGTATCGAATATTGTGGTGAAAGTGTACCACCTCTATAGAGTGTCAAACTATTCGAATAGTCGCATCCGCAGTTATAGACTGTTGGAGTGGTCATATTGTTCCGTCGTTGATGTTTTCAAAATGACTTATGAAATGAATTATGAATTTGACTTGACCACAACAGGGTTGTGACATGAAAACTAAATTCCCACTTAGGTGTTATAAAACTTTAAACTAGCTTTCTTTGCTTCTGAACTCTGTTAAGGTAAATCTAGCTTTTTGCAAAACAATCTAGAGGCTAGTATTTCCTACTCAAAACCACTTCACTTGTTATTCTTAGTTTGTGAGTACTTAAAGAGTACTCATGGCTTTGTCCCTGGCTATTCCTGTGGCCAGACTATGAAGAGGATTATTAGGAGGATGGACCGCAGGAAGGTTACGACAACTAGTATCATCTCCCATCATTAGCATTGTCTATGAACATGAAGATGGAGCTTCGCCCATGTTACCGTTACTATATTATTCCGCTGCTTGATTGTATTAAGACTGGATCATGAGATCCTTTATTTTGTTGTAAGACCTTATGTATGGTTTGTAATGGATGATGTACTGTGATATCCGATCTGTTATGTCTCGCAAAAATGGTAATCCTGGGATTGCGATGTATGGCATAACAGGCATCTGGGATTAAAAATCTAGGTGTTGACATAGAGATGCACATGACAGAACAACTGCTAGCAACCCAAACTAAGTTGAATCAGTTTTTAGCCAACAACCACAACAACATTGAGTTAGACCCAGCCATGCTAAAGTTCTTGGAATCCCAATCCCAATTGTTGCAAAGGATGACCAATCAGATGATCAACATCAGAAGCAAACCTTCCCAAAGAGATTGTAACAACAATGATTTCAGGGATGATATTGTGGGAAGAACTCAAGCCTGCAAAATCTATGGAGACATAGGAAACACTTATAAAGAGCACATTGATCAGTGCCCAAATTGTGATGAGAAACATCCCGCTATACAATGCCCCACATCTCAAGTTACCTGTTTCCTATGTGAAGGAAATGATTATGTCCCTGTCCAATGCTACATCTATCCTCTTGTTCAATAGATGAAACATTAAGCTAAAGATGGAATGCATCAAGTCTTTGGAAACATCCATGAAGGTAAAACTTTCACCAAGAATGATGAAGACAAAGTCAAATCTCAGTATGACCTCCATACAATGTAACCAACTTTGGTGAACAAAAGAGGAAACGTGGACGTTATCCGAGGAACCATTCTAAGAACCGAGGAAGTTTTCCCACATTTGTGTTGAAATATGAAGAACATGAACTAAGAGACCTCCTAGCCTTGGATAGACCCAAAAAGAAGAAGGGCTAAGGAAACAAACAAGAGATAGTGATACCAAAGATAAAGAGGGATATTAGCCAGGTGATGTGCCACAGATGCAAAGAGCTAGGCCATTATGCATCAAACTGTCCAGAAAAGGAGAAGAACAAGACAAGCAAACCTATGAAGGATCTCAACCTTGTCACATGTTTCAAATGTGAAAATAAGGGACACTATGCAAACAACTGTCTAGAGAAATACATCAAGACACCAGTAAGCCAAGATGCAATCTAGTTAAAATCCTTTTAAGGGTGGTAGTACCCTAGTTGTCCTGAAGCCAACTTGTTGTCTCTAGCCTTCTCGAATCTCGAGACGAGATACCTTTTAAGGGTGGTAGTCTGTCACATCCCAAAATTTTCCAAATTTTGAAATGTGAAAAATAAACAAACAAAAGAAACAAAAGTTTTAATTTAGAGGGAAAAGAAACTTTTGCTTCTAAATGGAAACATCAAAAACATACTTGAACAAAATTTGAATGAAAAAACAACAAACAAATTTTCAAACAAATCAAATGCATTCAAGCATAGAATGTATCTTGAATTGAACACTTGGAAAAGTTAAACCAAAAACCTAAACCCTAATGAAAGAAATCAACTTCAAGATCACTCCAAGACTAAGGCTTTGTTCCATATAAAATTTAGCAACAAATATTCATAAATGGTCAATAAATGGTAAACAAAAATATTAAAACACAATGGGAATTGGTTTCACTCCATTTGGATCCATGGATAAAGACTTATGATTTTTATAAGATCATAAAAGAAATATTCCAAGGCTAATAAAGCTCATAGCTAAAATCCATACCAAATTGTGAACAAAATAATTCTAAAGGATATAAAAAGATAAATAATTATTAAATAAAATTATACAAATTGGCATCAGTATTTTTGGAACTATAAATAAAAAGATATGAATTTTATAAGACAAAGCAAGAATTAAATAAATAAGAATTGTTGCAAAGACAATTTAAACCTTGCATAAAATCCATAAGTAAATGGAATAAAAGTTGTCTAATTAACATAAAAGGATAAGATTTTATTTAAATAAAATTTTATGGACTTATGAACCATATTCAATTTTATTTGAATAAAAGCCAAAATGCCTCACTTAATTTAAATGAATATTAAATCATAAGAAAAATATTTGAATTACTCCAAGTTGGACTAAATAACACACTAATATTTGGTATAAAAGCTACTAAAAGGTTTGGTGAAGATTTGACTCAATTTGGAATTGAAATGAATTAGTTTGAATAAAAACCGAAAATAGAATTAGAAAAGTAAAAAGGAGAGGAGAAAAAAAATGAAATCCAACCAGCCATCTGGCCAGGCCCAACTGCCAGCCCAGCAACAGCCCAACTCAGCCCACCCGGCCACCTCTCTCTCCCTATGCTTATTTTCTCACCCGCGTGCCCACCCGCACCCTCACTAACCCCGTGGGCCCACTGCCACCTCAACATCATCGTCTCCAACGCGCTGAACTCGCCCCCTTTCCTCCTGCCATTTCTGGTCAAATTAAACTGTGTAAATTCTTTTAACTGCCGACGTAATTCGCTTCCCCGACCATGCCCTCTTATTCCCCTCTGTCTCCTCTTTGTTTCCCCTCAAACGTTGCAACCCGAGCGCCCCCAGGCTGCTCGGAATCGATCTTGCGCCACCATAGCACCCGACGCACTCCGGCATCGATTCCTGCGAACCTCGACCTCCCCGTGCCCCCTAGATCATGCTAACTTGCTCTCCATCCTCATACGCACCTTGAAGGGAATATGCCCTGAGAGGCAATAATAAAGTGTTTATTATATGTATTCCAAGTACATGATAGATGTTTATTTTGCATGCTATAATTGTATTAATACGGAAACATTAATACATGTGTGTTTAATTAAAAACTGAAAGTTCCTAGTTATGCCTCTCTCATAAACTAGCTCGTTGATTAACAAGATGTCAAAGTTTCCTTATTATAGACATTGGATGTTGTGAATAACGAGGTCACAACATTAGTGTAATGGTGTGATGAACATTCATCCGAAGTATAGCATTACGATCAAAGTCATTGAGTTTATATTGCTATAACAACTTACGAAGTAATCCTAATCCTTAGACCATGAGATCATGTTAATCACTAACACTGGAAGAGTTTCTTGATAACATCAAACATCACACCGTAACTGGGTGATTATAAAGATAGATTAAGAACTACTAAAGTGTTATGTTGAGGCCCATGGATCGAATGTGGAATTTGTTGATCCCGATGACGGATAGATATACTCTGGGCCCTCTTGTTGATATCACATTGGTTAGCTTGCAAGCAAGTGATTTGATCACTAGAATGTTATATCACGGGAATGAGAAAAGAGTGCATGTCAATAACGAGATCAAACTAGGTATGGAGATATTGATGAACGAATCATGGACATGTAATATATCGTGAAACAAAAGGATTAAGATTCTAGCGTAAAAGGTTCCGACGATCACAAGAAAGTGATCGTTGAATGTGTGGGAGTCAGTATGGGTCTCCAGATCCCGCTTCTGATTATTGATCGGAGAGGGGTATTGATCATGTCCGCATTATTCACGAACCATAGGGTGTCACACTTAAGAGACACTAACATCCAAATGGAGCAAAAGTTTCATGCCGGAAAGAATAACAAGTGCAGGAATTTATTTCAGTAGATACCGAAACAGGTTTTCGGGTGAAATTGCAGAAAGTGTTTTCGCATGTGAAATGAAATACTAGCAAGGGGTTATATGTGAATGTTTGTCATTGAATTAATTGAAAAAATTCTGAATTAATAAAAGGAGTTTTATTTAATGATAGTTTGCATTAAATTTGGTGGAAATTTAATGGGAATTTGAGTGGGATTTTGAGTGGAGGGAATTGAAAGGATTTTTGTGAGTGGAGTGTCCACCCACATGAATGAGGGGAGGGCAAGGGGTCAACCCCATGCGCCAGCCACCCCCTTGGGGTCCCCCCTCTCCTATGAAAGGCACCCCCACCTCACTTCTCACTCACACCTCCTCGTGAAGGATCTCTCTCCCCCTCTAGAATTTATCCCCCATGGTCTCGGACTAGCGAGATACATGTTCCCGGTGGCTATTCGGCAAGAAATAATTGTGCTTCCGCTGCATCGCTAGAGCGAGGACGCGGAGGTTGCTCGGTGACTTGTACGTGTGTGCGAGCACGGATGCGCTGCTGATTTGCGGCACTAGGACTTCCTCTCGATCTTGAGATCGGCAAGAGATCGTCTACATCAACCACGAGTTTAACTCCTTGAGATTTGTCGGTCTTCAAGGGTGTGTTCTCTACAGATATACATCCGCCCATTGTTTGTATCTAGTAGATAGATCTTGGTACATAGTTGTTTCCATCATAGGAACATTTTTTTTCTATGCTGCGAACCATACAGTGGTATCAGAGCCAGATCTATGCGTAGATGCTTTACACGGGTAGTACACATATGAGTATGTGGGCGATGATGATCATTTTATTGCTTCTTAGTTGTATTTTGGATATTGGTGGAATAGTGGGATGAAGCGGTCCGGACAAACTTTACATGTCCTTGCACATGAGACCTGTTCCACGCTTGACATGCAACTAGTTTTGCATAAGTGGCTAGCGGGTGTCTGTCTCTCCTACTATAGTCAATATCTAATTTGCAACGAGTTGTCAACAATATGGTTATCCTCGTTGTGGTTCATGTTCGTAGGTAAGAACGGATCTATCTTCGAAAGCCCTAAGCCACGTAAAACTTGCAATGGATAAATTAGAGGTGTCTAGTTTAGATTGTTGCTGGGCTAGTGTTATGATATGGTGATATTGTAAGTAGAAGTATGAGATGATACTCTTACAAAACACATAACGTGTAAGTTCCATAGAACTTGGCCTTACACATAGAGGTATGATAGTGATCATACTAAGGAGCACATGATGGAGATCATATGCGGGAACCATATCATTTCACTTACAAACATGTGATGTTTTATTGCATCTTATATTGCTTGTTTCGTGTTTTATTAGCATAATAAGATGATCCCTTATTTAAATTTCAAGATAAGAATGTGTTCTTCCTTAAGTATGCACCGATTATGTTTCGTCACTCCGAGACATCACGTGATGATCGGGTGTTCTTGGATCCACGACCATATTATGGGTGTAAGACATTTACAAACGCGAATACTAAGGTTCTCACTTGGCGAGCCTAGCATGTACAAACATGGCCTCGGAACACGGACCGAAAGGTTAAGCATGAGTCATATGGTAGATATGATGCCCATTTGATGCTCGCCTTTGAAGCTACACCGACTCACGTGATGATCGAACTTAGTGTAGTGGATGTGGTTCATGTAATCACCAAAAAGGCACGAGGGATGTCATTTTGAGTGGGAGTTCATTCGTAATGTGGATTAGTTGAACTCAATCTATCATAAACTTAGTCTAAACTTTACAAATTCTGTTGTAGATGGCACCACCTGCTTTTCATTTCAATGTGTTCATGGAGAAAGATAAACTTGCAACGAACGGTAGCAACTTTACCAAATGGTCCATTAATTAGAGGATTATCCTCTCTGCTGCACAAAAGCAATATGTGCTAGAAGCGCCGCTAGCCCCCCCACCTTTCGATGATGCCCTGACAAGGAGAAGAATGTCTATCAGACTCGTCAGGAGGATCACAACTTAGTTCATTGCGGCATATTGTATGGGCTAGAGCCAGAACTTCGAAAGCGTTTTGAAAACGGCAATGCATTTGATACAATGGGTGAGTTGAAAATGATTTTTGACACACATGCTGCCGTAGAGAGCTACAATGCGTCAGAAAAGTTCTTTAGCTGCATGATGGAAGAGCACAATTCCGTAAGTGAGCATGTACTCAAGATGTCGGGTTACACCGATAAACTTGTGTCCTTCGGAATATCGATTCCCATTGACTTAGGCATCCATCGTGTTCTGCAGTCTCTGCCACCTAGCTATAATAGCTTCGTGATGAACTATAATATGCAAGGCATGAAGAAGTCTCTCCCCGAGCTTCTATAAATGCTTAAAACTGCAGAAGTAGATATCAAAAAGGAACATCAAGTGTTGATGATCAATGAGAACACTGGTTTCAAGAAAGACAAGAAGGGAAAACGGAAGGGAAGTAAGGGCGGCCAGTCGGTTGCCGTGCCTGAAAAGAAACCCCGAGTTGGACCTTAGTCTAATACCGAGTGCTATTATTGTAAGGGGACTGACCACTAGAAGCGCAACTGCCCCAAGTATTTGGCAGACAAGAAGGCCGGCAAGGCAAACAAAGGTATATATGATATACATGTTATTGATGTGTACTTGACTAGTACTCGTAGTAGCACCTGGGTATTTGATACTGGTTCAGTTGCTAATATTTGTAACTCGAATCAGGGGCTACAGAACAAGCGAAGGCTAGCAAGGGGTGAGGTCAAGATGCGTGTCAGCAATGGATCAAGTGTTGATGTGATCGCCGTCGGAACGCTACCTCTCCACTTACTGTCGGGATTAGTAATAAACTTGAATAATTGTTATCAGGTGCCTGCATTGAGCATGAACATTGTATCTGGATCATGTTTGATGCGAAGTGGTTATTCATTTAAATCCAAGAACAATGGTTGTTCTATTTATATGAATGGAATCTTTTATGGTCATGCATCGATGATGAATGGTTTATTTCTGTTGGATCTCGATAATAGTGATACACATATTCATAATGTTGATGCTAAAAGGATTAAACTTAATGATGATATATCCGCATATATGTGGCACTACCGTCTAGGTCATATTGGCGTTAAACGCATGAAGAAGCTCCATTCGGATGGACTTTTCGAATCACTTTATTTTGAATCATTTGATACATGTGAGCCATGCCTTATGGGCAATATGACTAGAACGCCGTTTTTCGGTTCAATGGAATGGGCGACAGATTTATTGGAAATCATACATTCTGATGTATGTGGTCCAATGAGTGTGTCAGCGCGAGGTGGATATCATTATTTTGTTACTTTCACGGATGATTTGAGTAGATACGGTTATTTCTACTTGATGAAACACAAGTCTGAAACCTTTGAAAAGTTCAAGGAATTTCAGAGTGAAGTGGAAAATCATCGTAATAGAAAGATCAAATTTCTACGGTCCTACCGTGGAGGTGAGTATGTAAGTTACGATTTTGGCACTCATATGAAAGAGTGTTGAATTGTTTCACAACTCACACCTACCGGAACACCACAGCGAAATGGTGTGTCGGAACGTCGTAATCATACTTTATTGGATATGGTTCGATCTATGATGTCTCTAACGGACTTGCCGTTGTCATTTTGGGGTTATGCACTAGAAACTGCTGCATTCACTTTAAATCGGTCACCATCTAAATCTGTTGAATAGAAATCGTATGAATAGTGGTTTGGAAACAAACCTAAAATGTCATTTCTTAAAGTTTGGGGATGTGATGCTTATGTGAAGAAACTTCAACCCGATAAACTTGAACCCAAAGCGGAAAAATGCGTCTTCATAGGAAACAATTGGGTATTCCTTCTATCACAGATCCGAGGGCAAGGTTTTTGTTGCCAAGAATGGATCCTTTCTAGAGAAAGAGTTTCTCGCGAAAGTGTCACATCCCAAAATTTTCCAAATTTTGAAATGTGAAAAATAAATAAACAAAATAAACAATTGTTGATTTTTAGGGTGAGAAGAAACTTTTTGATTCCAATTGGAAACATCAAAACATATTTTGATCAAATAAAATCCTAAAGGGATTTAAAAAGATAACCAAATAATAAATAAAGTTATGATAGTTGGCATCACTATTTTAGATCTTTTAATAAAAAGATTTGGTTTTCAAAAGAAAAGATAGAATTATAAAAAAAGGATTATTTTATAGAGCCAAATTAAATCTTGGCCAAGCTTTGGAAATAAAATATTTCTATTTGATAAAAAGAGTAAAGGTTTATTTTAATAAAATAATGAGGATTTATTAATATTCAATTTTATTAAAGTAAAGGCTTTTCCATTTTAAATAAACACTAAAACTTGTTATTTTATTTTAAATAAGTTTTTCCCAAGTTTTTTATTTATTCAGATAAAACCTACTGAAATGGTTTTGATATTGTTTAGATTTCAAATAGAGATTTTAAATAAATAAAATCCTATTTGAATTAAGGACTAAAGTCTATTTTATTTAATGATTAATGGATCCTAAAGAGAATAAAAAATTATTTTGTTTTGGACTTTGATTTGTGTTATTAAACAGAACAAAAATAAATACAAAGTTTGGTGGTGGTTTGAATTGAATTGGTGTTTGAATTATTTGTTTGAAAATCAAAACAGAAATTCAAATAGAAAAAGGAAAAAGCTTCAGTATAAAAAAAAGTGAAACGAACCAACCCAACCCAACAAGCCCAGCAAGGCCTAGTCGCAGCCTAACTCTCCCCCTCTCAGCGAAATGTTTTCTACTTAGAAAGGAACCCGTAGAGACACAGACAGATGGACCCCGTGTCCTCTCTCTCTGTCACTGACAGACGGGCCCCACACCTGCACGTCGTCGTCTTCACCGTGCCAGCCGTTCCCCTCGCCGTTTCTGCCATTTACTCCGCCGTTGAATTCGCGTTGATGGCGGCCATAAATCCTCCGGTGACCACGCGTACATAAGCTCCCATGTCTCCTCTCGCTTTCCCCTCACTCGCCCCTCCTTCTCTGCCCTAGGGCTACCCCGATTTCCTCTTGCACCGCCACTTCTCCGGCGAGCGTCTCCGAGCAATTCCGGCCACACCCCGCCACCTCTCGCCTCCCACTGCACACGAGCTCGCTCCCCACCTCCTGGCGCATCTCCCCGTGCCACTCGTTGGCCCGCGCTTACCCCAGAGCGTCGGCAAGGACGACCTCAACTCGCCACCGCTGTCTGTTCCGCCTCTGGCGAACTCCCCAGGTAACCTCTGTTCGCCCCAGCACCTCCCGATGATGCTCCCTTACTCACGACCCTCGTGCGCACCTAACCGTGCCTCTAATTTGTCTTAGCGCGGTCCTAAACGACGCCAACGACGACAACCCGAGAGCACCGCCGCCCGCAGCAACTCCGGTGAGCGATTCCTATCGTCCCCATGCGCCCCCTACCCAACGACGAGCACCTTGAGCATCATAGCGTCTCTGCGATCACGGTAAGCCTCTCCTTCTCTTCTCTTGCTTCCTAGAACGGCCGGACCACCTCGGACAGAGCGTGCGCCGCCAGTCGCCGCCGCGCAGCGCCGCCAGTGGATGGTCAAACCCCTGTGAACCGTTAGATCGTCATCCAGTGGCTTAGATAGAATAACTTGTCGAAAGGGTATAGTGCGATCTGAGCCGTGCGATACACTTTAGATCTAACAGCCCACAGAGCTCGATCCGAATGAAGCGGTATTGCCCAATGAGGTTAAGACACGTGGCTAGACTCAGGATTAAAAACAGAAAAATGTTCTATTTGATTTGCAAACTTGTAAAATTCATAACTTTAATTCTACACGTCCAAATTTTGCAAATTTTATATCAATGGATTCAGCAAGACAAGTACTTTGCATCCATACATTTTGTTTAAAGTTTTTCTTCTGGAAAATTGGTTGAAACATGTGGAGGCTTATTATGAATATAAAAATTGTTCTAGATATAATTTTAATGTGAAATCTTTGCAAAATGGTTTGTTTTGAACCTACTGACCCTAGGAACCAACTTATGGATTTAAAAATGTATTTTGTGAAGTTAGGGAATAAATAATTGAATTAGCTCATTTCTAGTCAAATAAAAATATTGATTATGATTTAGAAGTGATTTTTGAGTGAAAGCTTTGGGAAATGATTTGATTAAAACCTTCTGACCCTAAACACCAAGTTTTGAGAATTAAAATATATATGGTGAACTCTTTAAAGAATATTGCTTTACTAAAAGCATTTTCAAACCACATAAAATATTGATTTGATTTAAAAATGGTTTATAGATAAAACCTTTTGCAAATGGTTTTACCACTTTAGAAAATGACCACTTTGAACTTTATAATGTTTAGATCCTAGAAGAAACCACTTCTGCAAATAAAACTATCTTTTGCATGCTTGCATGCATGACCTTGTTTCTATTATTTTATGTGTGATAAATTGGTTCGAATGCTAGTTGAATCTATGTTTGCTTGATTAAATTGTAGTGGAATTAGAAGAGTGTGATATTTGCAAGATCAAGAAGTGAACCATCATTCTCTACTAAAAAGGCAAGTGAAACTATCATCCAAGTCCTACTATTTTCATTACACTTAGTGGATTTTGTAACATGCATCATAAGAACTACTATATTTTAAGCTATGCTAAATCCTAATAGGATACCCTTATATATTCCTTAGTGAAAACATGTAGTTGTAGTATGCTTAGCCCTACTATATATTGGGATGGGATACATGATATGATTATATGAAGAGTTGAAAAGACTTCTGTTTAATATAATAAAACAAGTACTCAATGAACCACCTGGGTGGACAAGGATACTCAAGGTTGGACAAGGTGGCAACAAAAGGAACCATGTTTATATGGCTATCTCTTTTTGTATGTGCACTAGAAGAAAACCACCCAGGGACTTAGAGATTGAACATGTTTCTCGTACAGTGGCTTCCGTGTATAGCCAAATGCTAAATGGGCTCTGGCTTAGTCAACTACATAGTGGAAGACCCATGCATTGGCATCTTCAGGTTAACTAGAATTGTGTAAGGGAATTTGAAACCCTACATTGGTGCCTGGATGACAAGCTAGCATTGTGTATTGGGAGGACTTCTATGGAAAGACTTTGTCACATTCTCAATCTGCCAGTACTCCATCTTGGTGAGTACTTATCCAGCGACCACTGGTGGCATCAAGATGAGATTGTGTCATGTGGGTAAACTGTACAACTTCTGCAGAAGATCAAATTCTAAGTACTTAGCCGTGTCCCCGGTTATGGACAATACTGAGCAACTAAGGCCTGAAGCTATGGAAGATCTCGACATTCCAATTTCTCAAAGTTAAAACTTGTTGGTGACAACAAGGGATTTGAAGCACTTGGAGTTTTCCAAGAAGATTAGAAAGATTTTGACAAAAGATCAAAACTATTTTGAAAAGATAGGACAAAACTATATTGCTTTCTGCAAAAGAGCCTAAACCCTACTTAGCCAGATATGCATGTAAATGATAGGATCCACTTATTTCTACATAGTAGTGAAACTTGCCAATACAATTCAAATGTATTGACCCTTGTGGCTGCAACTTATTATGTTGCAGGTTTGTTTGATGTTAGTGAAGTTTGTTGAATAGGATTATAAGTCTACAACCAACATGATTGCCTGTGGCACTTTGAAGATGAAGGACTCCATGCTTTATAGATATTCTGCTGCAATGTAATGTGATAGCCAAATGAGCTATGTAAGATGTAATGATTTATTTTATTCCTGGTTATAAAGTTGTATTATGACCTTTGTTTCTTGATATTACATCTTAACTATGGATGCTAGCTATTGATCCAGGGACTAGCATTGTAAACACAGGTATCTCTACCTTATTAAAGGTTGGGAACCTTACAGATGGTATCAGAGCATTGTGTTTCCTGTAGGATTGTAACCCTAGGATTGGACAAAACCCCTTAGAAAAATAAGAGTTGTTTTTGTTCCAAAACATATTTACAATCAATCTTGTAAACTCTTTCCTCAACCATTTTGGTTTTGATTCTACATCTCTTCTATTTCAAACTTGATGGACAAAACCTACCCCATGGCCAAAGATTTCACCATGAGCAAAGGATTTCATCAACTCTAATGACTTCAACATCTTCAAGTGATTTCAACTTTAGTTTCACCAAGGACTTCAACTTAGACATCACTAAGGACTACAAGTGAAAAACAAGAGACATTAGATTGCCTACGAAAAACATTGATATCATGTTAGTGTATGGATCATATTGACCTATGAGGTATGACTATAATAATTTATTGTTTTCAAGAAAACTTGTTGTTTCCTTCAACTCATGAGTTAAGCTCATAAGTTGTTAAGTGAATAGTTGCTTGTTGATTGTTTGATTGTTTGATTGAACTTGGTTGTTTTGAGTTGTGTGTTAGAATTTCTTAAAAACCTATCCATCATTGCTTATCCCTATCAAACCAACAGATGCCTCCCCGTCTTGCCAACCCCAACCAAAACAACAATATCACTCCTGAGATGCAGCAAATGATGACAGCTCAGACACAACTGATGCAGATGATAACCACGTTCATACAGAATCAGAACAACAACAACAACAACAACAATCAGAATAATCCTCCATCATTTGACATGCTCACGAAGTTTCTGAAACTTAGGGCTGCAAGATTCTCTGGAACAACTGATCCCATGGAAGCCAATGACTGGTTACGTTCAGTGATCAAAGACTTAGTGACTGTTGGCTGCACCGATGAAGAAAAAGTAAGGTTTGTAGCATTTCTACTTGAAGGACCAGCAGCAACATGGTGGGATAACTTTCAGATCACCACTTCCCTTGAAGATGTAACTTGGGCTATTTTTGAGGATGGATTCAGAAAAACTAACATCTCACCTGGAGTGATGTACTTGAAGAAAAAGGAGTTTCACAATCTGAAACAGCGTCACCTCAGTGTGGCTGAGTATATTGAAGAATTCAACAATCTGGCACGATATGCACCGGATGAAGTTGACACAGACACTAAGAGAAAGGAGAAATTTCTTGAAGGACTTAAAGATGAGTTGAACCTGTAGCTAGCTTTTGCCTATGTCCCAACTTATCAATCACTCGGTGACAAAGCCACCATTTTGGAAAACAAGATGAATCAAGTTGAGAACAGAAAGAGGAAGCATAAACTCAAGTATCACTCAGGATCATCAAAAAAGAAGCATTCATTCAAAAAGAGCAAGGAAGATTCTGAACCACATCAGTATCACCACAACAACAATGGAAGTGATAATAATGGAAATGATACTGACAATGGAGATGACCTTGGTCAGAACCAACATGACACTTTCAAGAAGAAAGATATTACCCAGTTGCTTGTAAGGAGCTTGGACACTATGCATCAGACTGTCCTAAGAAGAAAAAGAAGAAGGATGCTAGAAAAGCCAATGGAAATGACTCCAATGTGACCCAGAAAGGACATGTGAACCACATTGACATGAATGGAGACTTTGAAGAGATAGAAGAAGTGGATGTCAGGAACTAGATAACTCAGTTGAGTCAAATAAGGATTCCTTGTCAGGATATAAAGTGTTGAACCCATAGTCAAGTGAACCATCAATGTAACCCTATGAGACTTTATTTTAAGGGTGGTAGTACCCTAGTTGCTTTGAAGCCAACTTGTAACCCTAGCCTTCCCAAATCTCGGGACGAGATTTATTTTAAGGTTGGTAGCCTGTCACATCCCAAAATTTTCCAAATTTTGAAATGTGAAAAATAAATAAAAAAATAAACAATTGTTGATTTTTAGGGTGAGAAGAAACTTTTTGATTCCAATTGGAAACATCAAAACTTATTTTGATCAAATAAAATCCTAAAGGGATTTAAAAAGATAAAAAATAATAAATAAAGTTATGATAGTTGCAATCACTATTTTAGATCTTTTAATAAAATGATTTGTTTTTCAAAAGAAAAGATAGAATTATAAATAAGGATTATTTTATAGAGCCAAATTAAATCTTGGCCAAGCTTTGGAAATAAAATATTTCTATTTGATAAAAAGAGTAAAGGTTTATTTAAATAAAATAATGAGGATTTATTAATATTCAATTTTATTAAAGTAAAGGCTTTTCCATTTTAAATAAACACTAAAACTTGTTATTTTATTTTAAATAAGTTTTTCCCAAGTTTTTTATTTATTCAAATAAAACCTACTGAAATGGTTTTGATATTGTTTAGATTTCAAATAGAGATTTTAAATAAATAAAATCCTATTTGAATTAAGGACTAAAGTCTATTTTATTTAATTATTAATGGATCCTAAAGAGAATAAAAAATTATTTTGTTTTGGACTTTGATTTGTGTTATTAAACAGAACAAAAATAAATACAAAGTTTGGTGGTGGTTTGAATTGAATTGGTGTTTGAATTATTTGTTTGAAAATCAAAACAGAAATTCAAATAGAAAAAGGAAAAAGCTTCAGTATAAAAAAAAGTGAAACGAACCAACCCAACCCAACAAGCCCAGCAAGGCCCAGTCGCAGCCCAACTCTCCCCCTCTCAGCGAAACGTTTTATACTTAGAAAGGAACCTGTAGAGACACAGATAGATGGACCCCGTGCCCTCTCTCTCTCACTAACAGACGGGCCCCATGCCAGCACGTCGTCGTCTTCACCGCGCCAGCCGTTCCCCTCGCCGTTTCTGCCATTTACTCCGGCGTTGAATTCGTGTTGATGGCGGCCATAAATCCTCCGGTGACCACGTGTACATAAGCGCCCATGTCTCCTCTCGCTTTCCCCTCACTCGCCCCTCCTTCTCTGCCCCAGGGCTGCCCCGATTTCCTCTTGCACCGCCACTGCTCCAGCGAGCGTCTCCGAGAAATTCCGGCCACACCCCTCCGCCTCTCACCTCCCACTGCACACGAGCTCTCTCCCCACCTCCTGGCGCATCTCCCTGTGCCACTCGTTCGCCCGCGCTTACCCTAGAGCATCGTCAAGGACGACCTCAACTCGCCACAGCTGTCTGTTCCGCCTCCGGCGAACTCCCTAGGTAACCTCTGTTCGCCCCAGCACCTCCCGATGATGCTCCCTTACTCGCGACCCTCGTGCGCACCTAACCGTGCCTCTATTTTGTCTTAGCGCAGTCCTAAACGACGCCAGCGACGACAACCCGAGAGCACCGCCGCCCGCAGCAACTCCGGTGAGCGATTCCTATCGTCCCCGTGCGCCCCCTGCCCAACGACGAGCACCTTGAGCATCGTAGCCTCTCTGCGATCACGGTAAGCCTCTCCTCCTCTTCTCTCGCTTCCTAGAACGGCCGGACCACCTCGGACGGGCGTGCTGGGCCGCCAAGCGCCGCCTTGCCAAGGATGGTCAAACCCCTGTGAACCGTTAGATCGTCATCCAGTGGCTTAGATAGAATAACTTATCGAAATGGTATAGTGCGATCTGAGCCGTGCGATACACTGTAGATCTAACAGCCCACAGAGCTCGATCCGAACGAAGCGGTATCGCCCAATGAGGTTAAAAACAGAAAAATGTTCTATTTGATTTGCAAACTTGTAAAATTCATAACTTTAATTCTACACATCCAAATTTTGCAAATTTTATATCAATGGATTCAGCAAGACAAGTACTTTGCAGCCATGCATTTTGTTTAATGTTTTGCTTCTGGAAAATTGGTTGAATATGCAGAAACATGTGTAGGATTATTATGAATATAAAAATTGTTCTAGATATAATTTTAATGTGAACTCTTTGCAAAATGGTTTGTTTTGAACCTACTGACCCTAGGAACCAACTTATGGATTTAAAAATGTATTTTGTGAAGTTAGGGAATAAATAATTGAATTAGCTCATTTCTAGTCAAATAAAAATATTTATTATGATTTAGAAATGATTTTTGAGTGAAACCTTTGGGAAATGATTTGATTAAAACCTTCTGACCCTAAACACCAAGTTTTGAGAATTAAAATATATTTGGTGAATTATTTAAAGAATATTGCTTTACTAAAAGCATTTTCAAACCACATAAAATATTGATTTGATTTAAAAATGGTTTATAGATAAAACCTTTTGCAAATGGTTTTACCACTTTAGAAAATTACCACTTGGAACTTTATAATGTTTAGAGCCTAGAAGAAACCTTGCAAATAAAACTATCTTTTGCATGCTTGCATGCATGACCTTTTTCTATTATTTTATATGTGATAAATTGGTTGGAATGCTAGTTGAATCTATGTTTGCTTGATTGAATTGTAATGGAATTAGAAGAGTGTGATATTTGCAAGATCAAGAAGTGAACCATCATTATCTACTAAAAAGGCAAGTGACACTATCATCCAAGTCCTACTATTTTCTTTACACTTAGTGGATTTTGTAACATGCATGATAAGAACTACTATATTTTAAGCTATTCTAAATCCTAATAGGATACCCTTATATATTCCTTAGTGAAAACATGTAGTTGTAGTATGCTTAGCCCTACTATATATTGGGATGGGATACATGATATGATTATATGAAGAGTTGAAAAGACTTATGTTTTATATAATAAAACAAGTACTCAATGAACCACCTAGGTGGACAAGGATACTCAAGGTTGGACAAGGTGGCAACAAAAGGAACCATGTTTATATGGCTATATCTTTTTGTATGTGCACTAGAAGAAAACCACCCAGGGACTTAGAGATCGAACATGTTTCTCATACAGTGGCTTCCGTGTACAGCTGAAGAGGTTTGATCTCATCAATGTCCATTGTTATGGACTTGGGTTTTGGAGAAGATGGGGATGCTAGAGATCATGGAACGGTTAGCAAACAAGCAACACGGGGACACAAAGTTTACCCAGGTTCAGGCCCCCGGAGGGAAAACCCTACTCCTGCTTGTCTGCTCTTGATTACGACGGAACCGAAGGTTACAGGGGTGCGCAGATGCAATCTGGCGTGGAGGTGTGTATGCGAAAGTATGAGTTGAGAGATCTAGGTCGTGCCCTCCTGGCCTTTATATAGACTTAGGCAGGTCCCGGGCATAGACCTAGTCGGTTACAGGTTCTAGGGTTTTACCCCTTTGAATTTCCTATCTACTCTAGTCTTGCTCTCCGAGGATCCGAAGGCATCATGGGCCTTGGCCACCCGAAAATCTTCATGGGCCGGCGTACATCTGCCGTGGGCCTTCCTTGGGCTGGACTAGGTATGCTGAGATCATGCACCCGCGGGGTATAACCATGTTAGTAGCCCCCGAATGATCAGTCGAATCGTAGGTTCGGCTGAGGACTCTTCAATCTTTCGGGTGCAACTATGTATTTCAATAGTTCATGTGTAGGGATTGTTGATGCGTGTGCCTGACTCACCCGACGGATCAGGGTCAGTTAACTGTCTTAGGACGAAACAACACGATCTTCCTCAGGTTCGAGTCCCTCAACTCGAAACTGGAACATATGCTGGCGTAATTCGACTCAGGCCGCGGAGGACTTACAGGAGTGGAATTCCAGTGAATTTAATTGATGTACCCAACGCGTCTGTCGGGATTTTTCATCGCGCCTGTTGGCACGGGTTTATACTAGCAGAGCGCAGCAATTGCGCTGTGCCATCAGATGATATCCGTAGGTCTTATCTTTATGTCGTAGACACAGCATCCGAATTTTTTCACCGCGGAGGTGTTTCGGGTGGCCAAGGAGAACGTTGCTCACTTAGCGTTTTGTTGGGACAGAGTTGCCGAAAAGTTTTTTGCATTCTGATCCGAAAGATCGCAGTCGAAGAATTCATAGGGTGCGCGACCAGTGCTCCCTATGGGAGTATCCCCCGAGTGTTTGTTCGAGTCGTAGACTCGAGCGGAGACTTTAGTTCAAACATCGTTCAGTTGTTAAGTCCGTAGGACACAAAAATTCTCGGATGCTTAAATCCGTCCTCCCGAGTAGCCCCCGAGTCCGTAGTGGAGTCGCAGACTCGACGTAGGACTCGAAGAAATAGTTTGTATTCATCCTTCGGGTGCGCGGCCAGCGCTCCTAATAGGAGTAGCCCCCGAGTATTTAGTCGAATCGTAGATTCGAGTGAGTACTCTTAGCTTTGAAGCCGAAGAACTTATAGTTGTTGCTAGTATAGCTTTTGATGACATCAGTGCTGACGACCAATGACCTCAAGTGTCTGCTGCGCCAGAGATGACTTGACTGGAAGAATGTGGGTCCCACTTGCTGACCTTTAATTGACTAGTCACGCGCGGCGGGGAGATAATTACAGCGTCTCCTCGATTTCCGTGCGTAGTGGACGGCGTGGTAACGACGGTTCGTTGTGATGCTGACACGTGTATGGCCAGATCTGCCGTTGGCGTTAGGTCTTCTGGATGGACGACTGCCGTGCATCGTCCTCGTCGTTATAATCATTGGGGAAAGTTGCAGTTTGTTTTCACCGCACCAGTTCTTGTTTTCACTGCCTCCTTGTGCTCCATCGATTCTTGCTGCGCACTAGAATTTCCTTCCACATTTCCATCTTCCCTTCTGCGCTTTCACCGCCGGCATCGCCGTAGCGCGATGGGGAAATCAAAGAAGTCATCATCTGCGGTAGGTACCAGCGCCGCCGGAGGAAAGAAAAGCACCACCGCTACCCGTGTCACCGACGGTGGTTCGCGGCGATCAGAGACGCGGGAGAGTGATCTCCGCAAACTTCACGAGCGGGGCTTGATCCTGCAGGATAGGGAGGCTGTCAGACTCCCCGGCAACGAGGTAATCCCCCGTCCCCCAGCTGGGTATCGGGTTATGTTTCTCGCCTTCGTTATGCGTGGGTTTTCCTTTCCAGTCCACAACTTTCTCCGTGGACTGCTCTTTCTCTATGGCATCCAGCTTCATCATCTTTCACCCAATTCTCTTCTTCACATTGCTTGTTTCATCACTTTCTGCGAGTGCTGGCTCGGCATTGAGCCGCACTTTGGCCTCTTCCGGAAACTTTATTCCGTGAAGAGGTAGTCTAGTTCGGATGGTGTTTATCCCATTGGGGGTTGCATCATCTTCCTCAGTCCCAATCTGCTTTTCTTCTCCTTTTCCATGTCCGAATCTGTCCAGTACTGGCGGAGACGATGGTTTTATATCCGCGACTCCGTAGTGCCTGGGCAAGATTTTGGTCTTGTTCCTTTTGACCCCTGCCAAAAGATTGAGCCGAAAAGGTCTTGGAAAAACAAGATCTTGGATGGCGAGGTGGCGGAGATAGAGGCGCTATATCGTTGGGTGGAGGATCTCCAGTTAATTCCGGAGAAGGAAGTTAATGGTGTGGATATTATCCGCATGTTTCTCGAGCGTCGGGTGCAGCCTCTCCAGGCTAGGGCGCACCCAATGTTTCTTTATTCTAGGCGTCGTGATCCGACGAGAGTTTCGGCTGAGAAAATCTCCGAGGGAGATCTTGACAGGGCCCTTTGCTCGCTGCTGAAGTTCAAGGCCGGAGAGAAAATCCCGGGGAACTCGCTGACTCCGCCGTTTTCTTCGGCGTTGGCTGTTCCATAGGTGTAGATTTGTGTGCGTAGCGCTTTTCGTCGACTGTGTATTTATTTTCCTTTGTTTGCTAACAAAGTCCCTTCTGGTTTTGCAGAGCTTCAAGGTGCCAGGCATGGTACCACCATTGCCTGAAAAATATCCGACTGCCCCGGATAATGACGTGGTGGATTCCGTGTCCAAGCTGCCATCGGCGCGATTTCCAGCGGAAGATGCCGACGAGTCGAGCGAGGACCGTATGCGCAAACGATCACGGAGCTCCAGTGAGTCTTCGGATGCCTCGACTCCTCCGACTTCCAGAAACCCTTTGTGCCTTGAGCGTCATAGTGACGGGCATGGAGGCTCTTCCTCTCCCATTCCTGCAATTCCTGTGCGGGCTGTAGCGCCGCACCCGCCAGCGAAGCGGAAGAAGGAAGAAAAGAAGGAAGAGAAGAAGGAAGAGAAGAAGGAAGAGAAGAAGGGGGAGAAGAGAGCCCGAAGGACTCCTCCTGTCTTCGACCTGAGCTCGCTGGACTCGTAAGTTTCCTTTATACTGCTGTCTTTCTGCTGTTGACTTTTTGTTCTTGTGCTAAATATTTCGTGTGCAGGCACTCCTCCCACGACTCCTCCAGCGATGGTTCTCGGGAGATGATGGGAGAGTCGAAGGTTGCGTCTCCTCCTCCTCATACGGTGGCAACTTCGGGGGGCGCTGCTCCGAACCCTCCTCTGCAGGAGGTGCAGGTGGTTGCGCCTCAGAATTTCGCCAACGGGCCTTCAGCATCACTGTTGGATCATTTAAGTCATCTATCACTGGGGGAGCCCCCGCGCGTGTGTAAAAGAGTTCTCTTAGTTTGTTCTTCGAGTCTCGGGGGGAGCCCCCAAGTGTTTTCGTGTGAGTCGTTTTCTTCTGCTTTCTCCTGTTGGGCGTAGCACCCGAGTCCTTTTTCTGAATGGTGGTTCTTCTTCCTGCAGCCTTTTGTGCAGGAAGCCAAGCTGGCAGGGCGCTGTCTTGCTGGAGGCCAACCTCCAACAGCTTCAAGGTACCCGTATACTTTGGGTGCTTCTTTCCTTTATTTCTGTCCTGCTTTCTGAATGTTTGATTGTTTTGAATGCAGAGGAGCATAATACTTCTCTCCGTGAGATCGACGCTCTCAAGAAGAGCCTTGGTCAATCAGAGAAGAAGGCTGAGGACGCCGCTGATGCGAAGGAGCGCCTTGAGCTGGAGCTGGCCAAGGCAGCCGAAGCTAAGGAGCGTCTGCAACAGGAGGCTACGGACCGCGAGGAGCAGCTTACCATGGCTGCGACTGCGCGTGAAAGAGAGGTGGCCGACAAGATCATGGCTGCTTCCAAGGCTGTTTCGGGTGAGTACCTTATTTTTGCTTCTGTATTTTCGTTTTCTTGCCTTTCTTCTGTGTTATTGTCCTCAATCTTCTCTTTTTGTTTTGCCTCAGATGCCGCAGGAATCGAGTTTGACCGCGGCGCTCTGGAGCACGGGAGTTCTCTAGATGATGCGACTGCAGCGGTCGAAGATCGCTGCAGCACCATCGTCGGCTCCCTTGCCAAGGCGAAGGAAGTCCTTGGCCGCTTCTACAAGGAGCTTGTCCCTAAGGGCGCGACCCTTGATGATGTTGACGCCCTGGCGGAGGCCTTGTCAGCCGAAGCGCCTGCGGCGTACAAGCGCAAGCAGAAAGGCATCGGCGCGTCCGTCGGGCTGGCGATGGCTTTGGCGGCTGGAGCGGAGCTGGACCTTCCCCAGATCACCTCCCGGATGCCGACGACCGTGGATGGATCCGAGGTAGCTTTTGCTGCCTATTCTGCTCACTGCACGCGATATGGTCCAAAGCTCATTGATCTGCTGTCTGAGTATGCGCTGCGGCAACAGGGGGAGGCCAAGACGAGGCAATCCGGCTCCGAGGCTACTTAGGGTGCCGCGTCTTAGGCATTGTAGATGTAGGACAGTTTGTAGTCTTCTTTTGTTGTAAATATTTGTGAGGAACGCAATCATTGTGCCACGTAGTGGCCTTTATATGCTTAATGAACTCTTTTGAGTTGTGCTCTTCTCTGTCTGAATGTTTATGTCCTTTGCTTTTCTGCTATGCTAGGTTCCTTGGTCAATTGACCATTGACACCTGCGGCAGCAGTGCAAAGGTCCATCCTTGGATGATTCCTCGCAACTCGCTTTTCTTCGGGACCGTGTTCGTAGTCTTGAGAGGGAGTTGCTTGGGTTGTGAGGTCACGCCGATGTTTGGAAGTCCAAGGCGGATCGCGGTGCAGCCAGAGAGGAGTACTTGATGGCGGAACTGCTTCGGCTGTCCGAGAAGCTTCAATGTAAGTTGTTCTTTGTTTCGAGCTGCAGCTCAGTTCTTCGAATGAGCTTGCTGGCCTTGCCTCTTATTTTGTGCAATTGTCACAGGTGCTAACCTTGCTCCGAGGGAAGAGAAGGAGCGTGTCGCTGTTCGGGTCAATTGCTTGACTCAACAGGACATGGTGGCTGGCGGCTTCTTCTGGATGGATCGTGACCGCGCCATGGCTCTGGCGACGGTGCAGGATCATGGGCACCAGGTTTCGCCGGTGCTTCGTCAGGTGCAGACGTCGCTTGCCTCGATGTTGCATGTCATGTTTCCATTGGATGTTGTGCCAACAAGCCTTGCGGGTCTTCTGTCGAAGTTTCGAAGCGTGAGCAATGTCAAGGAGTTGGTGTGGCAACAGCTCGTCGCGGGCGTGAAGGCTACTTTGTCCCTTGTGAGGCTGCACCGACCTGATTTAGATTTGTCGGTTGTAGCAGCTGGGCCACCTCTTCGGCCGGATGGTGGCGAGTGGGATATGCGTCCGCATTATGCGGCTGTAAGGCAGTATGCCGAACAGGTAGTAGATTTGTTTGAGCAGCGTGCTCAAGTTATTCTTCATAATAGGTAGTACCTGTAAAAGAGGTAGATGTAAAATTTGTATATTTTGACTAAGTGTGTTGTGCCCTGTGTTATAAAGGTTTATGTTTATAGTGAGCACGCAGTGCTTTGTTTGAGTACGTGTCCTTTTCGTTTGCCTGACGTTGTCAGCTACTCAGGGTGTACACGTGTGATTCTCAGTCGATGAAATCGTGAGGTGGGGGGAGCCCCCGAGTGCGTTTGTAGCATAAAGTAAAGTTGCAAATAACGAAACGAAATTTTGGGGCAAGACACTTAGCTTTATTTATATCGTAATGGAGGAAGTACATTGTTCGGCTGAATAGCCTTGGCTGAAAAGCCTTATTGAAAGTAAAAGGGGTAGGTAGATATGGGTAGAATCTCCGCAAGTGTGCGATGTTCCATGGGTTGGAGTATGCGACTCCAGACTCCACGTGCTTGAGGCGATAGGCGCCACCTGGGATGACTTCGGTGATGACGTAGGGTCCTTCCCATGGCGACTCGAATTTCTTCGGTCGCTCTTGCTTGAGTCGCAAGACGAGGTCTCCTTCGATGAAGGACCTTGGGCGTAGCCGGCGGCTGTGGTAGTTGCGGAGACTCTGCTGGTACACCGCCGATCGAGCTGCTGCTACGTCTCTTGCTTCGTCGAGTGTGTCGACCGCATCTTTGAGTGCAGCCATGGATTCGGCTTCGCTGTAAGCGACGACCCGGGGGGCCTGGTGGCGTACTTCGGCTGGTAGCACGGCCTCGGCTCCGTGTACCATGAAGAATGGCGTGTAGCCGGTGGAGCTGTTTGGCGTAGTCCGTAAGCTCCACAGTACGGATGGTAGCTCTTTCGTCCAGGCTCCATCTTTCCGTTCGAGTGGACTCATGAGGCGCTTCTTAATACCAACACCGATTAGACCGTTGGCCTTTTCCACTTGCCCGTTTGTTTGCGGGTGTGCCACTAAGGCGTACGTGATTTTGATCCCGAGGCCTTCGCAGAAGTCCTAGAACTCCTTGGAGATAAAGTTCGATCCATTGTCGGTGATGATGTTGTGCGGTACGCCGAACCTGTAGACAATGGACTCGAAGAACTTGACGGCAGTTTTGCCTTTTTGGTTGGTGACGGGCATGGCCTCGACCCACTTGGTGAATTTGTCGACTGCGACTAGGAGGTAAACGTGTCCCCCTTTCGAGGACTTTGGCAGTTTGCCAATCATGTCGAGGCCCCATTGAGCAAAGGGCCAGGCTATAGGTATGGGTCTGAGCTCTGACCCGGGTGCGTGCGGTTTGTCGGCGAACCGTTGGCACCCGTTGCATCTTCGGACGATGTCCTTTGCGTCGCTCATGGACGTTGGCCAGTAGAATCCGGCTCGTAGACATCTGGCGACAAGGGAGCGGCTGCCTGCGTGATGGTCGCAGATGCCCTTGTGGATGTCTTGGAGGATGGCTTTCCCGTCACCGATGGTGACGCACCTTTGTAGTACACCCGTAATACTGCGCTTGTACAGCTCGCCATTGATGATGGTGAAGGCTTTTGACTGACGAGATATGCGCCGGGCATCTGTCGGGCTATCAGGCAGTTCTCCGTTTATCACGAACTGGAGGTATGGTCGTGTCCAAGTTTCTTTGACTGCCATGACCTGCATTAGGTTGACCATGGCGACCTCTGTGTCCAGTTTCTCGGGTCCTTCATGTCCTTCGGGAAGCGTAGCCCCCGAGTGCTCTACTTCTTCGGGTGATCCCTTGGGGAATTTCCGCTTGATGGATGGCACGCAGATCTGTTCGAGGAACACACCCGGTGGCACCATTGCGCAGGTGGAGCCGATGTTAGCGAGTCTGTCGGCCTCCTCGTTGCTTTCTCTTCCAACGTGCCGAAGCTCGCAGCCGTCGAATTCTCCTTCGAGTGCGTTGTAGAGTGCGCGGTACGCGATCATGTTTTCGGCGTGTGCGTCGCACTCGTTCATCGTCTGCTGGACGACGAGGTTGGAGTCACCGTAGATGACCAGGCGCGTTGCGTCGCAGATCTTTGCCATTCTCATGCCGTGGATGAGGGCTTCGTATTCGGCCTCATTGTTGGAGGCTCGGAATTTCATTCGGAGGACGTACTTCATCTGGTCGCCTGGGAGGTCATATGACCCGGCTCTGCTCGGCTTCGCACTTGGAGACGTCAAAGTGCATGGTCCATGACTGCGACATGTCTGGGGTGTCTGGCAGTTGTAGCTCCATCCAATGTACGAGGAAATCCGGGAGGACTTGAGACTTGATTGCGAGTCGCTTCTCGTAAATGATGTCCAGGGGTGACAGCTCGATGCCCCATAGGGCCACGCGTCCTGTGGCTTCTGGGTTATTCAGGATGCTGTTCAGGGGTGCCTCGTTGACGACCATCACCTGGTGCTCCTGGAAGTAATGTCTCAACCGTCGAGCCGTCATGAACACGCCGTAGGCGAGCTTCTGGTAGTGAGGGTACCTCTGCTTAGTTGGTGTCAGTACCTCGCTGAGGTAGTAGATTGGGCGCTGGACCCCGTGGGTCTTGCCTTCTTCGGGTCGTTCGACCACTAGTACGGTGCTGACCACCTGGTGTGTGGCTGCTATGTACAGCAGCAGAGGCTCGCGCTCCTTTGGCGTGACCAAGACGGGTGAGGTGGAGAGGAGCCGCTTGAGGCTTTCGAATGCATCATTGGCTTCGGGCGTCCACTCGAATTTATCTGCCTTGCGTAGCAGCTGGTAGAATGGCAAGGCCTTCTCGCCCATGCGGCTGATGAATCTGCTCAATGCTGCTATTCGTCCTGCGAGCTGCTGGACACCCTTGATGTTTTTCGGCTTCTCCATCGCCATGATGGCTCTGATTTTCTTCGGGTTCGCCTCGATCCCTCGCTGAGAGATGAAGTACCCAAGCAGCTGACCTGATGGGACGCCGAAGGCACACTTTTCGGGGTTGAGCTTGATCATGTAGCGATCAAGGTTGTCGAACGTCTCGCGGAGATCGTCGATAAGTGTCCTTGCCTCCCTGGTTTTTATGACTATGTTGTCAACATAGACTTGAACGTTTCGACTGATCTGGTCCTTGAGGCAGGCCTGCATGCATCGCTGATACGTGGCACCTGCGTTCTTTAGCCCGAAGGGCATTGTGTTGTAGCAGAATACTCCGAATGGTGTGATAAACGCCGTTTTCTCCTGATCTTCAACCTTGAGTCTAATCTGGTTGTAGCCTGAGTAGGCGTCGAGGAAGGAGAGTTTCTCGCAACCTGCAGTTGAATCGATGATCTGATCGATCCGAGGAAGGGGGAAGTGGTCCTTTGGGCAGTGCTTGTTTTGCGACGTGAAATCCACGCACATTCGCAGGATGTCCGTGTCCTTCTTTGGGACCATGACTGTGTTTGCAAGCCACTCGCTTTCTTTGATTTCCCTGATGAAGTCTGCAGCGAGTAGTCTGTTGATTTCCTTGCCAATAGCTTCGGCTCGTGGCTCGGACAATCTTCGGATGGACTGCTTGACGGGCTTGGTGTTTGGAAAGACGTTGAGTGCGTGCTCGGCAAATTCCCTGGGAACTCCTGGCATGTCCGCAGGACACCAGGCGAAGATTTCCCAGTGCTCACGGAGGAATTCGACGAGCGCGCCTTCCTATGCGGGGCTGAGGTCGTTGGCGATCAGCGTCGTCTTGGAGCCATCCGTCGGGTGGACTTGCACCTTCTTTTTGTTGACCGTAGAGTCGAAAGACATGTCAGGTGCGTTTTGTCATGCGACTGGGGGTGCCCCATTGTCCGTCGCCTCGCGGAGCCTAAGGAGCTCCTCCTGCATACCGAATGATTGGGAGATTATGTTGAAATCTCTGTCGCATTGGTCCGATCGGGTGAAGCTCCCGTGGACTGTGCTGACGCCCTTCGGTCCTGGCATCTTGAGTAGCAGGTATGCATAGTGTGGGACAGCCAGGAACCTTGCGAATGCTACACGCCCGAGGATGGTGTGGTACTGTGATGGCCAGTCCACCACTTCGAATTCGAGCCATTCCAGTCGGAAGTTGTCCGGCTTGCCGAAGATGACGTCGAGCCATATCTTGCCCAGGGGGAATATGCCCTTCCCTGGAACGATGCCGTGGAACATTGTGTCTGATTGTTCCAGGCTGCACTGCAGGATCCGCATTGCTGCTAGAGTGCTTGTGAACATTAGGTTGATGCCGCTGCCGCCGTCCATGAAGACGCGACTCATCTCGAAACCTCCGATCTGTGCCTCCAGCAATAGGGCAGCATGACCTGGGCGAGGGATCTAGCAAGGGTGATCCGAACGATTGAACATGATGCAGGACTCTGATCCGCTGAGGTACTCAGGGATGGCGGGTGGAGTTGCCACGGCCAGGTTGATCTGTCGGGTGATTTTCTTCTGCACCCTATTCGTAGGGCGCCCCTTCTGGATCATCAGTGCTCCTTTCGGCGGGGGATACCCGTTCCCAGCGTTGTTCTGTGCTGGTGCGACCGGTTGGTTCGGGCCTCCTATAGGTGGCGGTGGAGGAGCTCCATGCGCTATCTCACCTGGAGCGGGTGTGTTTCCGAACGCAGGGATTGGAGCTTGCTGCCTCATCTGCACCATGCTTTCGCTGAGCTTCTGGAACTCGCGCAATCCTTGAGCATGTGGCTCGCCTTCTTTTTTCCATACTGCTTGTCGATGTAGAAGTGGATGGTGCATGGACCCGAAAGCTTTTCGTATGCTGAGGGTCCGTTATCGCGGTCGCGGCATTGCCACGACTGTGCTGGGCGTCCTCCATCGCGGAAGTTTCCTCCGCGGTATCCTCCGCTGTTGCGGTTGGCGTCGTTGCGGCGATCGGCGTAGCCAGCCACGACCATGTAGGGTCCATCGCGATCGTCGTAGACGCGCGATCTTCTCTTGCTACGGTGCTCTCGCCGTCGACCATAGTCGTCCTCTTCTTCTGATTATGCTCGGTGAATGGAGTCTTCTCCGTCAGCCCACCTGTTGGCGATGTCCATGAGGTGATCGAGCGTTTTGGGTTTGACGCGCCCAAGTTCCTCCTTAAAGTCTTGGCGCTTGACGCCATCCCTGAAGGCGTCGATGGCCCTCTCTTCGGAGATGTGGGCTATGGAGTTCTTTGTGTTGGACCAGCGTAGTATGTACGAGCGAATGGATTCGCCCGTTCGCTGAGTGCAGGCTCGCAATTCTTCGATTGAGACGGGCCTTTTGCTGGTACCCTTGAAGTTTCGGATGAAGCTGTAAGCTAGCTCATCCCAGCTTCGGATGGACCCTGAGGATAGGCTGCTGAGCCAGATCCGGGCTGCGCCTGTCAGCTGCAGCTGAAGGCATTGCATGGCGGTCTCCTTGTTTCCACCGTGCAGTTTGACGGATGATAAGTGATCGCTGAGCCAAGCCTTTGGGTCTTGAGTGCCGTCGAACTTCTGAGTATCCGAAGGAAGCTTGAAATTTCACGGCATCCGTGTCCGCCGGACGGATCTGCTGAAGCATCGGGCTCCGCAGAGTTCTCCTTCGTCTTCGTCCATCTCGGATTCAGACGAGCATGCGCGCTTAGCTCGCGCTTTGTCGATTTTGCGTTGTGTGAGCGCATCTATGGCGTCGTAGTCGCGGCGTCGCGAACTCTTCTTCCTTCGGGAAAGGTCATGTTCCTCCTCTTCGGATGAAGGGGTGGGGCTGTGGTCGAACCTGACCGGAGCTTTCTTCTTCGGCTCCTTGGGAGCTTCCTGGTGGAGCGCGGCTCCGACGAGTCCGAGTCCGGTAAGTGCGGACTTGTGCATGGCCCTCTTCGGGTCCCCCTCGGGAGGTGGGTGGGCCGCGAGGTACACAGTGGCTGCCATGATCGCAGCCTGCGGCGTTTTCGAGATGACGTTGCCGTCGGCGTCCATCTCCATGAAGGATGTGTGGAGAGTTCGCGTCAACTCACGGCGCTCCTTGGGATCCATGTTCTCCATCCGAGAGCGGTGCTTGTTGCCTGGGTTGGCGTTCGAGCTGGAGCCAATGCCCATGGCGGAGAGAGCGGCTCGTCGCGCGCTGGACTCTGAGGCTGCTTGCTTGCGTTTGTCAAGCACCTCCTGCATCTTGACCTGCTTCTTGTGCTCCTCGATCAGGAGCAGGTGGTAGGCCATCAGCATATCCCGCGAGGCGTCATGGGCGAGATTATGTTGCTCGCCATGGCTTCACCGGACTGGGTCCATCCTTCTTTGCTAAGGCGGATGACGGGCGCCATTGTTTTCTTCGGTGGGGAGATTTGCTTCTTCGCTCCCACCGCTTCGCTTTTGGGGGTTAGCGGCGGGTTGGGTGTTTGCTGATCCACGCCGCTTTGATGATCGCGCGCATTGGTAGCGCCGTAGATTGGCCCACTGCCGCAGCTTTCAGATCCGGAACCAGAGGTCCTCGATCCGATGGCGGATCGCACAGATCAGAGTTGCAGCTGCTGCTGTCGTAGGAATCATCTGCTGATGATGTTGTGCGTAGCACGGGGTGTGGGGCCCATGAAGCGGGCCTGATTGATGGTAGGGGCACCCGCTCAGGGAGGCGGAGGGTGCCAGTTTGCCCCACCTGGAAGCAGAAGCTCCCGAACAGGATTTCGAGTCCGTCGCCTATTGGCTCGAAGTCCTTCATGGTGGCCGGCGAGTGGGCGGTGAAGTCGAAAGCGCCGAAGAGGAGATGACTCTACGTTGCTGCAGAGTTGTAGATCGATCGGGTTGGGACTGTCACGATCGCACAATCAGCGCCCCCAATCCCCACGGTCGGCACCAATTGACGAGGTTTGATCTCATCAATGCCCATTGTTATGGACTTGGGTTTTGGAGAAGATGGGGATGCTGGAGATCATGGAACGGTTAGCAAACAAGCAACACAGGGACACAAAGTTTACCCAGGTTCAGGCCCCCGGAGGGAAAACCCTACTCCTGCTTGTCTGCTCTTGATTACGGCGGAACCGAAGGTTACAGGGGTGCGCAGATGCAATCTGGCGTGGAGGTGTGTATGCGAAAGTATGAGTCGAGAGATCTAGGTCGTGCCCTCCTGGCCTTTATATAGACTTAGGCAGGTCCCGGGCATAGACCTAGTCAGTTACAGGTTCTAGGGTTTTACCCCTTTGAATTTCCTATCTACTATAGTCTTGCTCTCCAAGGATCCGAAGGCATCATGGGCCTTGGCCACCCGAAAATCTTCATGGGCCGGCGTACATCTGTCGTGGGCCTTCCTTGGGCTGGACTAGGTATGCTGAGATCATGCACCCGCGGGGTATAACCATGTCAACAACCACATGCTAAATGGGCTCTGGCTTAGTCAACTACATAGTGGAAGACCCATGCATTGGCATCTTCAGATTAACTAGAATTGTGTAAGGGAACTTGAAACCCTACATTGGTGCCTGGATGACAAGCTAGCATTGTGTATTGGGAGGACTTCTATGGAAAGACTTTGTCACATTCTCAATCTGCCAGTACTCCATCTTGGCGAGTACTTATCCAGCGGCCACTGGTGGCATCAAGATGAGATTGTGTCATGTGGGTAAAGTGTACAACTTCTGCAGAAGATCAAATTCTAAGTACTTAGCCGTGTCCCCGGTTATGGACAATACTGAGCAACTAAGTCCTGAAGCTATTGAAGATCTCAACATTCCAATTTCTCAAAGTTAAAACTTGATGGTGACAACAAGGGATTTGAAGCACTTGGAGTTTTCCAAGAAGATTAGAAAGATTTTGACAAAAGATCAAAACTATTTGAAAAGATAGGACAAAACTATATTGCTTTCTGCAAAAGAGCCTAAACCCTACTTAGTCAAATACGCATGTAAATGATAGGATCCACTTATTTCTACATAGTAGTGAAACTTGCCAATACAATTCAAATGTATTGACCCTTGTGGCTGCAACTTATTATGTTGCAAGTTTGTTTGATGTTAGTGAAGTTTGTTGAATAGGATTACAAGTCTACAACCAACACTATTGCATGTGGCACTTTGAACATGAATGACTCCATGCTTTATAGATATTCTGCTGCAATGTAATGTGATAGCCAAATGAGCTATGTAAGATGTAATGATTTATTTTATTCCTGGTTATAAAGTTGTATTATGACCTTTGTTTCTTGATATTACATCTTAACTGTGGATGCTAGCTATTGATCCAGGGACTAGCATTGTAAACATAGGAATCTCTACCTTATTAAAGGTTGGGAACCTTACAGAAAGGCGTGAGTAGTAGGAAGGTAAAACTCGAAGAGGTTATTGAACCTTCTCTTCAGAGTATGGTGAGTAGCGCAGTGCCGGAAGTTGTTCCGGAGTTAGCTTCACCAGTTGAAGAGGGAACTAATGATAAAGATCATGAAACTCCAAAAGAGAGTATTACCGAACCTCGCAGGTCTAGCCGGACGCATGCAGCTCCCGAGATGTACGGAAACCCTGTCATGAATTTCATGGTTGATGAAAATGATGACCCTGCGATGTATGAAGAAGCGATGATGAGCCCGGATTCCGACAAATGGTTAGAAGCCATGAAATCCGAGATGGAATCCATGTATGAAAATCAAGTTTGGAACTTGGTGGACTTACCTCACGACCGAAAGGACGTGGAGAATAAATGGATTTTCAAAAGAAAAACTGATGCTGATGGTAATGTGACCGTCTATAAAGCTCAAGGAGTTGACTACGATGAGACATTCTCTCCCGTAGCGATGCTAAAATCAGTTAGGATTATGTTAGCAATTGCTACATATTTCGATTATGATATATGGTAGATGGATGTCAAAACTGCGTTTCTCAATGGCAATATTGAAGAAGAGTTGTATATGATACAACCAAAGGGTTTTGTCGATCCTAAGGATGCTAACAAGGTGTGCAAGCTTCCACGATCCATCTATGGACTGAAGCTAGCATCACGAAGTTGGAATCTCCGCTTTGATGAGTAGATCAAAGAGTTTGGATTTGTCCAAACTTATGGAGAAGCTTGTATTTACAAGAAAGTGAGTGGGAGCAATGTGGCATTTCTGATATTATATGTGGATGCCATATTATTGATCGGAAATGATATAGATCTTTTAAACAGTGTTAAAAGTTACCTAAACAGCAAATTTTCAATGAAGGACCTAGGTGAAGCGTCATACATATTAGGCATAAAGATCTATAGAGATAGATCTAGGCGCCTAATAGGGCTATTACCTTGATAAGATTTTAAAGAAGTTTAAAATGGACGAAATTAAGAAGGGGTTCTTACCTATGTTGCAAGGCAAGACATTGAGTAAGACTCAAAGTCCGGCTACGGCGGAAGAAAGAGAGATAGTGGACAAAGTCCCCTATGCTTCAGCCATAGGCTCTATAATCTATGCCATGGTATGTACAAGACCCTATGTGGCACATGCTATTAGTTTGACTAGTAGGTACCAATCGGATCTAGGTTCAAAACACTGGATAGCAGTCAAGAATATCCTTAAGTACTTGCGAAGAACTAAGTATATGTTTCTTGTATACGGAGGTGAAGAAGAGCTCGTCGCTAAGTGTTATGTCGATGCTAGCTTTGACACCGATCCGGATGACTCTAAGTCTCAATCCGGATACGTATTTCTCATGAATGGTGGAGCAGTTAGTTGGAGGAGTTCCAAACAACCCATGGTGGCGGGATCAACAATGGAGGCCGAATATGTTGCTGCTTCGGAAGCGGATCAGGAAGCAGTTTGGATGAAGGAGTTCACATCCGAACTAGGTGTGGTTGCAAGCACGTTGGACCCAATGGTGATCTATTGTGACAACAATGGTGCCATTGCCAATGCCAAAGAACCAAGGTCTCACAAGTATTCCAAGCATATTAAGCGCCGGTTTCACTCCATCCGTGAACATGTCAAAGATGGAGATATAAATATTTGTAAAGTACATACGGATCTCAATGTAGCAGATCCGTTGACTAAAACTCTCCCTAGAGCAAAACATGATCAACACCAGAACTCCATGGGTGTTAGATTCATCACTATGTAACTAGATTATTGTCTCTAGTGCAAGTGGGAGACTGAAGGGAATAATAAAGTGTTTATTATGTGTATTCCAAGTATATGATAGATGTTTATTTTGCATGCTATAATTTTATTAATACGGAAACATTAATACATGTGTGTTTAATAAACAAACTTAAGTTCCTAGTTATGCCCCTCTCATAAACTAAGTCGTTGATTAACAAGATGATTAAAGTTTCCTGATCATAGACATTGGATGTTGTTAATAACGAGGTCACAACATTAGTGTAATGGTGTGATGAACATTCATCCAAAGTATAGCATTACGATCAAATTCATTGAGTTTATATTGCTATAACAACTTACGAAGTGATCCTAATCCTTATACCATGAGATCATGTCAATCACTAACACCGGAAGAGTTTCTTGATAACATCAAACATCACACCGTAACTGGGTGATTATAAAGATGGATTCAAAACTACTAAAGTGTTATGTTGAGGCCCATGGATCGAGAGTGGAATTTGTTCATCCTGATGACGGATAGATAAACTCTGGGCCCTCTAGGTGATATCACATTGGTTAGCTTGCAAGCAAGTGATTTGATCACTAGAATGTTATATTACAGGAACGAGAAAAGAGTGCATGTCAGTAACGAGATCAAACTAGTTATGGAGATAATGATGATCGAATCTCGGACATGTAATATATCGCGAAACAAAAGGATTAAGATTATAGCATAAAAGGTTCCAACGATCATAAGAAAGTCATTGTTGAATCTCTGGGAGTCAGTATGGGTCTCCAGATCCCGCTTCTGATTATTGATCGGATAGGGTTCTCGATCATGTCTGCATTATTCACGAACCGTAGGGTGGCACACTTAAGAGACACGGACATCCAAATGGAGCAAAACTTTCATGCCGGAAAGAATAACAAGCGCAGGAATTTATTTCACTAGATAACGAACGAGGTCTTCGGGTGAAATTGCAGAAAGTGTTTTCGCATGTGAAATGAAATACTAGAAAGGGGTTATATGTAAATGTTTGTCATTAAGGTAATTGACAAAATTCTGAATAAATAAAAGGAGTTTTATTTAGTGAGAGTTTGCATTAAATTTGGTGGAAATTTAATGGGAATTTGAGTGAAATTTTGAGTGGAGGGAATTGAAAGGATTTTTGTGAGTGGAGTGTCCACCCACATGAATGAGGGGAGGGCAAGGGGGCAGACCCATGCGCCGGCCACCCCCTTGGGGTCCCCCCCTCTCCTATAAATGGCACCCCCTCCTCACTTCTCACTCACACCTCCTCGTGAAGGATCTCTCTCTCCCTCTAGAATTTATCCCCCATGGTCTCGGACTAGCGAGATACATGTTCCTAGTGGCTATTCGGCAAGAAAGAGTTGTTCTTCTGCTGCATCGCTGGAGCGAGGAGGCGGAGGTTGCTCGGTGTCTTGTACGTGTGTGCGAGCATGGATGCGCTGCTGATTTACGGCGCTAGGACTTCCTCTCGATCTTGAGGTCGGCAAGAGATTGTCTACATCAACCACGAGTTTAACTCGTTAAGCTTTGTCGGTCTTCAAGGATATGTTCTCTACGGATATAGATCCACCCGTTGTTTGTATCTAGTAGATACATCTTGGTACATAGTTATTTCCATCGTAGGAAATTTTATGTTTTCTATGCTGCGAACCCTACACACCTGCTAGCATTCCCCGTGTGCTCGCGCGCGGCCTAGAAGCTCGGCTCCGTCATCACCTACAAGCCTCCGACGGTGAGCGCAACTCCGGCGACGAAATTCGGTGAGCCTCGACCGCGCCTTGTTCCTTGCCTTGCAATGACTCATTTGTTGTCCTCCTGCGCACTCGTTGATTCCTTTATCTTGCTTGGTTGTGGCCCAGATGCTCGGCAACAACTCCGTCTGCATGCAGTTGATGATGGGAGCTATTCCGGCGAGCAATAGTGGCCAAACTAGTGCGCCCCTTCGTCAACAGTGACCACCAGCGTGACCACCTTGACCCCGCGACTCGGTAACGCCCTAGTGCCCCTCCCTTCACCCCTAGCGCCGCTAGACAATCGTCGCCCGACGCGCCACCGCTGCAGACGCCAGTAGCGCCGCCCATCCTTGGCTCAAATGCCCAGATTCATTAGATCTGAATCCAAGGGTCTAGATTAGATCATTAAACGAAGAGGTATCGCCTGATCTGGTCCGTGCGTTTTCAGTTAGATCTAACGGCCCGCGTAGCATGATCCGTCCGAACCGGTATCGTCGAATAGGGTTAAGACACGTGGTTAGGTTTTCAGTTTAAAAACCAGAAATGATCTATTAGTTGTTTGAACTTGTAAAATCAATAACTTTTGATCTATAATTACAAAAATAACAAATTAGTTCTCTATGGATTCACAAAAATGAGACCTTTGCACCTATGGCCTTACTTTCGTCACTTGCTTCTGACAAATTAGAGTTTATGCAGAAACATTAATATGACTATTTTGGCTATAAAAATTGTTCTAAAAATTATTTTTGAGTAAATCCTTTTGCAAATGGTATTGTTTTGAACCCTCTCACCTTAAACACTAACATTTGAAATTAAAAGTACATTTTGTTGACACTAGGAATTATTCCTTTGAATAAAATCTTTTATAACAAAAGAAAAATGATTTAAATGACTTATTTTCACTAACTTGATTTCAAATGAAATTCCACTTTTATAAAAGACCACTAGGTGTTTTGAAATCTTAGAACCTTGTTAGAAACAACTTTTTCAATAAAATAACCTTTTGCATGCTTGCATGCATTTCTTTCTTTTCTTGTTTTCGTTTTGTTAATTTTTGTTTTATAGTTTTGAGTGTGTGCTTTTGCTTGATTGTATTTTAGTGAAATTTGAGGAGTGTGACAATTGCAAGATCAAGGAGAGTACCTAGATTTTCTACTAAAAAGGAAAGTGATACTTTGGTCATCAAAAGTCCTATCTTTTCAATAATGCATTAGTGATATTTTTGTAGTATGCATGATAGGACTATTTTGTATAATGCTATGCTATGGTAGATCCTATAGAATATATATTGGTAGAAATCATCCTAAGTTAAGAGAAATGTTATGCTAGTATGCTTAGCCTAGATATTAGAATTCAAGGGTGGGAATTCATGTTATGATATTATGGAAAGATTATGCCTATGTGTTTTTGACTAAGAAAACAACTTGATAATGAAAAACCTAGGTGGAAATGGTAATTGCATGGATGGATTTTTGTTGAGTGGTTACCTAGGGCCCATTTCTATTGTTTACCCTGGTGTATCTCACTTGTGGTTGGCCACCCAAGAACAAAGATATTTGAGATGTTTAGAGTTGAGAAGTTTCTAGTGCAGCCACATGGCATATGGGCTCTGCCTTGACCAAGTAGGTTGCAAGAACTCAGCTAGATGGAGAGTTGGTGGTAGTGATGATAGGATGGAACGCGTCCATGGTGGTTTGAGGGATTGCTTCTGAAAAGTCTCGTCTGGATGCATGTCGAGTCTTGTGGGGAAAGTGCACCACCTCTCGAGAGGGTAAAAACTAAGTACTTAGTCGTGTCCCCGGTAATGGACATTTTGAGCATCAAAGACATTGAAATGATCAATAATCTCCTCATCCCAATTTCTCTAAGTTAAAACTTGTTGGGTGAACAAGGGAAGCACCTGGTGTGTATCCAGTGTGCCATTGTTTGATAAAGTGTTTTGAAAAAGAGAAAAACTATTTTGCAAAGGATAGTAAAAACTTATTTTTTTATGAAAAGTCCAGCCAAAACTACACTTAGCCATATATTCATGTAGATGTTAGATTCTCCATATCAATATGATATCACTTGCCAATACAATTCAAATGTATTGACCCTTGTGGCTGTAACTTATTATGTTGCAGGTTTGTTTGATGTTAGTGAATTGTGTTGAGTAGGGATTACAAGTCTACCACCAACATGATTGCATGTGGAATATGAAGATGAAGGACTCCATGATTTATAGTTATATCTGCTGCTTTGTAATAAGATAGCCATATGAGCTATGTAAGTTGTAATGAACTATTTTATTCCTGGTTATGAGTTGTAATATGACCTTTGTTTCTTGATATTACATCTTAAACTGTGGGTGCTAGCTAATCGATCCAGGGACTAGCACTGTAAACACAGGGACTTGTACCTTATTGGGTTCAGGCCTCTACCGATCGACTACATCAACCACGAGAATCCGATCTTGTTGAATGATTTGGATCTACGAGGGTTAGTTCTATACAAACTCGTTGCACCGATCTCGTAGATTAGATCTTGGCTGTTGTGTTTTCCCGCGATAGAAATTTTTTGTTTTCCATGCAGCGAACCCATACAGTTGTTATTCCCGAATGGATCGCTAAATGAAGACCGTACTCCCCTTTATGCCACTGTTTTTCCTATGAGATCGCATCTAACCAAGTATCTCACCTCAATCCTTTATCCATCTCTAGGATCTTGGGTACCTACAAGTCCATAGATCGAGACAAGACACAAATAAACAAAGATACAAATCTCTATTCATACAATACACAATGCTCCCATGGATTAGATGCACATAATCACTGCAAGGTTTCACCCCAACCCACAGCCCGTGAGTACTACTCACTCGTAACAATAAGATCAATGATAGAAAACATTGTGCAAAATACTTAGATTGAAATCAAATATTCTCAAAATTGTTACTGAATCACAAGGAGATCTCAACTACAAGCTAATGGCTATGGCTACGGAGAGCATGGAGGATGGAGAGGATGAACTATGGTGGTGGATCTCCTTCGGTAGTGTTCTGATGGATGAGAAAAGCGGCCCTCTACGCAGTGGCTGGGACCTCAAAATATATAGGCGGCTTCACGAAAGTTGTAGGTTTTGATGATTTGAAGCTGCTGCCACCTGGTACGGGTGGGCCATACAGGCGGACCTTGCCCATACCAGTGGTATTTAAGGCCTCTGTCAAATGGTTCTGGCACTAGGGTTGCTTGGTCGTGTAAACTTCCTCAAAATCTTCATTTATGGCTCCTGATTTCGCCTTAAAGGCATGATTTCCTGCACAACACAACTTAAAAAAAAAGGATTGTACATCTTTGCAATAATTAGTCATTAGTATCAAGGCCAGAGAGATTTTTGGCCAATTGCTTGACTAAAAACAAAAATTAAACATGGAGAAAGATGGCTATTTTCATAGCCATCAACTTCCCCAAAGCTCAAACCTTGATCGTCCTCGAGCAAAACAACAAAACCATAAATAACTCAGCGTTTAAACTAAACAACGCGAGTATGAATTCACTTACGGTCGATAGTCATATGCATTCAGTACTTCTTCCATTTGAAAAGCTTATCAAAGTTAGAGAGATGCCAAGAATACTATACGAGCTTTAATAACTCAAAACAATCAAAGTAGATTTTAATATAAGTATGAATAACTAGAAGTGTAACAATCAATCCAATTCCTCTAGTTAACTCTCAGCTTGCCAAGGAACACTAGGATGTTTCATAATAGCAAAATTAAGTAAGAGAGATCATGTCCTAAGTAGCATCACAGTGAAGTATATTATTGATTCCCACATCAGTAAATCAAGACTATCACAACACTACTATTCCATTCATTGTGTTTCAAGAAAATTCATAAAGTAGTAACGATACCATGCCAAAGACTTGTTGTGTAGATCTTCAATTTTCAAGGGTAATTCTCAACAAGGATTATTGACTGATTCTTTTAAACAATGGTTTGCACAGCCTTGGAGAGTACCAATACTTTTTACCATTATGGTGACAAGTTCCAACCATGTTGTCAACTCATAGTCGAAATCAAGGGTTGTACCATCGATCGTTCATAGGATAGCGGATTTTTAGGCATCCAAAGGTGTGCATCAAAAACATTAAACTTTTTTAAATAGTATCACAGTTTGATCCACACGGTTTAGCTTTGGCATGACTCACAATTACCGCAAGACTTCATTTCAATCAAACAACTCCTTTCAAGAGTGTCATCAAGTCTACCAAAATATCTATAGGGTTAAGTATTGTAACATCCAAAAAAATTCATGTTTCAAAAACTCATTCATTTCATTCTTGCATCATTCATTCATATAGGGTTTTTCTCAAAATCATTTAGAGACAGAAGTTTGAGCTATGATTTCATGTGGGCAAATTGTCTCAATTGGCCAACACCCTTTGGGATTTGATTGTCTATGAACTTGTTTGCTTGCCTCCATGGTTGGAAAGGCTAGGTGAAGCTTTTAACCCAAGATTCAAAATTTGGAAATAGTTTCAAAACCCTATTTCAAATATTTGCAAACTAGAGCAAATCTCTGTTTACTTTTGAAACCCAAGCTTGACCAAGCCTTTGCAAGGTAACCACTAGGTTATTTGATTGTTTGTGAACCCACAGAACCCTGCAAAAATCCCCAAAGAAGTTTGAATTCAAAAGGATTTGAATTCATATCAAATTCTATTCAGAAAATGGAATTAGAAAAAGAAAAAGCTTAAACAAAAGAAAAGGGCCGAGCGGCCAGAATCTGGCCCAGCAGCACATCGAGCCCAGCAAGCCCACCCGGGGATCTCCTTTTCCTTCACACACGCTGAAGACGCGTTAAGTCGCCGACATCAATTCCACTTTCACCTGCACTTCATCGACGAAGCGGCCCGGTCCACGCCGCCTCGTCTTCCTCGATCAGACGCGCGACCACGTCGCTGCAGCAGTTGATGGCCGGTAATGGCGCTGCATAAATGGGCATTTAACCGCGGCGCTTCGCCGATTCCCCGCTATAAGTTCCTCTACGCCGCGATCTTTTTCCCCAAACACTCGCTCACTCCGCCACCAGTGTCCTCAATCAGCTTTGCACCGCCATGACAGAGCCTCTCCGGCGATCGATTCCGTGAGCCTAGTGTTCCCTCTCGCCTCTTGTTCTTGCTAATCTGACTCAGCATGTCTTGGCGCATCTCCGACCTCACTAGTCCGTCTTTGTACGCCCCTGTGTCGCCGGTTCCCCTAACACCGCGAGCACCGACGGCGACATCAACTCCGACGAAGTTTTCCGGTGAGGCTGCATCACCGCCTTCCGCTCATGCTCACTACTTCGCCTTGACTCGTGAATCTAACCGTGTCGCTATCTTGCCTTGAGTGATCCAGAGCGACGCCCACGACGACCACCCGACGCACCCGACGCCGCGTCTTCCACTCCGGCGAGCAATCTAGGACAGTCCCGAGCACCTTGACCAACCGCAGTACGACGAAGCTTGCGTGACCTCCTGAGCCCGGTGAGCTACTCTTTCTCCTCTCCGTCAGCATCGCTATCGATCGCCGCCGGTCGGCCGCCGCCCGCCGCCATTCTTGACCAGAGAAATAGCAGCCGTTAGATCTGTATCGTGGCGCTTAGGATAGATCCACTTAACCTCAAGCGGCACGCGATCTGAGCCGCCAGATTTCATTTAGATCCAGCGGTCTCAGACGCTTCGATCCGCATTTAACCGTACGGGCGAATAAGAACATGACGCGTGGCTAGGTTAGATCTGAAAATAGATTTAAAACCAGAAATTTGATCCAAATTCAAATGCCTATATCTTTTGAATTCCACGTTGAATTTTGCAAACTTTATACCGTTGATTCAGAAAACAAGACCTTTCTGCCTATCCTTTTGTTTAGCAAATAGTAACCATTAGATGTGCAAAATTTCAGAGACTTGTTTGAGGCCTTTTGAGTATATATTTAGTTGAGTATTTTGTTTTAGGGTTATTAAAGTTGTCTTGGCACTTTTGTGACTTGTTTAGTTTCTGTATTCATTCACTAGCTAGGATGAGTTTAAAAAAATCATAACTTGGTATATTCATGCATGCATGCATTCATATTATTTTTGTTTGTATATTGTGTGTAATTGTGTGCTATAACTTTGTGTGTAGATTTTGCTAGTGATTGTGATTGTGACGAGTGCTACTCTCCACACTACCAAGGCAAGTGATATCTTCATGAATATTCCATACCTATATTTTATACTTGCATTAGATATATTTTGTTAGGACTTGCATGCTACTTTTATCAATTGATGATGGGAAATCCTAATTAGAATAGAATGCTAGAATTGCTAGGAAAATTCCCTAAGGATAAGTTGCCATGCCATGCTTAGCCTAGCTACTAGAAAACAAGGGTAGTTTATATTCACACTATGGAAAAATATTCTAAGTCTAAGGACTTGTTTTTATTTAACAAAACAACTAAGTTAATGAATCACCAGGTGGAATGGAAAGAATGGGATATGTTGAGTGGTTACACAAGGCCAGGGTACCGTGAACCTTGTGTATCTCACTTGTGGATGGCCACCCAGAACAAAGAGATTTGAGTTGTCAAATGTTGAGAAGCTTCAAGTGCAACCACTTGGTAATATGGGCTCGCCATGATCTTAGGATGCTGGAACTTAGTCTCTTGGACAAGGGTGGTAGATGGGATGATAGGTTGGAACGGCCCATTTGACTAAGGAAAGGCTACTGAAGGATCATGTCTTGGGAAACCAAGGCTTGTGGGAAAGTGCACCACCTGCAGAGTGTAAAACCTAAGTACTTAGCCATGTCCCTGGTAAAGGACAATTTGAGCATCAAGACATGGAAACTTCAAGAATCTCATCACTCCAATTTCTAAATAAAACTTGTGGGTGAACAAGGGTTAAAGGATCTTCAGTCTTTGATTGGTAGATCCCTGATTGGATCTTCAGTCTTTTATTGGTAGATACATTGGGATAGTCTTTGCCAAACAAAACTTAGTATTTTCAAAAGTTAAGGAAAAATCTATTTTGAGCAATGCAAGCCTAAGCTCCACCAGCCAAATGCATATAGTATTATAGTCCACTTAAAATATACTAAGGTATCACTTGCCAATACTATTCCAAAGTATTGACCCTCTGTGGCTGTAACTTATGATGTTGCAGGTTACTCTGATGATGAATAGGAGTCATGAGTCTACACTCAACATGCTTGCCTGTGGCACATGAAGATGAAGACTTATGTTTATTTACATATTCCATAAACTCTTGTATTAGGCCTTTGGCCATGAGTTGTAAAAGACTATGTTTTATCTTTGGAATGACTGTAATAAACGACCTTTGTATCTGTGTACTTCATCTTAAACTGTGGATGCTAGCATTGATCCAGGGACTAGCATTGCAATCACAGGGATTCTTTTCCTTTAATAAGGAGGATCTTACAGATGGTATCGAGCACTGTGTTGCCTGTAGGATTATGACCCTTGGATTGGAAACCACTAAGGAAAATTTTAACTTCTTCTACACTTGTCTATTCTTCTCAGAACTTTTCTAATCTTCTCATTCTCATCTCTATTTGTAGATGAACTCCGTCAACGAAGCCGTGAAGAAAGGACCACTCATGACCATGACCTTGGAGTGTGAGACTGAGTTTCCCAAAATTCTCAAGGACCTCATGGAAACCATGGGAGTACATGGTGCAGCAGTGTACAAAGGCTTTCCAAAGGATGGAGGATGAAGTGGAGTATTGGTGGGTGCAACTTCACTTGTACAAGAATAAGGAAGACAACCACAAAGAAAAAGGCTTCCATGTACACCAACACTTTTATGCACACCACATTCTTTGAGTCAGCAAAAGAAGCAGCTTGGAAGACTATCAAGGAACTAAGTGCTAGAGTCAAGTGCAAGATGCTCAACCTCCAAAAGGACTTAGAGAAAGAGAAGGAACATACCCAAGAGTTGGAAATCACCAACCAATCTTTAAGACAAGATATTATAGACTTAGTGATAGAAGCATGTGAACAAGATAGGGTGATTGCCACTAGGAACATTGTGTTAGCCACCAGATCCAATGAGATAGGATTGTAAGCGCACTTCGTTAGTTGGACCACCACCTATCACTTTATTTTCCAAAATGATACCTTAAATAAGTTTGGACCTTGGTTGATGTAATGGATTCTTGTATGCATGACTTGTATGATTTATGTGTGTCCCAAGAATGTGTTTGTATGTTTGTCTTGTTTATCTTAAATTGTGTTGTTCTAACTTTTTCAATCTTATAAATAGATGCCTATTGCCATCAACACTGTTGAGGAGTTCCAGTTACCTGCTTTGGTCCTCGTATCGTAGAACTTACTACTTTACTCGATCTTCCTCTTCCTATCATTACGGTGCACCCACTCACCAAGTTTGAGAGGAAGGACCTTTGGGGCTTCAAGGTGAACCAGCCAGGACGCCAGACTGAGCCTACTACGGAGGCCATCGTCTTCAAGCTTATGCACGATGACAGGGAGAGAGGCATGGAGGTGGTCATGCAGATCCGATAGGACGATTGTTAGGACGCCACTCCCATGAGTTAGAGGCACTCACTTCCACGCCTTCGAAGGCGTGATGATGACGGAGAGTCCATTGACTTTGAGGACGACTCGAGGGTCACAGCAGAGCCGAGCACGCCTATACCTCCAGGACTTAGAGACTCTTATTAGGCACGTGGATACCGATAGGACCAACGCCATGCTTAGTAATGACGAGCCTGTGCAGCTTCGCGAGAAGGACAAGCTCTTTGCACAGCAGGACGAGATAGTCAAGGAGATGGAGACGAAGTTCGAGACCCAAGACCGTAAGTTCAAGAGTCAAGAGAAGCGTGTCCAGGATAGGAACAAGAGGATTCGTGATATGACCGAGGAACTACAGTCCAAGGACTTCGAGTTAGAGCAGCAGCAGACAAAGGATTGAGAGGCTTGCTCCCGAAGAGGGCTCTCAAGGCCAAGATCGACTCTTTGACCACTATCATCGAGGAGAACAAGACCGCAATGGAGAACGCAGGTCTTACCTTTGTCGAGGAGGAGATTGATGCCGCAGTAGATTTGACTACTCGCTTATCTTTATTTTCCGCACTTGTTATTTGAGAACTTATTGTTGGACCATCCGACATGTGGATGGCTTGCCACTTGTGTGATTGTACTTTGAGACTTTTGTTATCTTGTTGTTTAGATTTTATCCTAGTGTTGCTTGCTATGTGTTTGCTTGTGTATGTATTGTGCATAAATCATGTAAGGGTATCTCATTCTTATCTCTATATGAATAAACCACAGATGCCTCCCCGTCGCCCAAACACCAACCCCAACCCCAACATTACCCCGGAAATGCAACAAATGATGAATGCGCAGACTCAGCTTATGCAAATGATGACGACATTCATCCGTAACTGCAACAACAACAACCCCAATCCCAACAACAATAACAACAATAACAACAACAACAACCCTCCGTGTTTTGATATGCTCACCAGATTTCGCCTAAGGCCAGCTAAGTTTTCGAACGATCGATCCCATGGTGGCCAATGATTGGCTACGCTCGTGAACAAAGACTTAGTGACCGTGGGATGCACAGATGCTGAAAAGGTCAGTTCGCAAGACATCTGTTGGAAGGACCAGCCAGATGGTGGGACAACTTCCATTACCACGCCTATTGATGAGGTGACTTGGGCTATCTTTGAAGATGGATTTCAGATTACTCATATCTCACCAGGTATGATGAGCCTGAAAAAGAAGGAATTTCACAACCTGAAACAGCGCCACCACAGCGTGGCTGAATATATTGAAGAGTTCAACAATCTGGCGCGTTATGCACCGGATGAGGTTGACACGATGCCAAAAGGAAGGAAAAGTTTCGAAGGCTTGAATGACGAACTGAATCAAATGCTCGTGGCTTATGTTCCAACTTATCACCGCCGTGTGACAAAGCTGTTATTGTGAGAATAAAATGAAGCAAGTCGAGAGTAGAAAAAGGAAACACTGACAAGCATAGCTCAGATCGCCTCATAAACAATCTCACTATGATGATAGTGTCACCAGATCCCACAAGCATGGGAAGTTTAACAAGCACCACAACCACAAATCATGACAACAAGCATCATCGCATCATGACAATGATAAGTACAAGAACCACAAGAGTGGATATAAGAGCCACCATAGTGGAAGTGGAAGTGGAAGTCAACCTAAGAAGGACAACAACAAAGTTGAATGCTTCAAATGCAAGAAGTCGGGACATTATGCTAATGAGTGTCCCGAGAAGAAAGTTGAAGGACCTATCAAGCCCAATCCTTTTCGTAAAGGACAGGTTAACCACATTAATGTGGAGGAGGTCTATGAAGAACCCGATGCCGCTTGGTAAGTTCAGACTCAATTCTATCTCAGCATTTGTACTCTTTGACACTGGTGCATCTCATTCATTCATATCAAAAGCATTTGTCGAAAGAAATGAACTACCGTAGAAACCATTGGATGTCCTATAAAAGTAAGTTCTCCTGGTGGAGAAATGATAGTAAACTCAGGATGTCATGATTTAGTCATAGAGATCAGAAAACATAAGTTTCCAGTAAACCTAATAATCTTGAATTCCCAAGGATTGGATATAATTTTGGGAATGGATTGGATGGCTAAGTATGAGGGAGTACTAGATTGTGCAAATCATAGCTTTCACTCACAACCCTCAAGGTAACAGGATAATATTCAAGTCCAATTTTAAATCTAAAGGAGTAAGTTGAATTCTCTTAAGGGGTTAGCATGGACAAGCAGCTAATTGTGTATGAGTATCCGGATGTGTTTCCTAAGAGTTACCAGAATGCCACCAGATAGAGATGTGGAGTTTATAATAGATTGGTACCGTGTTCGACCAAGAGCTAAGAGGCCTTATAAAATGTCACTGATTTAACTTAAGGAACTCAAGAAACAACTTGGAGAACAATTGCGAAAGGATTCATCCAGCCAAGTTCATCATCTTGGGAGCTCCAGCTTTGTTCAGAGAAGAGAGAGAACTCAGAGGTTATGCATAGATTACCGTTCTCTCAACGAGGTAACCATCAAGAACGAGTATCCTTTGCCAAGAATAAATGACTTGTTTGATCAGCTAGAAGGAGCATGTGTGTTCTCAAGATTGATCTTCGGTCGCTATTTTCAACTCAAGATAAGAGAGCAAGACATACCTAAAACAGCATTTACCACGAGGTATGGATTGTATGAGTACACCGTGATGCCTTTTGGTTTAACCAACGCCCAAAGATACTTCATGAATATGATGAACAAGGTGTTCATGGAATTTCTCGACAAGTTCGTTGTCGCTTTCATCGATGACATCTTAGTCTACTCCAAGAGCAAGGAAGAGCATGAAAGACATCTACGCTTGATACTTGAGAAACTAAGGAACATAAGCTTTATGCCAAGTTCAGCAAGTGTGAGTTTTGGTTAGAGGAAGTTGGATTTCTTGGTCATGTTATGACAAAGGATGGTGTAGCATTGATCCCGCTAAAGTTTCACGTGATGTAATGGGAATCTCCTAAGAATGTAAAAGAGGTTCGTAGTTTCCTTGGTTTAGCAGGTTACTACGAAGGTTCATTGAAAATTTTTCTAAGGTTGCTAAACCAATGACAGAATCATAAAGAAAGATAAGAAATTTGCTTGGTCTCAAGGATGTGAACTCAGCTTTCAAGAACTAAAGAAGAGACTTGTGTCAAGACCAGCCTCAGGTTTACCAGATTTGGAAAAGGATTTCCAAGTATATTGTGATGCTTCTCATCAAGGATTAGGTGCCGACTTATGCAAGGCGGAAAAGTTGTGGCTTATGCCTCGAGACAACTCAAAACTCATGAAGTAAATTATCCTACTCATGATTTAGAGTTAGCCAAGTTGTCCATGCACTCAAAACATGGAGACACTACCTTTGGGGAAACGCTGTGAAGTGTTCACCACCATAAGAGCTTGAAATATATCTTCACCCGTATGAGATCAATATGAGACAAAGAAGATGGCTAGAACTTATCAAGGATTACGACTTGAATTTGCAATACCACCCGGAAAGCAAATGTAGTAGCAGATGCTCTAAGTCGTAAGGCGTTTGTAAATGGTCTTACCAAAGGTGAATTGCCGATGATTTGTGTAAGCAATTCAAGGAACTCGGTTGAGATTGTGCCGAAGGACATCTTATGTCTTTGGATGTTCAACCCACTCGTTGGATAAGATTAAAGAAGCCCAAAAGATGTATAAAGAGATCAAGAGATTAGGAAAGGATTAGCCAAGGGAAAGCTAAAAGTTTCCATATGGACGAACAAGGTACTTTATGGCACGGAAACGATTTGTGTTCCACAAGATCCGGAAATGCGGAAACTGATTTTACAAGAAGCCCATAACTCTCCGTATTCTATTCACCCAGGAAACACCAAAATGTACATGGATATGAAAGAAAGATTTTGGTGGAACAATCTTAAAAGGGACATCGCCGAACACATTGCCTTGTGTGACGTGTGTAGTAGAGTGAAAGCGGAGCATCAGAAACCAGCAGGTTTGCTTCAACCAATGCCTATTCCTGAATGGAAGTGGGAAAATATTGGTATGGATTTCATTACCGGATTACCAAGGACCAGGTCAGGGTATGATTCCATATGGGTAGTAGTAGATCGCCTAACTAAAGTGGCTCATTTTATACCCAGAAGACAACTTATACAAGTGCCAAGTTAGCCAAAATCTACATGAGCAGAATTGTATGCTTTCACGGAGTACCTAAGAGTATTGTGTCTGATAGAGGAACTCAATTCACTTCTCACTTTTGGAGACAGCTTCATGAATCTTTAGGAACGAGATTGGAATTCAGCACTGCTTTTCATCCTCAAACTGATGGACAAACAGAAAGGACTAATCAAATTCTTGAAGACATGTTGAGGGCATGTGCCCTAGACTATGGAGCAAGTTGGGATGAAAGTCCGCTTTACGCAGAAGTTCTCTTACAACAACAAATACCAATCTAGTATTGGGATGGCACCATTTGAGTTTCTATACGGAAGAAAGTGTACCACCCCATTGCTATGGAATGGTGTGGAGAAAGAAGTTTGTTTGGACCAGACCTTATCAAAGACGCCAAGAAAAGGTCAAATTGGTTAGAGATGATTGAAGATAGCATGCCTCGACAGTAAAAGCTACGCAGATGCTAAGCGAGAGAAGTCACTTACGGTTGGGGATAGAGCTTATCTTAGAGTATCACTACTTCGTGGAGTAAAAAGATTTGGAGTCAAAGGAAAGTTAGCACCAAGATATGTGGGACCATTCAACATTCTAAGTCGCAAGGAGAAGTCAGATATGAAATCGAATCGCCAAAGATCTTTACTAGCAGTCCATAATGTTTTTCATGTGAGCCAGCTCAAGAAATGTCACCCAGAAATGGAAGAAACATCTTTGAAAGATACCATATCTTTGGAAGAAGTTCAACTAGAAAGTGATCTCACCTATGAAGAAAAGCCTGTCAAGATTCTTGAGACCACAAAAAGAGTCACAAGGAAAAAAACCATCAAGATTTGCAAAGTACAATGGAACCATCATTCCGAAGAGGAAGCAACATGGGAAAGAGAAGATGATCTTCGGAAAGACCACCCTCACCTATTTGCTAGCCAATCCGAATCTCGAGGGCGAGATTCATTTTAAGGGGGTTAGATTTGTAACATCCAAAAAAAATCATGTTTCAAAAACTCATTCATTTCATTCTTGCATCATTCATTCATATAGGGTTTTTCTCAAAATCATTTAGAGACAGAAGTTTGAGCTATGATTTCATGTGGGCAAATTGTCTCAATTGGCCAACACCCTTTGGGATTTGATTGTCTATGAACTTGTTTGCTTGCCTCCATGGTTGGAAAGGCTAGGTGAAGCTTTTAACCCAAGATTCAAAATTTGGAAATAGTTTCAAAACCCTATTTCAAATATTTGCAAACTAGAGCAAATCTCTGTTTACTTTTGAAACCCAAGCTTGACCAAGCCTTTGCAAGGTAACCACTAGGTTATTTGATTGTTTGTGAACCCACAGAACCCTGCAAAAATCCCCAAAGAAGTTTGAATTCAAAAGGATTTGAATTCATATCAAATTCTATTCAGAAAATGGAATTAGAAAAAGAAAAAGCTTAAACAAAAGAAAAGGGCCGAGCGAATCGCCCAAGAAGACATCGAGCCCAGCAAGCCCACCCGGGATCTCCTTTTCCTTCACACACGCCAAGCTGACGTTAAGTCGCTGACAGACCGACCCCACTTTCACCCTGCACTCTTCACTGACGAGCGGGCCCGGTCCACGTCGCCCTCGTCTTCCTCAGACCGCGCCTGCGACCACGTCGCTGCAGCAGTGATGGCCGGTAATGGCGCGGCATAAATGGGCATTTAACCGCGAGCGTTTCCTGTCGATTCCCCGGCTATAAGTTCCTCTCTGCCTCGCGATCTTTTTCCCCCAAACACCTCGCTCACTCCGCCACCAGGCTGTCCTCAATCAGCTTTGCACCGCCATGACAGAGCCTCTCCGCGATCGATTCCGTGAGCCTAGTGTTCCTCGCTCTTGTTCTGCTAACTGACTCAGCATGTCTTGGCGCATCTCCTGACCTCACTAGTCCGTATTGTACTGCCCCAGGTCGCCGGTTCCCCCTAACACCGCGAGCACCGACGGCGACATCAACTCCGACGAGTTTTCCCGGTAGGTACACCGCCTTCCCGTTCATGCTCACTACTGCCTTGACTCGTGAATCTAACCGTGTCGCTATCTTGCCTTGAGTGATCCAGGCGGCGCCCACGACGACCACCCGACGCACCGACGCCGTCTTCCACTCCGCGAGCAATCTAGGACAGTCCCGAGCACCCTTGACCAACCGCAGTACGACGAAGCCGCCAGACCTCCTGAGCCCGGTGAGCTACCTCTTTCTCCCTCTCCGCTCGCATCGCCGGCAACGCCATCGACCGACGCCTTCGCCGGTAGCCGCCGCTTCCGCCGATTCTTGACCAGAGAAATAGCAGCCGTTAGATTCAGATCAGAGCGCTAGGATAGATCCACTTAACCTCAAGCGGCACGCGATCTGAGCCGCCAGATTTCATTTAGATCCAGCGGTCTGTATCGATCCGCATTTAACCGCACGGCGGCGAATAAGAACATGACGCGTGGCTAGGTTAGATCTGAAAATAGATTTAAAACCAGAAATTTGATCCAAATTCAAATGCCTATATCTTTTGAATTCCACGTTGGAATTTTGCAAACTTTATACCGTTGGATTCAGAAAACAAGACCTTTCTGCCTATCCTTTTGTTTAGCAAATAGTAACCATTAGATGTGCAAAAATTTCAGAGACTTGTTTGAGGCCTTTTGAGTATAGATTTAGTTTAGTATTTTGTTTTAGGGTTATTTAAGTTGTCTTGGCTATTTTGTGACTTGTTTAGTTTCTGTATTCATGCACTTGCTTGGTTGAGTTTTCAAAAATCATCACTTGGTAGATTCATGCATGCATGCATTCATATTATTTTTGTTTGTATATTGTGTGTAATTGTGTGCTATAACTTTGTGTGTAGATTTTGCTAGTGATTGTGATTGTGACGAGTGCTACTCCACACTACCAAGGCAAGTGATATCTTCATGAATATTCCATACCTATATTTTATACTTGCATTAGATATATTTTGTTAGGACTTGCATGCTACTTTTATCAATTGATGATGGGAAATCCTAATTAGAATAGAATGCTAGAATTGCTAGGAAAATTCCCTAAGGATAAGTTGCCATGCCATGCTTAGCCTAGCTACTAGAAAACAAGGGTAGTTTATATTCACACTATGGAAAAATATTCTAAGTCTAAGGACTTGTTTTTATTTAACAAAACAACTAAGTTAATGAATCACCGGGTGGAATGGAAAGAATGGGATATGTTGAGTGGTTACACAAGGCCAGGGGTACTGGTGAACCTTGTGTATCTCACTTGTGGATGGCCACCCAGGAACAAAGAGATTTGAGTTGTCAAATGTTGAGAAGCTTCAAGTGCAACCACTTGGTAATATGGGCTCGCCATGATCTTAGGATGCTGGAACTTAGTCTCTTGGACAAGGTGGTAGATGGGATGATAGGTTGGAACGTCCATTTGACTAAGGAAAGGCTATCAAGGATCATGTCTTGGGAAACCAAGGCTTGTGGGGAAAGTGCACCACCTCTGCAGAGTGTAAAACCTAAGTACTTAGCCATGTCCTCAGTAAAGGACAATTTGAGCATCAAGACATGGAAACTTCAAGAATCTCATCACTCCAATTTCTAAATAAAACTTGTGGGTGAACAAGGGTTAAAGGATCTTCAGTTTTTGATTGGTAGATGCCCTGAGTGGATCTTCAGTCTTTGATTGGTAGATACCTTGGGATAGTCTTTGCCAAACAAAAACTTAGTATTTTCAAAAAGTTAAGGAAAAATCTATTTTGAGCAATGCAAGCCTAAGCTCCACCAGCCAAATGCATATAGTATTATAGTCCACTTAAAATATACTAAGGTATCACTTGCCAATACTATTCCAAAGTATTGACCCTCTGTGGCTGTAACTTATGATGTTGCAGTTACTCGATGATGAATAGGAGTCATGAGTATACACTCAACATGCTTGCCTGTGGCACATGAAGATGAAGACTTATGTTTATTTACATATTCCATAAACTCTTGTATTAGGCCTTTGGCCATGAGTTGTAAAAGACTATGTTTTATCTCTGGAATGACTGTAATAAACGACCTTTGTATCTGTGTACTTCATCTTAAACTGTGGATGCTAGCATTGATCCAGGGACTAGCATTGCAATCACAGGGATTCTTTTCCTTTAATAAGGAGGGATCTTACAAGTATCTTCAAAGGTAAACTCTCAAGACAATCACACATCAAACAAGTCATAATTTTGAGATTTTTTCTTGTTATACTTGTTTGGAAATATAATTTCCATGGCAAGACTCAGTTAGCTATAAGAACTAGAGAAAAAGAATCCATAACTAATTACGCATGCAAATAAAAAGCTTTACTCTAACTATTTTGAATTACACCCACTAGCATAGCATCTTAGAAAATCATCTAACTAAGATAAACAATTCAAACTTTTAAAGTCGGAGACATAGGACATAGCTCTCACAAGTGACTCATGATTCTTTTCCTTATGGGGATGTATTCCTTCAAAACTCAATTTAAAATCACTCTCATAATAATATTGAAGCAAAGAGGCAAGAGGCAAATCCATTTTCATGAAAAATGAAAAAGGGAAAATATTTTTTGTATTTTTCAGGATGGGGTTTAAATATTAGAAAAGAACTTGCGACCAAGCAAGAAACTAATTAAAAAAAGGAAATGAAAAACAAAAGAAAGAGCGAAGTGTTGGAACAAACCAACACGAGTGTTTCAAATCTCACAAGGAACTTGAGTACAATGATATGTCGTAAATGTATCTATAATTTTTGATGCTCCATGCTTGTTTTGTATCAACTTTGTTATGTTTTGTCTACAATTTGAGGTATTTTTATACATTTTCTGGAACTAACCTATTGACAAGATGACGAAAGGTTACTGCTTTTCCGATGTTTTTGGTTTCGAAAAGCCAAAAATAAATATTCTCGAAATTGGACGGGATAAAACTCAAAGTCAATATTTTACCCGACACGACACAGAGCCCGAAGGAGAGACGGAGAAGGGCACCAGTGCGGCCACACCATATGGTGGCGTGGCCCCCCTAGACACGGGCCACATGGTGTGGGCTCCCTGGCCCTCCACCGACCTTGCCCTTTCACCTACTTATACGCCTCCCCGAGACGTAACCCAAATGCGGATCAGATCTCCACAAAAAGTTCCCTAGCACCGCCGCCATCGAAGAGGAGATTTGGGGGGAAACAAGTCTCTATTTCGGCACCCTGCCAGGACAGGGAATTTCCCCCGGAGCCATCTCCATCGATCTCCACCACCATCTCCATCGCCGTCGCTGACTCCCATGATGAGGAGGGAGTAGTTCTCCCTCGAGGCTAAGGGCTCTACCGGTAGCTATGTGTTCATCTCTCTCTATGCATGATCTTATTGTGATCATGAGATTTGTAATCAAGTAGATCTACTCTGCTACTCAAGTGTTTTAATCGTAATCTCCGGTTATCCCCATGTGTGTGAAGGTGACAGTGTGCATACCGTGTGGCACTTAGGCTAAAGATTAAATAAATACTTATCATGAGTTATATTTTGAGTTTGTTGTCTCTATGAAATTGTAGTGTTTGTTGGAACCATCTAGTGCTCAAGGTGACAGTATGGGGTTATCTAGATGGGGAATGCAAACTTTGAGGTGTGCTGTTATTGCCCTAGTATGGTGTAACATCCCAAAATTTTAGAATGGGAAAGTTCATAGATCTGATGTGCATTGCATCATGGCTTCTGGCAAAAATTCCAAATTTATAACCATTTGTGAAAAACCCTATTTGAAAGTCTTTTATGCATCTTTTAAGTTGTTTTTGAAATATCCATGTTTGAATATTTTGAATGGACCGGAATATATTCCCAGTAGTCCTAAAAAGCTATTTTGAATTTTAGAAATTTTTTGAAACTGGTTTGAGATCTTTTGGAGCTCTGAATAAAATTATATAAAAGAAATCAGTAAAATAAAAAGAATAAAACAAAAAACAAAAACCTAACTAACCTAACCTACCCAACCTAGCCCGCGTGGCCAAACTCTCCTCTCTGCTGCTCCCCCTTCCTCTCAAGCAAGCAAAGAATCAGCGTGATCTTTGCCAACAAATTTTACCGAGCCATGCACCACTGCAGCCCAACCGGAAGAAAACCCTGCCCCATTTTTTTTGACGCGCAGGCCCGCGTGTCAGCCAAAGCTCCTCCACCAATGAGTGGGACCCATCGTGGTCGTCTCCTTCCTCTCGCCTGGAGTTCAACCATCGCACGCCCGATCCCGATCCAAACTCCGCGAAATCCGAAGGTTCTGTTCGTGATTTTTCCGAATTCGCACGCCTTGACTCCTATATAAACTCTTCTTCGATCGATTTTTTTCGCTTCTCAGAAACCCTAGCCGCCTCCCTCCAGCTCGCCATTGCCGCCACCTCTAGAGCCTGCAGATTGAGGTCGAGGATGACGCCAGCAACCTTCGGAGCCCTCCCTTTTCCTCCCTCTCTCTTCTACGTATTCTGCCGCCTCTCCATGACCCCTTATCTCCCCCGCAGGAACCCCAGAACACGCAGGAGGGACCGCCAGAGCTCGTCGTCGGCCGAGCTGCTTCATCCGCCTGCCGTTGTCTCCAGGGGAAGCAAACCGCCATGCTGAGAGTACCTGGGAGCTCGCCGTCCTCATCCGCTCCCTGTGGACATACTCAACGCCTCCTGCGACCACTGGAGCGCCGCCAAGCTCGACGCCTGCACGAACGCCACCGTCCGCCGCTGCTGACTTGCACCTCGCCGGTGAGCTCTCAAGCTCTGCACCAGGGTCGTTCGATCGTCCACCAATGATCCAGATCGATTCGTTGATCGGTCCAACGACCTGACCGACAATACACGTCGTGAATATTCCAGGAATATTCCCTGCTAAATTGGAAATAGAAGAAATAGACAAAAAACTGTATTTATTTTGTAAAATTCACAAAAAATACAATATAGCTTAGAAAAATATAAATGATATATCCCTGGATTTAGAATAATGTGTAGAATATTATCATGCAATAAAATTTGTTATTTGACAAATACATATTTTCTGGAATATTTAAATCTATTATATGGTAAATAATTCATAGGAAAATATCCACAACTCTAAAATTGGCAAATTTAGTGTCTATGGATTCAGAAAATTGTAATCTACGGTACTGTAGCATTAGTTGATTTTGCTACAGTACAAAATATTGAGCTATGATTAAATCCATTAAATTGGTATTTTGGCTATAACTTTTAATCTGTAAATCATTTTAAGGTGAAACCAGTGGCAAATGAAAGCTATGAACATTACCTATCCAGTAGAATGGTTATCTTAATTTTATGAAACTATTTTGTACTAAAAGTATTCAGAATTCATTAATGCCTATTTTAAGCCTATTTGTTTAATAGAAAATGCATATGAAATGCTTTTGAACTTGTTTCTCTTTTATAAAATGCATGCATATTGTTTTGTTGTGTTGTGCTACTGTATGATTGATTGCAATTATTGTTTTGTGCAATAGATTGCTCGGAGTGCAATTATTGTGATTGCGACGAATGTGTGAATGATTACTACAACTAAGGCAAGTGTCACTATCACGAATCTCCTATTGTTTTCTTATGCATTTAGTTTTCAGTAGCTTGCATTGAAGGAAATGTTTTATATTATATATGCTATGCTATGGTGTGAGTATCCAATAGAATTGTCATATCCCCAGCTGATTCCTTGATAGCCATCGTATTGTAGATGCTTAGCCATGCTATTAGTTGTGTGGGTGGTTTTCATGATACATATGAGTATGAGAAAGATTATGTTTTGCTGAAATGAAAGCCACTTAATCAATGAATCACCTGGGTGGAATGGCATTGATTGGGTCATCGAGTGTGGATTTTGGTGGGGATTGCCACCCAGGTTTCAAAGAGATAATAGGCGGTCTTGATTAGTAACTTCCATGTACAACCACATGTCATATGGGCTCTGACTTGACTGAGTAAGTTATGGGATCATGTCCTACTGTGACTAGCAGATGTAGGTGTTGATAGGATGGTACGGTCCAGAGTTAGGCTCATGATTCTGTTTCCCAAAGGTCTCGTCCTGGTCTTCTCTCAAAAGGGGTTTATCGGGTCTCGTGGGTAAAGTGTACTAGCCTCTGCAGATGGTTTATGAAATAAGTACTTAGCCGTGTCCCCGGTAATGGACAATTATGAGTAACTTCTCTTGATGCAGTTGAAAAATCTCATTCATTCCAATTTCTCTAATAAAACTTGATGGGTGAACTTAATGGGTTATAGGAACACTTGAGTGACTCAATGTGTCCATAGTTTATAGGAGCTCTCGAGTGACTCGAGTTGTTCTTAGTTATTTTGAAGAACTGAAACTTTATTTGAAAAGGTAGGAGAAAATGCTGGTTTATGCAAATAGCCTAAACTCCACTAGCCAAAGTGTGCATTTATTTGACAGGTTGCCAATTGTGTCCACATAACAGTGACATCTTGCCAATACAATTCAAATGTATTGACCATTCGTGGCTGCAACTTTTACGCTGAGTGTTATTTTGACGAAAAGTAAGGTTATCGTTTAGGTTGCGAATCTCCACTCAGCGAGTTGCCTGTGGCGTGATGGAGCCTTTACCTATTGTTTATTTGTTGAACTATGTTATTTGAGATAGTTGTGAGCTAAGCAACATTGTAATATATATACTCTTGGATCAATCATTGTAATAATGTGACGCATTGATACTCTTTTATTCATTGAAACGGTGTGTGCTAGCTAATCAATCCAAGGGACTAGCACTATAAACATAGGATCCAATTCATAATGGGTTGGATCGCTTCACGTGGATTAGAGTTGTCCAACCGGAGATTAGTTCAGGGTAGCATCATGAAGAGAAGATATTTATATGAGTGTCTTCACTAGTGAAAGTATGATCCCTAGGCCTTGTTTCTAAGCATTGAAACACCGTTTATAAACTAGTCTTGTTACATGTTTACTTCCTTCCATCTTTATTTCATATTGATTTTAGTCACTTCCTCCCCGTCAAGCTCTTTTTTGGCACCATTGTCTTATAATCATCCATATTACTTGTATTTCACTATCTATTCGCCAAACTAGTGCACCTATACACCTGACAAGTTTATTGGGTGTGTTGGGGACACAAGAGATTTCTTGAATCTTGATTGCAGTGTTGCTTGAGAGGGATACCTTGGACCACTTCCTCCCTTATTTCGATATACCTTGGGTAATCCACTTAAGGGAAACTTGCTACTATTCTACAAACCTCTGCACTTGGAGGCCCAACATTATCTACAAGAATAGAAGCGTGAGTAGACATCATACAACCTCATCATTACACAAATATAAATGCTGGGGGACACATCCCCAAGCTTAAGGTTTTGCAAGCCCTTTTGTTGTTCATTGTGGTGGCGATGGATAATCTCCCAAGTTCCATGGGCTGCTCCAATTTTTGAACCGGGTTGAGAGGTTGGCAGTAGCATCTCGAAGGTTGATGGAAAGATTGCTCGTGCTCTGGATGCTTCCTTCGAGAGCATAGATATCATCATAAGTGGTGTAGAAGTTTGGTGGTTGCACATCTTGTTCGGGTCCTTCTTGCTCTTCTTCATCATCATCTCCTTCATCCATGTGTTCTTCTTGTTGGGGTAGACTTGGTTCAACCTACATGTCATAACGTAATCGTCCATTATCGATAGAGAACAAACAATTAGGTAAAGTAGTTGAAATCAAGTGATCCGTCCAAAGTATATCAAGAAAGTATCTACCAATTGATCGAGAAATCATACCACAAGCTCTTAGAGTGGAAAAACCGAGATGGCGGTCTCCTACCAACGGTTGGATATTACCTAGGTTGACGTGGAGCGCGCATGCAAGAATGTTTATAACTCCTCCTCCGCATATGGTACCACGGGACTATAGAGCATGATATTTTAATATAAAACAATAGAAGGGCGCCCAAATATGGTGTCAACTTACAGCTTGAATAGCAGATCTACCGAGGATTATCATATCCTCCTCATTGACTCTAGTAAACTCACCACGTGTTGGCAAAGGGGTTAGCAATAACATAATACAAATAGCGAACAGCAGGAGGCTCAATTTAGTTCCCCTTGGGTGTGTTTCCACAGATTCTCATTCTATTAAAGTACTCCAAGGGTGATGGATCAAGAATAAAGGTAGTGGAGCGTATATCGATGGCATTGTTGGCAAACCCAAAGTAATTAGCCCATTGGTCAAGGTTCAAGGCATACTAACAATTCATAAGATGGAAGTTGATGCGATCTACTCCAACCATATGATCCTCAGAGTAGTAGTGTGAACTCACCGTATGCATCAAAGTACTAAGAACAAGCGTCACGCCACGCAGCGGTACGTGGTGGCATCTTGAAAAACAAAGTGATACAAACCAACATTGTTGAAAAGCAAGCCAAAATCATGACGAATGCCCATTTGGTTGAGGATGTAGGGACACGCCGACTTGGTGGACTTAATCTCTTGGTGTTGGAGACGGTTGAAAAGATTGAGCTGAAACTCCTTGATGAACTTGATGCCAAATGACTCGGTGGGTTGGCATATCAACGGGTGGCACGGCTTGTTCCATAGCCATCACACACGTATGGATCGTCGTTTTCATCTAAAAAAACTAATCAAAAATATGCTCCAATAAAAACATAGCATAAGTGATCCTCTACACTTCTTATAGAAGAAACTCCTCTAAAAACAAAACTAAGTATGCTCATAATCAAGATTAGCTCAAGAACAAGACCTAAGTCTAGATTGATAATGGTGAAAGATTGAGCAAGTTTTTGATCCAAATAAGTTGGGGATCAGAGGATAAACATACCTTAGATCGATTAAAAGTAAGAATCAAAAAAGAATGGACATAATTGAAGATATAATGTAGGTGGTTTGGAGTTTGGAGATAGATGAAAGAGAGATTTGTGCTTTGGGAAATCTAGGGTTGCCTCTTCCTGGGTAAAAATCACGGTCGTATACTCGGTACGAGCAGGTGGTATGTCATGAGCCCACCAATACCAAGTGTCCTACCTTGGGGTCAACGGATCCCTTCTAGCGGTGCACTCGGTACAGGTGTGCGGTATGGTCGCTCTCTCCCGTACTACTGGTCGTTCACTCATCAGTATGTTTGCTTCGAACTTGATGTTTTTCTCGAGGTACGGTACGGGCGGACGGTACAGTTGCCTATGGTCATACCAGTGGTCTTTAAAGCCACTGTGTCCTATAGAAAAAAAATCAAGATTTGCATTTTCTTGTGCCGTGATGTGGTACGGGCACGTGTTACGGTGGCCTCTAGTCGTACCAGTGCTTGTAAGTTCACTGTAAGCTTAAAAAACTTAGGAATTAAGTTAGTAGCTTCACATGCCTTTTCACATCTTAGCAAGAACAAAATCACAGCAAATAAACTTCATAAAAAATAGCAGTACCTTATGGGCATATGTTATCAAATATAATAGATCGAGGATTGCCTTATTTTTTCTCCTCTCTCCAAAGGACTTTCTTGAACACTCTTTATTAAAAAACTAGACTAAACTAAAACAAGAATAAAAACTTTATTTCACATGGGCTACCTCCCATGAAGCGCTTCTAGTTAAGGTCAATTAGCTTGACCCATATGGTGATCATTTAGGATTTGCGAGTGGAACACCAACTCCAAAGTAATTAGCTTTCAGTGCGATTATATCATCATTATCATTAGGCTTGGCATTCTTCTTCATAGGGAAGCATACTATAAAAGGATCTCTAGTTGGTAGTCCTATTCTCACATTCCCTTCATGTATATTAATCAAAGCTTTAATGGTTCTAAGGAATGGCCTATCTAGGATTATAGGTGCTATGGGATCTTCAGGCATGTCCACTATAACAAGATCAATAAGAGAAGGACATCCTTTAATTTCAACAACTATATTTTATTTTATTGCAATAGCTTTTTTATAGGTTGAATCAGCAAGATGGAGTCTCATTTCAGTATTTGTAAATGATCTAATTTTAACTTATCAAATAGGCTCTTGGAAATTGTTGCGACGCTTGCACCAAGATCACAAAGTGCAGATATCCTTTAATTTCAAAAACTTTAATTATTGAGACACTTGCACCAAGATCACAAATTTTTGAGATGCTTGGATGGAAGCTTATCAGCTAGTTTCTTATACTCCATTTCTAGTTCACGAACATTAGATTCTACTTCTTTTATAAATTTTTGGTATGTAGCATCATTACCTTATTCTATATCGGGATTCTTCACGGTGATCATCGTCAATATATCTTCCACAGTATAATACGGTGATGGCGCATTGCTATAGTCTAGATCTTCATGCTTCTCATCTTTGTTTTCTGCCCCCGTCATCTTGAGGTCTTCCACCGGTTTGGATCGGGATTTCTAGCGAATTTTGCAAGTACGAGAGCTTGGCTCTCAGCTACTTTGCCCAATTGTGCTTCCACGGTCTTGGTTCTTTCATGTAGAGCCTTCACATCATTTCTAATTGCAACGGCCTGGTCAGATAATTTTCCAATACTAGTCCCATGGTTCTCCATGATTTTAATAAGCATATTATTTTGCTCGGTTTGAGCTTGTATGAAATTTCTAACAGTATGTTCAAAAGAGAGATTGCCATTATTTGCTCCACTATGGTTATCATAATTATTATGTGGAGCACATGTAGGATTAGAAAAATACTTTTGGAAATTTAAGCAATAGTTTTGACTCTTCCAAGAAGGATTATAAGGATTGCTAGCTATAAAACATAAACTTGATTAGCATCAGTAGTGATAACATTAATTTGGGTATCTTCCTTACCCTTCACGATATTGAGTAACTCATCTACCTTTGCAGTAAGCTATTTATTGTGTCCCTTGATGATTGAATTCACCCTTTTTGAGGATCTTTCTACATGCCATTGGGCATGGTTGTTTGCATATCATCAAGTAATTTCTTTGCAACACTCACTTGCTTTCCCATGATGGTTCCTCATGCTGCGGTATCTATCATAGACTTAGGCATTGGGTTAAGATCATTATAAAATAAATGTAATATAAGCTATTCTTCCATCCCATGACAAGGACAGTTCATTAGGGCTTCTTTCATCCTTTCCCAAGCAAGTGCTAGTGGCTCGTGGTCTTCTTGTCAAAAGATTGTAATGTTGGATCTTAGCTGCATAGTCTTAGCTAGAGGGAAAAATATAGTCACGGAAAGATTAGTGCATTCCTCGTGATGAGTGCAGCAGCACTTCGTTGGGGGACCCCAAGCGGAAGGTATGATGCAGTTCAGCAGGCAAGTTTCCCTCAGTAAGAAACCAAGGTTATCGAACCACTAGGAGGAAGGAAATGCCCCAAAGGTGCTGCAAGCAACGTGGAGACCTGCAAAACACAAACTCAAGACTTTGCCCCAACTAACAGTGAGGTTGTCAATATCACATGTTGCTATAACAAAGGATTAAACGTATGGTGTGGAAGGTAATGGTTTGCAACAAGTAAATATGTAACAGTGGAGGATGTATCAATGGTAAAGAATAGACCGGGGTCCATAGTTCACTAGAGGTGCTCTCTTTAGATAAACAACATGACATGAAGGGTAAACAAATGACAGCAGGGCAATTGACAGGAACTGAGCAAGGCATAATAATGCAATACTAGACAAAAAGATCCTATGGGATTTGATTGGGAAATACAACAATATACGTAGACCGCCATCCAACTGCATCTATGACTAGAAGTCCACCTTCAGGTTATCATCCGAACCCCCTCCATATTAAGTTGCAAGCAACAGACAACTGCTTTAAGAAAAGTGTGTAAGGTAAACAGTCCACATGTTCCATGAACAAGATACCATTGTTTTCACCCTAGTAGCAATAGCAAATCTACAACCGAATAGATTTCTGTCACTTCCCTTGGAAACTAGAGGCATGAACCCACTATCGAGCATAAATACCCCCTCTTGGAGTCACTAGCAACTACTTGGCCAAGATAGCTACTAACAACGGAGAGCATGCAAGATCACAAACAACACAGACGTGATAGTATCAAATAGACAAAACCATTAATCAATCTGACATAGTAATCTGAATATCCATCGGATCCCCGCAAACACAACATGCATGATTAAAAAATATATTAGATCTTGATCATCAACGGAGCTCACAAGATCTATACATGAAAGCACAAGGAGGAGATACAACCATCTAGCTACTACATGGACCCATAGTCCAAGGTGGAACTACTCATGCTTCATACCAGAGAGAAGGCCTCCGGGATGATCTCCCCTCTGGCAGGGTGCCGGGAAGAACTTCAGATCCCCCCGATCTAGGGGACGACGATGGCAGCGGCTGTAGAAGGTTTCGTGTAGTTTTAATCGGGTGCCTAGGGTTTCTGCATCGGGGGCTTCTTATAGGCGAAGAGGCGAGGCTGGGAGGCGGCCAGGGGCCCCACACCCTACCCAGGCGTGGGGTGGGCTTACACGCGCCTTAAGGGTCTGGCCTCCCTGGTTCGCCTCTTAGTCTCGTCTTCTGGATTCGTGTCCCCCACGGTAAAATATTGACTTTGGCTTTTGTCCCGTCCGATGCCGAGAATATTGATTTTCTGCCTTTTTGGAAAGAAAAACAGAAAAAAAACAGGCAACTAGCACTGTGGCAACTTGTTAATAGGTTAGTTCCAGAAAAGATATAAAAACACCTCAAAGTGTAGACAAAGCAAAGCAAAGTAGACACTAAACAAGCATGGAGCATCAAAAATTATAGATACATTTCCGACGTATCAAGCATCCCCAAGCTTAACTCCTGCTCGTCCTCGAGTAGGTAAGTGATAAAAGAATATTTTTTGAGGTGACATGCACCATCAAAACCAAGATCAAACCATTTGCAAGCATTGAAAGCTGGGAACAAAGAACTCTAAACATGTGCATGAAAGATGGAGTTATAACAATAGGACAAAGTAACTATGCATGCAACATGAAAGGCTACAAACAAAGATCATGAATAACATGCATTGAAAAACGTTAGTTTGTTTCACATACAGAAAACATAGCATAGTGTCATTCAGCTTGTCCCTCATAGAGTAGCAAATAGATGCATAGGACACCTTCAAAGTTCACAAGGGTGAATAGAAACAAGTAGCACAAGAACAAGTAATATCACAATATGCATCAATCACTAAGTTTTGGGACACTACACATAGAATAACAACTATGATCTCTTAATGGTTCCTAAAGGTAAAAGGTGGAGACTCAAATAATGGTGGAAGAAAGGCCCTTCACAAAGGGAAGCAGGGATTTCAAGTTTCAAAAAAAGAGCTTCCAAAAATTATGGTACTTGTTAGCTTCCAGCCCTCATTGCCCCTATCATAAGCATCTTGAAGTGATTAAGGTTAAAGTGAACAAACATGGAGTATATGCTTGACAAAGTATAAGTTGGCAATCTCAAGTCCCTTGAAAACGAGGGCCACACCTCATGCTACTCAACTTCAGTCACCTGTAAGTTCTTGTCATTGTAAGTACATGCGTATCATTGAGAACCGCCAACGGGGTACCCCTCTCACATGGTACAGGAGCTACTCGATAACCAAAATGACAAGGCAAGCAGACAATGAGCATCTCAGTGATCTTTTTATTTACTATATGCATAGCTTTTCATTGAGGATGCTTCATAGATAGCTCACTATGGTGATGCTGCAAGTTTCCACCATGATGAGGCATGGCTTAGGCTAGCGATCCATGCGTTTCTCTAACACAAAATACATATGCCATAGACACTACTAGGAAAAATCCCATCAGTGGCGCACCATTTTTGTACTTCTATGGCGCATATGGGATACGCCACAGTTATCTCGCCACTAAAGTTCAGTTCTGTGGCGCATATTGAAATGCGCCACAGAAGTCTAAAAAACTTTTGTGGCGCATATGGCCAAAATGCGCCACAGAAGTCCCGAATCAGATTCAAACTTGTGGCATTTGGCCAAATGCGCCACAGAAGTTTTTTTCAAAGTTCAAAAACACCGCCAGATCTGGCCGGGGTGGTGCTCGTCGGAGGTGGTGCTCGCCGGAGGTGGCGGTCGCCGATGGAGGAGAGAAGGAGGTCGCTGGTGGATGAGGTGGCTGTCACTTGGTTCAATTGGGTTTGGGTTACTATGAGTTCCCTCATGTTGATCTCTTGGTTGCTGTTGTTTTCACCATCCTTGATGTTGGAGTTCCTTGGAGTAGTCATCTGTTTGGGTTGGATTGGGATTAGAATAGGCAAAATATTTCTAAGGGAATAGTTCTAATCACACAAATCACAATTCACACAAGCAATGTGCAAGCATTCACAAACAAACATTCCACTCAAACAACAAGTTTCAAGCATACTTATAGGCAACAAAATATTTTGTTACACCACATAAGTTGGTGAATTTGGTTTGATCTAAATATGGTGGTCCAACTATATGGTTCACTTGAGATCAATCCATCCTTCTTAGTTGATTCTTCTTGAATGGGGTCATGGTTTCCTTGGGAAAATTCTTGGTCACAAAACTTTAAAGTGATGATGGTTCCTTCTAAGTTGTATTCCCTTAGTCTTCAAGTCTTGAGTAATATTTCTTGTCTCACTTGTAGTCCTTAGTGATATCCAAGCTGAAGTCCTTGTTGAGACTAAGGTTGAAATCACTTGAGTTGGTGAAGTCCTTGGTGAAAATATAGTTGAAGTCTTTGGTCATGGAGAAGGCTTTGTCCATTAAGTTGAAGTAGAAGAGGTGTAGAATCAAAACCAAAAAGGTTCAGGAAAGAGTATACAAGATTGTTTGTAAATAAGTTTTGGAACAAATACAACTCCTATTTTTCTAAGGGGTTTGTCCAATCCTAGGTTTACAAATCCTACAGCAACACAATGCTCGATACCATCTGTAAGGTTCCCAACCTTTAATAAGGTAGAGATCCCTGTGTTTACAATGCTAGTCCCTGGATCAATAGCTAGCATCCACAGTTAAGATGTAATATCAAGAAACAAAGGTCATAATACAACTTTATAACCAGGAATAAAATAATTTATTACATCTTACATAGCTCATTTGTCTATCTCATTACAATGCAGCAGAATATAACAATAGCATGGGGTCCTTCATCTTCAAAGTGCCGCAGGCAGTCATGTTTGTTGTAGACTTGTAATCCTAATCAATAAACTTCACTAACATCAAACAAACCTGCAACATAATAAGTTACAGCCACAAGGGTCAATACATTTGAATTGTATTGGCAAGTGATACCTTAGTAGAATATTGGTAGACTAGATACTATATGCATTTTGGCTAAGTGTATCTTAGGCTTGCTTTGCCCAAGATAAGTTTTACCTATCAGTTGAAATCACTAAGTTTTTCTTTGTCAAAATCATTCCCAAGGAACCACCAATAGACATTGGGGAACCATCACCCTTGTTCAACCACAAGTTTTTACTTAGAAATTGGGATGAGGAGATTCTTGATAGCTTCCATGTCTTGATGCTCAAATTGTCCTTTACCAGGGACATGGCTAAGTACTTAGATTTTACACTGCAGAGGTGGTGCACTTTCCCACAAGACATGGTTTCACCAAGACAAGATCTTTCGAAGCCTTCCTTAGACCATAATGTACGCTGGCCCAACCTATCATTCCCCTACCACCAACTGTCCATTTGGCTAAGTTATTGTAACCTATATGATCCAGGCAGATCCCATAATGCCAAGTGGCTGCACTTGAAGCTTCTCAACATTTGACATCTCAAATCTCTTTGTTCCTAGGTGGCCATCCACAAGTGTGATACACAAGGTAAACCATAGAAATGGGCCTTGTGTAACCACTCAACACAAACCATTCCTTCCATTCCACCCAGGTGATTCATTCACTTAGTTGTTTTATTAAATAAAACACAAGTCCTTGACTTAGAAATATTCCATAGCATGAAATATAATCCACCCTTGTTTTCTACTAGCTAAGCTAAGCATGATAGTAGTAGGAATCTTAACTTTAGGAAATTCTACTAAGGTTTCATCTACTAGGATTTCCCATGGCATAGTTTATACTTAGCAAAATTCCATGCAAGTCCTACTTAGAAATATCACTAATGCATAGTGAAAATAATGGGACAAAGTATGAAGCATCACTTGCCTTTTTGGTAGAGAATATGAGTTCACTCCTTGTCCTTGCAATATTCACACTCTTCAAATCACTACAATTCAATCAAGCAAGGTACAATTTCAATCTACCATTCAAGCAAACATCACATAAAATATTAAAAACAAAGTAATGCATGCAAGCATGCCAAAGATTGTTTTATTTGGAAAAGTGGTTTATAATGGGTTATAAACATTTGAAAACACCTATTGGTCATTTTATAAAGTGGCAAAACCATTTGCAAAAGATTTTATCTATAAACCATTTTTAAACCAAATCAATATTTTATGTGGTTGAAAATGTCTTTAACAAAGTAACAATCTTTATAAGGTTCACCAAATATGTTTTCAAATCATAAAACTTTGTGTTTAGGGTCAGAGAGTTTAAATGAAAACATTTCCCAAAGATTTTCCTCCAAAAAGTATTTTTAACATATAACAACGTTTTTACTTGACTAGAAATGGTCTAAAACAAAGATTTATTATTTTGCTTCACAAAATTTGTTTTTGAAACCACAAATTGATTTCTATGGTCAGTAGGTTCAAAACAAACCATTTGCCAAAGGTTTTATCTCAAAAATCATTTTAGAACAAATTTTATATTCTAAATATGCCTACACAAGTTTCTATAAAAACAAACAATTTAACAGAAGCAATTTACTAAACAAAGGGCATGGTTGGGTAGGATTTGTCTTGATGATTCCATTTATATAAAATTTGGATGTGTGGTTTGAAAGTTATGAATTTTTCAATTTGGAACATCAAATAGATCAATTCTGTTTTTATTAAAACAGATAGGGCCACGTGGCTTACTACTGGCTGGTACCGATTCGTTCGGATCACGCACTGAGGATCGTTGGATCTAATGCGAATCGTGTGGCACAGATCTTTCCTTACCCCTTTGTTAAGTCAATCTATCGCGTGCCTCGGATCTGGATCGGACGGCTACTGCGCGTTTGACCAAAGGTTGGCGGTCTTGGCGGGCGTGCGTGCGATGCGCGCTCGCTATTCCAGGAAGGAAGGGAGAGTGGATGTGCTTACGTTGTTCGCTGTGGAACGCAGATGCTCAACGTGCTCGGGTTGGCGAAGAAGGCGACCGGGCGATGGTAATTCCTCGCCGAAGTTCACGTCTGTGTTGGGCGCCTCTGCTCGTCGTTGGGGGCGGGGATACAAGGCACATAAGAGCGAGATAAGGGGTCCGTTAGACGCGCGAGTGAGAGTAGAACCTGCGTGTGTCAACGAGAGGGAAAGGGCCGGACGGACACTACCTGGGGCACTCGCCGGAGTAGAGGCAGTGGACGGTGGCAAGAGGTCGTCGTCGTTGCCGAAGCCCTGGTGTTTGCGTGGATGAATGGGAAGCACAGGGAGGTGCGCCAGAGGCTGGGGATCATGGTCGTGTGGTCGATGGAGCGAGGGGCGGTGATGTGTGGCCTGAATTGGTGGAAGTGCTCGCCGGAGCAAAACATGGTCTCTGGTGAAATTAGCGCAGCCCGGTGGCGAGCTGGTGCGAACGAGAGAGGGGAAGTGTAGAGGAGGGGCATGCGGTTATGTATGCGTGATCACGGGGCTGAATCAACGCAGCAGTAACGAGTATTGACGCGAATTAAATCAGGCAGAAACCGCCAGCGAGGTTAGCTCGCGAGTGAGAACGACGATGAGGTGGCAGTGGGGCCTGGCGTCAGCGAGAGAGAGAGAGGGGGTGGGGTCCGGTTGTCATTCGATGTGCGGGTCAATTCGTGAGTGAGAGAAAACGCTTCGGGGAAAAAGAGAGGTGTCCTGCTGGGCTTAGTGGGCTAGCTGGGCTGGGCTGCTTTGTTTCGGAATTTTTTTCTTCTCCTGTTATTTTTCTTTTTCCAATTTTGATTTTCTGTTTTGATTTTGTTTAATCTATTCAAACATTTATTTGAATTCAAACTTCTCTCAAACTTTGTGTGGATTCAAACACTGATTATTTATATATTCTGAAGTCAATTTTGGAATAAATCTTTTATTCTTTTTAGGGTCTTTTTAATTATTCAAAACAAGCCGTTGCTTTAAATTCAAATAAGATCAAATATATTTTTTAATCCTTATTTAAATTTCATTTTTCCATAAAACCTTTTCAGTAAGTTTTATTCATTAATAGGGTGTCAAATAATTCGCTTTGAATTGATTGGAATATTTTTAATATGATTTATTAATCATTTTAACTTGGGTACTTGTCTTTATTCCAAAGAATATATGGTTTAATTTCATAAATTTATTTAGCTGATTCCTTTGATCCCATTTAAGTTATTTGAATAACATTTATTCCACTTGGGTAAATTCCAAATATTATTTTCCCATGATTTATTTAATCATTTCTAATAGGGATTTTATCTTTATTCAAAATAGAAATAGAATTTGGTTAATGCCACTTTATTTTATTTGGAAATTTCTTTATCTATTTATTTTATTTCGATTTGGATTATAATCATTCCATTTGCTTATGGTCTTGGCCAAGTTTTAATTTGGTCTTTAAATATTCCTCATTTAATAATTTCTTTCTTTATCTTATAAAATCCATATCTTTTTATTTATAGATCCAAACTTGGTGATTCCAATTTGTAAAAACTTATTTAATATTTATTTATCCTTTTAAATATATTTAGGATTATTTTCTCACCATTTGGTATGGATTTATAGATAGATGCTTTATTAGCTTTGGAAATTCAATTTCCTTATCTTATTAAATTCATAAGATTTTATCTATGGCTCCAAATTAAGTGAATCCAATTCATATGGTTTTATAATATTTCAAATAGTCATTCTTGATCAATTTGAAATGTTTGTTTGACCAATCTTTATATGTATCAAATCCATAGGCTTGGAGATAACTTGGAAATGTTTTTCTTCCATTAGGTTTTTTGAGTTTTGGTTTATTTTCCAAATGTCTAAATTTCCAGATGCATTTATGAAGAGTGCATTTGAATTTGGTTTGGATTCAAACATTAACCAAAGTTTGTTCAAGATGGGTTTTTAAGTTTCCAATTAGAAACAAAAAGTTTCTTTTCACCCTAATTTTCAATAATTATTTATTTTGTTTATTTATTTTTCACATTACAAGATTTGGAAAATCTTGGGATGTGACAGTTTACCTTGTGTATCTCACTTGTGGAAAGCCACCCAGGAACAAAGGTATTTGAGATGCCAAATGTTAAGAAGCTTCTAGTGCAGCCACATGGCATTATGGGCTCTGCCTGGATCATATAGGTTGCAATAACCTAGCCATTTGGACAGTTGGTGGTAGTGGGATGATAGGTTTGGAGCGCGTCCATTTGGTCTAAGGGAAGGCTTCTGAAAGGTCCTGTCTTGGTGAAAATCAAGTCTTGTGGGGAAAGTGCACAACCTCTCTAGTCAACCACAAGGAATCAAGATTCTACATAGTCACCAACTCATTGATACACACCACATTCTTTGACTCTGCAAGGGATGCAGCTTGGAAGGCCATCAAGGAGCTTGGTGATAGACTCAAGTGCAGAATGCTAAACACCCAAAATGACCTAAGGGAAGAAAAGAAGCATACCCAAGAGTTAGAGGATACCAACCAACAATTAAGAGAGGACATCATAGACTTAGCAATGGAGTCATGTGATCAGGATCGACAAATTGCCTCTAGGGATGCCCTGTTAGCCAACTTGGCAAGTGAGATGGGATTGCAACGTACTTCGTTAGTTGGACCACCACACTTATCATTTTATTTCCCAAAAATGTTGTTTAAAATAAGTTGAACCTTGGATGCGTGTAATGGATTTATGTATGCCATGACTTGTGTGTTTTGATTGTCAAAGATATGCATGTGATGCCTTGTCTTGTGATTCATCTCTATGTATGTTGATTCTAACTTTTTCTATCTTATAAAATAGATGCCTAATGTTACTATTAGCATGGCTGAAGAGTTCAAGGGAACTCGATTTGGCACTCGTCTTATTGAGCTCACTAGTCTGCTCAATCTTCCGCTTCCTAGCATCATGGTGCTTCCCCTCACAAAGTTTGAGAGGAAAGACCTTTGGGGCTTCAAGGTTAATCAGCCAGGACACCAGACTGAGCCTACTACGGAGGCAATCATCTTCAAGTTCATGCATGACGACAGGGAGAGAGGCCTAGAGGTAGTCATGCAGGATTTACTTGCGCGTATGTTATGGAGACACTCTCGGGAGATTAGAGGTACTCACTTCCACGCCTTCGGCAGGCGTGACGAGGATGGTAAGGCCATTGACTTCGAGGATACTGCTAGAGAGACGGCAGACCCGATTCGTCTATACCTCCAGGACTTAGAGGTTCTTCTTAGGCACCTAGATACTGATAGGACCAACGTCATGCTTAGCAATGCCGATCTTCAGGTGCATCTTCGTGAGAAGGACAAGATCTTCGCGGAGCAAGATGAGATAGTCAAGGAAATGGAGGCCAAGTTTGAGAGTCAAGATAGAAAGTTCAAGAGTCAAGAGAAAAGAGTCCAAGATAGGAACAAGAGGATTCGAGAGATGACTGCAGAACTAGAGACCAAGGACTTCGAGCTCGAGCATCAGCAGACTGTGATTGAGAGACTTCGTTCACAGAAGAGGGCTCTCAAAGCAAGGTAGAGGCCTTGACTACCAATGTCGAGGAATACAAGACCGCTATGGAGAATGCAGGTCTTACACTTGTTGATGAGGAGGTTGATGCAGAGGATTAGTGATGACTACTCATTTATCTATCATTTACCATACTTTTGATTATTGAGTCGCAATGACCATCCGACATGTGGATGGCTTGCTATTGGTGTGTTTACCTTTCAAACTTGTTGTTATGTCGTTTAACTTTATGTTATTTTGATGCTTGTTTGGTGATTGTCTATGTGATGTATTGTTCATGTTAAGCATATATGGGTATCTCATTCTTATCCTTATTGAAAAGCATAGATGCCTCCTCGACGTGCCAATCCCAACCCGAACAACAACAATGTCACCCCAGAGATGCAGCATCTGATGACAGCTCAAACACAGCTGATGCAGATGATGACCACCTTTATGCAGAATCAAAACAACAACAATAACAACAACAACAATAACAACAACAATCCACCAGGTTTTGACATGCTTACCAGATTCTTAAGACTGAGACCTGCTAAGTTCTCAGAAACTACTGATCCCATGGTGGCCAATGATAGTCTACGCTCGGTGAACAAGGATTTGGTAACCGCTATCGTCGATGAGGAGAAAGTCAGGTTTGCAGCACACTTGTTGGAAGGACCAGCAGCTACATGGTGGGATAACTTCCAGATCACCACTCCCATTGAGGATGTGACATGGCTATCTTTGAAGATGGTATCCATACTGCTCACATCTCATCCGGAGTGATGAGTTTGAAGAAGAAGGAATTTCATAACTTGAAGCAACGCCACCGCAGCGTGGCTGAATATATTGAGGAGTTCAACAATCTAGAGCGTTATGCATCGGATGAAGTTGACACTGATGCCAAGAGGAAATAGAAGTTCCTCGAAGGATTGAACGATGAACTGAACCTGCAGCTGTCTGTGGCCTATGTCCCCACTTATCAGTCCCTTTGTGACAAGGCTGCCATCTTGGAGAGCAAGATGAAACAGGTTGAAAGCAGGAAGAGGAAACACTCTGACAAGCACAACTCGGGATCGTCTCACAAGTGTTCCCATTATGATGATAGTGGGAATTCTGGATCCCACAAGCATGGAAAGTACAACAGCCACCACAAACACAACCAACATCATGACAACAAGCATCACCGTAGTCATGACAATGACAAGTACAAGAATCATAAGGGTGGATACAAGAACCGCCACAATGGAAGTGGAAGTGGTAGTGGAAGCCAGCTTGTCAAGAAAGATCTTAGTCAAGTTGAGTGTTTTAAGTGCAAGAAGATGGGGCATTATGCAAATGAATGCCCAGAAAAGAAAGTTGAAGGACCCAACAAGCCCAACCCTTTTCAAAAGGGACAAGTGAACCACATCAATGTGGAAGAAATTTATGAGGAGTCCGATGTTGTGGCTGGTAAGTTCAAACTCAATTCTATTCTAGAACTTGTTCTTTTTGATACTGGTGCATCACATTCATTCATATCAAAAGCATTTGTTGATAGAAATGGGTTTCCAACTGAAAACATTGGGTGTCCAATAAAAGTATGTTCTCCCGGTGGAGATATGATAGTAAGTCTTGGATGCCGCGATCTAGTGATAGAGTTTGGAAAACATAAGTTTCCAGAAAGTCTTATAATCCTAGATTATCAAGGACTGGATGTAATTTTGGGAATGGATTGGATGACCAAGTATAAAGGTGTACTAGATTGTGCCAATCGAACTGTTGCACTCACAACCCCGGAAAAGAAACGGATAAGATTCAAGTCTAACTTTGAATCGAAAGGGAGTAAGCTAAATTCTCTTAAGGGGGTTAGCATAGACAGTGTGCCTATTGTGAGTGAATATCCGGATATGTTTCCGGAAGAATTACCAGGAATGCCACCAGATAGGGATGTGGAATTTCTGATTGATTTGCTACCAGGATCTGGACCAATAGCAAAGAGACCGTACAAGATGTCAGTTGATGAGTTGAAAGAACTCAAGAAACAACTTGGAGAACAGTTACAGAAAGGATTTATTCAACCAAGTTCTTCGTCTTGGGGAGCACCAGTTTTGTTTGTGGAAAAGAAAGATAGAAGTCAAGGTTATGCATAGATTACTGTTAACTCAATGAGGTAACTATTAAGAACAAATACCCTTTGCCTAGAATCAATGACTTGTTTGATCAGCTATAAGGAGCCTGTGTCTTCTCAAAGATTGATCTCTGATCAGGATATTTTCAGCTTAAGATAAGAGAACAAGACATACCTAAAACAGCTTTCACCACTAGGTATGGATTGTATGAGTACACCGTGATGCCATTTGGTTTGACCAATGCACCAACATACTTTATGAATATGATGAACACGGTGTTCATGGAATTCCTTGACAAGTTTTTTGTCGTATTCATCGATGATATTTTGATCTACTCCAAGAGCAAAGAAGAGCATGAAGAACATTTGCGTTTGATACTTGAGAAACTAAAAGAGCATAAGCTGTATGCCAAATTCAGCAAGTGTGAATTTTGGTTGAGTGAAGTTGGATTTCTTGGACACGTTGTGTCAGGAGATGGTGTAGCAGTTGATCCCGCAAAAGTGTCAGCTGTAACTGAGTGGGAATCTCCTAAGTCAGTGAAGGAGGTTCGTAGTTTCCTTGGCTTGGCAGGATACTACAGAAGATTTATTGAGAATTTCTCCAAGGTAGCTAAGCCAATGACAGAGTTTCTAAAGAAGGACAAGAAATTTGCTTGGTCGGAAGGATGTGAACTCAGTTTCCAAGAATTGGAGAAGAGACTAGTGACAGCACCAGTCTTATGTCTGCCAGATTTGGAGAAGGATTTCCAAGTGTATTGTGATGCATCTCATCATGGATTAGGTGCAATGTTAATGCAAGAAGGGAAAGTTTTGGCTTATGCCTCGAGACAACTCAAAACTCATGAGGTAAATTACCCTACTCATGATTTAGAGTTAGCCTCTATTGTCCATGCACTCAAAACATGGAGACATTATCTTTTTGGAAAGCGATGTGAAGTGTTCACATATCACAAAAGTTTGAAGTATATCTTCACCCAGAAATAAATTAACATGAGACAAAGAAGATGGCTAGAAATCATCAAGGACTATGACTTGAGTTTGCAATACCATCCATGTAAAGCAAATGTTGTAGCGGATGCTCTAAGCCGTAAGGTATTTGTGAATGGCCTTACTAAGGGAGAATTGCTAGATGATCTGTGTGCCTAATTTAGAGATCTCAGATTGGAGATTGTGCCTGAAGGACATCTCATGTCATTGGATGTTCAACCCACCTTGTTGGACAAAATCAAAGAGGCCCAAAAGACAAATAAAGAAATTGAAGAGATTAAGGAAAAGATTGGCAAAGGAAAAGCCAAAGGATTTCATGAAGACAAACAGGGTACTTTATGGTATGGAAAACGTATCTGTGTTCCACAAGATCCGGAGCTTCAGAAACTGATTTTACAGGAACCACATAACTCACCATATTCTATTCATCCGGGAAACACCAAAATGTACATGGATATGAAGGAAAGATTTTGGTGGAATAATCTCAAGAAAGACATCGCCGAACATATTGCCTTGTGTGATGTATGTAGTAGAGTGAAAGCGGAACATCAGAAACTAGCAGGATTGCTACAACCACTACCTATTCCTGATTGGAAGTGGGACAATATTGGCATGGATTTCATCACCGGACCAGGTCAGGATATGATTCTATTTGGGTAGTAGTGGATCGCCTAACTAAAGTGGCTCATTTCATACCCGTGAAGACAACCTATACAAGTGCTAAGTTAGCCAAGATATACATGGGTAGGATTGTATGTCTGCATGGAGTACCCAAGAGTATTGTGTCTGATAGGGGAACTCAATTCACTTCTCATTTTTGGAGGCAACTACATGAGTCATTGGGAACGAGATTGGAATTCAGCACTGCTTTTCATCCTCAGACTGATGGACAAACAGAAAGGACCAACCAGATACTTGAAGATATGTTGAGGGCATGTGCTCTAGACTATGGAGCAAGTTGGGATGAAAGTTTGCCTTACACAGAATTCTCTTACAATAACAGCTAACAAGCCAGTATTGAGATGGCACCATTTGAATTTCTCTATGGGATAAAGTGTACCACCCCATTGTTATGGAATTGTGTGGGAGAAAGAAATCTGTTCGGACCAGAATTAATCAACGAGGCTAAAGAGAAAGTCAAGCTAGTTAAGGACAGATTGAAGATAGCATAGTCCCGACAGAAGAGCTACGCAGATCCTAAGCGTAGAGAAGTCACCTATGAAGTGGGTGATAGAGCTTACCTTAGAGTGTCACCACTTCGTGGAGTGAAGCGATATGGAGTCAAAGGAAAATTGGCCCCAAGATATGTTGGACCATTCAAGATTCTGAGTCGTAAAGGAGAAGTAGCTTAAGAGATTGAATTGCCAAAGTCATTATCTTCCGTTCACAATGTGTTTCATGTGAGTCAGCTTAAGAAATGCCATCCAGAGATGGTAGAGACTTCTTTGAAGGATACTATACCTTTGGAGGAGGTTCAATTGGAGAGTGACCTCACTTATGAGGAAAAACCTATCAAGATTCTTGAGACTGTACAAAGAGTTACCCGGACTAAGACTGTCAAATTCTGCAAAGTTCAATGGAACCATCATTCCGAAGAAGAAGCAACATGGGAAAGAGAAGATGATCTTCGGAAAGACCACCCTCACCTATTTGCTAGCCAATCCGAATCTCGAGGGCGAGATTCACCTTAAGGGGGTTAGATTTGTAACATCCCTAAAATCATGTTTTCAAAGCTTTGCATATCATCCATGCATTCATGATCATTTAGGGTTCAATTTCAAAGCCATTTACAAAATATAAGCATTTGGGTGCTTATTATTTTATGTAAACAAGCATTGATTCAATGCCACTCTCTAGTGAGGGAATATTTGTTTTAAAACCATTGTTGTGAGTTCATAGGATTGGTAGGTTGAGTTCCAAGCTTGGAAAATTTTTCCAAACAAAGTTTGGTATTAAAACCATTTTCAAATCTTTATCAAATCATGTGCTAAGGCACTGTTTATTTTGAATTTTCAAAAGGACCAAGCAAGTCTAATGAGACAGCATGGTTTCATATTCAAAAGTATGCAGGTTACACTTTACAAAAATCCAGAAAGATTTCGAATTCAAATGCTTTTGAATTTGTTTGAAAAAGATTCCTAAAAATCGATTTGGAAAAAGAAAAGGGATTAGAAATGGAAATGGGCCTGGCGCTAGCTTTTCAGCCCAACAACCAAAACAGCCCACCCGGGGCACTCCTCTCTCTGTCTTTCCTCACCCGTGCAGAACCCACCCCCCTCGCTGACTACTGGGCCCCGTCCACGTCACCGTCGTCTTCCCCAAATCCCGCGAAGAACACGTCGCCGCTGCCGTTGCTGGTGTTGATCGCGCGGCGTAATTGCCATTAATTCTGCAGGCGTTTCCTGTCGAGCCCCTGCCTACTTAAACCCCTCCGCACCGCGAGTCTTTCCCCTCACTCAGCACCCCCACTCCACCACCAGGCTGCCGACAATTCGAGCTACAACGCCGCTGCCCGACGCACTCCGGCGACCTATTTCGGTGAACCCCGTGCTCCCCTTCACCTCTTGTTCATACGAGCTTGCATGTCTTGCCCGTGCGCATCTTCTCACACTTTCGGTTTGCTCTATATCACCCCAGGTCGTCGCCTTCGTCGAGCCCCGCGAACTTCCTAAGCGCCACCGACTCGATTTAACAATCACGGTAAAACCAGACCGCCCCTTGACCGCTAAATCTTACGACCGTGTTCACCTTGCTTCTGTGCATCTCCTAACACATTTCGTTCATCTCATTACGCCGTAGAACGTCGCGTCCGTCTCCGGCAGTGAACACTCGACGCCACGCACGACTCCGACGAGCCCCAGCGACCTCCACGGTGCGCCCCTTCGCCAACGAAAACCACCTCGAGCACCAGCGTCATCACGCGAACTCGGTGAGCTATTCCACTACCTTCCTCGCTTCCTGTATCGCCGGAAACATCACCGCCCGAGCGCGCCGCCGCCAGCCACCATTGCAGCGCCGCCCGTTTTAGGTCTGTTAGTTCTGGACCGTTGGATCTAGATCCAACGCATCTGATAGATGACTTAAGCGAAGGGGTACGAGTTAGATCTGGCGTGCGATTTCATTTAGATCGTGCGGTCCATTCTGGTCGATCCGCAAAGCGGTACCGATTTAATCGAGAGCGCGTCAGGTGCTGAGTTTAAATTTAAAACAGAAATTTGATCTATTAGTTAACCAAACTTGTAAAATTCATAACTTTTGATCCACATGTTCAAATTTTACAAATTTTATATCATTGGAATCAGGAAAGAAAATCCTATATGTTTATGCAATGTGTTTAATGTTTTGCCTCTGTAAAAATGGTTGTTTATGCAGAAACTTGTGTAGGCTTATTTTGGTTATATAAATGATTTGAAAAATGTTTTAAAGATCAAATAATGTCTATTTTGAGTATCTTGGACTTTAGTATGTTTTAGTACTGTCTACTTGTCTTGTTTGGTGTAGAAAAATCATCACATGGCATTTGCATGCATTCATATATTTTTGTTTGTATAATTTTGATATGTGATTTTGGTGCCATTATTTTATGTGTAGATTTTGGTGCAAATAGTGATTGTGAAGATTGTTGCTACTCCCCAAACTACCAAGGCAAGTGGTGCTTCATGATTTTATTACTATATTTTTCAACTATGCACTAAAAATATTTTGTATAGGACTTGCATGAATATTTTGATAAGTATCTATATGCTATGCTTGGGAAATCCTAGTAGTTGTAGAATTGTTAGAAATTTCTCTAAGTTAAGATGCTTACCATTGCCATGCTTAGCCTAGCTAGTAGCAACCAGGGGTGGTTATATATTCATGCTATAAGAAATATTTCTAAGTCTGTTGACCATTGTTTTTGCTTAATAAAACAACTAAGTGAATGAAACACCTGGGTGGAATGGAAAGAATGGTTTGTGTTGAGTGGTTACACAAGGCCCATTTCTATGGTTTACCTTGTGTATCTCACTTGTGGAAAGCCACCCAGGAACAAAGGGATTTGAGATGCCAAATGTTAAGAAGCTTCTAGTGCAGCCACATGGCATTATGGGCTCTGCCTGGATCATATAGGTTGCAATAACTTAGCCATTTGCATAGTTGGTGGTAGTGGGATGATAGGTTTGGAGCGCGTCCATTTGGTCTAAGGGAATGCTTCTGAAAGGTCTTATCTTGGTGAAAATCAAGTCTTGTGGGGAAAGTGCACAACCTCTACAGATGGAAGAATCTAAGTACTTAGCCATGTCCCTGGTATTGGACAACTTGAGCATCAAGACATGGAAGCTATCAAGAATCTCCTCATCCCAATTTCTAAGTTAAAACTTGTGGTTAAACAAGGGTGAAGGTACACCAATTTCTATTGGTGTTTCCTTGGGAAAAGTTTTATCAAAGAAAAACTTAGTGTTTTCAACTGATAGGTAAAACCTATTTTGAGCAAAGCAATCCTAAGCTACACTTAGCCAAATGCATATAGTATCTAGATTTCTAATATTCTACTAAGGTATCACTTGCCAATACTATTCCAATGTATTGACCCACTGTGGCTGTAACTTGTGATGTTGCAGGTTATTCTGATGATGATTAGGGGTTATAAGTCTACACTCAACATGCTTACCTGTGGCACATGAAGATGAAGACTTGTTTATCTTATTTATATTTGAACTCTTGTATTAGGCCTATGGCCATGGAGTTGTAAAAGACTATTTTGTCTCTGGAATGATATGTAATAATGACCTTTGTTTTTGTGTACTTCATCTTAAACTGTGGATGCTAGCATTGATCCAGGGACTAGCATTGCAATCACAGGGATTCCTTACCTTTATAAAGGGAGGGATCTTACAGCTATGGCGACTTTTCATAGTTATAACATGGTGTGATAATGTGCCAAGTCAATCCAAACAAAGCATCAAAGGAGAATACTAAAATACTATACTTTTGCATGCTAAAACAACACATAATTCTTTCAAGGCACGCTAAGTAATCCCAATTGTTTGGAACAAGAAATTCTATAGCAATAATAACTAAGTATAAGGTCAAAACAACACCTAGCATTTCATGCTAAAGTCTAAATCACAGTCAATGCAAGCTCCTCTTGCACTTATCAAGCAAGAACTTCCTACTCCTTTCCAACACCAAGCAACTTATTTGAAACAACACAGCGATAATAGGGGTCCGAACTACTTTATTCAAGCAAACAAAACAAACTAAGCAAACCAAATTAAAACTAAGACGCTCGAAGAAACAACACAACTATGAATGAAACAATAAAAACGAAGTGTCTAGACAGACCTGAGCTTTTTATTGATGAAGAAGGGGATGCCTTGGGCATCCCCAAGCTTTGACGCTTGTACCTCTTGGATATTTCTTGGGTTGACACCGGGGTGGCATCCCCAATATTGAGCTTTTGTCCATTCTTCATCTCATTACATCATTCTCTCTCTACACCTGAAATTTTTCCTCCATACAAAACTTCACACAATCTTCATTAGCAACATTAGTGTATTCAAAAGATAATAGACCTTTAGGTAAAGCTTTGGAACAGAAAGAATTTTCACTAAAAACACAATCTACTGTAGCAACTCCTTCAAAATGCTCAATTCCCCAAAAGAGAACTCAAAAAGGAATCAATAAGAAGCAAATGCAAATAATGGCAGAAATCTGTCAAAACAGACCAGCAGGTAGAAACCAGTTTTTTCGAAAATCTTCTGTTACTCAAATCAAAAAGTGTTGAACTAACTAAAGTTATCTAACATACTGGGGGATTAATTCGTAAATTTTCAGCTCAATCCAAGTTACAGAGACTCCTCACGAAATTTTTTGGTGGAGGACAGAAATCTGTTTCGGGACAACAATTCCCCAAATCTTACTTCCCTCTCATTAGAGGTCATTCTTGGCACAAAAGGCAAAAAAAAAGGATACTGAGGGGTCATTACTGAAGTAATAACTTCCAAGACTCAAGAAAACTCTTGGTTTATCTCCCAACAAGTACTTTTCTTTAACGCCTTTAAGTTAGGCATGATAGTTTGAGAAGATGCTCTCATAAGAACTATGAGTTGAAGTAAAAGAGAGCATCAAGAAGCAAATTCAAAACAAATTTGAGCCTAACCCACTTCCTATGCATATGAATCTTGTAAGAAAATAAATCAAAAGAGCACATAGTAACAAGAGTGGGTAGATAAAACAAGAGCAACTTCAAGAATTTCAGCACATAGAGAGGTGTTTCAGTACCATGAAAACTTCTACAACCATATTTTCCTCTCTCATAATAATTTTCAGTAGCATCATGAATAAACTCAACAATATAGCTATCACATAAATCATGCTTTTCATGATCTACAAACACATAATATCTATCAAGCTCAAAAATAGTGGGATTAAAACCTTCATAGGTTTTACCCAAAGTAGATATTTCAAAAGGATCCACAGGAACATAACATTCATCCTCCTTTGGTAAGCATGGGGGACAATCAAATAATGTGAGGGATAAATAGTTACTCTCATTAGAAGGTAGGCATGGGTAGATAATCCCTTCTTCCTCCTTTTGTTCATCACTCTCCTCCTCTTTTTCATCTAATGAGCTTCCAGTTTCAAAAATTTCTTCTTCCATAGGCTCCCGCAAGGAATTAGTATCTTCCATTTGTGGAAAGCACCTATTAAAGTATTCAAGAATATAGCCATTTTATTCCTTGTAATTATCAAAGAAAAATTTAACTATCTCAAAGACCTCATATTTATAAGGTGCATCATTAGTATTTTCAAGCAAAGTGGCAAGTTCAAATGCACCCTTGAAGACAATAAATTCATCAATTTGTTCCACATCATAAAAGTCATAATTTCCTTTAACATAAGAAGATATGGTAACATTATCATTATACTCACACTGAAAAGGGAGGTGTTTATACCTCCTACAACAACAAGCTTTATCAAAGAAATAAGTAACATTATAAGTAGAGCACACCACTCTAGCAATAGTATTCAACTTATCAAAATTTTCCCATAAGTGTTTCCCTTTTTTGACAAACGGTGTTCCTTATAATAATACTTTTGTTCTTCCGTGAACCCACCTTGCCAATAAGAACTAGTTTCAAAGAAACCATCCATTGATAGAAAGCATGACCAAGCAAGGCAACAACAGACCAACAACTAGATTAGGAACTAATTTTTTTGTGTTTTTGAATAAAGAAAGCAAACCAAAGGTGCTTCAAGCAAGTTTACCTTAGTAAGAAACCAAGGTTATCGAACCAGTAGGAGGAAGGAAACGCCCCAAAGGTGCTTCAAGAAACGTGGAGACCTGCACAACACAAACTCAAGACTTTACCCCAACTAACAGTGAGGTTGTCAATCTCACCGGTTGCTATAACAAAGGATTAAACGTATGGTGTGGAAGGTAATGGTTTGCAGCAAGTAAACAAGTAATAGTGGAGGATGTATCAATGGTAAAGATTGGACCGGGGTCCATAGTTCACTAGAGGTGCTCTCTTTAGATAAACAACACGACATGAAGGGTAAACAAATTACAGCAGGGCAATTGATAGGAACTGAGCAAGGCATAACAATGCAATACCGGACAAAAAGATCCTATGATATTCGATTGGGAAATACAACAATATACATAGACCGCCATCCAACTACATCTATGACTAGAAGTCCACCTTCAGGTTATCATCCGAACCCCCTCCGGTATTAAGTTGCAAGCAACAGACAACTGCTTTAAGCAAAGTGTGTAAGGTAAATAGTCCACATGTTCCATGAACAAGAGACCGTTGTTTTCTCCCTAGTAGAAACAACACATCTACAACCGAAGAGATTTCTGTCACTTCCCTTGGAAACTAGAGGCATGAACCCACTATCGAGCATAAATACCCCCTCTTGGAGTCACTAGAAACTACTTGGCCAAGATAGCTACTAACAACGGAGAGCATGCAAGATCACAAACAACACAGATGTGATAGTATGAAATAGACAAAACCATTAATCAATCTGACATAGTAACCTCAATATCCACCGGATCCCCGCAAACACAACATGCATGATTACAAATAGATTAGATCTTGATCATGAATGGAGCTCACAAGATCTATACATGAAAGCACAAGGAGGAGATACAACCATCTAGCTACTACATGGACCCATAGTCCAAGGTAGAACTACTCATGCTTCATACCAGAGAGAAGGCCTCCGGGATGATCTCCCCTCCGTCAGGGTGCCCTGAAGAACTTCAGATCCCCCCGATATAGGGACGACAGTGGTGGCGGCTACAGAAGGTTTCGTGGAGTTTTGATTGGGTGCCTAGGGTTTCTGCATCGGGGGCTTCTTATAGGCGAAGAGGTGAGGCTGGGAGGCGGCCAGTGGCCCCACACCCTACCCTGGCGCGGGGTAGGCTCACCCACGCCTAGGAGGGTCTGGCCGCCCTGGCTCTCTGTTTTGTCTTCTGGATTCGTGTCCCCCACGGTAAAATATTGACTTTGGCTTTTGTCCCATACGATTCCGAGAATATTGATTTTCTGCCTTTCTGGAACCAAAAACAGAAGAAAACAAGCAACTGGCACTGTGGCAACTTGTTAATAGGTTAGTTTCAGAAAAGATATAAAAACACCTCAAAGTGCATAAAGCAAAGCAAAGTAGATACTAAACAAGCATGGAGCATCAAAAATTATAGATACGTTTCTGACGTATCACCTCCCAAGATGTAATAGTGCCTTTACGCAAAGCTATCAACCAGTCCTTAGCCTTTACTCTTAGAGAGAAAGAGAATAAATGTAATTTAACCACATTTGGGTCAATATCTCTAATACGCATCATGTTGCAAATCTCAGTAAAAGTTTAAGGTACAAACCTTAGTCCTCAGAAGATGAGCATCCAAATTGGTTCTATTGAACCAAACTCAAAAGGTTAGGCTTAATTTCATATGCTTCCGCATCAACAGCGGGCTGAGTAATAGGTGCACGAATAAAATCATCAGTGGGAGTAGCATACTCCCCAAGTTTATTTTGAGCCATGGCTCTTTCTTTTTGGTGTTTTTGAATAAGATAACAAATAAACAAGTAACTAATTTTGGGGGTTTTCAAATAGATAACAAAAAACTAAATTAATAACAAGAAATAAACTACAAACAAAAATAAAAATAAAAAGAAGGTATCTAGTGACCTCACTAGGATAGCGAATTGCTTCCCTGGCAACGACGTCAGAAAAAGGTTTAATACCTTCGATCCGGATTCACGGATGCACTATACTATCTTTTTCTCTAGTAGACCTAGGTTTAAAGACTTTGTTTGTTCGTTTTACCTAAGTTTACTAGACCTTTCTAGTTTACTTTAGATTATGGGTTGTTTTAATGGATGGAGATAGGCCAGAGTTGAAGATTCACATGCAGTTGCACATCATATGGGATAAAGATAGTAATACGCATATTAATGTGTAATGTTTTAATAAAGGTAAAATTTGTGGGAGACACATCCCGATATACTAGAGCCCTCCCCTATGAGTCATAGGCATAGCAATAGTCTTTTGATCCAACCGTTTTGTAGCACCCCAGATAAAACCACTACTAGAAAATCGCATGATCTTTGTGCATCATCATTATATTCACATGCATGTTATTGTCCTTGAAAATATTTTCACAAAACCCTATATTGTTTTCTACATTACATCTCTTTATATTCAACTTATAATCCTTGCTGTTTAAAATCATGTAAAAATAATTACCAAAATGATTTTGAATAAAATAACATGAAACAGAAAATATTTTCAAATATATATATAAAGAACTAAACTTAGACCTAAGCCGGCCAGGCCCAAAAGGCCCAGCCGGCTGGACCAAACCCTAATCCCACCCAACCTCCCAGATCCCCACCCAACCACCCAAATCCCCACCCCACCTGCCGCCGCCGCTGCACTCCACACGCGCAACCTCACCCGACCCTGCCCCCCTCTGCTTCCTCCTAGCGCAACGCCACCGCCCATCTCTCCTCCTCCCCGTGCAGGAGCCCCGCCCCCTCTTCCCCGCGACCATCCACCTCGCGGCCAGTGACCACCCGCCGCCAGCATGCGCGACCTCGAGTCCTGCGCCATGGCCGCCCTCCCCTCGTCCGCGACCCGACGCTGTCACCGGGCCCCGTCTTCCAGCCGCCGCTGTTCTGCATGTCCTCCGCCGCCCTCCTCTGCAGCACGCCTCGCCGGCCACACGCCCGCCTCCTCGCGCGCCTCTGCAAGCCGCCACCAAGCACCGCTACAGGGCCTGTTTTCTCCTGTACAGCTGCAGCATCACCACCTATTCGATGCGGAGCTCGTGCTTCTTCAAGACCCCGAGGGAATCCACGGCAAGCACCAGCTTTGCCTCCTGTTTTGTTTTCTCTAGACAACCAAGTTGATATCCCTTTACCACACTCGTGCTTGCAGATAGTAGCAGAAGTTTTTACCTCGCTGCTTGCTTCCGACGCAAATATATGTGCTAGGGGACCCATGTTGCTTCCCGGCGTGTGCACATGTTTCTGCCGTGAGTCGTGACCCTGCTATCGCGTGTCAATTGACCAAGGCATCTATCAAGATTCGCCACCAAGTGGCCTCTCGGCTCCCTGCCCCGACAAGATCGACCTCAACAAACAATTGGCGCTGATCTTCGAAGTTTGACACTGACAGAAGGAGGATGACAAGAACTACAACATGAAACCGAAGGTGATGATGCCAGATCGACAAGAACGTCTTCCTGGATCCGGAAAACCCCGAAGACCGATCCCGGCGAGCCGAACCCTGTCGAACCCTTGAACCAAGATCGTCGAATCCCGATGTGTGACCCTTTCCTCAAAGCCCTATTTTTATAAATGGCTATATACCTGTTGCATATAAAATATTCATGCTTACATACATATTCGTGTGGGTTGGGGGCATTATGCTGATTCACCTCATAATTAAATATGGGCTCCATATGCGAACAAATCTAGTCTAATATTGCCCCATTTAAATTTGTGCATCGAACCGGTGATATAATTTCCCTTGTTAAGACAACATTTAAATGGCGGGGTAGCTAAACAACATGAACTTAATAATTGCCGGGACCCCGGTTCTGCTTAATATGGCCTAATTGCATCGCATGCTTGCCATGTCATACATCATACATGCATCATGCCCGATCTTCTGTCGTAGTATTAAATATTGCATCCGGTGTTTCTGCTAGTGCTTTGCTTCTTCACAGATTAGGCCGATGAGTTGATGCGAGTGTCGACCTGATCCCCGGTGAACCTTCGACAATGTTTTTCAGGCGAGCATCCTCCCCCTTTCTACCTATTTTACATTTCTAGTCTTTATTTCCTCCTGTTGATCTATTGCTATCTGTGTTGCGATGCTCTAGTTTTCGTACCCGTGGTATCCCTTGCAGCCTTATATTGCCTTGGACACATCCTATTACCTGTTGTTTGGTAGATAGTTGGACTTTCATGTTGTAGTCGCTTGCTCAAGTGCTGTTGCGTGTTGTCAAGTACCACAATTGTTGGAAGAATGCCATATGCTTTGTGTTGGATATGGTCATGGCTTTAATTATCATTTAATAACTAAAATTGAAGTAGGTAAATAATGCAGAGGCACAGGTGGGCGATAGATGTTATTTGGTTTCTAACCATCCATTTGTGTCCCGTAGGACCCCGAGTACTTGATACCTGTTCTTTGAATATTCGCACTATCCGCATGTGGGACCATGAATCCCCCTAGCCAGAGCTTGAGTCATATATTATTTCTTGCGGCCACAAACTAGTTTCGGGCTTTATTACTATCATGTACTTATGCCATGCTTTACTGCTTTATTTACGATTGCGCGTGGAGCGCCTGTACTGTTTAGGTAAGTGGAATGTTTCCGCGATATCGACAAGCCCACTCACACTTTCGGTTTCCCAGTCGTTTACAGCCATTGACACAAACCTCTGGGTCCGTCTCGGAGCCGGCCAACTTTGTCGCGGGTTGTTTAGTGGGGTGGCCCCCTGAAATTTATATGAATCTTGCAATTGCTCTGTCGTGATGCCTCGTTTGGTTTTTATTTGGTTTTTCCCGAGGTTGATCGTGCGTGTGTTGCTATTTGTGCCCCCCTGCAAGGTAAAACTTTCTGAAAGCCATGTCCACGGTTATGGACGACTTGGAGCACAGTATCTCGATCATAGACAACTATAACTAAAGTAGTGCTATAAATTTGACTTTATAATGACTAGTAGTCCGCTTCACTATAATGGAATGGCTAGATAAAAGTGCCAAAAACTGCTGGTTTTGGGTTGTCACCGGTTACCATTGTATCTGACTAGTAAGTATTGCAACTACAATGGAATGGCTAAATAAAAGTACCAACAACTGCTTGGTTTTGGGATGCCTCATGCTATATGTATCTGACTAGTAAGTACTACAACTATAACGGAATGGTTAACTAAAACTGCCCACTGCTTATTATATCAGGATGACTCAAGCTATCTATATCTGACTAGTAATTGCCGCAATTATAACGGCATGAAGAAAACTGCCAACTGCGTGAGTTTCCCGGTTGACTTCCTCGTTTGGTCTCGAGGGGGAAATACCAGGATGGGTATGCTTGGTGATAGTTTCAGGTTGGATCCGAATAGGTATTTCTTATCCCTATATGATAGCCGCCAGCTGTATTGAGTCTCTATAGGTTGTTTAGTGCATGCTGCGCTGCCGCTTCAGTCCACCATACCTATGTAGGCGAGGACCGCCGAATTCTAGTCTCGCCGTGTACTGGCCTCAGTACTGACCGCTCTCTTTTTTCCTTTGCCCTTTGTCGGCACCCTTTTTTGTTTAAGCAGGTTTTAAGATCGACGTCGCTAGAAGGGTTACCCTTCCGGCTTGGCCTGGGCAGGTTTATGGACGCCATTGGTTATTCTTTAGGGCTCTTAGCCTAATTTGCATCTTGTTACTCGGACGCTGTATCGTTTTAAAGGTGATTTGGATCTTTGTATTGTATAGATGTATTCTTGACTCTTTGAGTCGCTGTTGTATATATATGTTCTGTGGGTTCCATCGTGGACTATTGTGTAACGATATTACTTCGTTTTCCACCTGCACGCAAGTGCCTGGTGGGCGCCTTTGAATCGTTTCTATGCGGGTTTGGCGGGAATCGCTGAAACTTGCATAGGGTCGATTCTGAGGGTGTTACAGAGTGGTATCAGAGCTCAGCAGTTGTGATACCTCACTGACGAGCGGGCCCGGTCCACGTCGCCCTCGTCTTCCTCGATCAAGGCCACGCCGCTGCAAAGCAGTGATGGCGGTAATGGCGCTGCATAAATGGGCATTTAACCGCGAAGCGTTTCTGTCGATTCCCGGCTATAAGTTCCTCTCGCCTCGCGATCTTTTTCCCCAAACACCTCGCTCACTCCGCCACCAGTCCTCAATCAGCTTTGCACCGCCATGACAGAGCCTCTCCGCGATCGATTCCGTGAGCCTAGTGTTCCTCTCGCCTCTTGTTCTACAATCTGACTCAGCATGTCTTGGCGCATCTCGACCTCACTAGTCCGTCTTGTACTGCCCCAGGTCGCCGGTTCCCCTAACACCGCGAGCACCGACGGCGACATCAACTCCGACGAGTTTTCCCGGTAGGTACAGACCGCCCCTCGCCTTCCCGTTCATGCTCACTACTTCGCCTTGACTCTGTGAATCTAACCGTGTCGCTATCTTGCCTTGGAGTGATCCAGAGCGACGTCCACGACGACCACCCGACGCACCCGACGCCGTCTTCCACTCCGGCGAGCAATCTAGGACAGTCCCGAGCACCCCTTGACCAACCGCAAGTACGACGAGCTTCGCCGTGACCTCCTGAGCCCGGTGAGCTACTCCTCTTTCTCCCTCTCCGTCTGCATCGTCGGCAACGTCATCGACCGACAGTTCCGCCGCCGGTAGCCGCCGCTCCGCCGCCAGTTCTTGACCAGAGAAATAGCAGCCGTTAGATCTGTATCGTAGCGCTAGGATAGATCCACTTAACCCCGAAGCGGTACGCGATCTGAGCCGCCAGATTTCATTTAGATCCAGCGGTGCAGACGCTCGATCCGCATTTAACCGGTACGGGCGAATAAGAACATGACGCGTGGCTAGGTTAGATCTGAAAATAGATTTAAAACCAGAAATTTGATCCAAATTCAAATGCCTATATCTTTTGAATTCCACGTTGGAATTTTGCAAACTTTATACCGTTGGATTCAGAAAAACAAGACCTTTCTGCCTATCCTTTTTGTTTAGCAAATAGTAACCATTAGATGTGCAAAAATTTCAGAGACTTGTTTGAGGCCTTTTGAGTATAGATTTAGTTTAGTATTTTGTTTTAGGGTTATTTAAGTTGTCTTGGCTATTTTGTGACTTGTTTAGTTTCTGTATTCATGCACTTGCTTGGTTGAGTTTTCAAAAATCATCACTTGGTAGATTCATGCATGCATGCATTCATATTATTTTTGTTTGTATATTGTGTGTAATTGTGTGCTATAACTTTGTGTGTAGATTTTGCTAGTGATTGTGATTGTGACGAGTGCTACTCTCCACACTACCAAGGCAAGTGATATCTTCATGAATATTCCATACCTATATTTTATACTTGCATTAGATATATTTTGTTAGGACTTGCATGCTACTTTTATCAATTGATGATGGGAAATCCTAATTAGAATAGAATGCTAGAATTGCTAGGAAAATTCCCTAAGGATAAGTTGCCATGCCATGCTTAGCCTAGCTACTAGAAAACAAGGGTAGTTTATATTCACACTATGGAAAAATATTCTAAGTCTAAGGACTTGTTTTTATTTAACAAAACAACTAAGTTAATGAATCACGGTGGAATGGAAAGAATGGGATATGTTGAGTGGTTACACAAGGCCAGGGTACCGTGAACCTTGTGTATCTCACTTGTGGATGGCCACCCAGGAACAAAGAGATTTGAGTTGTCAAATGTTGAGAAGCTTCAAGTGCAACCACTTGGTAATATGGGCTCTGCCATGATCTTAGGATGCTGGAACTTAGTCTCTTGGACAGTGGGTGGTAGATGGGATGATAGGTTGGAACGCGTCCATTTGACTAAGGAAAGGCTACTGAAGGATCATGTCTTGGGAAACCAAGGCTTGTGGGGAAAGTGCACCACCTCTGCAGAGTGTAAAACCTAAGTACTTAGCCATGTCCCTGGTAAAGGACAATTTGAGCATCAAGACATGGAAACTTCAAGAATCTCATCACTCCAATTTCTAAATAAAACTTGTGGGTGAACAAGGGTTAAAGGATCTTCAGTTTTTGATTGGTAGATGCCCTGAGTGGATCTTCAGTCTTTGATTGGTAGATACCTTGGGATAGTCTTTGCCAAACAAAAACTTAGTATTTTCAAAAAGTTAAGGAAAAATCTATTTTGAGCAATGCAAGCCTAAGCTCCACCAGCCAAATGCATATAGTATTATAGTCCACTTAAAATATACTAAGGTATCACTTGCCAATACTATTCCAAAGTATTGACCCTCTGTGGCTGTAACTTATGATGTTGCAGGTTACTCTGATGATGAATAGGAGTCATGAGTATACACTCAACATGCTTGCCTATGGCACATGAAGATGAAGACTTATGTTTATTTACATATTCCATAAACTCTTGTATTAGGCCTTTGGCCATGAGTTGTAAAAGACTATGTTTTATCTCTGGAATGACTGTAATAAACGACCTTTGTATCTGTGTACTTCATCTTAAACTGTGGATGCTAGCATTGATCCAGGGACTAGCATTGCAATCACAGGGATTCTTTTCCTTTAATAAGGAGGGATCTTACAAGTATCTTCAAAGGTAAACTCTCAAGACAATCACACATCAAACAAGTCATAATTTTGAGATTTTTTCTTGTTATACTTGTTTGGAAATATAATTTCCATGGCAAGACTCAGTTAGCTATAAGAACTAGAGAAAAAGAATCCATAACTAATTACGCATGCAAATAAAAAGCTTTACTCTAACTATTTTGAATTACACCCACTAGCATAGCATCTTAGAAAATCATCTAACTAAGATAAACAATTCAAACTTTTAAAGTCGGAGACATAGGACATAGCTCTCACAAGTGACTCATGATTCTTTTCCTTATGGGGATGTATTCCTTCAAAACTCAATTTAAAATCACTCTCATAATAATATTGAAGCAAAGAGGCAAGAGGCAAATCCATTTTCATGAAAAATGAAAAAGGGAAAATATTTTTTGTATTTTTCAGGATGGGGTTTAAATATTAGAAAAGAACTTGCGACCAAGCAAGAAACTAATTAAAAAAAGGAAATGAAAAACAAAAGAAAGAGCGAAGTGTTGGAACAAACCAACACGAGTGTTTCAAATCTCACAAGGAACTTGAGTACAATGATATGTCGTAAATGTATCTATAATTTTTGATGCTCCATGTTTGTTTTGTATCAACTTTGTTATGTTTTGTCTACAATTTGAGGTATTTTTATACATTTTCTGGAACTAACCTATTGACAAGATGACGCAGTGCCAGTTGCCTGTTTTCTGATGTTTTTGGTTTCAGAAAAGCCAGAAAAAGAAATATTCTCGAAATTGGACGGGATAAAACTCAAAGTCAATATTTTACCCGACACGACACAGAGCCCGAAGGAGAGACGGAGAAGGGCACCAGTGCGGCCACACCATATGGTGGCGTGGCCCCCCTAGACACGGGCCACATGGTGTGGGCTCCCTGGCCCTCCACCGACCTTGCCCTTTCACCTACTTATACGCCTCCCCGAGACGTAACCCAAATGCGGATCAGATCTCCACAAAAAGTTCCGTAGCACCGCCGCCATCGAAGAGGAGATTTGGGGGGAAACAAGTCTCTATTTCGGCACCCTGCCAGGACAGGGAATTTCCCCCGGAGCCATCTCCATCGATCTCCACCACCATCTCCATCGCCGTCGCTGACTCCCATGATGAGGAGGGAGTAGTTCTCCCTCGAGGCTAAGGGCTCTACCGGTAGCTATGTGTTCATCTCTCTCTATGCATGATCTTATTGTGATCATGAGATTTGTAATCAAGTAGATCTACTCTGCTACTCAAGTGTTTTAATCGTAATCTCCGGTTATCCCCATGTGTGTGAAGGTGACAGTGTGCATACCGTGTGGCACTTAGGCTAAAGATTAAATAAATACTTATCATGAGTTATATTTTGAGTTTGTTGTCTCTATGAAATTGTAGTGTTTGTTGGAACCATCTAGTGCTCAAGGTGACAGTGTGGGGTTATCTAGATGGGGAATGCAAACTTTGAGGTGTGCTGTTATTGCCCTAGTATGGTGTAACATCCCAAAATTTTAGAATGGGAAAGTTCATAGATCTGATGTGCATTGCATCATGGCTTCTGGCAAAAATTCCAAATTTATAACCATTTGTGAAAAACCCTATTTGAAAGTCTTTTATGCATCTTTTAAGTTGTATTTGAAATATCCATGTTTGAATATTTTGAATGGACCGGAATATATTCCCCAGTAGTCCTAAAAAGCTATTTTGAATTTTAGAAATTTTTTGAAACTGGTTTGAGATCTTTTGGAGCTCTGAATAAAATTATATAAAAGAAATCAGTAAAATAAAAAGAATAAAACAAAAAACAAAAACCTAACTAACCTAACCTACCCAACCTAGCCCGCATGGCCAAACTCTCCTCTCTGCCGCTCCCCCTTCCCTCTCACTATGTGTAGCAAAGCAATAGCTTAACAGCCGGCCGAGCCATGCACCACTGCAGCCCAACCGGAAGAAAACCCTGCCCCATTTTTTTTGACGCGCAGGCCCGCGTGTCAGCCAAAGCTCCTCCACCAATGAGTGGGACCCATCGTGGTCGTCTCCTTCCTCTCGCCTGGAGTTCAACCATCGCACGCCCGATCCCGATCCAAACTCCGCGAAATCCGAAGGTTCTGTTCGTGATTTTTCCGAATTCGCACGCCTTGACTCCTATATAAACTCTTCTTCGATCGATTTTTTTCGCTTCTCAGAAACCCTAGCCGCCTCCCTCCAGCTCGCCATTGCCGCCACCTCTAGAGCCTGCAGATTGAGGTCGAGGATGACGCCAGCAACCTTCGGAGCCCTCCCTTTTCCTCCCTCTCTCTTCTACGTATTCTGCCGCCTCTCCATGACCCCTTATCTCCCCCGCAGGAACCCCAGAACACGCAGGAGGGACCGCCAGAGCTCGTCGTCGGCCGAGCTGCTTCATCCGCCGTTGTCTCGGGAAGCAAACCGCCATGCCGAGAGTACTGGAGCTCGCGTCCTCATCCGCTCCCTGTGGACATACTCAACGCCTCCTGCGACCACTGGAGCGCCGCCAAGCTCGACGCCTGCACGAACGCCACCGTCCGCCGCTGCTGACTTGCACCTCGCCGGTGAGCTCTCAAGCTCTGCACCAGGGTCGTTCGATCGTCCACCAATGATCCAGATCGATTCGTTGACTGGTCCAACGACCGCTGACCGACAGCGCCACGTCAGCGGAATATTCCAGGAATATTCCCTGCTAAATTGGAAATAGAAGAAATAGACAAAAAACTGTATTTATTTTGTAAAATTCACAAAAAATACAATATAGCTTAGAAAAATATAAATGATATATCCCTGGATTTAGAATAATGTGTAGAATATTATCATGCAATAAAATTTGTTATTTGACAAATACATATTTTCTGGAATATTTAAATCTATTATATGGTAAATAATTCATAGGAAAATATCCACAACTCTAAAATTGGCAAATTTAGTGTCTATGGATTCAGAAAATTGTAATCTACGGTACTGTAGCATTAGTTGATTTTGCTACAGTACAAAATATTTAGCTATGATTAAATCCATTAAATTGGTATTTTGGCTATAACTTTTAATCTGTAAATCATTTTAAGGTGAAACCAGTGGCAAATGAAAGCTATGAACATTACCTATCCAGTAGAATGGTTATCTTAATTTTATGAAACTATTTTCTACTAAAAGTATTCAGAATTCATTAATGCCTATTTTAAGCCTATTTGTTTAATAGAAAATGCATATGAAATGCTTTTGAACTTGTTTCTCTTTTATAAAATGCATGCATATTGTTTTGTTGTGTTGTGCTACTGTATGATTGATTGCAATTATTGTTTTGTGCAATAGATTGCTCGGAGTGCAATTATTGTGATTGCGACGAATGTGTGAATGATTACTACAACTAAGGCAAGTGTCACTATCACGAATCTCCTATTGTTTTCTTATGCATTTAGTTTTCAGTAGCTTGCATTGAAGGAAATGTTTTATATTATATATGCTATGCTATGGTGTGAGTATCCAATAGAATTGTCATATCCCCAGCTGATTCCTTGATAGCCATCGTATTGTAGATGCTTAGCCATGCTATTAGTTGTGTGGGTGGTTTTCATGATACATATGAGTATGAGAAAGATTATGTTTTGCTGAAATGAAAGCCACTTAATCAATGAATCACCTGGGTGGAATGGCATTGATTGGGTCATCGAGTGTGGATTTTGGTGGGGATTGCCACCCAGGTTTCAAAGAGATAATAGGCGGTCTTGATTAGTAACTTCCATGTACAACCACATGTCATATGGGCTCTGACTTGACTGAGTAAGTTATGGGATCATGTCCTACTGTGACTAGCAGATGTAGGTGTTGATAGGATGGTACGGTCCAGAGTTAGGCTCATGATTCTGTTTCCCAAAGGTCTCGTCCTGGTCTTCTCTCAAAAGGGGTTTATCGGGTCTCGTGGGTAAAGTGTACTAGCCTCTGCAGATGGTTTATGAAATAAGTACTTAGCCGTGTCCCCGGTAATGGACAATTATGAGTAACTTCTCTTGATGCGGTTGAAAAGTCTCATTCATTCCAATTTCTCTAATAAAACTTGCTGGGTGAACTTAATGGGTTATAGGAACACTTGAGTGACTCAATGTGTCCATAGTTTATAGGAGCTCTCGAGTGACTCGAGTTGTTCTTAGTTATTTTGAAGAACTGAAACTTTATTTGAAAAGGTAGGAGAAAATGCTGGTTTATGCAAATAGCCTAAACTCCACTAGCCAAAGTGTGCATTTATTTGACAGGTTGCCAATTGTGTCCACATAACAGTGACATCTTGCCAATACAATTCAAATGTATTGACCATTCGTGGCTGCAACTTTTTACGTTGCAGGTTATTTTGACGAAAAGTAAGGTTATCGTTTAGGTTGCGAATCTCCACTCAGCGAGTTGCCTGTGGCGTGATGGAGCCTTTACCTATTGTTTATTTGTTGAACTATGTTATTTGAGATAGTTGTGAGCTAAGCAACATTGTAATATATATACTCTTGGATCAATCATTGTAATAATGTGACGCATTGATACTCTTTTATTCATTGAAACGGTGTGTGCTAGCTAATCAATCCAAGGGACTAGCACTATAAACATAGGATCCAATTCATAATGGGTTGGATCGCTTCACGTGGATTAGAGTTGTCCAACCGGAGATTAGTTCAGGGTAGCATCATGAAGAGAAGATATTTATATGAGTGTCTTCACTAGTGAAAGTATGATCCCTAGGCCTTGTTTCTAAGCATTGAAACACCGTTTATAAACTAGTCTTGTTACATGTTTACTTCCTTCCATCTTTATTTCATATTGATTTTAGTCTCTTCCTCCCCGTCAAGCTCTTTTTTGGCACCATTGTCTTATAATCATCCATATTACTTGTATTTCACTATCTATTCGCCAAACTAGTGCACCTATACACCTGACAAGTTTATTGGGTGTGTTGGGGACACAAGAGATTTCTTGAATCTTGATTGCAGTGTTGCTTGAGAGGGATACCTTGGACCACTTCCTCCCTTATTTCGATATACCTTGGGTAATCCACTTAAGGGAAACTTGCTACTATTCTACAAACCTCTGCACTTGGAGGCCCAACATTATCTACAAGAATAGAAGCGTGAGTAGACATCATACAACCTCATCATTACACAAATATAAATGCTGGGGGACACATCCCCAAGCTTAAGGTTTTGCAAGCCCTTTTGTTGTTCATTGTGGTGGCGATGGATAATCTCCCAAGTTCCATGGGCTGCTCCAATTTTTGAACCGGGTTGAGAGGTTGGCAGTAGCATCTCGAAGGTTGATGGAAAGATTGCTCGTGCTCTGGATGCTTCCTTCGAGAGCATAGATATCATCATAAGTGGTGTAGAAGTTTGGTGTTTGCACATCTTGTTCGGGTCCTTCTTGCTCTTCTTCATCATCATCTCCTTCATCCATGTGTTCTTCTTGTTGGGGTAGACTTGGTTCAACCTACATGTCATAACGTAATCGTCCATTATCGATAGAGAACAAACAATTAGGTAAAGTAGTTGAAATCAAGTGATCCGTCCAAAGTATATCAAGAAAGTATCTACCAATTGATCGAGAAATCATACCACAAGCTCTTAGAGTGGAAAAACCGAGATGGCGGTCTCCTACCAACGGTTGGATATTACCTAGGTTGACGTGGAGCGCGCATGCAAGAATGTTTATAACTCCTCCTCCGCATATGGTACCACGGGACTATAGAGCATGATATTTTAATATAAAACAATAGAAGGGCGCCCAAATATGGTGTCAACTTACAGTTTGGAATAGCAGATCTACCGAGGATTATCATATCCTCCTCATTGACTCTAGTAAACTCACCACGTGTTGGCAAAGGGGTTAGCAATAACATAATACAAATAGCGAACAGCAGGAGGCTCAATTTAGTTCCCCTTGGGTGTGTTTCCACAGATTCTCATTCTATTAAAGTACTCCAAGGGTGATGGATCAAGAATAAAGGTAGTGGAGCGTATATCGATGGCATTGTTGGCAAACCCAAAGTAATTAGCCCATTGGTCAAGGTTCAAGGCATACTAACAATTCATAAGATGGAAGTTGATGCGATCTACTCCAACCATATGATCCTCAGAGTAGTAGTGTGAACTCACCGTATGCATCAAAGTACTAAGAAACTCAAGCGTCACGCAGCGGTACGTGGTGGCATCTTGAAAAACAAAGTGATACAAACCAACATTGTTGAAAAGCAAGCCAAAATCATGACGAATGCCCATTTGGTTGAGGATGTAGGGACACGCCGACTTGGTGGACTTAATCTCTTGGTGTTGGAGACGGTTGAAAAGATTGAGCTGAAACTCCTTGATGAACTTGATGCCAAATGACTCGGTGGGTTGGCATATCAACGGGTGGCACGGCTTGTTCCATAGCCATCACACACGTATGGATCGTCGTTTTCATCTAAAAAAACTAATCAAAAATATGCTCCAATAAAAACATAGCATAAGTGATCCTCTACACTTCTTATAGAAGAAACTCCTCTAAAAACAAAACTAAGTATGCTCATAATCAAGATTAGCTCAAGAACAAGACCTAAGTCTAGATTGATAATGGTGAAAGATTGAGCAAGTTTTTGATCCAAATAAGTTGGGGATCAGAGGATAAACATACCTTAGATCGATTGGGTGCGAAGAATCAAAAAAGAATGGACATAATTGAAGATATAATGTAGGTGGTTTGGAGTTTGGAGATAGATGAAAGAGAGATTTGTGCTTTGGGAAATCTAGGGTTGCCTCTTCCTGGGTAAAAATCACGGTCGTATACTCGGTACGAGCAGGTGGTATGTCATGAGCCCACCAATACCAAGTGTCCTACCTTGGGGTCAACGGATCCCTTCTAGCGGTGCACTCGGTACAGGTGTGCGGTATGGTCGCTCTCTCCCGTACTACTGGTCGTTCACTCATCAGTATGTTTGCTTCGAACTTGATGTTTTTCTCGAGGTACGGTACGGGCGGACGGTACAGTTGCCTATGGTCATACCAGTGGTCTTTAAAGCCACTGTGTCCTATAGAAAAAAAATCAAGATTTGCATTTTCTTGTGCCGTGATGTGGTACGGGCACGTGTTACGGTGGCCTCTAGTCGTACCAGTGCTTGTAAGTTCACTGTAAGCTTAAAAAACTTAGGAATTAAGTTAGTAGCTTCACATGCCTTTTCACATCTTAGCAAGAACAAAATCACAGCAAATAAACTTCATAAAAAATAGCAGTACCTTATGGGCATATGTTATCAAATATAATAGATCGAGGATTGCCTTATTTTTTCTCCTCTCTCCAAAGGACTTTCTTGAACACTCTTTATTAAAAAACTAGACTAAACTAAAACAAGAATAAAAACTTTATTTCACATGGGCTACCTCCCATGAAGCGCTTCTAGTTAAGGTCAATTAGCTTGACCCATATGGTGATCATTTAGGATTTGCGAGTGGAACACCAACTCCAAAGTAATTAGCTTTCAGTGCGATTATATCATCATTATCATTAGGCTTGGCATTCTTCTTCATAGGGAAGCATACTATAAAAGGATCTCTAGTTGGTAGTCCTATTCTCACATTCCCTTCATGTATATTAATCAAAGCTTTAATGGTTCTAAGGAATGGCCTATCTAGGATTATAGGTGCTATGGGATCTTCAGGCATGTCCACTATAACAAGATCAATAAGAGAAGGACATCCTTTAATTTCAACAACTATATTTTATTTTATTGCAATAGCTTTTTTATAGGTTGAATCAGCAAGATGGAGTCTCATTTCAGTATTTGTAAATGATCTAATTTTAACTTATCAAATAGGCTCTTGGAAATTGTTGCGACGCTTGCACCAAGATCACAAAGTGCAGATATCCTTTAATTTCAAAAACTTTAATTATTGAGACGCTTGCACCAAGATCACAAATTTTTGAGATGCTTGGATGGAAGCTTATCAGCTAGTTTCTTATACTCCATTTCTAGTTCACGAACATTAGATTCTACTTCTTTTATAAATTTTTGGTATGTAGCATCATTACCTTATTCTATATCGGGATTCTTCACGGTGATCATCGTCAATATATCTTCCACAGTATAATACGGTGATGGCGCATTGCTATAGTCTAGATCTTCATGCTTCTCATCTTTGTTTTCTGCCCCCGTCATCTTGAGGTCTTCCACCGGTTTGGATCGGGATTTCTAGCGAATTTTGCAAGTACGAGAGCTTGGCTCTCAGCTACTTTGCCCAATTGTGCTTCCACGGTCTTGGTTCTTTCATGTAGAGCCTTCACATCATTTCTAATTGCAACGGCCTGGTCAGATAATTTTCCAATACTAGTCCCATGGTTCTCCATGATTTTAATAAGCATATTATTTTGCTCGGTTTGAGCTTGTATGAAATTTCTAACAGTATGTTCAAAAGAGAGATTGCCATTATTTGCTCCACTATGGTTATCATAATTATTATGTGGAGCACATGTAGGATTAGAAAAATACTTTTGGAAATTTAAGCAATAGTTTTGACTCTTCCAAGAAGGATTATAAGGATTGCTAGCTATAAAACATAAACTTGATTAGCATCAGTAGTGATAACATTAATTTGGGTATCTTCCTTACCCTTCACGATATTGAGTAACTCATCTACCTTTGCAGTAAGCTATTTATTGTGTCCCTTGATGATTGAATTCACCCTTTTTGAGGATCTTTCTACATGCCATTGGGCATGGTTGTTTGCATATCATCAAGTAATTTCTTTGCAACACTCACTTGCTTTCCCATGATGGTTCCTCATGCTGCGGTATCTATCATAGACTTAGGCATTGGGTTAAGATCATTATAAAATAAATGTAATATAAGCTATTCTTCCATCCCATGACAAGGACAGTTCATTAGGGCTTCTTTCATCCTTTCCCAAGCAAGTGCTAGTGGCTCGTGGTCTTCTTGTCAAAAGATTGTAATGTTGGATCTTAGCTGCATAGTCTTAGCTAGAGGGAAAAATATAGTCACGGAAAGATTAGTGCATTCCTCGTGATGAGTGCAGCAGCACTTCGTTGGGGGACCCCAAGCGGAAGGTATGATGCGATTCGTGAGCAAGTTTCCTCGAAGAAACCAAGGTTATCGAACCACTAGGAGGAAGGAAATGCCCCAAAGGTGCTGCAAGCAACGTGGAGACCTGCAAAACACAAACTCAAGACTTTGCCCCAACTAACAGTGAGGTTGTCAATATCACATGTTGCTATAACAAAGGATTAAACGTATGGTGTGGAAGGTAATGGTTTGCAACAAGTAAATATGTAACAGTGGAGGATGTATCAATGGTAAAGAATAGACCGGGGTCCATAGTTCACTAGAGGTGCTCTCTTTAGATAAACAACATGACATGAAGGGTAAACAAATGACAGCAGGGCAATTGACAGGAACTGAGCAAGGCATAATAATGCAATACTAGACAAAAAGATCCTATGGGATTTGATTGGGAAATACAACAATATACGTAGACCGCCATCCAACTACATCTATGACTAGAAGTCCACCTTCAGGTTATCATCCGAACCCCCTCCATATTAAGTTGCAAGCAACAGACAACTGCTTTAAGAAAAGTGTGTAAGGTAAACAGTCCACATGTTCCATGAACAAGATACCATTGTTTTCACCCTAGTAGCAATAGCAAATCTACAACCGAATAGATTTCTGTCACTTCCCTTGGAAACTAGAGGCATGAACCCACTATCGAGCATAAATACCCCCTCTTGGAGTCACTAGCAACTACTTGGCCAAGATAGCTACTAACAACGGAGAGCATGCAAGATCACAAACAACACAGACGTGATAGTATCAAATAGACAAAACCATTAATCAATCTGACATAGTAATCTGAATATCCATCGGATCCCCGCAAACACAACATGCATGATTAAAAAATATATTAGATCTTGATCATCAACGGAGCTCACAAGATCTATACATGAAAGCACAAGGAGGAGATACAACCATCTAGCTACTACATGGACCCATAGTCCAAGGTGGAACTACTCATGCTTCATACCAGAGAGAAGGCCTCCGGGATGATCTCCCCTCTGGCAGGGTGCCGGGAAGAACTTCAGATCCCCCGATCTAGGGGACGACGATGGCAGCGGCTGTAGAAGGTTTCGTGTAGTTTTAATCGGGTGCCTAGGGTTTCTGCATCGGGGGCTTCTTATAGGCGAAGAGGCGAGGCTGGGAGGCGGCCAGGGGCCCCACACCCTACCCAGGCGTGGGGTGGGCTTACACGCGCCTTAGGGGTCTGGCCTCCCTGGTTCGCCTCTTAGTCTCGTCTTCTGGATTCGTGTCCCCCACGGTAAAATATTGACTTTGGCTTTTGTCCCGTCCGATGCCGAGAATATTGATTTTCTGCCTTTTTGGAAAGAAAAACAGAAAAAAAACAGGCAACTAGCACTGTGGCAACTTGTTAATAGGTTAGTTCCAGAAAAGATATAAAAACACCTCAAAGTGTAGACAAAGCAAAGCAAAGTAGAAACTAAACAAGCAAGGAGCATCAAAAATTATAGATACATTTCCGACGTATCAAGCATCCCCAAGCTTAACTCCTGCTCGTCCTCGAGTAGGTAAGTGATAAAAGAATATTTTTTGAGGTGACATGCACCATCAAAACCAAGATCAAACCATTTGCAAGCATTGAAAGCTGGGAACAAAGAACTCTAAACATGTGCATGAAAGATGGAGTTATAACAATAGGACAAAGTAACTATGCATGCAACATGAAAGGCTACAAACAAAGATCATGAATAACATGCATTGAAAAACGTTAGTTTGTTTCACATACAGAAAACATAGCATAGTGTCATTCAGCTTGTCCCTCATAGAGTAGCAAATAGATGCATAGGACACCTTCAAAGTTCACAAGGGTGAATAGAAACAAGTAGCACAAGAACAAGTAATATCACAATATGCATCAATCACTAAGTTTTGGGACACTACACATAGAATAACAACTATGATCTCTTAATGGTTCCTAAAGGTAAAAGGTGGAGACTCAAATAATGGTGGAAGAAAGGCCCTTCACAAAGGGAAGCAGGGATTTCAAGTTTCAAAAAAAGAGCTTCCAAAAATTATGGTACTTGTTAGCTTCCAGCCCTCATTGCCCCTATCATAAGCATCTTGAAGTGATTAAGGTTAAAGTGAACAAACATGGAGTATATGCTTGACAAAGTATAAGTTGGCAATCTCAAGTCCCTTGAAAACGAGGGCCACACCTCATGCTACTCAACTTCAGTCACCTGTAAGTTCTTGTCATTGTAAGTACATGCGTATCATTGAGAACCGCCAACGGGGTACCCCTCTCACATGGTACAGGAGCTACTCGATAACCAAAATGACAAGGCAAGCAGACAATGAGCATCTCAGTGATCTTTTTATTTACTATATGCATAGCTTTTCATTGAGGATGCTTCATAGATAGCTCACTATGGTGATGCTGCAAGTTTCCACCATGATGAGGCATGGCTTAGGCTAGCGATCCATGCGTTTCTCTAACACAAAATACATATGCCATAGACACTACTAGGAAAAATCCCATCAGTGGCGCACCATTTTTGTACTTCTATGGCGCATATGGGATACGCCACAGTTATCTCGCCACTAAAGTTCAGTTCTGTGGCGCATATTGAAATGCGCCACAGAAGTCTAAAAAACTTTTGTGGCGCATATGGCCAAAATGCGCCACAGAAGTCCCGAACCAGATCTCAAACTTCTGTGGCGCATTTGGCCAAATGCGCCACAGAAGTTTTTTTCAAATTTCAAAAAAAAACACCGGCCAGATCTGGCCGGGGTGGTGCTCGTCGGAGGTGGTGCTCGCCGGAGGTGGCGGTCGCCGATGGAGGAGAGAAGGAGGTCGCTGGTGGATGAGGTGGCTGTCACTTGGTTCAATTGGGTTTGGGTTACTATGAGTTCCCTCATGTTGATCTCTTGGTTGCTGTTGTTTTCACCATCCTTGATGTTGGAGTTCCTTGGAGTAGTCATCTGTTTGGGTTGGATTGGGATTAGAATAGGCAAAATATTTCTAAGGGAATAGTTCTAATCACACAAATCACAATTCACACAAGCAATGTGCAAGCATTCACAAACAACATTCCACTCAAACAACAAGTTTCAAGCATACTTATAGGCAACAAAATATTTTGTTACACCACATAAGTTGGTGAATTTGGTTTGATCTAAATATGGTGGTCCAACTATATGGTTCACTTGAGATCAATCCATCCTTCTTAGTTGATTCTTCTTGAATGGGGTCATGGTTTCCTTGGGAAAATTCTTGGTCACAAAACTTTAAAGTGATGATGGTTCCTTCTAAGTTGTATTCCCTTAGTCTTCAAGTCTTGAGTAATATTTCTTGTCTCACTTGTAGTCCTTAGTGATATCCAAGCTGAAGTCCTTGTTGAGACTAAGGTTGAAATCACTTGAGTTGGTGAAGTCCTTGGTGAAAATATAGTTGAAGTCTTTGGTCATGGAGAAGGCTTTGTCCATTAAGTTGAAGTAGAAGAGGTGTAGAATCAAAACCAAAAAGGTTCAGGAAAGAGTATACAAGATTGTTTGTAAATAAGTTTTGGAACAAATACAACTCCTATTTTTCTAAGGGGTTTGTCCAATCCTAGGTTTACAAATCCTACAGGCAACACAATGCTCTGATACCATCTGTAAGGTTCCCAACCTTTAATAAGGTAGAGATCCCTGTGTTTACAATGCTAGTCCCTGGATCAATAGCTAGCATCCACAGTTAAGATGTAATATCAAGAAACAAAGGTCATAATACAACTTTATAACCAGGAATAAAATAATTTATTACATCTTACATAGCTCATTTGTCTATCTCATTACAATGCAGCAGAATATAACAATAGCATGGGGTCCTTCATCTTCAAAGTGCCGCAGGCAGTCATGTTTGTTGTAGACTTGTAATCCTAATCAATAAACTTCACTAACATCAAACAAACCTGCAACATAATAAGTTACAGCCACAAGGGTCAATACATTTGAATTGTATTGGCAAGTGATACCTTAGTAGAATATTGGTAGACTAGATACTATATGCATTTTGGCTAAGTGTATCTTAGGCTTGCTTTGCCCAAGATAAGTTTTACCTATCAGTTGAAATCACTAAGTTTTTCTTTGTCAAAATCATTCCCAAGGAACCACCAATAGACATTGGGGAACCATCACCCTTGTTCAACCACAAGTTTTTACTTAGAAATTGGGATGAGGAGATTCTTGATAGCTTCCATGTCTTGATGCTCAAATTGTCCTTTACCAGGGACATGGCTAAGTACTTAGATTTTACACTCTGCAGAGGTGGTGCACTTTCCCCACAAGACATGGTTTCACCAAGACAAGATCTTTCGGAAGCCTTCCCTTAGACCATAATGTACGCGCTCCAACCTATCATTCCCCTACCACCAACTGTCCATTTGGCTAAGTTATTGTAACCTATATGATCCAGGCAGATCCCATAATGCCAAGTGGCTGCACTTGAAGCTTCTCAACATTTGACATCTCAAATCTCTTTGTTCCTAGGTGGCCATCCACAAGTGTGATACACAAGGTAAACCATAGAAATGGGCCTTGTGTAACCACTCAACACAAACCATTCCTTCCATTCCACCCAGGTGATTCATTCACTTAGTTGTTTTATTAAATAAAACACAAGTCCTTGACTTAGAAATATTCCATAGCATGAAATATAATCCACCCTTGTTTTCTACTAGCTAAGCTAAGCATGATAGTAGTAGGAATCTTAACTTTAGGAAATTCTACTAAGGTTTCATCTACTAGGATTTCCCATGGCATAGTTTATACTTAGCAAAATTCCATGCAAGTCCTACTTAGAAATATCACTAATGCATAGTGAAAATAATGGGACAAAGTATGAAGCATCACTTGCCTTTTTGGTAGAGAATATGAGTTCACTCCTTGTCCTTGCAATATTCACACTCTTCAAATCACTACAATTCAATCAAGCAAGGTACAATTTCAATCTACCATTCAAGCAAACATCACATAAAATATTAAAAACAAAGTAATGCATGCAAGCATGCCAAAGATTGTTTTATTTGGAAAAGTGGTTTATAATGGGTTATAAACATTTGAAAACACCTATTGGTCATTTTATAAAGTGGCAAAACCATTTGCAAAAGATTTTATCTATAAACCATTTTTAAACCAAATCAATATTTTATGTGGTTGAAAATGTCTTTAACAAAGTAACAATCTTTATAAGGTTCACCAAATATGTTTTCAAATCATAAAACTTTGTGTTTAGGGTCAGAGAGTTTAAATGAAAACATTTCCCAAAGATTTTCCTCCAAAAAGTATTTTTAACATATAACAACGTTTTTACTTGACTAGAAATGGTCTAAAACAAAGATTTATTATTTTGCTTCACAAAATTTGTTTTTGAAACCACAAATTGATTTCTATGGTCAGTAGGTTCAAAACAAACCATTTTCCAAAGGTTTTATCTCAAAAATCATTTTAGAACAAATTTTATATTCTAAATATGCCTACACAAGTTTCTATAAAAACAAACAATTTAACAGAAGCAATTTACTAAACAAAGGGCATGGTTGGGTAGGATTTGTCTTGATGATTCCATTTATATAAAATTTGGATGTGTGGTTTGAAAGTTATGAATTTTTCAATTTGGAACATCAAATAGATCAATTCTGTTTTTATTAAAACAGATAGGGCCACGTGGCTGCTTACTACTGGCTGGTACCGATTCGTTCGGATCACGCACTGAGGATCGTTGGATCTAATGCGAATCGTGTGGCACAGATCTTTCCTTACCCCTTTGTTAAGTCAATCTATCGCGTGCCTCGGATCTGGATCGGACGGCTGCTGCGCGTTTGACCAAAGGTTGGCGGTGCTGGCGGCGGCGTGCTCTGGCGATGCGTTCTGGCTATTCCAGGAAGGAAGGGGAGAGTGGATGTGCTTACAGTGTTCGCCGTGGAACGCAGATGCTCAACGTGCTCGGGGTTGGCGAAGGGGCGCACTGGGGCGATGGTAATTCCTCGCCGAAGTTCACGTCTGTGTTGGGCGCCTCTGCTCGTCGTTGGGGGCGGGGATACAAGGCACATAAGAGCGAGATAAGGGGTCCGTTAGACGCGCGAGTGAGAGTAGAACCTGCGTGTGTCAACGAGAGGGAAAGGGCCGGACGGACACTACCTGGGGCACTCGCCGGAGTAGAGGCAGTGGACGGTGGCAAGAGGTCGTCGTCGTTGCCGAAGCCCTGGTGTTTGCGCGGATGAATGGGAAGCACAGGGAGGTGCGCCAGAGGCTGGGGATCATGGTCGTGTGGTCGATGGAGCGAGGGGCGGTGATGTGTGGCCTGAATTGGTGGAAGTGCTCGCCGGAGCAAAACATGGTCTCTGGTGAAATTAGCGCAGCCCGGTGGCGAGCTGGTGCGAGCGAGAGAGGGGAAGTGTAGAGGAGGGGCATGCGGTTATGTATGCGTGATCACGGGGCTGAATCAACGCGATAACGAGTATTGACGCAAATTAAATCAGGCAGAAACCGCCAGCGAGGTTAGCTCGCGAGTGAGAACGACGATGAGGTGGCAGTGGGGCCTGGCGTCAGCGAGAGAGAGAGAGGGGGTGGGGTCCGGTTGTCATTCGATGTGCGGGTCAATTCGTGAGTGAGAGAAAACGCTTCGGGGAAAAAGAGAGGTGTCCTGCTGGGCTTAGTGGGCTAGCTGGGCTGGGCTGCTTTGTTTCGGAATTTTTTTCTTCTCCTGTTATTTTTCTTTTTCCAATTTTGATTTTCTGTTTTGATTTTGTTTAATCTATTCAAACATTTATTTGAATTCAAACTTCTCTCAAACTTTGTGTGGATTCAAACACTGATTATTTATATATTCTGAAGTCAATTTTGGAATAAATCTTTTATTCTTTTTAGGGTCTTTTTAATTATTCAAAACAAGCCGTTGCTTTAAATTCAAATAAGATCAAATATATTTTTTAATCCTTATTTAAATTTCATTTTTCCATAAAACCTTTTCAGTAAGTTTTATTCATTAATAGGGTGTCAAATAATTCGCTTTGAATTGATTGGAATATTTTTAATATGATTTATTAATCATTTTAACTTGGGTACTTGTCTTTATTCCAAAGAATATATGGTTTAATTTCATAAATTTATTTAGCTGATTCCTTTGATCCCATTTAAGTTATTTGAATAACATTTATTCCACTTGGGTAAATTCCAAATATTATTTTCCCATGATTTATTTAATCATTTCTAATAGGGATTTTATCTTTATTCAAAATAGAAATAGAATTTGGTTAATGCCACTTTATTTTATTTGGAAATTTCTTTATCTATTTATTTTATTTCGATTTGGATTATAATCATTCCATTTGCTTATGGTCTTGGCCAAGTTTTAATTTGGTCTTTAAATATTCCTCATTTAATAATTTCTTTCTTTATCTTATAAAATCCATATCTTTTTATTTATAGATCCAAACTTGGTGATTCCAATTTGTAAAAACTTATTTAATATTTATTTATCCTTTTAAATATATTTAGGATTATTTTCTCACCATTTGGTATGGATTTATAGATAGATGCTTTATTAGCTTTGGAAATTCAATTTCCTTATCTTATTAAATTCATAAGATTTTATCTATGGCTCCAAATTAAGTGAATCCAATTCATATGGTTTTATAATATTTCAAATAGTCATTCTTGATCAATTTGAAATGTTTGTTTGACCAATCTTTATATGTATCAAATCCATAGGCTTGGAGATAACTTGGAAATGTTTTTCTTCCATTAGGTTTTTTGAGTTTTGGTTTATTTTCCAAATGTCTAAATTTCCAGATGCATTTATGAAGAGTGCATTTGAATTTGGTTTGGATTCAAACATTAACCAAAGTTTGTTCAAGATGGGTTTTTAAGTTTCCAATTAGAAACAAAAAGTTTCTTTTCACCCTAATTTTCAATAATTATTTATTTTGTTTATTTATTTTTCACATTACAAGATTTGGAAAATCTTGGGATGTGACAGTTTACCTTGTGTATCTCACTTGTGGAAAGCCACCCAGGAACAAAGGTATTTGAGATGCCAAATGTTAAGAAGCTTCTAGTGCAGCCACATGGCATTATGGGCTCTGCCTGGATCATATAGGTTGCAATAACCTAGCCATTTGGACAGTTGGTGGTAGTGGGATGATAGGTTTGGAGCGCGTCCATTTGGTCTAAGGGAAGGCTTCTGAAAGGTCCTGTCTTGGTGAAAATCAAGTCTTGTGGGGAAAGTGCACAACCTCTCTAGTCAACCACAAGGAATCAAGATTCTACATAGTCACCAACTCATTGATACACACCACATTCTTTGACTCTGCAAGGGATGCAGCTTGGAAGGCCATCAAGGAGCTTGGTGATAGACTCAAGTGCAGAATGCTAAACACCCAAAATGACCTAAGGGAAGAAAAGAAGCATACCCAAGAGTTAGAGGATACCAACCAACAATTAAGAGAGGACATCATAGACTTAGCAATGGAGTCATGTGATCAGGATCGACAAATTGCCTCTAGGGATGCCCTGTTAGCCAACTTGGCAAGTGAGATGGGATTGCAACGTACTTCGTTAGTTGGACCACCACACTTATCATTTTATTTCCCAAAAATGTTGTTTAAAATAAGTTGAACCTTGGATGCGTGTAATGGATTTATGTATGCCATGACTTGTGTGTTTTGATTGTCAAAGATATGCATGTGATGCCTTGTCTTGTGATTCATCTCTATGTATGTTGATTCTAACTTTTTCTATCTTATAAAATAGATGCCTAATGTTACTATTAGCATGGCTGAAGAGTTCAAGGGAACTCGATTTGGCACTCGTCTTATTGAGCTCACTAGTCTGCTCAATCTTCCGCTTCCTAGCATCATGGTGCTTCCCCTCACAAAGTTTGAGAGGAAAGACCTTTGGGGCTTCAAGGTTAATCAGCCAGGACACCAGACTGAGCCTACTACGGAGGCAATCATCTTCAAGTTCATGCATGACGACAGGGAGAGAGGCCTAGAGGTAGTCATGCAGGATTTACTTGCGCGTATGTTATGGAGACACTCTCGGGAGATTAGAGGTACTCACTTCCACGCCTTCGGCAGGCGTGACGAGGATGGTAAGGCCATTGACTTCGAGGATACTGCTAGAGAGACGGCAGACCCGATTCGTCTATACCTCCAGGACTTAGAGGTTCTTCTTAGGCACCTAGATACTGATAGGACCAACGTCATGCTTAGCAATGCCGATCTTCAGGTGCATCTTCGTGAGAAGGACAAGATCTTCGCGGAGCAAGATGAGATAGTCAAGGAAATGGAGGCCAAGTTTGAGAGTCAAGATAGAAAGTTCAAGAGTCAAGAGAAAAGAGTCCAAGATAGGAACAAGAGGATTCGAGAGATGACTGCAGAACTAGAGACCAAGGACTTCGAGCTCGAGCATCAGCAGACTGTGATTGAGAGACTTCGTTCACAGAAGAGGGCTCTCAAAGCAAGGTAGAGGCCTTGACTACCAATGTCGAGGAATACAAGACCGCTATGGAGAATGCAGGTCTTACACTTGTTGATGAGGAGGTTGATGCAGAGGATTAGTGATGACTACTCATTTATCTATCATTTACCATACTTTTGATTATTGAGTCGCAATGACCATCCGACATGTGGATGGCTTGCTATTGGTGTGTTTACCTTTCAAACTTGTTGTTATGTCGTTTAACTTTATGTTATTTTGATGCTTGTTTGGTGATTGTCTATGTGATGTATTGTTCATGTTAAGCATATATGGGTATCTCATTCTTATCCTTATTGAAAAGCATAGATGCCTCCTCGACGTGCCAATCCCAACCCGAACAACAACAATGTCACCCCAGAGATGCAGCATCTGATGACAGCTCAAACACAGCTGATGCAGATGATGACCACCTTTATGCAGAATCAAAACAACAACAATAACAACAACAACAATAACAACAACAATCCACCAGGTTTTGACATGCTTACCAGATTCTTAAGACTGAGACCTGCTAAGTTCTCAGAAACTACTGATCCCATGGTGGCCAATGATAGTCTACGCTCGGTGAACAAGGATTTGGTAACTGTTGGCTGTACTGATGAGGAGAAAGTCAGGTTTGCAGCACACTTGTTGGAAGGACCAGCAGCTACATGGTGGGATAACTTCCAGATCACCACTCCCATTGAGGATGTGACATGGCTATCTTTGAAGATGGTATCCATACTGCTCACATCTCATCCGGAGTGATGAGTTTGAAGAAGAAGGAATTTCATAACTTGAAGCAACGCCACCGCAGCGTGGCTGAATATATTGAGGAGTTCAACAATCTGGAGCGTTATGCATTGGATGAAGTTGACACTGATGCCAAGAGGAAATAGAAGTTCCTCGAAGGATTGAACGATGAACTAAACCTGCAGCTGTCTGTGGCCTATGTCCCCACTTATCAGTCCCTTTGTGACAAGGCTGCCATCTTGGAGAGCAAGATGAAACAGGTTGAAAGCAGGAAGAGGAAACACTCTGACAAGCACAGCTCGGGATCGTCTCACAAGCGTTCCCATTATGATGATAGTCGGAATTCTGGATCCCACAAGCATGGAAAGTACAACAGCCACCACAAACACAACCAACATCATGACAACAAGCATCACCGTAGTCATGACAATGACAAGTACAAGAATCATAAGGGTGGATACAAGAACCGCCACAATGGAAGTGGAAGTGGTAGTGGAAGCCAGCTTGTCAAGAAAGATCTTAGTCAAGTTGAGTGTTTTAAGTGCAAGAAGATGGGGCATTATGCAAATGAATGCCCAGAAAAGAAAGTTGAAGGACCCAACAAGCCCAACCCTTTTCAAAAGGGACAAGTGAACCACATCAATGTGGAAGAAATTTATGAGGAGTCCGATGTTGTGGCTGGTAAGTTCAAACTCAATTCTATTCTAGAACTTGTTCTTTTTGATACTGGTGCATCACATTCATTCATATCAAAAGCATTTGTTGATAGAAATGGGTTTCCAACTGAAAACATTGGGTGTCCAATAAAAGTATGTTCTCCCGGTGGAGATATGATAGTAAGTCTTGGATGCCGCGATCTAGTGATAGAGTTTGGAAAACATAAGTTTCCAGAAAGTCTTATAATCCTAGATTATCAAGGACTGGATGTAATTTTGGGAATGGATTGGATGACCAAGTATAAAGGTGTACTAGATTGTGCCAATCGAACTGTTGCACTCACAACCGGAAAAAGCGGATAAGATTCAAGTCTAACTTTGAATCGAAAGGGAGTAAGCTAAATTCTCTTAAGGGGGTTAGCATAGACAGTGTGCCTATTGTGAGTGAATATCCGGATATGTTTCCGGAAGAATTACCAGGAATGCCACCAGATAGGGATGTGGAATTTCTGATTGATTTGCTACCAGGATCTGGACCAATAGCAAAGAGACCGTACAAGATGTCAGTTGATGAGTTGAAAGAACTCAAGAAACAACTTGGAGAACAGTTACAGAAAGGATTTATTCAACCAAGTTCTTCGTCTTGGGGAGCACCAGTTTTGTTTGTGGAAAAGAAAGATAGAAGTCAAGGTTATGCATAGATTACTGTTAACTCAATGAGGTAACTATTAAGAACAAATACCCTTTGCCTAGAATCAATGACTTGTTTGATCAGCTATAAGGAGCCTGTGTCTTCTCAAAGATTGATCTCTGATCAGGATATTTTCAGCTTAAGATAAGAGAACAAGACATACCTAAAACAGCTTTCACCACTAGGTATGGATTGTATGAGTACACCGTGATGCCATTTGGTTTGACCAATGCACCAACATACTTTATGAATATGATGAACACGGTGTTCATGGAATTCCTTGACAAGTTTTTTGTCGTATTCATCGATGATATTTTGATCTACTCCAAGAGCAAAGAAGAGCATGAAGAACATTTGCGTTTGATACTTGAGAAACTAAAAGAGCATAAGCTGTATGCCAAATTCAGCAAGTGTGAATTTTGGTTGAGTGAAGTTGGATTTCTTGGACACGTTGTGTCAGGAGATGGTGTGATTGATCCCATAAAAGTGTCAATTTTATCGGTGGGAATCTCCTAAGTCAGTGAAGGAGGTTCGTAGTTTCCTTGGCTTGGCAGGATACTACAGAAGATTTATTGAGAATTTCTCCAAGGTAGCTAAGCCAATGACAGAGTTTCTAAAGAAGGACAAGAAATTTGCTTGGTCGGAAGGATGTGAACTCAGTTTCCAAGAATTGGAGAAGAGACTAGTGACAGCACCAGTCTTATATACTTGATTTGGAGAAGGATTTCCAAGTGTATTGTGATGCATCTCATCATGGATTAGGTGCAATGTTAATGCAAGAAGGGAAAGTTTTGGCTTATGCCTCGAGACAACTCAAAACTCATGAGGTAAATTACCCTACTCATGATTTAGAGTTAGCCTCTATTGTCCATGCACTCAAAACATGGAGACATTATCTTTTTGGAAAGCGATGTGAAGTGTTCACATATCACAAAAGTTTGAAGTATATCTTCACCCAGAAATAAATTAACATGAGACAAAGAAGATGGCTAGAAATCATCAAGGACTATGACTTGAGTTTGCAATACCATCCATGTAAAGCAAATGTTGTAGCGGATGCTCTAAGCCGTAAGGTATTTGTGAATGGCCTTACTAAGGGAGAATTGCTAGATGATCTGTGTGCCTAATTTAGAGATCTCAGATTGGAGATTGTGCCTGAAGGACATCTCATGTCATTGGATGTTCAACCCACCTTGTTGGACAAAATCAAAGAGGCCCAAAAGACAAATAAAGAAATTGAAGAGATTAAGGAAAAGATTGGCAAAGGAAAAGCCAAAGGATTTCATGAAGACAAACAGGGTACTTTATGGTATGGAAAACGTATCTGTGTTCCACAAGATCCGGAGCTTCAGAAACTGATTTTACAGGAACCACATAACTCACCATATTCTATTCATCCGGGAAACACCAAAATGTACATGGATATGAAGGAAAGATTTTGGTGGAATAATCTCAAGAAAGACATCGCCGAACATATTGCCTTGTGTGATGTATGTAGTAGAGTGAAAGCGGAACATCAGAAACTAGCAGGATTGCTACAACCACTACCTATTCCTGATTGGAAGTGGGACAATATTGGCATGGATTTCATCACCGGACCAGGTCAGGATATGATTCTATTTGGGTAGTAGTGGATCGCCTAACTAAAGTGGCTCATTTCATACCCGTGAAGACAACCTATACAAGTGCTAAGTTAGCCAAGATATACATGGGTAGGATTGTATGTCTGCATGGAGTACCCAAGAGTATTGTGTCGATAGGGAACTCAATTCACTTCTCATTTTTGGAGGCAACTACATGAGTCATTGGGAGCAGATTGGAATTCAACCTTGCTTTTCATCCTCGGTGATGGACAAACAGAAAGGACCAACCAGATACTTGAAGATATGTTGAGGGCATGTGCTCTAGACTATGGAGCAAGTTGGGATGAAAGTTTGCCTTACACAGAATTCTCTTACAATAACAGCTAACAAGCCAGTATTGAGATGGCACCATTTGAATTTCTCTATGGGAGAAAGTGTACCACCCCATTGTTATGGAATCGTGTGGGAGAAAGAAATCTGTTCGGACCAGAATTAATCAACGAGGCTAAAGAGAAAGTCAAGCTAGTTAAGGACAGATTGAAGATAGCATAGTCCCGACAGAAGAGCTACGCAGATCCTAAGCGTAGAGAAGTCACCTATGAAGTGGGTGATAGATCTTACCTTAGAGTGTCACCACTTCGTGGAGTGAAGCGATATGGAGTCAAAGGAAAATTGGCCCCAAGATATGTTGGACCATTCAAGATTCTGAGTCGTAAAGGAGAAGTAGCTTAAGAGATTGAATTGCCAAAGTCATTATCTTCCGTTCACAATGTGTTTCATGTGAGTCAGCTTAAGAAATGCCATCCAGAGATGGTAGAGACTTCTTTGAAGGATACTATACCTTTGGAGGAGGTTCAATTGGAGAGTGACCTCACTTATGAGGAAAAACCTATCAAGATTCTTGAGACTGTACAAAGAGTTACCCGGACTAAGACTGTCAAATTCTGCAAAGTTCAATGGAACCATCATTCCGAAGAAGAAGCAACATGGGAAAGAGAAGATGATCTTCGGAAAGACCACCCTCACCTATTTGCTAGCCAATCCGAATCTCGAGGGCGAGATTCACCTTAAGGGGGTTAGATTTGTAACATCCCTAAAATCATGTTTTCAAAGCTTTGCATATCATCCATGCATTCATGATCATTTAGGGTTCAATTTCAAAGCCATTTACAAAATATAAGCATTTGGGTGCTTATTATTTTATGTAAACAAGCATTGATTCAATGCCACTCTCTAGTGAGGGAATATTTGTTTTAAAACCATTGTTGTGAGTTCATAGGATTGGTAGGTTGAGTTCCAAGCTTGGAAAAATTTTCCAAACAAAGTTTGGTATTAAAACCATTTTCAAATCTTTATCAAATCATGTGCTAAGGCACTGTTTATTTTGAATTTTCAAAAGGACCAAGCAAGTCTAATGAGACAGCATGGTTTCATATTCAAAAGTATGCAGGTTACACTTTACAAAAATCCAGAAAGATTTCGAATTCAAATGCTTTTGAATTTGTTTGAAAAATATTCCTAAAAATCGATTTGGAAAAAGAAAAGGGATTAGAAATGGAAATGGGCCTGGCGCTAGCTTTTCAGCCCAACAACCAAAACAGCCCACCCGGGGCACTCCTCTCTCTGTCTTTCCTCACCCGTGCAGAACCCACCCCCCTCGCTGACTACTGGGCCCCGTCCACGTCACCGTCGTCTTCCCCAAATCCCGCGAAGAACACGTCGCCGCTGCCGTTGCTGGTGTTGATCGCGCGGCGTAATTGCCATTAATTCTGCAGGCGTTTCCTGTCGAGCCCCTGCCTACTTAAACCCCTCACCATGATCTTTCCCTCACTCGGCACCCCACTCCACCACCAGGCCGACAATTGAGCTAGCGCCGCTGCCCGACGCACTCCGGCGACCTATTTCGGTGAACCCCGTGCTCCCCTTCACCTCTTGTTCATACGAGCTTGCATGTCTTGCCCGTGCGCATCTTCTCACACTTTCGGTTTGCTCTATATCACCCCAGGTCGTCGCCTTCGTCGAGCCCCGCGAACTTCCTAAGCGCCGCCCGACTCTGACGAACAATCACGGTAAAACAAGACCGCCCCTTGACCGCTAAATCTTACGACCGTGTTCACCTTGCTTCTGTGCATCTCCTAACACATTTCGTTCATCTCATTACGCCGTAGAACGTCGCGTCCGTCTCCGGCAGTGAACACCCGACGCCACGCACGACTCCGACGAGCCCCAGCGACCTCCACGGTGCGCCCCTTCGCCAACGAAAACCACCTCGAGCACCAGCGTCATCACGCGAACTCGGTGAGCTATTCCACTACCTTCCTCGCTTCCTGTATCGCCGGAAACATCACCGCCCGAGCGCGCCGCCGCCAGCCACCATTGCAGCGCCGCCCGTTTTAGGTCTGTTAGTTCTGGACCGTTGGATCTAGATCCAACGCATCTGATAGATGACTTAAGCGAAGGGGTACGAGTTAGATCTGGCCGTGCGATTTCATTTAGATCGTGCGGTCCATTCTGGTCGATCCGTGCAAAGCGGTACCGACGAATCAGAGAGCGCCGCGTGGCCTGAGTTTAAATTTAAAACAGAAATTTGATCTATTAGTTAACCAAACTTGTAAAATTCATAACTTTTGATCCACATGTTCAAATTTTACAAATTTTATATCATTGGAATCAGGAAAGAAAATCCTATATGTTTATGCAATGTGTTTAATGTTTTGCCTCTGTAAAAATGGTTGTTTATGCAGAAACTTGTGTAGGCTTATTTTGGTTATATAAATGATTTGAAAAATGTTTTAAAGATCAAATAATGTCTATTTTGAGTATCTTGGACTTTAGTATGTTTTAGTACTGTCTACTTGTCTTGTTTGGTGTAGAAAAATCATCACATGGCATTTGCATGCATTCATATATTTTTGTTTGTATAATTTTGATATGTGATTTTGGTGCCATTATTTTATGTAGATTTTGGTGCAAATAGTGATTGTGAAGATTGTTGCTACTCCCCAAACTACCAAGGCAAGTGGTGCTTCATGATTTTATTACTATATTTTTCAACTATGCACTAAAAATATTTTGTATAGGACTTGCATGAATATTTTGATAAGTATCTATATGCTATGCTTGGGAAATCCTAGTAGTTGTAGAATTGTTAGAAATTTCTCTAAGTTAAGATGCTTACCATTGCCATGCTTAGCCTAGCTAGTAGCAACCAGGGGTGGTTATATATTCATGCTATAAGAAATATTTCTAAGTCTGTTGACCATTGTTTTTGCTTAATAAAACAACTAAGTGAATGAAACACCTGGGTGGAATGGAAAGAATGGTTTGTGTTGAGTGGTTACACAAGGCCCATTTCTATGGTTTACCTTGTGTATCTCACTTGTGGAAAGCCACCCAGGAACAAAGGGATTTGAGATGCCAAATGTTAAGAAGCTTCTAGTGCAGCCACATGGCATTATGGGCTCACTGGATCATATAGGTTGCAATAACTTAGCCATTTGCATAGTTGGTGGTAGTGGGATGATAGGTTTGGAGCGCGTCCATTTGGTCTAAGGGAAGGCTTCTGAAAGGTCTTATCTTGGTGAAAATCAAGTCTTGTGGGGAAAGTGCACAACCTCTACAGATGGAAGAATCTAAGTACTTAGCCATGTCCCTGGTATTGGACAACTTGAGCATCAAGACATGGAAGCTATCAAGAATCTCCTCATCCCAATTTCTAAGTTAAAACTTGTGGTTAAACAAGGGTGAAGGTACACCAATTTCTATTGGTGTTTCCTTGGGAAAAGTTTTATCAAAGAAAAACTTAGTGTTTTCAACTGATAGGTAAAACCTATTTTGAGCAAAGCAATCCTAAGCTACACTTAGCCAAATGCATATAGTATCTAGATTTCTAATATTCTACTAAGGTATCACTTGCCAATACTATTCCAATGTATTGACCCACTGTGGCTGTAACTTGTGATGTTGCAGGTTATTCTGATGATGATTAGGGGTTATAAGTCTACACTCAACATGCTTACCTGTGGCACATGAAGATGAAGACTTGTTTATCTTATTTATATTTGAACTCTTGTATTAGGCCTATGGCCATGGAGTTGTAAAAGACTATTTTATCTCTGGAATGATATGTAATAATGACCTTTGTTTTTGTGTACTTCATCTTAAACTGTGGATGCTAGCATTGATCCAGGGACTAGCATTGCAATCACAGGGATTCCTTACCTTTATAAAGGGAGGGATCTTACAGCTATGGCGACTTTTCATAGTTATAACATGGTGTGATAATGTGCCAAGTCAATCCAAACAAAGCATCAAAGGAGAATACTAAAATACTATACTTTTGCATGCTAAAACAACACATAATTCTTTCAAGGCACGCTAAGTAATCCCAATTGTTTGGAACAAGAAATTCTATAGCAATAATAACTAAGTATAAGGTCAAAACAACACCTAGCATTTCATGCTAAAGTCTAAATCACAGTCAATGCAAGCTCCTCTTGCACTTATCAAGCAAGAACTTCCTACTCCTTTCCAACACCAAGCAACTTATTTGAAACAACACAGCGATAATAGGGGTCCGAACTACTTTATTCAAGCAAACAAAACAAACTAAGCAAACCAAATTAAAACTAAGACGCTCGAAGAAACAACACAACTATGAATGAAACAATAAAAACGAAGTGTCTAGACAGACCTGAGCTTTTTATTGATGAAGAAGGGGATGCCTTGGGCATCCCCAAGCTTTGACGCTTGTACCTCTTGGATATTTCTTGGGTTGACACCGGGGTGGCATCCCCAATATTGAGCTTTTGTCCATTCTTCATCTCATTACATCATTCTCTCTCTACACCTGAAATTTTTCCTCCATACAAAACTTCACACAATCTTCATTAGCAACATTAGTGTATTCAAAAGATAATAGACCTTTAGGTAAAGCTTTGGAACAGAAAGAATTTTCACTAAAAACACAATCTACTGTAGCAACTCCTTCAAAATGCTCAATTCCCCAAAAGAGAACTCCAACAGGAATCAATCAGAAGCAAATTCAAATACTGGCAGAAATCTGTCAACCCATACCAGCAGGTAGAAACCAGTTTTTTCGAAAATCTTCTGTTACTCAAATCAAAAAGTGTTGAACTAACTAAAGTTATCTAACATACTGGGGGATTAATTCGTAAATTTTCAGCTCAATCCAAGTTACAGAGACTCCTCACGAAATTTTTTGGTGGAGGACAGAAATCTGTTTCGGGACAACAATTCCCCAAATCTTACTTCCCTCTCATTAGAGGTCATTCTTGGCACAAAAGGCAAAAAAAAAGGATACTGAGGGGTCATTACTGAAGTAATAACTTCCAAGACTCAAGAAAACTCTTGGTTTATCTCCCAACAAGTACTTTTCTTTAACTTTAAGTTAGGCATGATAGTTTGAGAAGATGCTCTCATAAGAACTATGAGTTGAAGTAAAAGAGAGCATCAAGAAGCAAATTCAAAACAAATTTGAGCCTAACCCACTTCCTATGCATATGAATCTTGTAAGAAAATAAATCAAAAGAGCACATAGTAACAAGAGTGGGTAGATAAAACAAGAGCAACTTCAAGAATTTCAGCACATAGAGAGGTGTTTCACCATGAAAACTTCTACAACCATATTTTCCTCTCTCATAATAATTTTCAGTAGCATCATGAATAAACTCAACAATATAGCTATCACATAAATCATGCTTTTCATGATCTACAAACACATAATATCTATCAAGCTCAAAAATAGTGGGATTAAAACCTTCATAGGTTTTACCCAAAGTAGATATTTCAAAAGGATCCACAGGAACATAACATTCATCCTCCTTTGGTAAGCATGGGGGACAATCAAATAATGTGAGGGATAAATAGTTACTCTCATTAGAAGGTAGGCATGGGTAGATAATCCCTTCTTCCTCCTTTTGTTCATCACTCTCCTCCTCTTTTTCATCTAATGAGCTTCCAGTTTCAAAAATTTCTTCTTCCATAGGCTCCATAAATTAGTATCTTCCATTTGTGGAAAGCACCTATTAAAGTATTCAAGAATATAGCCATTTTATTCCTTGTAATTATCAAAGAAAAATTTAACTATCTCAAAGACCTCATATTTATAAGGTGCATCATTAGTATTTTCAAGCAAAGTGGCAAGTTCAAATGCACCCTTGAAGACAATAAATTCATCAATTTGTTCCACATCATAAAAGTCATAATTTCCTTTAACATAAGAAGATATGGTAACATTATCATTATACTCACCTTTGAAAAGGGAGGTGTTTATACCTCCTACAGCAACAAGCTTTATCAAAGAAATAAGTAACATTATAAGTAGAGCACACCACTCTAGCAATAGTATTCAACTTATCAAAATTTTCCCATAAGTGTTTCCCTTTTTTGACAAACGGTGTTCCTTATAATAATACTTTTGTTCTTCCGTGAACCCACCTTGCCAATAAGAACTAGTTTCAAAGAAACCATCCATTGATAGAAAGCATGACCAAGCAAGGCAACAACAGACCAACAACTAGATTAGGAACTAATTTTTTTGTGTTTTTGAATAAAGAAAGCAAACCAAAGGTGCTTCAAGCAAGTTTACCTTAGTAAGAAACCAAGGTTATCGAACCAGTAGGAGGAAGGAAACGCCCCAAAGGTGCTTCAAGAAACGTGGAGACCTGCACAACACAAACTCAAGACTTTACCCCAACTAAGTGAGGTTGTCAATCTCACGGTTGCTATAACAAAGGATTAAACGTATGGTGTGGAAGGTAATGGTTTGCAGCAAGTAAACAAGTAATAGTGGAGGATGTATCAATGGTAAAGATTGGACCGGGGTCCATAGTTCACTAGAGGTGCTCTCTTTAGATAAACAACACGACATGAAGGGTAAACAAATTACAGCAGGCAATTGATAGGAACTGAGCAAGGCATAACAATGCAATACGGACAAAAGATCCTATGATATTCGATTGGGAAATACAACAATATACATAGACCGCCATCCAACTACATCTATGACTAGAAGTCCACCTTGGTTATCATCGAACCCCTCGGTATTAAGTTGCAAGCAACAGACAACTGCTTTAAGCAAAGTGTGTAAGGTAAATAGTCCACATGTTCCATGAACAAGAGACCGTTGTTTTCTCCCTAGTAGAAACAACACATCTACAACCGAAGAGATTTCTGTCACTTCCCTTGGAAACTAGAGGCATGAACCCACTATCGAGCATAAATACCCCCTCTTGGAGTCACTAGAAACTACTTGGCCAAGATAGCTACTAACAACGGAGAGCATGCAAGATCACAAACAACACAGATGTGATAGTATGAAATAGACAAAACCATTAATCAATCTGACATAGTAACCTCAATATCCACCGGATCCCCGCAAACACAACATGCATGATTACAAATAGATTAGATCTTGATCATGAATGGAGCTCACAAGATCTATACATGAAAGCACAAGGAGGAGATACAACCATCTAGCTACTACATGGACCCATAGTCCAAGGTAGAACTACTCATGCTTCATACCAGAGAGAAGGCCTCCGGGATGATCTCCCCTCCGTCAGGGTGCCCTGAAGAACTTCAGATCCCCCCGATATAGGGACGACAGTGGTGGCGGCTACAGAAGGTTTCGTGGAGTTTTGATTGGGTGCCTAGGGTTTCTGCATCGGGGGCTTCTTATAGGCGAAGAGGTGAGGCTGGGAGGCGGCCAGTGGCCCCACACCCTACCCTGGCGCGGGGTAGGCTCACCCACGCCTAGGAGGGTCTGGCCGCCCTGGCTCTCTGTTTTGTCTTCTGGATTCGTGTCCCCCACGGTAAAATATTGACTTTGGCTTTTGTCCCATACGATTCCGAGAATATTGATTTTCTGCCTTTCTGGAACCAAAAACAGAAGAAAACAAGCAACTGGCACTGTGGCAACTTGTTAATAGGTTAGTTTCAGAAAAGATATAAAAACACCTCAAAGTGCAGACAAAGCAAAGCAAAGTAGATACTAAACAAGCATGGAGCATCAAAAATTATAGATACGTTTCTGACGTATCACCTCCCAAGATGTAATAGTGCCTTTACGCAAAGCTATCAACCAGTCCTTAGCCTTTACTCTTAGAGAGAAAGAGAATAAATGTAATTTAACCACATTTGGGTCAATATCTCTAATACGCATCATGTTGCAAATCTCAGTAAAAGTTTAAGGTACAAACCTTAGTCCTCAGAAGATGAGCATCCAAATTGGTTCTATTGAACCAAACTCAAAAGGTTAGGCTTAATTTCATATGCTTCCGCATCAACAGCGGGCTGAGTAATAGGTGCACGAATAAAATCATCAGTGGGAGTAGCATACTCCCCAAGTTTATTTTGAGCCATGGCTCTTTCTTTTTGGTGTTTTTGAATAAGATAACAAATAAACAAGTAACTAATTTTGGGGGTTTTCAAATAGATAACAAAAAACTAAATTAATAACAAGAAATAAACTACAAACAAAAATAAAAATAAAAAGAAGGTATCTAGTGACCTCACTAGGATAGCGAATTGCTTCCCTGGCAACGACGTCAGAAAAAGGTTTAATACCTTCGATCCGGATTCACGGATGCACTATACTATCTTTTTCTCTAGTAGACCTAGGTTTAAAGACTTTGTTTGTTCGTTTTACCTAAGTTTACTAGACCTTTCTAGTTTACTTTAGATTATGGGTTGTTTTAATGGATGGAGATAGGCGAGTTGAAGATTCACATGCGATTGCACATCATATGGGATAAAGATAATGTCGCATATTAATGTGTAATGTTTTAATAAAGGTAAAATTTGTGGGAGACACATCCCGATATACTAGAGCCCTCCCCTATGAGTCATAGGCATAGCAATAGTCTTTTGATCCAACCGTTTTGTAGCACCCCAGATAAAACCACTACTAGAAAATCGCATGATCTTTGTGCATCATCATTATATTCACATGCATGTTATTGTCCTTGAAAATATTTTCACAAAACCCTATATTGTTTTCTACATTACATCTCTTTATATTCAACTTATAATCCTTGCTGTTTAAAATCATGTAAAAATAATTACCAAAATGATTTTGAATAAAATAACATGAAACAGAAAATATTTTCAAATATATATATAAAGAACTAAACTTAGACCTAAGCCGGCCAGGCCCAAAAGGCCCAGCTGGACCAAACCCTAATCCCACCCAACCTCCCAGATCCCCACCCAACCACCAAATCCCCACCCCACCTGCCGCCGCCGCTGCACTCCACACGCGCAACCTCACCCGACCCTGCCCCCCTCTGCTTCCTCCTAGCGCAACGCCACCGCCCATCTCTCCTCCTCCCCGGGCAGGAGCCCCGCCCCCTCTTCCCATGACCATCCACCTGCGGCGGTGACCACCGCCGCCGACATGCGCGACCTCGAGTCCTGCGCCATGGCCGCCCTCCCCTCGTCCGCGACCCGACGCTGTCACCGGGCCCCGTCTTCCAGCCGCCGCTGTTCTGCATGTCCTCCGCCGCCCTCCTCTGCAGCACGCCTCGCCGGCCACACGCCCGCCTCCTCGCGCGCCTCTGCAAGCCGCCACCAAGCACCGCTACAGGGCCTGTTTTCTCCTGTACAGCTGCAGCATCACCACCTATTCGATGCGGAGCTCGTGCTTCTTCAAGACCCCGAGGGCATCCACGGCAAGCACCAGCTTTGCCTCCTATTTTGTTTTCTCTAGACAACCAAGTTGATATCCCTTTACCACACTCGTGCTTGCAGATAGTAGCAGAAGTTTTTACCTCGCTGCTTGCTTCCGACGCAAATATATGTGCTAGGGGACCCATGTTGCTTCCCGGCGTGTGCACATGTTTCTGCCGTGAGTCGTGACCCTGCTATCGCGTGTCAATTGACCAAGGCATCTATCAAGATTCGCCACCAAGTGGCCTCTCGGCTCCCTGCCCCGACAAGATCGACCTCAACAAACAATTGGCGCTGATCTTCGAAGTTTGACACTGACAAAAGGAGGATGACAAGAACTACAACATGAAACCGAAGGTGATGATGCCAGATCGACAAGAACGTCTTCCTGGATCCGGAAAACCCCGAAGACCGATCCCGGCGAGCCGAACCCTGTCGAACCCTTGAACCAAGATCGTCGAATCCCGATGTGTGACCCTTTCCTCAAAGCCCTATTTTTAAAAATGGCTATATACCTGTTGCATATAAAATATTCATGCTTACATACATATTCGTGTGGGTTGGGGGCATTATGCTGATTCACCTCATAATTAAATATGGGCTCCATATGCGAACAAATATAGTCTAATATTGCCCCATTTAAATTTGTGCATCGAACCGGTGATATAATTTCCCTTGTTAAGACAACATTTAAATGGCGGGGTAGCTAAACAACATGAACTTAATAATTGCCGGGACCCCGGTTCTGCTTAATATGGCCTAATTGCATCGCATGCTTGCCATGTCATACATCATACATGCATCATGCCCGATCTTCTGTCGTAGTATTAAATATTGCATCCGGTGTTTCTGCTAGTGCTTTGCTTCTTCACAGATTAGGCCGATGAGTTGATGCGAGTGTCGACCTGATCCCCGGTGAACCTTCGACAATGTTTTTCAGGCGAGCATCCTCCCCCTTTCTACCTATTTTACATTTCTAGTCTTTATTTCCTCCTGTTGATCTATTGCTATCTGTGTTGCGATGCTCTAGTTTTCGTACCCGTGGTATCCCTTGCAGCCTTATATTGCCTTGGACACATCCTATTACCTGTTGTTTGGTAGATAGTTGGACTTTCATGTTGTAGTCGCTTGCTCAAGTGCTGTTGCGTGTTGTCAAGTACCACAATTGTTGGAAGAATGCCATATGCTTTGTGTTGGATATGGTCATGGCTTTAATTATCGTTTAATAACTAAAATTGAAGTAGGTAAATAATGCAGAGGCACAGGTGGGCGATAGATGTTATTTGGTTTCTAACCGTCCATTTGTGTCCCGTAGGACCCCGAGTACTTGATACCTGTTCTTTGAATATTCGCACTATCCGCATGTGGGACCATGAATCCCCCTAGCCAGAGCTTGAGTCATATATTATTTCTTGCGGCCACAAACTAGTTTCGGGCTTTATTACTATCATGTACTTATGCCATGCTTTCTTTTATTTATTGCGGCGTGGGCGCTTTATGTTGTTAGGTAAGTGGAATGTTTCCGCGATATCGACAAGCCCACTCACACTTTCGGTTTCCCAGTCGTTTACAGCCATTGACACAAACCTCTGGGTCCTTCTCGGAGCCGGCCAACTTTGTCGCGGGTTGTTTAGTGGGGTGGCCCCCTGAAATTTATATTAATCTTGCAATTGCTCTGTCGTGATGCCTCGTTTGGTTTTTATTTGGTTTTTCCCGAGGTTGATCGTGCGTGTGTTGCTATTTGTGCCCCCCTGCAAGGTAAAACTTTCTGAAAGCCATGTCCACGGTTATGGACGACTTGGAGCACAGTATCTCGATCATAGACAACTATAACTAAAGTAGTGCTATAAATTTGACTTTATAATGACTAGTAGTCCGCTTCACTATAATGGAATGGCTAGATAAAAGTGCCAAAAACTGCTGGTTTTGGGTTGTCACCGGTTACCATTGTATCTGACTAGTAAGTATTGCAACTACAATGGAATGGCTAAATAAAAGTACCAACAACTGCTTGGTTTTGGGATGCCTCATGCTATATGTATCTGACTAGTAAGTACTACAACTATAACGGAATGGTTAACTAAAACTGCCCACTACTTATTATATCAGGATGACTCAAGCTATCTATATCTGACTAGTAATTGCCGCAATTATAACGGCATGAAGAAAACTGCCAACTGCGTGAGTTTCCCGGTTGACTTCCTCGTTTGGTCTCGAGGGGGAAATACCAGGATGGGTATGCTTGGTGATAGTTTCAGGTTGGATCCGAATAGGTATTTCTTATCCCTATATGATAGCCGCCAGCTGTATTGAATCTCTATAGGTTGTTTAGTGCATGCTTTGCCGCTCGATCCACCATACCTATGTGGCGAGGACCTGAATTCTAGTCTCGCCGTCTTGGCCTCGATCTTGACCGCTCTTTTTCCTTTGCCCTTTGTCGGCACCCTTTTTTGTTTAAGCAGGTTTTAAGATCGACGTCGCTAGAAGGGTTACCCTTCCGGCTTGGCCTGGGCAGGTTTATGGACGCCATTGGTTATTCTTTAGGGCTCTTAGCCTAATTTGCATCTTGTTACTCGGACGCTGTATCGTTTTAAAGGTGATTTGGATCTTTGTATTGTATAGATGTATTCTTGACTCTTTGAGTCGCTGTTGTATATATATGTTCTGTGGGTTCCATCGTGGACTATTGTGTAACGATATTACTTCGTTTTCCACCTGCACGCAAGTGCCTGGTGGGCGCCTTTGAATCGTTTCTATGCGGGTTTGGCGGGAATCGCTGAAACTTGCATAGGGTGTTACAGAGTGGTATCAGAGCTCAGCAGTTGTGATACCTCACTGGTCCAGCCTGTAGGATAACCTAGCTAACGGACGTTGTAGAGTGTCAAAACTATTTTGAAAAATCGGTTGAATAGATCTGATTAGGTCTGCTTTTACTTCTTACCCCTCTGCTATTCTCCTCTATCTCAACGTGTTTTGAATCTTCTCTCTTGTATTTTCTTCGAGTCCAGGATTTCTCGTTGTTGGGTTTCTGTCGTACCTTCAGGGTTTCGCTTCCATCCTCTTGTAACGGTGCTTCAACATCCGGCATTCATGCTATCTGACGAATCTTTCATCTGTTGTACCTTTCAGTGGACCAAAAATCCACTAAATTTTTTCTTTGTATCTTCCGGTGTTTTTCAACGCGACGACCTCATCTACATCAGATCAGATGAAGAGCCTACTTTATCCTTTTGTTTCTGAATCTCGATTGACGAGATCTTCAGTCTGAATTCTGAGAGTTGGTTGCATAATTCTCCTATTCATGTGCAGAGTAATGCTTTGGGTGCGCGATGGACTGATCACCATCCGACTACTCTTAACATTCACTCTTGTGCATTGAATCGGTGGATCAAGCAATTCTACTCTGTTCGCCAAAGTTAGAGGTGGCCTTATTTTTTGATGCCTCTACCTCGTCTTTCATTTATCCGGAGTGCTCTCTCGACGAGCGTGAGCAACACCCCTTGTTGGTGGTGTTGCTGATTTTAAGACGAATAAAGAATCCTTGTTAGTGGTGTTGCGAGGATCTTCACGAAGCGAGAAGATTCGGATCGTCGGCCTTCTTCCCCGTACCATGAGGCGGATCTCGAGGGTGAGATCCATTGTTAGTGGTGTCGAATTGTAGCACCCCGGATAAAACCACTACTAGAAAATCGCATGATCTCTGTGCATCATCATTATATTCACATGCATGTTATTGTCCTTGAAAATATTTGCACAAAACCCTATATTGTTTTCTACATTACATCTCTTTATATTCAACTTATAATCCTTGCTGTTTAAAATCATGTAAAAATAATTACCAAAATGATTTTGAATAAAATAACATGAAACAGAAAATATTTTCAAATATATATATAAAGAACTAAACCTAGACCTAAGCCGGCCAGGCCCAAAAGGCCCAGCCGGCTGGACCAAACACTAATCCCACCCAACCTCCCAGATCCCCACCCAACCACCCAAATCCCCACCCCACCGCCTGCAACCTCACCCGACCCTGCCCCCCTCTGCTTCCTCCCAGCGCAACGCCACTGCCCATCTCTCCTCCTCCCCGTGCAGGAGCACCGCCCCCTCTTCCCCGCGACCATCCACCTCGCGGCCAGCGACCGCCCGCCGCCAGCCTGCGCGACCTCCGTCCTGCGCCATGGTCGCCCTCCCCTCGTCTGCGACCCGACACCGTCACCGGGCCCCGTCTTCCAGTCGCCACTGCTCTGCATGTCCTCCGCCGCCCCGGCGCCCTCCTCTGCAGCACGCCTCGCCGTCCACACGTCCGCCTCCTCGCGCGCCTTTGCAAGCCACCACCAAGCACCGCTGTAGGGCCTGTTTTCTCCTGGACAGCTGCAGCATCACCACCTGTTCGATGCGGATCTCGTGCTTCTTCAAGACCCCGAGGGCATCCACGGCAAGCACCAGCTTTGCCTCCTGTTTTGTTTTCTCTAGACAACCAAGTTGCTATCCCTTTGCCACAGTCGTGCTTGCAGATAGTAGCAGAAGTTTTTACCTTGCTGCTTGCTTCCAACGCAAATATATGTGCTAGGGGACCCATGTTGCTTCCCGGCGTGTGCACATGTTTCTGCCGTGAGTCGTGACCCTGCTATCACGTGTCAATTGACCAAGGCATCTATCAAGATTCGCCACCAAGTGGCCTCTCGGCTCCCTGGCCCGACAAGATCGACCTCAACAAACAATTGGCGCTGATCTTCGAAGTTTGACACTGACAAAAGGAGGATGACAAGAACTACAACATCAAACCGAAGGTGATGATGCCAGATCGACAAGATCGTCTTCCTGGATCCGGAAAACCCCGAAGACCGATCCGGGCGAGCCGAACCCTGTCGAACCCTTGAACCAAGATCGTCGAATCCCGATGTGTGACCCTTTCCTCAAAGCCCTATTTTTATAAATGGCTATATACCTGTTGCATATAAAATATTCATGCTTGCATACATATTCGTGTGGGTTGGGGGTATTATGCCGATTCACCTCATAATTAAATATGGGCTCCATATGTGAACAAATATAGTCTAATATTGGACCCATTTAAATTTGTGCATCGAACCGGTGATATAATTTCCCTTGTTAAGACAACATTTAAATGGCGGGGTAGCTAAACAACATGAACTTAATAATTGTCGGGACCCCTGTTCCGCTTAATATGTCCTAATTGCATCGCATGATTGCCATGTCATACATCATACATGCATCATGCCCGATCTTCTGCCGTAGTATTAAATATTGCATCCGGTGTTTCTGCTAGTGCTTTGCTTCTTCACGGATTAGGCCGATGAGTTGATGCGAGTGTCGACCTAATCCCCGGTGAACCTTCGGCAATGTTTTTCAGGCGAGCATTCTCCCCCTTTCTACCTATTTTACATTTCTATTCTTTATTTCCTCCTGTTGATCTATTGCTATCTGTGTTGCGATGCTCTAGTTTTCGTACCCATGGTATCCCTTGCAGCCTTATATTGCCTTGGACACATCCTATTACCTGTTGTTTGGTAGATAGTTGGACTTTCATGTTGTAGTCGCTTGCTCAAGTGTTGTTGCGTGTTGTCAAGTACCACAATTGTTGGAAGAATGCCATATGCTTTGTGTTGGATATGGTCATGGCTTTAATTATCGTTTAATAACTAAAATTGAAGTAGGTAAATAATGCAGAGGCACAGGTGGGCGATAGATGTTATTTGGTTTCTAACCGTCCATTTGTGTCCCGTAGGACCCCGAGTACTTGATACCTGTTCTTTGAATATTCGCACTATCCGCATGTGGGACCATGAATCCCCCTAGCCAGAGCTTGAGTCATATATTATTTCTTGCGGCCACAAACTAGTTTCGGGCTTTATTACTATCATGTACTTATGCCATGCTTTACTGCTTTATTTACGATTGCGCGTGGAGCGCCTGTACTGTTTAGGTAAGTGGAATGTTTCCGCGATATCGACAAGCCCACTCACACTTTCGTTTACAGCCATTGACACAAACCTGGGTCCGTCTCGAGCCGCCAACTTTGTCGCGGGTTGTTTAGTGGGTGGCCCCTGAAATTTATATGAATCTTGCAATTGCTCATCGTGATGCCTCGTTGGTTTTTATTTGGTTTTTCGAGGTTGATCGTGCGTGTTGCTATTTGTGCCCCGCAAGGTAAAACTTTCAAAGCCATGTCCACGGTTATGGACGACTTGGAGCACGATCTCGATCAAAGACAACTATAACTAAAGTAGTGCTATAAATTTGACTTTATAATGACTAGTAGTCCGCTTCACTATAATGGAATGGCTAGATAAAAGTGCCAAAAACTGCTGGTTTTGGGTTGTCACCGTTACCATTGTATGTCGACTAGTAAGTATTGCAACTTCTAGCGGAATGGCTAAATAAAAGTACCAACAACTGCTTGGTTTTGGGATGCCTCATGCTATATGTATCTGACTAGTAAGTACTACAACTATAACGGAATGGTTAACTAAAACTGCCCACTGCTTATTATATCAGGATGACTCAAGCTATCTATATCTGACTAGTAATTGCCGCAATTATAACGGCATGAAGAAAACTGCCAACTGCGTGAGTTTCCCGGTTGACTTCCTCGTTTGGTCTCGAGGGGGAAATACCAGGATGGGTATGCTTGGTGATAGTTTCAGGTTGGATCCGAATAGGTATTTCTTATCCCTATCTGATAGCCGCCAGCTGTATTGAGTCTCTATAGGTTGTTTAGTGCATGTTGCGCTGCCGCTTCAGTCCACCATACCTATGTAGGCGAGGACCGCCGAATTCTAGTCTCGCCGTGTACTGGCCTCAGTACTGACCGCTCTCTTTTTTCCTTTGCCCTTTGTCGGCACCCTTTTTTGTTTAAGCAGGTTTTAAGATCGACGTCGCTAGAAGGGTTACCCTTCCGGCTTGGCCTGGGCAGGTTTATGGACGCCATTGGTTATTCTTCAGGGCTCTTAGCCTAATTTGCATCTTGTTACTCGGACGCTGTATCGTTTTAAAGGTGATTTGGATCTTTGTATTGTATAGATGTATTCTTGACTCTTTGAGTCGCTGTTGTATATATATGTTCTGTGGGTTCCATCGTGGACTATTGTGTAACGATATTACTTCGTTTTCCACCTGCACGCAAGTGCCTGGTGGGCGCCTTTGAATCGTTTCTATGCGGGTTTGGCGGGAATCGCTGAAACTTGCATAGGGTCGATTCTGAGGGTGTTACAGAGTGGTATCAGAGCTCAACAGTTGTGATACCTCACTGGTCCAGCCTGTAGGATAACCTAGCTAACGGACGTTGTAGAGTGTCAAAACTATTTTGAAAAATCGGTTGAATAGATCTGATTAGGTCTGCTTTTACTTCTTACCTCTCTGCTATTCTCCTCTATCTCAACGTGTTTTGAATCTTCTCTCTTGTATTTTCTTCGAGTCCAGGATTTCTCGTGGTTGGGTTTCCGTCGTACCTTCAGGGTTTCGCTTCCATCCTCTTGTAACGGTGCTTCAACATCCGGCATTCATGCTATCTGACGAATCTTTCATCTGTTGTACCTTTCAGTGGACCAAAAATCCACTAAATTTTTTCTTTGTATCTTTCAGTGTTTTTCAACGCGACGACCTCATCTACATCAGATCAGATGAAGAGCCTACTTTATCCTTTTGTTTCTGAATCTCGATTGACGAGATCTTCAGTCTGAATTCTGAGAGTTGGTTGCATAATTCTCCTATTCATGTGCAGAGTAATGCTTTGGGTGCGCGATGGACTGATCACCATCCGACTACTCTTAACATTCACTCTTGTGCATTGAATCGGTGGATCAAGCAATTCTACTCTGTTCGCCAAAGTTAGAGGTGGCCTTATTTTTTGATGCCTCTACCTTGTCTTTCATTTATCCGGAGTGCTCTCTCGACGAGCGTGAGCAACACCCCTTGTTGGTGGTGTCGCTGATTTTAAGACGAATAAAGAATCCTTGTTAGTGGTGTTGCGAGGATCTTCACGAAGCGAGAAGATTCGGATCGTCAGCCATCTTCCCCGTACCATGAGGCGGATCTCGAGGGTGAGATCCATTGTTAGTGGTGTCGAATTGTAGCACCCCGGATAAAACCACTACTAGAAAATCGCATGATCTCTGTGCATCATCATTATATTCACATGCATGTTATTGTCCTTGAAAATATTTGCACAAAACCCTATATTGTTTTCTACATTACATCTCTTTATATTCAACTTATAATCCTTGCTGTTTAAAATCATGTAAAAATAATTACCAAAATGATTTTGAATAAAATAACATGAAACAGAAAATATTTTCAAATATATATATAAAGAACTAAACCTAGACCTAAGCCGGCCAGGCCCAAAAGGCCCAGCCGGCTGGACCAAACACTAATCCCACCCAACCTCCCAGATCCCCACCCAACCACCCAAATACCCACCCCTGCCCTCTGCTTCCTCCCAGCGCAATGCCACTGCCCATCTCTCCTCCTCCCCGTGCAGGAGCACCGCCCCCTCTTCCCCGCGACCATCCACCTCGTGACCAGCGACCGCCCGCCGCCAGCCTGCGCGACCTCCGTCCTGCGCCATGGCCGCCCTCCCCTCGTCTGCGACCCGACACCATCACCGGGCCCCGTCTTCCAGCCGCCGCTGCTCTGCATGTCCTCCGCCGCCCCGGCGCCCTCCTCTGCAGCACGCCTCGCCGTCCACACGTCCGCCTCCTCGCGCGCCTTTGCAAGCCACCACCAAGCACCGCTGTAGGGCCTGTTTTCTCCTGGACAGCTGCAGCATCACCACCTGTTCGATGCGGATCTCGTGCTTCTTCAAGACCCCGAGGGCATCCACGGCAAGCACCAGCTTTGCCTCCTGTTTTGTTTTCTCTAGACAACCAAGTTGCTATCCCTTTGCCAAACTCGTGCTTGCAGATAGTAGAAGAAGTTTTTACCTCGCTGCTTGCTTCCAACGCAAATATATGTGCTAGGGGACCCATGTTGCTTCCCGGCGTGTGCACATGTTTCTGCCGTGAGTCGTGACCCTGCTATCACGTGTCAATTGACCAAGGCATCTATCAAGATTCGCCACCAAGTGGCCTCTCGGCTCCCTGGCCCGACAAGATCGACCTCAACAAACAATTGGCGCTGATCTTCGAAGTTTGACACTGACAAAAGGAGGATGACAAGAACTACAACATCAAACCGAAGGTGATGATGCCAGATCGACAAGATCGTCTTCCTGGATCCGGAAAACCCCGAAGACCGATCCCGGCGAGCCGAACCCTGTCGAACCCTTGAACCAAGATCGTCGAATCCCGATGTGTGACCCTTTCCTCAAAGCCCTATTTTTATAAATGGCTATATACCTGTTGCATATAAAATATTCATGCTTGCATACATATTCGTGTGGGTTGGGGGTATTATGCCGATTCACCTCATAATTAAATATGGGCTCCATATGCGAACAAATATAGTCTAATATTGGACCCATTTAAATTTGTGCATCGAACCGGTGATATAATTTCCCTTGTTAAGACAACATTTAAATGGCGGGGTAGCTAAACAACATGAACTTAATAATTGTCGGGACCCCGGTTTCGCTTAATATGTCCTAATTGCATCGCATGCTTGCCATGTCATACATCATACATGCATCATGCCCGATCTTCTGCCGTAGTATTAAATATTGCATCCGGTGTTTCTGCTAGTGCTTTGCTTCTTCACGGATTAGGCCGATGAGTTGATGCGAGTGTCGACCTAATCCCCGGTGAACCTTCGGCAATGTTTTTCAGGCGAGCATTCTCCCCCTTTCTACCTATTTTACATTTCTATTCTTTATTTCCTCCTGTTGATCTATTGCTATCTGTGTTGCGATGCTCTAGTTTTCGTACCCATGGTATCCCTTGCAGCCTTATATTGCCTTGGACACATCCTATTACCTGTTGTTTGGTAGATAGTTGGACTTGCGCGTCGTAGTCGCTTGCTCAAGTGCTGTTGCGTGTCGTCAAGTACCACAGTTGTTGGAAGAATGCCATATGCTTTGTGTTGGAGATGGTCATGGCTTTAATTATAGTTTAATAACTAAAATTGAAGTATGTAAATAATGTAGAGGCACAGGTGGGCGATAGATGTTATTTGGTTTTTAACCGTCCACTTGTGTCCCGTAGGACCCCGAGTACTTGATACCTGTTCTTTGAATATTCGCACTATCCGCATGTGGGACCACGAATCCCCCTAGCCAGATCTTGAGTCATATATTATTTCTTGCAGCCACAAACTAGTTTGTGGCTTTATTACTATCCTGTATTTATGCCATGCTTTACTGCTTTATTTACGATTGCGCATGGAGCGCCTGTACTGTTTAGGTAAGTGGAATGTTTCCACGATATCGACAAGCCCACTCACACTTTCGGGTTCCCAGTCGTTTACAGCCATTGACACAAACCTCTGGGTCCGTCTCGGAGCCGGCCAACTTTGTCTCGGGTTGTTTAGTGGGGTGGCCCCCTGAAATTTATATGAATCTTGCAATTGCTCTGTCGTGATGCCTCGTTGGGTTTTTATTTGGTTTTTCCCGAGGTTGATCGTGCGTGTGTTGCTATTTGTGCCCCCCTGCAGGGTAAAACTTTCTGAAAGCTGTGTCCGCAGTTATGGACGACTTGGAGCACAGTATCTCGATCATAGACAACTATAACTAAAGTAGTGCTATAAATTTGACTTTATAATGACTAGTAATCCGCTTCACTATAATGGAATGGCTAAATAAAAGTGCCAACAACTGCTGGTTTTGGGTTGTCACCGGTTACCATTGTATCTGACTAGTAAGTATTGCAACTACATCGGAATGGCTAAATAAAAGTACCAACAATTGCTGGGTTTTGGGATGCCTCATGCTATATGTATCTGACTAGTAAGTACTACAACTACAAGGGAATGGTTAACTAAAAATGCCCACTGCTTATTATATCAGGATGACTCATGCTATCTATATCTGACTAGTAATTGCCGCAATTATAACGGAATGAATAAAACTGCCAACTGGTGAGTTTCCCGGTTGACTTCCTCGTTTGGTCTCGAGGGGGAAATACCAGGATGGGTATGCTTGGTGATAGTTTCAGGTTGGATCCGAATAGGTATTTCTTATCCCTATCTGATAGCCGCCAGCTGTATTGAGTCTTTATAGGTTGTTTAGTGCATCTTTGCCGCTTGATCCACCATACCTATGTAGGCGAGGACCGCTGAATTCTAGTCTCGCCGTGTACTGGCCTCAGTACTGACCGCTCTCTTTTTCCTTTGGCCTTTGTCGGCACCCTTTTTTGATTAAGCAAGTTTTAAGATCGACATCGTTAGCAGGGTTACCCTTCCGGCTTGGCCTGGGCAGGGTTATGGACGCCATTGGTTATTCTTCAGGGCTCTTAGCCCAATTTGCATCTGGTCCGTACTCGGACGCTGTATCGTTTTAAAGGTGATTTGGATCTTTGTATCGTATAGCTATATTCTTGACTCTTTGAGTCGATGTTGTATATATATGTTATGTCGGTTCCATCGTGGACTATTGTGCAACGATATTACTTCGTTTTCCACCCGCACGCAAGTGCCTAGTGGGCGCCTTTGAATCATTTCTATGCGGGTTTGGCGGGAATCGCTGAAACTTGCATAGGGTCGATTCTGAGGGTGTTACATGTTTGCACCAAAAAGCATCGGGCTACAAACAATTATTAAGTGAAAACACATATCAAAGCCTTAACAAGTGATGTTGTTGTTGTTCTCGAATGGATCGCTAAACAAAGATCGTACTCCCCTTTCTGACACTATGTTTCCTATGAGATCGCCGCTAACCAAGTATCTCAGCTCAAGCCTTTATCAATCTCTAGGATCTTGGGTACCTACAAGTCCATAGATCGAGACAAGAGACAAAGAAACAAAGATACAAATCTCTGTTCAAACAATACACAATGCTCCCATGGATCAGATGTACATAATCTCTATGAGTTTTCACCCCAACCCGCAGCCTATGAGGACTACTCACTCATAATAATAAGATCATTGATAGAAAACATTGTGCAAAATACTTATATTGAAATCAAATATTCTTACAATGGTTGTCGAATCACAAGGATATCTCAAGTACAAGCTAATGGCTATTGCTATGGAGAGAATGGAGGATGGAGAGGATGAACTATGGTGGTGGATATGCTTCAGTGGTGTTGTGATGCAATTTGAAAATGGTGGCCCTCTATGCAGCGGCTGGGACCATGAAATATATAGGCACCTTCATGAAAGTCGTAGGGTTTAACGAGAGAAAGCCGCTGCCACCTGGTACAGGCGGGTCATACAGGCGGACCTTGCCCGTACTAGTGGTTGTTAAGGCCTCTGTCGACTGGTTCTGACGCCAGGGTTTCTTGGTCGTGTATACTTCCTCAAAGTCTTCATTTATGGCTCCTAATTTCTCTTTAAAATAATGATGTTCTGCATAACACAATTCAAAACAAAGGATCACACATCTTTGTAATAATTAGTCATTAGTATCAAGGCTAGAGAGACTATTGGTCAACTACTTGACTAAAAACAAATTTTAAACATGGAGAAATATGGCTATTTTCACAGCCATCACAAGACTCTACAAGAAACAAAGAGCAAGAAGGAAGAGATGATGAACATTGGGTTTGGCCTACTCCCTTCAGGCTGTTTAAATATGGTAGGGGAGGAAGCCACCACCCAAAGTACAGAAGCCTAGAGTTACCGCAAGGGCGGTCCTTTGGATTCCCAAGGTAGTGAATCCACTACACCAAAATCTTCGTCAAGAGTTGCAGATTCGTTCCTCGGGAGCTCCGCGGGCAGCCCACTTGGTCCAGCGCCATGGTTGGACGAGGCACTACCCCGGGCCACGGATAGCACAAAATGGCGCATTGCCCGGGGGCTACTATTGGTCCCGTGCTCTTCACAGTTCATGGTACCATGGGCTACGGGCTGGGGCATCCAACCGACTGAGAGTCGGGAAACCTAGGGAGCTTCCCCCAGGTGGATTCTGAGTTTCGTTGCCCAACACGAGAGGCCGAAGACCGCCCAAAGAAAGGATTGGATAGCTGGACAGCCATGCCTGACCCAAGCACAGACAGTGCCATGGGTACACTATGCACTAGACCAGTGGTTGGACAAAGACAATGCCTCACCCATTAGCAGCACTCGAACGATGTGTGGCTTTCATGCATGATGCACCTCACCGTGTGGCCACACAAGGACTCTGTCGGGGTTCCCTCTCGAGCCCGGTGACACACCCACAGATAACCTGGACATGGATAGACCACCCGGGGGAAGGAACCAAGCTAACATGACAACTATATTGCATGTCTGTTGTGGGCAGAGAGTGACACACGATATCAAGGCAAGTTTGCTAGGCCATGTTGTAGGACGAAGCCTGTCGTGTGACCGAGCTCACAACACCATGTGTAACCTGGCCCCTATGGTGTCCCCTTGTCCATATAAAAGGAGGCCCAGGTCGAGCTTAGTGTGGAGGAGGATTTTAGACCAGATAACCTTCCTAAGGAAGGAACCCATTGTAACGTTGTGATAATTAGATAGTAGCTAGTTGCAGGACGTAGGGATCTGCTCACTTTGGACCAGAACCTGGGTAAAAAACATGGTGTCTCTCTATGTGATTGTGTTCATGTGGTTCATTGATCGAGCTTGCCGGGCACTGCGCCCCTGGACAAACAACAAAGGGGACTCAAACCCCAGCGTCAAAAATCAAGACATGACACACACACATGCAAAATACACACGCTTTGGTTGTCCTCGTTGGTCTGAATCACCAACCCGATAGAATCCTCGTGGAAAAGACTGATGGGTAGAGATCCACTGAGGAAAGTGAAGGGAATATGCCCTAGAGTCAAATATTAGATGGAATATTTCATAAAATTTATGATTAAGTTTTATATCATGTTATAACTGTATTTATTAGGAAACATCAATACATGTGTGATATACAAACAACCAGTAGTTCCTAGTGAAACTCTAGTCACAGGTTCATTGGTCAACGGATGATCAAAGGTTTCTTGATCATGTTGGTGCCTCAGCCCCTAATTGACAATGGAGTCATTTCATTGGAGAATTAGATGGTGAACATACCCTATCTATAGCATCGTGTCACGATCATGTCACAAAGTTCAGGTTACAATGATTAGGAAACATAGTGACTCTTTCCTTAGACCGTGAGACCATATCAAATCACTGTCTCCCGAGGTTACTTTGATGGCACTTAACGTCACTTAGTGAAATGGTGATCATAAGGGTGTCGTTAGGTATCAGGAGGAACAGGTTGAGGAGACTACGTCAAGAGCCAGATTTTCCCATCCGTGTGACGGAAGATACTCTGGGACCACTCAGATAAGTTATATCCATAAGTTGTGCAACGTGTGACTAGGTCACGGGGATATCACTTATCGGATCGAGTAAAGAAGGTATTTTTTGAAAAAATTGAGTAAAGAAGGTATTGTCGGTGACGAGGTTGAACACTAATATGGAGATGCCATTTGATCAAAGCCTCAGAAAATATAGTATCGTAGAGACAAAAGGAATAAGACATAGTGTTTATGGTTCAACGACAAATTTCGTTGAGTACACAGGTGATCTTTATGGGCATGCAGGTACCGCTGTTGATCATTGGTCAGAGAGGAGTCTTGGACATGTCTATAGTATTCTCGAACTGTTGGGTAGCATTCTTAAGGGCTTGAAGAAGCTTGGATATTGTTAATCGCTAGTTTGAACCACTGGAGAAGTGAGAAGAGAGACATACTAGAAAAGTTCTAGCGAGATCCAGAGGTGTTCGGATAAAGGATAAGGAAAAGGACCGGAAAAAGGTTTTCGGGTAAATGGTTATTTAATATGTTTATTATATATTAATAATGAATTAATATATTGTAAATAAATATTTATAAAAGGCGTCTTATAAGTTAGGCAAAATCTAGGAGGGATTTTACCTAAAAAGAAATGGAAAGAAAAGGCAACAGAGGTAGCTGTATTTGAAATAGCCCACATGGGCGGCACTTAGTGTGCGCCGCACGTGGGCGGATGGCACTACGTGCCACGAAGCACTACTATTGCTGCTGCTAGTAGGCCGTCGCCGATCCAGCCCACCCGGGAGCCATCACCGCCTGCCACCGCACAGGTGGGCACGCTCCGCGCGGGGGCTGCAGGCCGGCCCACCCAGGCCAGGCGTTGGGTGCTGCCACGGCAGCCGCCGCCTCGCGGGATGGCAGGCTAGCTTACCCACCCAGGGCCCTATGCCTCCACCACATTAGTTAGCTAGGCCGCACGTGAGTGGGTGATGGCTGCAAGTGCACAGATCAATTGTAGCTAGTTTCGAAGTAACGATATAGAACCCACGAAGAGCTATTGATAAAGGTCTTAATACCCTTTGTCACTATCTACCAGCGGATACTTGTAAGTTGCCTTTGATATCAAGTAAAGAGTGTTTGAAAGGTTTTTGGTTGCCTGCAGAAAAGTAATTAAAACGATTAAAGAAAGCAAGTAACAAGATTGTGTGAAAGCGTGGTTGAGCTCAGTATGGCTAAAACGTTCTCGGGGATGTAGGATACACCTCTAGCATGGTATTGTTATTATTAATAATTTAAGATAACATACTTCTTGTGTCGTAAGATGTGTGGAGAGAGCTCCATAATAAGATGTTCACTACAAGGCTCGTAGGAGGCAACTTTGTTGAGCCAAGAGTGAGGTCACCTCTAAATAAACGATGCGATATCTGAGAGTATTCACCCATACAAACCACCACAATTAAGGGTTTCCCCATGGATATCATAATTATATTAGGGAGTCCCTCTTTATTCCTCCTTAAACCGTGTAGTTCACGAGCCGGCGTCAATGTGTCATGGGGCCATTCCGGGTACGATCCCAAAGCACGTACAAAGGATATCTCCCTCCCTTTAGTCCTAGGGGAAAATGGTATGTGGTCAACTATACATACCATCTAAAGGGAGATATCAAACACAAATCATAAATCTATCATAGACCGGCAAGTTATATGGACACAAGATTAGGTCATATTTATTCCAAATTCATAATAGTGCTAGGGTTTCTCCATCTCCCCAAGAACAAAGGAACTACTCACACATGGAAGCAATCAAGAACATCATCATAATAAAATGGATGGATAAAAGTACTAAAATAGATCTAGTGCAAACCATAATTGAATCTAGAATTACAACGAGATCTAATAGATGAAAGATGGGGGTAATGGTGGTGATGTAGATGCAACGGTTGATGATGAAGGGGATGATGTGTTGTCCTCCAATGATCCGTGCAATAGTAGGGATTTTACCCCAGCCAAGTTCCTTCTTCAGATCCCTTTCCGATATGGTTTTTTATGGTTTTTGGTGGATGTGAATGTCGGATCTCCCCTCTGTCTTTGCCGGGAGAAAGTATTTAACAAGGCGAACCCGGTGGCACATGGTACGGGCAGAAGGTACAGGCGCGCTCTGCCCGTACCACCGGTCATTATCGACACTGGTTGCGTCCCTTGGTTGACATTTTCCCTAGGTGCAAAGGAAAATCCATAAAATGACTTTTATCACTTAAAAATATCATATTATAGCATAATATGGTAGCTCTAATTGATATGTTCATATAGGACTTAGTGATTCGGGATCCTGTTAAAATAAAGACAAAAAGGTGTGTGCAGACGCAATGAAATTATATGACTTAGAGGCTTCCACATTACATGACTTAGAGGCTTCCACACCTTCTCTAGTATTAATGAAATTATAAGAAGCTTCTAGTGATTCAACATATCATATAATTATTGACTTTAGAGGTATCGAGCACTTAGTTTAGTAATGAAGATTCATGATCATTCTTTTTCTTCTACACTTGACTCTTTTGATTGATGTTCTTTCTCGTATCTTTTCCATCTCCATATATATATATATATGTATATATTTTTACTCTTTCTATCCTTTCTCTTTTTTCTAAGTATAGCTATTTGATAATACTCACTACTTTGATGGCTTCAAAAACTCTTAACTATAATATGCTACCAGAATTCTTCTTCCCATAGCCTAATGAATACTTTTATTGGTGTGGAAGTCCTTAAAATCATTACAGATGTACAAGTATCATAACACTCTACCTAGTTCAATCATCTAATATAATAATCATGAATCATAACACAACTTAAAATATCATAAAGTCTCGCAACCCAACGAATATAAATCTTCTCTTAAACAAAGGGAACTCGAAGTTGATGCAACTAATGAAACTCTAGAATTAAAGTCTAACATGCCTGCAGAAAATTAAACATGCTAAAAATGTAAGATAGATTACAAGGATCTCATAGATACCCAAGCTTCGAATCAAACCGGGTGGATCAAATAATTCCTTGCGTTTGCTTACTCCTTCTTGGGAGTGAAGAAATTATCATCTCCCTCTTCTTCTTCCGCTTTGAGGCTGCATGCATGAGCAATACATGTGAATCGGGTGGACATATCCATGATACCGGCATGCAGTTCAGTGATTATCTTGCTTAGATTCTTCCTTTCATCAGCCTTCTCCATGATAATTTTGGTTAGAAGTTGCACTCTACCATCAATGTCATCGACCTTTCTTTCTCGGTATTTTCCCATCATCCAGTAAGAGTCAACTCCTTTCCCAATAGTTTCTACAAAAGCTTTAGATATTTTCTCAAGGTTTTCGATCTTTTCTTGGATCTCATCATGTTTTTCCTCTTTGCGAGAAGAAGATCCGGGAGGAGATTTAAGAGAAGATCCACGTAGATTATACTTGTAAGGGTTTGGTGGAGATTCTTCCTTAGTCTTCCTTTGTTCCACGTGCTTGAGCATCTCCAAATTTTGCGGGAACAAGTCTTCACAGTTGGGGAGTGGAATGACTTGTGAGGGCTCGCAGAATGGGGAAGGTGAGGTATCTCCTTTGGATCCCTTCTTCTTGGCTTGTGCTTCAGAGGCGTCCTCCTTCTTGGTCCTGATCTGCTTGATATGAAAAGGCTGCATAGTCTTTGAGTAATCAACTGAGATCTGAGGTTTCATGTAAGATGGGAAGAAGGAGACTCGGGATATGAGATTAAACAATGCAAGTCAAAATAATAAAGAAAGATGAAAAATAAATAAAAGGAAACCCTAGGTAAAAGGGCAGAGTCGGTCACAAAGGGCGGTACGGGCGGGTCCCGTCAGTACCATGCGCCCATACTGGTAACTTACCGCCTACTCTTTCCCCCTTTTTTGACACAAGAATAATGAAGAGCTCAGAACAAATACGAGAACAGTACTGGTAACGATCGTCGTACGGCTACACAGAAAAGTGCACGGGGGAGTCCGAACCTTTAACCACTAGTGGTATGGGCGTAGCTGCCTGTACTGCCCGCCCGTACCAGGTACAAAAATAGTTCAGAAAATCCAGAAAAATAAAATAAGAACAAAGAGCGGGGAAAAATATACTAAAAAGACTCCAAACCAGTAAAGATCCATAAGCTTAGGATTTTGTTACCTCTCCTTGTTTAGTTCTTCGGGTAAAATCAAGGAGACTACCTTAGTGATGTTAACCTATCCAACCCTATAGTGCTTTAGTCCCTGCCCATTGATGATCCAGGATGAAGAAGAGGGTGTGGTGTTTTTCAATCTTACCGCTCCAGAGGAATATGCCTCTTCCACTTCATAAGGTCCTTCCCGTATGGATTTTAATTTTCCTGCAAAAACCTTAAGCCTAGAATTGTAGAGTAAAACTTTATCTCTCGATTTAAATTCCTTGCCTTCCATTTTTTACAATGCCATTTTTTCAGTTTTTCTTTAAATATCCTAGTGTTTTCATAGGTCTCATTCCTGATTTCATCCAAAGCATGAATATTTAAGAGTCGTTTTTCCCCAACTGTTTTGAAATCAAAGTTCATAGTTTCAATAGCCCATCGAGCCTTATGCTCAAGTTCTAATGGAAGGTGACAAGTTTTACCGTACACCATTTTGTATGGTGTCATTCCCATAGAATTCTTGAAAGATGTACAATACGCCCAAAGTGCATCATTAAGCTTAAAAGCCCAGTCCTTTCTTGATATGTTCACTATCTTCTGAAGTATGACCTTGATTTCCCGGTTTGGTAATTCCACTTGCCCACTGGTTTGAGGGTGGTAAGTGAGTCCACTCGATGGTCTACTCCATATTTTTGAAGTATCTTGTTAAAGGTTCCCTTCATAAAATGAGTTCAACTATTAGTAATAAAAAACCGGGGTACTCCAAACCTGGGTAAGATGACATCCTTGATCATCTTGATAGAAGTGGCCGCAACTGCATGAGAAGTGGGTATAGCTTATATCCATTTAGTAACATAGCCATAAACAAAAAGAATATGAGTATAACCGTTAGAGGGAACAAATAGTCCCATAAAATCTATTCCCCATACATCAAATTGTTCTATTACTAAGTTATATTTCATAGTCATTTACTGTCTTTTACTTATGTTAATCATACGTTGGCAAGCATCATAGTTCCTAACATATTCATGAGAGTCTTTAATTATTTTAGGCCAGTAGAAACCAGACTACAAGACTTTAGCTGCAGTACGATCACCGGTGTGATGTCCCCCATAAGGACTATCATGGCAAGCTTTAAGAATGGGTTTTACCTCGTGCTCGGGTACACATTTCCTGTTTAACCCATCTATACCGTGCCTATATAGGTAAGGGTCGTCCCAAATGTAATGTTTTAAATCATTAAAGAATTTATTTCTTTGATTTTAATCCATTCCTTTTGGTAAAAACTTTCCTACAAGGAAATTAGCATAATCAGCAAACCAAGGGTCGTGAGGTTATATAACTGCGATATATTCTCCTGGCAAGTATTCATTAATAGGAACGGGATCCTCTATGATTCCTTTCATCCATGATAGATGATCGGCGATAGGATTATCCTTTCCTCTCATGTCTACTATTTACAGGTCATATTCTTGTACAAACAAGATCCATTTAATTAGACGGGGCTTAGCATCTTTCTTGGCTAAAAGGTGTCTCAAAGCTTGATGGTGAGTATGAACTATTAATTTTGAGCTGATAATGTGGTCTCTAAATATACCGCGAGCAAAAACAATAGCTAAAAATTCTTTCTCGGTTGTTGCATAATTCTTTTGATCTTCATTAAATACTCGACTAGCATATTGGATAATGTTAAGATTCAACCCATCTCTTTGTCCTAAAACATCTCCAATAGCATAGTCACTAGAATCACGCATAATTTCAAATGGTTCATCCCAGTTTTGTGGTTGAATGACCGGTGCAGAAATTAGTGCCTTCTTCAACTATTCAAAGGAATCACTGGAATTTCGATCAAAGGCAAAAAGGGTGTCTTTATCTAAGAGACGAGTTAAAGGAGCATCTATTTTAGCAAAATATTTAATAAAGCTTCTATAGAAGCCAGCATGCCCAAGGAAATTTGATGAAGGGGTTAACCTCTTGGGTGGCCCGATCTTCACGGATCTCGTGGTCAAATCGATGGGAAAGCGAGGGGAAAGGGAGAAGATAGCGGAAGCGAACACACACCTCGCGAAGAACACGATGAACACATGCAAAACTCGCACGATACAAGGTCGATTTCTCCCGAACGGCGGCCACCGGTCCGATAGAATCCTCGCAAGGAAAGATCGGTCAACGTGCTCCCTCAAATCCACATAGGGGAGGGAAGAACACCTTGGGGAAGGTCTTGACAACTTGGAGACGAGACAATGATCTCCAAGGCCTTGTTCAACGATGGATGCATGATGCAAAGTCCAATCAAGGTTGGTGACGATAGTCGGTCCCCTTGGATAAGGGGATGAGGCAAAACTAGAGATTCCACACAAGGGGGTTGTCTTTAGTCTATCATCTATGCCTAAGGGATACATGAAGGGGTGGGGGCTCTATTTATAGGCCAGCCACATAAACAAGGGTAGTTTAGGGATAAAACTAGGGTTTGGACAATCTATAGGGGTACATGGGCCGAAGGCCCAGCTAGCGGCACGCAGGCCCATCTTATAGGCCAGAGACTCCGGTGTGGTGGGCCGGAGGTTCCGGTCTGTCTCTGGTGTCGTCTCCGGAGTGGCGTACTGACTGTCCTCGGGCGGTTGTTGGGGTCGGTCCGGAAGTAGGTCCAGAGACTCCGGTGTAGCTGGACCGGAGACTCCGGTGTAGCAGGACCGGAGACTCTAGTGTAGGCCGGAGACTCTGGTGGTTTAGCCGTGGCTTCTTCCGTCTCCTCTTCCAAGCCTCCGTCTTGTCGGGCTTGATGTTCCGGGCTTCCTACCTTGCCTTCGTACTTGTCGGTGTGAACCTATCATGCATATGTGACGGAGTATGAAGTAGCATACCATTCAATAGGGTAGGAAGTGGGCTCGCATAGAGGAATGGATTCACCTTTGGAGTCCATGACGACTTGTCGTAAGTTGGAGACCATGATGTGGTCACGACCGTAGGAAGTGGGCTTGCATAGAGGAACGGATTCACCTTTGGAGTCCATGACGACTTGGCGTAAGTTGGGGACCCCCTTCAAAAATAGTCGTCCTTGACTCTACATGCTCATCACGAAGTAGAAGAGGTCGAGAGACCTTCTTGATCCTGGGGTTCACTATATAGTCGTCCTCGGGAAGATTGACTTGACAACACTTCAATGTTCCTTCACCTTCAATGAAGCCTACAAAGCTCACAACAAAAGCGAAGCAAGACTCAAAACATAGCCAATTCATGAAGATTATAGCATGAGTCCTCAAGTAGAAGTAAGTCACCTTAGCTTGTAGAGATAGCTCGATGAAGGGTAGCCATAGGTAACTCTCTTCGGTTATTCTTGTCAACATATAGTCCATAGAGGTTGACGTGTATGCATTTGTGCCTTCACACAACAAAGACCAAGAAAAATATTTTCGTGCATGATAGAGGAGCATGTCAAATGTGGCATGTCCATTCTTGTTCACAACACTATTATCACAATACATGTATAGAAAATGGAATACATATGCAAGGTCAATGTGCATGGAAATCGTTTGAACATCATCCAAATGTGGGAACTCAAAAACTCCATATAACATAGTAGGGTGCCACGCAAAGCAATTGACTAACATATATATCAACACCTTTGATGCAAGAATAGGAGAATTTGGCAAAAACACACGAGGAAGTATATCCAAAACAAAAGCATTATGTGTGCAAACCAAACATTGGAAAGAGAAATTTCTCAATATGTTGGATGCCATACACTTATCATCAAAATCAAATATCGTGGGAATATGAATATCCCAAGCGGAAGCAAAAACAACAAGTTTGCAAACAAACCATATGAAAGAGCAAGTGGTCCTTATGTTTGTTGCAACAACACGGCGAGATACTTGGAAGCTCTCATGACAATACATGCTCTTAATGGCATTATGGTTGACACAAAACATTGGAAAGAGAAATTATTCAACATTTTTGTTGCAACACACAAAGCATCAATTTCCAATAGCAAAGAAACATGAAGGTCACAAGGAGAGATAATACCATTAACATGCTCGCAATCAAACCATAGGAAAGAGCAATTTGCCAACATGAAAGATGCAAAGCATGCAAAAGGTATCAGAGCTGGGTTCGATCTTGAACTCACTTGTGGGATGCTCTCAAGATCTCTTTTTGTCAACTCGTGCACAACTGAGGTTGACATAATAGTGCGGGTACCTACACACATCATACACAAAAGGAAGAACGTGTGTGGATGGTAGAGATACACATCATCCATCATGACGTATCTTTTCTTTTGCACATCACCAATAATATCAATCAAGTATGAAATAGATGCATGGTAAGTATGCAAGTGGGGAACATGCTTATCATGGCAATCATCAAAATCTCCAATAATTGAGAAAGCTATGGGGGCCATCTCATTATAACGCATGTGGTCAATATTGTTGCAAGCAAAAGAAGTGAAATAGCAAGCATTCATCTTATTGCAAGCAACGGGAGAAATTGAATGACTAGCATGACAACGCATGTCCGAAGCAATTGGAGGATACACACAAGATGCATAACATGGCATGTTTATGGCAATGTTATCGCACTCAAACAATTCCAAATGATCAATATTATGCAAAGGCAAAGCATCACATGGGAATATGAGTGAAGCATATGTAATGTCACAAGTATCATCCATAGCATGCATATCCTCACAACTCATCATGTCCACTAGTGGGATGATGGCATCATCAACACCATTATTGTTACCTTGGTCATACCTCTCATATGAAGTGGGTGTTGTGGAAGTAGTGGCCTCCTTGTGGATGACTTCGTCTTCTTGATGTAGCCATGGCGTAGCATCATCTTCGTGCACCATGTACATATTCTCCAATTGAGGCATCATTACTTCATGGCTTCAGGCGTCGTTATCCATGGAACCTAGCACAACATAAGAGAACACACTAGATGTAGAGGGTAAGTCATTAGAAATAGAAATGGTCTCACTTGACCTATCAACTACCACTCTCAACTCACTCGGTGTATCACTCATGCCCTCAAAGTGGAAGCACTCAATCTCACATAAGGTGGAGTCACTCATCTCACTCTTGTTCTCACTCAAGTGGGCTAAGTGGCTCTCATACTCACATGGGATTGGTACCACATCATCACTCAAGCATATGGGGATAGGCTCAGTTTCCTCAACTCCATGCGCCTCCTTTGGTGAAGGGAAAATCCCATGCTCACCATTCTTGATCTTGTCGCCTTCAAGGTTGTATGCCATGAGATGGGCATCATCGCTCTCCTCCATGGTCGAAGGGAAAATCCCATGCTCGACCGTCTTGTGGCCATCTCGTAGTAGTGGTGGAAGTAGGCTCATGGTGTTTTCGAGAGAGGTGCTCGGATCGACTTCATCACATATGTGGCCTTGGCTTCCTCCATTTTGTAGTGTAGACATCCTCTTGCCGAACTCAGCCAACTTGGCGAAGTAGAGGTCTTCATTTTCCTCGTTCGCGAGGTCGCGGAATTCAAGCGTAGGCGTTGAAGCTTGATGGCGTGGAGGAAGGCAAGCTCTTGGAGCCATTGTGGTGGTGGCACGAGTAGTTGAAGGTGCCCTATGATGGTGTCGACGGAGGTCATTGGCGTGCCTTGACGATGGTTGATGTAGGTGGCGCACTTGGTCGTCCACATGACACTCACAACGGTGATCATTTGCCTTGGCACTCTTCTTGTGCTTGTGGTGCCTTCTTGAGCTTGCTTGATCATTATGGTTGGTGCTCATCACGAATTCTTCGTCTATATGGCGAAGATGCCTTTGATGATGTCTTGTATCCTCTTTATGGTGTCGATGCTCATGAGAGGATGTTTGTCGATGAATATTCTTGTTTCTTGGCACCTCTTGATGTATATGATGTTTGTACACCACTCTTGTTTGGATAGGAGGTGGATCTTGGCGCCTTGGAGGTGATGGAGCTTGGCGCCTTGGAGATGGTGGAGCTTGACGCCATCTAGGTGGTGGCACTTGATGCCTTAGAAGTGGTGGCGCTTGTCGCCTTGGGGGTGGATCATCGAAGTAGGTTGTGCCCTTTGGTGTGGCATGCTTGGCCTTGAAGGTCATGGAATCTTGATGATGCGCCTCCTCTTGCTTGGCGTAGTAGGCTTCCATCTCCACACGGTGGAGGAATTCTTCATGGCTCATGGAGGAGCCATCAAAGTCGAGGAAGTTCTCCGTGTCCTCCATGCTCGGCGAGGCGTCGTCTATGTCGCACTCGATGTCATCCACGCTTGGGGAGTAATTGTTGGTGTAATAATCCATGAGCCATGGTGCAAAACTCTATTAAGATTATAAAGACATTGCTCAAAAGTAGTCCCATAAACGACAAAATTGTCCATGAGAACTTCCATGGAACTTTCCACAAAACTGCCGAATATTTTTAAAACGCACTCTTGAAAAGTAGCAGCTGCATTACACAAACCGAAAGGCATTAATAGATAAGCATAGGTTCCATAGAGGTAGGTAAAGGTGGTTTTTTCTTGATCTTCAGGGTAAATAGCTATTTGAGAATATCCGGAGTACCCGTCAAGAAAACAAAAGTAAGAATTAGCGGACATCATTTCCATAATATCATTAATGAGAGGAAGTTGTTTGCAAATTTTTATGGTTTCTTTGTTCAACTTCCTAAAGTCTATACACATCCTATAACCTGCTATTGTTATAGTAGGGACTAATTCATCCTTATCATTATTAATTATGGTTATATATCCTTCCCTGGATATGCAATGAGTTGGACTCACCCATTTACTATCTGAGATTGGGTAGATACCACCACTGTCCAACGTACGTATAACTTCCTTTCTTACTACATCTTTCAGTTTAGGATTCAATATTTTTTGATTATCAATAAATGGTTTAGCATCTTCAATCATGGATATATTATGAGTTATTATGGAAGATTCTATACCTTTTATGTCATTAAGAGTGTATCCAAAAAATTCACGTTGTTTGACAAGTACCTCTAATAATTTTGTGTTTTCCTCGGGAGAGAGCTTATCATCTAAAATTACTGGGCATTTACCTTCCTTATCTAAGAATTCATACCTAAGACTTGGAGGAAGATATTTCAAAATAAGAGGTGGTGGATCCTCATCCCCTTTTCTTTCAAGTTCTTCTAATTCGTCCCTGAGACGAGTTTCAACTTCTGGTGCGGTGTTGAGGATCTCATCCAAATCTTATTTTGCAGAGTCGTTTGGAAGAGAATCATTATTTGTCAAACCTATCTCCAACTTGGATTGTGGGGTGCAAAAATAGATTGCTACCAATTCTTCAATGGTATTCTCCTCTTTGATCTCAATCTTCTTCTCATAAGGCAATTTGTTGAATTGGTTATAGTTTATTTCTATAACTTCTTCACCAACCTATAAAGACAGAGCCTATTTCTTGTTCTCAATATCAATGTTCATAGAGTTATAAAAACGGCTACCAAAATAAATGGGAAGGAGGAGTTCAAGGGTATTTTAGTAATATGAAAATCAACTGGGTACACAAAAGCTCCCACAGAAACACAAACATAACAAAGTACCCCCTAAGTAGGATGTAAAGTTCGATTAGAAAGCATAAAAGTAACTTTCGAGTAGGACTCATCAAGATGGTCACGCATCTCTTCATAGATTGTGTAAGGAATGATATTAATGGTAGAGCTTAAATCACATAATCCTACATATTTAGTTCCTCCTAGACAGCTATGGATTTTTTGTTGACTTTTATTTTTACCATTGAACTTGCCCCTATCATGTCAGAGGATTTCTTATTTACCATGGTCACTTCATCCTTGAACATTTTTGGTTCTAGAAGTTCTTTTACTATCCCAATATAATTTTTGATGGTTCAGTCCTTAGTTAACCTTCCTATCCTTTTATTCTTTTCACTTTTACTCTCTATCACTTTAGTTATTATGGTTTCCTCCTCAACTAGCATTCTCTTCTGCATTTGGTAATATTTATCCTTATGGCTAGTTTTAAGGGGTTTCTCCTCCGTAGGTGGTGTATAGTTCCCAATCTTTTGGGATCTATAGATAATTGGCATAAGTTTTAACAATTTGAACAACCATGCGATGGTCAAGATTAAAATTCCCAAGCTGTTTTTCTACCTTTCCTGGAGCTAGAAATATTTTTAAGCAATTGTACTCTATGGGATTTTCTTTATTAAACTCAGACTTGCAATAAGCTTTCTCTATTCTATTTAGCGTGTCTAGCAAATTCCATGCTCTTTAAACACTAAATTCAGTGAATGGCCCATTGGTAAGGGAGTCAAGTTCATTTCTATTATCATCATTCAAACCTGCATAGAAGGTGTGTATCACCAATCAAGGTGGGAAATTATGATGGGGGTAGCGGTCAAGCAGTCCTCGAAACCTTGTGTATCCTTCATGCAAGCTTTCTTTAGGTTTTCCTTTAAAATTCGCGATCATACATCTCGCTCCAAGATTTTTTTTCTTGGGAAAGAAATCAGCTAAAAATGTGGAGGCTAAGCTCTCCCAGGAATTAGTAATCTTTGCTGAACTTTGGATGTACCAAGAACGGACCTCATCAATAAGGGTTTAAACAAAAAGAACAAATTTAACCTCATCCTCGGTTTGTATATTGAGGTGGAAAGTCCCACAATATCTTCAAAGAACCCTACATGCTCATACGGATCCTCTGTACCATCACCTGCAAAAAAAATTGCATGTAAAAGTTCTAAGAGCATGGGATTAATATCATACCCTCTTGGGTTATTGGATTTTAAATAAGCGTCCATGGGCGGAACGGAATTCCTTACAACCTCTAGCTGAATTATATGTTGGTATTCGTCCATGATGTATCATCTAAAACTAATAAACAAATTTAGTAAAATAGTTAGTAACATAAGCAACTAAGAACAAAGACCAAAAGCACTTAGCTCCCCAGCAATAGCGCCAAAAAATAGCTTGATGGCTGCAAATGCACAGATCAATTGTATCTAGTTTCGAAGTAAAGATATTGAACCCACAGAGAGCTATTGGTAAAGGTCTTAATGCCCGTCGTCACTATCTACCAAAGGATACTTGTAAGCTGCCTTTGATCTCAAGTAAAGAGTGTTTGAAAGGTTTTTGGTTGTCTGCAGAAAAGTAATTAAAACGATTAAAGAAAGCAAGTAACAAGATTGTGGGAAAGCATGGTTGAACTCAATAGGGCTAAAACGTTCTCTGGGATGTAGGATACACCTCTAGCATGGTATTGTTATTATTAATAATTTAAGATAACATACTTCTTGTGTCATGAGATGTGTGGAGAGAGCTCCATAATAAGATGTTCACTACAAGGCTCGTAGGAGGCAACTTTGTTGAGCCAAGAGTGAGGTCAACTCTAAATAACCACTGCGATATCTGAGAGTAGTCACCCATACAAACCACCACAATTAAGGGTTTCCCCATGGATATCGTAATTATATTAGGGAGTCCCTCTTTATTCCTCCTTTGACCGTGTAGTTCACGAGCCTGCGTCAATCTATCACGGGGCCATTCCGGGTACGATCCCAAAGCACATCCAAAGGATTTCTCCCTCCCTTTAGTCCCAGGGGCAAATGGTATGTGGTCTACTAAACATACCATCTAAAGAGAGATATCAAACACAAATCATAAATCTATCATAGAGCGGCAAGTCATATGGACACAAGAATAGATCATCTTTATTGCAATTCATAATATTGCTAGTGTTTCTCCATCTCCCCAAGAACAAAGGAACTACTCACACTTGGAAGCAATCACCAACAACATCATAATCAAATGGATGGATAAAAGTAGTGAAATAGATCTAGTACAAACCACAATTGAATCTGGAATTACAACGAGATCTAATAGATGAAAGATGGGCGTAATGGTGGTAATGTAGATGCAGCAGTTGATGATGAAGGGGATGATGTGTTTTCCTCTAATGATACGTGAAACAATCGGGATTTTACCCCACCCAAGTTTCTCCTTCAGATCCCTTTCATATGTGGTTTTTTATGGTTTCTAGTGGATGTGAATGTCAGATCTCCCCTACATCTTCGCCAGGAAAAAGTATTTCACGAGGGGAACCCGGTGGCACATGGTACGAGCGGGCTCTTCCTATACCACTGGTCGTTAACGGCACTGGTTGCTTCCCTCGGTTGTCATTTTCCCCAGGTGCGAAGGCAAGTCCATAAAATGACTTTTATCACTTAAAAATATCATATTATAGCATAATATGACAGCTCTAATTGATATGTTCATATATGACTTAGTGATTCGGGATCCTATTAAAAAAGACAAAAAGGTGCGTGCAAGCGGAGTGAAATACAAAGATTCCTACTCTATTTATGCAAAAACAAAAGGTAAATATGCTTCAATTTTGGACTCATCAGTGGGCAGCGGCCCACCCTGCCAGCGGTTGTCTGCCCCCTTTTTCCTTTTTTTTGTTTAGTCCCACATGGGAACCCTAAGGTGGAGGGAACCCCTCCCTCTTCATATATAATGGGGTGCCATAGGAGGATTAAAATAAACCAATTTCCACCTGGAAATAGATAAAAGGCTTCTGTTTCTTATTTCTTCTCTCTCTCTCTTGGGACTGTGGCCCCCTTGTCAGGGTTGTGCGAGCAAGGAGTTCACCGCGGGGCGCCGTTGCGCTGTGGGATTCAGATCCGGGAAATCTACTTCCACAATATTGGCTGGATCGGAGAGAAACGGGAGTCGTCGTCAAGCACTGTATGTGTGTGACTCCCTCTGGTGGCACCGTGCTTTCGGTGCTAGGAGTTGTCGGGGATCCGCAGGACATCATGACCTCGAGGTCACCGTCAAGGCGTATTATTCATCCATGTTCCTCGCGGTACGTTAACCATGCTTGGTCTTCAAAGGTATGAATATTGTATCCCTCTCGTTAATGCATTACTAGTACATAGATCCTGGCATTAGGGTTTCGATCATAGGAAATTTTTTGTTTTCTGCCCTCGAACCCCAAAAGAAAGATCGATTCGGAGCCGCTATAATCTACTCATGAAGAGATTGCAATCAATAGAGACCCAAAGGGAGAGATCAAGGCAATAGAGATCACGAGATAGAAAGAGCACTCATACGGCGAGGGCCTTGTACAACCTAGGCCTTATACAAGATCGTATAGAGGTTCCCCTAATGGGAAGTTGGAGGCTATTCCACATCTACTCAATATTCATTCTAGGGTTTGAAGAATGGGGTGGGGGCTTATTTATAGGTCGGCCACAAGCTAGGGGTAGTTTAGGAATACACATGAAGTTTGGGGCCTTACATGGGCCATGCCCATCTTGAGGCTTGCAGGCTGGTGTCACTTAGGCCGGAGACACCGGGGTGCGGGGACTAAAGACTCTAGGGTCGACTCCGGGTTGCTCATTGTAGATTCTAGAAGTTGGGCCAAAGACTTGGTGCAGAGACTCCAGGGTGCGCAGGACAAAGACTCCGAAATTGCTTTGGCTGATTCTTCTTTCTCCTCTTCCATGCCTCTTGCTTAGGGTTCTTCGCTCCTCGGGCTTCCCCATCTCCTCCTCTTGGTTTCATTGTTATGGGCCTAGTCATACAATAGGCATAAGTAGGATACCATTCACATGATAACCAAAGGAAGACGAGATATGGAAGGAATTCTCCTTTGTAGGAATGGTTAGTGTGATATGATGTGGACCAATGGTGGTAGCCATGTGTTGGGATGCATCACCCCTACCCTCCCCCCCCCCGCTTGAAAATGAGTTGTCCTCGACGAAGTTCCTTCATCATGCAAGGAAAGATATGTGCCCATGGCCTTGAGCTTGTATGTGTTCAGATATCTGGTGTAGCCTTGTTCAAAGTTGTTGAAGAGCTTGAAGTTGAGCTTGTCGTCAAGTTGTGGTTGGAGATGTTATAGATTGTTCCTTGAAATCAGTGGTCTATCTTGGGTACCCTGCAAAACCGACAACAAATAGAGAGAATTGTATGTTGGATTGTTAGTATGGGTCACACTCAAAGCACTATCCTCATTTTTGGTGGCATGCGACATGGAACTCATGATTTTTCCACTCATTTGAGGCCTATGGCACTCACTCTCATGAAAGTGGTTCACTCTCTCACCCTCATCTCGCAAGGGTACTTATCTTGTTGTATCTTGGGCAAAGTCATCATGTTGGAAGAAATAACTTTGCTTGGCATCATAGGTTCAAGCACAAACGTCTTTTCGTTCCACTTGAAGGAGTATTGGTTCATGGTACCATCATGTATGGCTCCTCGATCATATTTCCATGGTCTTCCAAGAAGCATGTTGTGGTGACCTAGAGCTCCACTACGTGTTGTAGATCACGAGTCAGGCGTAATACTCATGGAACACTGTTCCACGAATACTACGCCTACTAGAGTAGTAGAACAGAAACATTGCAGGTCCAAGGTATAACTATATTATTCAAATTATAGATCTTCATAGAAGATTCTCAGAACTTCCATGACACAATGAGCTCGCCAGGTAAGTTCCTATTCAAAAAAAATCCAGAGGAAGCATCTTGTAGTCTAGTATAACACTAGATCTACCTCTAGTCCTACCTCGTTAACTAAAGGCTGTCTATTTTCTCTATCAGCAACTTCTAAGGGTATGGTTCCTATTCTTGGGAATTGGATCCCATCTAAGTTTAATTTGATCTCATCCTTCACTATTTTGAGTATCTTGTTTTGTTGACTTTGTTGAGCTAACTTTGACTTCATGTAGATGTCTCCTAAGTCTTCTAGTGCCACATTTGCAGTCTCGTCATCGACTTTAACCTAAGAAAGTGTAAGGAGGATAGATTGAGTATGAGCAAACTCAGCAAGGTTTAACTATGTAGTTGTTTGATGCACTATCACTACTGCCGTGGATCCAAGATCCTAGGATTATGCAGGTTTTCGAAATTGGGTTTTTTTTATAAAAGGTAAGTTTTAGTTTATAAAATTCTATGTATGTTAGTATTCACACATTGTACATAACTTCATGGAGTTCCTTACCACGTGGCGTTCGCCGTTTTTTCCTAGAGCGGGGAGTAACATGTCACATTTATACACTCTCGAGAGGTGCGCTACTTTATGCACAAACATCTTTAGCCTTGTTACACATCTAGGTATAGAATTCCATTCAGATTCCTTGATTTGGGCCCAGTATAAAGATTAGCGAATCACTACCCTTCTCCATGACCCCGCTACCCACCCTTCGTAACGAGTTTTGGTCAAGATACCTACGCCCAATTACGATCCCTTCTAATATACCCAACCGTTATCCCGAAGCACGTGATAGGGACGTCATGGGATCCCACCCGCTAATCTCCTCTCTGGAGTCAACCCGACTGAATATACAACGAAAAACGAAAGGAAGAAGATCTAACTGACTTGCTCATCCCGTTCCAGGATATGTTCTTAGCACGGTTTATATGACGCTTTTGAGTCACTAAATACATTGGTTGTTAAGTCCTAACTTTCCTGGTACAATGCAATCTCCACCACATTGCTTTCCAACAATGTCTCTTAACCATGATTCCATTTCCCACCCTTTCACATTTCCTTTGTAAAAATGATCTTCTGCTTTTCATGCATGTAATAGAGTTTTTGAAAAGGGTTTTTGTAAAATAATTCAAAGAACATGTAAGACTATGATGGCGCCTGATAGTGCTTCGTCGGGAAACCCCAAGAACAAGGTGTGAAGAGCACAGTAACAAGTCTTCCCTCAGTAAGAAACCAAGGTTATCGAACAAGTAGGAGGAAGGAAACGTCTCAAAGGTGTTGCAAGCAACTTGGAAACCTGCACAACACAAACTCAAGACTTTTCCCCAACAAACAGTGAGGTTGTCAATCTCACCGATTGCTATAACAAAGGATTAACTGTATGGTGTGGAAGGTGATGTTGGTTTGCAGAAAGTAAATAGGAATAGTGGAGGATGTTTCAATGGTAAATATTGGACCAGGGTCCATAGTTCACTAGAGGTGTTCTCCTTAGATAAACAAAACATGGCATGCTGGGTAAACAAATTACAGTAGGGCAATTGACAAGACTGAGCAAAGCATAACAATGCAATACTAGACATTCATGATCCTATGAGATTCGATTGGGCAATACAACAAGATACATAGACCGCCATCCAAATGCATCTATGACTAGAAATCCACCTTTGGGTTATCATCCGAACCCCCTCCAGTATTAAGTTGCAAGCAATAGATAACTGCTTTCAGCAAAGTGTGTAAGGTAAATAATCCACTTGTTCCATGAACAAGAGACCGTTGTTTTCTCCCTAGTGGCAACAACACATCTACAACCTTAGAGATTTCTGTCACTTACCTTAGTTTAAATAGAGGCATGAACCCACTATCGAGCATAAATATACCCTCTTGGAGTCACTAGCATCAACTTGGCCAAGATAGCTACTAACAACAGAGAGCATGCAAGATCACAAACAACACAGACATGATAGAATCAATAAGACAAAACCATTAATCAATCTGACATAGTAATCTCAATATCCATCGGATCCTTGCAAACACAACATGCATGATTACAAATAGATGAGATATTGATCATGAACGGAGCTCACAAGACCTAAATATGATAGCACAAAGGAGGATATACAACCATATAGCTAGTACATGGACCCGTAGTCCAAGGTGGAACTACTCACGCTTCATACCGGAGGCTGGCATGATGATGAAGAAGGCCTCCGGGATGACCTCCCCTTTGGAAGGGTATCGGGAAGAGCTTCAGATCCCCCGATCTAGGGACGATGGTGGCGGAGGCTATAGACGGTTTCGTGGAATATTGATCGGATACTTAGGGTTTATGCATCAGGGGGTGTTTATAGGCAGAGAGGCAAGGCAGGGGGGCGGCCAGGGTGGTCACACCCCCCAGGCGTAGCTAACCCTAGCCTGTGCCACTAGGGGGTGTGGCCCCCTGGTGCCTCCCCTTCGTCTCGTACTCTGGCTCCGTGTTCCCCACAGTAAAATATTGGCTTTGGATTTTGTCCCGTCCAATTCCGAGAATATTGATTTTCTACCTTTTTGGAACCAAAACAGAAGAAAACAGGAAACTGGCACTGTGGCATCTTGTTAATAGGTTAGTACCAGAAAACATATAAAAACACCTCAAAGTGTACACAAAGCAAATCGAAGTAGATACTAAGAAAGCATGGAACATCAAAAATTATAGATACATTTCCGACGTATCAAGCATCCCCAAGCTTAACTCCTGCTCATCCTCGAGTAGGTAAGTGATAAAAAGAATAATTTTTGAGGTGACATGCACCATCAAAATCAAGATCAAACCATTTGCAAGCATTGAAAGCTAGGATCAAAGAACTCTAAACATGAGCATGAAAGATGGAGTTCTAACAGTAAGACAAAGTAACTATGCATGCAACATGAAAGGTTACAAACAAAGATCAAGAATAACATACATTGAAAAACATTTGTTTGTTTCACATATAGAAAACATGGCATAGTGGCAATTAGCTTGTCCCTCATGGAGTAGTAAATAGATGCATATGACACCTTCAAAGTTCATAAGAGTGACTAGATACAAATAGCACATGAACAAGTAATATCAACAATATGCATCAATCAATAAGTTTTGGGACAATGCACAAAGAATGTCAACTATGATCTCTTAACTGGTGCCTAAAGGTAGAAGGTGGAGACTCAATATAATGATGGAAGAAAGGACCTTCATAAGGGAAGCAGGGATTTCAAGTCTCAAAAAGAGCTTCCAAAAATTATGATACTTGTTAGCTTTCAGCGCCCATTGCCCCTATCATAAGCATCTTGAAGTGATTAAGGTTAAAGTGAACAAACTATGGAGTATATGCTTGACAAAGTATAAGTTGGCAATCTCATGTCCCTTGAATACGAGGGCCGCTCCTCATGCTACTCAAGTTTAGTTACTTACAAGTTCTTGTCATAGTAAGTACATGTGTATCATAGAGAACCTCCAACGGGGTACCTCTTGCACATGGTATAGGAGCTATCCCATAACCAAAATGACAAGGCAAGCAGACAATGAGCATCTCAGCATTCTTCTTATTAACCATGGGAATATGATGCTTTTTTCTCTTTCCTCTTTCTCATCCTTTTTTTATTTTTCTCTATCTCTTTTTTTATAAGAAGAATACTTCATAGATGTCACTATGGTGATGCTGCAAGTTTCCACCATGATTAGGCATGGCTTCGGCTAGCGGCCCAGGCGTTTCTCTAACACACATACATAACTCCATGGACTTACAAGCTCTCCTTTCATTTCACATCGACGACATCCATAGACAAAAGAGCATGATATCAACTGTGTACAAAGTACAAGTCCAACGTTGAAAGCTTTCCACATGACAGCACGGTTCTGCTAATTCCAACATATAAGTGCAAGCATATACAACATAGATGAAACAATGGTTCAAGTTTATTAGGGGCAAGAAAAATAAAGTGTGCCATCAAGTTCGTGAGAGCTTTAGTCACTAAGTTTTCACATAACAAAATACTTTTAGTTGGAAGATAGATGAAAACAAGAATATACTTGGAATGGTGTAACACACCATGCATAGGAATTTATAGTGGACACTTCGTAATAACTTGGTTTCTCAGGAGTTGGATGCATGAGTAGAGCTTACTCATACAAGTGGAGGCTAGCAAAAGACTGGGAGCGACCAACTAAGAGAGCAATAAGGGCCATAATCATGTAGAGCGACAAAACATTACTAATCAAAGCATAAAGTGGTACTACAAGTCAAGGACTAAATGATCATAGAGGATATGGTGACTTCTTCATAGTAATAACATGGTGTGAGCATGTGCCAAGTCCACCCAAACAAAGCATCAAAGGAGAATACCATAATACTATGCTTTTGTATGCTAAAACAACGCATGATTCCTTCAAGGCACATTAAGCAATCATAATTGTTTGGAACAAGTCATGCTACAGCAATAATCACTAAGCATAAGGTCAAAACAATACCTAGCATCACATGCTAAAGTCTAAGTCACAGTCAAAGCAAGCTCCTCTTGTACCACTCAAGCAAAAAAAATCTACTCTTTTCCAACACCAATCAACTTATTTGAAACAACACAGCGAGAACGGGGCTCCAAACTAGTTTATTCAAGCAAACTAAGAAAACCAAATGAAAACTAAGATGATCCAAGAACAACACAACAGTGCATGAAACAATAAAAACGAAGTGTCTAGAAAGACCCGAGCTTTTTATTGATGAAGAAGGGGATGCCTTGGTCATCCCCAAGCTTTGACGCTTGTACCTCTTGAATATTTCTTGGGGTGACATGGGGTGGCATCTCCAATCTTGAGATTTTTTCCATTCTTCATCTCATTACATAATTTTTTCTCTACACCTGAAAATTTTCCTTCATACAAAACTTCACAAAATCTTCATTTGCAACATTATTGTATTCAAAAGATAATATAACCTTGGGTTTAGCTTTATAACAGCAAAACTTTCATCAAAACACAAGCTACTGTATCAATTCCCTTAAAAACCTCAATTTCCCAAAAAGAACCCAAAAAGGAATCAATAAGAAGCAAATGCAAGTAATGGCAGAAATCTGTCAAAACAGACCAGCAGGTAGAAACTGATTTTTTTCGAAGATCTTCTATTGCTCAAATCAAAAAGTGTTGAACTAATGAAAGTTTGCTAACATACTGGGGGATTTATTCACACAATATCATCTCAAACCGACTTACAGAGATTCCTCACGAATTTTACGGTGGAGCACAAAATTCTGTTTCAGGACAGCAACTCCCCAAATCTTACTTCCCTCTCATTAGAGGTCATTCTTGGCAGAAAAAGCAAATAAAAAGGATAAGGAGAGGTCATTACTGAAGTAATAACTTCCAAGACTCAATACAACTCTTGGGTTATCTCCTAACAAGTACTTTTCTTTAACGCCTTTAAGTTAGGCACAAAAAGGAAGAATCAAGTATTTTCAAATGAAGAATTAATGTCAATACTTGCAATCTCTTCAACTAGGAAAGGTATCTGATCCAAATGAGTTTTGGAGGATCCCTTCTCATCTCTCCTTGGTTCACTACTTTCATCAAAAGGATTTTTAGGAATAATCCAATCAAAATTCTTTTCTAAGACTTCATGCATTCATACAAGTTTAAAAGGTATGGGTAACTTAATTTCCTCTTTAAGTTTGGTTTTATCCAAAGTAACCATAACATCTACACATGAGCCTAGCATATTAAAATGTTCAAAGACCTTTTTGGTTTCCTTAGCAACATTATTGGACTCTTTTAGTAAAGTTTCTAGGATGAAATCTCTTTTTTCAGGATCCTTTTCTTATTTTAGTTTGAGAAACAAAATTTGCATCATGGGGTTAAGGTTAACAAACCTTGCCTCCAACATATGAACTAAAGAAGCTGCAGCAATTTCATAATTCGGAGAAAGTTATGCTATAGATCTATCCTCAATATCCTCATGTTTGCTAACATGATTAAAGAATTCTTCAATATTTTCTTTCCCAATTATGGAGCCACTACCTAATGATAGGTCTTTCAGGGTGAACTTGGGGATCAACATGGTGAGCTATAGCAAGGTTACAACTGGAGTAGGAACTAATCTTTTGTGTTTTTTATAAGAGAAAGCAAACCAAACTAAACTAAAAAAATTGGAGTTTTTGATAAAAAGAGGCGAACAAAACCAAGAAAAAGAAACTAAGCAAAACAAAAACAAAGTAAAGAGAAAGGTTGTGAAGGACTCCCCATGTGAAGACGTCCTTACACTCCCCAGCAACGGCGCCAGAAACTTGTTGATGGTGCCTGATAGCGCTTCGTCGGGAAACCCCAAGAGCAAGGTGTGATGCAGCACAGCAGTAAGTCTTCCCTCAGTAAGAAACCGAGGTTATCAAACCAGTAGGAGGAAGGAAACGTCTCAAAGGTGTTGCAAGCAACTTGGAGACCTGCACAATACAAACTCAACACATTGCCCCAACGAACAGTGAGGTTGTCAATATCACCGGTTGTTGTAACAAAGGATTAACTATATGGTGTGGAAGGTGATGGTGTTTTGCAGAAAGTAAACAGTAATAGTGGAGGATGTATAAATGATAAATATTGGACCGAGGTCCGTAGTTCACTAGAGGTGTTCTCCTTAGATAAACAAAACATGGCATGCTGGGTAAACAAATTACAGCAGGGCAATTGACAGGACTGAGAAAGGCATAACAATGCAATACTAGACATCAAGATCCTATGAGATTCGATTGGGCAATACAACAAGATACATAGACCGCCATCCAACTGCATCTATGACTAGAAGTCCACCTTTGGGTTATCATCCAACCCCTCCGATTAAGTTGCAAGCAACAAACAACTGCTTTAAGCAAAGTGTGTAAGGTAAACAATCCACTTGTTCCATGAACAAGAGACCGTTGTTTTCTCCCTAGTGGCAACAACACATCTACAACCTTAGAGATTTCTATCACTTCCCTTAGATTAAATACAGGCATGAACCCACTATCGAGCATAAATACCCCCTCTTGGAGTCAACAGCATGTACTTGGCCAAGATAGCTACTAACAACGGAGAGCATGCAAGATCACAAACAACACAGCCATGATAGAACCAATAAGACAAAACCATTAATCAATCTGACATAGTAATCTCAATATCCATTGGATCCCCGCAAACACAACATGCATGATTACAAATAGATGATATCTTGATCATGAACGGAGCTCACAAGATCTAAACATGATAGCACAAAGGATGAGATACAACCATCTACCTACTACATGGACCCGTAGTCCAAGGTGGAACTACTCACGCTTCATATCGGAGGTTGGCATGATGAAGAAGCCCTCCAGGATGATCTCCCCTCCGGCAGGGTGCCGGGAAGAGCTTCAGATCCCCCGATCTAGGGACGATGGTGGCGGCGGCTACAGACGGTTTCGTGGAATATTGATCGGGTACTTAGGGTTTATGCATCGGGGGTTCTTTATAGGCGAAGAGGCGAGGCAGGCGTGGCCAGGGTGGTCACACCCCCCCCCAAGCATGGCTAACCCTAGCTCGTGCTTCCAGGGGGTGTGGACCCCTGGTGCCTCCCCTCTGTCTCATACTCTGGCTCCGTGTTCCCCACGGTAAAATATTGACCTTGGCTTTTGTCCCGTCCAATTCCGAGAATATTAATTTTCTGCCTTCTGGAACCAAAAACAGAAGAAAACAAGCAAATGACACTATGACGTCTTGGTAATAGGTTAGTACCAGAAAACATATAAAAACACCTCAAAGTGTAGACAAAGCAAAGCAAAGTAGATACTAAACAAGCATGGAACATCAAAAATTAAAAATACGTTTCCGATGTATCAAACTACACTTGCAAATGGTATGCAAATCGGGTCTCACAAGGTAATGCAAGAGTGAAATTGTCTTCTGATTACAGGTCATGCAATCAGCATCTTCTATCGTTAAATATCTAGATGGAACAATAGCATCATCATGAAAGGAATATGCCCGAGAGGTAATAATAAATGGTTATTATGCTATTCCAGGTTTATAATAGATGTTTATTTTTCATGCTATAATTGTGTTAATAGGAAACATTAATACATGTTTGATTTATAAGAAAAATAAAAGGTTCCTAGTAATGCCTCTCTTAATACTAGCTTGTTGATTAACTGATGATCAAGGTTTCCTGATCATGAAAATTGGATGTTGTTAATAACAAGGTCATATCATTGGTGAATGATATGATGAACAATCACCCGTAGTAGATTTAGCAATATGATCAAGTCCTAAATTTTATATTGCTATGTTATTCAAAGTAACTCAATGTCCTGAGACCATGAGATCACATCAATCGCTTGCACTAGAAAAGTACTTTGATTCCATCAAACGTCACACTATAACTGGGTAATTATAAAGGTGTTGTCAGCTACTTAGAAAGTGTTAGTTGAGGCTAGTGGATCAAGAGTGGGATGTTTCCATCCAACTGACGGAGAGATATACTTAGGGCCCTCTCGGTGATATCACATTAACATAGATTACAAGCAAGTGATAAGATCACTAGAATGTTATATCATGGGAACAAGAAAAGAGTACTTGTCGGTAACGAGGTTGAACTAGGTATGGATGATACCAAATGATTGGATCTCGTACAAGTAAAATATCGCGAGACAAAAGGAATTGGTTACTGCAAAAAAGGTTCAGACGATCACTGGATCATCGTTGAGCTAGTGGGAGTCATTATGAATCTCTAGGTCCCACTAATTATTATTGATTGGAGAAGGTCTTGATCATGTCCACATAGTTTCTGAACCCATAGGGATACACACTTAAGGGTAGTTGACACATTTGAGTGGATAGGGAACACAGGAGAAGATACTAGATATCGCAGGAATTGTTCTATCAAATCTACCGGAATAGTTTCGGTGTATAAAAATATTGCAAGGAGATAAAATGTTAATGTGTTCATTAAATGAAGTTTTCATTAAATGTAGTACTCATTAAATGAAGTGTAAATTAAATTGAGTTTCATTAAACCAAGATAATTAAACTGCTTTAATGGAAAGACCTTTGGTTTTTGAGTGGAGAATCAATTGGAGAAAGTGGAGATAAATATTTTGTGAGTGGAGTGTCCACCCACATGAATGAGGGAGAAGAGGGGGAACCCTTTTTGGCTGCTAGCCAAGGGAGGGGGATTCCCCCTTCCCCTATAAAAGGGGGTGGAGACCTCCCTCTCTCACACATACTCCCTCTCCTGTCATATGCCCTTTGGATGGCATCTTCCCCTTGCTATCCTTGTCCATTTCCAAGATAAAGGTGCTTAGGAAAATACATGCTCGAGATCTTCCCCACCACCACCTATACTATGTTGTAGTGATGCTGGAGTTCTTGGCGATCCTCTACTTCCGCTGCCTAGCTGGAGCTAGGGGCGGAAGTCGTCGGCACACCGTATGTGTGACCGATTACGGAGGCGCTGCCCACTTGTAGCGTTGATTGTCTCCACGTCCTTTAGAACGGTCGTGTACATCTACTAACCATGTTTGTTTGTGGGAATGTTATCCCGCTTATGGTCTTCAATGGTGAGTTCTTCTGAAACCGTTACAAAGTATCGCCTTGATTCGATCTTGGCAGTTGCAACCATAGGAACTTTTTGTTGTCTATGCAACTAACCCCATCAGTGGTATCACATCTATGTATATGCGTAGATTCTTTGTACGTTTAGAACACATGTAGATGTGGACATTGATGATCATGTTATTGCAAACTGTCGTGTACTTTGGATATTAGTGGCATAGTGGGATGAAGCGGCCCGGACAAAATTTACATGTCCCCGCACATGAGACTTGTTCCACGCTTAACATGCAACAAGTTTTGCATAAATGGCTAGCGGGTGTTTATCTCTCCAACTATATTTAATATCTGATTTACAACGGTCGGCTAATAACTTGGTTATCACCGTTGTGGCTGAAGTTTGTAGGTATAACGGTTCTTTCCTAGAAATCCCATAGCCGCATAAAATATGCAAAAATAAATTTGAGGCGTCTAACTTGTTTTTGCAGGGCATGTGATGTGATATGGTCTATGATACAAAGATAGTTGTATGCAATGTGTTTTATTGTAAGTTAAAACAACCGGCAGGAGCCATATGGTTGTTATTTTATTTTATGCTCAGTGTGCCAGAAAATTTAAATCCATGTAATTAGATTAGTGGAGAACAACCATGATGGTGGCGCCATGGACCTTGGTGGCACGCCGATGAAATGATGGATATCATACCATGACGCATAAGATGTAGATTGATACGTCCAATACGTATCTACTTTCCCAAACACTTTTGCTATTGTTTCTCCTCTAAACTTGTGTGATTTGGATACAACTAACACGGACTGATGCTGTTTTCAGCAGAATTACCTTGGTATCTAGTTTTTGTGCAGAAAATCAACTATCAGGAAAAATCCCGGAAAATATGCCAAAAATTATATTTCACCAAAAGATCCATGGAGCCAGAAGACAAAACGGAGTGGAGGCCTGGGGGGCCCACACCCCTGCCAGGCGCGGGTGGGCCCTACCCCGCGCCTAGGGGTGCGACCACCCTAGGCACCCCCTCGGGCTCCCTCTGCGCCTATAAGTTGCCCCTGACCTAAAAACCCAGTAGGGTTCGACGTTTTCTAGAGAAAGAGTTCCACTCCGCTGCCACCATCAGAAACCAAGATTCGGATCCTGAAATCCGTTCTGGCACCCTGCCGGGACGAGGAATTTGGAGAGGATAATCGCCATAGTCATCACCAACGCCTCTCCATCAACCATTAATGTTTCCCTCATCCATGAGTGAGTAATCCCCCGCTGTAGGCTATGGGGATGGTAGGGATTGGATGAGTTCTATCATGTAATCGAATACGATTGTTAGGACATAGTGCCTAGTATCTCTATTAGTGCTATTTGACTTTGTTGCAACTTGTTGTTCTTAATGCTTGTCACTAGGGACCGAGTGCCATGATCTCAGATCCGAACTTATTATTGAATCATTATGATAGTATTGTTTGTGATCTTATCTGCAAGTTGTGTACACATATCATTGTCTGGATCCAAAGGCCCCGAAGTGACAATAATTGGGACAACCGGAGGGGATGTCTGTGGTGTGAGGATCACATGTGTTCACGGAGTGTTAATGCTTTGCTCCGATGCTCTATTAAAAGGAGAACCTTAATTGCCAGTATTTCCCTAGAGGCCTCGCTGCCACAGGATGGCTGGACAAAAGATGTTGTGCAAGTTCTCATTGCGAGCACGTATGACTAGATATGGAGCACATGCCTAGGATTTTTTAGTACTTGGATGCTTGTTATTATTTATCTGCAATGCCCTAGATCTTGAAGTTACATGTTTAGACTCGTCCATGCAACGCTCGTCCATCCATCCCTATGCCTACCGCACTCGAATCCTACTGTTACTGTTACCGTTACTGTTACTATTGATCCTACTTTGCTGATGTTGTTGCTTTGTCGTTGCTACTATCAAACTGTTGCTACCTCTAAACTTCTATGAGCAAGAACTATTTCCAGGTGCATCTGAATTGACAACTCAGTTGTTAAGGCTTGCAAGTATTCTTTGGCTCCCCTTGTGTCGAATCAATAAATTGGGTAATACTACCCGCGAAGACTGTTGCGATCCCCTATACTTGTGGGTCATCAAGACTATTTTCTGGCGCTGTTTCCAGGGAGCATAGCTTTATTTGTAAGTTCACTTGGATCTACTATTGTTTACTGCTACTCCACTCATCATGGGTAAGTTTTGTGATGGAAAGTTCCCTATTTTACCATCTACTACAAGAAGAGGTACAGTCCTAAACACCTATGTTGCTCTTGATTCACCATCTGTTATAAGTAAGCTTGTTACACCACCACCACATACTCATGCTACACACACTGCTACTACTACTGAAACTGAAACTGCTTTTGATGCTCATGATGTTGCTTCAACTGTGCTTGATGCGAGTGGTTCATTAGGTCCTTTTCTAGATGCTACTATGGCTAGTCTAGGAAATACCGAAAATTCTAGTAAAGATACTGTTACACCTGTTAGCTCACCTGTGTCTAGAGAGAGTTATGATATTAATGATGGTTACATTGAGTTCACTGATGAATTTGTTGAAGAGTGCCGAAACACACATGGTACTAGTGCTATTAAGAGTCTCCTTGCTAGACGCACCATTATTCCTAAGTCGTCCTCTGATCTTAAGTTTGCCACCTCTCCCATAGATATAAAAGATAAAGATTATGATTTCTCTCTTGATTTATCCTATTTAGATATTGTTGAGAAAGAGCCTTTCTGTGGGACTGAAAATGAGAGCGTTGTAGCTCATATAAATGAGCTTTCTACTATGAGTTCTTTATTCTCTAATGATTTTAAAATGATCAAGTACTTTGTTACTAAGATCTTCCCTCTTCACTAAAAGGAGAAGCTAGGGCTTGGTTTAATAGATTAACTCCTGGTTCCATTGATAGCCCTGATTGCTTGATTGCTTCATTCTTCCAGAAATATTTTCCTCCCAGTGCTAGACATGCTTCTTTGAAGAGACATTTTGATTTTAAACAGGGAGAAGAAGAGAAATTGCTTGAGTCATCGACAAGGTTCTGTGCCTTGATTCTGAAGGGTTTCGCAGCATAGTAAATCAAAAAAATTCTACGGATGCGAACGGGGAAGCCAAGATCTAATCTAGGAGATGCAAACAATGAGGGGGGATAGATGAGATCTTCATACCCTTGAAGAAATCGCACAGCAGAACATTCAACGGAACATGGTTGATGTAGTCGTACTAGCCTTCTACTCCTCGCGATCCGATCCGATCCAACGCCGCAAGTGGCGACGCCTCCGGGAGATGCACACGTATGGCACCTCGACGTCTCCTCCTTCCTCGGTCCAGTAAGTGGGGTGGAGAGATAGATTGGATCTACAGAACGACGGCGTGGTGCAAAGGTGGAGAGTTTCAAGGCGTGGCTTCGCCACTGTGATCGAGAGAGAGAGGAGGGCAGCAACTAGGCGGCTAGGGTTTTGAGGAGGTGTGGGGGAGGGTGTGCCCCTGCCCTCTTTATATAGAGGGCTGGCTAGCTGCCCTTGCCCCTCCTCCAAACCCTAGGGCCGGCGGCCACATGGGGTGGAGTGGGGGGCAAGTTTCCCCCCCTTCTAGAAGCTCTCCCTAGGGTTTCCCCTAGGGCTTGGCCGGCTGGGCCTATGGGGCCTTGTGCCCCTGGCCCAATGCGGCCAGGGAACTCCCTCGTAGGCCCACACCCCCTCCCGACAAGTGGGGCCACGTTGGTCCCACTCCGGAATGTTCTAGAAGCTTCCGGTACAATACCAAACATTCTGAAGCAATTCCGAAATCCAAAAACTGCTTTCCCTTATATGAATCTTATTCTCCGAACCATTCCGGAACCTCTCGTGATGTCCTGGATCTCATCCAAGACTCCGAACAAAAACTCTTAAACCAATTATCCATTCTATCCTAGCGTCGAGACACGTTAAGTGTGTGACCCTACGGGTTCAAGAATATGCAGACATGATCTTCTATCAATAATCAACAGCGGGGTCTAGAAACCCATATTGATTCCCACATATTCATCGATGATCATATCGGATGAACCACGATGCCAGGATTCAATTAATCCCATATATATTCCCTTCGTCACGCGATATTTTACTTGCCCGAGATTCGATCGTCGGTATTGGCATACCTAGTTCAATATCGTTCACAGCAAGTACTTTACTCGTTCCGTAATCCAATATCACTTTGTGATTAACTCCTTAACCACATGCTTGCAAGCAGTGTTGATATAGATTACCGAGTGGGCCCGAAGTATATCTCTCCGACTTGGGAGGGACAAATCCCATCTCGATACATACAACCCAACAAGTACTTTCAGATCACCTAAGAGACACCTTTATGATGACCCTCTTATAGGATGACATTTGATGACCTCAAAGCTTTCTTTCGATACCAGGGAGTTGCATTATCTCATGGTCTAAGGAATACAATATTTGACATAAGAAAAAGCTTCGCAAAGATGAACACGATGAGACGATCTAATTGCTCTGCTTGATTTGGGTATGTCCATCATATCATTCTCCCAATGACATGATCTCATTATTAATTGACAACTCATGTCTATGGTTAGGAAACCTTAACCATCATTAATCAATGAGCTAGTCCATAGAGGCATACTAGGGACATGGTGTTGTTCATAAACCACACAAGTATCAAAGTTTCCTCTTAATACAATTCTAGCATGGAATATAAACTTTATCATGAACAAGAATTATAATAATAACATCTTTATTATTGCCTCTAGGGCATAATTCCAACAATCTCCCACTTGCACTAGAGTCAATAATCTAGTTTACATTTGGCAACAATCTAACACCCATGGCACTAAGGTGCTGATCATGTTTTGCTCGTGGAAGAGGTTTAGTCAACGGATCTGCGACATTTAGATCCATATGTACTTTGCTAATCTTCAGATCTCCATCTGTTATATAATCTCGAATTATATGAAACTTGCGGTTGATGTGCTTGGTCTTTTGATGATATCTTGGTTCCTTAGCCAGTGCTATGGCTCTAGTGTTGTCACACAATATCTCTAGTGGGTCCAAGGCACTTGGAACCACACCAAGCTCAGTGATGAAGTTCCTGATCCAAACTCCTTCACTTGACGCTTCTACAGCAGCCATGTATTCCGCTTCTACTGCAGATCCCGCGATCACGCTTTGCTTGCAGCTTCTCTAGCTCACAGCTCCTCCATTCAAAATATAAACGTATCCTGTCTGAGATTTAGAATCATCATTGTCGGTGTCGAAACTAGCATCGACGTAAACTTTTACGACGAGTTGTTCATCACCTCCATAGACTAAGAACATTTCTTTAGTCCTATTTAAATACGTTAGGATGTTCTTCACGGCTGTCCAGTGTTCCACTCCTAGATCACTTTGGTATCTGCTCGTCAAACTAAGAGCATTGGACACATCCGGTCTAGTACACAACATGGCATACATGATAGAACCTATGGCCGAGGCATAAGGCACTTTGCTCATAGCTTCTATCGCCATCAGAATGGACACTGAGCCTTGCTCAATATCTTACCTGACAACATAGGAACTGAACCTTTCTTTGCCTTATCCATTCTGAACCTTTTCAGAACTTTGTCTAGTTATGTACTTTGGCTTAAAGCTATCAGGCGTCTTTGTCTATCTCTATAGATTTTGATGCCTAGTATATAAGCTGCTTCCCCTTGGTCTTTCATTGAAAAACATTTGTTCAAATAACTCTTCACATCATTAAGAATGTCAATGTCATTTCCAATAATCAATACGTCATCCACATATAGTACTAAGAATGTCACTGAGCTCCCACTCACTTTCTTGTAGATACAAGCTTCGTAGCAATTTGGAACAAATCCAAAGCTCTTGATCACTTGATCAAAACAAAGGTTCCAACTCCGAGATGCTTGCTTTAGTCCATAAATGGAACGCTGAAGTTTGCACACCTTATCAGCATACTTAGGATCGACAAAACCTTCGGGTTGCATCATATACAACTTTTCATCAATGTTGCCATTGAGGAACGCAGTCTTGACATCCATCTGCCATATTTCATAATCATGAAACGCAGCAATTGCTAATAAAATCCGAATGGACTTAAACATCGCTACGGGAGAGAAAGTCTCATCATAGTCAACACCTTGAACTTGTCGAAAACCTTTCGCGACAAGCCGTTCTTTATAGAAAGTAACATTACCGTCCGCGTCTGTTTTCTTCTTGAAAATCCATTTGCACTCAACGGCCTTTCGTTCGCTAGGAGGGTCCACCAAAGTCCATACTTGGTTTTCGCTCATGGATCCTAATTCGGATTTCATGGCCTCTAGCCATTTCTCAGAGTCTGGGCTCATCATTGCTTCCTCATAGTTCGCAGGTTCACTGTTGTCTACTAACAAGACAGTTAAGACAGGGTTGCCGTACCACTCAGGAGGGGCACGTGACCTTGTTGACCTGCGACATTCAGTAGTAGCATCGTCCGAAGCTTCATGATCCTTGTCATTAGCTTCCTCTATTGTTGGTGCAGACGGCACTGGAACAATTGCAGGTGCTGCGCTACTCTCCAACTCAAGAGAAGGTTCAATAACCTCGTCTAGCTCTACTTTCCTCCCACTCATTTCTTTCGAGAGAAACTCCTTCTCAAGAAAGGATCCGTTCTTTGCGAAAACACTTTACCTTCGGATCTGTGATACAAGGTATACCCAATAGTTTCCTTAGGGTATCCTATGAAGACGCATTTCTCCGCTTTGGGTTCGAGCTTGTCCGGCATCAACTTCTTGACGTAAGCTTCGCATCCCCAAACTTTAAGAAACGACAACTTAGGTTTAGCACCAAACCACAGTTCATATGGTGTCGTCTCAACGGATTTAGATGGTGCCCTATTTAAAGTGAATGCAGCGGTTTCTAATGCATAACCCCAAAATGATAACGACAAATATGTTAGAGATATCATTGATCGCGCCATATCTAATAGAGTTCGATTCCGGCATTCAGACACACCATTGTGCTATGGTGTTCCGGGTGGCGTGAGTTGCGAAACGATTCCGCTTGCTTTAAGATGCGTGAGAAAATCATAACTCAAATACTCACCTCCACGATCGGATCGTAGAAATTTAATTTTCCTGTTACGATGGTTTTCCACTTTGTTCTGAAATTCTTTGAACTTTTCAAATGTTTCAGATTTATGTTTCATTAAATAGATATACCCATATCTACTTAAGTCATCAGTAAAAGTGAGAAACTAGCGATAACCACCGCGCGTCGAAACACTCATTGGTCCGCATACATCGGTATGTATGATTTCCAACAAGTTCGTTGCTCGCTCCATTATACCGGAGAACGGGGTTTTGATCATCTTGCCCATGAGGCACGGTTCGCACGTGTCAAATGATTCAAAATCAAGAGACACCAAAAGTCCATCAGAATGGAGTTTCTTCATGCGTTTTATACCAATATGGCCTAGACGGCAGTGCCACAAATAAGTCGTATTATCACTATCTACCTTGCATCTCTTAGCCTCAATGTTATGGATGTGTGTTTCATTGCTTTTGAGATTCAGAAGAAATAAACCATTCATAGAAGGTGCATGACCATAAAAGATGTTACTCATATAAATAGAACAACCATTATTCTCCGATTTAAATGAATAACCGTCTTGCAATAAACACGATCCAGATATGATGTTCATGCTCAACGTAGGCACATAATAACATTTATTAATGTTTAAAACTAATCCTGAAGGTAAAACTAAGGAGAGCGTGCCGACGGCCATCACATCAACTCTTGATCCGTTGCCAACGCGCATCGTCACCTCATCCCTCGCTAGCCACCGTCTATTCCGTAGCTCCTATTTCGAGTTACAAATATTAGCAACTAAACCAGTATCAAATACCCAGGCACTACAACGAGCGCTAGTAAGGTAAACATCAATAACATGTATATCAAATATACCTTTGATGGTGCCAGCCTTCTTGTCCGCTAAGTACTTCGGACAGTTGTGCTTCTAGTGACCCTTGTACTTGCAATAGAAGCACTCAGTGTCCGACTTAGGTCCAGACTTGAGCTTCTTCTCAGTAGGGGCAACGTGCTTGCCGCTGCCTTTCTTGAAGGACTTCTTTGCACCCTTACCTCTCTTAAAGCTGGGGGGCTTGTTGACCATCAACACATGATTATCTTTCTTGATGTCCACCTTCGCAGCTTTCAGCTTAGCAAAGAGCTCGGTGATCGTATCAGTGGAACCAATCTGATTATGAGTAACTACAAAACCTTTGTAGCTAGGAGGGAGTGATTGCAGAACTCTGTCAATCTTGAGCTCCTCTGGAATCTTGCAGTCCAGTTGCTCAAGGCGTTGAGTGTAGCCCAACATCTTAATGGTGTGCTCACTAACGGAACTCCCTTCCTCCATCTTGCAGTTAAAGAATTTCTCAGAGATCTCATATCTCTCAGAACGGGCCTGAGTATAAAACATGGTTTTCAGTTCCTCACGAATCTCAAAGGGCCCGGCGAACTCCTCAAAACGATTTTGAAGGTCCGATTCCATAGCAAACAACATGGTGCTCTTAATCACACCATAATCATCTTTGCGCGACTGATAAACAGCTTTTTCATCAGTCGGCGCATCTACAGCAGGGGCGTCACCTAGCGCTTTCTCAAGGAGATAGTCCTTTTGTCCGCCAGCAAGAATGATTCTCAGATTGCGGAACTAGTTGGTGAAGTTAGACCCATTGTTCTTAAGCTTTTATTTCTCAGCAAAAACGTTGAAGTTGAAGTTGGACTTAGCCATTTGATCTACAAAATTTGAAAGTACAATTTAGACTATGTTCATGATAACTAGTTCAACTTAATCAAATTACTAGATGAACTCCCACTAAATTCAACATCCCTCAAGTTGTTTAGTGAACATGATCCAAATTCACCACACCTAATCCGATCATCGCAAGAAGAGATGTGGTTTCAATGGTGGACAACAAAGTGTCGATCATATCATTCATATGACTCATGCTTAACCTTTCGGTTCGTGTGTTCCGAGGCCATGTCTGTACATGCTAGGCTCGTCAAGTCAAACCCAAGTATTTCCGCATGTGCAAAACTCGCTTGCACCCGTTGTATGTGAACGTAGAGTTTATAGCACCCGATCATCACGCGGTGCTTGAGCACGATGAACTTTCGCAACGGTGCATACATGGGGAGAACACAGTTTTATCTTGATCTTTAAGTGAGGAATCATCTTATAATGCTACCGTCGCGATCTAAGCATAATAAGATACATAAAAGGATAAACATCACATGCATATAATTTTATGTGACATGGTATAGCCAATATCCGCGCAATGATCTCCATCTTGTGCGTTCCAGCATGATCTCCATCACTCCATCATGATTGCCTCCACCACGAATAGAAACTACAACTATTGCTAACTACTTAGCGATAAAGTAAAGCTATTACATGGTGTATAAGAAGTTGACAGACAGGTCATACACAATTATAAAGACAAACATATGGCTCCTGCCAGTTGTGTACTCATCGACATGCAAGTCGTGAAATATTACAAAACATGATCATTGTATACAACATACACATCACATCTTGGGCCATACCATATCACAGAAACACTCCCTACAAAAACAAGTTAGACGCCTCTACTTTGTTGTTGCATGTTTTACGTGGCTTATGTCAGTAACAAGCTAAGAACGATTCTTACCTACGGAAAGCCACAACAGTGATATTATGGTTGCCAACATCCGGTGTAAATCCCATGACAACTATAGTGAGAGAAACTAGCATCCACCAGCCGCATGTGTGGAACAAGCCACACGTCAAGTGCGGGGCCGGTCTCGTGAACGAGGTCCCGTAAAGTTGGCCTGGACCGCTTCGATCTCACTATACCGCGTCATAAGAAGTACACAACAAGAGGCTTGCAACAGAAAACATCAACGCCCGCAACAATCATGTTGCGTTCTACTCGTGAAACACATCTACACATAGATCTAGCTCTGATACCACTAAAGGGTTTTGCAGCATAGTAAATCAAAAAAATTCTACGGATGCGAACAGGGAAGCCAAGATCTAATCTAGGAGATGAAAAAAACGAGGGGGGATAGATGAGATCTTCATACCCTTGAAGAAATCGCACAGCGGAACGTTCAACGGAACGTGGTTGATGTAGTCTTACTAGCCTTCTCCTCCTCGTGATCCGATCTGATCCAACGTCGCAAGTGGCGATGCCTCCGAGAGATGCACACGTATGGCACCTCGACGTCTCCTCCTTCCTCGGTCCAGAAAGTGGGGTGGAGAGATAGATTGGATCTACAATACAACGGCGTGGTGCAAAGGTGGAGAGTTTCTGCGGCAGGGCTTCGCCTACGCGCAGTCGGGAGAGAGAGAGAGGGAGGAGGGCAGCAACTAGGCGGCTAGGGTTTTGAGGAGGTGTGGGGGGAGGGTGCGCCCCTGCCCTCTTTATATCGAGGGCTGGCCAGCTGCCCTTGCCCCTCCTCCAAACCCTAGGGCCGGTGGCCACATGGGGTGGAGTGGGGGGCAAGTTCCCCCCCTTCTAGAAGCTCTCCCTAGGGTTTCCCCTAGGGCTTGGCCGGCTGGGCCTATGGGGCCGTGTGCCCCTGGCCCAATGCAGCCAGGGCACTCCCTCGTAGGACCACGCCCCCTCCCAACAAGTGGGGCCACGTTGGTCCCACTCCGGAAGGTTCTAGAAGCTTCCGGTACAATACCGAACATTCCGAAACAATTCCGAAATCCAAAAACTGCTTTCCCTTATATGAATCTTATTCTCCGGACCATTCAGGAACCTCTCGTGATGTCCTAGATCTCATCCGAGACTCCGAACAAAAACTCATAAACCAATTATCCATTCTATCCTAGCGTCGAGACACGTTAAGTGTGTGACCCTACGGGCTCGAGAATATGCAGACATGATCTTCTATCAATAATCAACAACGGGGTCTAGAAACCCATATTGACTCCCACATATTCATCGATGATCATATCGGATGAACCACGATGTCAGGATTCAATTAATCCCATATATATATTCCCTTCATCACGCGATATTTTACTTGCCCGAGAGTCGATCGTCGGTATCGGCATACCTAGTTCAACCTCGTTCACAGCAAGTACTTTACTCGTTCCGTAATCCGATATCACTTTGTGATTACATCCTTAACCATGTGCTTGCAAGCGGTGTTGATATCGATTACTGAGTGGGCCCGAAGTATATCTCTCCGAATTGGGAGGGACAAATCCCATCTCGATACATGCAACCCAACAGGTACTTTCCGATCACCTGAGAGACACCTTTATGATCACCCTCTCATAGGATGACGTTTGATGACCTCAAAGCTTTCTTCCGATACCAGGGAGTTGCATTATATCATGGTCTAAGGAATACAATATTTGACATAAGAAAAAGCTTCGCAAAGATGAACACGATGACACGATCTAATTTCTCTGCTTGATTTGGGTCTGTCCATCATATCATTCTCCCAATGACATGATCTCATTATTAATTGACAACTCATGTCTATGGTTAGGAAACCTTAACCATCATTAATCAATGAGCTAGTCCATAGAGGCATAATAGGGACACGGTGTTGTTCATAAACCACACAAGTATCAAAGTTTCCGCTTAATACAATTCTAGCATGGAATATAAACTTTATCATGAACAAGAATTATAATAATAACATCTTTATTATTGCCTCTAGGGCATAATTCCAACAGATTCATGCACATCATGGATGTCCATTACCTCAGAATGAGCTTCTTGATATTTATTATAATGGACTAATGGATGATTCTAGGACCTACCTAGATATCTTTGCTGATTGTGTTTTCAGGAAAAGAACTCCTACAGATGATGAAGAATTGATGGCTAAAATAAGCAAGAATTATGATGATTGGACTTCAATTGAGCTAAATACACCTGAGACTATTATTCCGGAACCAGTTGTTCCTGAACCAGTTCCAACACCAACCCCAAAGAAAAGGGGAGTTATTGCATTAAATGAAGAAGTGATGAAAGAAGCCAATAAATGTCTAAAGGAGAAAGGTATTAGAGCTGAAGATGTGTACTTGACTAGTTCTCGCTGTAGCATCTAGGTATTTGATACCGGTTCAGTTGCTAATATTTGTAACTCGAATCAGGGGCTACAGAACAAGCGACGGCTACAAGGGGTGAGGTCAAGATGCGTGTCGGCAATGGATCAAGTGTTTCATGTAATCACCATCGAAACGCTACCTCTCCACTTACCATCAGGATTAGTAATAAACTTGAATAATTGTTATCTGGTGCCTGCACTGAGCATGAACATTGTATCTAGATCGTTTTTATGCGAACTGGTTATTCATTTAAATCCGAGAACAATGGTTGTTCTATTTATATGAATGAAATCTTTTATGGTCATGCACCGATGATGAATGGTTTATTTCTGTTGGATCTCGATAATAGTGATACACATATTCATAATGTTGATGCTAAAAGGATTAAAATTAATGATGATATATCCGCATATATGTGGCACTGCCGTCTAGGTCATATTGGCGTTAAACGCATGAAGAAGCTCCATTCGGATGGAATTTTGGAATCACTTGATTTTGAATCATTTGATATATGTGAGCCATGCCTTATGGGCAAGATTACTAGAACGCCGTTTTTCGGTTTAGTAGAACGGGCGACAGATTTATTGGAAATCATACATTCTGATGTATGTGGTCCAATGAGTGTGTCGGCGCGAGGTGGATATTATTATTTTGTTACTTTCACGGATGATTTGAGTAGATACGGTTATATCTACTTGATGAAACACAAGTCTGAAACCTTTGAAAAGTTCAAGGAATTTCAGAGTGAAGTGAAAAATCATCGTAATAGAAAGATCAAATTTCTACGGTCCAACCGTGGAGGTGAGTATCTAAGTTACGAGTTTAGCACTCATATGAAAGAGTGTGGAATTGTTTCACAACTCACACCTGTCGGAACACCACAGCGAAATGGTGTGTTAGAACGTCGTAATTGTACTTTATTGGATATGGTTTGATCTATGATGTCTCTGACGGAGTTGCCGTTGTCATTTTGGGGTTATGTACTAGAAACTGTTGCATTCACTTTAAATCGGGCACCATCTAAATCCTTTGAAAAGACACCGTATGAATTGTGGTTTGGAAACAAACCTAAGCTATCATTTCTTAAATTTTGGGGATGCGATGTTTATGTGAAGAAACTTCAACCCGATAAACTCGAACCCAAAGTGGAAAAATGCGTCTTCATAGGATACCCTAAGGAAACAATTGGGTATTCCTTCTATCACAGATCTGAGGGTAAGGTTTTTGTTGCCAAGAATGGATCCTTTCTAGAGAAAGAGTTTCTCGCGAAAGGCATGAGTAGTAGGAAGGTAGAACTCGAAGAGGTTATTGAACCTTCTATTCAAAGTATGGCGAGTAGCGCAGTGCCGGAAGTTGTTCCGGAGTTGGCTTCACCAGTTGAAGAGGGAACTAATGATAAAGATCATGAAACTCCGAAAGAGAGTACTACCGGACCTCGCAGGTCTAGCAGGACGCGTGCAGCTCCCGAGCTGTACAGAAACCCTATCATGAATTTCATGGTTGATGAAAATGATGACCCTGCAACGTATGAAGAAGCAATGATGAGCCCGGATTCCGAAAAATGGTTAGAAGCCATGAAATCCGAGATGGAATCCATGTATGAAAATCAAGTTTGTAACTTGGTGGACTTACCTCATGACCGAAAGGCCGTGGAGAATAAATGGATTTTCAAAAGAAAAACTGATGCTGATGGTAATGTGACCATCTATAAATCTCGACTTGTCGCAAAGGGGTTTCGACAAATTCAAGGAGTTGAATACGATGAGACATTCTCTCCCGTAGTGATGCTAAAATCAGTTAGGATTATGTTAGCAATTGCTACATATATCGATTATGATATATGGCAGATGGATGTCAAAACCGTGTTCCTCAATGGCAGTATTGAGGAAGAGTTGTATATGATACAACCAAAGGGTTTTGTAGATCCTAAGGATTCTAACAAGGTGTGCAAGCTTCAATGATCCATCTATGGACTTAAGCAAGCATCACGAAGTTGGAATCTCCGCTTTGATGGGGAGATCAAAGAGTTTGGATTTTTCCAAACTTATGGAGAAGCTTGTATTTACAAGAAAGTGAGTGGGAGCAATGTGGCATTTCTAATATTATATGTGGATGACATATTATTGATCGGAAATGATATAGATCTTTCAAACAATGTTAAAAGTTATCTAAACAGCAAATTTTCAATGAAGGACCTAGGTGAAGCGTCATACATAGTAGGCATAAAGATCTATAGAGATAGATCTAGGCGCCTAATAGGGCTATCACAAAGTACATACCTTGATAAGATTTTAAAGAAGTTTAAAATGGACGAAAGTAAGAAGGGGTTCTTACCTATGTTGCAAGGCAAGACATTGAGTAAGAATCAAAGTCCGGCTACGGCGGAAGAAAGAGAGATAGTGGACAAAGTCCCCTATGCCTCAGCCATAGGCTCTATAATGTACGACATGATATGTACAAGACCGGATGTGGCACATGCTATTAGTTTGACTAGTAGGTACCAATCGGATCCAGGTTCAGAACACTGGATAGCGGTCAAGAATATCCTTAAGTACTTGCGAAGAACTAAGTATATGTTTCTTGTATATGGAGGTGAAGAAGAGCTCGTCGCTAAGTGTTATGTCGATGCTAGCTTTGACACCGATCCGGATGAATCTAAGTCTCAATCCGGATACGTATTTCTCATGAATGGTGGAGAGGTTAGTTGGAGGAGTTCCAAACAACCCGTGGTGGCGGGATCAACAACGGAGGCCGAATATGTTGCTGCTTCGGAAGCGGCTCAGGAAGCAGTTTGGATGAAGGAGTTCATATCCGAACTAGGTGTAGTTGCAAGCGCGTTGGACCCAATGGTGATCTATTGTGACAACAATGGTGCCATTGTCAATGCCAAAGAACCAAGGTCTCACAAGTATTCCAAGCATATTAAGCGCCGATTTCGCTCCATCCGTGAACATGTCAAGGATGGAGATATAAAGATTTGTAAAGTACATACGGATCTCAATGTAGCATACCCGTTGACTAAAACTCTCCCTAGAGAAAAACATAATCAACACCAGAACTACATGGGTGTTAGATTCATCACTATGTAACTAGATTATTGTCTCTAGTGCAAGTGGGAGACTGAAGGGAATATGCCCTGAGAGGCAATAATAAAGTGTTTATTATGTGTATTCTTAGTATATGTGTCACATCCCAAAATTTTCCAAATTTTGAAATGTGAAAAATAAATAAACAAAATAAATAATTGTTGAAATTCAGGGTAAAAAGAAACTTTTGTTTCTAAATGGAAACATTAAAACCCATCTTGAACAACCTTGGAATAAAGTTTGAATCCAACTAAATTCAAATCAAGAGAAATGCATTCTTCATAAAAGCATCTTGAAATTTAAACACATGGAAAATAAACCAAAACCCAAAAACCCTAATGGAAGAAAAACATTTCCAAGTTATCTCTAAGCTTATGGATTTGATCCATATAAAGATTTATCAACAAACATTTATAAATGAGCAAAAGGGATAAATAGAAATATTATAAAGCCATAGAAATTGGTTTCACTTAATTTGGAGCCATAGATAAAATCTTATGAATTTAGTAAGATAAGGAAATTGAATTTGCAAAGCTAATAAAGCACCTATCTAAAAATCCATACCAAATGGTGAGCAAATAATCCTAAAGAGATTTAAAAGGATAAACAAATATCAAATATGATTTTACAAATTGGAATCACCAAGTTCGGACCTTTAAATAAAAAGATATGGATTTTATAAGATAAAGAAAGAAATAAATAAATAAGGACTATTTTAAAAAGCCAAGTTAAATCTTGACCAAGCAAATAAAATAAAATATTTTTGTTTAATAAAAAGAGTAAAGGATTATTTAAATAAAATCATGAGGACTTATTATTATCCAAATTCATTTAAGTAAAGACATTTCCCATTTTAAATGAACATTAAAACATAATAAAGCATTTTAAATAATAATTCAAAGTGAATTATTTTTCAAATAAAACCTATTGAAAAAGATTTAGTAAAATTTAGATTTAAAATAGAGTTTTAAAACATATTTAAATCCTATTTGAAATAAAGACAAATGTCTATTTTGAAAATAAATAATAGACCCTAAAATAATAAAAGAACTATTCTAAATTTGACTTTAGAATATGTTAAATAACAGTATTAGAATATACATAAAGTTTGGCAAGGGTTTGAATTCAACTAGTGTTTGAAAATTTTGAATACAAATCAAATCAGAATAATGGAAATAGAAAAAGAAAAAGAAAAAGATTTTGTATAAAAAAATGTAACAAAGCCAGCCCAGCCCACTGGCCCAACTAGCCCGCTCTTCCTCTCTCTACGTGAAACGTTTTTCACCTGCGAGCTTACCCGCACAGCCGCTGACTGCTGGACCCCACCTCTTTCCTCTCTCTCTCGCCGACGAAACGACCCCACGCTGTCAACCTTCTTCCTCACCCCGCGACGACCACGCCCCCCTCGCCGGCCGTTTCTGCTCGTTTTAATTCGCATCAATACGCGTCAATGCCTCGCTTAAACTTCGTCGCGACCACGCTCGAATAAACGCCTGCTCCCCCTCTCCTTTTCCCTCCAGAAACCACCCAGCCTCTGCCACTAGGCCGCTTAAATTTTTCTCGAGAATTCCCACTGCTCCGGTGAGCATTTCCTTCGATTCCGGCCGGCCACCATCGCGCCTTGCCCCATTGACCACCCGAGCATGTTCCCCATCTCCTGGCGAACCCCTCCATAGCGCTAACTCGCCCGCGCGTGCTCTGCATCATCGTCAAAGACAACACTAAGTGTCGCCGCCGTTTGCCTCCGCTCCGTCGACCTCCCCCCAGTGAGTTTAGACCGCCCATGTCCCTCCCGTTGATGATCCTGTGATCTACGCAGTCTCCCACGTCTAACGGCACCTTCCTCTTGCCTTATGGTGATCCGTAGCTCCGTCCCCGTCGACAAACAGAAGCATCTGGTGTCGCCGCTAACTCTGACGAGCAATCGTCGCTGCTCCAGTGCGCCCCTCGATGAACCGACCTCGCCTTGAGCTTCACTGCAACCTCGCGAGCACGGTGAGCATCCTCTCCCATCCCCGTGCAACCTAGTCCCTCGGCAACCTCACCGTTTGAGCGTGTGCCGCCATCCTCCGCCGCCAGCTCCGCCAGTCCATGGTTAGGCTGTTGTGATCGGTTGGATCTTAATCTAGTGGCTACGATAGATTCATTAATCGAAGGGGTACGTTTGATCTGGGCCGTGCAATGCACTTTAAATCCAATAGCCTATAGAGCGCGATCCACCCGAAGCGGTATCCTCCAGTAAGATAGCGCCACGTGTTCAGAGTTTGTTTAAAACAGAAATTTTGATCTATTATATATGCAAAGTTGCAAAATTCATAACTTTTAATCTACACGTCCAAATTTTGCAAATTTTATATCAATGGAATAATCAAAACAAACTCTATCCAACCATGCACTTTGTTTAATGAATTGATTCTAGAAACTTAGTTGTTTTTGCAGAAACTTGTGTAGGTATATTTTGAATATAAAAATTATTCTAGCAATATTTTTGTGGTAAAAATCTTGGAAATTGGATTGTTATGAACCTATTGACCATAGAAACCAACTTGTGGATTCGAAAACATATTTTGTGAAGTTAAAGAATAAATCTTTGAATTGGAACATTTCTAGTCAAATAAAAATGCTGTTTATATGTTAAAAATGCTTTTGGAGAAAAACCTTTGAGAAATGATTTGAATTAAACTCTATAACCCTAAACACAAAGTTTTATGATTTAAAAATATATTTGGTGAACCCTATAAAAATTATTACTTTGCTAAAGGCATTTCCAACAACATAAAATATTGTTTTGGTATAAAAATGGTTTATAGGTAAAACCTTTTGCAAATGATTTTAATATTAAACACTTGACCTTAACACACTAACATTTGTGTTAAAAATATATTTGGTAAACACTAGAAATATTCTTTGGATTTAAATCCTTTCTAGCAAAACAAAAATGATTTAAAGTGGCCATTTTTCACTAACTTAATATCAAATGGTTTTACCAATTTTGTAAATGACCAATACGTGTTTTCAAATGTTTATAACCTAATAGAGAGCACTTTTCCAAATAAAATAATCTTTGGCATGCTTGCATGCATTGCTATGTTTTTGTTATTCTATGTGATGATTGCTTGAATGGTAGATTGAATATTTGCTTGCTTGATTGAATTGTAGTGCAATTTGAAGAGTGTGACTATTTCAAGATCAAGGAGTGAACTTATAATTCTCTACCAAAAAGGCAAGTGATGCTTCATACTTTTGTCCCAATATTTTCACTATGCATTAGTGTTATTTCTAAGTAGGACTTGCATGGAATTTTTCTAAGTATAAACTATGCCATGGGAAATCCTAGTAGATGAAACCTTAGTAGAATTTTCCTAATTTAAGATTCCTACTACTATCATTCTTAGCCTAGCTAGTAGAAAACAAGGGTGGATTATATTCATGCTATGGAATATCTCTAAGTCAAGGACTTGTGTTTTGTTTAATAAAACAACTAAGTGAATGAATCACCTGGGTGGAATGGAAAGAAATGTTTGTGTTGAGTGGTTACGCAAGTCCAGTATACTGGGGGAAACTTGGGCATCACCAAGTCCAGTATACTGGGGAAAACTTGGTATCTCACTTGTGGAATGCCACCCAGGAACAAAGAGATTTGAGATGCCAAATGTTGAGAAGCTTCAAGTGCAGCCACTTGGCATTATGGGCTCTGCCTGGATCATATAGGTTGCAATAACTTATCCAAATGGATAGTTGTTGGTAGGGGTTTGATAGGTTGGAGCGCGTCTATTCTGGTCTAAGGGAAGGCTTCTGAAAGATCTTGTCTTGGTGAAACCAAGTCTTGTGGGGAAAGTGCACCACCTCTATAGAGTGTAAAATCTAAGTACTTAGCCATGTCCCTGGCAAAGGACAATTTGAGCATCAAGACATGGAAGCTATCAAGAATCTCCTCATCCAAATTTCTAAGTTAAAAACTTGTGGTTGAACAAGGGTTGAAGGATCACCATTTTCTATTGGGGTATTCCTTGTGTGATTTTGTCAAACAAGACTTAGTGTCTTCAAATGATAAGGAAAAATCTATTTTGAGCAAATCAAGCCTAAGCTCCACCTAGCCAAATGCATGTAGATGATAGTTACCACTATACCACCATGGTATCACTTGCCAATACAATTAAAATGTATTGACCATTGTGGCTGTAACTTATTATGTTGCAGGTTTGTTTGATGTTAGTGAAGGGTGTTGATTAGGATTACAAGTCTACAACCAACATGATTGCCTGTGGCACTTTGAAGATGAAGGACACCATGCTATAGTTATTTCTCCTGCATTGTAATGAGATAGCAAAATGAGCTATGTAAGATGTAATGAATTATTTTATTCCTGGTTATAAAGTTGTAATATGACCTTTGTTTCTTGATATTACATCTTAACTGTGGATGCTAGCTATTGATCCAGGGACTAGCATTGTAAACACAGGGATCTCTACCTTATTAAAGGTTGGGACCTCTAAAGATGGTATCAGAGCACTGTGTTGCCTGTAGGATTGTAACCCTAGGATTGGCAAAACCCCTTAGAAAAATAGGAGTTGTATTTGTTCCAAAACTTATTTACAAACAATCTTGTAAACTCTTTCCCCAACCATTTTGGTTTTGATTCTACATCTCTTCCTTTTCAAACATGATGGACAAAGCCTCAAAATGAGTAGAGACTTCAACAAAAACAAAGACATCAACTTGAAAAAAGGACTTCACCAACTCAAATGACTTCAACTTCAACCTCACCAGTGACTTCAACTTTAGTTTCAACAAGGTGTTCAACTTGGACATCGCTAAGGACTACAAGTGATACAAGAAATATTACTCAAGACTTGAAGACTAAGGAAACACAACTTAGAAGGAACCATCATCACCTTTGAAGTTGTGACGAAGACACAAAATTTCCCCAAGGATACAATGATCTCATTCAAGAAGAAACACCTAAGAAGGATGGAATGATCTCAAGTGAACCATATAGTTGGACCACCATATTTAGTTTAGATCAAACCCACCAACTTATGTGGTGTAGCAAAAAAAAATATTTTGTTGCCTAAAAATGTGCTTGAAACTTGTGGTTTGAGTGGAATGTTTTTTTATGATTGCTTGCACATTGCTTGTGTGAATTGTGATGTGTGTGATTATAATTATTTCCTTAGAAATCTTTTGCCTATTCTAATCCCAATCCAACCCAAACAGATGACTACTCCAAGAAACTCCAACATCAAGAATGGTGACAACAACAACCAAGAGATGCACATGAGAGAACAACTACTAGCAAACCAAACCTAGTTGAATCAGTTGACAACTCAGTTTTTAGCCAACAACAATGAGTTAGACCCAACCATGCAATTTTTTTTGGAAATTCAATCCCAATTGTTGCAAGGGATGACCACTCAAATGATCAACATGAAAGACAGCCTTTCCCAAGGAGATGGTGACAACAATGATGTCAAGGATGATATTATAGAAGGAACTCAAGCTTGCAATATTTGTGGATACAAGGATCACACTTCCAAAGGGCATGAAGATCAATGCCCTAATTGTGAAGAGAAACATCTAACTAATCAATGCCCCACATCTCAAGCTACTTGTTTTCTATGTGAAGGAAATAAGCATGTCCCTATCCAATGCCCCATCTATTCCATAGTTCAACAAAGGAAACAAGGTGGAGTGCATCAACAGTTAGTAAACCCCCAGGAGGGAACAACTTCTACCAAGAAGGGTGAAGACAAAGGAAAATCTCAGCTTGCACCTCCATGCAAAATGACTTAACTTGATGGACAAAAGAGGAAACATATGTATTATCCAAGGAAACGATTAAGGAGACCAGGAGACTTTCCCACCTTTGAGGTGAGATATGAAGAGCATGAACTAGAAGAACTCCTAGCTTTGGAGAAACCCAAGAAGAAGAAGGACAAAAGCCAAGTGCAATGTTGCAATTTCAAAGAGATGGGACACTATGCCAATGAATGTCCAGAGAAGAAGAAGAAATATAAGGAATTTAGCCAAGTGTGGTGCAACATCTGCAAAGAGCTAGGCCATTATGTATCAACTTGTCCACAGAAGATACGTGAAGAACTCAACCTTGTCACATGTTACAATTGTGGTGACCAAGGACATTATGCAAGCAATTGTCCAGAAAAGATGAAGTGCAAGACAAACAAGCCTATGAAGGATCTCAGCCTTGTCACATGTTTCAAGTGTGGAAACAAAGAACACTATGCAGATGTCTGCCGAGAGAAGTTTCATCAAGACCCCAAGCAAGCCAAGATGTAATCTAGTTAAAAATTTTAAGGGTGGTCGTACCCTAGTTGCTTTGATCCAACTTGTAACCTCTAGCCTCCCCAAATCTCGGGACGAGATTTTTTTTAAGGGTGGTAGCCTGTCACATCCCAAAATTTTCCAAATTTTGAAATGTGAAAAATAAATAAACAAAATAAATAATTGTTGAAATTCAGGGTTAAAAGAAACTTCTGTTTCTAAATGGAAACATTAAAACCCATCTTGAACAAACTTGGAATAAAGTTTGAATCCAACTAAATTCAAATCAAGAGAAATGCATTCTTCATAAAAGCATCTTGAAATTTAAACACTTGGAAAATAAACCATAACCCTAAAACCCTAATGGAAGAAAAACATTTCCAAGTTATCTCTAAGCTTATGGATTTGATCCATATAAATATTTATCAACAAACATTTATAAATGATCAAAAGGGATAAATAGAAATATTATAAAGCCATAGAAATTGATTTCACTTAATTTGGAGCCATAGATAAAATCTTATGAATTTAGTAAGATAAGGAAATTGAATTTCCAAAGCTAATAAAGCACCTATCTAAAAATCCATACCAAATGGTGAGCAGATAATCCTAAAGAGATTTAAAATGATAAACAAATATCAAATAGGATTTTACAAATTGGAATCACTAAGTTTGGACCTTTAAATAAAAAGATATGAATTTTAGATGATAAATAAATAAATAAATAAATAAATAAATAAATAAGGACTATTTAAAATCCAAGTTAAATCTTGACCAAGCAAATAAAATAAAATATTTTTGTTTAATAAAAAGAGTAAAGGATTATTTAAATAAAATCATGAGGATTTATTATTATCCAAATTCATTTAAGTAAAGACATTTCCCATTTTAAATGAACATTAAAACATAATAAAGTATTTTAAGTAATAATTCAAAGTGAATTATTTTTCAAATAAAACCTATTGAAAAGATTTAGTAAAATTTAGATCTCAAATAGAGTTTAAAAACATATTAAAATCCAATTTGAAATAAAGACAAATGTTTATTTTTAAAATAAATAATAAACCCTAAAATAATAAAAGAATTATTCTAAATTTGACTTTAGAATATGTTAAATAACAGTATTAGAATATACACAAGGTTTGGCAAGGGTTTGTATTCAATTAGTGTTTGAAAATTTTGAATAGAAATCAAAACAGAATAATGGAAATAAAAAAGAAAAAGATTCTGTATAAAAAAATGTAACAAAGCCATCCCAACCAGCAAGCCCAGCCCACTAGCCCAACTAGCCCTCTCTCCCTCTCTCTACGCAAAACGTTTTTCACCTGCGAGCTTACCCGTACAGCCGCTGACTGCTGGACCCCACCTCTTTCCTCTCTCTCTCGCCGACGAAACGACACCATGTTGTCAGCCTTCTTCCTCACCCCGCGACGACCATGCCCCCCTCGCCGGCCGTTTCTGCTCGTTTTAACTCGCATCAATACGCGTCAATGCCTCGCTTAAACCTCGCCACGACTATGCTCGATTAAACGCCTCCTCCCCCTCTCCTTTTCCCCCAGAAACCACCCACCCTCTGCCACTAGGCCGCTCAAATTTTGCTCGAGAACGCACCTTGCTCCGGCGAGCATTTCCTTCGATTCCGGCCAGCCACCGTCGCGCTTTGCCCCCTCGACCACCTCAGCCTGTTCCCCATCTCCTGGCGAACCTCTCCATAGCGCTAAATCGCACGCACGTGCTCTGCATCATCGTCAAAGACAACACTAAGCGTCGCTTCCGTCTGCCTCCGCTCCGTCAACCTCCCCCCGGTGAGTTCAAACCGCCCCTGTCCCTCCCGTTGATGCTCCTGTGATCTATGCACTCGCCCGCGTATAACGACACCTTCCTCTTGCCTTCTGGTGATCTGTAGCTCCGACCCCGTCGACAAACAGAAGCATATGGTGCCGCCGCTAACTCCAACGAGCAATCGTCGCTGCTCTAGTGTGCCTCTCGACGAAACGACCCCTCCTTGAGCTTCACTGCAACCTCGCGAGCACGGTGAGCATCCTCTCCCTTCCCCGCGCGACCTAGTCCCTCGGCAACCTCACCGTCTGAGCATGCGCCACCATCCGCCGCCGCCAGCACCGCCAGTCCATGGTCAGGCTGCTGTGATCCGTTGGATCTTGATCTAGTGGCTACGATAGATTCATTAATCAAAGGGGTATGTTTGATCTGGGCCGCGCAATGCACTTTAAATCCAACAGACCACAGAGCGCGATCCACCCAAAGCGGTATCGTCCAGTAAGATAGCGCCACGTATTCAGAGTTTGTTTAAAACAGAAATTTTGATCTATTAGATATGCAAACTTGCAAAATTCATAAATTTTAATCTACACGTCCAAATTTTGCAAATTTTATATCAATGGAGTCAGCAAAACAAATGCACTTTGTTTAATGAATTGCTTCTAGAAACTTAGTTGTTTTTGCAGAAACTTGTGTAGGTATATTTTGAATATAAAAATTATTCTAGCAATATCTTTGTGGTAAAAATCTTGGCAATTGGATTTTTATGAAACTACTAACCATAGAAACCAACTTGTCGATTCAAAAACATATTTTGTGAAGTTAAAGAATAAATCTTTGAATTGGAACATTTCTAGTAAAATAAAAATGTTGTTTACATGTTAAAAATGCTTTTGGAGAAAAACCTTTGAGAAATGAGTTGAATTAAACTCTCTAACCCTAAACACAAAGTTTTATGATTTAAAAATATATTTGGTGAACCCTATAAAAATTATTACTTTGCTAAAGGCATTTCCAACAACATAAAATATTGTTTTGGTATAAAAATGGTTTATAGGTAAAACCTTTTGCAAATGATTTTAATATTAAACACTTGACCTTAACACACTAACATTTGTGTTAAAAATATATTTGGTAAACACTAGAAATATTCTTTGGATTTAAATCCTTTCTAGCAAAACAAAAATGATTTAAAGTGGCCATTTTTCACTAACTTAATATCAAATTGTTTTACCACTTTTGTAAATGACCAATAGGTGTTTTCAAATGTTTATAACCTAATAGAGACCACTTTTCCAAATAAAACAATCTTTGGCATGCTTGCATGCATTGCTATGTTTTTGTTATTCTACGTGATGATTGCTTGAATGGTAGATTGAATATTTGCTTGCTTGATTGAATTGTAGTGCAATTTGAAGAGTGTGACTATTTCAATATCAAGGAGTGAACTTATAATTCTCTACCAAAAAGGCAAGTGATGCTTCATACTTTTTTCCCAATATTTTCACTATGCATTAGTGTTATTTCTAAGTAGAACTTGCATGGAATTTTGCTAAGTATAAAAAATGCCATGGGAAATCCTAGTAGATGAAACCTTAGTAGAATTTTCCTAAGCTAAGATTCCTACTACTATCATGCTTAGCCTAGCTAGTAGAAAACAAGGGTGGATTATATTCAAGCTATGGAATATCTCTAAGTCAAGGACTTGTGTTTTGTTTAATAAAACAACTAAGTGAATGAATCACCTGGGTGGAATGGAAAGAAAGGTTTGTGTTGAGTGGTTACGCAAGTCCAGTATACTGGGGGAAACTTGGGCATCACCAAGTCCAGTATACTGGGGAAAACTTGGTATCTCACTTGTGGAATGCCACCCAGGAACATAGCGATTTGAGATGTGAAATGTTGAGAAGCTTCAAGTGCAGCCACTTGGCATTATGGGCTCTGCCTGGATCATATAGGTTGCAATAACTTAGCCAAATGGACAGTTGTTGGTAGGGGTTTGATAGGTTGGAGCGCGTCCATTCTGGTCTAAGGGAAGGCTTCTGAAGGATCTTGTCTTGGTGAAACCAAGTCTTGTGGGGAAAGTGCACCACCTCTGTAGAGTGTAAAATATATGTACTTAGCCATGTCCCTGGCAAAGGACAACATCAAGAAATGGAAGCTATCAAGAATCTCCTCATCCAAATTTCTAAGTTAAAAACTTGTGGTTGAACAAGGGTTGAAGGATCACCAATTTCTATTGGGGGATTCCTTGGGTGATTTTGTCAAACAAAACTTAGTGTTTTCAAATGATAAGGAAAAATCTATTTTGAGCAAAGCAAGCCTAAGCTCCACCTAGCCAAATGCATGTAGATGATAGTTACCACTATACCACCATGGTATCACTTGCCAATACAATTCAAATGTATTGACCCTTGTGGCTGTCACTTATTCTGTTGCAGGTTTGTTTGATGTTAGTGAAGTGTGTTGATTAGGATTACAAGTCTACAACCAACATGATTGCCTGTGGCACTTTGAAGATGAAGGACCCCATGCTATAGTTATTTCTGCTGCATTGTAATGAGATATCCAAATGATCTATGTAAGATGTAATTAATTATTTTATTCCTGGTTATAAAGTTATAATATGACCTTTGTTTCTTGATATTACATCTTAACTGTGGATGCTAGCTATTGATCCAGGGACTAGCATTGTAAACACAGTGATCTCTACGTTATTAAAGGTTGGGACCTCTACAATATGATAGATGTTTATTTTGCATGCTATAATTGTATTAATACAGAAACATTAATACATGTGTGTTTAATAAACAAACTTAAGTTCCTAGTTATGCCCCTCTCATAAACTAGCTCGTTGATTAACAAGATTATCAGAGTTTCCTGATCATAGACATTGGATGTTGTTAATAACGAGGTCACAACATTAGTATAATGGTGTGATGACCATTCATCCGAAGTATAGCATTACGATCAAAGTCATCTAGTTTATATTGCTATAAAAACTTACAAAGTGATCCTAATCCTTAGACCATGAGATCATGTCAATCACTAACACCGCAAGAGTTTCTTGATAACATCAAACATCACACCGTAACTGGGTGATTATAAAGATGGATTCAGAACTACTAAAGTGTTATGTTGAGGCCCATGGATCGAGAGTGGAATTTGTTCATCCTGATGACAGATAGATAAAATCTGGGCCCTCTCGGTGATATCATATTGGTTAGCTTGCAAGTGATTTGATCACTAGAATGTTATATCACGGGAACGAGAAAAGAGTGCATGTTAGTAACGAGATCAAACTAGGTATGGAGATACTAATGATCGAATCTCATACATGTAATATATCGCGAAACAAAAGGATTAAGAGGGAATTGAAAGGATTTTTGTGAGTGGAGTGTCCACCCACATGAATGAGGGGAGGGCAAGGGGCAGCCCCATGCGCCGGCCACCCCCTTGGGGTCCCCCCTCTCCTATAAAAGGCACCCCCTCCTTACTTCTCACTCACACCTCCTCGTGAAGGATCTCTCTCCCCCTCTAGAATTTATCCCACATGGTCTCGGACTAGCGAGATACATGTTCCCGGTGGCTATTCGGCAAGAAATAGTTGTGCTTCCGCTGCATCGCTGGAGCGAGGAGGCGGAGGTTTCTCGGTGTCTTGTATGTGCGTGCGAGCACGGATCCACTGCTGATTTGCGGCGCTAGGACTTCCTCTCGATCTTGAGATCGGCAAGAGATTGTCTACATCAACCATGAGTTTAACTCGTTAAGCTTTGTCGGTCTACACGGGTATGTTCTCTATGGATATACATCTGCCCGTTGTTTGTATCTAATAGATAGATCTTGGTACATAGTTGTTTCCATCGTAGGAAATTTTTGTTTTCTATGCTACGAACCCTACACACCTGCTGGCATTCCCCGTGTGCTCGCGCGCGGCCCAGAAGCTCGGCTCCGTCATCACCTGCAAGCCTCCGACGGTGAGCTCAACTCCGACGACGAAATTCGGTGAGCCTCGACCGTGCCTTGTTCCCTGCCTTGCACTGACTCATTCCCTGTCCTCCTACGCACTTGTTGATTCCTTTATGTTGCTTGCTTGTGGCCCAGATGCTTGGCAACAACTCCGTCTGCATGCAGCTGATGATGGGAGCTATTCCAGTGAGCAATAGTGGCCAAACTAGCGCGCCCCTTCATCAATAGTGAGCACCAGCGCGACCACCTCGACCCCGCGACTCGGTAACGCCCTAGTGCCCCTCCCCTCACCCCCTAGTACCGCCAGAAAACTGTCGCCCAACGCGCCGCCGCCAGTAGCGTCGCCCATCCTTGACTCAAACGCCCAGATCCATTAGATCTACATCCTAGGGTCTAGATTAGATCATTAAGCGAAGAGGTATCGCCTGATCTGGTCTGTGCATTTTAAGTTAGATCTAACGGCCCGCGTAGCGTGATCCGTCTGAACCGGTATCGTCGAATAGGGTTAAGACACGTGGTTAGGTTTTCAGTTTAAAAACCAGAAATGATCTATTAGATGTTTGAACTTGTAAAATCAATAACTTTTGATATGTAATTACAAAAATAACAAATTAGGTGTCTATGGAATCAGAAAAATGAGACCTTTCCACCTATGGCCTTACTTTGGTCACTTGCTTCTAAAAAATTAGAGTTTTATGCATAAACATTAATAGGACTATTTTGGCTATAAAAATTGTTCTAAAAATTATTTTTGAGTAAATCCTTTTGCAAATGGTTTTGTTTTGAACCCTCTGACGTTAAACAATAACATTTGAAATTAAAAGTATATTTTGTTGACACTAGGAATTATTCCTTTGAATAAAAGCTTTTCTAACAAAAGAAAAATGATTTAAATGAGTTATTTTCACTAACTTGGTTTCAAATGAAATTCCAATTTTGACCACTAGGTGTTTTGAAATGTTAGAACCTTGTTAGAAACAAAATTTTCAATAAAATAACCTTTTGCATGCTTTCATTCATTTCTTTGTTTTCTTGTTTTTGTTTTGTTAATTTTTGTGTTGTAGTTTTGAGTGTGTGCTTTTGCTTGTTGTATTTTAGTGAACTTTGAGGGGTGCGACAATTGCAAGATCAAGGAGAGTACCTGGATTTTCTACTAAAAAGGCAAGTGATACTTTGGTCATCAAAAGTCCTATCTTTTCAATAATGCATTAGTGATATTTTTGTAGTATGCATGATAGGACTATTTTGTATAATGCTATGCTATGGTAGATCCTATAGAATATATCTTGGTAGAAATCTTCCTAAGTTAAGAGACATGTTATGCTAGTATGCTTAGCCTAGCTATTAGAATTCAAGGGTGGGAATTCATGTTATGATATTATGGAAAGGTTATGCCTATGTGTTTTTGACTAAGAAAACAACTTGATAATGAAAAATCTAGGTGGAAATGGTAATTGCATGTATGGATTTTTGTTCAGTGGTTACCCAGGGCCCATTTCTATGGTTTACCCTGGTGTATCTCACTTGTGGATGGCCACCCAAGAACAAATAGATTTGAGATGTTTAGTGTTGAGAAGCTTCTAGTGCAGCCACATGGCATATGGGTTCTGCCTTCACCAACTAGGTTGCAAGAACTCAGCCAGATGGACAGTTGGTGGTAGTGATGATATGATGGAACGTGTCCATGGTGGTCTGAGGGATTGCTTCTGAAAACTCTCTTCTCGATGCATGTCGAGTCTTGTGGGGAAAGTGCACCACCTCTCAAGAGGGTAAAAACTAAGTACTTAGTCGTGTCCCCGGTAATGGACATTTTGAGCATCAAAGACATTGAAATTATCAATAATATCCTCATCCCAATTTCTCTAAGTTAAAACTTGTTGGGTGAACAAGGGAAGCACCTGGTGTGTATCTAGTGTGCCATTGTTTGATAAAGTGTTTTGAAAAAGAGAAAAACTATTTTGGAAAGGATAGTAAAAACTTATTTTTTTATGCAAAGTCCAGCCAAAATTCCACTTAGCCATATATTCATGTAGATGTTAGATTCTCCATATCAATATGATATCACTTGCCAATACAATTCAAATGTATTGACCCTTGTGGTCGTAACTTATTATGTTGCAGGTTTGTTTGATGTTAGTGAATTGTGTTGAGTAGGGATTACAAGTCTACGACCAACATGATTGCCTGTGGCATATGAAGATGAAGGACTCCATGCTTTATAGTTATATCTGCTGCTTTGTAATAAGATAGCCATATGAGCTATGTAAGTTGTAATGAACTATTTTATTCCTGGTTATGAGTTGTAATATGACCTTTGTTTCTTGATATTACATCTTAACCTGTGGGTGCTAGCTAATCAATCCAGGGACTAGCACTGTAAACACAGGGACTTGTTCCTTATTGGGTCCAGGCATCTACCGATCGACTACATCAACCACGAGAATCCGATCTTATTAAATGCTTTGGATCTACGAGGGTTAGTTCTCTACAAACTCGTTGCACCGATCTCATAGATTAGATATTGGCTGTTGTGTGTTCCCGCGATAGAAATTTTTTGTTTTCCATGATGCGAACCCCTAGAGTTGTTGTTCCCGAATGGATCGCTAAACGAAGACCGTACTCCCCTTTATGTCACTGTTTTTCCTATGAGATCGCATCTAACCAAGTATCTCACCTTAAGCCTTTATCCATCTCTAGGATCTTGGGTACCTACAAGTCCATAGATCAAGACAAGACACAAATAAACAAAGATACAAATCTCTATTCAAACAATACACAATGCTCCAATGGATTAGATGCAGATAATCGCTGCAAGGTTTCACCCCAACCCACAGCCTGTGAGGACTACTCACTCATAACAATAAGATCAATGATAGAAAACATTGTGCAAAATATTTAGATTGAAACCAAATATTCTCAAAATTGTTAATGAATCACAAGGAGATATCAACTACAAGCTAATGGCTATGGCTACAGAGAGCATGGAGGATGGAGAGGATGAACTATGGTGGTGGATCTCCTTTGGTGGTGTTCTAATGGAATCTGAGAAAAGTGGCCCTCTGCGCAGTGGCTGGGGCCTCAAAATATATAGGCACCTTCACGAAAGTCGTAGGTTTTGATGAGACTAAGCTGCCGCCACCTGGTACGGGTGGGCCATACAGGCGGACCTTGCCCATACCAGTGGTATTTAAGGCCTCTGTCAAATGGTTCTAGCACTAGGGTTACTTGGTCGTGTAAACTTCCTCAAAATCTTCATTTATGGCTCTTGATTTCACCTTAAAGGCATGATTTCCTGCACAACACAACTCAAAGCAAAGGATTGTACATCTTTGCAATAGTTAGTCATTATTATCAAGGCCGGAGAGATTTTTGGCCAATTGCTTGACTAAAAACAAAATTTAAACATGGAGAAAGATGGCTATTTTCATAGCCATCAACTTCCCCAAAGCTCAAACCTTGATCGTCCTCAAGCAAGAAAACAACAAAACCATAAATAACTCAGCGTTTAAACTAAACAACGCGAGTATGAATTCACTTATGGTCGATAGTCATATGCATTCAGTACTTCTTCCATTTGAAAAGCTTATCAAAGTTAGAGAGATGCCAAGAATACTATACGAGCTTTAATAACTCAAAACAATCAAAGTAGAGTTTAATATAAGTATGAATAACTAGAAGTGTAACAATCAATCCAATTCCTCTAGTTAACTCTCAGCTTGCCAAGGAATACTAGGATGTTTCATAATAGCAAAATTAAGTAAGAGAGATCATGTCCTAAGTAGCATCACAGTGAAGTATCTTATTGATTCCCACATCAGTAAATCAAGACTATCAAAACACTACTATTCCATTCATTGTGTTTCAAGAAAATTCATAAAGTAGTAACGAGACCATGGCAAAGACTTGTTGTGTAGATCTTCAATTTTCAAGGGTAATTCTCAACAAGGATTATTGAGTGATTCTTTTAAACAATGGTTTGCACAGTCTTCGAGAGTACCAATACTTTTTCCCATTATGGTGACAAGTGCCAAACATGTTGTCAACTCATAGTCGAAATCAATGGTTGTACCATCGATCATTCATAGGATAGCGGAGTTGTAGGCATCCAAAGGTGTCCATAAAAAACATAAAACTTTTTTAAATAGTATCACAGTTTGATCCACACGGTTTAGCTTTGGCATGAATCACAATTACCGCTAGACTTCATTTCAATAAAACAACTCCTTTCAAGAGTGTTATTAAGTCTATCAAAACATCTGTAGGGTTAAGTATCTTCAAAGGTAAACTCTCAAGACAATCACTCATCAAAAAAGTCATAAATTTGATATTTTTTCTTGTTATACTTGTTTGGAAATATAATTCCCAAGGAAAGACTCGGTTAGCTATAAGAACTAGAGCAAAAGAATCCATAACTAATTAAGCATGCAAATAAAAAGCTTTACTCTAACTATTTTGAATTACACCCACTAGCATAAGATCTTAGAAAATCATCTCACTAAGATAAAAAAATTCAAACTTTTAAAGTGGGAGACATAGGACATACCTCTCACAAGTGACTCATGATTCTCTTCCTTATGGGGATGTGTTCCTTCAAAACTCAATTTAAAATCACTCTCATAATAATATTGAAGCAAAGAGGCAAGAGGCAAATCCACTTTCGTGAAAAGGAAAAAGGGAAAATGTGTTTTGTATTTTTGAGGATGGGGTTTAAATAATAGAAAAGAACTTGTGACCAAGCAAGAAACTAAGAAAAAACAAAAAAGTAAATGAAAAAAAAGAAAAAGCGAAGTGTTGGAACGAACCAACACAAGTGTTTCAAATCTCACAAGGAACTGGAGTACAATGATATGTCGTAAACGTATCTATAATTTTTGATGCTCCATGCTTGTTTTGTATCAACTTTGTTATGTTTTGTCTACAATTTGAGGTATTTTTATAAATTTTCTGGAACTAACCTATTGACAAGATGACGCAGTGCCAGTTGCCTATTTTCTAATGTTTTTTATTTCAGAAAAGCCAGAAAAGAAATATTCTCGGAATTGGACGGGATAAAACCCAAAGTCAATATTTTACCCGACATGACATGGAGCCCGAAGGAGCGACGGAGAAGGGCACCAGGGCGGCCACACCATACGGTGGCACGGCCCCCCGAACACGCGGCCACATGGTGTGTGCTCCCTGGACCTCCACCGACCTTGCCCTTTCGCCTACTTATACGTCTCCCCGAGACGTAACCCAAATGCGGATCAGATCTCCACAAAAAGTTCCGCAGCACTGCCGCCACCGAAGAGGAGATTCGAGGGACAGAAGTCTCTATTCCAGCACCCTACCGGGACGGGGAATTACCCCCGGAGCCATCTTGTAAGGTTCCCAAACTTTAATAAGGTAGAGATCCCTATGTTTACAATGCTAGTCCATAGATCAATAGCTAGCATCCACAGTTAAGATGTAATATCAAGAAACAAAGCTCATAATACAACTTTATAGCCAGGAATAAAATAATTTATTACATCTTACATAGCTCACACATTACAATGTAGCAGAATATGACAATAGCATGGGGTCCTTCATCTTCAAAGTGCCACAGGCAAACATGTTGGTTGTAGACTTGTAATCCTATTTAAACACACTTCACTAATATCAAACAAACCTGCAACAGAACAAGTTACTGCCACAAGGGTCAATACATTTGAATTGTATTGGCAAGTGATACTATGGTAGTATAGTGGAGTCTATCATCTATATGCATTTGGCTAAGTGGAGCTTAGGCTTGCTTTGCTCAAAATAGATTTTCCTTATCATTTGAAAACACTAAGTTTTTGCTTGACAAAAATCACCCAAGGCATCTCCCAATAAAAATTGGTGATCCTTTAACCCTTGTTCAACCACAAGCTTTTAACTTAGAAATTGGGATGAGGAGATTCTTGATAGCTTCCATGTCTTGATGCTCAAATTGTCCTTTGCCAGGGACTTGGCTAAGTACTTAGATTTTACACTCTGCAGAGGTGGTGCACTTTCCCCACAAGATTTGGTTTCCCAAGACAAGATCTTTCAGAAGCCTTCCCTTAGACCAGAATGGGCACGTTCCAACCTATCATACCCTACCACCAACTGTCCATTTGGCTAAGTTATTGCAACCTATATGATCCAGGCAGAGCCCATAATGCCAAGTGGCTGCACTTGAAGCTTCTCAACATTTGACATCTCAAATCTCTTTGTTCCTGGGTGGCCATCCACAAGTGTGATACACAAGGTAAACCATAGAAATGGGCCTTGTGTAACCACTCAACACAAACCATTCCTTCCATTCCACCCAGGTGATTCATTCACTTAGTTGTTTTATTAAACAAAACACAATTCCTTGACTTAGAAATATTCCATAGTATGAATATAATCCACCCTTGTTTTCTACTAGATAAGCTAAGCATGGTAGTAGTAGGAATCTTAACTTAGGAGAATTCTACTAAGGTTTCATCTACTATGATTTCCCATGGCATAGTTTACACTTAGCAAAATTCCATGCAAGTCCTACTTAGAAATATCACTAATGCATAGTGAAAATAATGGGACAAAAGTATGAAGCATCACTTGCCTTTTTGGTAGATAATATAAGTTCACTCCTTGTCTTTGCAATGATCACACTCTTCAAATCACTACAATTCAATCAAGCAAGGCACAATTTCAATCTACCATTCAAGCAAATATCACATAAAACAATAGAAACAAAACAATGCATGCAAGCATGCCAAAGATTGTTTTATTTGGAAAATTGGTTCCTAATGGGTTATAAACATTCTAAAACACCTATTGGTCATTTTATAAAAGTGGCAAAACCATTTACAAAAATATTTTACTTATAAACCATTTTTAAACCAAATTATTATTTTATGTGGTTGAAAATGCCTTTATCAAAGTAACAATCTTTATAGGGTTCACCAAATACATTTTTAAATCATAAAACTTGGTGCTTGGGGTCAGAGAGTTTAAATCAAAACATTTCCCAAAGATTTTCCTCCAAAAAGTATTTTAACATATAACAACATTTTTATTTGACTAGAAATGGTCTAAGACAAAGATTTATTCTTTTGTTTCACAAAATATGTTTTTGAAACCACAAATTGATTTCTATGGTCAGTAGGTTCAAAACAAACCATTTGCCAAAGGTTTTATCTCAAAAATCATTTTAGAACAAATTTTATATCCAAAATATACATACACAAGTTTCTGCATAAACAACCATTTTATCAGAAACAAATTACTAAACAAAGGGCATGATTGGGTAGGATTTGTCTTTCTGATTCCATTGATATAAAATTTGCAAAATTTGGACGTGTGGTTTGAAAGTTATGAATTTGACAAAATTGAACAACAAATAGATCAAATCTGTTTTTATTAAAACAGACAGGGCCACGTGGAACGTTCCTATTGGTCCATACCGTTTCGCTCGGATCGGTCGCTGTGAAGCGTTGGATTTAAGTTAGATCGAGCGGCGCAGAGACACTCGTACCCCTTCGATTATGAATCTGTCGTGGCGCTTGGATCTAAATCCTACGGTGCACAGCACGCTTGCCATCGAGTGGCGGCGTTGGCGGCGGCAGGTGGCGGCACGCGCTCTGGATACGGCGGAGCCGGTGATATAGGAAGCAACAGGGGTAGAGGAAAGGCTCGCCGGGTTTGCAGCTTGCTGCTGATGCTCAAGGTGTTTGCCACTTGTCGAGGGGCGCACGGTAGCGTCGAGGATTGCTCGCCGGAGATGTTGCTGTCGTCGAGTCACGCACAACTTCGTCGGAGGCGAGTCTCTGGAACGCAAGTGAGCAAAACAACGCGTCAGGAAGATGCACACGGGTTCAAGGACTGCGGGAACACTCACCAGTGATCAAGGGGCGCACGAGGTCGTCGGCTATGGCTCGCCGGAGTCGAGCTCATCATCGGTGGCGCTCAGACATGGATAGAGCCGAGGCTGCGGGGCACGCGCGGGTGAGTGCGAGGCACTGACAGTTGCGCCTGGTTCTGGCGAACTAGATCATGTGAAGCAGGGACAGTGGGGAGGGTTGTTCTCGTCGGGATCGACCGGAAAGGTCGTCAGAGCCAGTGGTGGCGCGAGCGAAAATTAGCGCAGCCTGGTGGTTCACTGGGTATGGCGTGAGTGGGGAAACAGAGAGAATAGACAGGCGATTTAACGAGCGTGGACGTTGGAGAGATTAACGCCTCCATTGATGCGAATTTAACTGCAGAAATCAAAGCAGAAAACTGTCGGTGTGATTTGGGAATGAATCAGTCGTGGGGACGATGATGACGGGGCAGTGGGGTCCAACGGTCAGCGAGCGATAGAGAGAGGAGGTGGGGTCCAACCGTCAGTGGCGGAGCGGGTGAGTTCTGCGGTGAGAAAACGGTTCGCTCGGGGGTGAGAGAAAGTGGGTTGCTGGGCCAGTGGGCTGGGCTGGATTCTTTCATATTTTTTTGTACTGATTGTTTTTCTTTTTCCATTTCTAATTTCTGTTTTGATTTTGTTTAATCTTTTCAAACATCTATTTGAATTCAAACTTCTCTCAAACTTTGAGTAGATTTTAATCCTGATTAATAGTATATTCTGATGTCAATTTTGGAATAAATCTTTTATTTTTTAGGGTCTTTTAATTATTTAAAACAAGCCCTTGCTTTAAATTCAAATAAGATCAAATATATTTTTAATCCTTATTTAAATTTCATTTTTCCATAAAATCTTTTCAGTAAGTTTTCTTCATTAATAGGGTGTCAAATAATTCACTTTGAATTGATTGGAATATTTTTAATATGATTTATTAATCATTTTAACTTGGGTACTTGTCTTTATTCCAAAGAAGATATGGTTTAATTTTCATAAATTTATTTAGTTGATTCCTTTGATCCCATTTAAGTTATTTAAATAACATTTATTCCACTTGGGTAAATTCCAAATATTATTTTCCCATGATTTATTTAATCATTTCTAATAGGGATTTTATCTTTATTCAAAATAGAAATAGAATTTGGTTAATGCCACTTTATTTTATTTGGAAAATTCTTCATCTATTTATTTCATTTGGATTTGGATAATAATCATGCCATTTGCTTATGGTCTTGGCCAAGTTTTAATTTGGTCTTTAAATATTACTCATTTAATAATTTCTTTCTTTATCTTATAAAATCCATATCTTTTTATTTATAGATCCCAACTTGGTGATTCCAATTTGTAAAAACTTATTTAATATTTATTTATCCTTTTAAATATATTTAGGATTATTTGCTAACCATTTGGTATGGATTTATAGATAGATGCTTTATTAGCTTTGGGAATTCAATTTCCTTATCTTATTATATTCATAAGATTTTATCCATGGCTCCAAATTAAGTGAATCCAATTCATATGGTTTTATAATATTTCTAATAGCCATTCTTGATCAATTTGAAATGTTTGTTTGACCAATTTTTATATGGATCAAATCCATAGTCTTAGAGATAACTTGAAAATGATTTTCTTCCATTAGGGTTTTAGAGTTTTGGTTTATTCTCCAAGTGTTTAAATTTCAAGATGCATTTTATGAGGAATGCATTCCACTTGATTTGAATTTAGTTAGATTCAAACATTAACCAAAGTTTGTTCCAGATGGGGTTTTAAGTTTCTATTTAGAAACAAAAGTTTCTTTTCACCCTAAATTTCAACAATTATTTATTTTGTTTATTTATTTTTCACATTACAAGATTTGGAAAATCTTGGGATGTGACAAATCTCCATCGATCTCCACCACCATCTCCATCGCCGTTGCTGACTCCCATGATGAGGAGGGAGTAGTTCTCCCTCGAGGCTAAGGGCTCTACCGGTAGCTATGTGTTCATCTATCTCTATGCATGATCTTATTTTGATAATCAGATTTGTAATCAAGTAGATCTACTCTGCTACTCAAGTGCGTTAATCATAATCTCCGTTTATCCCCATGTGTGTGAAGGTGACTGTGTGCACACCATGCCGCACTTAGGCTAAAGATCACATAAATATTTATCATGAGTTATATTTTGAGTTGGTTGTCTCTATGAAATTGTGGTGTTTGTTGGAACCATCTAGCGCTCAAGGTGACAGTGTGGGTTATCTAGATGGGGAATGCAAACTTTGAGGTGTGCTGTTATAGACCTACCATGGATTAGAGTTGTCCAACCAGAGATTAGTTCAGCGTAGCATCATGAAGAGAAGATATTTATATGAGAGTGTTCACTACTTGTATTTCATATTGCTTTTAGTCTCTTCCTCCCCGTCAAGCTCTTTTTTGGCACCATTGTCTTATAATCATCCATATTACTTGTATTTCACTATCTATTCGCCAAACTAGTGCACCTATACACCTGACAAGTGTATTGGGTGTGTTGGGGACACAAGAGACTTCTTGTATCTTGATTGCAAGGTTGCTTGAGAGGGATACCTTTGACCACTTCCTCCCCGAGTTCTATAAACCTTGGGTAATCCACTTAAGGGAAACTTGTTGCTATTCTACAAACCTCTGCACTTGGAGGCCCAACACCATCTACAAGAATAGAATCGTGCATAAACATCAAGCTCTTTTCTGGCGCCGTTGCTGGGGAGGTAATGTAAAAGGTACTCACATCCTCTAGCTACTAAGCTATCTTCTAGTACTGTTACTGTTGTGTGAGTGCTTGAAGTTATTTCCTTTAGATTCTGCAATTTTGTCTTTTTGTTTCTTGGTCTGGAGAGAAAATTAAAAAAACTATGAAACTTTCTTTGCATGCTAATAGCAATGTTATTAGTATGGATTTGTTGAACACCATTGTTGCTAATTCTATGGAAACGTCTAAGGTTGGGGAAGCTAGTTTTTATGAAAATGATCTTTTTAGTTCCCCGGCTTTGGAAGATAGCTATTCTATTGCTTCCTTTAGATTCTGCAATTTTGTATTTTTGTTTCTTGGTCTGGAGAGAAAATTAAAAAACCTATGAAACTTTGTTTGCATGCTAATAGCAATGTTATTAGTATGGATTTATTGAACACCATTGTCGCTAATTCTATGGAAACGTCTAAGGTTGGTGAAGCTAGTTTTTATGAAAATGATCTTTTTAGTTCCCCGGCTTTGGAAGATAGCTATTCTATTGCTTATGATGATACCAAACCTCCAATATATGATGATTACAATGATGAATATGATATTTTTAGTCCACCTACTATTGAGGAGAAAATTAATTATGATTACAATATGCCTCCTATATTTGATGATTATGGTGATGAGAATAATAATTATAGCTATTTTGTTGAATTTGCTCCCACTATAATTAATAAGAATGACTATGCTTATGTGGAAAGTAATAATTATTATATGCATGTGGCTCATGATAAGAATGTTTTATGTGATAGTTATATTGTTAATTTTATTCATGGTTCTACTGAAAGTTGTTATGAGAGGGGGAAACATGGTTTTATGCATCTCAATAATATTAAGTTTCCCCTCTTTATATTGAAAATTTTGAAGTTGCACTTGGTTTTCTTTCCTATGATTGTTGCTTTGTGCTTTCATGACTTGTTTCTTTACAAGATTATTTTTCATATGAAGTGGGTTAGACTTAAATGTGTTTTGATTTTGATTCTTGATGCTCTCTTTTACTTGAATTATATTTCTTATGTGAGAATCTTCTCAAACTATCAAGCCTAACTTAAAGGAGTTAAAGAAAAGTACTTATTGGGAGATAGCCCAAATTTCATTAGGATTTTCTTTTGTTGAGTCTTGGAAGTTATTACTTCTGTAATAACCTCTCCTTATCCTTGTTGTGTGGTTTTTGTGCCAAGAATAACTAATAATGAGAGAGAAGTAAGATTTGGGGAAGTTGCTGTCCCGAAACAGATTTTTGTGCTTCACTGTAAAAATTCATGAAAAATGTCTGTATGTCAGATTAAGATGTAATTTTCTGATCTTGTTCCCCAGGTTGTTATCTAACTTTCATTAGTATAAAAAATCGGTTTTTACCTGCTGATCTATTTTGATAGATTTCTGCCATTATTTGCATTTGCCTCTTTATCGTTTTCTTTTTGAGTTCTTCTTGATCACTTGAGATTTTTAAAGGAATTGCTACAGTAGCTTGTGTTTTTAATGGAAGTTTTGCTGTGTTGAAGCTAAACCCAAAGGTTTATTCTTTTGAATGCACTAATGTTGCTAATGAATATTGTGTGAAGTTTTGTATGAAGGAAATTTTCAAGTGTAGGGGAAGAATGATGTGATGAGATGAAGAATGGACAAAAGCTCAAGCTTGGGGATGCCACCCTGTGTCACCCCAAAAAATATTCAAGAGGTACAAGCGTCAAAGCTTGGGGATGCCCAAGGTATCCCCTTCTTCATCAATAAAAATCTCAGATCTCTTTCTAGACACTTCATTTTTATTGTTTCATGCACTATTGTGTTGTTCTTGGAGCGTATTTTTTTAGTTTTATTTTGTTTAGTTTGCTGCAATAAATTGGTTGTATCCCATCACACTTGTTTTGGAGAGAGACACGCTCCATTTTCATTACCTAGAACACTCTAGTTTTCATTCTTATTCTTTTATGAGTGTTCTCTTTTGCTAGCACTATGTTTAGCCTTAGTTTTCTTATGATTTTTGCTTAGAAATTTTTAGTTCTTCTTTGTGGATTTGTGAGACATGCTCACTGATCTTTATTCATTATTATATTTGTGAGTTGTTTCAAATAAGTCGATTGGTGTTGGAAAAGAGTAGAAAGCTTCATGCTTAAGTGGTACAAAATGGAGCATTGTTTTGACTGTGGTTTAGACATGTCATGTCAGATGTTGCTTTGACCATATGCGTAGTGATTATTGCTGTAGCATGACTTGTTCCAAATAGTTGAGATTGCTTAATGTGCCTTGAAAGAAAAATGCGTTGTTTTAGCATACAAAAGCATAATATTGTGGTATTGTAACATCCCAAAAATATTAAACTTGGATCATAAAACTCTAATCATCAAAATTAGGGTTAACAAAAAAATTTCCAACTAAAAATATGAAAGCATTCATATGTGTGTGTATTAAAATTTGGATTCTTTTGAATTGCCATGGTTCTGTGTTTCTTTTCTTGTAAAATGATTCTTAGGTGAAATAAACCTCATCTAAACAATCCCCAAACTTTTCCCAAAGACAAACAACTCAAAATGAATAAATTAAGTGAATGGTCACTTTGGCCAAATTAACTCCCATGCCTACTTTGGCTATCTCTAATTTTCAAAACTCAACAGAAACATTTATGGATCTTTGCACCCCTTAATAGTACTCACAATAAGGTACCAAGGCCCACTTTGTGATCATCCAAAAACATTCAAATGCTAAGTTTAAATGACAGTTTAAACTTGAATCTATCTCATATGGGAAGATCCCACTATTTCAAAAACCACTCAAACAAGCTCAATTTTCAAAACCCAAGCACCCACAGAATCCTCAACACATGCCTAGCACACCCACCAAAAATCTTTTCAAAATTCAAAAATAAATTTCTTGCGGCCTTTTCATCAAACACTTGGAGACAGAAAATCAAATTGGCCAAACTTCACTGTTTTGAGCAGTAATTTGGCTAAGCATTGTTCACCATTGATCAAACTTGTCTCCCCCAGTGCCAACCAGTGCCTTGACCACCCTTAGCCCCTACCCATCGCACCATGCCATGCCAACCCGAAGGAACCCTTGCCAGCCGACCATGGCTAGCTAGCCAGAGCAAGCACCAAGCCTAAACACCATGTCTAGGACGCACGCCACCGTCCACCGCCACCCCATGTCCAGCGCTTGAACCCTTCCAGCCACTGGACCACACGCCCAAGCCATGCCAAACTTCTCTGAGAGCATGCCGAGAGCGCGCCAGAGCGCCACCCTCGACACACGCCCATAGACCGCGCGCTGCCCTTGCCGCGTGCACGCGTGATCACCACCAGCCTAGCAACCCCGCAAACACGCCCGTTCGTCGCCGCGTGGACCACGCGCGCTGTGCGCCATCAAAACCTCCGTCGGACCCGCTCAGAGCGTCGAAGCGTTCCGACCGATCGGCACTGCCCCACGCCTCGCCAACACGCCGTTGAGCTTCGCCAGGGAACATAGAACCGCACCCTACCGTCACCCACGCCGATAGATGCCTATGCCGTCGACCACGACAAGCTCAGCTCGCGCCCGTCGGTCCCCTCTTGCCACTATAAATAGAGGCCTCCCCCGCTTGATTTCTTCACACCAGTTCATTCCCCTCTCTCTCAGAAACATCCCACACCCTTCCCCGGAGCAAGGCGAGCACCAGGTGGCCGGAATTTCACCGGAGTTCGCCGCTGCAGAGGAGGAGAGGCGACGTCGATTGGAGCCACCCCAAGAGGAGCTGCCGGTGCCAGGAGAATCGCCGTCATCAACTTTGTCGTTCGCCCCTATCGCCGACCCACGCCTGAGCCCCGCTGAGCCTCCCACGACCCCCACAGAGCCGCTAGGGTTCGAGCTCGCCGGTAACATGTTCATCGTCAACGACGACCCTCAGGCGTTGATCGCCCTTCTAATCCAACGCACCACATCGCCCCGTACCACTTTGCGTGTTACGAGACACTGACGGGTGGAACTCCCTGTCACCTGAGCCCCGTGCTGCGGAGTGACACTGGGCCGGCCCATTAGCATTTCCCGCGCAACCCAACCATTTGAATTTAGATTTTTCTATTTTAATTCAAACTCGGTTATGTACCTAATTTCAAAAATCAACCCATCTCGATTCAGTGAACCAAATTGCATGAAACCAATTTTGTTAGAAAGGTACTGAAATGCTTAATCCAAGCCCGTTGGATTCAAATCATTTGGATCTGTAGATCAACCTTGGTAAAAATAACAAAGTCAGAAGCTTTTCTGCATTCAAACATTTTTCAACCTTCAACCATAATAACTTTTGAGTTGATTCCAACTCTCAAAAATCACATTTGATCATACCTTTCAGAATATATAAAAACATATGGGTTTACTTACAGAAATAATGTTCAACTAATAAAAGAATTCCACATAGGCATTTCTAGTCACTTTAGTTATTTAAAATAAAAAGGTTAAACCATATTAAATTGTGACACCACTTTAAATCACATTTCCATGTACTGAAATATGTGGTGATGACATGTGTCAACATGATCCCATGTTTGAGTTGGAGAATATTAAATCTTAAGTAGTTTTTCAATGAGTAGAAATTACTTTTCTCAAATTAAAATAATTAAGGCAAATGCTTTAATCTTGTAATATAGGTGATGATGCTAGATCATCTATAGTGCACCTTTGTGTGATGATTGAAAATAGTTAAGTATTTTTTGGTGATTGTGTACCTCGTATTTATTTATAGACGCTAGTACCGACCAAGGATACGAGGAAGAAGGAGGATACTACGAGGAAGAAGCCGAGGAGAACGTTAACCACTGCTCTGCACAAGGCAAGCCTAATACTACTAGTTGATTTGGCAAGCTAACCCTTGCAAGATACCCTACTTATGCAAGCTAATACTTGCTTGTTACCATGACCACTAGATGCCTTAAGCATATGTGATCATACCCACTTGGTAACCCAATCCTAGTTTTACTTGCAAGCTTTATACTTTATTTCTTTATCAACGCTTTCTTCTAGTTTACTTAAGTGACTTGTAGATTCTAGAAAGATAATTGAAGGTTGCATAAAGAGCATTAAAATAGGACTAAGCTAGATAATCTTGATGTCATCCTAAGGCATGAGATTGAACTTAATTAATCACCACTTGTTTACCACCCCTCATTAGTACTTACCACACTTGTAGATGCTAGTGCTAAGCACAAAACTTGATCAACTTTAGATGGGAATACTTGGTGAAAATGGTTATGAAAACCTTGGAATGATGAGTCATTCTACTGAAATATTTTGACATGTGTTTCCGAACACCAGATGATTTTGATGATGAGAATGTTGAGGCATGAGCCTTAGCCCTTTATAAAACTGATGGTTGTCTGGATGCGATACCATTCCAATTTTATCGTACAACCACAATACCCGAAAATTGGGTAGGGCTTGACTGGAAACTTATATACCTTAGTATGGGTTCCCTCACGGCCAAGGTCTGAGTTTAGGCTACCTTGTGAAGATTTTCCACATGTGCAGTACCCAAGATGACAGTTGGTCATGATTGGGAGGCCAAACTCATAGGAGAGGTGCCTATACTAGGGCGTGTAATCAAAAGGTTAGGATTTATTATCTGCATACTCAGTATGGTGAATTCAGGATTTTTTCCTGACGGATGTATCGAATGTTGTGGTGAAAGTGTACAATCTCTGCAGAGTGTCAAACTATTCGAATAGCCGCGTCATGATTATGGACAGTTAGGAGCCATCTTGTTCCCCGTCAGATGTTTTCAAAATGAATTATGAAATGAATTGAGATTTTGACTTGACCACAACAGAGTTGTGATATGAAATTCAAGTTCCCACTTAGGTGTTATAAAATTTCAACTAGTTTCTTGCTTCTGAACTTAGTAGAGGTAAATCTGGCTTTTTGCAATACAACCCTAGAGCTTAGTGTCCTACTACAAAAACCCCCTTAACTTGTTAGTATTAGTTTGTGAGTACTTAAAGAGTACTCATGGCTTTGTCCTTGGCTATTCCCGTGGCCAGACTATGAAGAGGAGTACCAGGATGATGGACCCCAGGAAGGTTACGACAACTAGGATCATCTCCCATCGTCAGCATTGCCTGTGATCCCGAAGATGGAGCTTCGCCTAGGCTACCTTTATTATTACGTTCTTCCGCTGCTTGAGTTGTATTAAGAACTGGATCATGAGATCCTTATTTGTGTAAGACCTTATGTATGGTTTGTAATGGATGATGTACTGTGATATCCAAATATGTTATGTCTCGCAAAAATGGTAATCCTGGGATTGCGATGTATGGCATAACAGGCATCTGGGATTAAAAATCCGGGTGTTGACAAGTTGGTATCAGAGCCATCCTGACCATAGGAGACCCTAGTTAGACTGGACGTTTGAATCAAAAACTTAGTTTCAAAACCAAAGGAAGCAAATATTTACAAAAACTTATTCCTATTCTTATCACTTGGTTTCTTTCATAAAAATTCATGTTCCTCAAAAACTCTTGCAAAATACCTAAAATTTGACACACTTGATCACTCTACTAACTTACTCATCCTATATTCTTATAGATGTACGTGAAGTACAGCAAATTTTATCAGTTGGGGAATGGAGGAGACCTCATCTTTGAGCGGGATTTGGACCAGCTTTCGTAACTTCTAGAGCGTCCACACCCCAAGTTCTTCAAAGCTCAGCTCAATGATCAAGGAGGAGAAGATCTGCAGTGGCTAATTGTTGCAAGTCTCCGAGGAAAGATTGAACCTCCCACTGCAGAGGGAATTCAATTCACCTTAAGGGAGAACAACTGGCTCGATGGACTTGCCAGGGCCATGCAGGAAGCTCTTGCCCATCTATGTCGGCAGAGTATCAACCAGATCAAGGGTACCCGCTTTGAGTTCTTTCCAAGGCGTGATGCTATGGGACAACCACTGGAAGCCCCATACCACCACGAGCTAAAGACTCAGTTGGACCACCTTAGCTTCATGATGTATGATCATCGACAGGAGTTGGACAATGCCCATGACTACTCCAACCACAAGTCCACCATCATCAAGACGAAGGATCAGACCATCGCCATGCTAACGAAGGATCGCAAGTCTCGCCGCCGTCATCTCGACAAGAAGGAGCGCATCATTGGTCGTCTTCGCCACCGTATCTCGGACTTGGAGGAGACCATCCACGAGAGAGACATGTAGTTGGAGGAAAGGGAGAATGCTGGAGAAGATCTTCGTGGAGACCCCTACTCCTATCTCAGCGATGATGATGATTTTCTGGAAGATCAGGCCATGGACTTCTTTACCGATGAGGATGATTTTGCCTTCATCGATGACGATGAGGATGATGAGGGTGATGATTACACCGACTCCGAGGAGTAGTAGCACTTGAGCACTAGCGTAGTGAGTTGTATTCGGTCCCACTATATCGTAGTTTCCAGAGTGGTTCTTAAAACCATCTGTTTTCCTTTTTTGTGGTGTGTGTTTGTATCGTGTGCTATGAATGAATGAGTGAAAATCAAGTTGCTAGAAAATCTGAGTCAAACTTTAAAAACTTTCCAAAGTCCCTGAAACTTAGAAATTTCCCTCTTTTATCATGATCTATCTCAATCTTCAGATGCCTCGCGGAGGAAGTGGTTCATCCCCGGACCCGATGTTGCAGATCCTGCAAATGTTGGTTTTTGACCGCGAAGCTGAAAGAGCCGAACATCAAGCCAACCTAGCCACCCTTCAGCAGATAGCTCAGCTGGCCCACAACAATCAAGGCCAAGGAAATCAGGACAACCATGGATCTAAGCTCAAGAATTTCCAGAACACCAACCCACCTATTTTCACTAAGTCGGAAGAGCCCTTAGACGCAGATGATTGGCTGCAAAACCATGGAAAACAACCTGGAAGTCGCCGGAGTGGAAGCTAACGAGAAAGTTCTGTTCGCCACCCACTATCTAGTCGGAGATGCAAGAGCATGGTGGAACAGCGTTCGTGCAATGACCAGAGGACAGATGATGACCTGGGAGGAATTCAAGGTCAAGTTCAGCAGAACCCATGTGCCACCGGGTTTGATCAAGAGAATGAGAGATGAGTTCAGAGAACTGAAGCAAGGAAGGATGACCGTAGTGGAATACCGTGACAAATTCTTGTCATTAGCTAGGGTATGCCCCGGATGAGATCGACACTGAAGCCAAGAACAAAGAAAGATTCTTGAATGGTCTGCACGATGAGATGCAGATGGTGTTGGTCAATATCCCCTTTGCTGATATTGAAGCCCTTGTCGACTCTGCCATCCAGATGGAAGGAAAGATCAACCAAGCCAATGAGAACCGCAAGCGTCGCATGATGCATCAGCCAGGAACCCATCATACCCCAAAGTATCGCCCCAACCCATCTCCAGGATTTGCCCCGAGAACCAACAGACTCCCGATGAACCGTCCGACCTATCCCAACCGTGGAAACCCAAGGCCTAGAGGAAAACACAACAACTCCGGCAACTCTGGCAATTTCAACCGTGCACCACCCAAGTTCAACAACAACAATGCTGCCGCCAACACCAACACTGCCCCGAAGACTGGAAGCAATGTTTTTCCTGTTGCAGCAAAGGACAAGTCGCAAGTGACTTGTTATGACTGTGGAAATAAGGGTCACTACTCCAATGAGTGCCCCAAGAAGAATGCCGCAGCCCCCAATGCAAATGCCCCAGCTCAGCAGCAGCATCGTGTTCATCCCGGAAGAAGGTTTTCCCCAGGGAACTCTCTCAACCGCAATGGCCGTCTTTTTCTCATGCATGCTGAAGAAGCCCAGGAAGCACCAGACGTCGTGCTGGGTAATTTTTATGTTAATTCAGTACTCGCTAGAGTGTTATTTGATTCTGGTGCATCGCACTCATTTGTCACCGAAGAATTTGCATGCACTAGTAAGATTCAACCAACCAAACTGAAGCATGTTATGATTATTCAAATCCCCGGTTCAACCACCAAAGCTAGGCCAATCTGCAAAGCCGTCCCTATCTGAATCCATGGCATAGATTTTTATGCTAATCTGATAGTACTCAGAACTAAAGGTTTGGAAGTAGTACTAGGAATGGATTGGATGTCCAAACATAAAGGATTAATTGACTGTGCCAAGAAAGCCATAACCATAACCAGTGCAGCCGGAATATTAGTCGAGCATATATCTGAAACCTTACCTCGTCAATTCAAGTGCAACAAGCCCAACCTACCATTGACCAAGTCCGGATAGTCTGTGAATACCCCGATGTATTCCTAGATGTTTTGCCCGGTATGCCCCTAGATCGGGATATCGAGTTTATCATCGAGCTAATCCCCGGAATAGGACCCATATCCCAGAGACCATATAGTATGAACCCGTCTGAACTAGCAGAACTGAAGAAGCAACTAGATGCCATGTTGGAAATTGGATTGATTCAACCAAGTGCGTCACCATGGAGATCACCTATTTTGTTCGTGGACAAGAAAGATGGAGGTAACCGTTTGTGTACGGATTATCAGAAGTTGAATGATGTCACTATTAAGAACAAGTACCCATTGCCCAAGATAGAAGATTTGTTTGATCAGTTGACCGGTGCCAAAGTGTTTTCTAAGATTGATCTTAGAACTGGCTATCATCAACTCAAGATTCATGCAGAGGATATTCCAAAGACTGCCTTTACCACCAGATATGGATTATATGAGTATACTGTCATGTCTTTTGGATTAACCAATGCCCCCGCTTATTTCATGAATCTCATGAATAAGATTTTTATGGACTTCCTGGATAAGTTTGTCGTTGTTTTCATTGATGACATTCTGATTTATTCCAAATCAGAAGAAGAACATGAGCTACACTTAAGGACCATTCTTGGAACCCTTAGAGAGCATAAGTTGTATGCCAAGTTTAGCAAATGTGAATTCTGGTTACAGGAGGTAGGATTCCTCGGCCACATTGTATCAGCCGAAGGAATTATCGTTGACCCTGCAAAGGTGAAAGATGTCGAAGATTGGCAAGCCCCAACCACTCAAACCCAAGTTCGTGCATTTCTCGGATTAGCGGGATACTACCGCAAGTTCGTAAAAGGATTCTCGAGTATCACCAGACCCATGACTCAATTGCTAAAGAAGGACAAGAAGTTTGAATGGACGGACAAATGTGAAGCGAGTTTTCAAGAACTCAAGAGGAGATTGATTTTATCCCCAATCTTAATCATGCCGGATATCACGAAGCCCTTCGACGTGTATTGTGATGCATCCAAGATCGGTCTCGGATGTGTGCTAATGCAAGAAGGCAAAGTTATATATTATCTATCTCGACAACTGAAACAACATGAGCAAAACTATCCAACCCATGACCTCAAGCTCGCAGCCGTAGTTCTAGCCCTGAAGACATGGAGGCATTACCTGATGGGAAACCGTTGTGAGATTTATTCAGATCACAAGAGCCTGAAGTATATATTCACTCAGAAGGAGCTGAATATGAGGCAGAGAAGATGGATTGAGCTAATCAAAGATTATGATCTGGACATTCACTATCACCCCGGTAAAGCCAACGTGGTAGCAGATGCCCTTAGGAGATTGTCGTGCCGCTTGAACTCCATGATTTTGAAGGAGCAACCAAGTCTGCACAAAGATATGGAAGATTTCCACATAGAATTAGTGAGTGAAGGATTTTTGGCTCGAATAGAACTTCAACCAACTTTGATCAGCCAGATCAAGGAGGCGCAGAAAGGAAATGCTAGTATCGACGGAATCAAGCGTCGTATCGGTACAGGCAAAGTACCCGGATTCACCGAAGACGAAGAAGGAGTTCTGTGGTACAAAGGACGCCTTTGTGTACCAGTAGATTCTGAGTTTAAAGAGTTATTCTGAAGGAAGCTCATGATACTCTTTATTCTATCCACCCCGGAGGAACGAAGATGTATCAAGATTTGAAAGAACAATTTTGGTGGCATAAGATGAAGAGAGAAATCGGAAGCTATATCGCCAAGTGTGATATATGTCAGCGAGTCAAGGCGGGACATCAAAGACCTGCTGGATTGTTGCAACCATTGCAGATTCCGGAATGGAAATGAGATTCCGTTGGAATGGACTTTATCACCGGATTACCTACTTCTAGTAGGGGAAATGACTCTATCTGGGTCATAGTGGACAGATTGTCCAAAGTCGCCCATTTCTTACCAGGCAAGACCACATATCAGAGTTCGAAGCTAGTGGAGTTATACATCGCTAGAATCGTCAATTTGCATGGAGTCCCCCAGAACATCGTATCGGATCGAGGAACTCAGTTTACCTCGAGATTCAGGAATAAAGTCCAAGAAGGTTTAGGAACCCGACTGGATTTCAGCACAGCTTATCACCCTCAGACTGACGGACAAACGGAGCGAGTAAATCAAATACTCGAAGATAGGTTGAGAGCATGTGTGTTAGAGTATGGATCTAAATGGGAAGACTGTCTGCCGTTCGCAGAATTTTCATACAACAACAGTTATCAAGATAGTTTGCAAATGGCCCCATTTGAATTCATGTATGGAAGGAAGTGTCGCACCCCTTTGAACTGGTCGGAAGTAGGAGCGAGTCAGATTTTCGGACCCGACATCCTACGAGAAGCAGAAGAGAAGGTTCACAAGATTCGTGAGCACCTCAAGACCGCCCAGTCCAGACAGAAGAGTTACACCGACAAGAGACGTCGAGACCTTGCCTTCAACATAGGAGATTTTGTGTATCTGAAAGTGTCGCCATTGAAGGGAATGCAGCATTTCCAACTGAAAGGAAAGTTAGCCCCCAGATATATCGGCCCCTTCAATATTCTGAACCGTCGAGGAGAAGTGTTGTATCAATTGGAACTACCCAAATAGATGTCATCCGTGCACAATGTGTTCCATATCTCATTACTTCGCAAGTGCCTCGAAGTTCCGGAGAAGACGGAAGTGTTCAAGAATATTGATCACCGGACCATAGAGATCAACGATCACCTGACCTATCCCGAAGTACCCATACGTATTTTGGAAGAAGCTTTCAGAACTACCAGAACCCGAAGCATCAAGTTTCTCAAGATTCAATGGAACAACCACACAGAAGAAGAAGCTACCTGGGAGCGTGAAGATCACATCAGGACGGAGTTTACCGATCTCTTGAAATCCTAGGTAATCTTTTTCATCCTTTTCAAAATCTCGGGACGAGATTTTGTTTAAGGGGGGGATGTTTGTAACATCCCAAAAATATTGAACTTGGATCATCAAACTCTAATCATCAAAATTAGGGTTAACAAAAACTTTTCCAACTAAAAATATGAAAGCAACATATGTGTGTGTATTAAAATTTGGATTCTTTTGAATAGCCATGGTTCTGTGTTTCTTAGGTGAAATAAACCTCATCTAAACAATCCCCAAACTTTTCCCAAAGACAAACAACTCAAAATGAATAAATTAAGTGAATGGTCACTTTGGCCAAATTAACTCCCATGCCTACTTTGGCTATCTCTAATTTTCAAAACTCAACAGAAACATGTATGGATTGTTGCACCCCTTGATAGTACTCATAATAAGGTACCAAGGCCCACTTTGTGATCATCCAAAAACTTTCAAATGCTAAGTTTAAATGACAGTTTAAAATTGAATCTATCTCATATGGGAAGATCCCACTATTTCAAAAACCACTCAAACAAGCTCAATTTTCAAAACCCAAGCACCCACAGAATCCACAACACATGCCTAGCACACCCACCAAAAATCTTTTCAAAATTTAAAAATTAATTTCTTGCAGCCATTTCATCACACTTGGAGACAAAAAATCAAATTGGCCAAACTTCACTGTTTTGAGCAGTAATTTGGCTAAGCATTGTTCACCATTGATCACACTTGTTTCCCCCAGTGCCAACCAGTGCCTTGACCACCCCTAGCCCCTACCCATCGCACCATGCCATGCCAACCCGAAGGAACCCTTGCCAGCCGACCATGGCTAGCTAGCCAGAGCAAGCATCAAGCCTAAACACCATGTCTAGGACGCACGCCACCATCCACCGCCACCCCCTATCCAGCGCTTGAACCCTGCCAGCCACTGGACCACACTCCCAAGCCATGACAAACTTCTCTGAGAGCATGCCGAGAGCGCGCCAGAGTGGCACCCTCGACACACGCCCACATACCGTGCGCTGCCCTCGCTGCATGCACGCGTGATCACCACCACCCCAACAACCCCACAGACACGCCCGTTCGTCGCCGCGCGGACCACGCGCGCTGTGCGCCATCAAAACCTCCGTCGGACCCGCTCAGAGCGTCGAAGTGTTCCGACCGATCAGCACCGCCCCACGCCTCGCCACCACGCCGTTGAGCTTCGCCAGGGAACATAGAACCGCCACCTACCGTCACCCATGCCGATAGCTGCCTATGCCGTCGACCACGACGAGCTCAGCTCGCGCCCGTCAGTCCCCTCTCGCCACTATAAATAGAGGCCTCCCCTGCTCGATTTCTTCACACCAGTTCGTTCCCCTCTCTCTCAAAAACATCCCACACCCTTCCCCGGAGCAAGGCGAGCACCAGGTGGCCGGAATTTCACCGGAGTTTGCCGCTGCAGAGGAGGAGAGGCGTCGTCGATTGGAGCCGCCCCAGGAGGAGCTGTCGGTGCCAGGAGAATCGCCGTAGTCGACATCGTCATCCGCCCCCATCTCCGACCCTCTCCTGAGCCCCAGTGAGCCTCCCACGACACCCACTGAGCCGCTAGGGTTCGAGCTCGCCGGTGACATGTTCATCATCGACGACGACCCTCAGCCGTTGATCGCCCTTCTAATCCAACGCACCACATTGCCCCATACCGCTTCGTGTGTTATGAGCCACTGACGGGTGGACCCCCCTGTCAGCTGAGTCCCGCGCTACAGAGTGACACTGGGCCGGCCCATTAGCATTTCCCGCGCAACCCAACCATTTGAATTTAGATTTTTCTATTTTAATTCAAACTCAGTTCTGTACATAGTTTCAAAAATCAACCCAGCTTGATTCAGTGAACCAAATTGCATGAAACCAATTTTTTTAGAAAGGTACTGAAATGCTTCATCCAAGACCGTTGGATTCAAATCATTTGGATCTGTAGATCAACCTTGGTAAAAATAACAAGTCAGAAGCTTTTCTGCATTCAAATATTTTTCAAACTTCAACCATAATAGCTTTTGAGTTGATTATAACTCTCAAAAATAACATTTGATCATACCTTTCAGAATATATAAAAACATATGGGTTTACTTATAGAAATAATGTTCAAGTAATAAAAGAATGCCACATAGGCATTTCTAGTCACTTTAGTTATTTAAAATAAAAAGGTTAAACATTATGAAATTGTGACACCACTTTAAATCACATTCCCATGTACTGAAATATGTGGTGATGACATGTGTCAACATGATCCCATGTTTGAGTTGGGGAATATTAAATCTTAAGTAGTTTTTCAATGAGTAGAAATTACTTTTCTCAAATTAAAATAATTAAGGCAAATGCTTTAATCTTGTAATATAGGTGATGATGCTAGATCATCTATAGTGCACCTTTGTGTGATGATTGAAAATAGTTAAGTATTGTTTGGTGATTGTGTACCTCGTATTTATTTATAGACGCTAATACCGACCAAGGATACGAGGAAGAAGGAGGATACTACGAGGAAGAAGCCGAGGAGAACTTCAACCACTGCTCTGCACAAGGCAAGCCTAGTACTACTAGTTGATTTGGCAAGCTAACCCTTGCAAGATACCCTACTTATGCAAGCTAATACTTGCTTGTTACCATGAACACTAGATGCCTTAAGTATATCTGATCATACCAACTTGATAACCCAATCCTAGTTTTACTTGCAAGCTTTATACTTTATTTCTTTATCAAAGCTTTCTTTTAGAGTTTACTTAAGTGACTTGTAGATTCTAGAAAGATAATTGAAGGTTGCATAAAGAGCATTAAAATTTCCCTAAGCTAGATAATCTTGATGTCATCCTAAGGCATGAGATTGAACTTAATTAATCACCACTTGTTTACCACCCCTCAGTAGTACTTACCACACTTGTAGATCCTAGTGCTAAGCATAAACTTGATCAACTTTAGATGGGAATTCTTGGTGAAAATGGTTATGAAAACCTTGGAATGATGAGTCATTCTACTGAAATGTTTTGACATGTGTTTCCAAACACCAGATGATTTTGATGATGAGCATGTTGAGGCATGAGCCTTAGCCCTTTATAAAACTGATGGTTGTATCGATCCGATACCATTCCAATTTTACCGTACAACCACAATACCCAAAAATTGGGTAGGGCTTGACTGGAAATTATATACCTTAGTATGGGTTCCCTCGCGGCCAAGGTCTGAGCTGAGGCTACCTTGTGAAGATTGTCCACCCGTGCAGTACCCAAGATGACAGTTGGTCATGGTTGGGAGGCCAAACTCACAGGAGAGGTGCCTATACTAGGGCGCGTAATCGAAAGGTTAGGATTTATTATCCGCATACTGAGTATGGTGAATTCAGGATTTGTTCCTGACGGATGTATCGAATGTTGTGGTGAAAGTGTACAATCTCTGTAGAGTGTCAAACTATTCGAATAGCCGCGTCCGCGATTATGGACAGTTGGAGTGGCCATACTGTTCCCCCGTTAGATGTTTTCAAAATGACTTATGAAATGAATTGAGATTTTGACTTGACCACAACAGAGTTGTGATATGAAATTCAAGTTCCCACTTAGGTGTTATAAAATTTCAACTAGTTTCTTCCTTCTGAACTTAGTAGAGGTAAATCTGGCTTTTTGCAAAACAACCCTAGAGCTTACTGTCCTACTACAAAAACCCCCTTAACTTGTTAGTATTACTTTGCGAGTACTTAAAGAGTACTCATGGCTTTGTCCCTAGCTATTCCTGTGTCCAGGCTATGAAGAGGAGTACCAGGATGATGGACCCCAGGAAGTTTACGACAACTAGGATCATCTCCCATCGTCAGCATTGCATGTGACCCCGAAGATGGAGCTTCGCCTACGCTACCTTTATTATTACATTATTCCGCTGCTTGAGTTGTATTAAGAACTGGACCATGAGATCCTTATTTGTGTAAGACCTTATGTATGGTTGGTAATGGATGATGTACTGTGATATCCAAATATGTTATGTCTCGCAAAAATGGTAATTCTGGGATTGCGATGTATGGCATAACAGGCATCTAGGATAAAAAATCCGGGTGTTGACAGGTATTCTCCTTTGATGCTTTGTTTGGGTTGACTTGGCACATGCTCACACCATGTTATGACTATGAAGAGGTCACCATAGCCTCTATGATCATTTAGTCCTTGACTTGTAGTACCACTTTATGCTTTGATTAGTAATGTTTTGTCGCTCTGCATGATTATGGCCATTATTGCTCTCTTAGTTGGTCGCTTCCAGTCTTTTGCTAGCCTCCACTTGTATTGAGTAAGCTCTACTCATGCATCCATCTCCCAAGAAGTTTTTCCAAAGATTCCACTATAAATTTCTATGATGGTGTGTTACACCATTCCAAGTATATTCTTTTTTATCTATCTTCCAAATAAAACTTGTTAAAGCTCTCAAAACTTTATGTCACACTTTATTTTTCTTGCCCCTAATAAACTTGAACCATTGTGTCATCTATGTTGTATATGTTTGCACTTATGAGTTGGAAATTAGCAGAACCGTGCTGTCACGGGGAACACTTTCAACACTTGTAAATATCTACCCAGCTGATATCATGCTCTTTTGTTTATGGATGCCAGTGGTGTGAAATAAAAGGGGAGCTTGTAAGTCCATGGAGTTATGTATATGTGTTAGATAAACGCCTGGGCCGCTAGCCTAATCCATGCCTAACCATGGTGGAAACCTTCAACATCACCATAGTGAGCAATCCATGAAGCATCCTCAAAAAAGAAATATAGAAAAAAAAATTATGCACCATGCTCATGGTAATAAAAGGATTGCTGAGATGCTCACTGTCTGTTGCCTTGCCATTTTGATATGGAATAGCTCATGTGTCATGGGGAAAGGGGTACCCCATTGGCGGTTCTCTATGATACACATATACTTACAATGACAAGAACTTACCAGTGACTAAAGTTGAGTAGCATGTGGAATGGTCCTCGTACTCAAGGGAGATGAGATTGCACCCTTATGATTTTTCAAGCATATATTCCATATTTTGTTCACTTTAACCTTAAACACTTTAATATGCTTATGATAGGGGAAATGAGAGCTGAAAGCTAACAAGTACCATAATTTTTGGAAGCTCTTTATGAAACTTGAAATCCCTGCTTCCCTGTGAAGGGCCTTTCTTCCTACTTTTATATTGAGTCTCCACCTTCTATCTTTATGCACTAACTAGGAGAGTATAGTTGTCATTCTTAGTTCTATGTGCATTGTCCCAAAAATTATTGATTGATTCATAATTTTGGTATTTCTTGTTCTTAAATTATTTGTATCTAGTTACCCTTATGAACTTTGAAGGTGTCCTATGCATTTATGTTTTGCTATACCATGAAGGACAAGCTGAATACCACTCTTGCTATGTTTCTACATATGAAACAAACAAACGTCTTTCAATGCATTGTTATTCATGATCTTTGTTTGTATCTTTTCATGTTACAACATAGTTGCTTTGTCTTATTGTTAGAGCTACATATTTCATGCTCATGTTTAGAGTACTATGATCCCATCTATCAATGCTTTACAAATATTTTGATCAAGATTGTGATGGTGCATGTCACCTCAAAAATTATTCTTTTTATCACTTACCTACTCGAGGATGAGCAGGAGTTAAGCTTCGGGATGCTTGATATGTCGTAAGCGTATCTATAATTTTTGATGCTCCATGCTTGTTTTGTATCAGCTTTGTTATGTTTTGTCTACACTTTGAGGTATTTTTATACATTTTCTGGAACTAACATATTGACAAGATGCCGCAGTGCTAGTTGCATGTTTTCTGCTGTTTTTGGTTTCAGAAAAGCTAGAAAAGAAATATTCTCAGAATTGGACGGGACAAAAGCCAAAGTCAGTATTTTACCCGACACGACACAGAGCCCGAAGGATACGGAGGAGGGCACCACGGCGGCCACACCATAGGGTGGAGCGGGCCCCCTGGTCGCGCGGCCACATGGTGTGGGCCCCCCTGGACATCCACCGAACTTGCCCTTTCGCCTACTTATACGTCTCCCCGAGATGTAACCCAAACGCGGATCAGATCTCCACAAAAAGTTCTGCAGCGCTGCCGTCACCGAAGAGGAGATTCGGGGGACAGAAGTCTCTTTTCTGGCACCCTGCCGAGACGGGGAATTGCCCCCGGAGCCATCTACATCGATCTCCACCACCATCTCCATCGCCGTTGCTGACTCCCATGATGAGGAGGGAGTAGTTCTCCCTCGAGGCTAAGGGCTCTACCGGTAGCTATGTGTTCATCTCTCTCTCTATGCATGACCTTATTGTGATCATGAGCTTTGTAATCAAGTAGATCTAATCTTCTACTGAAGTCCTTTAATCATAATCTCCGGTTATCCCCACGTGTGTGAAGGTGACAGTGTGCACACCGTGTGGCACTTAGGCTAAAGATTACATAAATACTTACCATGAGTTATATTTTGAGTTGGTTGTCTCTATGAAATTGTGGTGTTTGTTGGAACCATCTAGCACTCAAGGTCACAGTGTGGGGTTATCTAGATGGGGAATGCAAACTTTGAGGTGTGCTATTATAGCCCTACCGTGGATTAGAGTTGTGCAACCGGAGAGTAGTTCAGGGTAGCATGATGAAGAGAAGATATTTATATGAGAGTGTTCACTAATGAAAGTATGACCCCTAGGCCTTGTTTCTAAGCATTGAAAAACCGTTTACAAACTAGTCATGTTACATGTTTGATTTCTTCCATCTTTATTTCATATTGCCTTTAGTATCTTCCTCCCTGTCAAGCTCTTTTCTGGCACCGTTGTCTTATAATCATCCATATTACTTGTATTTCACCATCTCTTCGCCGAACTAGTGCACCTATACACCTGACAACTGTATTGGGTGAGTTGGGGACACAAGAGACTTCTTGTATCTTGATTGCAGTGTTTCTTGAGAGGGATACCTTTGACCACTTCCTCCCTTAGTTCGATAAACCTTGGGTAATCCACTTAAGGGAAACTTGCTACTGTCCTACAAACCTCTGCACTTGGAGGCCCAACACTATCTACAAGAATAGAAGCGTGCATTGACATCATACAACCTCATCATTACACAGATATAAATGATGGGGGACACATCCCCATGCTCAAGCTTTTGCAAGCCATTTTGTTGTTCATTGTGGTGGCGGTGGATAATCTCCCAAGTTCCATGGGCTGCTCCAATTTTTGAACTGGGTTGAGAGGTTGGCAGTAGAATCTCGAAGGTTAATGGGGAGATTTCTCATGCTCTGGATGCTTCCTTCGAGAGCATAGATATCATCATAAGTGGTGTAGAAGTTTGGTGGTTGCACATCTTGTTCGGGTCCTTCTTGCTCTTGTTCATCATCATCTCCTTCATCCATGTGTTCTTCTTGTTGGGGCAGACTTGCTTCAACCTACATGTCATAACGTAATCGTCCATTCTCGATAGAGAACAAACCATTAGGCAAAGTAGTTGAAATCAAGTGATCTGTCCAAAGTATATCAAGAAAGTATCTACCATTGGATCGAGAAATCATGCCACAAGCTCTTATAGTGGAAAAACCGAGATGGCAGTCTCCTACCGACAGTTGGATATTACCTAGGTTGACGTAGAGCGCGCATGCAAGAATGGTTATAACTCCTCCTTCGCATATGGCACCACGGGACTATAGAGCATGATATTTTAATATAAAACAATAGAAGGGTGCCCAAATATGGTGTCAAGTTACAGTTTGGAATAGCAAATCTAGCGAGGATTATCATATCCTCCTCATTGACTCTAGTAAACTCACCATGTGCCTGCAAAGGGGTTAGCAATAACATAATACAAATACCGAACAGCATGAGGCTCAATTTAGTTCCCCTTGGGTGTGTTTCCACGGATTCTCATTCTATTAAAGTACTCCAAGGGTGATGGATCAAGAATAAAGGTAGTGGAGCGTATGTCGGTGGCATTGTTGGCAAACCCAAAGTAATAAGCCCATTGGTCAAGGGTCAAGGCATACTCACAATTCATAAGATGGAAGTTGATGCAATCTACTCCAGGCATATGCTCCTCGGAGTAGTAGTGTGAACTCACTGTATACATCAAAGTACTAAGAAACTCAAGCGTCACGCAGCGGTACATGGTGGCATCTTGAAAAACAAAGTGATACAAACCAACATTGTTGAAAAGTAAGACAAAATCATGACGAATGCCCATTTGGTTGAGGATGTAGGGACACGCCGACTTGGTGGACTTAATCTCTTGGTGTTGGAGACGGTTGAAAAGATTGAGCTGAAACTCCTCGGTGAACTTGATGCCAAATGACTCGGGGGTTGGCGTATCAACGGGTGGCACGGCTTGTTCCATAGCCATCACACACGTATGGCTCCTCGTTTTCATCTAAAACAAAAAATAAAACTAATCAAAAATATGCTCCAATAAAAACATAGCATAAGTGATCCTCTACACGTCTTACAGAAGAAACTCATCTAAAAACAAAACTAAGCATGCTCATAATCAAGATTAGCTCAAGAACAAGACCTAAGTCTAGATTGATAATGTTGAAAGATTGAGCAAGTTTTTGATGCAAATAAGTTGGGGATCAGAGGATAAACATACCTTAGATCGATTGGGTGCAAAGAATCAAAAAAGAACGGACAGAATTGAAGATATAATGTAGGTGGTTTGGAGTTTGGAGATAGATGAAAGAGAGATTTGTGCTTTGGGAAATCTAGGGTTACCTCTTTCTGGGTAAAAATCACGGTCGTATACTCGGTACGAGCGGGTGGTACGTCATGAGCCCACCAGTACCAAGTGTCCTACCTTGGGGTCAACGGATCCCTTCTAGCGGTGCACTCGGTACAGGTGTGCGGTATGGTCGCTCTCGCCCATACTACTGTCGTTCACTCATCAGTATGTTTGCTTTGAACTTGATGTTTTTCTCGGGGTACGGTACGGGCGGACGGTACAGTTGCCTATGGTTATACCAGTGGTCTTTAAAGCCACTGTGTCCTATAGAAAAAAAACAAGGTTTGCATTTTATTGTGCCGTGATGTGGGACGGGCGCATGGTATGGTGGCCTCTAGTTGTACAGTGCTTGTAAGTTCACTGTAAGCTTAAAAAACTTAGGAATTAAGTTAGTAGCTTCACATGTCTTTTCACATCTTAGCAAGAACAAAATCACAGCAAATAAACATCATAAAAAATAGCAGTACATTATGGGAATTTGTTAGCAAATATAATAGATTGGGGATTGCCTTATTTTTTCTCCTCTCTCCAAAGGACCTTCTTGAACACTCTTTATTAAAAAACTAGACTAAACTGAAACAAGAATAAAAACTTTATTTCACATGGGTTACCTACCATGAAGCGCTTCTAGTTAAGGTCAATTAGCTTGACCCATATGGTGATCATTTAGGATTTGCGAGTGGAACACCCACTCCAAAGTAATTAGCTTTTAGTGTGATTATACCATCATTATCATTAGGCTTGGCATTCTTCTTCCTAGGGAAGTATACTATAAAAGGATCTCTAGTTGGTAGTCCTATTCTCACATTCCCTTCATATAGATTAATCAAAGCTTTAATGGTTCTAAGGAATGGCCTACCTAGGATTATAGGTGCTATGGTATCTTCAGGCATGTCCACTATAACAAGATCAATAAGCGCAGGACATCCTTTAATTTCAACAACTATGTTTTATTTTATTGCAATAGCTTTTTTATAGGTTGAATCAGCAAGATGGAGTCTCATTTCAGTAGTTGTAAATGACCCTAAGTTTAACTTATCAAATAGGCTCTTGGAAATTGTTGCGATGCTTGCACCAAGATCACAAAGTGCAGATATCATTTAATTTCAACAACTTTAATTATTGAGAAGCTTGCACCAAGATCTCAAATTTTTGAGATGCTTAGCTGGAAGCTTATCAGCTAGTTTCTTATACTCCATTTCTAGTTCACGAACATTAGATTCTACTTCTTTTATAAATTGTTGGTATGTAGCATCATTACCTTATTCTATATCGGGATTCTTCACGGTGATCATCTTCAATATATCTTCCACAGTATAATCCGGTGATGGCGCATTGCTATAGTCTAGATCTTCATGCTTCTCATCTTTTTTTCTGCCCCCGTCATCTTGAGGTCTTCCACCAGGTTTGGCTCAGGATTTCCAGCGAATTTTGCAAGTATGAGAGCTTGCCTCTCAGCTACTTTGCCAAATTGTGCTTCCACGGTCTTGGTTCTTTCATGTAGAGTCTGCACATCATTTCTAATTGCAACGGTCTGGTTAGATAATTTTCCAATACTAGTCCCATGGTTCTCCATGATTTTAAGAAGCATATTATTTTGCTCGGTTTGAGCTTGCATGAAAGTTCTAATAGTATGTTCAAAAGAGAGATTTCCATTATTTGCTCCACTATGGTTATCATAATTATTATGTGGAGCACTTGTAGGATTAGAATATTACTTTTGGAAATTTAAGCAATAGTTTTGACTCTTCCAAGCAGGATTATAAGTATTGCTAGCTATAAAAAATTAACTTGATTAGCATCAGTAGTGATAGCATTAATTTGGGTATCTTCCTTACCGTTCATGATATTGAGTAACTCATCTACCTTTGCAGTAAGCTCTTTATTGTGTTCCTTGATGATTGAGTTCACCCTTTTTGGGGATCTTTCTACATCCCATTGGGCATGGTTGTATGCATATCATCAAGTAATTTCTTTGCAACACTCACTTGCTTTCCCATGATGGTTCCTCATGTTGCGGTATCTAGCATAGACTTAGACATTGGGTTAAGATCATTATAAAATAAATGTAATATAAGCTATTCTTCCATCCCATGAAAAGGACAGTTCATTAGGGCTTCTTTCATCCTTTCCCAAGCAAGTTCTAGTGGCTCGTGGTATTCTTGTCTAAAGCTTGTAATGTTGGATCTTAGCTGCATAGTCTTAGCTAGAGGGAAAATATAGTCACGGAAAGATTAGTGCATTCCTTCTGATGAGTGCAGCAGCACTTCATTGGGAGACCCCAAGCGGAAGGTATGATGCAGTTCAGCAGGCAAGTTTCCCTCATTAAGAAACCAAGGTTACCGAACCAGTAGGAGGAAGGAAATGCCCCAAAGGTGCTGCAAGCAACGTGGAGACCTGAAAAACACAAACTCAAGACTTTGCCCCAACTAACAGTGAGGTTATCAATATCACTGGTTGCTGTAACAAAGGATTAAACGTATGGTCTGGAAGCTAATGGTTTGCATCAAGTAAACAAGTAACAGTGGAGGATATATCAATGGTAAAGATTAGACCTGGGTCCATAGTTCACTAGAGGTGCTCTCTTTAGATAAACAACACGACATGAAGGGTAAACAAATTACAGCATGGCAATTGACAGGAACTGAGCAAGGCATAACAATGCAATACTAGACAAAAAGATCCTATGAGATTCGTTTGGGAAATACAACAATATACATAGACCGCCATCCAACTGCATCTATGACTAGAAGTCCACCTTTAGTTTATCATCCGAACCCCTCCAGTATTAAGTTGCAAGCAACAGACAACTGCTTGAAGCAAAGTGTGTAAGGTAAACAGTCCACATGTTCCATGAACAGGAGACCGTTGTTTTCTCCCTAGTAGTAATAGCACATCTACAACCGAAGATATTTTTGTCACTTCCCTTGGAAACTAGAGGCATGAACCCACTATCGAGCATAAATACCCTCTCTTGGAGTCACTAGCAACTACTTGGCCAAGATAGCTACTAACAACGGAGAGCATGCAAGATCACAAACAACACAGATGTGATAGTATCAAATAGACAAAACCATTAATCAATCAGACATAGTAATCTCAATATCCATCGGATCCCCGCAAACACAACATGCATTATTACAAATAGATTAGATCTTGATCATGAATGGAGCTTACAATATCTATACATGAAAGAACAAGGAGGAGATACAACCATCTAGCTACTACATGGATCCATAGTCCAAGGTTGAACTACTCATGCTTCATACCGGAGAGAAGGCCTCCAGGATGATCTCCCCTCCAGCAGGGTGCCGGGAAGAACTTTAGATCCCCCCGATCAAGGGACGACGGTGGTAGCGGCTACAGAAGATTTCGTGAAGTTTTGATCGGGTTCCTAGGGTTTCTGCATCGGGGGCTTCTTATAGGGGAAGAGGCGAGGCTGAGAGGCGGCCAGGGGCCCACACCCTACCCAGGCGTGGGGTGGGCTTACGCACGCCTAGGGGGGTCTGGTGGATGTGAATGTCGGATCTCCCCTCCGTCTTCGCCAGGATAAAGTATTTAACGAGTTGAACCCGGTGGCACATGGTACAAGCAGAAGGTACGGGCACGCTCTGCACGTACCACCGGTCGTTATCGACACTGGTTGCGTCCCTTGATTGACATTTTCCCAGGTGCAAAGGCAAATCCATAAAATGACTTTTATCACTTAAAAATATCATATTATAGCATAATATGATAGCTCTAATTGGTATGTTCATATAGGACTTAGTGGTTCGGGATCCTGTTAAAATAAAGAAAAAAGGTGTGTGGAGACGCAATGAAATTATATGACTTAGAGGCTTCCACATTACATGACTTAGAGGCTTCCACACCTTCTCTAGTATTAATGAAATTATAAGAAGCTTCTAGTGATTCAACATATCATCTAATTATTGACTTTAGAGGTATCGAGCACTTAGTTTAGTAATGAAGATTCATGATCATTCTTTTTCTTCTACACTTGACTCTTTTGATTGATGTTCTTTCTCGTATCTTTTCTATCTCCATATATATATATGTATATATTTTTACTCTTTCTATCCTTTCTCTTTTTTCTAAGTATAGCTATTTTATAATACTCACTACTTTAATGGCTTCAAAAACTCTTAACTATAATATGCTACCCGAGTTCTTCTTCCCATACCCTAATCAATACTTTTATTGGTGTGGAAGTCCCTAAAATCATTACAGATGTACAAGTATCATAACACTCTACCTAGTTCAATCATCTAATATAATAATCATGAATCACAACACAACTTCAAATATCATAAAGTCTCGCAACCCAACGGATATAAATCTTCTCTTAAACAAAGGGAACTCGAAGTTGATGCAACTAATGAAACTCTAGAATTAAAGTCTAACATGCGTGCAGGAAAGTAAACATGCTAAAAATGTAAGATAGATTACAAGGCTCTCACAGATCCCCCAAGCTTTGAATCAAACCGGGTGGATCAAATAATTCCTTGCGTTTGCTTACTCCTTCTTGGGAGGGAACAAATTATTATCTCCCTCTTCTTCTTCCGCTTTGAGGCTGCAGGCATGAGCAATACATGTGAATCGGGTGGACATATCCATGATACCGGCATGCAGTTCAGTGGTTATATTTCTTAGATTCTTCCTTTCATCAGCCATCTCCATGATAATTTTGGTTAGAAGTTGCACTCTACCATCGATGTCATCGACCTTTCTTTCTCGGTATTTTCCCATCATCCATTAAGAGTCAACTCCTTTCCCAATAGTTTCGACACAAGCTTTAGATATTTTCTCAAGGTTTTCGATCTTTTCTTGGATCTCATCATGTTTTTCCTCTTTGCGAGAACAAGATCTAGGAGGATATTTAAGAGAAGATCCACGCAGATTATACTTGTAAGGGTTTGGTGGAGATTCTTCCTTAGTCTTCCTTTGTTCCACGTGCTTGAGCATCTCCAACTTTTGCGGGAACAAGTCTTCCCAGTTGGGGAGTGGAATGACTTGTGAGGGCTCGTAGAATGGGGAAGGTGAGGTATCTCCTTTGGATCCCTTCTTCTTGGCTTGTGCTTCAGAGGCGTCCTCCTTCTTGGTCCTGATCTGCTTGATATGAAAAGGCAGCATAGTCTTTGAGTAATCAACTGAGATCTGATGTTTCATGTAAGATGGGAAGAAGGAGAATCGAGATATGAGATTAAACAATGCAAGTCAAAATAATAAAGAAAGAAAAAGACGAAAAATAAATAAAAGGAAACCCTAGGTAAAAGGGCAGAGTCGGTCACAGAGGGCGGTACGGGCGGGTCCTGTCCGTGCCATGCGCCCGTACTGGTAACTTACCGCCTACTCTTCCCCCTTTTTTGACACAAGAATTATGAAGAGCTCGGAACAAATACGAGAATAGTACTGGTAACGATCGTCATACCGTTACACATAAAAGTGCACGGGGGAGTCCGAACCTTTAACGACTAGTGGTATGGGCATAGCTGCCCGTACGGCCCGCCCGTACCAGGTCGAAAAATAGCTCAGAAAATCCGGAAAAATAAAATAAGAACAAAGAGCGGGGCAAAATATACTAAAAAGACTCCAAACCAGTAAAGATCCATAAGCTTAGGATTTTGTTACCTCTCCTTGTTTAGTTCCTCGGGTAAAATCAAGGAGACTACCTTAGTGGTGTTAACCTATCCAACCCTATAGTGCTTTAGTCGCTTCCCATTGATGATCCAGGATGAAGAAGAGGGTGTAGTGTTCTTACCGCTCCTGAGGGATATGCCTCTTCCACTTCATAAGGTCCTTCCCATCTGGATTTTAATTTTCCTGCAAAAACCTTAAGCCTAGAATTGTAGAGTAAAACTTTATCTCTCGATTTAAATTCCTTGCCTTGTATTTTTTACCATGCCATTTTTTCAGTTTTTCTTTAAATATCCTAGTGTTTTCATAGGTCTCATTCCTGATTTCATCCAAAGCATGAATATTTAAGAGTTGTTTTTCCCCAACTATTTTGAAATCAAAGTTCATAGTTTCAATAGCCCATCGAGCCTTATGCTCAAGTTCTAATGGAAGGTGAAAGTTTTACCGTAAACCATTTTGTATGGCGTCATTCCCATAGAATTCTTGAAAGATGTACAATACGTCCAAAGTGCATCATTAAGCTTAAAACCCCAGTCCTTTCTTGATATGTTCACTATCTTCTGAAGTATGACCTTGATTTTCTGGTTTGATAATTCCACTTGCCCACTGGTTTGAGGGTGGTAAGTGAGTCCACTCGATGGTCTACTCCATATTTTTGAAGTATCTTGTTAAAGGTTCCCTTCATAAAATGACTTCCACCATTAGTAATAAAAAACCGGGGTACTCCAAACCTGGGTAAGATGACATCCTTGATCACCTTGATAGAAATGGCCGCAACTGCATGAGAAGTGGGTATAGCTTATATCCATTTAGTAACATAGTCAAAAACAAAAAGAATATGAGTATACTCGTTAGAGGGAACAAATGGTCCCATAAAATCTATTCCCCATACATCAAATGGTTCTATTACTAAGTTACATTTCATAGTCATTTCCTGTCTTTTACTTATGTTAATCATACATTGGCAAGCATCATAGTTCCTAACATATTCATGAGAGTCCTTAATTATTTTAGGCCAGTAGAAACCAGACTACAAGACTTTATCTGCAGTATGATCACCGTGTGATGTCCCCCATAAGGACTATCATGGCAAGCTTTAAGAATGGCTTTTACCTCGTGCTCGGGTACACATTTCCTGGTTAACCCATCTATACCGTGCCTATATAGGTAAGGTGTTGGAATTATGCCCTAGAGGCAATAATAAAGATGTTATTATTATAATTCTTGTTCATGATAAAGTTTATATTCCATGCTAGGATTGTATTAAGCGGAAACATTAATACTTGTGTGGTTTGTGAACAACACCGTGTCCCTAGTACGCCTCTATGGACTAGCTCATTGATCAATGATGGTTAAGGTTTCCTAACCATAGACATGAGTTGTCAATTGATAATGAGATCATATCATTGGGAGAATGATATGGTGGACAGACCCAAACTAAGCGAAGCAATTAGATCATGTCATTGTGTTCATCTTTGCGAAGCTTTTCCTATGTAAAATATTGTATTCCTTAGACCATGAGATAATGCAACTCCCTGGTATCGGAAGAAAGCTTTGAGGTCATCAAACGTCATCCTATGACAGGGTGATCATAAAGGTGTCTCTCAGGTGATCGGAAAGTATCTGTTGGGTTGTATGTATCGAGATGGGATTTGTCCCTCCCAAGTCGGAGAGATATTCTTCGGGCCCACTCGGTAATCGATATCAACACCGCTTGCAAGAATGTGGTTAAGGAGTTGATCACAAAGTGATATTGGATTACGGAACGAGTAAAGTACTTGCTGTGAACGAGATTGAACTAGGTATGACGATATCGACGATCGAATCTCGGGCAAGTAAAATATCGCGAGACGAAGGGAATATATATATGGGATTGATTGAATCCTGGCATCGTGGTTCATCCGATATGATCATCGATGAATGTGTGGGAGTCAATATGGGTGCCTGCACCCGCTGTTGATTATTGATAGAAGATCATGTCTGCATATTCTCGAACCCGCAGGGTCACACACTTAACGTGTCTCGACGCTAGGATAGATTGGATACTTGGTTTATGAATTTTTGTTCGGAGTCTCGGATGGGATCCGGGATATCACGAGAGGTTCCGGAATGGTCCGGAGAATAAGATTCATATAAGGCAGTGCAGTTTTTGGAGTTCGGAATTGTTCCGGGTTAATCGGTATTGTACCGGAAGCTTCTAGAACCTTCCGGAAGGGGGCCAACGTGGTCCCACCTTCCGGGAGGGGGCATGGGCCTATGAGGGAGTGTCCTGGCCGCATTGGGCCAGGGGCACAAGGCCCCATAGGGCCCAGCCGATCCTAGATAAGTTTAAATCGTTTAAACTAGAGATAAGATAGGGTTTCTAGAAGAGAGAGTTTAAATCGTTTAAACTAGAGATAGGCTTGGAGGATGGGCAAGGGCTGGCCGCACCCCCCCTCTATATATAGAGGCTGGTGCGCCTCTTCCCCTACACACCTTCCTCCAAACCCTAGTTGCCCTGCTGCCCTTCTCTCTCCCTCCCATTTGCTTGTAGGCGAAGCCCTGCAGAAATTCTCCACCATATACACCACGCCGTCGTGTTGTAGATCCAATCTATCTCTCCACCCTACTTGCTGGTCCGAGGAAGGAGGAGACGCCGAGGTGCTGCACATGTGCATCTCACGGAGGCACCGCCACTTGTGGTGCTAGATCGGATCGGATCGCGAGGAGGAGAAGCGAGTACGACTACATCACCCACGTTAAGCCAGCGTTCCATGTCTTGAATCTTCAAGGGTATGAAGATCTAATCCAATCTCTCGTTGTTTGCATCTCCTAGATTAGATCTTGGCTTTCCCTCTGTCGCTTTAGTAGAAAATTTTGATTTACTATGCTGCTAAACCCTTCAATGGTATCGAGCTAGATCTATGCGTAGATGTGTTTCACGAGTAGAACGCAACATGGTTGTTGCGGTGTTGATGTTCTGTTGCAAGCCTCTTGTTTGTGTTCTTCTTATGGCGGGATAGTGAGATTGAAGCGGTCCAGGCCAACCTTACGCGACGTCGTCATGACCGCCCGCACTTGACGTGTGGCTTGTACCATACATGCGGCTGGTGGATGTCAGTTTCTCTCACTATAGTTGTCATGGGATTAACACCGGAGTTTGGCAACCATAATATCACCGTTGTGGCTTTCCGTAGGTAAGAATCGTTCTTAGCATCTACTCCCATAAGCCACGTAAAACATGCAACAACAAAGTAGAGGCGTCTAACTTGTTTTTGCAGGGAGTGTTTTCTGTGATATGGTATGGCCCAAGATGTGATGTGTATATTGTATGCGATGATCATGTTTTGTAATGTTTCACGACTTGCATGTCTATGAGTACACAACCGGCAGGAGCCATATGGTTGTCTTTATAATTGTGTATGACCTGCGAGTCAACTTCTTATACGCCATGTAATAGCTTTACTTTATCGCTAAGTAGTTAGCAAAGTTGTAGTTGCTATTCGTGGTGGAGGCAATCATGGTGGAGTAATGGAGATCATGCCGGAACGCACAAGATGGAGATCATTGCACGAAGATTGGCTATACCATGTCACATAAAGTTATATGCATGTGATGTTTATCCTTTTATGTATCTTATTCTTCTTAGATCGCGACGGTAGCATTATAAGATGATTCCTCACTTAAAGATCAAGATAAAAACTCTGTTCTCCCCATGTATGCACCGTTGCGAAAGTTCGTCGTGTCCAAGCATCACGTGATGATCGGGTGCTATAGACTCTACGCTCACATACAACGGGTGCAAGCCAGTTTTGCACACGCGGAAATACTTGGGTTTGACTTGACGAGCCTAGCATGTACAGACATGGCCTCGGAACACATGAACCGAAAGGTTAAGCATGAGTCATATGAATGATATGATCGACACTTCGTTGTCCACCATTGAAGCCACATCTCTTCTCGTGAAGATCGGATTAGGTGTGGTGAATTTGGATCGTGTTCACTAAACAACTTGAGGGATGTTGAATTTAGTGGGAGTTCATCTAGTAATTTGATTAAGTTGAACTATTTATCATGAACATAGTCTAAATTGTACTTGCAAATACTGTAGATCACATGGCCAAGTCCAACATCAACTTCAACGTTTTTGCTGAGAAAGAAAAGCTTAGAAACAATGGGTCTAACTTCACCAACTGGTTCCGCAATCTTAGAATCATTCTGTCTGGCGGACAAAAGGACTATGTCCTTGGGAAAGCGTTAGGTGACCCTTCACAAGCAATCGCGCCGGCTGATGAGAAAGCTGTCTATCAGTCGTGCAAAGATGATTATGGTGTGATTAAGAGCACCATGTTGTTTGCTATGGAACCAGAACTTCAAAATCGTTTTGAAAACTATCCCGGGCCCTTTGAGATTCTCGAGGAGCTGAAAACCATGTTTCAGACTCAGGCCCGTTCTGAGAGATATGAGATCTCTGAGAAGTTCTTTAACTGCAAGATGGAGGAAGGGAGTTCCGTTAGTGAGCATGCCATTAAGATGTCGGGCTACACTCAACGCCTTGAGCAACTGGACTGCAAGATTCCAGAGGAGCTCAAGATTGACAGGGTTCTGCAATCACTCCCTCCCAGCTACAAAAGTTTTGTAGTGACTCATAATCAGATTGGTTCCACTGATACGATCACCGAGCTCTTCGCAAAGCTGAAGGCTGCGGAGGTGGACATCAAGAAGGATAATCATGTGTTGATGGTCAACAAGCCCTCCTTTAAGAAAGGTAAGGGTGCAAAGAAGCCCTTCAAGAAAAGCGGCGGCAAGCGCGTTGCCCCTGCTGAGAAGAAGCTCAAGTCTGGTCCTAAGCCGGACACTGAGTGCTTCTATTGCAAGGACAAGGGTCACTGGAAGCGCAACTGTCCGAAGTACTTAGCGGACAAGAAGGCTGGCACCATCAAAGGTATATTTGATATACATGTTATTGATGTTTTCCTTACTAGCCCTCGTTGTAGTGCCTGGGTATTTGATACTGGTTCAGTTGCTAATATTTGTAACTCGAAACAGGAGCTACGGAATAGACGACGGCTTGCGAGGGATGAGGTGACGATGCGCGTTGGCAACGGATCAAGAGTTGATGTGATGGCCGTCGGCACGCTCTCCTTAGTTTTACCTTCGGGATTAGTTTTAAACCTTAATAAATGTTATTATGTGCCTGCGTTGAGCATGAACATTATTTCTGGATCGTGTTTATTGCAAGACGGTTATTCATTTAAATCGGAGAATAATGGTTGTTCTATTTATATGAGTAACATCTTTTATGGTCATGCACCTCTTGTGAATGGTTTATTTCTTCTAAATCTCGAAAGGGATGAAACACACATCCATAACATTGAGGCTAAGAGATGCAAAGTAGATAGTGATAATACTACTTATTTGTGGTAATCGCTGCTCAGGTCATATTGGTGTAAAGCGCATGAAGAAACTCCATTCTAATGGACTTTTGGAGTCTCTTGATTTTGAATCATTTGACACATGCGAACCATACCTCATGGGCAAGATGATCAAAACCCCGTTCTCCGGTATGATGGAGCGAGCAACGGACTTGTTGGAAATCATACATACCGATGTATGCGGACCGATGAGTGTTTCGACGCGCGGTGGATATCGCTATTTTCTCACTTTTACCGATGACTTAAGTAGATATGGGTATATCTATTTAATGAAACATAAATCTGAAACGTTTGAAAAGTTCAAAGAATTTCAGAATGAAGTGGAGAACCATCGTAATGTAAAGATTAAGTTTCTACGATCCGATCGTGGGGGCGAATATTTGAGTTATGATTTTCTCATGCATCTCAAAGCAAGTGGAATCGTTTCACAACTCACGCCACCCAGAACACCACAGCGCAATGGTGTGTCTGAACGCCGGAATCGAACCCTATTAGATATGGTCCGATCGATGATGTCTCTTGATTTGCCGTTATCATTTTGGGGTTATGCATTAGAAACCGCTGCATTCACTTTAAATACGGCTCCATCTAAATCCGTTGAGACGACACCGTATGAACTGTGGTTTGGTGCTAAACCTAAGTTGTCGCTTAAAGTTTGGGGATGCGAAGCTTACGCCAAGAAGTTGATGCCGACAAGCTCGAACCCAAAGCGGAGAAATGCGCCTTCATAGGATACCCTAAGGAAAGTATTGGGTATACCTTCTATCACGTAACCGAAGGCAAAGTGTTTGTCGAAGAACGGTTCCTTTCTTGAGAAGGAGTTTCTCTAAAGAAGTGAGTGGGAGGAAAGTAGAGCTAGACGAGGTTATTGAACCTTCTCTTGAATTGGAGAGTAGCGCAGCACCTGAAATTGTTCCAAAGGCCGTCAGCACCAACAATAGAGGAAGCTAATGACAAGGATCATGAAGCTTGACGATGTTACATCGAGCGTCGCAGGTCGACAAGGTCGCGTGCCCCTCCTGAGTGGTACGGCAACCCTGTCTTGACTGTCTTGTTAGTAGAAGACAGCGAACCTACGAACTATGAGGAAGCGATGATGAGCCCAGACTCTGAGAAATGGCTAGAAGCCATGAAATCCGAATTGGGATCCATGAGCGAAAACCAAGTATGGACTTTGGTGGACCTCCTAGCGACCGAAAGGCCGTTGAGTGCAAATGGATCTTCAAGAAGAAAACGGACGCGGATGGTAATGTTACCGTCTATAAAGCACGGCTTGTTGCGAAAGGTTTTCGAAGTTCAAGGTGTTGACTATGATGAGACTTTCTCTCCGTAGCGATGTTTAAGTCCATTCGGATTTTATTAGCAATTGCTGCGTTTCATGATTATGAAATATGGCAAATGGATGTCAAGACTGCTTTCCTCAATGGCAACATTGATGAAGAGTTGTATATGATGCAACCCAAAGGTTTTGTCGATCCTAAGGATGCTGATAAAGTATGCAAACTTCAGCGTTCCATTTATGGATCAAGCGCCTCGGAGTTGGAACCTTCGTTTTGATCAAGTGATCAAGAGCTTTGGATTTGTTCCAAATTGCTACGAAGCTTGCATCTACAAGAAAGTGAGTGGGAGCTCGGTGACGTTTCTGGTACTATATGTGGATGACATATTGATTATTGGAAATGACATCAACATGCTTAACGATGTGAAGAGTTATTTGAACAAGTGTTTTTCAATGAAAGACCTAGGTGAAGCTGCTTATATATTGGGCATCAAAATCTATAGAGATAGACAAAGACGCCTGATAGCTTTAAGCTAGAGTACATACCTAGACAAAGTTCTGAAAAGGTTCAGAATGGATAAGGCAATGAAAGGTTCAGTGCCTATGTTGTCAGGTAAGATATTGAGCAAGGCTCAGTGTCCAGCTACGGTAATGATAGGGAAGCTATGAGCAAAGTGCCTTATGCCTTGGCCATAGGTTCCATCATGTATGCCATGTTGTGTACTAGACCGGATGTGTCCAATGCTCTTAGTTTGACGAGCAGATATCAAAGTGATCCAGGAGTGGAACACTGGACAGCCATGAAGAACATCCTAAGGTACCTAAATAGGACTAAAGAAATGCTCTTAGTCTATGGGGGTGATGAACAGCTCGTCGTAAAAGGTTACGTCGATGCTAGTTTCGACACAGACAAGGATGATTCTAAATCTCAGACAGGATACGTGTATATTTTGAATGGAGGAGCTGTGAGCTGGAGAAGCTGCAAGCAAAGCGTGATCGTGGGATCTACAGTAGAAGCGGAATACATGGCTGCTGCAGAAGCGTCAAGTGAAGGAGTTTGGATCAGAAACTTCATCACTGAGCTTGGCGTGGTTCCAAGTGCATTGGACCCACTGGAGATATTGTGTGACAACACTGGCGCCATAGCACTCGCTAAGGAACCAAGATATCATCCAAAGACCAAGCATATCAACCGCAAGTTTCATATAATCCGAGATTATATAGCAGATGGAGATCTGAATATCAGCAAAGTACATACAGATCTGAATGTCGCAGATCCATTGACTAAACCTCTTCCATGTGTAAAACATGATCAAGACCTCAAAGGCCATGGGTGTGAGATTGTTGCCAAATGTAAACTAGATTATTGACTCTAGTGCAAGTGGGAGACTGTTGGAATTATGCCCTAGAGGCAATAATAAAGATGTTATTATTATAATTCTTGTTCATGATAAAGTTTATATTCCATGCTAGAATTGTATTAAGCGGAAACATTAATACTTGTGTGGTGAACAACACCATGTCCCTAGTATGCCTCTATGGACTAGCTCATTGATCAATGATGGTTAAGGTTTCCTAACCATAGACATGAGTTGTCAATTGATAATGAGATCATATCATTGGGAGAATGATTTGGTGGACAGACCCAAACTAAGCGAACCAATTAGATCGTGTCATTGTGTTCATCTTTTTTGCGAAGCTTTTCCTATGTTAAATATTGTATTCCTTAGACCATGAGATAATGCAACTCCTGGTATCGGAAGAAAGCTTTGAGGTCATCAAACGTCATCCTATGAGAGGGTGATCATAAAGGTGTCTCTCGGTGATCGGAAAGTATCTTGGGTTGTATGTATCGAGATGGGATTTGTCCCTCCCAAGTCGGAGAGATATTCTTCGCCCACTCGTAATCGATATCAACACCGCTTGCAAGCATGTGGTTAAGGAGTTGATCACAAAGTGATATTGGATTACGGAACGTAAAGTACTTGCCGTGAACGAGATTGAACTAGGTATGACGATATCGACGATCGAATCTCGGGCAAGTAAAATATCGCGAGACGAAGGGAATATATATATGGGATTGATTGGATCCTGGCATCGTGGTTCATCCGATATGATCATCGATGAATGTGTGGGAGTCAATATGGGTGCCTGCACCGCTGATTATTGATAGAAGATCATGTCTGCATATTCGAACCCGAGGTCACACACTTAACGTGTCGACGCTAGGATAGATTGGATACTTGGTTTATGAATTTTGTTGAGTCTCGATGGGATCCGGGATATCACGAGAGGTTCCGGAATGGTCCGAGAATAAGATTCATTCATATAAAGCGCGCAGTTTTGGAGTTCGAATTGTTCCGGTTAATCGGTATTGTACCGAAGCTTTAGAACCTTCCTAAGGGGCCAACGTGGTCCCACCTTCCGGGAGGGGGCATGGGCCTATGAGGGAGTGTCCTGGCCGCATTGGGCCAGGGGCACAAGGCCCCATAGGGCCCAACCGATCCTAGATAAGTTTAAATCGTTTAAACTAGAGGTAAGATAGGGTTTCTAGAAGGGAGAGTTTAAATCGTTTAAACTAGAGATAGGTTGGAGGATGGGCAAGGGCTGGCTGCACCCCCCCCCCTCTATATATAGAGGGCTGGTGCGCCCCCTTCCCCTACACACCTTCCTCCAAACCCTAGTTGCCCTGCTGCCCTCCTCTCTCCCTCCCGACTGTTTGTAGGCGAAGCCCTGCTGCAGAAATTCTCCACCATATACACCACGCCGTCGTGTTGTAGATCCAATCTATCTCTCCACCCTACTTGCTGGTCCGAGGAAGGAGGAGACGTCGAGGTGCTGCACGTGTGCATCTCACGGAGGCACCGCCACTTGTGGTGCTAGATCGGATCGGATCGCGAGGAGGGAAGCGAGTACGACTACATCACCCATGTTCGATTTAACGCTTCTGCGAATCTTCAAGGGTATGAAGATCTAATCCAATCTCTCTCGTTGTTTGCATCTCCTAGATTAGATCTTGGCTTTCCCTCTGTTCGCTTCAGTAGAAAATTTTGATTTACTATGCTGCGAAACCCTTCATAAGGGTCGTCCCAAAAGTAAAGTTTTAAATCATTAAATAATTTCTTTCTTTGATTTTAATCCATTCCTTTTGGTAAAAACTTTCCTACAAGGAAATTAGCATAATCAGCAAACCAAGGGTCGCAAGGTTATATAACTGCGATATATTCTCCTGGCAAGGATTCATTAATAGGAACGGGATCCTCTATGATTCCTTTCATCCATGATAGATGATCGGCGATGGGATTATCCTCTCCTCTCATGTCTACTATCTACAGGTCATATTATTGTAGCAACAAGACGCATTTAATTAGACGGGGCTTAGCATCTTTCTTAACTAAAAGGTGTCTCAGAGCTTGATGGTCAGTATGAACTATTACTGTTGAGTTGATAATGCGGTGTCTAAATATATCGCGAGCAAAAACAACAGCTAAAAAATCTTTCTTGCTTGTTGCATAATTCTTTTGATCTTCATTAAATACTCGACTAGCATATTGGATAATGTTAAGATTCAACCCATCTCTTTGTCCTAAAACAGTTCCAATAGCATAGTCACTAGAATCACGCATAATTTCAAATGGTTCATCCCAGTTTTATGGTTGAATGACCGGTGCAGAAATTAGTGCCTTCTTCAACTATTCAAAGGAATCATTGCAATTTCGATCAAAGGCAAAAAGGGTGTCTTTATCTAAGAGACGAGTTAAAGGAGCATCTATTTTAGCAAAATCTTTAATAAAGCTTCTATAGAAGCCGACATGTCCAAGGAAATTCTTTACCCCTTTTATATCTTGCGGAATTGGCTATTTTTCTAATGTGTCCAAGCATGATTTATCAATCTCAATTTTCTTTTCAGAAACTTTATGACCAAAAACTATACCTTCCCTTACCATGAAGCGGCAACGCTCCTAATTGGGGACCATCTTGGTTTGTCTGCATCGCTGCAAATCTCTATTAAGATTATAAAGACATTGCACAAAAGTAGTCCCATAAATGACAAAATTGTCCATGAGAACTTCCATGGAACTTTCCACAAAAATGTCGAATATTTTCAAAACGCACTCTTGAAAAGTAGCAGTTGCATTACACAAACCGAAAGGCATTAATCGATAATCATAGGTTCCATAGAGGTAGGTAAAGGTGGTTTTTTATTGATCTTCAGGCTAAATAGTTTGAGAATGCCCGGAGTACCCGTCAAGAAAACAAAAGTAAGAATTAGTAGACATACTTTTCATAATATCATTAATGATAGGAAGTTGTTTGCAAATTTTTATGGTTTCTTTGTTCAACTTCCTAAAGTCTATACACATCCTATAACCTGCTATTGTTATAGTAGGGACTAATTCATCCTTATCATTATTAATTATGGTTATATATCCTTCCATGGGTATGCAATGAGTTGGACTCACCCATTTACTATCTGAGATTGTGTAGATAACACCATTGTCCAACGTACGTATAACTTCCTTTCTTACTACATCTTTTAGTTTAGGATTCAATCTTTTTTAATTATCAATAAATGGTTTAGCATCTTCAATCATGGATATCTTGTGAGTTATTATGGAAGATTCTATACCTTTATGTCATTAAGAGTGTATCCAAAAACTTCACATTGTTTGACAAGCACCTCTAATAATTTTGTATTTTCCTCGGGAGAGAGCTTATCATCTAAAATCGATGGGCATTTACCTTCCTTATCTAAGAATTCATACATGAGACTTGGAGGAAGATATTTCAAAATAAGAGGTGGGGGATCCTCATCCCCTTTTCTTTCAAGTTCTTCAAATTCGTCCCTGAGGCGAGTTTCAACTTCTGGTGCGGTGTTGAGGATCTCATCCAAATCTTCTTTTGTAGAGTCATTCGGAAGAGAATCATAGTTTGTCAAACTTCTCTCCAACTTGGATTGTGGGGTGCAAAAATAGATTGCTACCAATTCTTCAATGGTCTTCTCCTCTTTGATCTCAATCTTCTTCTCATAAGGCAATTTGGTGAATTGGTTACAGTTTATTTCTATAACTTCTTCACCAACCTATAAAGACAGAGCCTATTTCTTGTTGTCAATATCAATGTTCATAGAGTTGTAAAAATGGCTACCAAAATAAATGGGCAGGAGGAGTTCAAGGGTATTTCAATAATATGAAAATCAACTGGGTACACAAAAGCTCCCACACAAACACATACATTACAAAATACCCCATAAGTAGTTTGTAAGTTCGATTAGAAAGCATAAAAGTAACTTCTGATGGATCAAGGTAGGACTCATCAAGATGGTCACGCATCTCTTCATAGATTGTGTAAGGCATGATATTAATGGTAGAGCTTAAATCACAGAATCCTACATATTTAGTTCCTCCTAGAAAAAAAGGGATTTTCTGTTGACTTCTATTTTTACCATCGAACTTGCCCCTATCATGTCAGAGGATTCCTTATTTACCATGGTCACTTCATCCTTGAACATTTTCGGTTCTAGAAGTTCTTTTACTATCCCAATATTATGTTTGATGGTTCCCAGTCCTTAGTTAACCTTCCTATCCTTTTATTATTTTCACTTTTACTCTCTATGACTTTAGTTATTATGGTTTCCTCCTCAACTAGCTTTCTCTTCTGCATTTGGGAATATTTATCCTTATGGCTAGTTTTAAGGGGTTTCTCCTCCGTAGGTGGTGTATAGCGTTCCCAGTATTTTGGGATCTGTAGATAATTGGCATAAGTTTTAACAATTTGAACAACCATGCGATGGTCAAGATTAAAATTCCCAAGCAGTTTTTCTACCTTTGCTGAAGCTAGAAATTTTTTTAAGCAATTGTACTCTATGGGATTTTCTTTGTTAAACTCAGACTCGCAATAATCTTTCTCTATTCTATTCATCGTGTCCAGCAAATTCCATGCTCTTTCAACACTAAGTTCGGTGAATGGCCCATTGGTAAGGGAGTTAAGTTCATTTCTATTATCATCATTCAAACCTGCGTAGAAGTTGTGTATCACCAACCAAGGTGGGAAATTATGATGGGGGCAGCGGTCAAGAAGTCCTCGAAACCTTGTGTATCCTTCATGCAAGCATTCTTCAGGTTTTCCTTTAAAATTCACGATCATACATCTTGCTCCAAGAGTTTTTTCTTGGGAAAGAAATCAGCTAAAAATGAAGAGGCTAAGCTCTCCCAGGAATTAGTAATCTTTGCTGAACTTTGGATGTACCAAGAACGGGCCTCATCAATAAGGGTTTAAAAAAAATAACAAATTTATGATCATCCTCGGTTTGTATATTGAGGTGGAAAGTCCCACAAATATCTTCAAAGAACCCTACATGCTCATATGGATCCTTTGTACCATCGCCTGCAAAAAAATTTGCATGTAAAAGATCTAAGAGCATGGGATTAATATCATACCCTCTTGGGTTATTGGATTTTAAATAAGCGTCCATGGGCGGACCGGAATTCCTTACAACCTCTAGCTGAATTATATGTTGGTATTCGCCCATGATGTATCACCTAAAACTAATAGCGCCAGAAAATAGCTTGATGGCTGCAAATGCACAGATCAATTGTATCTAGTTTCGAAGTAAAGATATCGAACCCACAGAGAGCTATTGGTAAAGGTCTTAATGCCCCTCGTCACTATCTAGTAAGCTACCTTTGATCTCAAGTAAAGAGTGTTTGAAAGGTTTTTGGTTGTCTATAGAAAAGTAACTAAAACGATTAAAGAAAGCAAGTAACAAGATTGTGTGAAAGCATGGTTGAACTCAATAGGGCTAAAACATTCTCGGGGATATAGGATACGCCTTTAGCATGGTATTGTTATTATTAATAATTTAAGATAACATACTTCTTGTGTCATGAGATGTGTGGAGAGAGCTCGATAATAAGATGTTCACTACAAGGCTCGTAGGAGGCAACTTTGTTGAGCCAAGAGTGAGGTCAACTCTAAATAACCTCTGCGATATCTCAGAGTAGTCACCCATACAAACCACCACAATTAAGGGTTTCCCCATGGATATCGTAATTATATTAGGGAGTCCCTCTTTATTCCTCCTTTGACCGTGTAGTTCACGAGCCGGCGTCAATCTGTCACGGGTCCATTCTGGGTATGATCCCAAAGCACATCCAAAGGATTTCTCCCTCCATTTAGTACCAGGGGAAAATGGTATGTGGTCGACTACACATACCATCTAAAGAGAGATATCAAACACAAATCATAAATCTATCATAGACCGGCAAGTCATATGGACACGAGAATAGATCATCTTTATTGCAAATTCATAATATTGCTAGGGTTTCTCCATATCCCCAAGAACAAAGGAACTACTCACACATGGAAGCAATCAACAACAACATCATAATCAAATGGATGGATAAAAGTAGTGAAATAGATCTAGTACAAACCACAATTGAATCTGGAATTACAACGAGATCTAATAGATGAAAGATGGGGGTAATGGTGGTGATGTTGATGCAGGAGTTGATGATGAAGGGGATGATACGTGAAACAACCGGGATTTTACCCCAGCCAAGTTTCTCCTTCAAATCCCTTTCAGATGTGGTTTTTTATGGTTTCTAGTGTCTGTGAATGTCGGATCTCCCCTACATCTTCGCCAGGAAAAAGTATTTGACGAGGGGAACCCGGTGGCACATGGTACGAGCGGGCTCTACCTATACCACTGGTCTTTATCGGCACTGGTTGCTTTCCTTAGTTGTCATTTTACCCAGGTGCGAAGGCAAGTCCATAAAATGACTTTTATCACTTAAAAATATCATATTATAGCATAATATGACAGCTCTATTTGATATGTTCATATATGACTTAGTGATTCGGGATCCTGTTAAAAAAAGACAAAAAGGTGCGTGCAGACGCAGTGAAATACAAAAATCCCTACTCTATTTATGCAAAAACAAAAGGTAAATATGCTTCAATTTTGGACTCATCAGTGGGCAGCGGCAAACCCTGCCAGCAGCTATCTGTCCCCCTTTTTCCTTTTTTGTTTAGTCCCACATGGGAACCCTAAGGTGGAGGGAACCCCTCCCTCTTCCCATATAATGGGGTGCCCATAGGAGGATTAAAATACACCAATTTCCTCCTGGAAATAAATAAAATTCTTGTGTTGCTTATTTCTTCTCTCTCTTGTGACTGTGGCCCCCTTGTCAGGGTTGTGCGACCAAGGAGTTCACCGCGGGGCGCCGTTGCGCTGTGGGATTCAGATCTGGGAAATCTACTTCCACAATATCGGCTGGATCGGAGAGAAACGGGAGTCGTCGTCAAACAGTGTATGTGTGTGACTCCCTCTGGTGGCACCGTGCTTTCGGTGCTAGGAGTTGTCGGGGATCCGCAGGACATCGTGACCTCGAGGTCACCGTCAAGGCGTATTCTTCATCCATGTTCCTAGCGGTATATTAACCACGCTTGGTCTTCAAAGGTATGAATATTGTATCCCTCTCGTTAATGCATTACTAGTACATAGATCCTGGCATTAGGGTTTCGATCGTAGGAAATTTTTTGTTTTCGGCCCTCGAACCCCAACAAAAATATCGATTCGGAGCCTCTATAATCTACTCATGAAGAGATTGCAATCAATAGAGACCCAAAGGGAGAGATCAAGGCAATAGAGATCACGAGATAGAAAGAGCACTCATACGGCGAGGGCCTTGTACAACCTAGGCCTTATACAAGATCGTAGAGAGGTTCCCCCAATGGGAAGTTGGAGCTATGCCACATCTACTCAATATTCATTCTAGGGTTTCAAGAATGGGGTGGGGGCTTATTTATAGGCCGGCCACAATCTAGGGGTAGTTTAGGAATAAACATGAAGTTTGGGAAATTACATGGGCCATGCCCATCTTGAGGCTTGCAGGCTGGTGTCACTTAGGCCGGAGACTACGGGGTGCGGGGGCTAAAGACTCTAGGGTCGACTCTGGGTTGCTCACTGTAGCTTCTAGAAGTTGGGCCAGAGACTTGGTGCAGAGACTCCAGGGTGCGCAGGCCGAAGACTCCGAAGTTGCTTTGGCTAATTCTTCTTTCTCCTCTTCCATGCCTCTTGCTTAGGGTTCTTGGCTCCTGGGGCTTCCCTATCTCCCTAGTCATACAATAGGCATAAGTAGGATACCATTCACATGATAACCAAAGGAAGACGAGATATGGAAGGAACTCGCCTTTGTAGGAATGGTTAGAGTTATATGATGTGGACCAATGGTGGTAGCCATGTGTTGGGATGCATCATCCCTACCCCCTCCCCCCCCCCCCCCGCTTGAAAATGAGTTGTCCTCGACGAAGTTCCTTCATCATGCAAGGAAAGATATGTGCCCATGGTCTTGAGTTTGTATGTGTTCGGATATCTGGTGTCATAGCCTTGTTCAAAGTTGTTGAAGAGATTGAAGTTGAGATTGTCGTCAAGTTGTGGTTGGAGATGTTATAGCTTGTTCCTTGAAGGCAGTGGTCTATCTTGGGTACCCTGCAAAACCGACAACAAATAGAGAGAATTGTATGTTGGATTGTTAGTATGGGTCACACTCAAAGCACTACCCTCATTTTTGGTGGCATGCGACATGGAACTCATGATTTTTCCACTCATTTGAGGCCTGTGGCACTCACTCTCGTGAAAGTGGTTCACTCTCTCACCCTCATCTCACAAGGGTCCTTATCTTGTTGTATCTTGGGAAAAGTCATCATGTTGGAAGAAATAACTTTGCTTGGCATCATAGGTTCAAGCACAAACGTCTTTTCGTTCCACTTGAAGGAGTATTGGTTCATGGTACCATCATGTATGGCTCCTCGATCGTATTTCCATGGTGTTCCAAGAAGCATGTTGTGGTGACCTAGAGATCCACTACGTGTTGTAGAGCACGAGTCAGGCATAATACTCATGGAACACCGTTCCACGAATACTACGCCTACTAGAGTAGTACAACAAAAACATTGCAGGTCCAAGGTATAACTATATTATTCAAATTATAGATCTTCATAGAAGATTCTTAGAACTTCCATGACACAATGAGCTCGCCAGGTAAGTTCCTATTCAAACCAAAATCCAGAGGAAGCATCTTGTAGTCTAGTATAACACTAGATATACCTCTAGTACTATCTCGTTAACTAAAGGCTGTCTATTTGCTCTATCAGGAACTTCTAAGGGTATGGTTCCTATTCTTGGGAATTGGATCCCATCTAAGTTTAATTTGATCTCATCCTTCACTATTTTGAGTATCTTGTTATGTTGACTTTGTTGAGCTGACTTTGACTTCATGTAGATGTCTCCTAAGTCTTCTAGTGCAACATTTGCAGTCTCGTCATCGACTTTAACCTAAGAAAGTGTAAGGAGGATAGATTGAGTATGAGCATACTCAGCAAGGTTTAACTATGTAGTTGTTTGATGCACTATCACTACTTCCGTGGATCCAAGATCCTAGGCTTATGCAGGTTTTCGAAATTGGGTTTTTTATAAAAGGTAAGTTTTAGTTTATAAAATTCTATGTATGTTAGTATTCACACATTGTACATAAATTCATGGAGTTCCTTACCACGTGGCATTTGCTATTTTTTTTCCTAGAGCGGGGAGTAACATGTCACATTTATACACTCTCGAGAGGTGTGCTACTTTATGCACAAACATCTTTAGCCTTGTTACAGATCTAGGTATAGAATTCCATTCAGACTGACTTGATTTGGGCCTAGTCTAAAGATTAGCCAATCACTACCCTTCTCCATGACCCCGCTTCCCACCCTTTGTAATGAGTTTTGGTCAAGCGACCTACTCCCAATTATGATCCCTTCTAATATACCCAACCGTTATCCTGAAGCACGTGATAGGGACGTCATGGGATCCCACCCGCTAATCTCCTCTCTGGAGTCAACCCGACTGAATATACAAGGACAAACGAAAGGAAGAAGATCTAACTGACTTGCTCGTCCCGTTCCAGGATAGTTCTTAGCACGGTTTATACGACGCTTTTGAGTCACTAACTACATTGGTTGTTAAGTCCTAACTTTCCTGGTACAATGGAATCTCCACCACATTGCTTTCCAACCATGTCTCTTAACCATGATTCCATTTCCCACCCTTTCACATTTCCTTTGTAAAAATGATCTTCTGCTTTTCATGCATGTAATAGAGTTTTTGAAAAGGGTTTTCGTAAAATATTTCAAAGAACATGTAAGACTATGATGGCACCTGATAGCGCTTCGTCGGGAAACCCCAAGAGCAAGGTGTGAAGAGCACAGCAGCAAGTCTTCCCTCAGTAAGAAACCGAGGTTATCGAACCAGTAGGAGGAAGGAAACGTCTCAAAGGTGTTGTCCGCAACTTGGAAACCTGCACAACACAAACTCAAGACTTTTCGCCAACAAACAGTGAGGTTGTCAATCTCACCGGTTGCTGTAACAAAGGATTAACTGTATGGTGTGGAAGGTGATGGTGGTTTCCAGAAAGTAAATAGGAATAGTGGAGGATGTATCAATGATAAAGATTGGAGCCGGGTCCATAGTTCACTAGAGGTGTTCTCCTTAGATAAACAAAACATGGCATGCAAGATAAAAAATTACAGCAGGGCAATTGACAAGGCTGAGCAAAGCATAACAATGCAATACTAGACATTCATGATAATATGAGATTCGGTTGGGCAATACAACAAGATACATAGACCACCATCCAACTGCATCTATGACTAGAAATTCACCTTCGGGTTATCATCCGAACCCCCTCTAGTATTAAGTTGCAAGCAACAGATAACTGCTTTAAGCAAAGTGTGTAAGGTAAACAATCCACTTGTTCCATGAACAAGAGACCGTTGTTTTCTCCCTAGTGGCAACAACACATCTACAACCTTAGAGATTTCTGTCACTTACCTTAGTTTAAATAGAGGCATGGACCCACTATCGAGCATCAATACTCCCTCTTGGAGTCACTAGCATCAACTTGGCCAAGATAGCTACTAACAACGGAGAGCATGCAAGATCACAAACAACACAGACATGATAGAATCAGTAAGACAAAACCATTAATCTCAATATCCATCGGATCCTCGCAAACACAACATGCATGATTACAAATAGATGAGATCTTGATCATGAACGGAGCTCACAAGATCTAAACATGATAGCATAAAGGAGGATATACAACCATCTAGCTACTACATGGACCCGTAGTCCAAGGTGGAACTACTCACGCTTCATACCGGAGGCTGGCATGATGAAGAAGAAGGCCTCCGAGATGATCTCCCTTCCGGCCTGGTGCCGAGAAGAGCTTCAGATCCCCCGATCTAGGGACGATGGTGGCGGTGGATATAGACGGTTTTGTGGAATATTGATCGGGTACTTAGGGTTTATGCATCAGGGGGTGTTTATAGTCGGAGAGGAAAGGCAGGGGGCGGCCAGGGTGGTCACACCCTGTAGGCACGGCTAACCCTAGCCCGCGCTGCCAGGGGGTGTGGCCCCTTGGTGCCTCTTGTTCGTCTCGTACTCTGGCTCCGTATTCCCCACAGTAAAATATTGGCTTTGGCTTTTGTCCCGTCCAATTCCGAGAATATTGATTTTCTGCCTTTCTGGAACCAAAAACAGAAGAAAACAGGGAACTGGCACTGTGGCATCTTGTTAATAGGTTAGTACCAGAAAACATATAAAAACACCTCAAAGTGTACACAAAGCAAAGCAAAGTAGATACTAAACAAGCATGGAACATCAAAAATTATAGATACGTTTCCTATGTATCAAGCATCCCCAAGCTTAACTCTTGCTCGTCCTCGAGTAGGTAAGTGATAAAAAGAATAATTTTTGAGGTGACATGCACCATCAAAATCAAGATCAAACCATTTGCAAGAATTAAAAGCTAGGATCAAAGAACTCTAAACATGAGCATGAAAGATAGAGTTCTAACAGTAAGACAAAGTAACTATGCATGCAACATGAAAGGTTACAAACAAAGATCAAGAATAACATGCATTGAAAAACATTTGTTTGTTTCACATATAGAAAACATGGCATAGTGGAAATCAGCTTGTCCCTCATGGAGTAGCAAATAGATGCATAGGAAACCTTCAAAGTTCATAAGAGTGACTAGTGTAGGGTTCGCAACATAGAAAACAAAAAATTTCCTACAATGTGAACTAAGTACCAAGATCTATCTATTAGATACAAACAACGGGCGGATGTATATCCATAGATAACATACCCTTCAAGACCGACAAAGCTTAACGAGTTCAACTGGTGGTTGATGTAGACGATCTCTTGCCGATCTCAAGATCGAGAGGAAGTCCTAGCGCCGCAAATCAGCAGCGCATCCGTGCTCGCACACACGTTCGAGGCACCGAGAAACCTCCGCCTCCTCGCTCCAGCGATGCAGTGCAAGCACAACTCTATCTTGCCGAATAGCCACCGGGAACATGTATCTCGCTAGTCCGAGACCATGGGGGATAAATTCTAGAGGGGGAGAGAGATCATTCACGAGGAGGTGTGAGAGACAAGTGAGAGGAGGGGCTCCTTTTATAGGAGGAGGGGGGCACCCAAGGGGGTGTCCGCCATGGGGCTGCCCCTCCCTCCTTCATTCATGTGGGTGGACACTCCACTCACAAAATGGCCCTTCAATTTTCTCCACTCAAAAATCCACTCAAATTCCCATTAAATTTCCACCAAATTTAATGCAAACTCTCATTAAATAAAACTCTTTTATTTTATTCAGAATTTTGTCAATTACTTTAATGACAAACATTCACAAATAACCCCTTGCTAGAATTCTATTTCACATGCATAACCACTTTATGCAATTTCACCCGAAAACCTGTTTCGGTATCTAGTGAAATAAATTCCTGCGCTTGTTTATTCTTTCGGCATGAAACTTTTGCTCCAATTGGATGTCGGTGTCTCTTAAGTGTTTCACCCTATGGTTCGTGAATAATGCGGACATGATCGAGACCCTCTCGGATCAATAATCAGAAGTGGGATCTGGAGACCCATGCTGACTCCCACACATTCAACGATGACTTTCTTGTGATCGTCAGAACCTTTTACGCTAGTATCTTAATCCCTTTGTTTCATGATATATTACATGTCCGAGATTCGATCATCGGTATCTCCATACCTAGTTTGATATCGTTACCTACATGCACTCTTTTCTCGTTCCCGTGATATAACATTCTAGTGATCAAATCACTTGCTTGCAAGCTAATCAATGTGATATCACCGAGAGGGCCCAGAGTATATCTATCCGTCATCGGGATGACCAAATTCCACTCTCAATCCATGAGCCTCAACATAACACTTTATTAGTTCTGAATCCATCTTTATAATCACCCTGTTACGGTGTGACATTTGATGTTATCAAGAAACTCTTCCGGTGTTAGTGATTGACATGATCTCATGGTCTAAGGATTAGGATCACTTCGTAAGTTGTTATAGCAATATAAACTCAATGACTTTGATCGTAATGCTATACTTCCGATGAATGTTCATCACACCATTACACTAATGTTGTGATCCCGTTATTAACAACATCGAATGTCCATGATCAGGAAACCTTGATCATCTTGTTAATCAACGAGCTAGTTTATGAGAGAGGCATAACTAGGAACTTTCTGTTTGTTTATTAAACACACATGTATTAATGTTTCCGTATTCATACAATTATAGCATGCAAAATAAACATCTATCATATACTTGGAATACACATAATAAACACTTTATTATTGCCTCTCAGGCCATATTCCCTTCAGTCTCCCACTTGCACTAGAGACAATAATCTAGTTACATAGTGATAAATCTAACACCCATTGAGTTCTGGTTTTGATCATGTTTTGCTCTAGGGAGAGTTTTAGTCAACGGATCTTCTACATTAAGATCCGTATGTACTTTACAATTCTTTATATCACCATCCTTGACATGCTCGCGGATGGAGTGAAACCGGCGCTTAATATGCTTGGAATGCTTGTGAGACCTTGGTTCTTTGGCATTGGCTATGGCACCATTGTTGTCACAATAGATCACCATTGGGTCCAACGCGTTTGCAACCACTTCTAGTTCGGATATGAACTCCTTCATCCAAACTGCTTCCTGAGCCGCTTCTGAAGCAGCAACATATTCGGCCTCCGTTGTTGATCCCGCTACCACAGGTTGTTTGGAGCTCCTCCAACTAACCGCTCCGCCATTCATGAGAAATACGTATCCGGATTGGGACTTAGAGTCATCCGGATCGGTGTCAAAGCTAGTGTCGACATAACACTTAGCAACGAGCTCTTCTTCACCTCTGTATACTAGAAACATATCCTTAGTTCTTCGTAACTACTTAAGGATATTCTTGACCGCTATCCAGTGTTCCGAACCTGGATCCGATTGGTACCTACTAGTCAAACTAATAACATGTGCCACATACGGTCTTGTACATAGCATGGCGTACATTATAGAGCCTATGGCTGAAGAATAGGGGACTTTGTCCATTATCTCTCTTTATTCCACCGAAGCCGGACTTTGAGTCTTACTCAATGTCTTGCCTTGCAACATAGGTAAGAACCCCTTCTTACTTCCGTCCATTTTAAACTTCTTTAAAATCTTATCAAGGTATGTATCATGATAGCCCTATTAGGCGCCTTGATCTATCTCTATAGATCTTTATGCCTAATATGTATGACGCTTCACCTAGGTCCTTCATTGAAAATTTGCTGTTTAGATAACTTTTAACACTGTTTAAAAGATCTATATCATTTCTGATGAATAATATGTCATCCACATATAATATCAGAAATGCCACATTGCTCCCACTGACTTCTTGTAAATACAAGCTTCTCCATAACTCTTTGATCACCTCATCAAAGCGGAGATTCCAACTTCGTGATGCTTGCTTCAATCCATAGATGGATCGCTGAAGCTTGCACACCTTGTTAGCATCCTTAGGATCGAAAAAACCCTTTGGTTGTATCATATACAACTCTTCTTCAATATTACCATTGAGAAACGCGGTTCTGACATCCATCTGCCATATCTCATAATCGAAATATGCAGCAATTGCTAACATAATCCTAACTGACTTTAGCATCGCTACGGGAGAGAATGTCTCATCGTAGTCAACTCCTTGAATTTGTCGAAACCCCTTTGTGACAAGTTAAGCTTTATAGACGGCCACATTACCATCAGCATCAGTTTTCCTTTTGAAAATCCATTTGTTCTCCACGGCCTTTCGGTCGTGAGGTAATTCCACCAAGTTTGAAACTTGATTTTCATACATGGATTCCATCCCGGATTTCATGGCTTCTAACCATTTATTGGAATTCGGGCTCATCATCGCTTCTTCATACGTCGCAGGGTCATCATTTTCATCAACCATGAAATTCATGACAGATTTCGTGACATTCGGGAGCCGCACGCGTCCGCTTGTCCCGCGAGGTTCGGTAGTACTCTCTTTGGAGTTTCATGATCATTATCATTAGTTCCCTCTTCAGCAGTGGAGCCAACTCGGAACAACTTCGGCTGCGCTACTCGCCATACTTTGAAGAGAAGGTTCAATAACCTCTTCGAGTTCTACCTTCCGACTACTCACACCTTTCAGAAACTCTTTCTAGAAAGGATCCATTCTTGGCAACAAAAACCTTGCCCTCGGATCTGTGATAGAAGGAATACCCAATAGTTTCCTTAGGGTAACCTATGAAGACGCATTTTTCCGCTTTGGGTTCGAGTTTATCCGGTTGAAGTTTCTTCACATAAACATCGCATCCCCAAACTTTAAGAAATGACAGCTTAAGTTTGTTTCCAACCACAATTCATACGGTGTCTTTTCAATGGATTTAGATGGTGCCCGATTTAAAGTGAATGCAGCAGTTTCTAGTGCATAACCCCAAAATGACAACGGCAAGTCCGTCAGAGACATCATATATCGAACCATATCTAATAAAGTATGATTACGACGTTCTGACACACCATTTCGCTGTGGTGTTCCGGCAGGCGTGAGTTGTGAAATAATTCCACACTCTTTCATGTGAGTGCTAAACTCGTAACTTAGATACTCACCTCCACGGTTGGACCGTAGAAATTTGATCTTTCTATTACGATGATTTTCCTCTTCATTCTGAAATTCCTTGAACTTTTCAAAGGTTTCAGACTTGTGTTTCATCAAGTAGATATAACCATATCTACTCAAATCATCCGTGAAAGTAACAAAATAACGATATCCACCTCGCGCCGACACACTCATTGGACCACATACATCAGAATGTATGATTTCCAATAAATATGTCGCCCGTTCCATTGAACCGGAAAACGGCGTTCTAGTCATCTTGCCCATAAGGCATGGCTCACATGTATCAAATGATTCAAAATCAAGTGATTCCAAAAGTCCATCCGAATGGACCTTCTTCATGCGTTTAACGCCAATATGACCTAGACGGCAGTGCCACATATATGCGGATATATCATCATTAAGTTTAATCCTTTTAGCATCAACATTATGAATATGTGTAACATTATCATCGAGATCTAATAGAAATAAACCATTCATCATCGGTGCATGACCATAAAAGATTTCATTCATATAAATGGAACAACCATTTTTCTCGGATTTAAATGAATAACCACTTCGCATCAAACACGATCCAGATACAATGTTCATGCTCAAAGGGGCACTAGATAACAATTATTCAAGTTTATAACTAATCCCGACGGCAAGTGGAGAGGCAGCGTTCCAACGGCGATCACATCAACGCTTGATCCATTGCCGACACGCATCTTGACCTCACCCCTTGCTAGCGGTCGCTTGTTCCGCAGCCCCTGATTCGAGTTACAAATATTAGCAATGATCCGTATCAAATACCCAAAGTGCTCTGAGCACTAGTCAAGTACACATTAATAACATGTATATCATATATACCTTTGTTTGCCTTGGCCTTCTGTTCCGCCAAAACTTGGGGCGCTTATGCTTCGATGGCGACCCCTTACAATAGTAGCACTCGGTATCAGACTTAGGTCCAACTCGGGGTTTCTTTTTAGGCACGGCAACAGGCTTGCCGCCCTTACTTCCCTTCCGTTTTCCCTTCTTTTCTTTCTTGAAACCAGTGTTCCTATTGATCATCAACACTTGATGTTCCTTTTTGATCTCCACTTCTGCGGTTTTAAGCATTGATAGAAGCTCGGGGAGAGACTTCTTCATGCCTTGCATATTATAGTTCATCACAAAGCTCTTATAGCTAGGTGGCAGAGACTGCAGAACACGATGGATGCCTAAGTCAATGGGAATCGTTATTCCCAAGGACACAAGCTTATCGGCGTAACCCGACATCTTGAGTACATGCTCACTAACGGAGCTGTGCTGCTCCATCATGCAGCTGAAGAACTTTTTTGAAGCATTGTAGCTCTCTACAGCAGCATGTGTGTCGAAAATCATTTTCAACTCACCCATTGTATCAAATGCATTGCCGTTTTCAAAACGCTTTCGAAGTTCCGGCTCTAGCCCATACAATATGCCGCAATGAACTAAGTTGTGGTCCTCCTGACGAGTCTGATAGACATTCTTCTCCTCGTCAGGGGCATCCTCTAAAGGTGGGGGGCCTAGTGGCGCTTCTAGCACGTATTGCTTTTGTGCAGCAGAGAGGAGAATCCTCAAATTCATGGCCCATTCGGTAAAGTTGCTACCTCTTTTTCCATGAACACATTGAAATTAAAAGCAGGTGGTGCCATCTACAACAGAATTTGTAAAGTTTAGACTAAGTGTATGATAGATTGAGTTCAACTAATCCATATTACGAATGAACTCCCACTCAAAAACGACATCCCTCGTGCCTTTTTGGTGATTACATGAACCAAATCCACTATACCAAGTCCGATCATCACGTGAGTCGGTATAGCTTCAAAGGCGAGCATCAAATGGGCATCATATCAAATATATGACTCATGCTTAACCTTTCGGTCCGTGTTCCGAGGCCATGTCTGTACATGCTAGGCTCGCCAAGTTAGAACCTTAGTATTCGCGTGTGTAACTGTTTTACACCCAAAATATGGTCGTGGATCCAAGAACACCCGATCATCACGTGATGTCTTGGAGCCATTTAAACATAATCGGTGCATACTAAAGGAAGAACACATTCTTATCTTGATATTTAAATGAGGGATCATCTTATTATGCTAACAAAGCGCTAAACAAGCAATATAAGATGTTATCAAACATCACATGTTTATTAGTGAAATGTTATGGTTCCCGCAGATGATCTCTATCATGTGCATCGTGGTATGATCACTATCATACATATATGTGTAAATCCAAAGTCTATGGATTTTACACGCTATGTGTGTTGTAAGAGTATCATCTCATACTTCTACTTACAACACTACCATATCATAACACTAGCCCAGCAACAATCTAAACTAGACGCCTCTAATTTATCCATTGCAAGTTTTACGTGGCTTAGGGCTTTCGAGATAGAACCGTTCTTACCTACGAACATGAACCACAACGAGGATAACCAAATTGTTGACAACTCTCTTGCAAAATAGATATTGACTATAGTAGGAGAGACAGACACCCGCTAGCCACTTATGCAAACTAGTTGCATGTCAAGCGTGGAACAGGTCTCATGTGCGAGGACATGTAAAGTTTGTCTGGGCCGCTTCATCCCACTATGCCACCAATATCCAAAATTACAACAAAGGAGCAACAACATGATCATCATCGCCCACATACTCATATGTGTACTACCCGTGTAAAGCATCTACGCATAGATCCGGCTCTGATACCACTGTAGGGTTCGCAGCATAGAAAACAAAAAAATTCCTACGATGTGAACTAAGTACCAAGATCTATCTATTAGATACAAACAACGGGCGGATGTATATCCGTAGAGAACATACCCTTGAAGACCGACAAATCTTAACGAGTTCAACTCGTGGTTGATGTAGACGATCTCTTGCCGATCTCAAGATCGAGAGGAAGTCCTAGCACCGCAAATCAGCAGCGCATCCGTGCTCGCACACACGTTCGAGGCACCGAGCAACCTCCGCCTCCTCGCTCTAGAGATGCAGCGGAAGCACAACTCTTTCTTGCCGAATAGCCACCGGGAACATGTATCTCGCTAGTCCGAGACCATGGGGGATAAATTCTAGAGGGGGAGAGAGATCATTCACGAGGAGGTGTGAGAGACAAGTGAGAGGAGGGGCTCCTTTTATAGGAGGAGGGGGGCACCCAAGGGGGTGTCCGCCGGCCATGGGGGCTGCACCCTCCCCTCCTTCATTCATGTGGGTGGACACTCCACTCACAAAATGGCCCTTCAATTTTCTCCACTCAAAAATCCACTCAAATTCCCATTAAATTTCCACCAAATTTAATGCAAACTCTCATTAAATAAAACTCTTTTATTTCATTCAGAATTTTGTCAATTACTTTAATGACAAACATTCACAAATAACCCGGCCTTTCGGTCGTGAGGTAATTCCACCAAGTTCGAAACTTGATTTTCATACATGGATTCCATCTCGGATTTCATGGCTTCTAACCATTTGTTGGAATTCGGGCTCATCATCGCTTCTTCATACGTCGCAGGGTCATCATTTTCATCAACCATGAAATTCATGACAGGATTTCCGTCTGCTCGAGCTGCACGCGTCCGCTTGTCCTGCGAGGTTCGGTAGTACTCTCTTTGGAGTTTCATGATCATTATCATTAGTTCCTCTTCAACAGTGGAGCCAACTCGAACAACTTCCGCTGCGCTACTCGCCATACTTTGAAGAGAAGGTTCAATAACCTCTTCGAGTTCTACCTTCCGACTACTCACACCTTTCGCGAGAAACTCTTTCTCTAGAAAGGATCCATTCTTGGCAACAAAAACCTTGCCCTCGGATCTGTGATAGAAGGAATACCCAATAGTTTCCTTAGGGTAACCTATGAAGACGCATTTTTCCGCTTTGGGTTCGAGTTTATCCGGTTGAAGTTTCTTCACATAAACATCGCATCCCCAAACTTTAAGAAATGACAGCTTAAGTTTGTTTCCAACCACAATTCATACGGTGTCTTTTCAATGGATTTAGATGGTGCCCGATTTAAAGTGAATGCAGCAGTTTCTAGTGCATAACCCCAAAATGACAACGGCAAGTCCGTCAGAGACATCATAGATCGAACCATATCTAATAAAGTACGATTACGACGCTCGACACACCATTTCATTGGTGTTCCTAAGAAAGTGAGTTGTGAAACAATTCCACACTCTTTCATGTGAGTGCTAAACTCGTAACTTAGATACTCACCTCCACGGTTGGACCGTAGAAATTTGATCTTTCTATTACGATGATTTTCCTCTTCATTCTGAAATTCCTTGAACTTTTCAAAGGTTTCAGACTTGTGTTTCATCAAGTAGATATAACCATATCTACTCAAATCATCCGTGAAAGTAACAAAATAACGATATCCACCTCGCGCCGACACACTCATTGGACCACATACATCAGAATGTATGATTTCCAATAAATATGTCGCCCGTTCCATTGAACCGAAAACGCGTTTCTAGTCATCTTGCCCATAAGGCATGGCTCACATGTATCAAATGATTCAAAATCAAGTGATTCCAAAAGTCCATCCGAATGGACCTTCTTCATGCTTAACGCCAATATGACCTAGACGGCAATGCCACATATATGCGGATATATCATCATTAAGTTTAATCCTTTTAGCATCAACATTATGAATATGTGTAACATTATCATCGAGATCTAATAGAAATAAACCATTCATCATCGGTGCATGACCATAAAAGATTTCATTCATATAAATGGAACAACCATTTTTCTCGGATTTAAATGAATAACCACTTCGCATCAAACACGATCCAGATACAATGTTCATGCTCGCAGTGCACCAGATAACAATTATTCAAGTTTATAACTAATCCCGACGGCAAGTGGAGAGGCAGCGTTCCGACGGCGATCACATCAACGCTTGATCCATTGCCGACACGCATCTTGACCTCACCCCTTGCTAGCGGTCGCTTGTTCCGCAGCCCCTGATTCGAGTTACAAATTTTAGCAACTGATCCGTATCAAATACCGGTGCTACTGCGAGCACTAGTCAAGTACACATCAATAACATGTATATCATATATACCTTTGTTTGCCTTGCCGCCTTCTTGTCCGCCAAAAACTTGGGGCGCTTGCGCCAAAGGGATCCCCTTACAATAGTAGCACTTTCGATCGGACTTAGGTCCAACTCGGGTTTCTTTTAGGCACGGCAAGCTTGCCGCCTTACTTCCTTCCGCTTTTCCCTTCTTTTCTTTCTTGAAACCAGTGTTCCTACTGATCATCAACACTTGATGTTCCTTTTGATCTCCACTTCTGCGTTTTAAGCATTGACAGAAGCTCGGGGAGAGACTTCTTCATGCCTTGCATATTATAGTTCATCACGAAGCTCTTATAGCTAGGTGGCAGAGACTGCAGAACACGATGGATGCCTAAGTCAATGGGAATCGTTAGTCCCAAGGACACAAGCTTATCGGCGTAACCCGACATCTTGAGTACATGCTCACTAACGGAGCTGTGCTGCTCCATCATGCAGCTGAAGAACTTTTTTGAAGCATTGTAGCTCTCTACAGCAGCATGTGTGTCGAAAATCATTTTCAACTCACCCATTGTATCAAATGCATTGCCGTTTTCAAAACGCTTTCGAAGTTCCGGCTCTAGCCCATACAATATGCCGCAATGAACTAAGTTGTGGTCCTCCTGACGAGTCTGATAGACATTATTCTCCTCGTCAGGGGCATCCTCTAAAGGTGGGGGGCCTAGTGGCGCTTCTAGCACGTATTGCTTTTGTGCAGCAGAGAGGAGAATCCTCAAATTCATGGCCCATTCGGTAAAGTTGCTAGTTTCTCTTTCTCCATGAACACTTTGAAATTAAAAGCAGGTGGTGCCATCTACAACAGAATTTGTAAAGTTTAGACTAAGTGTATGATAGATTGAGTTCAACTAATCCATATTACAAATGAACTCCCACTCAAAAACGACATCCCTCGTGCCTTTTTGGTGATTACATGAACCAAATCCACTATACCAAGTCCGATCATCACGTGAGTCGGTATAGCTTCAAAGGCGAGCAACAAATGGGCATCATATCAAATATATGACTCATGCTTAACCTTTCGGTCCGTGTTCCGAGGCCATGTCTGTACATGCTAGGCTCGCCAAGTTAGAACCTTAGTATTCCAGGTAACTGTTTTACACCCAAAATATGGTCGTGGATCCAAGAACACCCGATCATCACGTGATGTCTTGGAGCGATTTAAACATAATCGGTGCATACTAAAGGAAGAACACATTCTTATCTTGATATTTAAATGAGGGATCATCTTATTATGCTAACAAAGCGCTAAACAAGCAATATAAGATGTTATCAAACATCACATGTTTATTAGTAAAATGTTATGGTTCCCGCAGATGATCTCTATCATGTGCATCGTGGTATGATCACTATCATACATATATGTGTAAATCCAAAGTCTATGGATTTTACACGCTATGTGTGTTGTAAGAGTATCATCTCATACTTCTACTTACAACACTACCATATCATAACACTAGCCCAGCAACAATCTAAACTAGACGCCTCTAATTTATCCATTGCAAGTTTTACGTGGCTTAGGGCTTTCGAGATAGAACCGTTCTTACCTACGAACATGAACCACAACGAGGATAACCAAATTGTTGACAACTCTCTTGCAAAATAGATATTGACTATAGTAGGAGAGACAGACACCCGCTAGCCACTTATGCAAACTAGTTGCATGTCAAGCGTGGAACAGGTCTCATGTGCGAGGACATGTAAAGTTTGTCCAGGCCGCTTCATCCCACTATGCCACCAATATCCAAAATTACAACAAAGGAGCAACAACATGATCATCATCGCCCACATACTCATATGTGTACTACCCGTGTAAAGCATCTACGCATAGATCCGGCTCTGATACCACTGTAGGGTTCGCAGCATAGAAAACAAAAAAATTCCTACGATGTGAACTAAGTACCAAGATCTATCTATTAGATACAAACAACGGGCGGATGTATATCCGTAGAGAACATACCCTTGAAGACCGACAAATCTTAACGAGTTCAACTCGTGGTTGATGTAGACGATCTCTTGCCGATCTCAAGATCGAGAGGAAGTCCTAGCACCGCAAATCAGCAGCGCATCCGTGCTCGCACACACGTTCGAGGCACCGAGCAACCTCCGCCTCCTCGCTCTAGAGATGCAGCGGAAGCACAACTCTTTCTTGCCGAATAGCCACCGGGAACATGTATCTCGCTAGTCCGAGACCATGGGGGATAAATTCTAGAGGGGGAGAGAGATCCTTCACGAGGAGGTGTGAGAGACAAGTGAGAGGAGGGGCTCCTTTTATAGGAAGAGGGGGGCACCCAAGGGGGTGTCCGCCGGCCATGGGGGCTGCACCCTCCCCTCCTTCATTCATATGGGTGGACACTCCACTCACAAAATGGCCCTTCAATTTTCTCCACTCAAAAATCCACTCAAATTCCCATTAAATTTCCACCAAATTTAATGCAAACTCTCATTAAATAAAACTCTTTTATTTTATTCAGAATTTTGTCAATTACTTTAATGACAAACATTCACAAATAACCCCTTGCTAGAATTCTATTTCACATGCATAACCACTTTATGCAATTTCACCCAAAACCTGCTTTCGTATCTAGTGAAATAAATTCCTGCGCTTGTTTATTCTTTCGGCATGAAACTTTTGCTCCAATTGGATGTCGGTGTCTCTTAAGTGTGTCACCCTACGGTTCGTGAATAATGCAGACATGATCGAGACCCTCTCGGATCAATAATCAGAAGTGGGATCTGGAGACCCATACTGACTCCCACACATTCAACGATGACTTTCTTGTGATCGTCAGAACCTTTTACGCTAGTATCTTAATCCCTTTGTTTCATGATATATTACATGTCCGAGATTCGATCATCGGTATCTCCATACCTAGTTTGATCTCGTTACCGACATGCACTTATTTCTCGTTCCCATGATATAACATTCTAGTGATCAAATCACTTGCTTGCAAGCTAATCAATGTGATATCACCGAGAGGGCCCAGAGTATATCTATCCGTCATCAGGATGAACAAATTCCACTCTCAATCCATGAGCCTCAACATAACACTTTATTAGTTCTGAATCCATCTTTATAATCACCCTGTTACGGTGTGACGTTTGATGTTATCAAGAAACTCTTCCGGTGTTAGTGATTGACATGATCTCATGGTCTAAGGATTAGGATCACTTCGTAAGTTGTTATAGCAATATAAACTCAATGACTTTGATCGTAATGCTATACTTCGGATGAATGTTCATCACACCATTACACTAATGTTGTGATCCCGTTATTAACAACATCCAATGTCCATGATCAGGAAACCTTGATCATCTTGTTAATCAACGAGCTAGTTTATGAGAGAGGCATAACTAGGAACTTTCTGTTTGTTTATTAAACACACATGTATTAATGTTTCCGTATTAATACAATTATAGCATGCAAAATAAACATCTATCATATACTTGGAATACACATAATAAACACTTTATTATTGCCTCTCAGGCCATATTCCCTTTAGTCTCCCACTTGCACTAGAGACAATAATCTAGTTACATAGTGATAAATATAACACCCATTGAGTTCTGGTGTTGATCATGTTTTTCTCTAGGGAGAGTTTTAGTCAACGGATCTTCTACATTGAGATCTGTATGTACTTTACAAATATTTATATCACCATCCTTGACATGCTCACGGATGGAGTGAAACTGGCGCTTAATATGCTTGGAATGCTTGTGAGACCTTGGTTCTTTGGCATTGGCTATGGCACCATTGTTGTCACAATAGATCACCATTGGGTCCAACGCGTTTGCAACCACTCCTAGTTTGGATATGAACTCCTTCTTCCAAACTGCTTCCTGAGCCGCTTCTGAAGCAGCAACATATTCGGCCTCCGTTGTTGATCCCGCTACCACAGGTTGTTTGGAGCTCCTCCAACTAACCGCTCCGCCATTCATGAGAAATACGTATCCGGATTGGGACTTAGAGTCATCCGGATCGGTGTCAAAGCTAGCGTCGACATAACACTTAGCGACATACATTATCTCTCTATGAGACATACATTATAGAGCCTATGGCTGAAGAATAGGGGACTTTGTCCATTATCTCTCTTTCTTCCGCCGAAGCCAGACTTTGAGTCTTACTCAATGTCTTGCCTTGCAACATAGGTAAGAACCCCTTCTTACTTCCGTCCATTTTAAACTTCTTTAAAATCTTATCAAGGTATGTACTCTGCGATAGCCCTATTAGGCGCCTTGATCTATCTCTATAGATCTTTATGCCTAATATGTATGACGCTTCACCTAGGTCCTTCATTGAAAATTTGCTTTTTAGATAACTTTTAACACTGTTTAAAAGATCTATATCATTTCTGATCAATAATATGTCATCCACATATAATATCAGAAATGCCACATTGCTCCCACTCACTTCTTCTAAATACAAGCTTCTCCATAAGTTTGGACAAATCCAAACTCTTTGATCACCTCATCGAAGCGGAGATTCCAACTTCGTGATGCTTGCTTCAATCCATAGATGGATCGCTGAAGCTTGCACACCTTGTCAGCATCCTTAGGATCGAAAAAACCCTTTGGTTGTATCATATACAACTCTTCTTCAATATTACCATTGAGAAACGCGGTTTTGACATCCATCTGCCATATCTCATAATCGAAATATGCAGCGATTGCTAACATAATCCTAACTGACTTTAGCATCGCTACGGGAGAGAATGTCTCATCGTAGTCAACTCCTTGAATTTGTCGAAACCCCTTTGCGACAAGTCGAGCTTTATAGACGGCCACCTTACCATCAGCATCAGTTTTCCTTTTGAAAATCCATTTGTTCTCCACGGCCTTTCGGTCGTGAGGTAATTCCACCAAGTTCGAAACTTGACTTTCATACATGGATTCCATCTCGGATTTCATGGCTTCTAACCATTTGTTGGAATTCGGGCTCATCATCGCTTCTTCATACGTCGCAGGGTCATCATTTTCATCAACCATGAAATTCATGACAGGATTTCCATACAAAGAGTCGACGCTGCCCCGCTTGTCCTGCGAGGTTCGGTAGTACTCTCTTTTGGAGTTTCATGATCATTATCATTAGTTCCCTCTTCAACAGGTGGAGCCAACTCCGGAACAACTTCCGGCGTTGCGCTACTCGCCATACTTTGAAGAGAAGGTTCAATAACCTCTTCGAGTTCTACCTTCCGACTACTCACACCTTTCGCGAGAAACTCTTTCTCTAGAAAGGATCCATTCTTGGCAACAAAAACCTTGCCCTCGGATCTGTGATAGAAGGAATACCCAATAGTTTCCTTAGGGTAACCTATGAAGACGCATTTTTCCGCTTTGGGTTCGAGTTTATCCGGTTGAAGTTTCTTCACATAAACATCGCATCCCCAAACTTTAAGAAATGACAGCTTAAGTTTGTTTCCAACCACAATTCATACGGTGTCTTTTCAACGGATTTAGATGGTGCCCGATTTAAAGTGAATGCAACAGTTTCTAGTGCATAACCCCAAAATGACAACGGCAAGTCCGTCAACGACATCATAGATCGAACCATATCTAATAAAGTACGACATGACGCTCGACACACCATTTCGCTGTGGTGTTCCGGCAGGCGTGAGTTGTGAAACAATTCCACACTCTTTCATGTGAGTGCTAAACTCGTAACTTAGATACTCACCTCCATGGTCGAACCGTAGAAATTTGATCTTTCTATTACGATGATTTTCCTCTTCATTCTGAAATTCCTTGAACTTTTCAAAGGTTTCAGACTTGTGTTTCATCAAGTAGATATAACCATATCTACTCAAATCATCCGTGAAAGTAACAAAATAACGATATCCACCTCGCGCCGACACACTCATTGGACCACATACATCAGAATGTATGATTTCCAATAAATATGTCGCCCGTTCCATTGAACCGGAAAACGGCGTTCTAGTCATCTTGCCCATAAGGCATGGCTCACATGTATCAAATGATTCAAAATCAAGTGATTCCAAAAGTCCATCCGAATGGACCTTCTTCATGCGTTTAACGCCAATATGACCTAGACGGCAGTGCCACATATATGCGGATATATCATCATTAAGTTTAATCCTTTTAGCATCAACATTATGAATATGTGTAACATTATCATCGAGATCTAATAGAAATAAACCATTCATCATCGGTGCATGACCATAAAAGATTTCATTCATATAAATGGAACAACCATTTTTCTCGAATTTAAATGAATAACCACTTCGCATCAAACACGATCCAGATACAATGTTCATGCTCAGTGCAGGCACCAGATAACAATTATTCAAGTTTATAACTAATCCCGACGGCAAGTGGAGAGGCAGCGTTCCGACGGCGATCACATCAACGCTTGATCCATTGCCGACACGCATCTTGACCTCACCCCTTGCTAGCGGTCGCTTGTTCCGCAGCCCCTGATTCGAGTTACAAATATTAGCAACTGAACCGGTATCAAATACCTGTGTGCTATCATGAGCACTAGTCAAGTACACATCAATAACATGTATATCATATATACCTTTGTTTGCCTTGCCGGCCTTCTTGTCCGCCAAAAACTTGGGGCGCTTATGCTTCCAAAGGCGATCCCCTTACAATAGTAGCACTCGGTATCAGACTTAGGTCCAACTCGGGGTTTCTTTTCAGGCACGGCAACAGGCTTGCCGCCCTTACTTCCCTTCCGTTTTCCCTTCTTTTCTTTCTTGAAACCAGTGTTCCTATTGATCATCAACACTTGATGTTCCTTTTTGATCTCCACTTCTGCAATTTTTAGCATTGATAGAAGCTCGGGGAGAGACTTCTTCATGCCTTGCATATTATAGTTCATCACAAAGCTCTTATAGCTAGGTGGCAGAGACTGCAGAACATGATGGATGCCTAAGTCAATGGGAATCGTTATTCCCAAGGACACAAGCTTACCGACGTAACCCGACATCTTGAGTACATGCTCACTAACGGAGCTGTGCTGTTCCATCATGCAGCTAAAGAACTTTTTTGAAGCATTGTAGCTCTCTACAGCAGCATGTGTGTCGAAAATCATTTTCAACTCAGCCATTGTATCAAATGCATTGCCGTTTTCGAAACGCTTTCGAAGTTCCGGCTCTAGCCCATACAATATGCCGCAATGAACTAAGTTGTGGTCCTCCTGACGAGTCTGATAGACATTCTTCTCCTCGTCAGGGGCATCCTCTAAAGGTGGGGGGCCTAGTGGCGCTTCTAGCATGTATTGCTTTTGTGCAGCCGAGAGGAGAATCCTCAAATTCATGGCCCATTCGGTAAAGTTGCTACCGTTCGTTGCTAGTTTCTCTTTCTCCATGAACACATTGAAATTAAAAGCAGGTGGTGCCATCTACAACAGAATTTGTAAAGTTTAGACTAAGTGTATGATAGATTGAGTTCAACTAATCCATATTACGAATGAACTCCCACTCAAAAACGACATCCCTCGTTCCTTTTTGTTGATTACATGAACCAAATCCACTATACCAAGTCTGATCATCACGTGAGTCGGTATAGCTTCAAAGGCGAGCATCAAATGGGAATCATATCAAATATATGACTCATGCTTAACCTTTCGGTCCGTGTTCCGAGGCCATGTATGTACATGCTAGGCTCGCCAAGTTAGAACCTTAGTATTCGTGTGTGTAACTGTTTTACACCCGAAATATGGTCGTGGATCCAAGAACACCCGATCATCACGTGATGTCTTGGAGCGACGAAACATAATCGGTGCATACTAAAGGAAGAACACATTCTTATCTTGATATTTAAATGAGGGATCATCTTATTATGCTAACAAAGCGCTAAACAAGCAATATAAGATGCTATCAAACATCACATGTTTATTAGTGAAATGTTATGGTTCCCGCAGATGATCTCTATCATGTGCATCGTGGTATGATCACTATCATACCTATATGTGTAAATCCAAAGTCTATGGATTTTACACGCTATGTGTGTTGTAAGAGTATCATCTCATACTTCTACTTACAACACTACCATATCATAACACTAGCCCAGCAACAATCTAAACTAGACGCCTCTAATTTATCCATTGCAAGTTTTACGTGGCTTAGGGATTTCGAGATAGAACCGTTCTTACCTACGAACATGAACCACAACGAGGATAACCAAATTGTTGACAACTCGCTTGCAAAATAGATATTGACTATAGTAGGAGAGACAGACACCCGCTAGCCACTTATGCAAACTAGTTGCATGTCAAGCGTGGAACAGGTCTCATGTGCGAGGACATGTAAAGTTTGTCTGGGCCGCTTCATCCCACTATGCCACCAATATCCAAAATTACAACAAAGGAGCAACAACATGATCATCATCGCCCACATACTCATATGTGTACTACCCGTGTAAAGCATCTACGCATAGATCCGGCTCTGATACCACTGTAGGGTCCGCAACATAGAAAACAAAAAATTTCCTACGATGTGAACTAAGTACCAAGATCTATCTATTAGATAAAAACAACGGGCGGACGTATATCCGTAGAGAACATACCCTTGAAGACCGACAAATCTTAACGAGTTCAACTCGTGGTTGATGTAGACGATCTCTTGCCGATCTCAAGATCGAGAGGAAGACCTAGCGCCGCAAATCAGCAGCGCATCCGTGCTCGCACATACGTTCGAGGCACCGAGCAACCTCCGCCTCCTCGCTCCAGAGATGCAGCGGAAGCACAACTCTTTCTTGCTGAATAGCCACCGGGAACATGTATCTCGCTAGTCCGAGACCATGGGAGATAAATTCTAGAGGGGGAGAGAGATCCTTCACGAGGAGGTGTGAGAGACAAGTGAGAGGAGGGGCTCCTTTTATAGGAGGAGGGGGCACCCAAGGGGGTGGCCGCCATGGGGGCTGCCCCTCCTCCTTCATTCATGTGGGTGGACACTCCACTCACAAAATGGCCCTTCAATTTTCTCCACTCAAAAATCCACTCAAATTCCCATTAAATTTCCACCAAATTTAATGCAAACTCTCATTAAATAAAACTCTTTTATTTTATTCAGAATTTTGTCAATTACTTTAATGAAAAACATTCACAAAGAACCCCTTGCTAGAATTCTATTTCACATGCATAACCACTTTATGCAATTTCACCCGAAAACCTGTTTCGGTATCTAGTGAAATAAATTCCTGCGCTTGTTTATTCTTTCGGCATGAAACTTTTGCTCCAATTGGATGTCGGTGTCTCTTAAGTGTGTCACCGTACGGTTCGTGAATAATGCGGACATGATCGAGACCCCTCTCGGATCAATAATCAGAAGGGGGATCTGGAGACCCATACGGACTCCCACACATTCAACGATGACTTTCTTGTGATCGCGGAACCTTTTACGCTAGTATCTTAATCCCTTTGTTTCACGATATATTACATGTCCGAGATTCGATCATCGGTATCTCCATACCTAGTTTGATCTCGTTACCGACATGCACTCTTTTCTCGTTCCCGTGATATAACATTCTAGTGATCAAATTACTTGCTTGCAAGCTAATCAATGTGATATCACCGAGAGGGCCCAGAGTATATCTATCCGTCATCGGGATGAAAAAATTCCACTCTCAATCCATGAGCCTCAACATAACACTTTATTAGTTCTGAATCCATCTTTATAATCACCCTGTTATGGTGTGATGTTTGATGTTATCAAGAAACTCTTCCGGTGTTAGTGATTGACATGATCTCATGGTCTAAGGATTAGGATCACTTCGTAAGTTGTTATAGCAATATAAACTCAATGACTTTGATCGTAATGCTATACTTCGGATGAATGTTCATCACACCATTACACTAATGTTGTGATCCCGTTATTAACAACATCCAATGTCCATGATCAGGAAACCTTGATCATCTTGTTAATCAACGAGCTAGTTTATGAGAGAGGCATAACTAGGAACTTTCTGTTTGTTTATTAAACACACATGTATTAATGTTTCCGTATTAATACAATTATAGCATGCAAAATAAACATCTATCATATACTTGGAATACACATAATAAACACTTTATTATTGCCTCTCAGGCCATATTCCCTTTAGTCTCCCACTTGCACTAGAGACAATAATCTAGTTACATAGTGATAAATATAACACCCATTGAGTTCTGGTGTTGATCATGTTTTTCTCTAGGGAGAGTTTTAGTCAACGGATCTTCTACATTGAGATCCGTATGTACTTTACAAATATTTATATCTCCATCCTTGACATGCTCGCGGATGGAGTGAAACCGGCGCTTAATATGCTTGGAATGCTTGTGAGACCTTGGTTCTTTGGCATTGGCTATGGCACCATTGTTGTCACAATAGATCACCATTGGGTCCAACGCGTTTGCAACCACTCCTAGTTCGGATATGAACTCCTTCATCCAAACTGCTTCTTGAGCCGCTCAAGCAAAGAACATATTCGGCCTCCGTTGTTGATCCCGCTACCACAGGTTGTTTGGAGCTCCTCCAACTAACCGCTCCGCCATTCATGATAAATACGTATTCGGATTGGGACTTACAGTCATCCAGATTGGTGTCAAAGCTAGCGTCGACATAACACTTAGCGACGAGCTCTTCTTCACATCCGTATACAAGAAACATATTCTTAGTTCTTCGTAAGTACTTAAGGATATTCTTGACCGCTATCCAGTGTTCCGAACCTGGATCCGATTGGTACCTACTAGTCAAACTAATAGCATGTGCCATATCCGGTCTTGTACATAGCATGGCGTACATTATAGAGCCTATGCTAAAGCATAGGGGACTTTGTCCATTATCTCTCTTTCATCCGCCGAAGCCGGACTTTGAGTCTTACTCAATGTCTTGCCTTGCAACATAGGTAAGAACCCCTTCTTACTTCCGTCCATTTTAAACTTCTTTAAAATCTTATCAAGGTATGTACTTTGCGATAGCCCTATTAGGCGCCTTGATCTATCTCTATAGATCTTTATGCCTAATATGTATGACGCTTCACCTAGGTCCTTCATTGAAAATTTGCTGTTTAGATAACTTTTAACACTGTTTAAAAGATCTATATCATTTCCGATCAATAATATGTCATCCACATATAATATCAGAAATGCCACATTGCTCCCACTCACTTTCTTGTAAATACAAGCTTCTCCATAAGTTTGGACAAATCCAAACTCTTTGATCACCTCATCAAAGCGGAGATTCCAACTTCGTGATGCTTGCTTCAATCCATAGATGGATCGCTGAAGCTTGCACACCTTGTTAGCATCCTTAGGATCGAAAAAACCCTTTGGTTGTATCATATACAACTCTTCTTCAATATTACCATTGAGAAACGCGGTTTTGACATCCATCTGCCATATCTCATAATCGAAATATGCAGCAACTGCTAACGTAATCCTAACTGACTTTAGCATCGCTACGGGAGAGAATGTCTCATCGTAGTCAACTCCTTGAATTTGTAGAAACCCCTTTGCGACAAGTCGAGATTTATAGATGGTCACATTGAAAATCCATCAGCATCAGTTTTCCTTTTGAAAATCCATTTGTTCTCCACGGCCTTTCAGTCGTGAGGTAATTCCACCAAGTTCCAAACTTGAATTTCATACGTGGATACCATCTCGGATTTCATGGCTTCTAACCATTTGTTGGAATCCGGGCTCATCATCGCTTTTTCATACGTCGCAGGGTCATCATTTTCATCAACCATTAATCTCAATATCCATCGGATCCTCGCAAACACAACATGCATGATTACAAATAGATGAGATCTTGATCATGAAGGGAGCTCACAAGATCTAAACATGATAGCACAAAGGAGGATATACAACCATCTAGCTACTACATGGACCCGTAGTCCAAGGTGGAACTACTCACGCTTCATACCGGAGGCTGGCATGATGAAGAAGAAGGCCTCCGGGATGATCTCCCTTCCGGCCTGGTGCCGGGAAGAGCTTCAGATCCCCCGATCTAGGGACGATGGTGGTGGTGGATATAGACGGTTTCGTGGAATATTGATCAGGTACTTAGGGTTTATGCATCAGGGGGTGTTTATAGTCGGAGAGGAAAGGCAGGGGGCGGCCAGGGTGGTCACACCCTGTAGGCACGGCTAACCCTAGCCCGCGCCGCCAGGGGGTGTGTCCCCTTGGTGCCTCCTGTTCGTCTCGTACTCTGGCTCCGTATTCCCCACAGTAAAATATTGGCTTTGGCTTTTGTCCCGTCCAATTCCGAGAATATTGATTTTCTGCCTTTCTGGAACCAAAAACAGAAGAAAACAGGGAACTGGCACTGTGGCATCTTATTAATAGGTTAGTACCAGAAAACATATAAAAACACCTCAAAGTGTACACAAAGCAAAGCAAAGTAGATACTAAACAAGCATGGAACATCAAAAATTATAGATACGTTTCCTATGTATCAAGCATCCCCAAGCTTAACTCTTGCTCGTCCTCGAGTAGGTAAGTGATAAAAAGAATAATTTTTGAGGTGACATGCACCATCAAAATCAAGATCAAACCATTTGCAAGCATTAAAAGCTAGGATCAAAGAATTCTAAACATGAGCATGAAAGATAGAGTTCTAACAGTAAGACAAAGTAACTATGCATGCAACATGAAAGGTTACAAACAAAGATCAAGAATAACATGCATTGAAAAACATTTGTTTGTTTCACATATAGAAAACATGGCATAGTGGCAATCAGCTTGTCCCTCATGGAGTAGCAAATAGATGCATAGGACACCTTCAAAGTTCATAAGAGTGACTAGATACAAATAGCACATGAACAAGTAATATCAACAATATGCATCAATCAATAAGTTTTGGGAAAATGCACAAAGAATGGCAACTATGCTCTCTTAACTGGTGCCTAAATTTAGAAGGTGGAGACTCAATATAATGATGGAAGAAAGGACCTTCATAAGGGAAGCAGGGATTTCAAGTCTCAAAATGAGCTTCCAAAAATTATGATACTTGTTAGCTTTCATCTCCCATTGCCCCTATCATAAGCATCTTGAAGTGATTAAGGTTAAAGTGAACAAACTAGGGAGTATATGCTTGACAAAGTATAAGTTGGCAATATCATGTCCCTTGAATACGAGGGCCGCTCCTCATGCTACTCAAGTTTAGTTACTTGCAAGTTCTTGTCATAGTAAGTACATGTGTATCATAGAGAACCGCCAACGGGGTACCCCTTGCACATGGTAAAGGAGCTATCCCATAACCAAAATGACAAGGCAAGCAGACAATGAGCATCTCAGCATTGTTCTTATTAACCATGGGAATATGGTGCTTTTTTTCTCTTTCCTATTTTGTCATCCTTTTTTTCTTTTTCTCTATCTCTTTTTTTATAAGAAGAATGCTTCATAGATGTCACTATGGTGATGCTGCAAGTTTCCACCATGATTAGGCATGGCTTAGGCTAGTGGCCTAGGTGTTTCTCTAACACACATACATAACTCCATGGACTTACAAGTTCCCCTTTCATTTCACATCGACGACATCCATAGACAAAAGAGCATGATATCAACTGTGTACAAAGTACAAGTGCAATGTTGAAAGAATTCCACATGATAGCACGGTTCTGCTAATTCCAACTTATAAGTGCAAGAATATACAACATAGATGACACAATGGTTCAAGTTTATTAGGGGTAAGAAAAATAAAGTGTGCCATCAAGTTCGTGAGAGCTTTAGTCACTAAGTTTTCACATAACAAAATACTTTTAGTTGGAAGATAGATGAAAACAAGAATATACTTGGAATGGTGTAACACACCATGCATAGGAATTTATAGTGGACACTTCGGAATAACTTGGTTTCTCGGGAGTTGGATGCATGAGTAGAGCTTACTCATACAAGTGGAGGCTAGCAAAAGACTGGGAGCGACCAACTAAGAGAGCAATAAGGGCCATAATCATGCAGAGCGACAAAACATTACTAATCAAAGCATCAAGTTGTACTACAAGTCAAGGACTAAACGATCATAGAGGCTATGGTGAGTTTTTCATTGTCATAACATGGTGTGAGCATGTGCCAAGTCAACCCAAACAAAGCATCAAAGGAGAATACCACAATACTATGCTTTTGTATGCTAAAACAACGCATGATTCCTTCACGGCACATTAAGCAATCCTAATTGTTTGGAACAAGTCATGCTACAGCAATAATCACTAAGCATAAGGTCAAAACAATACCTAGCATGACATGCTAAAGTCTAAGTCACAGTCAAAGCAAGCTCCTCTTGTACCACTCAAGCAAGAACTTTTTACTCTTTTCCAACACCAATCAATTTATTTGAAACAACACAGCGAGAACGGGGCTACAAACTAATTTATTCAAGCAAAATAAGCAAACCAAATGAAAACTAAGACGATCCAAGAACAACACAACAATGCATGAAACAATAAAAACAAAGTGTCTAGAAAGACCCGAGATTTTTATTGATGAAGAAGGGGATGCCTTGGGCATCCCCAAGCTTTGACGCTTGTACCTCTTGAATACTTCTTGGGGTGACACGGGGTGGTATCTCCAATCTTGAGCTTTTGTCCATTCTTCATCTCATTACATCATTTTTTCTCTACACCTAAAAATTTTCCTTCATACAAAACTTCACACAATCTTCATTAGCAACATTATTGTATTCAAAAGATAATATACCCTTGGATTTATCTTTATAACAGCAAAACTTTCACTAAAAACACAATCTACTATAGCAATTCCCTTAAAAATCTCAATTTCCCAAAAAGAACCCAAAAAGGAATCAATAAGAAGCAGATGCAAATAATGGCAGAAATCTGTCAAAACAGACCAGCAGGTAGAAACTAATTTTTTTGAAGACCTTCTGTTGCTCAAATCAAAAAGTGTTGAACTAATGAAAGTTATCTAACATACTGGGGGATTTATTCGCACAATATCAGCTTAAACCTACTTATAGATATTCCTCACGAATTTTTACGGTGGAGCACAAAATTCTGTTTCAGGACAGCAACTCCCCAAATCTTACTTCCCTCTCATTAGAGGTCATTCTTGGCACAAAAAGCAAATAAAAAGGATAAGGAGAGGTCATTACTGAAGTAATAACTTTCAAGACTCGATAAAACTCTTGGGTTATCTCCTAACAAGTACTTTTCTTTAACTCCTTTAAGTTAGGCACAAGAAGCAAGAATCAAGTATTTTCAAATGAAGAATTAAGGTCAATATCTTCAACTAGGAAAGGTATCTCATCCAAATGAGTTTTGGAGGATCCCTTCTCATCTCTCCTTGGTTCACTACTTTCATCAAAAGGATTTTTAGGAATAATCCAATCAAAATTCTTTTCTAAGACTTCATGCATTCCTACAATTTTAAAAGGTATGGGTATCTTAATTTCCTCTTTAAGTTTGGTTTTATCTAAAGTACCCATAACATCTACACATGAGACTAGCATATTAAAACATTCAAAGATGTTTTTGGCTTCCTTAGCAACATTATTGAACTCTTTTAGTAAAGTTTCTAGGATAAAATCTCTTTTTTCAGGATCCTTTTCTTCTTTTAGTTTGAGAAACAAAATTTGCATCATGGGGTTAAGGTTAACAAACCTTGCCTCCAACATATGAACTAAAGAAGCTGCAGCAATTTCATAATTCGGAGAAAGTTCTGCTATAGATCTATCCTCAATATCCTCATGTTTGCTAACATGATTAAAGAATTCTTCAATATTTTCTTTCCCAATTATGGAGCCACTACCTAATGATAGGTCTTTCAGGGTGAACTTGGGGATCAACATGGTGAGCTAGAGCAAGGTTACAACTGAAGTAGGAACTAATTTTTTGTGTTTTTTATAAGAGAAAGAAAACCAAACTAAACTAAAAAAATTGGAGTTTTTGATAAAAAGAGGCAAACAAAACCAAGAAAAAGAAACTAAGCAAAACAAAAACAAAAACAAAGTAAATAGAAAGGTTGTGAAGGACTCCCCTTGTTAAGACGTCCTTACACTCCACGGCAATGGCGCCAGAAAACTTTTTGATGGCGCCTGATAGCGCTTCGTCGGGAACCCCCAAGAGGAAGGTGTGATGCAGCACAGCAGTAAGTCTTCCCTCAGTAACAAACCGAGGTTATCAAACCAGTAGGAGGAAGGAAACGTCTCAAAGGTGTTGCAAGAAACTTGGAGACCTGCACAATACAAACTCAAGACTTTGCCCCAATGAACAGTGAGGTTGTCAATATCACCGGTTGCTGTAACAAAGGATTAACTGTATGGTGTGGAAGGTGATGGTGGTTTGCAGAAAGTAAACAGTAATAGTGGTGGATGTATCAATGATAAAGATTGGACCGAGGTTCGTAGTTCACTAGAGGTGTTCTCCTTAGATAAACAAAACATGGCATGCTGGGTAAACAAATTACAGCAGGGCATTTGATAGGACTGAGGAAGGCATAACAATGCAATACTAGACATCAAGATCATATGAGATTCGATTGGGCAATACAACAAGATACATAGACCGCCATCCAACTGCATCTATGACTAGAAGTCCACCTTTGGGTTATCATCCGAACCCCCTCCAGTATTAAGTTGCAGGCAACAAACAACTGCTTTAAGCAAAGTGTGTAAGGTAAACAATCCACTTGTTCCATGAACAAGAGACCGTTGTTTTCTCCCTAGTGGCAACAACACATCTACAACCTTAGAGATTTATGTCACTTCCCTTAGATTAAATACAGGCATGAACCCACTATCGATCATAAATACCCCCTCTTGGAGTCACCAGCATCTACTTGGCCAAGATAGCTACTAACAACGGAGAGCATGCAAGATCACAAACAACACATCCATGATAGAATCAATAAGACAAAACCATTAATCTCAATATCCATCGGATCCTCGCAAACACAACATGCATGATTACAAATATATGATATCTTGATCATGAACGGAGATCACAAGATCTAAACATGATAGCACAAAGGAGGAGATACAACCATCTAGCTACTACATAGACCCGTAGTCCAAGGTGAACTATTCACGCTTCATACCGGAGGTTGGCATGATGAAGAAGGTCTCCATGATGATCTCCCCTCCTGCAGGGTGCCGGGAAGAGTTTCAGATCACCCCCGATCTAGGGACGATGGTGGTGGCGGCTACAGACGGTTTCGTGGAATATTGATCGAGTACTTAGGGTTTATGCATCGGGGGGTCTTTATAGGCGAAGAGGCGAGGCAGGCGCGGCCAGGGTGATCACACCCCCCAGGCACGGCTAACCCTAGCTCTCGCTGCCAGGGGGTGTGGACCCCTGGTGCCTCCCCTCCGTCTCGTACTCTAGCTCCGTGTTCCCCATGGTAAAATATTGACTTTGGCTTTTGTCCCGTCCAATTCCGAGAATATTAATTTTCTGCCTTCTGGAACCAAAAACAGAAGAAAACAGGCAACTGGCACTGTGGCATCTCGTTAATAGGTTAGTACCAGAAAACATATAAAAACACCTAAAAGTGTAGACAAAGCAAAGCAAAATAGATACTAAACAAGCATGGAACATCAAAAATTATAAATACGTTTCCAACGTATCAGACTACACTTGCAAATGGTATGCAAATATGGTCTCACAAGGTAATGCAAGAGTGAACTTGTCTTCTGATTGTAGGTCATGCAATTAGCATCTTCTATTGTCAAATTTCCAGATGGAAGAATAGCATCATCATGAAAGGAATATGCCCGAGAGACAATAATAAATGGTTATTATGCTATTCCAGGTTTATAATAGATGTTTATTTTTCATGCTATAATTGTGGTAATAGGAAACGTTAATACATGTTTGATTTATAAGCAAAATAAAAGGTTCCTAGTAATGCCTCTCTTAATACTAGCTTGTTGATTAATTGATGATCAAGGTTTCGTGATCATGAAATTTGGATGTTGTTAATAACAAGGTCATATAATTGGAGAATGATATGATGAACAATCACCCGCAGTAGATTTAGCAATACGGTCAAGTCCTCAAATTTATATTGCTATGTTATTCAAAGTAACTCAACGTCCTGAGACCATGAGATCACATCAATCACTTCCACTAGAAAAGTACTTTGATTTCATCAAACGTCACACTGTAACTGGGTGATTATAAAGGTGTCGTCCGGTACTTAGAAAGTGTTAGTTGAGGCTTGTGGATCAAGAGTGGGATTTTTCCATCCAACTGACAGAGAGATATACTCAGGGCCCTCTCGGTGATATCACATTAACATAGATTGCAAGCAAGTGATAAGGTCACTAGAATGTTATATCATGGGAACAAGAAAAGAGTACTTGTTGGTAATGAGGTTGAACTAGGTATGGATGATACCAAATGATTGGATCTCGTACAAGTAAAATTTCGTGAGAAAAAAGGAATTGGTTACTGCAAAAAAGGTTCAGACGATCACTGGATCATCGTTGAGCTAGTGCGAGTCATTATGAATCTCCAGGTCCCACTAATTATTATTGATTGGAGAAGGTCTCGATCATGTACACATAGTTCCTGAACCCATAGGGATACACACTTAAGGGTAGTTGACACATTTGAGTGGATAGGGAACGCAGGAGAAGATACTAGACATCGCAGGAATTATTCTATCAAATCTACCGAAATAGTTTCGGTGTATAAAAATATTGCAAGGAGATAAAATGTTAATGTGTTCATTAAATGTAGTACTCATTAAATGAAGTGTATATTAAATTGAGTTTCATTAAACCAAGATAATTAAAGTGCTTTAATGGAAAGACCTTTGGTTTTTTAGTGGAGAATCAATGGGAGAAAGTGGAGATAAATATTTTGTGAGTGGAGTGTCCACCCACATGAATGAGGGAGAATAGGGGGCACCCTTTTTGGCCGCTAGCCAAGGGAGGGGGATTCCCCCTTCCCCTATAAAAGGAGGTGGAGACCTCCCTCTCTCACACACACTCCCTCCTATCATATTCCCTTTGGATGGCATCTTCCCCCCTTGATATCCTTGTCCATTGCCAAGATAAAGGTGCTTAGGAAAATACATGCTCGAGATCTTCCCCACCACCACCTATACTATGTTGTAGTGATGCTGGAGTTCTCGGCGATCCTCTACTTCCGCTGCCTGGCTGGAGCGAGGGGCGGAAGTCATTGGCACACTGTATGTGTGACCGATTACGGAGGAGCTGCCCACTTGTAGCTTTGATCGTCTCCACGTCCTTTAGAACGGTCATGTACATCTACTAACCATGTTTGTTTGTGGGAATGTTATCCCGCTTATGGTCTTCAAGGGTGACTCCTTCTGAAACCATTTCAAAGTATCGCCTTGATTCGATCATGGCAGTTGCAACCATAGGAACTTTTTGTTGTCTATGCAACTAACCCCATCAGTGGTATCAGATCTATGTATATGCGTAGATTCTTTGTACGGTTAGAACACATGTAGATGTGGGCATTGATGATCATGTTATTGCAAACTTTCGTGTAATCGAATAAGATTGTTAGGGCATAGTGCCTAGTATCTCTATTAGTGCTATTTGACCTTGTTGCAACTTGTTGTGCTTAATGCTTGTCACTAGGGCCCGAGTGCCATGATCTCAGATCCGAACTTATTATTGAATCATTATGATAGTATTGTTTGGGATCTTATCTGCAAGTTGTGTACACATATCATTGTCCGGATCCAAAGGCCCCGAAGTGACAATAATTGGGACAACCGGAGGGGATGGCTGTGGTGTGAGGATCACATGTGTTCACGGAGTGTTAATGCTTTGCTCCGGTGCTCTATTAAAAGGAGCACCTTAATTGCCAGTATTTCGCTAGAGGCCCCGATACAACGGGCTGGCTGGAGAAAAGATGTTGTGCAAGTTCTCATAGCGAGCACGTATGACTATATATGGAGCACATGTCTAGGATTGTTTAGTACTTGGATGCTTGTTATTATTTACCTGCAATGCCCTAGATCTTGAAGTTACATGTTTAGACTTGTCCATGCAACGCCCGTCCATCCATCCCTATTCCTACCGCATTCTAATCCTATTGTTACTGTTATTGTTACTATTGCTCCTATTTTGTTGATGTTGTTGCTTTGCTATTGCTACTATCAAACTGTTGCTACTGATAAACTTCTGTGAGCAAGAACTATTTCCAGGTGCATCTGAATTGACAACTCAGTTGTTAAGGCTTGCAAGTATTCTTTGGCTTCCCTTGTGTCGAATCAATAAATTGGGTAATACTACCCGCGAAGACTGTTGCGATCCCCTATACTTGTGGGTCATCAAGACTATTTTCTGGCGCCATTGCCGGGGAGCATAGCTTTATTTGTAAGTTCACTTGGATCTACTATTGTTCACTGCTACTCCGCTCATCATGGGTAAGTTTCGTGATGGAAAGTTCCCTATTTTACCATCTACTACAAGAAGAGGTACAGTCCTAAACACCTATGTTGCTCTTGATTCATCGTCTGTTATAAGTAAGCTTGTTACACCACCACCACATACTCATGCTACACACACTGCTACTACTGCTGAATCTAAATCTGCTTTTGATGCTCATGATGTTACTTCAACTGTGCTTGATGCGAGTGGTTCATTAGGTCTTTTTCTAGATGTTACTATGGCTAGTCTAGGAAATACCGAAAATTCTAGTGAAGATACTGTTACACCTGTTAGCTCACCTAAGTCTAGAGAGAGTTGATATTAATGATGGTTACATTGAGTTCACTGATGAATTTGTTGAAGAGTGCCGAAACACACATTTGTACTAGTGCTATTAAGAGTCTCCTTGCTAGACGCACCATTATTCCTAAGTCGTCCTCTGATCTTAAGTTTGCCACCTCTCCCATAGATATTAAAGATAAAGATTATGATTTCTCTCTTGATTTATCCTATTTACATATTGTTGAGAAAGATCCTTTCTGTGGTACTGAAAATGAGAGCGATGTGGCTCATATGAATGAGCTTTCTACTATGAGTGCTTTATTCTCTGATGATTTTAAAATGCGCAAGTACTTTGTTACTAATATCTTCCATTTTCACTAAAAGGAGAAGCTAGGGCTTGGTTTAATAGATTACCTCCTGGTTCCATTGATAGCCCTGATTGCTTGATTGCTTCATTCTTCCAGAAATATTTTCCTCCTAGTGCTAGACATGCTTCTTTGTAGAGACATTTTGATTTTAAACAGGTAGAAGAAGATAAATTGTCTGAGTCATGGACAAGGTTCTGTGCCTTGATTCATGCACATCTTGGATATCCATTACCTAAGAATGAGCTTCTTGATATTTATTATAATGGACTAACGAATGATTCTAGGACCTATGTAGATAGATTTGCTGATTGTGTTTTCAGGAAAAGAACTCCTACAGATGCTGAAGAATTGATGGCTAAAATAAGCAAGAATTATGATGATTGGACTTCAATTGAGCTAAATACACCTGAGACTATTATTCCTGAACCAGTTGTTCCTGAACCAGTTCCAACACCAACCCCAAAGAAAAGGGGAGTTATTGCATTAAATGATGAAGTGATGAAAGAAGACAAGAAATGTCTAAAGGAGAAAGGTATTAGAGCTGAAGATGTGAAGAATCTACCTCCTATAGAAGAATTATGCATGCCAATTCCTCACTCGTCTACTATTGAGGTACACTCTCTCCAACACTTTGATGAAGGTGATATTCCCTATGGTAAGCCTGTTGATCAATGTTTAGAGGAACTTGACACTTTTTTTGTTAAACAAGGTAATTTTAATAAACAAGTTCAGAATCATTTATTGGAAAACTCTAGAGCTATCAATGAGTTGAAAGATATTGTGGAAAGAACTTCTAATGATATTAAAATGCTTTGTAAACACTTTCAAATGGCTCCAACCCAACTTGATCAACTTGCTAAGGTACAAAAGGATATGCTAGTTAATGCCTTAGGAGATAAACATGCTTATGGAATTAGAACTAGGAGTGGTATAGCTACTCAAGATCCTTTATATCCTAAAGGACACCCTAAAAGAATTAAGCAGGATTCTCAACAAGGTGAAAGTAGTGGTAGTCCTCGTAAAAGAAAGAAAAAGAAACAAAAAGTAGATGAGGAACCACTTGAACCTGCTATAGATCCTAATAGTATATTTGTCTGTGATGCTGAAACTAAGAGTGGTAATGATAAAAATGATGCTGTTGATAAGGAGAAAGTTGAGGAAGAACCTGAGAAGCACACTAAAAACACTAGGTACACAAAGGAAGATTTTATTGCTAAGAAACATGGTAGTGAGAGAGAACCTTGGGTGCAGAAACCTATGCCTTTTCCAGGTAAGAAACACAAGTCAAAGGAGGAAGAACACTACAACAAGTTTTGTGAGTGGATGAAACCTTTATTTTTGCAAATTCCTTTGACTGATGCTATTAAATTGCCTCCTTATTCAAAGTATATGAAGGATATTGTCTCTAATAAAAGGAAGATTCCTAATGAGGATATTTCTACTCTCTTGCTAATTACTCCTTCAATGGTAAGGTTCCAAAGAAACTTGGTGATCCAGGTATGCCAACTATTCCCTGCTCTATTAAGAATAATTATGTAAGAATTGCTTTATGTGATTTGGGAGCTGGAGTTAATGTTATGCCCTTTTCTCTCTACAAGAGACTCCAGCTAGAAAAGTTGATACCAACTGATATATCTTTGCAAATGGTTGATAAGTCAACTACTATCCTGTTGGTATATGTGAGGATGTTCCTGTTCAAGTAGCTCATAATTGCTTGGTTTTAACTGATTTTGTTGTGCTTGAAATGCCTGAGGATTTGGTTTTAACTATCCTGTTGGTATAAGTCAACCTTTTCTTAATACTGCAGGTGCTATCATCAATTGTAATCAAGGCAAAGTAACATTCAATATTAATGACAAGTAGCATACTGTCTATTTCCCCAAGAAGGTTGCTAAAATCTATTGCCTTAATTCCACTGAAAATATTGAGAGCATCAAGGTTGGAGAAATACATTTTCCCATTCCACAAGAAAATTTTGAAACTATGATTAGGACCATTTCTATCAAGTATGAGGTAACATAATCACCTTGTGGAATGCAAAGTTTTTTTTCATATAAGATTGTTTTGGTAACAAGACTTGATCAACCTTGTTAACAAAATGATTTTAATGAACAAAAAAATGTTTTCACTGTGGTTATACTTGCTTTCTTTTACTTTTCTCCTTCCTAGTCTTTGCCTTTCTTTTGCTAGCTTTGGTTTTGTCAGTTGCTTGCTTGTTAGAGTGCCTTAGAACTTCTGTAGTTTGGCTTTTGGTTTTCTTTTGCTTCTTCTGAAAAAACTGTTTTTGCGAGAAAATCAATTTTCATGCCCTGAAAATTGGCCAAAAATAAAGTTTCCTAGAAAATTCAAAATAAATTTTTCCTCGAAAAAAGGGGCATAGGGACACCTGGAGTGACCCAGGGGGCCACCCTAGGCGCCCACACCCCAGGTAGGCACGGCCTGCCCATGGGTGGCGCCTAGGGGGGTCTGTCCCACCTGGTCCCCTTCAAGGTGCCCCCTCACAGCCATCTTCTTTCTCTCTCCCAAAAAACATTGGAAAACTTTCTCAAGATCGAGTTCTTGATATTCTTGTTCGCGATTTTCGATCTACTTGCTCAGCCCATCTTTGCTGCTGATTTTTGGAGGAATTGCTCCTTGGTATGTGCCTCCTCCACTTGTCCAATTAGATTTGTGATTGGTAGATTGTATCTTGAGTATTTTGCTGCTATAGGTGACAGGTTGTGTGAGCTTGCATGCTTGTTCTATGCTTAGAGATTTCATTTTGATGCATGTGTATCCCTATAGCAAGTTCCTATAGTAGTTTCTCATCATTTATCAACTTAGAAATTACTTGGTTTGATGTTTGTCTAAACATTTCAGAAAAGAGTGGTCATGGACAACCACACATTTGGAGAGATATTTGAGAGTGATGCAACTAGAAGGGAAAGGCCTTCAAGATCATCCTCCCATGCTAGGCCCTCATACAATGAGGATCTCATCACTCCGCGATTCGGCGACGAGGGAGATGAGGGGGATGCGCACCCCTCCGCCTTTCCTTGCCAAACCTTCTTGCAGGCTGCTGGGATTCTTGATGATTTTATGACCTTGGTTCGGAGGGCTGGACTAACAAGCCTTATGCAGGATGAGAGCGTGCAATATGCTACGCTCACTAAAACATTTGTGGAGAGCTTCTCCTTTACTAACAGCATGTTCAATCCAGATGTTTCTTTCAAAATTTATGGCACGTCTTACCATATGACATTGAAAAAAATTTGTGAGGCTCTGGGACTTGGTATAGCTGGGTCAGCAAAGAAGATTCCAGCTCAACCCGCTGATTTGTTGGAGCTCTACCGTGGAATAACCAATGATGATAACCGTAGAGCTCAACGGGGAAAGATAAGAAACATTCAACTTCTAGCCATCAGGTACTTCACTTACTATCTTGCCACTAGTGTTCTTGGTAGGGAGAACACTATTAATATTTCCAGCTATCATTTGGCTTTCTTAGCTGCTGCGCTCAACAACGATACTAAGTATAATCTTGGTTCCCTCATTGCTCGTCGCTTAACTGCTAAGGGACCCATTTATGGGGGAATTATTGCTATGCATGTTGCTACTTCCTTGGACATTGATGTTGATCCAAATGATACAGTTTTGGCTCCTCAAAGGCTTGATCTTGCTGCCATGAAGGCGTATCACTTTGTCACCACTAGCTCTACCCTTGAGAACTTGATTTATAAAATGTTGTTTATTGACGGGGAAGAGAGAGAGATCCCTCTACCCCAAACCACTTTGTTCAGTATTTATCAGGAACCTTTGTCACGTTCCAAGGAGGATATGGATGACAAGATGCGCTCTCTTAGCTTCCATGGGCACTATCAGGAGGAAGCGCCCTCATATGACCCCGTTGTACACTACATAGGGGAGTCCTCGACCTCGTACTAGGACGAGGGAGCCTCCTCATCATACTACAGAGGTGCACCTACTTGGGCACCATGGGATTGAGCCCCACTTAGGTCAAAAGCCTAAGCTTGGGGGGCGGTATACCGACATCACACTCATCTATATATCATGTTCGGTCGGTTCTTTGTATATCCATTGTTTCGCTTTCTTTTTGGTTTTTTTTGCTGCTTTCTTAAAACACAAAAATACCAAAAATATTTTTGTTGTTTTTCTTGGTTTGTTTCTTTGCTTTGGTTTGCCTTAAAAGAAAAACCCAAAAGTATTTTGCTTTGCTTGGTTTGTTTTTGCTTTGCTTGATTTTTCTTTGTTGGCTTGTTTGAAAAAATCGAAAACACCAAAATATTTGTTGTTCTTCTTTGGTTTTGTGAGTTCTTTGCAGGGTTCAGCCGTCCTCAGTGGATTTTGGTTTCATGTTATTATTCAAGTCGCACAAGTGAAGGGCAATAATGAAGATTAAGACAACTTGAGGAATGGTAAGAGGCTGGTAACAAACTCTATTTTTTTCATTTTTGTACATATACTCATCATTGTGAGCATGCTTAGTCTGTTCATTGTAAGGCCTATGTCTATGATTAGCTCCCACTTGCTAATAGTTTGTAGCAAGTCATATGAATGTTTCCTTGCATTGTTTTATTAATATTTTGGTATGATATTGTGGTATCCTCCTCTAGAAGTTTCATGTGAATCGACTTGGCACATGCTCACGCATGCATATGACTAAACAATAGTCAGTAAGCCTCGACAATTTGTTTTGCCTCAGAGTTCTTGTATCACTTTCATGCCATAATTAGTCCTGTTTTGTTGCAAGCATGATTATGACAATTATTGCTCTCTCATTTGTTGATCCCTCTCTATTGATAGCCTTCACTTGCACTGAGTATGAGCTCTACTTGTGCATCCAACTCCCCAAAACCAATATTGCAAACTGTGTCCACCATACCTACCTATTAGCATCATTTGCTATTTCGGTGCATATTCTATATGCCTTGTTTTCTTCCAAATAAAATGTTTGTCTGTTTTGAGAAAGTTAGTTAGTAAAGCTCTCACGAACTTGATGGCACACTTTATTCCTTGCACCTAATAATCCCGAAACATTGTAACTTGTCCATGAAAGTTATATGCTTGCAAATTATATTCTAGGAGTTAGCAGAACCATGTTGTCACGGGGAACGCTTTCAACACTTTTTTGGATATCCTATCCAGTTGATACTTTGCTCTTTTGTTTGCGGATGTCGATGGTGTGAAATAAAAGGGGAGCTTGTGAGTTCATGAAGTATATATATATGTTAGAGAAACGCCTGGGCCACTAGCCTAAGCCATGCCTAATCATGGTGGAAACTTGCAGCATCACCATAATGAGCATTCTGTGAAGCATCCTCAATAAAAAGCTATGCACATAGTAAATAAAAAGATCGCTGAGATGCTTATTGTCTGCTTTCCTTGTCATTTTGATCACGGGATAGCTCCTGTATCATGTGCAAGGGGTACCCCGTTGGCGGTTCTCTAAGATATGCATGTATGTACAATGACAAGAACTTACAGGTAACCAAAGTTGAGTAGCATGTGGAGCGACCCTCATACTCAAGAGACATGGGATTTCTAGCTTATGGTCTGTCAAGCATATAACTCAGATTGGACCATACTTTCAGCTTAACCACATGAAGATGCCTATGATAGGGGCAATGAGAGCTCAAATCTAATGAGTACCTTCCTTTTAGCATTAGGAAGCCTTTCAAACTTTTCAAATCCTTTTCACTTCCATGTTGAGTCACCACTTATTCTATGATCACCTTCTTGAGAGCATAGTTGGCATTCTTGTGTTTGTCTCAAAACTTGGTTAATTATGTCATGACTTTGATGCTTGTATCTCTGATATCTTTAATTCTAGTCTTCACTTGAACTTCAGAGGTGCCTTGGAATTTATATTGTGCTCTACAAACAAAGGCAAGCGAGATACCACTCTATCATACATTACTATGAGCATTGCAATGTTGCTTATGTTTATGTTCCATGCTACTTATTATTATTGAGTTGGTTTCTCTTCATAGCTTGCAAAGACTATTGAGTAGACTTAATTGCATACTTCTTATTATGAATAGTTTAAGCATCTACTCATGTGCTGAGAATATATACATCATATGAAGCAAATGTATTCGTGAAAGTTCTTTTATCGCACTCAGTTTTCAACTGAATTGCTTGAGGACAAGCAATAAGCTAAGCTTGGGGGATTTGATACGTCCAAAATGTATCTACTTTCCCGAATACTTTTGCTATTGTTTCTCCTATAAACTTGTGTGATTTGGATACAACTAACACGGACTGATGCTGTTTTCAGCAGAATTACCTTGGTATCTAGTTTTTTGTGGAGAAAATCAACTATCAGGAAAAATCCCGAAAAATATGCCAAAAATTATATTTCACCAGAAGATCCACGGAGCCAGAAGACAAAAAGGAGTGGAGGCCTGGGGGGCCCACACCCCTGTCGGACGTGGATGGGCCCTGCCCCGCGCCTAGGGGGGCGGCCACCCTAGGCACCCCCTCGGGCTCCCTCTGCGCCTATAAGTTGCCCCTTGACCTAAAAACCCAGGGTGGTTCGACGTTTTCCAGAGAAAGAGTTCTGCTCCGCCGCCACCATCAGAAACCAAGATTTGGATCCAGAAACTCCGTTTTGGCACCCTGCCGGGACGGGGAATTTGGAGAGGATCATCGCCATCGTCATCACCAACGCCTCTCCGTCAACCATCAATGTTTCCCTCATCCATGAGTGAGTAATCCCCTGCTGTAGGCTATGGGGATGGTAGGGATTTGGATGAGTTCTATCATGTAATCGAATAAGATTGTTAGGGCATAGTGCCTAGTATCTCTATTAGTGCTATTTGACTTTGTTGCAACTTGTTGTGCTTAATGCTTGTCACTAGGGCCCAAGTGCCATGATCTCAGATATGAACTTATTATTGAATCATTATGATAGTATTGTTTGTGATATTATCTGCAAGTTGTGTACATATATCATTGTCCGGATCCAAAGGCCATAATTGGGACAACCGGAGGGGATGGCTGTGGAGTGAGGATCACATGTGTTCACGGAGTGTTAATGCTTTGCTCCGATGCTCTATTAAAAGGAGCACCTTAATTGCCAGTAGTTCCGTAGAGGCCCCACTGCCACGGGCTGGCTGGACAAAAGATGTTGTGCAAGTTCTCATTGCGAGCACGTATGACTATATATGGAGCACATGCCTAGGATTGTTTAGTACTTGGATGCTTGTTATTATTTATCTACAATGCCCTAGATCTTGAAGTTACATGTTTAGACTCATCCATGCAACGCCCGTCCATCCATCCCTATGCCTACTGCACTCGGATCCTACTGTTACTGTTACTATTGCTCCTGTTTTGCTGCTGTTGTTGCTTTGATATTGCTACTATCAAACTGTTGCTACTGATAAACTTCTGTGAGCAAGAACTATTTCCATGTGCAGCTGAATTGAAAACTCAGTTGTTAAGCTTGCAAGTATTCTTTGGCTCCCCCTGTGTCGAATCAATAAATTGGGTAATACTACCCGCGAATACTGTTGTGATCCCCTCTACTTGTGGGTCATCGTACATCAAATGCGAGAAGGACCATATCATATCACATTATATATGCATATGATTTTTATCCTTTGATGCATCTTATATTTCTTTGATTTGATCGCCTCGATTATGAATCATTTGAGACATGTGAACCATGCCTTATGGGCAAGATGACTATAACTCCATTCTCCGGGAGAATGGAGCATGCGACCGACTTGTTAGAAATAATACATACCGATGTGTGCGGTCCAATGAGTGTGTCAGCACGTGGCGGATATCGTTATTTTGTGACCTTCGTGGATGATTTAAGTAGATATGGGTATATTTACTTAATGACACATAAATCTGAAACATTTGAAAAGTTCAAAAAATTTCAGAGTGAAGTAGAAAATTATCATAATTGAAAAAACAAATTTATATGATCCGATTGTGGAGGAGAATCTTAGTTACGAGTTTGGCACACACATGAGACAATGTGGAATTGTTTCACAACTCACTCCTGCCGGAACACCACAATGAAATGGTGTATCCGAACATCGTAATCGAACTTTATTAGATATGGTGCAATATATGATGTCCCTTACCGATTTGCCACTGTCATTTAGGGGTCATGCATTAGAGACAAATGCATTCACTTTAAGTAGGGCACCATCAAAATCCGTTGAAACGATACCATATGAATTATGGTTTGGTAACAAACCTAAGCTGTCATTTCTACAAGTTTGGTACTGTGATGCTTATGTGAAGAAACTTCAGCCTGATAAGCTCGAACCCAAAGCAGAAAATGCATCTTCATAGGATACCCAAAAGAAATAATTAGGTACACCTTCTATCACCGATCCTAAGGCAAAAAAATTGTTGCTAAGAATGGATCCTTTTTGTAAAAAGAGTTTATCTTGAAAGTTGTGAATAGTAGGAAGGTAGAACTCGATGAGGTTACTGAACCTTCTCTTCCCGAAATGGCAAATAGCGTAGCGCCGGAATCTGCTCTAGTGTTGACTCCACCAATGGAAGAAGGAAATTATGATGAGGAACCTCCTCCTCATGAAACTCCAAATGAGAATAGTACCAAGCCTCGCAGGTCGGGCAAGATACATACAGCTCCTGAATTGTACGGTGATCCAGTCTTAAATTTCATGGTAGATGGAAGCTATGACCCTGCAACATATGAAGAAGCGATGATGAGCCTAGATTCTAGAAAATGGCTTGAAGCCATGCAATCCGAGATGGAATCCATGTACGAAAACCAAGTTTGAAATTTGGTAGACTTACCTCACGACTGAAAGGATGTTGAGAATAAATAGATTTTCAAAAAGAAAAATGACGTTGGCGGTAATGTGATCGTCTATAAAGCACGGCTTGTCGCGAAGGGGTTCCAACAAATTCAAGGAGTTTACTACTATGAGACTTTCTCACTGGTAGCAATGCTAAAGTCTGTTATTATTATGTTAGGAATTGCTACATTTTTTGATTATGAAATCTGGTAGATGGATGTCAAGATAGTGTTCCTTAATGGAAACATTGAGGAAGAGTTGTATATGATAAAACCTAAAGGTTTTGTCGATCCTAAGGATGCTAACAAGGTATGCAAACTTTATTGTTCCATTTATGGACTGAAGCAAGCATCCCAAAGTTGGAATCTCCGCTTTGATGAAGTGATCAAAGGGTTTGGATTTGTTCAAACCATCGAGAAGCTTGTATTTACAAGAAAGTGAGTGGGAGATCTATAGCATTTCTAATATTATATGTGGATGACATATTATTCATTGGAAATGATATAGAACTTTTGAAAATCGTAAAGGATTACTTACACAATAAGTTTTCAATGAAAGACCTTGGTGAAGCTGCATATATTTTAGACATCAAGATCTATAGAGATAGAGCAAGACGCTTAATAAGATTGTCACAGAGTACATGCCTTGACAAGATTTTGAAAAAGTTCAAAATGGAAGAAAGTAAGAAAGGGTTATTACCTATGTTGCAAGGTACAACTTTGAGTAAGACTTAGAGTCTAGCTTCAGCAGCATATAGAGAAATAATGGACCATGCTCCCTATGCCTCAGCCATAGGTTCTTTTATGTATGCTATGTTGTGTACAAGACCGGATGTGGCACATGTTGTTAGTTTGACTAGCAGGTACCAATCTGATCCAGGTTTGGAACACTGGAGAGCGATTAAGAATGTCTTTAAGTACTTGAGAAGAACTAAATACATGTTTCTCACATATGGTAGTGAAGAAGAGCTCGTCGCAAGGTGTTTTGTCGATGCTAGATTCGACACCGGCCCGGATGACTCTAAGTCACAATCTGGATATGTATTTTTGATGAATGGTGCAGCGGTGAGTTGGAGGAGCTCCAAGCAACCAGTGATAGCAAGATCTACAATGGAGGCAGAATATATCTCTGCTTCAGAAGTAGTGGCAGAAGCAGTTTCGATGATGGAGTTCATTTCTGAACTGGGTATGGTTCCATGTGCTTTGGATCCAATGGTAATTTATTGTGACAACAATGGTGCCATAGCCAATGCTAAGGAACGAAGGTCTCACAAGAATTCCAAGCATATAAAGCATCATTTCAACTCCATCCGAGAACACACCTGAGATGGCGATGTAGAGATTTGCAAATTAGACATGGATCTGAATGTTGCAGAACCGTTGTCTAAAGATCTCCCAAGGGAAAAACATGATCAGCATCAGAACTCTATGGGTGTTAGATTCATGACTATGTAAAACTAGATTATTGACTCTAGTGCAAGTGGGATACTAAAAGGAATATTCCCGAGAGGCAATAATAGATGGTTATTATGCTATTATAGGTTTATAATAGATGTTTATTTTTCATTCTATAATTGTGTTAATAGGAAACATTAATACATGTGTAATTTATAAACAAAACAAAAGGTTCCTAATAATGCCTCTCTTAATACTAGTTTATTGATTAACTGATGATCAAGGTTTCCTGATCATGACATTGGATGTTGTTAATAACAGGGTCATATCATTGGAGAATGATATAACGAATAGTCACCCGCAGTTGATTTAGAATTACGATCAAGTCCTCAATTTTACATTGCTATCTCATTCAGAGTAACTCAATATCCTTATACCATGAGATCACGTCAAGCACTTCCACTAGAAAAATACTTTGATTCCATCAAACGTCTGTAGAGACCTTGGATCGATAAAGATCCTAAGTCCATGTGATTAACATGCTAGTCCCTGGATCAATAGCTAGCACTCACAGTCGATGAAATATCATGTAAAACACAAGTCTTTATTACATGAATTAAATAATCCAGAGTTTATATTATTACAATAGAAAAGCGATATAAATACAACTTGGAGTCCCATCAATGCCACAGGCAGGTTGGGTGAAGACCCGCGATCCTAGCACACCTTTTAACGATCTCTAAAATTCTGCACATAAAACGTGCAGCCAACAAGTTGGGTCAATACTTTGAATGTATTGCCAAATTACACTAAGGAAAGAATAAGGCTAACTCTACATGCCAGGATGAGTAGGCTTTGGAGTTCATTTGCATAAAGCCAATTTTCTGTAAGTAGGAGGAAAAGAGGAAGAGTTTTTATCCTACTTTGTAAACATTTGCTTAAGTAAAATATGGTCTAGTGGTACACGAGGATATTACTCACCAAGTGTCCAAACAACCAAACACTTGGATATTACTCACCAAGTCCCAAAATCCCACTCATTGGCGATATTACTCATGCCATGGGGTTTTAAAACTTTGTTTAGAAAAGAGAGAAGAAGATCCTTCAGAGGCTCCATCCTTCAAATGTTCAATATTATTCTGTTTCCGTGAACACGGCTGATCGATCAGATTGCAATACTCTGGAGAGTTTGTGCACTTTACCCACAAATCACAATCAAGTCCTTTTACAGACAAGACCATGGCGAGGCTTTCCCATAGTATCCCCTCTACCTTCTGGATCCAACCGTGCCAAGAACCTCCAAATGTTGGTACTCAGGTGAGATTTTCCACTAAGTACTAGGCCAAGACAGAGCCCATGTGTATTGTGGTTGCACTGTAAGCTTCTGAATTCTAAAACATGGCAGACTTCTTTGATTTCTGGGCGGCCGTCCTCCACCAAAATTCTACTCGTTGACCCGACAACCATTCCGCCCAGAAAAAAACTTAGTTTTTATTTTGAAGTGGCTTTGAGAAGAAAGATCGCTCATGAGAGTATTTATACTTAGAAATTTTCTTGTCTTTCGAACCCCCCAATGGTACTTTACATATATAGCATAGCAAGGACTTAGCAAAAACAGGGGTAACCTATTAGGAGGGAAAAATCCTAAGTATAGAGCTACTCATGGCATACTACAAAAATCATCGCACTTGCAAAATAATACTAAGAAAAAATTTACCAGAACATCATACACATGCACACTACATAATTTGAAGATCAAAACATGCATAGACAAAACTGGGACAAAAATATGAACAAGTGGTGTAACTTGCCTTATTAAATTAATGATGATCTACTTTCTCGTAGAACTTGCTCGCGCACTCCGAATAAATCTATCGTGTAGGAAATTTCCACAAATCAATAACCATCACAAATAAAGAAACAACCAAAAAGATCCAAAAAAAATGACATGTAAACAAATACTAAAATATGCAAACATTATTATTATATTTCGGCTAATAGTAGGTTACGATGGTCTAAGAGTGAGGAATAACATGTGGACCAATTTACAACAAGAATCGTCTAAAATTTATATATGTATTTGAAGATACGACCAAAATATTATTCAAATTTAAAAGTTTAATTGATAGATTTAAAACCAATTATAATAATAAAATTGATACCATTTAGATGGGGAAATTATTTACAAATCTAACGCAACAAAAATCATTTAGTTTAAAACAACGAATCAAAGGATATTGAATATATAAGTTGAGACACGAACTAGTACATTGCATACGAGCTGATCCAGTGTCCTCTTTTCTTTCGAGTACCTAGCACTCGCGCTCGCGTGCAAAAAACGGATCAGTTGCACGAGAGATTATTAATTTAAATTAATCTAATCTCGACAATAGAAAAATATCTAGAACATGAGCATACTAGCTCCTGCGAGACAAGATGAAGAAGACTACCGCGACGGATCGGCCGGTCGGGCATGGATGCGACGTGCTCCTGGGAGTGCTCTGACTGGGAAGCTCACTCGACGTGCGGCAGGTGATGGTGAACTCCGGTGTGGATGATGGCGTTCTGGCACTCTTCCGGCTTGGCGAAGTGGTTGACGGCGTTCATCGGTCCTCGGTGGTGCCAAACAATTCAATGGCAGTGTCTGGCGTGGTCTCGAACAGTGGCTATCTCTGGCTGGAGGTGGTGCGTTTCGCTAGACCTCCGGCGAACCTCCGGCGGCTTCGTGGGTCTCACTCCAGCGTCCCTGGACCTGACAACGAGGTTAGGAGGAGTCGGTCGATCAAGGGAACCCGAAGGAATATGAAAGGAAGGAGTAGGAGCCTCTAAACCTCGACTTCCGAGCTTGGTGACGGCGGAACTCTGGCTAGATTCGTTCGATCTTGATTCATAGATTTGAGGCTAGGGTTTTGGAAACAAATCGCAAGAGGATAGGTGGGGGTTTATATGGGAAGTTTGCGTGGTTGAGGGGCCAAGCAATCAAAAGGAATCGGTAGAGATTTCTCATGATTTAGTTCAACGAACTTGTGTTGAGCATGGACTCATCGTGGAGGTTGGAGATGATCGGTGGTCCTATGGTGTCAGCAAGTAGAAAGTAAAAAGGGAAGGAAAGAGAGGTGCACGCTTGGTTGGATTAGTTAGGACCAGATTCATACGTGCGTGCGTAGGGCGTGAAGAAAAGGAATCGAGCTGGGTTGGTTTGGTCTGCCAAGTTGGTTCAATCTTTTTATATTTGTTTTAACACATCACAAGTCACGTTATACTATGTCCAGTCATTTTCCAAAAAAGCAGAAGAAAAACTCTAAACAAAAATATATGTAGCTCAGGAAAAAAAATCCGGTGCGCAAGTTCTATTTCAAAATTAAACCACTTGAGTTTATAAACTCTAGTATAGCTCTATTTAATTTCTCAAACTAGTTTTATGATTGTAATTATTTCCAAAATATTTCGAACCTGAAAAGGCAAAATGTTATGTAGGAAATTTCCAACTCGATATGTTAAAGAAGTCATTTTATCTTCTCTCGGTTCATTTTCTTCGGATTGGAAATTGTCTACAAAATATCCCAAAATCAAATAAAAAATCAAATAACCCCAATCGGAATATTTTTCAACATGTTTCTTATAATTGGAAATGTCATGTTATTTCCGCTCTTGTGAAAATGAAACGGTGTTTCAAAAATATGAAAATATGAACAAGTCTCCGGAATCCAAATGGGTGTGTAATGAAATGCAAGACAATATATTGGATTTGTATAAAAGTCTCCGAGCCTTTATTTTATTTCGGATAGTCATGTTAATCCACTCTTTTCAATTGTTGCATAGGAAAATTTTAAACAAAATCCTCCAAATTTCCTTTCATTCAAAAGTTTCAAGAAAGGTCAAACAATCCAATCAAGTTATTTAAATTTATTTTAACATTCCAGAATAGAAAAAAATTGGGATGTTACAGACTACCACCCTTAAAAGGAATCTTGTCCTCGAGATTTGAGAAGGCTAGAAATAAATAGGTTCGGGTTACACTAGGGTGCTACCACACTTAAAAGATTGTCTTCCTTTGGGTATGCAAAAAATTTGTGTGTACTTCTTTGCGCTCACATATCGTAGAGGTAAGCTTCTAGCCCTCGAGGACTTCTTCGAAACTTCTAGCTTAACTATGTCTTGATGTTGTTGTCTTCTATCCCACATACGGATGACGAAGTAGGTCGTCTTAGTAACACCTTGAAATAATGATTTCTTCTTTGCATTCACATTGGCGTCCTTTGGTTCATCTTCAAGTTTTGAATTCGATCTTTGCTTCGTGGGTTCAAGATAGGGAAGAGTAGAGTATAGGAAGAAGAAGATATAGACACCACATAGAAACAAACAAGCCAAACAAAACATAAAATCACGCCAAGTTCACTCCAACTATTTTATACTGCAATAAATTTCTATGAGAGAGAACTACATCGGAGGTAAGCATTTATCTCCGTGTTTCCTAATCCTTGAGGCACTTGTGTGTTGTTTATCTTCAAGGTATTGTTGCGTCCTCCACCATGTAATTGTTCTTCTTTTGATCGACTTGGTAGAATTTCAGCTTGGCGCCCTCATTCAAGTTCTTCATTTTGTCTCCATTCTTCCATCTTCAAGGTTTAAGGTCGGGAGAGTAAAGTCTAACAAGAAGGACATGGACAACCCACACAACAAATTTTGTATTAAAAATATGTTTTATTTGTTGCTGTCAAGAAAACCACAAAAATGACAGTTTACAAATCACCACATATAATCGTAGTGTAGTCTATCCAAGTTTGGTTCCTAATGGGTCATTTGGAATCTTCATTGTCTTTGATTTCTTCGGTAATTAATTTTTCACCCTATAAAGGTCTTTGAAGTCTTTGGTACTTGCAGCTTTAAAGTATTCAATTCTCGTCGCTTCATTCTTGAAACATCTTCTATGCAGGTCTTCAAGTCTTGACTTGACCGAAATATTGAGAAGATCTTCTTTGGAAATGTAGTCTTAAGAGAGGTTTCTTCTTAAAGTGTATAATGGTCATCTCTAATGTTGAAAGGAAGAGACTTGATAATTTTCAAACTTCAAAGATAGATGAGGAGAAGTATGAGAGTTTTCCAAAATAACTTAGAAAATATTAAACCTAAGGCTTTTCCGATGATAGGGTCACGATCTACAGTCAACATGTGCTCTGATACCATCTGTAGCGACCTCGGATCGATAAAGATCCTAAGTCCGTGTGATTAACATGCTAGTCCCTGGATCAATATCTAGCACTCACAGTCGATGAAATATCATGTAAAACACAAGTCTTTATTACATGAATCGAATAATCCAGAGTTTATATTATTACAACAGAAGCGATATAAATACAACTTGGAGTCCCATCAATGCCACAGGCAGGTTGGGTGAAGACCAGCGATCCTATCGCACCTTTCAACGATCTCCAAAATTCTGCACATGAAACATGCAGCCAACAAGTTAGGTCAATACTTTGAATGTATTGGAAAATTACACCAAGAAAAGAATAAGGCTAACTCTACATGCAAGGCTGAGTAGACTGTGGAGTTCATTTGCATAAAGCCAATTTTCTGTAAGTAGGAGGAAAAGAGGAAGAGTTTTTATCCTACTTTGTAAACATTTGCTTAAGTAAAATATGGTCTAATGGCACACGAGGATATTACTCACCAAGTGTCCAGACAACCAAACACTTGGATATTACTCACCAAGTCCCAAAATCCCACCCATTGGCGATATTACTTATGCCATGGGGTTTCAAAACTTTGTTTAGAAAAGAGAGAGGAAGATCCTTCAGAGGCTCCATCCTTCAGATGCTCAATGTTGTTCTGTTTCCTTTAACACGGCTGATCGATCATATTGCAATACTCTCGAGAGTTTGTGCACTTTACCCAAAATCCACAATCAAGTCCTTTTATAGACAGGACCATGGCGAGGCTTTCCCTTAGTATCCCCTCTACCTGCCAAGAACCTCCAAATATTGGTACCTAGGTGAGGTTTCTCACTCAGTACTAAGCCAAGACAGAGCCCATATGTATTATGGTTACACTGGAAGCTTCTGAATTCTGAAACATGGCAGACTTCTTTGATTCCTGGGCGGCCGTCCTCCACCAAAATTCCACTCGTTGACCCGACAACCTGGGTAACCTATTAGGAGGGAAAAATCCTAAGTATAGAGATACCCATGGCATACTATAAAAATCATCGCACTTGCAAAATAATACTAAGAAAAAAAATTTACCAGAACATCCTACACATGCACACTACATAATTTGAAGATCAAAACATGCATAGACAAAACTGGGACAAAAATATGAACAAGTGGTGTAACTTGCCTTATTAAATTGATGATATTCTACTTCCTCGTAGAACTTGCCGAATAAATCTATCGCGTAGGAAATTTCCCACAAATCAATAACCATCGCAAATAAAGAAACAACCAAAAAGAGCCAAAAAAAATGACATGTAAACAAATACTAAAATATGCAAACATTATTATTATATAGTTATTTTGGCTAATAGTAGGTTACAATGGTCTAAGAGTGAGGAATAACATGTGAACCAATTTACAACAAGAATCGTCTAAAATGTATATATGTATTTAAAGATACGATCAAAATATTATTCAAATTTAAAAGTTTAATTGATATATTTAAAACCAATTATAATAATAAAATTGATACCACTTAGATGGGAAAATTATTTACAAATCTAACGCAACAAAAATTATTTAGTTTAAAACAACGGATCAAAGGATATTGAATATATAAGTTGAGACATGAACTAGTACATTGCATACGAGCTGATCCAGGGCGCTGTTTTCTTTCGAGTACCTAGCACTCGCGCTCGTGTGCAATAAACGGATCAGATTTAAATTAATATAATCTCGACAATAGAAAAATATCTAGAACATGAACATACTAGCTCCTGCGAGACAAGATGAAGAAGACTACCACGACGGATCGGCCGGCCGGGCATATGGATGTGACATGCTCCTGGGAGTGCTCTGACTGGAAAGCTCACTCGACGTGCGGCAGGTGATGGTGAACTCCGGTGTGGCTGATGGCGTTCTGGCACTCTTCCGGCTTGGCGAAGTGGTTGACGGCATTCATCCACTACAGGAAAGATTCGCTACGCCGACGGCCGGCTGTCGTCGGCAAAGCTCCAAATTGTCGTCGGCATAGGCTGTGTCGACGGTGGCCGTCGGCGTAGCCCCCTCGGCGTACGTCCTCGTCGGCATAGCTCCGTGGCCGTCGGCACAGTCATCCCTCCTCGGCATAGCGTTTTTCAGCGGGCCCCGCATGTCAGTCAACGGCCGTCTTCGATAACGGTCCAGCCTGAAGCTATGCCGACGGCCAGGCCTTCGGCATAGCCTAAATTATTTTTTAATTATTTTTTCATTTTTTTTTAAATTTTTTTTTAATCTTTGAATTGTTTGACTCCTTAATCTCTCGCTTTAATCATTTTAACATTATTTATAGTTAATAATTGATTAAATTACAGTCTAAGTTAAAGTTCCCGTTCGGTCATCCATCCTAGTGCTATTCCAGCTCTAGCACGCTTAACTTTTCCGTTCCTTCAGAATCTCTTCCCGCAAAGCAATTTACACATTGTTGTCAATACTATGATATCATTCCTATTAACTCTTATATCATCATGTCACATGGTTGTATTATTTAAAATTATAAGCAATTATTTAAGTAAACAACAATGTATAAGTAAAAATATTATTGAATTCAAATAAAAATATAAAGATTTTATTTTTTTGTATTTTTTATTTAATATGGAATAATTAATATCTTTAAATCTGTAAATCAGAATTCGGCAAATAATATGTCTAAATTGATTATGAAAATGAGAGGAATCCAAATATGATATCAATATAAACTTATCACAAACTATGCCGTGATTATTATCATAATTTCATTTGCCCGTTTAAAACGACACGGATAAAGATTCTTAGCTCGGGGCCGAGACTCGCTAAACTTAAAGTGGATCTATGATGAAACAACATATTTTGAACCTAAAAATGATTTTTGTAAAAAATCATTAGCATCCGATCATGTACAAAAAAGTTCATATCTGACCCACTTCCTACCGATTCGGCAGGAATTTGTCTTTTTCACCAGGGATAGACGGAAATGTTTGAGATCCCCCTGTTATGACATTATCCATTTAAGGTGGTCTAGTATTTTTGAAAAATGTGACGGAGGTATTTCGAATTAGCCATTTGGTGGTTGCTTCACAAAACCGTCAGTTTTTTGCACTCGAAAAATGGAAAACGTCTTTTTGGTGCGACGAAAAGGAAAACTTCCTCCTGAAACATTGTTCGCCATCCCATGATGCACACTTATGCACAATTTGGACACATTATCACAAACTATGCCTTCATTCTAGTCATAACATTGGTCATTTGACCCGAAAGCCAAGAAACCTCGAACGAGATAGGTCATTTTGTGAAGGTTTTTTTAGTCATAATCAATATACCAAGTTTGATATCTTTCCTTCTAACTATCTCATGTAATATGACACCACGCGAAGGTTTCACGTTGTTTGGATTGTTTTTGAATTTATAATGCCCGTTTTAAACTATCCTTAAACTTTGTCGAAGGACGGGCATGAAGATTCTTAGCTCGGGGCTAAGACTCGCTAAACTTGCAGTGGATCTATGATGAAACAACATATTTTGAACCTAAAAATGATTTTTGTAAAAAATCATGAGCATCCGATCATGTACCTGTAGTTCATATCTGACCCACTTCCTACCGATTCGGCAGCAATTTGTCTTTTTCACCAGGGATAGACGGAAATGGTTGAGATCCCCTGTTATGACATTATCCATGTAAGGTGATCTAGTATTTTTGAAAAATGTGACGGTGGTATTTTGAATTAGCCATTTGGTGGTTGCTTCACAAAACCGTCAGTTTTTTGCACTCGAAAAATGGAAAAAGGCTTTTTGGTGCGAAGAAAAGGAAAACTTCCTCCTGAAACATTGTTCGCCATCCCATGATGCACCGTTATGCACAATATGGACACATTATCAGAAATTATGCCTTCATTCTAGACATAACATTCGTCATTTGATCCGAAAGCCAAGAAACCTCGAACGAGATAGATCATTTCGTGAAGGTTTTTTTGATACAAAATCAATATACCAAGTTTGATATTTTTCCTTCTAACTATCTCATGTAATATGACACCACGCGAAGGTTTCACGTTGTTTGGATCGTTTTTGAATTTATAATGCCCGTTTTAAACTATCGTTAAACTTTGTCGAAGGGCGGGCATCAAGATTCTTAGCTCGGGACTGAGACTCGCTAAACTTGAAGTGTATATATGATGAAACAACATATTTTGAACCTAAAAATGATTTTTGTAAAAAACATGAGCATCCGATCATGTACCTGTAGTTCATATCTGACTCACTTCCTACCTATTCGGCAGGAATTTGTTTTTTTCACCAGGGATAGACGGAAATGTTTGAGATCCCCCTGTTATGACATAATCCATGTAAGGTGGTCTAGTATTTATGAAAAATGTGACGGTGGTATTTTGAATTAGCCATTTGGTGGTTGCTTCACAAAACCGCTGCTTTTTTGCACCAAAAATGGAAAACGGCTTTTGGTGCGCATTTAAAAGGAAAACTTCCTCCTGAAACATTGTTCGCCAGCCCATGATGCACACTTATACACAATATGGACACATTATCACAAACTATGCCTTCATTCTAGCCATAACATTGGTTATTTGACCCGAAAGCCAAGAAACCTCGAACGAGATAGGTCATTTTGTGAAGGGTTTTTTTCGACAAAATCAATATACCAAGTTTGATATTTTTCCTTCTAACTATCTCATGTAATATGACACCACGCGAAGGTTTCACGTTGTTTGGATCATTTTTGAATTTATAATACCCGTTTTAAACTATCGTTAAACTTTGTCAAAGGGCGGGCATGAAGATTCTTACCTCGGGGCTAAGACTCGCTAAACTTGAAGTGTATCTATGATGAAACAACATATTTGGAACCTAAAAATGATTTTTGTAAAAAATCATTAGCATCCGATCATGTACCTATAGTTCATATCTGACCCACTTCCTACCGATTCGGCAGGAATTTGTCTTTTTCACCAGGGATAGACGGAAATGTTTGAGATCCCCCTGTTATGACATTATCCATGTAAGGTGGTCTAGTATTTTTGAAAAATGTGACGGTGGTATTTCGAATTAGCCATTTGGTGGTTGCTTCACAAAACCGCCGCTTTTTGCACTCGAAAAATGGAAAACGTCTTTTTGGTGCGACGAAAAGGAAAACTTCCTCCTGAAACATTGTTCGCCATCCCATGATGCACACTTATGCACAATTTGGACACATTATCACAAACTATGCCTTCATTCTAGTCATAACATTGGTCATTTGACCCGAAAGCCAAGAAACCTCGAACGAGATAGGTCATTTTGTGAAGGTTTTTTTAGTCATAATCAATATACCAAGTTTGATATCTTTCCTTCTAACTATCTCATGTAATATGACACCACGCGAAGGTTTCACGTTGTTTGGATTGTTTTTGAATTTATAATGCCCGTTTTAAACTATCGTTAAACTTTGTCGAAGGGCGGGCATGAAGATTCTTAGCTCGGGGCTGAGACTCGCTAAACTTGAAGTGGATCTATGATGAAACAACATATTTTGAACCTAAAAATGATTTTTTTTAAAAATCATGAGCATCCGATCATGTAGCTGTAGTTCATATCTGACCCACTTCCTACCGATTCGGCAGGAATTTGTCTTTTTCACCAGGGATAGACGAAAATGTTTGAGATCCCCCTGTTATGACATTATCCATGTAAGGTGATCTAGTATTTTTGAAAAATGTGATGGTGGTATTTTGAATTAGCCATTTGGTGGTTGCTTCACAAAACCGTTAGTTTTTTGCACTCGAAAAATGGAAAACGGCTTTTTGGTGCGAAGAAAAGGAAAACTTCCTCCTGAAACATTGTTCGCCATCCCATGATGCACACTTATGCACAATATGAACACATTATCAGAAACTATGCCTTCATTCTAGCCATAACATTCGTCATTTGACCCGAAAGCCAAGAAACCTCGAACGAGATAGGTCATTTTGTGAAGGTTTTTTGATACAAAATCAATATAAAGTTTGATATTTTTACTTCTAACTATCTCATGTAATATGACACCACGCGAAGGTTTCACGTTGTTTGGATCGTTTTTGAATTTATAATGCTCGTTTTAAACTATCGTTAAACTTTGTCGAAGGGCGGGCATGAAGATTCTTAGCTCGGGGCTGAGACTCGCTAAACTTGAAGTGTATCTATGACGAAACAACATATTTTGAACCTAAACATGATTTTTGTAAAAAACATGAGCATCCGATCATGTACCTGTAGTTCATATCTGACTCACTTCCTACCGATTCGGCAGGAATTTGTTTTTTTCACCAGGGATAGACGGAAATGTTTGAGATCCCCCTGTTATGACATAATCCATGTAAGGTGGTCTAGTATTTATGAAAAATGTGACGGTGGTATTTTGAATTAGCCATTTGGTGGTTGCTTCACAAAACCGTCAGTTTTATGCACCCGAAAAATGGAAAACGGCTTTTTGGTGCGACGAAAAGGAAAACTTCCTCCTGAAACATTGTTCGCCATCCCATGATGCACACTTATATACAATATGGACACATTATCACAAACTATGCCTTCATTCTAGCCATAACATTGGTCATTTGACCCGAAAGCCAAGAAACCTCGAACGAGATAGGTCATTTTATGAAGGTTTTTTTTAGACAAAATCAATATACCAAGTTTGATATTTTTCCTTCTAACTATCTCATGTAATATGACACCACGCGAAGGTTTCACGTTGTTTGGATCGTTTTTGAATTTATAATACCTGTTTTAAACTATCGTTAAACTTTGTCAGAGGGCGGGCATGAAGATTCTTAGCTCGGGGCTGAGACTCGCTAAACTTGAAGTGTATCTATGATGAAACAACATATTTTGAACCTAAAAATGATTTTTGTAAAAAAACATGAGCATCCGATCATGTACCTGTAGTTCATATCTGACCCACTTCCTACCGATTCGGAAGGAATTTGTCTTTTTCACCAGGGATAGACGGAAATGTTTGAGATCCCCCTGTTATGACATTATCCATGTAAGGTGGTCTAGTATTTTTGAAAAATGTGACGGTGGTATTTTGATTTAGCCATTTGGGGGTTGCTTCACAAAACCGTCAGTTTTTTGCACTCGAAAAATGGAAAAAGGCTTTTTGGTGCGAAGAAAAGGAAAACTTCCTCCTGAAACATTGTTCGCCATCCCATGATGCACACTTATGCACAATATGGACACATTATCAGAAACTATGCCTTCATTCTAGCCATAACATTCGTCATTTGACCCGAAAGCCAAGAAACCTCGAACGAGATAGGTCATTTTGTGAAGGTTTTTTTGATACAAAATCAATATACCAAGTTTGATATTTTTCCTTATAACTATCTCATGTAATATGACACCACGCGAAGGTTTCACGTTGTTTGGATCGTTTTTGAATTTATAATGCCTGTTTTAAACTATCGTTAAACTTTGTCGAAGTGCGGGCATGAAGATTCTTAGCTCGGGGCTGAGACTCGCTAAACTTGAAGTGTATCTATGATGAAAAAATATATTTTGAACCTAAAAATGATTTTTGTAAAAAACATGATCTTCCGATCATGTACCTGTAGTTCATATCTGACCCACTTCCTACCGATTCGGCAGGAATTTGTATTTTCACCGGGATGATTTGAAATGTTTGAGATCCCCCTGTTATGACATAATCCATGTAAGGTGGTCTAGTATTTATGAAAAATGTAACGGTGGTATTTTGAATTAGCCATTTGGTGGTTGCTTCACAAAACCGTCAGTTTTTTGCACCCGAAAAATGGAAAACGGCTTTTTGGTGCGACGAAAAGGAAAACTTCCTCCTGAAACATTGTTCGCCAGCCCATGATGCACACTTATACACAATATGGACACATTATCACAAACTATGCCTTCATTCTAGCCATAACATTGGTCATTTGACCCGAAAGCCAAGAAACCTCGAACGAGATAGGTCATTTTGTGAAGGTTTTTTTCGACAAAATCAATATACCAAGTTTGATATTTTTCCTTCTAACTATCTCATGTAATATGACACCACGCGAAGGTTTCACGTTGTTTGGATCGTTTTTGAGTTTATAATACCCGTTTTAAAGTATCGTTAAACTTTGTCAAAGGGCAGGCATGAAGATTCTTAGCTCGGGGCTAAGACTCGCTAAACTTAAAGTGTATCTATGATGAAACAACATATTTTAAACCTAAAAATGATTTTTTGTAAAAAACATGAGCTTCCGATCATGTACCTGTAGTTCATATCTGACCCACTTCCTACCGATTCGGCAGGAATTTGTCTTTTTCACCAGGGATAGACGGAAATGGTTGAGATCCCCCTGTTATGACATTATCCATGTAAGGTGATCTAGTATTTTTGAAAAATGTGACGGTGGTATTTTGAATTAGCCATTTGGTGGTTGCTTCACAAAACCGTCAATTTTTTGCACCCGAAAAATGGAAAACGGCTTTTTAGTGCGACGAAAAGGAAAACTTCCTCCTGAAACATTGTTCGCCAGCCCATGATGTACACTTAAACACAATATGGACACATTATCACAAACTATGCCATCATTCTAGCCATAACATTGGTCATTTGACCCGAAAGCCAAGAAACCTCGAACGAGATAGGTCATTTTGTGAAGGTTTTTTTTCGACAAAATCAATATATCAAGTTTGATATTTTTCCTTCTAACTATCTCATGTAATATGACACCACGCGAAGGTTTCACGTTGTTTGGATCGTTTTTGAATTTATAATACCCGTTTTAAACTATCGTTAAACTTTGTCAAAGGGAGGGCATGAAGATTCTTAGCTCGGGGCTAAGACTCGCTAAACTTGAAGTGTATCTATGATGAAACAACATATTTTGAACCTAAAAATGATTTTTTAATAAAATCATTAGCATCCGATCATGTACCTATAGTTCATTTCTGACCCACTTCCTACCGATTCGGCAGGAATTTGTCTTTTTCACCAGGGATAGACGGAAATGTTTGAGATCCCCCTGTTATGACATTATCCATGTAAGGTGGTCTAGTATTTTTGAAAAATGTGATGGTGGTATTTCAAATTAGCCATTTGGTGGTTGCTTCACAAAACCGTCAGTTTTTTGCACTCGAAAAATGGAAAAAGGCTTTTTGGTGCGAAGAAAAGGAAAACTTCCTCCTGAAACATTGTTCGCCATCCCATGATGCACACTTATGCACAATATGGACACATTATCAGAAACTATGCCTTCATTCTAGCCGTAACATTCGTCATTTGACCCGAAAGCCAAGAAACCTCGAACGAGATAGGTCATTTTGTGAAGGTTTTTTGATACAAAATCAATATACCAAGTTTGATATTTTTCCTTCTAACTATCTCATGTAATATGACACCACGCGAAAGTTTCACGTTGTTTGGATCGTTTTTGAATTTATAATGCCCATTTTAAACTATCGTTAAACTTTGTCGAAGTGCGGGCATGAAGATTCTTAGCTCGGCGCTGAGACTCGCTAAACTTGAAGTGTATCTATGATGAAACAACATATTTTGAACCTAAAAATTATTTTTTGTAAAAAACATGAGCTTCCGATCATGTACCTGTAGTTCATATCTGACCCACTTCCTACCGATTCGGCAGGAATTTGTCTTTTTCACCAGGGATAGACGGAAATGGTTGAGATCCCCCTGTTATGAAATTATCCATGTAAGGTGATCTAGTATTTTTGAAAAATGTGACGGTGGTATTTTGAATTAGCCATTTGGTGGTTGCTTCACAAAACCGTCAGTTTTTTGCACTCGAAAAATAGAAAAAGGCGTTTTGGTGCGAAGAAAAGGAAAACTTCCTCCTGAAACATTGTTCGCCATCCCATGATGCACACTTATGCACAATATGAACACATTATCAGAAACTATGCCTTCATTCTAGCCATAACATTCGTCATTTGACCCGAAAGCCAAGAAACCTCGAACGAGATAGGTCATTTTGTGAAGGTTTTTTTGATACAAAATCAATATACCAAGTTTGATATTTTTCCGTCTAACTATCTCATGTAATATGACACCACGCGAAGGTTTCACGTTGTTTGGATCGTTTTTGAATTTATAATGCCCGTTTTAAACTATCGTTAAACTTTGTCGAAGTGCGGGCATGAAGATTCTTAGCTCGGGGCTGAGACTCGCTAAACTTGAAGTGTATCTATGATGAAACAACATATTTTGAACCTAAAAATGATTTTTTGTAAAAAACATGAGCTTCCGATCATGTACCTGTAGTTCATATCTGACCCACTTCTTACCGATTCGGCAGGAATTTGTCTTTTTCACCAGGGATAGACGGAAATGTTTGAGATCCCCCTGTTATGACATAATCCATGTAAGGTGGTCTAGTATTTATGAAAAATGTAACTGTGGTATTTTGAATTAGCCATTTGGTGGTTGCTTCACAAAACCGTCAGTTTTTTGCACCCGAAAAATGGAAAACGGCTTTTTGGTGCGACGAAAAGGAAAACTTCCTCCTGAAACATTGTTCGCCAGCCCATGATGTACACTTATACACAATATGGACACATTATCACAAACTATGCCTTCATTCTAGCCATAACATTGGTCATTTGACCCGAAAGCCAAGAAACCTCGAACGAGATAGGTCATTTTGTGAAGGGTTTTTTCGACAAAATCAATATACCAAGTTTGATATTTTTCCTTCTAACTATCTCATGTAATATGACACCACGCGAAGGTTTCACGTTGTTTGGATCGTTTTTGAGTTTATAATACCCGTTTTAAAGTATCGTTAAACTTTGTCAAAGGGCAGGCATGAAGATTCTTAGCTCGGGGCTGAGACTCGCTAAACTTGAAGTGGATCTATGATGAAACAACATATTTTGAACCTAAAAATGATTTTTGTAAAAAATCATGAGCATCCGATCATGTACCTGTAGTTCATATCTGACCCACTTCCTACCGATTCGGCAGGAATTTGACTTTTCACCGTGGATGACTAAATGTTTGAGATCCCCCTGTTATGACATTATCCATGTAAGGTGGTCTAGTATTTTTGAAAAATGTGACGGTGGTATTTCGAATTAGCCATTTGGTGGTTGCTTCACAAAACCGTCAGTTTTTTGCACTCGAAAAATGGAAAACGTCTTTTTGGTGCGACGAAAAGGAAAACTTCCTCCTGAAACATTGTTCGCCATCCCATGATGCACACTTATGCACAATATGGACACATTATCACAAACTATGCCTTCATTCTAGCCATAACATTGGTCATTTGATCCGAAAGCCAAGAAACCTCGAACGAGATAGGTCATTTTGTGAAGGTTTTTTTAGTCATAATCAATATACCAAGTTTGATATCTTTCCGTCTAACTATCTCATGTAATATGACACCACGCGAAGGTTTCACGTTGTTTGGATTGTTTTTGAATTTATAATGCCCGTTTTAAACTATCGTTAAACTTTGTCGAAGGGCGGGCATGAAGATTCTTAGCTCGGGGTTGAGACTCGCTAAACTTTAAGTGGATCTATGATGAAACAACATATTTTGAACCTAAAAATGATTTTTGTAAAAAATCATGACATCCGATCATGTACCTGTAGTTCATATCTGACCCACTTCCTACCGATTCGGCAGGAATTTGTCTTTTTCACCAGGGATAGACGGAAATGTTTGAGATCCCCTGTTATGACATTATCCATGTAAGGTGATCTAGTATTTTTGAAAAATGTGACGGTGGTATTTTGAATTAGCCATTTGGTGGTTGCTTCACAAAACCGTCAGTTTTTTGCACTCGAAAAATGGAAAAAGGCTTTTTCGTGCGAAGAAAAGGAAAACTTCCTCCTGAAACATTGTTCGCCATCCCATGATGCACACTTATGCACAATATGGACACATTATCAGAAACTATGCCTTCATTCTAGCCATAACATTCGTCATTTGACCCGAAAGCCAAGAAACCTCGAACGAGATAGGTCATTTTGTGAAGGTTTTTTTGATACAAAATCAATATACCAAGTTTGATATTTTTCCTTCTAACTATCTCATGTAATATGACACCACGCGAAGGTTTCACGTTGTTTGGATCGTTTTTGAATTTATAATGCCCGTTTTAAACTATCGTTAAACTTTGTCGAAGGGCGGGCATGAAGATTCTTAGCTCGGGGCTGAGACTCGCTAAACTTGAAGTGTATCTATGATGAAACAATATATTTTGAACCTAAAAATGATTTTTGTAAAAAACATGAGCTTCCGATCATGTACCTGTAGTTCATATCTGACCCACTTCCTACCGATTCGGCAGGAATTTGTCTTTTTCACCAGGGATAGACGGAAATGTTTGAGATCCCCCTGTTATGACATAATCCATGTAAGGTGGTCTAGTATTTATGAAAAATGTAACGGTGGTATTTTGAATTAGCCATTTGGTGGTTGCTTCACAAAATCGTCAGTTTTTTGCACCCGAAAAATGGAAAACGGCTTTTGCGCATTTAAAAGGAAAACTTCCTCCTGAAACATTGTTCGCCAGCCCATGATGCACACTTATACACAATATGGACACATTATCACAAACTATGCCTTCATTCTAGCCATAACATTGGTCATTTGACCCGAAAGCCAAGAAACCTCGAACGAGATAGGTCATTTTGTGAAGGTTTTTTTCGACAAAATCAATATACCAAGTTTGATATTTTTCCTTCTAACTATCTCATGTAATATGACACCACGCGAAGGTTTCACGTTGTTTGGATCGTTTTTGAATTTATAATACCCGTTTTAAACTATCGTTAAACTTTGTCAAAGGGCGGGCATGAAGATTCTTAGCTCGGGGCTAAGACTCGCTAAACTTGAAGTGTATCTATGATGAAACAACATATTTTGAACCTAAAAATGATTTTTGTAAAAAATCATTAGCATCTGATCATGTACCTATAGTTCATACCTGACCCACTTCCTACCGATTCGGCAGGAATTTGTCTTTTTCACCAGGGATAGACGGAAATGTTTGAGATCCCCCTGTTATGACATTATCCATGTAAGGTGGTCTAGTATTTTTGAAAAATGTGATGGTGGTATTTCGAATTAGCCATTTGGTTGTTGCTTCACAAAACCGTCAGTTTTTTGCACTCGAAAAATGGAAAACGGCTTTTTGGTGCGACAAAAAGGAAAACTTCCTCCTGAAACATTGTTCGCCATCCCATGATGCACAATTATGCACCATATGGACACATTGTCACAAACTATGCCTTCATTCTAGCCATAACATTGGTCATTTGACCCGAAAGCCAAGAAACCTCGAACGAGATAGGTCATTTTGTGAAGGTTTTTTTCGACAAAATCAATATACCAAGTTTGATATTTTTCCTTCTAACTATCTCATGTAATATGACACCACGCGAAGGTTTCACGTTGTTTGGATCGTTTTTGAATTTATAATACCCGTTTTAAACTATCGTTAAACTTTGTCAAAGGGCGGGCATGAAGATTCTTAGCTCGGGGCTAAGACTCGCTAAACTTGAAGTGTATCTATGATGAAACAACATATTTTGAACCTAAAAATGATTTTTGTAAAAAATCATTAGCATCTGATCATGTACCTATAGTTCATACCTGACCCACTTCCTACCGATTCGGCAGGAATTTGTCTTTTTCACCAGGATGAGGAAATGTTTGAGATCCCCCTGTTATGACATTATCCATGTAAGGTGGTCTAGTATTTTTGAAAAATGTGATGGTGGTATTTCGAATTAGCCATTTGGTTGTTGCTTCACAAAACCGTCAGTTTTTTGCACTCGAAAAATGGAAAACGGCTTTTTGGTGCGACAAAAAGGAAAACTTCCTCCTGAAACATTGTTCGCCATCCCATGATGCACAATTATGCACCATATGGACACATTGTCACAAACTAGGCCTTCATTCTAGCCATAACATTGGTCATTTGACCCGAAAGCCAAGAAACCTCGAACGAGATAGGTCATTTTGTGAAGGTTTTTTTAGTCATAATCAATATACCAAGTTTGATATCTTTCCTTCTAACTATCTCATGTAATATGACACCACGCGAAGGTTTCACGTTGTTTGGATTGTTTTTGAATTTATAATGCCCGTTTTAAACTATCGTTAAACTTTGTCGAACGGCGGGCATGAAGATTCTTAGCTCGGGGCTGAGACTCGCTAAACTGGAAGTGGATCTATGATGAAACAACATATTTTGAACCTAAAAATGATTTTTCTAAAAAACCATGAGCATCCGATCATGTACCTGTAGTTCATATCTGACCCACTTCCTACCGATTCGGCAGGAATTTGTCTTTTTCACCAGGGATAGACGGAAATGTTTGAGATCCCCCTGTTATGATATTATCCATGTAAGGTGATATAGTATTTTTTTAAAATGTGATGGTGGTATTTTGAATTAGCCATTTGGTGGTTGCTTCACAAAACCGTCAGTTTTTTGCACTCGAAAAATGGAAAACGGCTTTTTGGTGCGAAGAAAAGGAAAACTTCCTCCTGAAACATTGTTCGCCATCCCATGATGCACACTTATGCACAATATGGACACATTATCAGAAACTATGCCTTCATTCTAGCCATAACATTTGTCATTTGACCCGAAAGCCAAGAAACCTCGAACGAGATAGGTCATTTTGTGAACGTTTTTTTGATACAAAATCAATATACCAAGTTTGATATTTTTACTTCTAACTATCTCATGTAATATGACACCACCCGAAGGTTTCACGTTGTTTGGATCGTTTTTGAATTTATAATGCCCGTTTTAAACTATCGTTAAACTTTGTCGAAGGGCGGGCATGAAGATTCTTAGCTCGGGGCTGAGACTCGCTAAACTTGAAGTGTATCTATGATGAAACAACATATTTTGAACCTAAAAATGATTTTTGTGAAAAACATGAGCATCCGATCATGTACCTGTAGTTCATATCTGACTCACTTCCTACCGATTCGGCAGGAATTTGTCTTTTTCACCAGGGATAGACGGAAATGTTTGAGATCCCCCTGTTATGACATTATCCATGTAAGGTGGTCTAGTATTTTTGAAAAATGTGACGGTGGTATTTCGAATTAGCCATTTGGTGGTTGCTTCACAAAACCGTCAGTTTTTTGCACTCGAAAAATGGAAAACATCTTTTTGGTGTGACGAAAAGGAAAACTTCCTCCTGAAACATTGTTCGCCATCCCATGATGCACACTTATGCACAATTTGGACACATTATCACAAACTATGCCTTCATTCTAGCCACAACATTGGTCATTTGACCCGAAAGCCAAGAAACCTCGAACGAGATAGGTCATTTTGTGAAGGTTTTTTTAGTCATAATCAATATACCAAGTTTGATATCTTTCCTTCTAACTATCTCATGTAATATGACACCACGCGAAGGTTTCACGTTGTTTGGATTGTTTTCGAATTTATAATGTCCGTTTTAAACTATCGTTAAACTTTGTCGAAGGGCGGGCATGAATATTCTTAGCTCGGGGCTGAGACTCGCTAAACTTGAAGTGGATCTATGATGAAACAACATATTTTGAACCTAAAAATGATTTTTGTAAAAAATCATGACATCCGATCATGTACCTGTAGTTCATATCTGACCCACTTCCTACCGATTCGGCAGGAATTTGTCTTTTTCACCAGGGATAGACAGAAATGTTTGAGATCCCCCTGTTATGACATTATCCATGTAAGGTGATCTAGTATTTTTGAAAAATGTGACGGTGGTATTTTGAATTAGCCATTTGGTGGTTGCTTCACAAAACCGTCAGTTTTTTGCACTCGAAAAATGGAAAAAGGCTTTTTGGTGCGAAGAAAAGGAAAACTTCCTCCTGAAACATTGTTCGCCATCCCATGATGCACACTTATGCACAATATGGACACATTATCAGAAACTATGCCTTCATTCTAGCCATAACATTCGTCATTTGACCCGAAAGCCAAGAAACCTCGAACGAGATAGGTCATTTTGTGAAGGGTTTTTTGATACAAAATCAATATACCAAGTTTGATATTTTTCCTTCTAACTATCTCATGTAATATGACACCACGCGAAGGTTTCACGTTGTTTGGATCGTTTTTGAATTTATAATGCCTGTTTTAAACTATCGTTAAACTTTGTCGAAGTGCGGGCATGAAGATTCTTAGCTCGGGGCTGAGACTCGCTAAAGTTGAAGTGTATCTATGATGAAACAATATATTTTGAACCTAAAAATGATTTTTGTAAAAAACATGAGCTTCCGATCATGTACCTGTAGTTCATATCTGACCCACTTCCTACCGATTCGGCAGGAATTTGTCTTTTTCACCAGGGATAGACGGAAATGTTTGAGATCCCCCTGTTATGACATAATCCATGTAAGGTGGTCTAGTATTTATGAAAAATGTAACGGTGGTATTTTGAATTAGCCATTTGGTGGTTGCTTCACAAAACCGTCAGATTTTTGCACCCGAAAAATGGAAAACGGCTTTTGGTGTATTTAAAAGGAAAACTTCCTCCTGAAACATTGTTCGCCAGCCCATGATGTACACTTAAACACAATATGGACACATTATCACAAACTATGCCTTCATTCTAGCCATAACATTGGTCATTTGACCCGAAAGCCAAGAAACCTCGAACGAGATAGGTCATTTTGTGAAGGTTTTTTTTCGACAAAATCAATATACCAAGTTTGATATTTTTCCTTCTAACTATCTCATGTAATATGACACCACGCGAAGGTTTCACGTTGTTTGGATCGTTTTTGAATTTATAATACCCGTTTTAAACTATCGTTAAACTTTGTCAAAGGGCGGGCATGAAGATTCTTAGCTCGGGGCTAAGACTCGCTAAACTTGAAGTGTATCTATGATGAAACAACATATTTTGAACCTAAAAATGATTTTTTAATAAAATCATTAGCATCCGATCATGTACCTATAGTTCATATCTGACCCACTTCCTACCGATTCTAGAATTTGTCTTTTCACCGTGGATGATTGGAAATGTTTGAGATCCCCCTGTTATGACATTATCCATGTAAGGTGGTCTAGTATTTTTGAAAAATGTGATGGTGGTATTTCAAATTAGCCATTTGGTGGTTGCTTCACAAAACCGTCAGTTTTTTGCACTCGAAAAATGGAAAATGGCTTTTTGGTGCGACGAAAAGGAAAACTTCCTCCTGAAACATTGTTCGCCATCCCATGATGCACAATTATGCACAATATGGACACATTGTCACAAACTAGGCCTTCATTCTAGCCATAACATTGGTCATTTGACCCGAAAGCCAAGAAACCTCGAACGAGATAGGTCATTTTGTGAAGGTTTTTTTAGTCATAATCAATATACCAAGTTTGATATCTTTCCTTCTAACTATCTTATGTAATATGACACCACGCGAAGGTTTCACGTTGTTTGGATTGTTTTTGAATTTATAATGCCCGTTTTAAACTATCGTTAAACTTTGTCGAAGGGCGGGCATGAAGATTCTTAGCTCGGGGCTAAGACTCGCTAAACTTGAAGTGGATCTATGATGAAACAACATATTTTGAACCTAAAAATGATTTTTGTAAAAAATCATGAGCATCCGATCATGTACCTGTAGTTCATATCTGACCCACTTCCTACCGATTCGGCAGGAATTTGTCTTTTTCACCAGGGATAGACGGAAATGTTTGAGATCCCCCTGTTATGATATTATCCATGTAAGGTGATCTAGTATTTTTGAAAAATGTGACGGTGGTATTTTGAATTAGCCATTTGGTGGTTGCTTCACAAAACCGTCAGTTTTTTGCACTCGAAAAATGGAAAACGGCTTTTTGGTGCGAAGAAAAGGAAAACTTCCTCCTGAAACATTGTTCGCCATCCCATGATGCACACTTATGCACAATATGAACACATTATCAGAAACTATGCCTTCATTCTAGCCATAACATTCGTCATTCGACCCGAAAGCCAAGAAACCTCGAACGAGATAGGTCATTTTGTGAAGGTTTTTTTGATACAAAATCAATATACCAAGTTTGATATTTTTACTTCTAACTATCTCATGTAATATGACACCACCCGAAGGTTTCACGTTGTTTGGATCGTTTTTGAATTTATAATGCCCGTTTTAAACTATCGTTAAACTTTGTCGAAGGGGGGGCATGAAGATTCTTAGCTCGGGGCTGAGACTCGCTAAACTTGAAGTGTATATATGATGAAACAACATATTTTGAACCTAAAAATGATTTTTGTAAAAAACATGAGCATCCGATCATGTACCTGTAGTTCATATCTGACTCACTTCCTACCGATTCGGCAGGAATTTGTTTTTTTCACCAGGGATAGACGGAAATGTTTGAGATCCCCCTGTTATGACATAATCCATGTAAGGTGGTCTAGTATTTATGAAAAATGTGACGGTGGTATTTTGAATTAGCCATTTGGTGGTTGCTTCACAAAACCGTTAGTTTTTTGCACCCGAAAAATGGAAAACGGCTTTTTGGTGCGACGAAAAGGAAAACTTCCTCCTGAAACATTGTTCGCCAGCCCATGATGCACACTTATACACAATATGGACACATTATCACAAACTATGCCTTCATTCTAGCCATAACATTGGTCATTTGACCCGAAAGCCAAGAAACCTCGAACGAGATAGGTCATTTTGTGAAGGTTTTTTTAGTCATAATCAATATACCAAGTTTGATATCTTTCCTTCTAACTATCTCATGTAATATGACACCACGCGAAGGTTTCACGTTGTTTGCATTGTTTTTGAATTTATAATGCCCGTTTTAAACTATCGTTAAACTTTGTCGAAGGGCGGGAATGAAGATTCTTAGCTCGGGGCTGAGACTCGCTAAACTTGAAGTGGATCTATGATGAAACAACATATTTTGAACCTAAAAATGATTTTTGTAAAAAATCATGAGCATCCGATCATGTACCTGTAGTTCATATCTGACCCACTTCCTACCGATTCGGCAGGAATTTGTCTTTTTCACCAGGGATAGACGGAAATGTTTGAGATCCCCCTGTTATGATATTATCCATGTAAGGTGATCTAGTATTTTTGAAAAATGTTACGGTGGTATTTTGAATTAGCCATTTGGTGGTTGCTTCACAAAACCGTCAGTTTTTTGCACTCAAAAAATGGAAAACGGCTTTTTGGTGCGAAGAAAAGGAAAACTTCCTCCTGAAACATTGTTCGCCATCCCATGATGCACACTTATGCACAATATGAACACATTATCAGAAACTATGCCTTCATTCTAGCCATAACATTCGTCATTTGACCCGAAAGCCAAGAAACCTCGAACGAGATAGGTCATTTTGTGAAGGTTTTTTTGATACAAAATCAATATACCAAGTTTGATATTTTTACTTCTAACTATCTCATGTAATATGACACCACCCGAAGGTTTCACGTTGTTTGGATCGTTTTTGAATTTATAATGCCCGTTTTAAACTATCGTTAAACTTTGTCGAAGGGTGGGCATGAAGATTCTTAGCTCGGGGCTGAGACTCGCTAAACTTGAAGTGTATCTATGATGAAACAACATATTTTGAACCTAAAAATGATTTTTGTAAAAAACATGAGCATCCGATCATGTACCTGTAGTTCATATCTGACTCACTTCCTACCGATTCGGCAGGAATTTGTTTTTTTTCACCAGAGATAGACGGAAATGTTTGAGATCCCCCTGTTATGACATAATCCATGTAAGGTGGTCTAGTATTTATGAAAAATGTGACGGTGGTATTTTGAATTAGCCATTTGGTGGTTGCTTCACAAAACCGTCAGTTTTTTGCACCCGAAAAATGGAAAACGGCTTTTTGGTGCGACGAAAAGGAAAACTTTCTCCTGAAACATTGTTCGCCAGCCCATGATGCACACTTATACACAATATGGACACATTATCACAAACTATGCCTTCATTCTAGCCATAACATTGGTCATTTGACCCGAAAGCCAAGAAACCTCGAACGAGATAGGTCATTTTGTGAAGGTTTTTTTGATACAAAATCAATATACCAAGTTTGATATTTTTCCTTCTAACTATCTCATATAATATGACACCACGCGAAGGTTTCACGTTGTTTGGATCTTTTTGAATTTATAATACCCGTTTTAAACTATCGTTAAAATTTGTCAGAGGGCGGGCATGAAGATTCTTAGCTCGGGGCTGAGACTCGCTAAACTTGAAGTGTATCTATGATGAAACAACATATTTTGAACCTAAAAATGATTTTGTAAAAAATCATTAGCATCCGATCATGTACCTGTAGTTCATATCTGACCCACTTCCTACCGATTCGGCAGGAATTTGTCTTTTTCACCAGGGATAGACGGAAATGTTTGAGATCCCCCTGTTATGACATTATCCATGTAAGGTGGTCTAGTATTTTTGAAAAATGTGACGGTGGTATTTCGAATTAGCCATTTGGTGGTTGCTTCACAAAACTGTCAGTTTTTTGCACTCGAAATATGGAAAACGGCTTTTTGGTGCGACGAAAAGGAAAACTTTCTCCTAAAACATTGTTCGACATCCCATGATGCACACTTATGCACAATATGGACACATTATCACAAACTATGTCTTCATTCTAGCCATAACATTGGTAATTTGACCCGAAAGCCAAGAAACCTCGAACGAGATAGGTCATTTTGTGAAGGGTTTTTTTAGACATAATCAATATACCAAGTTTGATATTTTTTTCTTTTAACTATGTTACATAATATGACACCACGCGAAGGTTTCACGTTGTTTGGATCGTTTTTGAATTTATAATGCCCGTTTTAAACTATCGTTAAACTTTGTCGAAGGGCGGGCATGAAGATTTTTAGCTCGGGGCTGAGACTCGCTAAACTTGAAGTGTATCTATGATGAAACAACATATTTTGAACCTAAAAATGATTTTTGTAAAAAATCATGAGCATCTGTTCATGCACTACAAGAAATGTGTTGATCTATGACCTTCTAATAGTGACCGTGGATGAAATCGTCATAGATCTATGACGATTTTGCACCAGGTGGTCATAAGCCATTCGAAGAGGTAAAAACCCTGAAAAATTAAGACGATTTGGCTAAAAAAATGTCATAGTTTGAATAGGTATATCGTCATAATTGATAGACGTAACATAATAGATTATTTATAGATGATTATGACGATTTAAAATCGTCGTTAAACATGACTACGCATGCACATAGAAAACAATTGCCTAGGTGTCATATCTATGTGTCAATTTTGCCTAAGTGTCTTATCCATGTGGCAGTTTGTGCGTATATATCGTGTCCATGTGTCAACATTCGAACTGAGTAGATAGACCCACCACCTAACAGACAACTAGGACCCGCAGACTGACACAATGTTCCTGGCAAATAGTTAGAAAAAAAATAATGACTGGCGGGAATCGAACCAGCAACCTCGCACACTCTGCCTAAGACACGAACCAACAAGCCACTAGTCGCTTTGTGTTAGAGCAATGTGCTTTACCATAAAAATATTTGACGACGTATTTGGGCCTGGGCCACAACAGACGAAAAACTATCTCTCCTTTTTTTCTCCTTTACCGCTTGGAGCACTGAGTGGGCCATCGGTTCATAGACTATTGGCGAGTTGATATTGAGGGAAATATGGCCCGTAGGAACATGTAGTCCGAACAGGTTTTGAATTACCATTTTTTCTTAAACTTTCAAAAAATATTTGAGTAATTTTACTGTATATTTTGCATATGATCTCGGATTAAGGGGACCCAAAATGAATTTGGTTCATCTCGATGAGATAAAAACTACAGTATTGGTGAATTCTCATGTTTACATTGTTTAGTGTACTTTTAATTTTTTTGTTGATTTAAAAATCCGGTCAAAACGGCGGGCGTGATTGTTCATAAGCGGAGTCTAAATCTTGCAAAATTCTTATTGGATCTTTGATAAAATAGCATATTGTGAGTCTAAATGATTTTTAAAAAATAAGCTAGCCTGGGATTCGAACTCTCCACCTCCCCACGGTGGCAACAGGCCAATACCACTACACCACTTACACCTTTGTGTCAAGATAGTACATCGACACCTTATAACTAACAATAAATGGGTTGTCAGTGGGAAGGAGGTGGGCTATCTGTGGGAAGGAAGGTGGGCTTTATTGTTATTTGGGCCGACTTTGATTACGCGTTGTATATTAGGTCGGTCCAGTTATAGTAGTTTTTTTCTGTTTTCTTAATTTTTTTGTAGCTTTTTCATAGGAAGTCCAAAATAATTATTTTTTGTCTCTAAATTTTTAGATAATTCAGTAGATCGTCTTAGGGTGTTAAATATAAATAATTTTATTATTTGAAATAGTAGATTTACTAATTTCATATAATTAGTCTATAGTAGGGATAATATCATAATTTAAAATATGAGTTTGAAACTAGGGAGTGATAATTCTCGTTTAGGGGTTGAGTCTCGCTAAACTTGTACTGGATCCCTAAAGAAATAGCATATTGTGAGTCTAAAACTCATTTTTTTTAAATAATGGGAATTGGATCATGTACCCGTAGTTTAAATCGAACCCACTTCCTGCCGATTCGGCAGGAATTTATCTTTTTCGCCAGGGGTGGAAGGAAAGGTTTGAGATGCCCCAGTTGGGGCATTTGTCCATGTAAGGTGGCCTATTATTTTTGAAAAATGGGATGGTTGTATTTTGAAACTTTCATTTGGTGGTTGCTTCACAATATGGGCATATTCGACATACCATGATACATATGTGTGCATAATATGGGCATATTCTCATAAACTATGCCGCGATTCTAGCCATAACATTGGTCGTTTGGTCCGAAAGCCATGAAACCTCGGACATGATAGGTCATTTCTGAGAAGGTTTTTTAAGACACTTGCAATATACCAAGGTTGGTATTTTTACTTGCAACTATGTCACATAATAAGACACCAGGCGAAGGTTTTACATTCTTCGAACCGTTTTTGAATTTTTTATGCCCGTTTCAAACTATGGTCAAAAGGACGGACACGAAGGTTCTTAGCTAGGGGCTGAGCCTCGTTAAACTTGCATTGGATCTCTAAAGAAACAGCATATTGTGAGTCTAAAAATGATTTTTTCCAAAAATCATGAGGATCGGATCATGTACCTGTAGTTCAAACCGGACCCTCTTCCTACCGATTCGGTAGGAATTTGTCTTTTTCGCCAGGGATGAACGGAAAGGTTTGAGATATCCCGGTTGGGACATTGTCCATGTAAGGTGGTCTAATATTTTTACAAAATGTGGGGGTACCATTCTAAAACTGTCATTTGGTGGTTGCTTCACAAAACGCCCCGTTTTTTGCGCTCGGAAAATGGAAAATGGTTTTTCCGTGCGTCGAAAAAGAAAACTTCCTCCTGCAACATTGTTCTCCATGCCATGATACATATGTGTGCATAATATGGGCACATTATCATAAACTATGCCCTGATTCTAGCCATAACATTGGTCATTTGACCCGAAAGCCACGAAACCTCGAACATGATAGGTCATTTTGTGAAGGGTTTTTTGAGACATACTCAATTTACCAAGTTTGGTATTTTTCCTTGCAATTATGTCACATAATAAGACACCACGCGAAGGATTTGCGTTGATCGGACCGTTTTTTATTTTTTTATGCCCGTTTCAAACCATGGTCAAAATGGCGGGCATGAAGGTTCTTAGCTCAGGGCCGAGCCTCGCTAAACTTGCATTGGATCTCTAAAGAAATAGCATATTGCGAGTCTAAAACACATTTTTTCAAAAAATAATGGGCATCGGATCATGTACCTATAGTTCAAACCGGACCCACTTCCTACCGAATCGGCAGGAATTTGTCTTTTTTGCGAAGGGTGCACGGAAAGGTTTGAGATACCCCGGTTGGGAAATTGTCCATGTAAGGTGGTATACTTTTTTTGAAAAATGGGGTGGTACCATTCTAAAACTTTAATTTGGTGGTTGCTTCACAAAACCCCTCGTTTTTTACACTCGGAAAATGGGAAATGGATTTTTCATACATCGAAAAGGAAAACTTCCTCCTGCAACATTGTTCGTCATCCCATGATGCACATGTGTGCATGATACGGGTGCATTATCACAAACTATGCCACGATTATAGCCATAACATTGGTAATTTGACCCGAAAGCCATGAAATCTCGAACATGATGGGTCATTTTATGAAGGTTTTTTGAGACATACTCAATTTACCAAGTTTGGTATTTTTCCTTGCAACTATGTCACATAATAAGACACCATGCGAAGGATTTATGTTGATCAGACCGTTTTTGAATTTTTTATGTCTGTTTCAAACAATGGTCAAAACGACGGGCATGAGGGTTCTTAGCTAGGGGCCGAGCATCGCTAAAATTGCATTGGATCTCTGAAGAAATAGCATATTGTGAGTCTAAAAATCATTTTTCCAAAAATCACGAGCATCGGATAATGTACCTGTAGTTCAAATCGGACCCACTTTTTATTGATTCGGTAGGAATTTGTCTTTTTCACGAGGGGTGGACGGAAAGGTCTGAGATATCCTGGTTGGGAGATTGTCCATGTAAGGTGGTCTACTAATTTTAAAAAATAGGATGACAGCATTTTGGAACTTTTATTTCGTGATAGCTTCACAACGCAGCCTTTTTTTGAACTAAAAAATGGTTTTTATTTTGCGACCAATCAAATTGCAGGAATCTGACTTCCACGGATCGGCCATCCTTGTCTGATCTAGATCGTTAAATTCTCATCCAAGGACCGTACTTTGCTCAAACAAACACAACACCCACTCTTCCGCTGCTAACCCTAGGCCCAGCCGCAGACCGAACCATCGCCACCTCTCCAGATTTGCCTCCAGACAAACCCTAACCTCACATAGCGACCCACATCCTCCATATCGCCTCCCCGTGCGCCGCCGATCTCCCCGCCGAGCCTCAACTTGCGTCCCCGCACGCGACACCCTACCTCCAAACCTATCAATCCCCACCGCCACCCCTCCTCCGTGTGCACCGCCGCCACCCCTCGATCTCCGCCGCCACGACCTAACCTCCAGATCGCCATCACCTCCACATCCCATCGCGCTCCCCATCGTGACGCACTTCCTCCCTGCTCCACTCTGCTCTCGATCCACCTCTGCAAGCCCAGGAGGAGCCGCCACGGCCGGTGCTTCCACCCGCTGATCGGAGGACAAGCTCCACCTCGACCCAATGTCCGCCGCCGCCGTCTGGGAGGCGAAGAGGATGCAGAGTTCCTCCTCGCAGACACCAAGGCCGCGACCGGAGTAGGGCAACTAGCCGGTTGCCGGACACTGCGGGAGGAGCATGTCGAGGGCGGAGGCGGCGGCATGGCAGGGACCAGAGGCGACGGCGCGGACCCCGACCTAGGCACTAGAGGTTGGAGCCTGCTTCTCCACCAAAGCTTGGATGGTATGGAGGTCGAGCTCGGTCTAGCGTCTCCGGTCTTGGCCATGGCAGGATGCTACAGATCAAGGACGGCATAGGTTTGAGGAGCAGCGGATGCTCTGGATCCCAACCATGTTGCGACACTTCCAGGTCGTGTCTCTCTCTTCGCCCTACCTCGCCCCTATCTCTCGCGGGTCCTCTCTCAGCACCTCTCACCACTTCTTGAAACCTATAGTTTTAAACATGTTATACATGATAAGACGTGACATGGGTTTCGTTTTGTGTAAGTTACCTGTATGACATCTGTGTTATCTGCGGTCTGAGACATGTGTGATTGAAATCTAATTGAAATGCTGCAGGGCAACTCCAGTCAGGCGTGCAGCAGCACAACTCTTACAATTCCCGAAGTAGTGCAATGTCTTATGTGGTAGCCATGTCTTGTTCTCATGTACTGTGTCTTGGGATCATTCGTTCATACTATGTTGTATCATAATGAATCGTCTTTTTTCTCTAGACCATATTAATTCTTACCCCACACTAGGTGCGGCGTGTCGCCACACTAAATTCCCTAGTTAGAAATAAAATATCAACTTGTGAATACTCAAATCTAATCCTCATTTTACTTATATAAAATTTCCAGTAAATAAATTATCAATAGAAGATCATAGTCTTGGTATGATCTTGTTCTTATCATAGAAGTGATATGTAGATTTAATCTATGTTATATTACACGATCTGTGTCATATAATTTGTCACTGTGTTGCTCAATAAACCAATCCTTTACATAGGTACTCATACTGCTTTACCATATCTATTCTAGCCTTTTTTATTATGTTATTCTCTGTAATTGCCAGGTCAGTTCAAAGCATAAGAAACCAGTCGCACCAGCGGATGTGATACACTGTTGAAACAAGCCCCCTCTCGCAGTACAGGTCCCGTGACCACCTTGTCGAACTGGTGAGTTTCCCCACCCTTCCCTCGGTGATTTGTGTGGATGCCTTGGCAGAGCGAGCCGTGATCTGTTTGATTCGTCCGCTCGGTGTGGTCTCGATGAGATCTAAATGGGAATTGCCTGTGTGGCCTCTGAAATCCGATGAAATATTTGGTCTATTAATTTCATAGTGAGGCAATGTGGCCTCTAAAATCCGATGAAATATTTGGTCTATTGATTTTATAGTGGTAATGTGTATATCAGTAAATCAGGCGTTCATACATTTTTATTCTGATTCACCAATGTGTCTGTTATTTCCTTAGCAGTTTGTAGTTACAACCTACTGTTGTTTTGCTCTGTGTTAAAATATTTGTTCCTGCTGTTACAATATATACGGTATACTTTCAACATCAGCATGTTTTCTTATTTGGGATGACATTGGCTGTTCTTTTTTGGACACATGAAAACTACTGCTGTAGTTCCTAATTTTTTAGACTAGAGTTATTAGGAAGCAAACTATGCTATTTATGATAAGCAGCAGGGATTCATAAGCAGATGCTAGTATAGTTAGGGACTGATGTATATAGTAACATAGATAGAAAAGGTCCATTTTTCATGTTGTAAACATTTGAAACCCTGTTGCAACAGAAAATAAAGGGAAGTATTGTTTATGTGGGCTAGGATAGTGCTTTATTTAATATCCAGAAACATGCACATTTGTTCTTTGCCTAACTTACTGTCCTATATGTGAAACCAGATGCCCACTTCAAGGATGATCTTGTCCTGGATAGTCTGGATGCAATGGAGGTTGTGATGGCCTTGGAAGAGGAATTTGGTTTCGAGATACCTGATGATGAAGCTGACAACGAGTAGCGAATCTGTCATGTTTACATCTGTTGTATTTGCTGTCTTTTTGGTTATTGTGTCTCAAATTTGGCTGCTGTATCTGCTATCATGTTTATATCCGTTGTATCAGATATCTATATCTATTATGATGATCTAGCTATCATGTCATGTAATAGTGTTACTTATTAGCCTTGTGGCTGTTATGTTTAAATTCTGGATTATATACTGTTGTTTTGTGTGAACTATATATTTGGAAATGTTGTTGGGCTGGTTTGTACATTTGGGACCGTACTAGATCTAAAAAGTCGAATACACCCTAAAAAAAGGCCATGGCCCATAGACACGACATAAAATAAAATGCTCTACAAATGGCCTAGGCCCAAAACAGAAAAAGTCCAACATTATTGGGCCAGCCCATTTAGATCACTAAAATGGACTGGGCTGATTTTGATTTAAGACGATTTCATTTCGTCACAATTTTGCCACGTAGGATCGGCCACGTAGGATCTGAGCTGGATTGGCTAGATGGTCCATGACGATATTAGATCGTCATAGACATTATGACGATTTAATATCGTCATAGACGGTTATGACGATTTTACCAAAAACGTCGTTATAGTTCATTTGCGACGACCAGCTTTCGACGATCTCAAAATCGTCATAGCATCGTCATAAACGAACTACTATGACGATTTTGTGATGAAAATGGAGGGTCATATATAGCCAGATTCCTTGTAGTGATGTACCTGTAGTTCATATCAGACCCACTTCCTACCGATTCGGCAGGAATTTGTCTTTTTCACCAGGGATAGACGGAAATGTTTGAGATCCCCCTGTTATAACATTATCCATGTAAGGTGATCTAGTATTTATGAAAAATGTGACGGTGGTATTTTGAATTAGCCATTTGGTGGTTGCTTCACAAAACCGTCAGTTTTTTGCACCAGAAAAATGGAAAACGGCTTTTTGGTGCGACGAAAAGGAAAACTTCCTCCTGAAACATTGTTCGCCACCACATGATGCACACTTATGCACAATATGGACACATTATCACAAACTATGCCTTCATTCTAGCCATAACATTGGTCATTTGACCCGAAAGTCAAGAAACCTCGAACGAGATAGGTCATTTTGTAAAGGTTTTTTAGACATAATCAATATACCAAGTTTGATATTTTTTCTTTTAACTATGTCACATAATATTACACCATGCGAAGGTTTCACGTTGTTTGGATCGTTTTTGAATTTATAATGCCCGTTTTAAACTATCGTTAAACCTTGTCGAAGGGCGGGCATGAAGATTCTTAGCTCGGTGCTGAGACTCACTAAACTTGAACTGGATCTGTGATAAAACAACATATTTTGAACCTAAAAATGATTTTGTAAAAAATCATGAGCATCTGATCATGTACCTGTAGTTCATATCTGACACACTTCTTACCGATTCGGCAGGATTTTGTCTTTTTCACCAGGGATAGACGGAAATGTTTGAGATCCCCATGTTATGTCATTATCCATGTAAGGTGGTCTACTATTTTTGAAAAATGTGACGGTGGTATTTTGAATTAGCCATTTGGTGGTTGCTTCACAAAACCGTCAGGTTTTTGCACTCGGAAAATGGAAAACGGCTTTTTGGTGCGACGAAAAGAAAAACTTCCTCCTGAAACATTGTTCGCCATCCCATGATGCACACTTATGCACAATATGGACACATTATCACAAACTATGCCTTCATTCTAGCCACAACATTGGTCATTTGACCCGAAAACCAAGAAACCTCGAACGAGATAGGTTATTTTGGGAAGGTTTTTTTGAGACATAATCAATATACCAAGTTTGATATTTTTCCTTCTAACTATGTCACATAATATGACAGCACACGAAAGTTTCACGTTGTTTGGATCGTTTTTGAATTTATAATGCCCGTTTTAAATTATATATAAGATTTTATGTTTCACTTATTTTTTTATAAATGTGTAATATTTGAGTGTAGATAGATAGGTATTATTTTTCTGCAAATTTGGATATATTATTTGTATTTTTATGAACTAGAATGATTTAGTTATGATTTTTGAAAAAATAATGAGATAAAAGGAAAAAATCTGGAGTCCTACGCCGACGGCTAAGACGTCGGCACAGACCAAACAAAAAATTTCAAAGGGCTGTGCCGACGGCCAGGCCGTCGGCACAGCCTATCTGCCTAACGCCGTTTCCATCGCCGTGTCTAAACTGGAGCTACGCCGAGGACTGTACCTATGCCGAGGGCCACCGTCGGCATAGCCCTCTGTACTACGCCGACGGCCACGCTACGCTGACGGATACCCTCGGCACCGTCACCTACGCCGATGGTCATCCCTATGCCGACGGCCAGGCTGGTCAGCTGGCCAGGGAAGATAGCTACGCCGACGGCCTCGATATTTGGCCGTCGGCGTAGCCGGCCGGCCGTCGGCACCTTCGTTCTTTCCTGTAGTGATCGGTCCTCGGTGGTGCCAAACAATTCAATGGCAGTGTCTGGCGTGGTCTCGAACAGTGGCTATCTCTGGCTGGAGGTGGTGCGTTTCGATAGACCTCCGGCGAACCTCCGGCAGCTTCGTGGGTCTCACTCCAGTGTCCCTGGACATGAGAACGAGGTTAGTAGGAGTCGGTCGATCAAGGGAAACCGAAGAAATATTAAAGGAAGGAGTAGGAGCCTCTGAACCTTGACTTCCGAGCTTGGTGACGGCGGAACTCCGGCCAGATTCGTTCGATCTTGATTCAGAGATTTGAGGCTAGGGTTTTGGAAACAAATCGCAAGAGGATAGGTGGGGGTTTATATGGGAACTTTTCGTGGCTGAGGGGCCAAGCAATCAAAAGGAATCGGTAGAGATTTCTCAGGATTTAGTTCAATGAACTTGTGTTGAGCACGGACTCATCGTGGAGGTTGGAGATGACCGGTGGTTCTATGGTGTCAGCAAGTAGAAAGTAAAAAGGGAATAAAAAAGAGGTGCACGCTTGGTTGGATTAGTTTGGACCAGGTTCATACGCTACGTGCGTAGGACGTGAAGAAAAGGAATTGAGCCGGGTTGGTTTGGTCCGCCAACTTGGTTCAATCGTTTTTTTATATTTGTTTGAACATATCATAAGTCAGGTTATACTATGTCCAGTCATTTTCCAAAAAAGAAGCAGAAGATAAACTCTAAACAAAAATATATGTAGCTCAGGAAAAAAATCTGATGCGCAAGTTCTATTTCAAAATTAAACCACTTGAGTTTATAAACTCTGGTATAGCTCTAATTAATTTCGCAAACTAGTTTTACGATTGTAATTATTTCCAAAATATTTTGAACCCGAAAAGGCAAAATTTTATGTAGGAAATTTCCAACTCGATACTTTAAAGAAGTCATTTTATCTTCTCTCGGCTCATTTTTTTTGGATTGGAAATTGTCTACATAATATCCCTAAAGCAAATAAAAAATCAAATAACACCAATCGGAATATTTTTCAACATGTTTCTTATAATTGGAAATGTCATGTTATTTCCGCTCTTGTGAAAATGAAACGGTGTTTCGAAAATATGAACAAGTCCCGGGAATCCAAATGGGTGCGTAATGAAATGCAAGACAATATATTGGATTTGTATAAAAGTCTCTGAGCCTTTATTTTATTTCGGATAGTCATGTTAATCCACTCTTTTCAATTGTGGCGTAGGAAAACTTTAAACAAAATCCTCAAAAATTCCTTTCATTCAAAAGTTTCAAGAAAGGTCAAACAATCCAATCAACTTGTTTAAATTTATTTTAACATTCCAAAATAGGAAAATTTTGGGATGTTACAATGTCACACCATAACTGGGTGATTATAAAGGTGTTTTTGGGTACTTATAAAGTTTTAGTTGAGGCTCGTGGATAAAGAGTAGGATTTGTCCATCCAAATGACAGAGAGATCTACTCAGGGCCCTCTCGGTGATATCACATTAACATATCTTGCAAACAAGTGATAACATCACTAGAATGTTATATCACGGAGAAGAGAAAAGAGTACTTGTCGGTAACGAGATTGAACTAGGTATGGATGATATCAAATGATCAGATCTCATAAAAGTAAAATATCGTGAGACAAAAGGAATTTGTTACTGCAAAAAAGGTTCAGACGATCACTAGATCATCGTTGAGCTAGTGGGAGTCATTATGGATCTCTAGGTCCCGTTAATGATTATTGATCGGAGAAGTTCTCGATCATGTCCACATAGTTCTTGAACCCATAGGGAGACACACTTAAGGGTAGTCGATGCATTTGAGTGGATAGGAAACGCAGGAGAAGATAGTAGACATCGCAGGAATTGTTCTGTCAAATCTGCCGCAATAGTTTTGGTGTATCAAAATATTGCAAGGAGATAAAATGTTAATGTGTCCATTAAATGAAGTGTTCATTAAATGAAGTACCCATTAAATTAAGTGTTCATTAAATTGATTTTCATTAAACTAATATAATTAAAGTGCTTTAATGGAAAGACCTTTGGTTTTTTAGTGGAGAATCAATGGGAGAAAGTGGAGATAAATATTTTGTTAGTTAGTATCCACCCACATGAATGAGGGAGAAGAGGGGCACCTTCTTTGGCCGCTGGCCAAGGGAGGGAGTTGCCACCCTCCACTTCCCCTATAAAAGGAGGTGGAGACCTCCCTCTCACACACACACCCTCTCCTCTCATATGGCCTTTGGATGGCATCTTCCCCTTCCTAGCCTTGTCCATTTCAAAGAGAAAGGTGCTTAGGCGGCCCTGCTCGAGATCTTCCCCACCACCACCTCTACCATGTCATAATGCTGCTGGAGTTCCCGGGAATCCTCTACTTTTGCTGCCTGGTTAGAGCGAGGGACAGAAGTCGTTGGCACACCGCACGTGTGACCGATTACGGAGGCGTTGATCGTCTACACGTTCTTGAAGACGTTTGTGTACATCTACTACAACCACATTTTTTGCGGGAACGTTATCCCGCTTACGGTCTTCAAGGGTGAGCCCTTCTAAAACCGTTATAGAGTATCGCCTAGATTTGATCATGGCAGTTGTAACCGTAGGAAATTTTTTATTTTCTATGCAACGAAGCCCATCATGTCGGTATGGTAAGGACCAATGTTTAAAAATTTTCAATATGCATGATATGGATATTTAAGTAAACTATCGTTTCCCTCCCCATTATATTAATCCTGATAATACAGTGTTTATTGGAGTCTCGTCTTATGAGCATAAACTCCTGGAAACAAAAGATAGGATTTGTTGAAAGGAATAGATGTTGGTTGATATCACTTGGTGATATAGGATTTGGGCATTATGGTGTCAAAGGAATGTTTAGGGTTTCAAAGAATTACACAAGTGTAGTGGTACACTTGGTTAACAAGTAGGAATTGAACTTTTTGATGGTGTAGATCACATATATACCTAAGGTAAAAGGTATAATGATTTAGGTGTCAAATGAGTGGAGTTTATCTTTTAAAAGGATTTGGCTATCAAGTGATGGTAACGTGATCAATGTAAAAAGTAAGTTTAATGGATTATGATGGCTTGGTTTGGGATCATGTCTCTCATGGTATTATTTTTGGTATTACAAGTGTCAAGGTGTGATCACTTGTGGAAATGGTTGAGTGGAAATTTTTATGGCATTCATGAATTATCAATCCAAGCAAGGATATATATTTCAATCATGATAATCAATTCTATTTGAATTGTTCACCAAAGATTTCACTCATAAATATTTTATAAGTAAAAGTCAAAATGGTTTGCATAGGAAGTCAAACGATTTGATTTGGTTTGATTTATTTTTGAAGTATTTATTTTAATGGTTGTTTGAATTATTGTTTTAAATGTATTCTTATTGTTTTAAGATGGTTTATTAAGTTCAAACAATTTTATTATTCAATTTCATTTAATAAATGTATTTCAGGGTTTTAGGTATTTTCTTATTATTAAACATATAGGTCTTGATTTTATTTATTAAGTTTTTCAAATTCAGTTGAAAAAATCATTAAAATTATAAATATAGGTTGGATAATATTTTAGAATGGTTTCACAATTCTTATAGGATTTTATAAGTATTTTATATGATTTAAAAGTATTTTTCTAAATCATTTCATATTTTATTTATAATATTGGTTGTATAATTACAATTGTTGTTTTTCTTTAAGTAATATTCAATTTATAATTTCATCTATTTTTATTTTTAGGTTAAAATATTGTTATTATAAGTTTATTATTTTTAATGTTTAATATACATTTTAGAAAATTTTAAGGTATTTAATTGAATTTTTGAGTTTTAAGCCTTTAATATGTTATTTTTGGGTTTTATAAGTTTTAAAACAGAAGATTACTTGATTATTGTTTATTTTGTTTTTATAACTTGTAAAATTGGTTTTTATTGTCGGTTATTATTTTATTTGATTTTTGGGATTTATTAAGAATTTTTGGGTTATTTTCATTTGAGGTTTAAATGAACCTAAAAGGAAAAGAGAAAATCCTAAAAAAACAAAGGCCTAAGGCCTGATGGGTTGAGCCCATTTACCCTAGTTTACTGGCTCACCTGGTCCAACCGGACCAGGTCCCAACCTACCCGACCCCGACTCGACCTTCCTCTCCCCTCCCCACTCATGACGCTCACTTGCTTAATCCCCACCCCGCACCCTGTCACATCCCAAGATTTTCCAAATCTTGTAATGTGAAAAATAAATGAATAAAATAAAACTTTATTGATTTTCTGGATGAGAAGAAACTTTTTGAATCCAATTTAGAAATTTCAAAACCTATTTGGATCAAATAAAATCCTAAAGGGATTTAAAAGGATAAATAAACAATAAACTTAAAAATATTTAAAAGTACTATTTTGGATCTTTTAATAAAAGATTTGGTTTTCAAAAGGAAAGGTAGATTTATAAATAAAGATTATTTTATAGAGCCAAATTAAACCTTGGCCAAGCTTTTGAAATAAAACATTTTGTTTTGGTAAAAATAGTAAAGGTTTATTTAAATAAAATAATAAAGATTTAATATCCAATTTTATTTAAATAAAAGGTTTTGCCATTTTAATTAAAACATCAAAACTTATTAAATTATTTTAAATAAGTTTTCCAAGTGTTTATTAGTTTCAAATAAAACCTACTGAAGTGTTTTGGTTTTCTTTTAGATTTCAAAATAAAGATTTTAATAAAACAAATACTATTTGATTTAATAACTAAGGTCCATCTTATTTAATTATTAATGGAACCTAAAACAAAAATATTATTTTATTTTAAACAAGTTCTCCAAGTATCTTTTATTTTCAAATAAAACCTACTGATTTGGTTTTGATAATATTTAGTTTTCAAATGGAGATTTTATTAAATAAATCAAAACCTATTTTGAATTAATAATTAAGGTCTATTTTATTTAATTATTAAATAGATCCTAAAAAGAATAAAATTATTTTATTTTGTTTTGGACTTTGGTTTATTGTTGTTAAACAGAACCAAATGCAATTGCAAAGTGTGATGAATGTTTGAATTGTTTTGAATGCTTGATTGGTTGTTTGAATTTCAAAACAGAAAATAGAATTAGAAAAAGGAAAAGCTTTCAGAAAGAAGAAAAAATGGAATCAACAGCAGCCCAGCCGGCCAGCCCAGTCTAGGCCCAACTCCAGCCCACCAACACCACCCAGTGAAACGTTTTCTACACGCAGTCTCGCACCCACACAGAAGATGACCGGTGGACCTTCCCCCTTACTCCCTTTCTCGCTGACAAGCTCGCCCACCTTCACGCCAAAGATCGTCTTCACCCCGCGACGACCACGCCGGCCGTTTCCTGCCACTAACGCCGCGGTTGAATTCGCTTCAATGCCGCGCCTAAACCTCGCTGCGACCACGCCTCCTTAAACGTGTCCCTCTTCTCCCCATTTTCCCTCTGCTTCTAGCTCCTCTCCGCCCCAGGGCTGCTCGAATTGCTCTCGGCAAACCCACTGACTCCGACGAGGTCCTGTGTAAATTCCGGCGACGCCTGACCATACCCTGCCCCCTTGTGCACGCGAGCTCACTCTCTAGTACCTTGCACACACACCAGTAGCCTCAGCTAGTCCGCGCGCGCCTTAGAACGTCGCCTCTGACAAAGCCATCTCGCCACCGACGGCTAGCTCAACTCCGGCGACTCATCTGGTAAGCACCTGACCGCCCCTCCCTTTCTCCTTCAATCACGCATCATCGCCGTGAATTTGTGCGTCTAATGCACCCTCTACTTTGCTTCGGCATGCCCTGTAGCCTCGCCCACAACAACGACCAGAGCACGCCCGACGCTGAGCGAACTCCGGCGAGCAATCGCCAGCACATGCGAGCGCCCCTTCGTCTGCAACCAGCACGTTGAGCTTTATCAACACCCGGATTTTTCAACCCTAGATGCCTGTTATGCCATACATCACAATCCCAGGATTACCATTTTTGCGAGACATAACAGAATTGGATACCATAGTACTTCATCCATTACAAACGATACATAAGTTCTTACACAAATAAGGATCTCATGATCCAGTTCTTAATACAACATCAAGCAGCGGAATACGTAATAATAACGGTAGCGTAGGCGAAGCTCCATCTTCGGGGTCACAGGCAATACTGACGATGGGAGATGATCCTAGTTGTCGTAACCTTCCTGGGTTCCATCTTCGAGGTACTCCTCTTCATAGTCTGGCCATGGGAATAGCCAGGGACAAAGCCATGAGTACTCTTTAAGTACTCGCAAACTAATACTAACAAGTAAGGGTTTTTTGGATAATAGGACACTAGGCTCTAGGGTTGTTTTGCAAAAAGCCAGGTTTAGCTTTAATAAGTTCCAAAGCTAGTCACAGTTTTATAACTCCTAAGTGGGATCTTGTAATCCAGGTCACAACTCTGTTGTGGTCAAGTCAAAGTCGCAATTCATTTCATAAGTCATTTTAAAAGTCTGACGGGGAACAGATGGCCACTCTAATCGTCCATAATCATGGACGCGCTATTCGAATAGTTTGACACTCTGCAGAGATTGTACACTTTCACCACAACATTCGATACATCCGTCAGGAACAAATCCTGAATTCACCATACTCAGTATGCGGATAATCAATCCTAACCTTTCAATTACACTCCCTAGTATTAGCACCTCTCCTGTGAGTTTGGCCTCCCAACCATGACCCACTGTCATCTTGGGTACTGCACAGGTGGAAAATCTTCACAAGGTAGCCTCAGCTCAGACCTTGGCCGGGAGGGAGCTAATACTAAGGTATATAAGTTTCCAGTCAAGCCCTACCCAATATTCGGGTATTGTGGTTGTACGATAAAATTGGAATGGTATCGCATCCAGACAACCATCGGTTTTATAAAGGGCTAAGGCTCATGCCTCAACATTTTCATCACCAAAATCATTAAGTGTTTGGAAACACATGTACAAAACATTTCAATAGAATGATCCATCATTCCAAGGTTTTCATAACCATTTTTCCACCAAGTATTCCCATCTAAAGTTGATCAAGTTTTATGCTTAGCACTAGCATCTACAGTTGGGGGTGGTACTGATGAGGGGTGGTAACTAGTGGAGTTTCACTAAGTCCAACATCATATCTTAGACTGAGATCAAGGTTTCTAGCTTAGGCAAAATTTTATGCTCTTTAGGCAAACTTGAGCACAACTGTCTAATATCTACCAAACTCTTAGGTAGACTCTAAGTAAGCTTTGATAAAGAAATAAAGTAAGAAGCTTGCCATAAAACTAGGATTGGTTTAGCAAGTGGGTATGATCACATATGCTTAAGGCATATAGTATTCATATCACAAGTATGGGTTTGTGGCATCAGTAGGGTATCTTGCAAGTGTTAGCTTGCATTGGTCAACTTGGTTAGTAAAGCTTGCCTTGTGCAAAGCAGTGGTTGAAGTTCTCCTAGGCTTCCTCTTCATAGTATCCTCCTTCCTCCTCGTAGTATCCTTGGTCGGTACTAGCGTCTATGAATAAATACGAGGTACACAATCACCAAACAATACTTAACTACTTGCAATCATCACACACAAGGGTCCTATAGATGATCTAGCATCATCTCTAACATTACAAGGTTAAGGCTTGGTTTACATCTTTTTATTTTAGAAAAGTAATTTCTACTCAATGAAAAACTACTTAAGATTTAATATTCTCCAAACTAAACATGGGATCATGTTGACACATGTCATCACCACATATTGTAGTCCATGGGAATGTGATTTAAAGTGGTGTCACAATTTAATAAGGTTTTACCTTTTTATTTTAATTAACTAAAGTGACTAGAAATGCTTATGAAGCATTATTTTATTACTTGAACATTATTTCTGCAAGTAATACTATATATTTTTATATATTCTGAAAGGTATGGTTAAATGTGATTTTTGAAAGTTGGAATCAACTCAAAAGCTTTTATGGTTTAAATTTGAAAAATGTTTGAATGCAGAAAAGCTTCTGCCTTGTTATTTTTGCTATGCATGATCTACAGATCCAAATGACTTGAATCCAACGGGCTTGGATTAAGCATTCACATACCTTTCTAAAAAAATTGGTTTCATCCAATTTGGTAAACTGAATCGATCTGGGTTGATTTTTGAAGTTGGGTACATAAGTGTGTTTGAATTTAAAAAGAAAAAGGTTTAATTTGAATTGCTGGGCTGCGCGGGAAATTCTAACGGGCGGCTTTGCTAAGCGTAAGTGGGTGTCCCCACTCGTCAGTGACACAGGGTTGGGCGAAGCGGTATGGGGCAACGTGGATCGTCCGATCTAGTTCTAATCCAACGGCTGAGGGTCATCGTCGACGCGAGACAGCTCCGGCGAGAACGAAACCTAGCGCGGCCAGTGGGGGGTGCTGGGGGCTCACCGGGGTACGGGCGAGGGTCGGCGAGGAGGGCGAACGACGAAGTCGACAACGGTGATCCTCCTGGTACCGATGGCTTCTCCTGGGGCGGCTCCAATCGTTGGCTCCCTTCTTCTCCAGAGGCGGTGGGCTCCGGTGAAATTCTGGCGAGGTGGTGCTCGCCTTGCTCTGAGAATGGTGTGGCACGGTCAGTGGAGAGAGGGGAGTGAGATGGTGTGAAGAAATCGTGCGGGGGTGGCCTCTATTTATAGTCGAGCGAGGGGACCATCGGGGCGCAAGGTGAGCTCGTCGAAGCGGACGTTCTGAGCGGCTAATGGCATGGGCAAGGGTAGGGGACGATGCTGTGTCTCCTGGCGATGCTCAACGACATGATCGAGAGGCATGGGGCGGTGTGGTTTGGTTTGGAACGGGCGGCGCTCTGCGCTGCATAGGCGGCGTCTTCGACGGCGGGCGGTGGCTGTATGGCACGGGGCGGCAAACAGGGGTGTCTGGCGGTGTCCTTGGTCGGTGGTGATCGTGTGTGCGCGCGGTGAGGGCGGCGCGCGGTCTGTGGACGCTGGTCGCGGGTGGCGCTCTGGCGCATGCTCGGCATGGTCTGGGCGTGTCTCATGCGCGTGGTCCAGGGCTTGGCAACGCTCGTGGCTAGGACAGGCAGTGGCGGTGGACGGTGGGCTGCCTCCCAGACATGCTGGCTAGGCTTGCTGCTGCTCCTAGCTTGCTGTCCACAATGGGGTGACATGGGGGTGCTCGGCTGTTCACCATTAATGGCAATGGCAAGCTCACAGGGGTGCTAGTGTTGGGCTAATCTTTCTAGATGATCTACTGGGTTGTGTGTGAGCTAACTAGGGAACAAGTTAGGCTCAAAACACTGCACACTATAGTGTTTGTGGTTTTGTTTGATTTGTGTCTGCAACCTGTTTGATGAAATGGCCGCATGAACTCAAGTTTTGAATTTTGAAATGAATTTTGGTGAGTTTGCTAGATTGGTTCTGGTGAGTCTGCAGGTGCTTGGGTTTTGAAAGTTGAGCTTGTTTGAGTGGGTTTTGAAAAAGTGGGATCTTCCCATATGAAGAAGATTCAATTTTGAATTGTCATTTAAACTATGCATTTGAAAGTTTCTGGATGATCACAAAGTGGGCCTTGATACTCTGTTATGAGTACATTCAAGGGGTGCAAAGATCCAGAAAAGTTTCTGTTAGGTTTTGAAAGTTTGAGACAGCCAAAGTAGGCATGGGAGTTAAATTGGTCAAAATGACCATTCACATAATATATTTGTTTTGATTTACTTGTCTTTAGGAAAAGTGTGGGAAATGTTTTAGATGATGTTATTTTCACCTAAGAAACATTTTACAAGCAATGGTTCACACAAACAAGGTGGTTTTTAAAGAAATTCAAAATTCATGCATACACATATACATGCATTCATGAATTCATTTAGAAAAGTTTTTGTTGACCCTAATCTTGATGATTAGTGTTTTGATGATCTAAGTTTGATATTTTTGGGATGTTACAAGCTTCCCCAGGCTTCTGCGAACGCGGTGAGCATCTCCCCAGCAACTCTAGCTTCCTGTAACGCCAGCACCGCCACCATCGTCAGCTCATGGCCAGCCACCTGCCACGTGGCGTTTTAGGTCAAGCTTGCAGCAGCCGTCCGATCTCGATCTAGTGGCTAGGATAGAAGCTAGGCGAAAGAGTAAGTAGCATCTGCGCGCCGTGCGATATGACTTGATCCAACGGTCTGTGTTAGTCGATCTACACGAAACGTTTTCGACGAATAGAAAACAGACGCGTGTCCCAGACTGTTTGATTTAAACAGAATTTGATCTATTAGGTTTGTGATTTTGTAAAATCCATAACTTTAGTTCCACATGTCCAAATTTTGCAAACTTTATATCAATGGAATCAGTAGAACAAGCCCTAGCCAACCATGCCTTTTGTTTAGTAAAAAGCTTCTGGAAAAATGTTTGTTTTTGCATAAACATTTGTATGCTTGTTAAGGATGTGAAAATTGTTCAAAAATGATTTTTGGGATAAAATATTTTGCAAATGGTGTATTTTGAACCTACTGACCATAGGAAACACTTTGTGGTTTCAAAAATATATTTGGTGATGCAAAAGAATGATTCTTGGATTTAAAACCATTTCTAGTCAAATAAAAATATGGTTTATTTATTAAAAATGATTTTGGAAGAAAACCTTTGGGAAATGTTTTGTTTTAAACTCTCTGACCCTAAACACCAAGTTTTATGGTTTGAAAACACATTTGGTGAACCCTATAGACTAATGCCTTAGTAAAAATATTTCTACACCACATAAAATGATACTTTGTTTTGAAAATGGTTTATGAAATGAAATCTTTTGCAAGTGACTTTGCCACTTTATAAAATGACCATTAGGTGTTTTCAAATGTTTATGTCCCATTAGGAACCACTTTTCCAAATAAAACAATCCTTGGCATGCTTGCATGCATTATCTTGGTTCTATGATTTTATGTGTTGTTTTGCTTGATTGGTAGATTGAGTTTGTGCCTTGCTTGATTGAATTGTAGTGACTTGAAGAGTGTGATTGTTGCAAGGACAAGGAGTGAACTTATACCCTCTACCAAAAAGGCAAGTGATGCTTCATACTTTTTGTCCCATTACTTTCACTATGTATTAGTGATTTTTCTAAGTAAAACTTGCATGGAATATTTGCTAAGTATAAACCTTGCTATAGGAAATCCTAGTAGATGAAACCTTAGTAAAATTCCCTAAGTTAAGATTCCTACTACTATCAAGCTTAGCTTAGCTAAATAGAAAACAAGGGTGGAATATGCATTCATACTATGGAAAAATTTCTAAGTCTGAGGACTTGTGTTTTGTTTAATAAAACAACTAAGTTAATGAATCACCTGGGTGGAATGGTAATTGCTTGGTGGTTTTTGGTTGAGTGGTTCACAAGGCCCATGTTTATGGTTGACCTTGTGTATCTCACTTGTGGATGGCCACCCAGGAACAAAGAGATTTGAGATGTCAAATGTTGAGAAGCTTCAAGTGCAGCCACTTGGCATTATGGGCTCTGCCTGGATCATATAGGTTGCAAGAACTTAGCCATATGGACAGTTGGTGGTAGAGTTTGATAGGTTGGAGCGCGTCCATTTTGGTCTAAGGGAAGGCTTCTGAAAGATCTTGTCTTAGGAAACCAAGTCTTGTGGGGAAAGTGCACCACCTCTGCAGAGTGTAAAATCTAAGTACTTAGCCATGTCCTGGTAAAGGACAATTTGAGCATCAAGACATGGAAGCAATCAAGAATCTCATCATTCAAATTTCAAAGTTAAAAACTTGTGGTTGAACAAGGGTTAAAGAATTTCCAATCTTTTGATTGGGAGAAATGATTTTGTCAAAGCAAAAACTTAGTGTTTTCAAATGATAAGGAAAAATATATTTTTGAGCAATGCAAGCCTCAACTCCACTTTGCCAAATGCATATAGATGATAGACTCCACTATACTACCATAGTATCACTTGCCAATACAATTCAAATGTATTGACCCTTATGGCTGTAACTTGTTATGTTGCAGGTTTGATTGATTTAGTGAAGTGTGTTGATTAGGATTACAAAGTCTACAACCAACATGTCTGCCTGTGGCACTTTGAAGATGAAGGACCCCATGCTTATAGATATTCTGCTGCAATGTAATGTAATAGCCAAATGAGCTATGTAAGATGTAATAAAATTATGTTATTCCTGGTTATAAAGTTGTATTATGACCTTTGTTTCTTGATATTACATCTTAACTGTGGATGCTAGCTATTGATCCAGGGACTAGCATTGCAATCACAGGGATCCTTTTTCCTTTACAAAGGAGGTATCTTACAGATGGTATCAGAGCATTGTGTTGCCTGTAGGATTTGTAAACCTAGGATTGGACAAAACCCTTAGATAAATAAGAGTTGTATTTGTTCCAAAACTTATTTACAAACAATCTTGTAACTCTTTCCTCAACCATTTTGGTTTCAACTCTACATCTCATCTATTTCAACTTGATGGAAAAACCTACCCCATGGCCAAAGACTTCACCATGAGCAAGGACATCATCAACTCTAATGACTTCAACTTCTTCAACTCTAATGACTTCGACATCTTCAACTCTAATGACTTCAACATCTTCAGCATATTCACCAAGGACTTCCAACTTGGATACCACTAAGGACTACAAGTGAGACAAGGAAATCTTGCTCAAGATATGGAGACTGAGGAAATGCAAAATTTGAAGGAGTTCATTTCACTTGAAGTATTGTAACCAAGAGTTTTCCCCAAGGAAACCATGATCTCATACAAGAAGAATCAAGAAGGAAGGAAAGATCACAAGTGAACCATATAGATGGACCACCATATTTTAGTTTAAGTCAAACACACCAACTTGTGTGGTGTAACAAAAATATTTTGTTGCCTAAAAATGTGCTTGAACTTTGTTATTTGAGTGAAAAGTTGTTTGTGAATGCTTGCACATTGCTTGTGTGAATTGTGATGTGTGTGATTAGAATCCTTAGAAATCTTTTGCCTATTCTAATCCCAATCCAATCCAAACAGATGACTACTCCAAGAGACTCCAACATCAAGGTTAATGATGACAACCACAACCAAGAGGACAACATGAGAGAACTTATAGCAACCCAAAACCAGTTGAGCCAAGAGACAACTCAGCTTTTAGCCAACAACAATGGACTAGACCCAGCCATACAAAGGATTTTGAAACTTCAATCCCAATTGCTGCAAGGATTGGTTACTCAAATGATAAACATGAGAGAAAACTTTTCCCAAAGATCTAATGACAACAAGGATGAAAAAGATGTTATTTTAGAAGGAACCCAAGCTTGCAATATTTATGGAGACAAGGATCATACATCCAAGGAGCATGAAGACCAATGCCCCAAGAAGAGAGAAAGATTTCCTACCTATGAGAAAACATATGAAGAGCATGAACTAGAAGAACTCCTAGTTTTTAGAGACCCAAAAAGAAGAAGAAGGACAACAGCCAGTTGCAATGTTACAATTGCAAAGAGATGGGACACTATGCCAGTGAATGCCCAGAAAAGAAGAAGAACCCAAGAAACAAACAAGAGGCAATGATACCAAAGGAAAAGAAAGATATCAGCCAAGTGATGTGTTTCAAATGCAAGGAACTAGGCCACTATGCAAACTTCTGTCCAGGAAAGTTACATCAAGATCCCAAGCAAGCCAAGATGTAATGTAGTTGAAATTTTTTTAAGGGTGGTAGTACCCTAGATGCTTTTGAACCAACTTGTGACCCTAGCCTTCCCAAATCTCGGGACGAGATTTATTTTAAGGGTGGTAGCCTGTCACATCCCAAGATTTTCCAAATCTTGTAATGTGAAAAATAAATGAATAAAATAAAACTTTGTTGATTTTTAGGATGAGAAGAAACTTTTTGAATCCAATTTAGAAATTTCAAAACCTATTTGGATCAAATAAAATCCTAAAGGGATTTAAAAGGATAAATAAACAATAAACTTAAAAATATTTAAAAGTACTATTTTGGATCTTTTAATAAAAGATTTGGTTTTCAAAAGAAAAGGTAGATTTATAAATAAAGATTATTTTATAGAGCCAAATTAAACCTTGGCCAAGCTTTTGAAATAAAACATTTTGTTTTGGTAAAAATAGTAAAGGTTTATTGAAATAAAATAATAAGGATTTAATATCCAATTCTATTTAAATAAAAGGTTTTGCCATTTTAATTAAAACATCAAAACTTATTAAATTATTTTAAATAAGTTTTCCAAGTGTTTATTAGTTTCAAATAAAACCTACTGAAGTGTTTTGGTTTTATTTTAGATTTCAAAATAAAGATTTTAATAAAACAAATACTATTTGATTTAATAACTAAGGTCCATCTTATTTAATTATTAATGGACCCTAAAACAAAAATATTATTTTATTTTAAACAAGTTCTCCAAGTATCTTTTATTTTCAAATAAAACCTACAGATTTGGTTTTGATAATATTTAGTTTTCAAATGGAGATTTTATTAAGTAAATCAAAACCTATTTTGAATTAATAATTAAGGTCTATTTTATTTAATTATTAAATAGATCCTAAAAAGAATAAAATTAATTTATTTTGTTTTGGACTTTGGTTTATTGTTGTTAAACAGAACCAAATTCAATTGCAAAGTGTGATGAATGTTTGAATTGTTTTGAATGCTTGATTGGTTGTTTGAATTTCAAAACAGAAAATAGAATTAGAAAAAGGAAAAGCTTTCAGAAAGAAAAAAAATGGAATCAACAGCAGCCCAGCCGGCCAGCCCAGTCTAGGCCCAACTCCAGCCCACCAACACCACCCATCGAAACGTTTTCTACACGCAGTCTCGCACCCACACAGAAGCTGACCGGTGGACCTTCCCCCTCACTCCCTTTCTTGCTGACAAGCCTGCCCCACACGCCAGCTCAGCATCGTCTTCACCCCGGGACGACCACGCCGGCCGTTTCCTGCCACTAACGCCGTGGTTGAATTCGCTTCAATGCCGCGCCTTAACCTCGCTGCGACCACGCCTCCTTAAACGCGTCCCTCTTCTCCCTATTTTCCCTCTGCTTCTAGCTCCTCTCCGCCCCAGGGCTGCTCGAATTGCTCTTGGCAAACCCACTGACTCCGACGAGGTCCTGTGTAAATTCCGGCGACGCCTGACCATACCCTGCCCCCTTGTGCACGCGAGCTCACTCTCCAGTACCTTGCACACACACCAGTAGCCTCAGCTAGTCCGCGCGCGCCTTAGAACGTCGCCTCCGACAAAGCCATCTCGCCACCGACGGCTAGCTCAACCCCGGCGACTCATCTGGTAAGCACCTGACCGCCCCTCCCTTTCTCCTTCAATCACGCATAATCGCCGTGAATTTGCGCGTCTAATGCACCCTATACTTTGCTTCGGCATGCCTTGTAGCCTCGCCCACAACGACAACCAGAGCACGCCCGACGCTGAGCGAACTCCGGCGAGCAATCGCCAAAGACATGCGAAGCTTCGCTCGCAACCAGCACGTTGAGCTTCCCCAGGATTCTTCGAACGCGGTGAGCATCTCCCCAGCCACTCTAGATTCCTGTAACACCGGCACCGCCACCATCTGGTCGCTCCGCCGCCAGCCACCGCCGCAGCGCCGCTTGTTTTAGGTCAAGCTTGCAGCAGCCGTCCGATCTCGATCTAGTGGCTAGGATAGAAGCTAGGCGAAAGGGTAAGTAGCATCTACGCGTCGTGCGATATGACTTGATCCAACGGTCTGTGTTAGTCGATCCACGCGAAACGTTTTCGACGAATAGGAAACAGACGCGTGTCCCAGACTGTTTGATTTAAACAGAATTTGATCTATTTGGTTTGTGATTTTGTAAAATCCATAACTTTAGTTCCACATGTCCAAATTTTGCAAACTTTATATCAATGGAATCAGTAGAACAAGCCCTAGCCAACCATGCCTTTTGTTTAGTAAAAAGCTTCTGGAAAAATGTTTGTTTTTGCATAAACATTTGTATGCTTGTTAAGGATGTGAAAATTGTTCAAAAATGATTTTTGGGATAAAATCTTTTGCAAATGGTGTATTTTGAACCTACTAACCATAGGAAACACTTTGTGGTTTCAAAAATATATTTGGTGATGCAAAAGAATGATTCTTTGATTTAAAACCATTTCTAGTCAAATAAAAATATGGTTTATTTATTAAAAATGATTTTGGAAGAAAACCTTTGGGAAATGTTTTGTTTTAAACTCTCTGACCCTAAACACCAAGTTTTATGGTTTGAAAACACATTTGGTGAACCCTATAGATTAATGCCTTAGTAAAAATATTTCTACACCACATAAAATGATACTTTGTTTTGAAAATGGTTTATGAAATGAAATCTTTTGCAAGTGACTTTGCCACTTTATAAAATGACCATTAGGTGTTTTCAAATGTTTATGTCCCATTAGGAACCACTTTTCCAAATAAAACAATCCTTGGCATGCTTGCATGCATTATCTTGGTTCTATGATTTTATGTGTTGTTTTGCTTGATTGGTAGATTGAGTTTGTGCCTTGCTTGATTGAATTGTAGTGACTTGAAGAGTGTGATTGTTGCAAGGACAAGGAGTGAACTTATACCCTCTACCAAAAAGGCAAGTGATGCTTCATACTTTTTGTCCCATTAATTTCACTATGCATTAGTGATTTTTCTAAGTAAAACTTGCATGGAATATTTGCTAAGTATAAACCTTGCTATAGGAAATCCTAGTAGATGAAACCTTAGTAAAATTCCCTAAGTTAAGATTCCTACTACTATCAAGCTTAGCTTAGCTAAATAGAAAACAAGGGTGGAATATGCATTCATACTATGGAAAAATTTCTAAGTCTGAGGACTTGTGTTTTGTTTAATAAAACAACTAAGTTAATGAATTACCTGGGTGGAATGGTAATTGCTTGGTGGTTTTTGGTTGAGTGGTTCACAAGGCCCATGTTTATGGTTGACCTTGTGTATCTCACTTGTGGATGGCCACCCAGGAACAAAGAGATTTGAGATGTCAAATGTTGAGAAGCTTCAAGTGCAGCCACTTGGCATTATGGGCTCTGCCTGGATCATATAGGTTGCAAGAACTTAGCCATATGGATAGTTGGTGGTAGAGTTTGATAGGTTGGAGCGCGTCCATTTTGGTCTAAGGGAAGGCTTCTGAAAGATCTTGTCTTGGGAAACCAAGTCTTGTGGGAAAAGTGCACCACCTCTGCAGAGTGTAAAATCTAAGTACTTAGCCATGTCCCTGGTAAAGGACAATTTGAGCATCAAGACATGGAAGCAATCAAGAATCTCATTATTCAAATTTCAAAGTTAAAAACTTGTGGTTGAACAAGGGTTAAAGAATTTTCAATCTTTTGATTGGGAGAAATGATTTTGTCAAAGCAAAAACTTAGTGTTTTCAAATGATAAGGAAAAATCTATTCCGCACACGTCAGGATGAGAATGGGGCAATACCCACACCTAATCCATCCCACACCGCATGCAATTAGCCTAATTACCCAACCCAATCCAAACCGATACTTTTTCTCGTTAATCCACACCAACCTGCACCAAATGAAATTTTCACCCACACCACACTGCTCCGCACAAATATTTCGGCCTGAGCCTACAGGCTGAACCCGTGGATTTCTGGTTGCTGATCTGAATGTTGCATGTAGGCATGTGTGACTAGTATTTCTACACTGTCATTTGCATGGAGTCACGGTCCCACACAGGCTTATGTGGGTTGAACCCGCGGGCTTAGACCATTTTTCTACGTTTTGTTTTGACTTCAAACCACACCATTCCAGACCGCATTTGTAGTGAGCCCGAACCACTCCGTTCCATTAGGCAACATGCAACCATTTCAACCAAACCGATGGAAACCATTGCATAACCCGCACCAAAAAGACCATCCTGAGCCGCACCATTCTCGGCCTAACGCACACGTCCCTTGCCAGGCTCACCTCTAGGCGATGCGCCGCATCTTCCGGCTGTGCCCCGCGCCACTTCTCCTTATCGCTGCTCCGCCGCCCTCGACTCTACTCGCCTCCCTGGTGCTGCGATGCCCCTGCAGCCGCTCTCCTAACCCCGGTGGACCCTAGATCTGGCTAACCCTAGCCTCGCTTGGCTTGGTCGCCTGCATAGATCTGGCCATCGCCCACTCCCTTAACGCCGCCACCTGCCAGTGCTCCCCTGCAAACACCCGCCGCATTGGCATTCCCCTACACCCACATGCACGCACCCATAGAACCCTAGCCGCCCATGATGTTGCGGTGCTACTACTGCCCAAGGGGTCGGCCATGGCCTCCCGCCACCACTGCGGTGGTAGGTTGTGGCTGGCCCCCTCCTACTCCGACTTCTGCTACATAAACAACAACACCTGCAGGTATGAGTTCTCCATGTGACCGGCCTTCGTGCCGATGATTTATAATTTAGGTTTAGGGTTGTGGTGTTGGTCTCTGACCCTATGTTTTGCTATTGGTTCTGTATAGGTGAATAGGTTTTTTTAGTTCAAGGCTTAGGATTTTGGTTTAGGTTTCTTTAGGTTATATTCATCATAGATGATCCATTGTGCTTTAATTAGTGCTAGTTGAATTGCAATGCTCCTGTTTGGATGTCCTTTTCATCCAAGCATCGACGATTCAGTAGTACCTTTATATTTGGTTTAGTGTCAAGTGATTGGGGGTAATTCTAGTGTTGTAATCTGAGTAGAACATGCATACATACATCTTTTACTTAGTTTATTCATCTAGCTAGTCAATTCCCAGATGCAATTGTTCAAGCATTTACTCTTTAGCTAATTGTGCGTTATGCACACTCTCGAATGTAGTGTACCAATTAGGGTGTATGTGGCGTGTAGATTTATCTACACACCCAAATTAGGTGTATTTCTTTTGTTTAAAAATCTGGTAAGACAATTCTTAGGTTTACTAGTAACTCTTTTAATGGTTTGCTAAATTAGAACAAGCATAATTGCAAGTGGTTTGATCATATCCATCCTAAGATGAGTATGATCCACTCATATCAAGTAATGTGTATGTGTTGTGCTGATGTGTACACACACCATAGTTGATTAGTATTCCTATTTAATTTGCTTAGTGTTCTGAAGTAATTTGATTGCTGTGATTTATTTTCTTAGTGTGTTCTTGCTGTTTTTAGTTGTTCTTAAGTATAATTGAGGTGTTCTTGATTAATTGGGTGATTTTTAATAGGCTTATTAAGATTTACATGCTTTCTACTACATGTTTCCTTATTGAAGTAGATTTCTGGGGATCAAATGTAGTTTTCTTGATGTTCTCAGAGTTGTTCTTAGTGTTCTAGCTGATTTTGATGATCACAAAATCATTTAATAGCATAAGATGTTTTCTAGATCATGGGCATGATCTAGGAGATTATTTTAGATAGATATTGGAAGTGTAGATGTGCTTTTATTGTGTGTTTTTGGACAGCATATGTGGCTGGCCAAATTTTTATCTATTAAACTACTAATTCCCCCACTCTTATCTCTTTCTATTCCTACTTATCTAGCTACTACTGCTACTGCTATACTACTTCTATTCCTAGGGATCTAGCTTAAACCTTTGTAGAGTAGTCCTTCTTCCTCCTCTAGTTGTAGTAGTTCTTCAGTTGTTCTTGATGTTCTTCCCCCTTGCTCCTCTCCTTCCTAGCTTGCTCTCTCTCTCTTAGATCTCTCTCTAACTCTCAAGTGTGTTTTTGGTCTAAGATAGAGTGGTGAGTTATGAGCTATGGGGTGTGGTATGCCCCCCTATTTATACTGCTCAAGAATGCATGTGGTGTTGACACCTCTTCCATGCATTTAGGTGCGTAAGGTGCTTGTTTTTTTGTGAATCGTCTCTCTAGTTTGTTTTATGTGGAGGTGGCATGGCCACTTTAGGTGGTCAAGCCCATACTTATCTAACATTAATGTAAATTTAAACTTGCAAATAGCAACATTTATTTGCTAGCTTGGCCTGGATAGTGACAATTAGGATTTGTCTTGTTGTCTTTCTTGTCCCTAGCCAATTTGGACAATGAAAATAAGCAATATATTTTATTTTTACTAAAGTTTTGCTTCCTCCCCTTAGGATTTTAACTGGATGAAGCTTACTAGTAGTTGTTATGCAAGAGTTTGATTGGATTAGAATTTGATTTAATGATCTTTCAATTTTTTAGAGATCTTGAGTTTCTCAAGAACAAAGCTTGAGATGATTTCCTTTGGTGGATTAGTTAGTAGTAGATCCTAGAGTAGTTATATAAGTTTAGAATTTTCACTTGAATAAGATGGAAACTTGGTCTGTTTGCTAATACTTGGTATTTTAGAATTTCATGTGGTCAAATGGTTTCTATGAAGGTTTATTGATCAACTATTGGTTTGGTTTTGGAACTTGAAGTTGGAATTTGGGGCTATTATGCTAGTTCTTGGAATTTGATGATTTTCTTTATTGGGTTGTTTGTTAGTTATAGTCCTAAGTAGTTCTATTGGTTTAGTTTGTCCACTTGGACAAGATAAAATTTGGGTTACTATAGCTGCTATTTAATTCAGCTTGTTTGTATCCACTATTGCACATATTCGACTACCTAGTTGTAAGTAGACTTGTGTGCACAAAGATTTCTTTTGGTTCTTGTAGATAGATGATTTGGTTGATTTCCTAATTGATGCCTAAGGATAAAATTCTTGCTCCCATACTAACTTTTGCTTGTTTGTTTGCAGGTGAGAAGAAGGAGAGAAGAAGATAAGAAGATGTTGGGAAGATGGTGATCAAGAGAAGATCAAGATGGTTGGAGGTTTTGGATGATTTAGTTTAGGATTTCTTTGTTTGTAATTTTTATCTATTAATTTGCAAGTTCCTTATTTGTATGTGCTCATGTGCAAGGATTCCTTGTAAGATCCCTTGTAATATTCATTTGGTGGCTTTGTATTCAGCTTCTGAACTTGTAATAATTACTAGATGAATGCCCGTGCATTTTAGACGACATATGGTCTATAATGATACATAGAAAAATACCAATTCTTTCTCCAACCTTTTTCGTCTTTCGCATTGTTTTTATATTTTAGCATACCTACTACTAACACTTCTTACATAAAAACGCTGCAAGCTAGCTGGTTAGAAAAGTTTACAAGTTGATGTAGTTATAATCATCTGAAGAATTTCTTTTAAATTCACCGGGATCCATGCCCCGCCGTCCATATACCACGACAGAGGAAAGCGTGACATTGTCTTCCATGACGATCAGCACCACATTGGGACTCCCGGTTGCTGGCCCCAGCGCACGACAACGATTCGAGCCCGACGATGCTGCGGGCAACGCCACAGCCGATACCGTGCGGTCGCACCTCCGGGAATCTGAACACAAACGAGGTACCCACCAGGGGACGCCGACGCCCCTGCTGCTCTTTCCCGGTGCTGAACCTTGACTATAAGAGATCGGGCCAGAGTGTGTGCACCAGATGTACCCAATGTAATGCCCAGAAAATATTCTGAAATAAAAAATTGCTTGCTATTTTTTTCTGCATCATATAACTTCCTCATGCATATTTTTGCCTCTCAAAATATTTTCATTAAAATCCCATTTTATTTTATAATTATTCCTCTTTCTTATTTAAAATTAAAATTCTAGTTATTTTGTTTATTTAAAAAACTATTTTCAAAAGACTTTTAGATTTTGTTTTTAGGAAAGGCGGCCAACCATGCCAAAGGCCGAGTCAGGCGGCCTACTACCCCCATAGCCCAAAACCCAGCTAAACCAAACCCTAATCATACCTTAACCACACGCACATAGAAATCCACCCCACCACCACTCACCCATGTTAGCACGCACACACTCACACCACAACCCAGTCCAACCCCGGAGGCACACAACACCCACACCCACTCTAAGACATGCACACCTATCATACACTCAATGACTCAACGCACCAATATGATCACGTCCCACACCATCGAACGTTGCAGGCACCACCACAACGCACACACACAACCAGCTCCCGGACCCCGTCTCCTTCCTCCCACGACCCCGTGTTGCCTCCTCCCTCCTCTCGATCGTTGCCGCCGCCTTGATCCCGTCCTCCATGCTGTAGGCCTCGCCCTCTCTCTCTTGCCATGAACTGTCGCCGCCGCCAGCGCCGCCGGTTGCTCGCTCGCATCCTTCCCGAGCCCGTCGCCCCTCCTCTCCGGTTCTTCCGTTGTTCCCCGCGCCCATGTCCGTCACTGGGCCTTTTCTTCGACCTCCGCGCGACCGCTGCCTCAACTCCGGCGCTCGCCGCGACCTCACCGTGCACCGCCATCGCCTACGCCTCCTGGCCCGCTGCTCTCTCTCAACTCACTTCCCTAAGCAGCAAGTCCGGCTCCGTCCATGTTCTCAGTGCCACAGTCTTCGACCACGTCGGCTTTGCCTGCCGAACTGCAAGTCGTCGCTGGCCATGTCCTTGCGGTGGCCTTCCTCCCTGGTGCTCGTGCTCTACCTTCGCCGCCATCTCTAAGTCGACAGGCTCCTACGACTCCACTAACCAACAAAATCTCCTAGCCTATCGCATGCATCGCGTCATCTTGTTGATATTGGATAGGCGGCGAACGAGAGGAAGGACGCAGGCAGGCCATCGAGGTCACCGGAGGGCAGCCGTAGCACGCACGCGTCCAGGAGGTGCATGGCCGGCCACTAAATTGCAGTGTCCAGGAGGTGTGGACGGAGGCAGCGAGCAGGGAACAGCGGGGGCGAGCTTCCTCGATCCCTCGGGCAGGGCATGGGAATGTAGGAGGAGAGCAACGAATGTTACTTCGCCGGAGGAGGAGTAGGAGGCGGTTACCGGTGGCGGCGAAGACTTTGTAAACGAATAGTTCAGTTGTTGACTGCGGTGGCAGGGCAGGTAATTTGGTCAAACAGGCAGGGGGAAAACCGGAAACATAATGTCAGACGGAAAGGGTTGAAAACATATTTTTGGTGGTTGGAAACGTATTTGACTAACCTACCTCAAGGAAAATCCTCCCTGGTGCTCACGCTCTACCTTCGCCTCCAACTCTACGCCGACTGGCTCCTACGACTCCACTAACCAACAAAATCTCCTAGCATATCGCCTGCAGCGCCTCATCTTGTCAATATTGGACCGGCGATGAACAGGAGGAAGGACGCGGCATTGCCGTCAGGGTCACCAGAGCACAGCCATATCACCCATGCATCCAGGAGGTGCGTGGCCGGCCACTGTATTGCAGTGTCTAGGAGGTGTGGCCGGAGGCTGATGTCTATGTACTTCTATTTTTGTAGACAGTTCTTGGTCCTCCAAGTGTAGAGGTTTATAGAACAGCAGCAAGTTTTCCTTAGGTGGATTACCCAAGGTTTATCGAACTCAGGGGGAAGTGGTCAAAGGTATCCCTCTCAAGCAACCCTGCAATCAAGATACAAGAAGTCTCTTGTGTCTCCAATACACCCAATACACTTGTCAGGTGTATAGGTGCAATAGTTCGGCTAAGAGATAGTGAAATACAAGTAGTATGGGTGATTATAAGACAACGGCGCTAGAAAAGAGCTTTTGACGGGGAGGAAAAGACTAAAGGCAATCTAAAATAAAGATGGAAGCAAGCAAACATGCAACAGATCTATTTGTTAATAGTGTTTCAATGCTTAGAAACAAGGCATAGGGATCATACTTTCACTAGTGAACACTCTCATAAAAAATAAATTCTCTTCATGATTCTAACCTAAACTACTCTCTGGTTGAACAATTCTAATCCACGGTAGGGCTATAACAGCACACCTCAAAGTTCACAATCCCCATCTAGATAACCCCACACTGTCACCTTGAGCGCTAGGTGGTTCCTTCAAATACCACAATTTTATAGAGACATCCAACTCCCAATATACTCATGATAAGTATTTATGTAAACTCTAGCCTAAGTGCCACACGGTGTGCACGCTGTAACTTTCACACACGTGGGGAGAGCCGGAGATCTATTAAACCACTTCAGTAGCAAAGTAGATCTACTTGATTACAAAGCTCATGATCACAATATGATCACGCATAGAGAGAGAGAGATGAACACATAGCTCCCAGTAGATCCCTTAGCCTCGAGGAAGAACTACTCCCTCCTCGTCATGGGAATCAGCAACGGCGATGGAGATGGTGGTGGAGATCGATGGAGATGGCTCTGGGGGCACTTTCCCGTCCCGGCAGGGTGCCGGAATAGAGATTTCTGTCCCCCAATCTCCCCTTTGGTGGCGGCGGCGCTGCGGAGGTTTTCGTGGATGTATGATAGATGATTTAGGGTTTCTGCATTGGAGGCTTCTTATAAGATAAGAGGCGAGGCGAGGAGGCATCCAGGAGGGCCACATCCCCTGGTGGCACCACCAGGGTAGGCCCGCGCCACCCTAGGGTGTGCCCACCCTGGTGCCCTACTCCGTCTCCGCTTCGCGTTTCCATATTGCTCCGAAAAATAGGCTTATTGGCTTTTTTGTCCTGTCCAATTCCGAGAATATTCATTTTTTAGATTTTCTGGAACCAAAAACAGCAGAAAATAGGCTGGCACTGCGGCATCTTGTCAATAGGTTAGTTCTAGAAAGTGTATAAAAATACCTCAAAGTGTAGATAAAACATAAGACAAATAATATAAAACAAGCATGGAGCATTAAAAATTATAGATACATTTATGACGTATCAGAGGCAGCAAACAGGGAACGGTGGGGGCAGGCTTCCTCGATCCCTCGGGCAGGGCATGGGCACGTAGGAGGAGAGCAACGGATGTTACCTCGCCGGAGGAGGAGGCGGTTACTGGCGGCAAAAAATACTTTGTAAACGAATCGTTCAATTTTTTACTATGGTGGCAGTGTAGGTAATTCAGTCAAACAGGAAGGGGCAAAATCGAAAAAAATATCGGACGGAAAGGGTTGAAAACGTATTTTTGGCGGATGGAAATGTATTTAACTAACACGTATTTTTGGCGGATGGAAATGTATTTAACTAACACGTATTTTTGGCGGATGGAAACATATTTGACTAACCTACCTCAAGGAAAATCCTCCCTGGCGCTCGTGATCTACCTTCGCCGCCATCTCTACGTCAATAGGCTCCTATGACTCCACTAACCACAAAATCTCCTAGCCTATCGCCTGCAGCGCCTCATCTTGTCGATATTGGACCGGCGGCAAACAGGAGGAAGGACGCGAGCAGGCCGTCGGGGTCACCAGAGCGTGGCCGTAGCACTCACGCGTCCAGGAGGTGCGTGGCCGACCACTGTATTGCAGCGTCCAGGAGGTGTGGCCGGAGGCAGCGAGCAGGGAACGACGGGGGCGGGCTTCCTCGATCCCTCGGGCAGGGTATGGGCACATAGGAGGAGAGCAACGGATGTTACCTCCCCGGAGGAGGAGCAGGCGGTTACCAGCGGCGGCGAAGACTTCGTAAACGAATCATTCAGTTTTTGACTGTGGTGGCAGTGCAGGTAATTCGGTCACACAGGCAGGGGGCAAAACCGGAAAAATAATGTCGAACGGAAAGGGTTGAAAACGTATTTTTGGTGGATGGAACGTATTTGACTAACATACCTCAAGGCAAATTAGTAGATAGATTTATGGTTTGTAATATTCTTTCTTACATGTGTTTGCAAGATTCTGGTTATATTTATCTGTTGCTTAGCTTCAAAAGGTTGTGTTTTCATTATATAGAACATGTATTGATGCTATGCATCTGGTTGTGTATATATATTGTGCCTATATTATTGAATTGTGCTTGATTTATTCAAAATGCAAGAGAGGTCTTGCCCAATTTTTGATTTCTCATTCGAAATACAAACAATGTGGTATCACTCAACAAAGGCATTCAAGCAATCCTTCTCATACTACAACAATAGTCAAATCGATCATGTATCTACACAAGCATTGGCTCGGATATGTTTGCATTCTATGAAGGAAATATGCCCTAGAGGCAATCATAGAGATGATTATATTTCATATGTATCCATGCGTTATTGTAATGTTCCTTGAATATCCATATCAGACAACTTGTATTGATTGACAATTATATGAATTGTTTGTGAAACTCTTTACTTTTATGGTTATTTAATAGTTGTCCCTACTCGGAGTTCATGTGAGGACACACGTGGATATTAGACTAGCACATTCATTGGTTGATGACTATGTTTCGCAAGTCATAGACATGGAGATGTCAAACCCATGATGTGGATGCATGTTATGAACATGGGGTTGGACTGACCCAACCTAAGACTGGCAATTAGTTGCAGCTCTCTCTCTACACATCGTGTACGTTTTGTCCTTATACTTGAGATTATCACATGTACTTAAGATGTGGATCGACCTACTTTGGGGCTATCAGACGCTACTCCGTAACTGGGTAGTTATAAAGGTAGATTTCGGGTTTGTCCTGAAACATGTTGCAAGGCATGGTCAATCAACATGGGATTTGCCCCTTTCTACTTGAGAGAGATATCTCTGGAGCCCTCGAGTGATCGGATCCAGAAATGCATGGCCGTTCTACATATGGTTAAGAGTTAACCTAGTAAAGGGATACCGAATCACAGTATCGAGAAAGAGAGGTCAGCTTGGAGCTAGACCAAATATCGTGAGGCAAAGGGAAAGACATGTACTGAACCTTGTGATGGTTCGTCCGATATGATCTTTGTATGCGTTTAGGAGTTGGCACGTCTTTCTAGAGGCCGTTACCAACTATTGATAGAATAAGTGTATTCGTGTCATGTCTATACGCATATGAACCTATAGGGTCACACACTTAAGGGGCTGGAAGCCTAATGAGGATTGGATTCGAATTAGACCAGGCTTAGGCTACTAATGGGCTGCTAATGTAGAAGCCCACTAGGGACGCCTATATAAGAGAGGGTGGGGCGAGATGACCAAGGTTAGACCTTAGAACATTCCATCCAGCCGCCACACTCACGCCCAGTTGTTACATCGACCTATGATCCGGCGCTTTGGCCTTCCACCCCGCACGTGTGGATACCTCAGGGGTGCTGCATCTGTGGCACTTGGACGATCCGCGCAAGGGGAGCTTCTCGTGGGACGAGGACAAGGAGGAGACGTGGAACGCCTGCACTGCCTCGAAGCGCTTCATCAGTTTCGCAACTGCGCGTCTAGTGGTAATCCCGTGATCTATGACAACAGTATTTCTGGTTTACGCGGTAAAAAATTTTGATTTGCGCTAGTGTAGCCTACTCGTATCCCTTCAGTGGTATCAGAGCCGATGCTGTTCAGTTATAGGTTCGGGATGTTTGCATATGGTGATATGCAGATTGATATGAATGATGTGTAACACCCCGTCCACTCCTGGGCCCGGGGGGTGTCACTCCTGGCAGCTTAATAGGATATCTAGACTGACCCCACAGACCAACACTAGTCTTTTCTGCGCACTTTGTCCTCACTCGTGCGCACCCGGTTACCCACTTCCCAGTCGGTCACCCATCCTAGAATTTCTCTAGGCCAAGCACGCTTAACCTTAGAGTTCTTTTCGAATGAGCTTCCGGAAAAAAAGTTGCAACTTGTTGGTATGAGTATTCTATCAATCCTATTAAGCCATGTGCCTGGATCTCACATACACCTACCCTTTAGAAGATCGATGCCCTCATCGATCAAGCACACCCCAAGAACGTTCCCTCTTGGCACGCGTCTGTGCGTCTAGTGCCGGCACATGTGCCATGCCGTGTCCACTCCGGGCCACACGTGCCATGCTCCACATGTCCCGCCACTAACCCGCACACACCCATGTAATCGCAAGGGTCGGCTCTGATACCACTCTGTAACACCCCGTCCTCCACAGGCCCGGGGTCTCACTCTGGCACTTAATAGGATATCTAGACCCTTACGCACCAACACTAGTCTTTTCTGCGCACTTTGTCCTCACTCGTGCGCACCTGGTTACCCACTTCCCAGTCGGTCACCCATCCTAGAATTTCTCTAGGCCAAGCACGCTTAACCTTAGAGTTCTTTTCGAATGAGCTTCCGGAAAAGAAGTTGCAACTTGTTGGTATGACTATTCTATCAATCCTATTAAGCCATGTGCCTGGATCTCACATGATGTGATCGTTTATATTGAGGTGGTTCAGGATTGATCTGTGATCTTGCTTTCCGTGATCGTGATTCTGAGGTTGTCGAACAACTTACCCCTACCGGTCGATTTCCGCCATCAGGGTAGACAGTGACACATAAATCCGGTTGAATCACGCGAAGATCAATATGATTAATCGAATCGGAACCTAGATCTAAAATCGATGTACCGTGATCAAAGGAGTTGATCAGATCGGAACAACAGACGGTTTATGGTAAATTTGATTTGCCGATCAAAATCCTTAAAGAAACTGATGAGGCGCGCTTGAACCCCTGTGGTGAGACCCCTAGACCCCCCTTAATCGTAGCCCCTTTTGTATCTCGTTAAGGTAACTAGGTGCTGCGATGTCACATGATCCGGTAGAATGCGATTGTGTGCATAACTTGTTTTTGCAGGATGTATGTGATCAGTATGGCCCATATGTGTATGTGATGCATGTAAGAAATTTTGCATGACCTGCGTGTCGTGAGTAGGGCAACATGGCTGGAGCCATATGTGTTGTCATTTATTGTAATGGCATGCGTGCCAACTTGTGATGATCCCAATACTATGTAATTTTGATTACTAGCTGTTAGGAGTAATAGCTTGTATTAGTTCTTGGAGGACTCATCACTTGGAAGATGGCTCACATGGAACATGAAGATGGAGATCATCATGGTGGATAGGTTCTATGGCGATGGAGATCACCATGAGAAAATGGGCCATACTGTATCACATCATATGTGAATGCTATTCTTATGCGTTTTACTACTATGCATGCTTAGATGATAGAAGTAGAACGATCCCTCACAAAGTTTAAGTTAAACCATGCCCTCCCAACCAAACCTTGAACCATCCTATGCCCTATACAATCGTTGGTGGGCCTATGAAATTAGGGTGCCGCGGTTTTCCTTGGCTGGATGGGTTTGTATCGGATACCAACACGCATAAGGGTTGGTGAGCTTGACAAGGTCATCTTAACAGTTAAGGACCTTGGGGCATAAAGGTTGGGAGCCTAGTTTTGACATAGAGATGTCACCCAACAACAAGAGTCATATGTGATATGATTATAAAGTGTTGCTTACCGATTTACCTTGTCTTCTAGCAGTGATGCTAAAGCTCACTAGTCGACTTGTTAATTGTGGATCTTGAATCACTTAGTATCAATAGAGGGATATTGATTTAAGTGGGAGTATATGCTATTAAATTGTTTAATATGTTTTACTCTTTCATGGTTACATGGCTTAGCATTTTGCATGTTTTCTGTTGCAGATCAATGGCACCGAACACTACATCACCTTTCTCTTTGCGTTCGATTCTTGACAAAGATAAACTAAATGGAACAAACTATTCGGACTGGGTCCATAACCTGAGAATTGTTCTTAGGTCTGATAAAAAAGGAAACTGTTCTGGATACCCCAATCCCCGATGAACCTGCTGATAATGCATCTGCTACCCTAAAGAATGCCTACAAGAGAGCATGTGATGATTCTCTTGAGGTTAGCTGTCTTATGCTTGCATGCATGGAACCTGAACTCCAAAAGAAGTTTGAGGATCGTAGCACGATATGATCGTCGTGCTTAAGGACATGTTCCAAGATCGTGCAAGGACCGAGAGGTACAATGTTGCCAAGTCCTTTGTCAATGCAAGCTGGCGGAGGGAGTAGCCGAGGCCCCATGTGATCAAAATGGTTGGTTCTGACAATGACTTTGGAAAAGCTTGGTTTTCCACTAGGCCAAGAGTTGTCCATTGACTTCATTTTGGCGTCTCTTCCATCCAGCTATGGGCAGTTCATTTCGAACTACCATATGCATGGGGTGGAGAAGGGCCTTAATGAATTATGTGGGATGCTTAAAACAGCAGAAAGTGACATGAAGAAGTATGCAGGGCATAGCCATGTGATGCTGTGCAGAACAAGCCTAGTTCAAGAAAAAGGGTACTTCTTGGAAGAAGAATGGAAAGGCTAAGGATACGATCCCTAAGTCTGCACCCAAGCAAAAGGCTGGACCTGTAGATGACACTGAGTGCTTCTTTTGTCATGAACATGGCCACTGGAAAAGAAACTGCAGCAAGTACCAGGCTCCTTTGAAGAAGAGTGGAAGTAAGAGTACTTCACCCTCAGGTACGCTTGTTGTAAATGTTGTGGACATTCTTCTTGTTGATTCCTAGGTTAACTCTTGGGTATTTGATACCGGATCGGTTGCTCATATTTGCAATTCGATGCAGGGGCTAACAAGGACTAGAGAAGTGGCAAAGTGGATATTCGCGTCGAAAATAAAGCAAGGGTTGCTGCATTGTTCGTCGGCGTCATGCAACTTCACCTTCCGTCAGGATTTATTATGGAGTTGAATAATTGTTATTACATTCCTAGTTGGGTCGAAACATTTTATCACCTTCATGTTTGATGAGGGATGGTTATTCATTCGCGAGTGCAAACAATGGTTGTGTAATCTCTAAGAATGATATGTTTATGGCTAATGCTCCCATTGTGAATGGGTTATTTATTTTAAATCTTGATGATGCATTTGTTTACAATCTTAGTGCTAAAAGGCTTCGGCCTAATGATTTAAGTCCTACCTATTTATGGCATTGTCGTTTGGGGCATATAAGTGAAAAGCGCATGAAGAAGCTCCATGGTGATGGTCTTTTAACTTTGTTTGATTTTGAATCATACGAGACATGTCAAGCTCGTTTACTTGGAAAGATGACCAAGTCGCCTTTTTCGGGTTTACCCGAGAGAGCGACAGACTTGTTGGAACTCATACATACTGATGTATGTGGACCAATGAGCACGACAGTCAGAGGAGGATATCACTACTTCATTACTTTTATTGATGATTTCAGTAGATATGGTTATGTCTACTTGATGAGGCATAAGTCTGAAACTTTTGAAAAGTTCAAGGAGTTTCAGAGTGAAGTAGAGAATCAACGTGGCAAGAAAATAAAGGCCTTGCGATCTGATCGTGGAGGTGAATATTTGAGCCACGAGTTCAGCGATCATCTTAAGAGTTGCGGAATTGTTCCACAACTTACGCCGCCTAGAATGCCTCAAAGAAACGGGGTCTCCGAACGGCGTAATCGAACTTTGTTGGACATGGTTCGATCGATGATGAGCCAGTCGGATTTGCCATTGTCATTTTGGGGTTACGCTCTAGAAACGGCAGCTTTCACACTTAACAGGGTACCATCTAAATCCGTAGTTAAGACACCATATGAGATGTGGACTGGAAAAGAATCCTAGTTTGTCTTTTCTAAAGATTTGGGGTTGTGATGCATTTGTCAAGCAACTTCAGTCGGACAAGCTAACACCCAAATCGGATAAGTGCATTTTCGTGGGATATCCGAGGGAAACCTTAGGTTATTACTTCTACAACCGAGAGGAGGGCAAAGTGTTTGTCGCTCGTAGCGGTGTTTTCCTAGAGAAAGATTTTCTCACAAAGTGAACAAGTGGAAGGTCGGTGCGACTTGAAGAAGTTCAAGATGAGACAGTTGGGGATGCTTTTACGAGTGATGCTATTGTAGCAGAACAAGTTGAGGAACCCGTGGCAATAGAAGCACCACAACCACGCAGGTCGGCGAGGCTCCACGAAGCGCGGGAATTATTATTGTTAGACAATGATGAGCCTGCGACCTATGAAGAAGCGATGGTGGACCCAGACTCTGAGAAACGGCTGATCACCATGAGATCCGAGATAGAGTCCATGAGTGACAATCAAGTTTGAAACTTGGTTGACCTACCTGATGGTTTTAAAGCCATCGAGTGCAAATGGATCTATAAGAAGAAGATTGATATGGATGGAAATGTTCACATCCATAAAGCTTGACTTGTTGCAAAAGGTTTTCGACAAGTTCAAGGAGTTGACTACGACGAGACTTTCTCGCCCGTAGCGATGCTTAAATCTATACGAATAATTCTAGCCATTGCTTCACATTTCGACTATGAAATATGGCAGATGGATGTCAAGACGGCTTTCCTAAATGGAATCCAAACTGAGGACATGTATATGATGCAGCCCGAAGGTTTTGTCGATCCAAACAATGCTGGAAAGGTATGCAAACTTTTGAAGTCCATTTATGGGCTGAAGCAAGCATCTCGGAGTTGGAACATTCGATTTGATGAAGTTGTAAAGGAGTTTGGCTTCATCAAAAACGAACAAGAACCTTGTGTTTACAAGAAGGAAAGTGGGAGAGCGCTGGTATTTCTAATCTTATATGTAGATGACATATTGCTGATTGGAAATGACATTCCTATGCTCGAGTCTGTTAAGACCTCATTGAAAAATAGTTTTTCGATGAAGGACTTGGGAGAAGCAGCATATATTCTAGGCATCAAGATCTATAGAGATAGATCAAGGAGGCTAATTGGATTAAGCCAGAGTACATACATTGACAAAGTGTTGAAACGGTTCAGCATGGAGGAGGCTAAGAAGGGGTTCTTGCCCATGTCTTACGACATAAAACCTAGCAAGACTTAGTGTCCTTCGACTACTGATGAGTGTAGCGCATGAGTAGGGTTCCATATGCTTCGGCTATTGGATCCATCATGAATGCAATGATATGTACTCGCCCAGATGTTTCCTATGCTCTAAGTGTTACGAGCAGATACCAGGCTGATCCAGGTGAAGGTCATTGGACAGCGGTAAAGAACATCCTTAAGTACTTGGAAAGGACTAAGGATGTGTTCCTAGTTTATGGAGGTGAGGATGAACTCAGTGTAAAGGGTTACACATATGCGAGTTACCTTAATGACTCAGATGATTCAAAATCGCAATCAGGTTATGTGTTCGTCATGAATGGTGGTGCTGTGAGCTGGAAAAGTTCCAAGCAAGATACAGTGACCTCCTCTTCAACAGAAGCTGAATATATTCCTGCCTCGGAGGCCATAAAGGAAGCTATTTGGATTAGGAATTTCCTGATCGCTCTCGGTGTGGTTTAGGGCGCGTCCAATCCCTTGGATGTTTATTGTGACAACAATGGTGCTATTGCACAAGCCAAGGAACCTAGACAACACCAAAAGAACAAACATATTCGCATGTGTTACCATCAGATTCGAGAGTTTGTTGAGGATGGTAGTGTCATGATATGCAAAATACATACGGACTCAAATGTTGCTGATCCCTTGACTAAGCCTCTCCCGCAACCCGCGCATGAAGCGCACAAAAGGGCAATTGGTATTAGATACATTTTAGATTGACTCTAGTGCAAGTGGGAGACTGAAGGAAATATGCCCTAGAGGAAATCATAGAGATGATTATATTTCATATGTATCCATGAGTTATTGTAATGTTCCTTGACTATCCATATCAGGCAACTTGTATTGATTGGCAATTATGTGAATTGTTTGTGAAACTCTTTACTTGTATGGTTATTTAATAGTTGTCCCTAGTCGGAGTTCATGTGAGGACACACGTGGATATTAGACTAGCACATCGATTGGTTGATGACTATGTTTCGCAAGTCATAGACATGGAGATGTCAAACCAATGATGTGGACACATGTTATGAACATGGGGTTGGGTGACCCAACTGAGACTCAGCAATTAGTTGCAGCTCTCTCTCTACACATCATGTACGTTTTGTCCTTAGACCTGAGATTGTCGCATGTACTTGAGATGTGGATCGACCTACTTTGGGGCTATCATACGCTACTCTGTAACTGGGTAGTTATAAAGGTAGCTTTCGGGTTTGTCCTGAAACATGCTGCAAGGCATGGTCAATCAAGATGGGATTTGCCCCTCTCTACTTGAGAGAGATATCTTTGGGCCCTCGAATGATCGGATCCAGAAATGCATGGCCATGCTACATATGGTTAAGAGTTAACCTAGTAAAGGGATTCCGAATCACAGTATCGAGAAAGAGAGGTCATCTTGGAGCTAGACAAAATATCGTGAGGCAAAGGGAAAGACATGTACTAAACCTTGTGATGGTTCGTCCAATATATCTTTGTATGCGTTTAGGAGTTGGCACGTCTTGCTAGAGGCCGCTACCAACTATTGACCGAATAAGTGTATTTGTGTCATGTCTATACGCATATGAACCTATAGGGTCACACACTTAAGGGGCTGGAAGACTAATGAGGATTGGATCCGAATTAGACCAGGCTTAGGCTACTAATGGGCTGCTAATGTAGAAGCCCACTAGGGACGCCTATATAAGAGAGGGTGGGGTGAGATGACCAAGGTTAGACCTTAGACCATTCCATCCAGCCGCCACGCCTCACGCCTGTGTTGCACGTGCGGACCTAGCAGTCCGGCGTCTGACGCTTCCTCCTCGCATGTGTGGATACCTCGGAGGTGCTGCATCTGTGGCACTTGGATGAGCCGCGCAAGGGGAGATTCTCGTGGGACGAGGACAAGGAGGAGACGTGGAACGTCTGCACTGCCTCGACGCGCTTCATCAATTCCGCAACTGCGCATCTAGTGGTAATCCCGTGATCTATGACAACAATATTCCTGGTTTACGCGGTAGAAAATTTTGATTTGCGCTAGTGTAGCCTACCCGTATCCCTTCATTCTATCGAGAGATTTTGTCGTCTAATCACTTCTTAATCTAACGAGGTTGAATTCCCCTAGATTCTATGTGCCGAAGATGCACTAATGCAGAATCACTCACTCTAATACTACTTAATTAAGCTTAATAAATCTTGGGACCCATGTGACACACGGTAATTGGCATGCCGTTACACTCGACGGTGTCTTCATACGGGCCAATCTTCAAGGAGATGATGAATTTGTGTTTGCTCTTGAGGGTTCCATTGTTATCAAGCCATTTGACATGCTATGGATAAGGGTGCTCCATGTATGGCAACTTGAGTTTCTCACAAAGTTTGGCGCTCGCAAGGTTGTGACAACTTCCTCCACTGATGATTACCTTGATAGACTTGCCATCAATTTCGGCCCATGTTTGAAAAATATTGAGGCGTTGGTCCTTTCTTGGAATGGAGTGCGTTGTCAAGACTTGTGCTATGACGAGTGAAGGGTTTGGATCATGCTCACATAGAAGTGTGTCCTCATCGTGTATCGCGACGTCCTTTGCAATAGCGGCTTGTGTCAAAGCGTCATATTCTTCTTCACTTATGGAATAGGTTGCGCCGTGTTCATCTATAAGCTTAAGTCTTGTGTTGATGCACTCATATGACTTGTGTTCCTTTCCTCCACATGTGTAGCAAATTACTTGACTATCCGATGTTGTGTTGGAAGATGATGCCATTGGGGGCTTTGCATGCTTGTATGAGCTTGGTTCTTGGTTTGTTGGCTTGGAGGAGGCATTAGCATTGATGAAAGCGAAGTACGACCTTTGCTTCTCATAAGCATTCTTCTTTTGCAAGTGTCGCTCATCCTTGGTGGCTTGGTGTATGAGGTCCACTAGAGTCTTGTAAGGTTGGAAATTGACTATTTTCCGTATTGGATGGATCAAAAAAGCATTGAGGAATCATGCTATTGTTTGCTCCTGGAGCTCCTTCATGACAGCTCTCATCATAGTCATCTCCATTTCCTTGTAGAACTCTACAATTGTCTTTGTGACTTGCTTCGAGTTTTGTAGTTTTTCAAAAACATCTCACCGATAGTACTCGGGGACAAACCTTGCATACATCACTTGCTTCATTTCCATCCAAGTGCAAACCGGTGGTTCTTCTAGCTTCTCACGATGGCTTTGGTATTTTCCCACCAAACATTAGCGTAGTCCTCAAACTCAAGAGATGCCATTGCAACTTTTTTCTCTTTGGAATAGTTGTGGACTCGGAAGATCTTATCAACTTTGAGTTCCCATTCAAGGTATGCATCGGCATTTTCTTCTCCCTTGAACTTGGGCATAACGAATTTGAGATTTCCAAACTTGCCATTATCGTGTCCATGGTGGTTGTTGTGGCACTCATGTTGCATATTTGCTTCACTTGGTGCCCGTGGAGGCAGAGGAGAAGGAGCTTCATTGCCTCGAGGTGGCGGTGGAGGAGGAGCTTGATGATGCTTGAAGTCCCTTCTATGCCTTTGCTCGAGATCATTTGTGTTCATAGCTTGTCGGTGTCAATGGTTTTGTTAAGCATAGCGGCGGGCACGTGGTTCTCCTTCCTCATCATCGCTTGGATCCCATTTCTCTTCACCTTGGAAGTTATGCCTTGCATTATAGTTATGGGGGTGACATCGCCGTTGATCATTATTGTTTTGAGGAACTTGGATAATATCTTAGTTTGGGATTGGCGCATGCACATGATGCGGTTGATGAAGATCTTGAGGTTGTTGTTGAGGATGGTCATGATGAGCATGGTGCCGATTATGTCTTGCTTGTAGGAGTTGTAGATCTTGTGGTTCAACCGCATGTTCATGTAGATGACGAGCTTGGTGTTCCCCATTGTGGTGGTGGGGTTCTCCATGATGAGAGTGTGAGCACAAAGACTCAACATGTGAGGAATGAGTCCAGGACGAACTTGAACGATGACCATGAAGGTTACCAATGTTGGTTATAGCTTGGTGAAGATCTTGGAATTGAGCCGAATTCCCGGAAAGTATCATCAGACGGTGCTCAAGTCTATCAAATTGTGCATTGAATTCTTGTCATTGTGCCCATAAGTTCCGGGTGTGGCAAAACCATCTTGGTTATTGAAGCTGCCATATTCACCTGCTCCACATTTCCTAGACATTATATCACAAGACCAAAAGTATTATGGTGGAAAAGGATAAAGAAGGTGTATGCCTATGTCTCACCATTTGGATAGTATCGTGAAGATGATTCAAGCCGAGTTCAACCGAAAACGTGAAACACAAGACACACACACAAAAGCTTTTGGTGGAAGGTTAGGAAAGTGAATAGCAAATGGAACAACCAAACAAAAAGTTTATTGTCAAAAGTGGGTAAAATCCAACAAGAAACAAATTCAAATGTCAAAAAGGGTGACGAGAACCTAGGACCATACACACACGGTGGAGATTAATGTGGCTAGCCCGACTATGAAAATGAGCAACAAACAAAAATGGTCCTAACAAAGACTAAAGCTCGGTGTTGTGCCAACACTCGGAGAGATCATAACTTATTTACAACAAGATTGAGAAGCAACAGATTTGCATGCTTGCCTTGCTCTTACTCGCACTCTTTCTTAGAAGCTTGGGACTCTCTTTTGTATTGGTATGTTTCTTTTTCTTTTGTTTTTTCTATTTTGATATCTTTGTTTCTTTCTATGCTATGGAGTCAGCTTTTGCTATTGCCTATGCACTACCACAAGAGCACGTGTACAATACTTCGACAAACATAAGATGAGCTACTCTTGGTAGGTTAGGTAACACACAAAGGAAGAATGAGGGTTGACAAGGTTGGTACAAGTTATACCTTTTGTTGATGTCGAACTTGCAACCGTTGGTGGGTGGGATGGCTTGAGTTCTGCGGTGTCAATTTCGAGCACGAATAGTGGTTGCGAAAGCTATGTTAGATGACAAACATGCACATGAAACACAAAGATACAAAGGAAATTGGTCAAAAGGGAAAAGAGATAAAAGCTTTTGCACAAGGCAGGAGACTCCAGGGTTCTTGGGGCGGAGACTCTGGGGTCCGCCTGCCTGAGAATCCGATGTCGAGGCCAGCACGAAAAACTACTCGTGTTCTTGAGCGGAAATATGGTCCTTCCAACCTCAAATCTAGAATTTTTTTACCAAATTGGGCTCGAAAACGCAGGCACAAGGTAGAGAAACTCCAAAGAAAAGTTTCTATTGGACCAAAACCACAATCAACTCACCAAAATGATAGATCGATCCAAAAGCAATTTGGGGTAATATTTTTGGTATTTTCGAATTTATGGTGGAAATCGATGAATGAAGTCAAATCCGTGGTAACCAAAAGCTACTGATACTAGTTGCTATAGATTCCCTTGTGGGGTTGACCCTTGGGTGGCCCGATCTTGACGGATTTTAGGCGGCGAGTGAGGCAAAACCCTATGAACACGATGAACTCAACTCAAATGCAAGGTAAAGATACGAACACATGCAAAACACACATGCTTCGGTTATCCTCGTTGTCCCAAATCACCAACCCGATAGAATCCTCGTGGAAAAGACCGATAGGTAGAGATCCACGGAGGAAAGATCGATCTAGAGCCGCTAGAATCTACTCGTGAAGAGATTGCAATCAATATAGACCTAAAGGGAGAGATTGACGCAATAGAGATCACGAGATAGAAAGAGCGTTCATATAGTGAGGGCCTTGTACAACCTAGGTATTGGTGTATATCCTAGAGAAGTTCCTTGTAACATCCCAATTTCAGCAACCCTGATTTATAGTCCAAAAGGCCAAAATCAGGGGGAACAAAAACTTTTTCCTGCTATGCTTTCTTACTTGTTTGCTGGTGCTCAAGCAACTGCTTGTGTATTTTTTGTGTACTCCTCATATCAACACTAGTTTACAAACACTATTTTACCAAAAAGATGTCTTGGCTCATCTTTCATATTCTCAAATGTTCTGGAATTTCAAAACCTGAGCCAAGATGACTTTGACCCAACACAATACTTTACTAGTTTCTTTTGACAAACTATGGAGACCTATATATTATCTCCTTATGTTTCCAAGACAGAACCTTCAACTACTCTTATCCCTAGGTTTTCCAAAACCTTATTAAAACCTTTTCATCTCAATCTTGGTAGAGATACCAAGATGGTACTTATCTTACTTCAAATCAAAACCCCTTTCAACATACCCATCCTTATCTCAAGCTAGGCTTGATGGTAACCCTAGTAGTAGTTAGATGAATTGCCTTCATCTGTTGGTTGATGAATTGCCTTGATCTACTGTCTGATGAATTGCCTTGATCTGCTAACTACCTTGTTTGCTTAGGAACTATAGTGAGCTAACCTAGCAGCTCATCCTTTAGGACCCAATCTATGCATGTGATCATAAATCTCAAAGCAAGCATCCAAGTCTGGATCTATCCTAAGCCACTCAAGTGATCATCTCATCCCATGCTTATCTCAATCCAGGGATAATCCCTCTTGATGGTTTCCAACCTAGTGGAGACCCAATCCAATTTTGGATCCCCTCTCTTCAATCTATACCTAAACATCAACCACTTGAGGGGAGGTATAAACCTTTGCCACCCTCTCAATTGTTTCCCTCTTGAACACTAGTTAAAATCACCAAATCTGCCAAAATGGCTAAGTCTGGATTTCTTATCTAGATTCAATCTTTGGAGCCCTACCTCTTCCAACCTATGTGCATTCTTGAGAATGTACTTGAACCATCTTGTAGTACATCTTTAGTACTATCAAATACCACTCTTACCCTTGGCTAATCCAATGAATTTCCCACTCATCCATGATGGTTTTGTAGTCAAGATAATAATCTTTTCTGTAAATCTTATCATCTTGCCTACTTTGGCAGAAGCTCACTTCTATATGCCACCCCCTTGACCAACACTTTTCTTGGTTATGACCTACTAATAATAGCCTATCAACTCCCACTTCACTTGTTTCCATTGGAGCCTTATGCTTCCTAAACCCACATGGTTTAGGAGGCTACCTGATGTATCTGCTATGGCAGCCTTATTTTCAACAAAGTTTGCCATCTCCTCATGATCACCTCAATCCAACCAAGCCCAACTGTTGCTTCCATGATCATCCATATGACTTGTTCTATCCATCCATATACCCTTTGTACCAAGGAGAGCTCTGAGCTCCCTAATCCAACCCTGTTTAGGTGACAACAAAATAACCAAACCCTAGATCCTCCAGAATCTAGTTTCCATCTGTTTCACCACTTTTATTCAAAACCAAGGTTTACCTTGATGCCCACATCAATTTTACATCATCTACCTTGGATATAAGTATCCCCAAATAATTTCCAAAATTATTTGGAATTATTAAACTATTTTATTTCCTTTATTTACCAGTTTCTCAACAACCCTGTATTTAAAGGCAAGTTTGTTTTTATCCAAACCACTTTGCCAACTCAATTCATATTTGGGTTCTATATGTCATACCCTACCTTCAAAACTCAAAAATAAATATTTTTGAGATCCTTTGTTATTTCCTTTTTGCCCTTTTTCTTAAATGGCAGAAACAACAAATAATTCCCTAAAAATACTTTCCCACCTCAATAAATTCCAATAAAATTCTCCAATGTGGGTTATGGTATTTAGGACCATATCAAACCAAAAACCAAGCTTATACAATGTAAAAATATCATTCTTGCTTCCATAATCTACTTCATCACTTTTTGAAGAAGTGCATTTAAATGGGATTATAGTGTCTAGAAAAATCCCATTTAAATCATGGAGAGATTATTTGACCTACTCCACCTACCAGTACCATTTCCACACTTTGCTCAATGCAACATTTGCAACTTCCTTCACAAGCACCCATTTGATCAATTTTGCCAAACCAATGCAAACTTGATTTCAACCAAAGCCAAACCATCTCAAATCTTCCCCAGCACTCCTCATCAGCACACACACCCCTTCTGGTCGTGTGCACTGTAGCACTACAGTACCTAGAACCTCCCTTGTCCCATGTGATTGAGAGAGAGAGAAGCAATCTTGCCAAGATCTTTGTAATAAAGGGACAACATCTACACCACCCCCTCTCCCTCTCTGGTCGAGCTACAGGCCCCACACCACCCTCAGCACCACCCCCAAGCAGCCAATGGACAGCCCCACCTTGCCCATGTCCAAATGGACCTTGCCCACCCCCTCTCTTGTTTATAAGGCCACATGCCACCCCAGTGCACCCCTCTGCCCTCATTTGCCCCATCTCTGCTCCACTTACCTCCCCAGAGCTCCCCTCTCTTTCCCTTCCTCTGCCCTGCTCGAAAGGAGGAAGAGAAGCTTCGGTCCCCTCACTCTCCTCGATCTAGGCTCCTCCCTTGGCCCTCCTCTCCCTCTGCATGTCACCCCAATGGACTCCCCTTGCTCCTCTGGTGCTAAACATGCCCTTTTCTTTGACACATAGCAGCTCCTGGAGCCTCCCTGACGAACTCCAACGAGCTCCACTTCGATCATCGTCGCGCGAGAACCTCCCCAACACCAAACCGTCCACTGCTGCCCATCCCCGGATTCATCGTCGTTGACCGCGTCGCCTCGTCGCCTCCACAACCGCCCTCGAGCCCCCGGTGAGCCTCCCCGCCTCTCCCCATTGTCATCTAGGGTTTCTCCGCCGTCTGGCTGACGCCACGAGGACGACGAACCCTAACCGTCGATATGTCCTAGATCTAACGGCCTAGGGTCGCCCTTACCCCTTCGTTCCACGGGCCAGCGGCTAGGCCGCATATGGCTACGCGTCGCCAGCGTGCGCCCATCACCGCTGGGCCGAGTTCCCCCTGGACAGCCCGTTTCCCTTGCAGATCTGGCCCGATGACCCTTCTCCCTCTCTTTCTTTTTGTTTCCCGAGATCTGTTTCTAGCCTTTTTGGATTAAATCATTTTGAAAATGTAAAATGAATGCAAATGGCCAGATCTAAAATTCCTAGAGTTCCATGGATGTCTTGCCTAACATGCAGACCCAGATCTGTACCAAAATGATGTTTAAAATAAAGATGATAAATCTTCTACCAAGATCTGTCTAGAACACTAAAAAAATTATCCAGAAACATTTACAAATCCAATTAACCCAAACCCAATTGGTGATGAGAGGTACTGACCATACCTTTCATATCCCACTGGCCCCACCTTAGTTTGCTTCTTAGTTTTCAGTTAGCAAAAATATCAAAATCAGGTTCTTTTTTCCTTTAGGAAATTCCCTAGGTCAAACCAAGTGAGGTTATGACCTAAATACAACTCCCATTGAACACACACAACCATATTCTTCATAATACATCATCTCATATTTTTATGAGTCTCTGTTAAATTTTAGTGAAATAAACTCTTCTGTGCATGGTTTATTCACTATTAAAATCATTACAGTAGCTCTGTAACTCCAAAAAGGTTAATTCCAATTTCTACAGAAAGGTATTTTCATTACCTAACATGTGTCCTTGGAATCAACTACAAATCTTAAAATAAATCTGATGAAAAACACCAATCCTAGCCAGTACTGTCTTTGGGAATTTCCCAAGGGCATTCTGGTAATTGCTTTGAGCTGAATCCAACTCCTCTTGATTCAGTCCATCAAATACTACCAAACCATCCAAGGAAATAATTGTTGGGACTCCAGAACATTTCTGGTGAATTATTTCCTAAAACTAGAGCTTTAATCACTATAAAATCCATTATAAATCCTAGGAAATTGATAAAATAGTGAAACCACTTTTGTTGGCTTAATTTTATCAATACCTATCTGATAGTATCATTTTTATACAAGGGTATCATACAGATCAATCCCTTGGTCCAAAAGCCCTCCCTTAGGAAGTTCTTAGACTCTAAATCCAAAGGGAACCTCTCCCCATCTCTACAAATCTTCTTCCCATCCATTCACATCAAACCTCCAACACCCTACTGATGTTTATCATGTATCTATCCTTTGCTTGATGTATGATTTGATGTTTATATGCCTTTTATTGATTGGTGTATTGTTTGTTTGCATGTATGCTCAATAACGGCGATAGTTGCGATTGTGTGGCGCCGAGAAGAAGGAAGGATCGGGTTATATTGCTATTATTATTATTATTGGTATTCTGGTTATCTAACGCCGTCAAGGGACATATCCCTGGTCACAGGCAAGTCACCATTCCTGAACTCCTATATTAACCTACTCCTGTTTATCAATTGTTTTATATCTCGTTTATGAATTGCATGATTAAAGGCATGGTTTGTTTCAAATAAAAAGACATGAGTAACTTGGCTCCTCCAAGTTATGGATAAGTGTCCCTTAGGATACCCACACCATTGACACCTACTTTTACCCCTTTAGATCGAGGCTAATATGATTAGCATCTTCCCTCTTGGAACCCACGGATTTTCCAATGATAAAACTAATTTGGGTTTTACCCTACTATAAAGTTTTCAAAAAATAAAACCCTTGGAAAGAGGCATCGTTTTCGAGTGGAAGTTTTACTAAAGAAGATATGAGGTGGATGAAGAGAAAGTCAAGCAAGAGAAAGAGAAGGGATGTTCTAAGCCAATGTTCGGAACAATTTTATCCGTGCAACCACATTAACCCAGGCGCTGGGGCTTAGCTCGTAGTTGTTGTCCTTAGCCGGGGCTGCTTGTACTTGCTTAACGGGAGAAATCCCTGGAAGCCCGAGTGGACTCTACCCCAGGTCTGTGGATCTGGGGCCTCCATCGCCTGCTTCGGCGGAAGAGTCGGTGCAACAATTGGGTCTCCCACAGACGGTATGTTTTAGGCGTAGGAAAGGAAGTGGAGTCAACAATTGTATATTGCCAAGCTGAGGGTTTGGCTATACGGAAGTACTGCAGGGAGTACTAAGGCCATAGTGCCGCATACTCGTGCTGGGGAGAACAAACCCAAAATGAAAATCCACCTTCGCTTGGGATGGACAAATGAAAAGCTAGGTTTGATTATCCGAACCCTCGTCTACAGTGTGTAGCGGGCCGTGGTTAAATCCCGGTGGATGTATTGATTCTTGTGGGTAAAGTGCGCAAACTCTGCAGAGTCGAATCTATTCGAATAGCCATGTCCACGGTCAAGGATGGTTGGAATGGCAAGTGCTAGGAGGACCCTTCGGTTATGTTATGATGAAATAAAGGATGTGACTTGGTCACGAGGAAAGCTAAGGACGAGTTTGGTTTTGACCAGAGATGGTCGAATACGTTTAAAAAGGGTTTTAGTACAAAAATTGTTTTAAATCTTTTTAACAAGAATGTGGAGATGTTCGGATTTTCAAAAAGGAGGCATATTTTCCAAAAACCCTTTTTCAACAAAGATATAGAGATGCCATTGTTAGATTTATTCAGAAAACAACCATAGAGTAGAGCTATCTCGCCACAGCCCATTATGCATGATTCTTATTACCTTGTCTCGGTGGTTTGCGAGTACATTCAAAGTACTCACCGGTATTATCCCTGGCTATTTACTTGGCCAGATTGCAAATGTTAAGAAGTGACGAAGGTGCTGACGTCTATGCGAGCTAGGCCGTCTTCCCAGTTAGTTGCCTGTAGGTTGAGGCACGGGCTCTGCGCTAAAGACTTCCGCTACTGGTGTTGTATTCGCCATAATGACCTCTTTGTAAGTGTTGTACTCGTTACATTATGGATGTTGTAATGATACTAGTCAGTTATGCTCACGGATCACTGAACATGAATTGTATGCATAACTGGTATTCTCGGACCGTAAATCCAGGGTGCCACATTCCCCCTATGGGAAGTTGGAGGCTATGCCACATCTACTTAATATTCAATATAGGGTTTCAAGAAGGGTGTAGGGGCTTATTTATAGGCTAGTCATGAGCTAGGGGTAGTTTAGGCATAAACATGAAGTTTTAGGTGTTACATGGGCCAGGCCCATCTTGAGGCTTGTAGGCTGGTGTCACTCAGGACGGAGACTCCGGGGTGCGTGGGTCAAAGACTCCGGTGTGGCCAGAGACTCCGGGGTCGACTCCGGGTTGCTCGTTTTAGCTTCTGAAAGTTGGGTCGAAGACTTGGTCCAGACACTCCGGGGTGCGCAGGCTGGAGATTCTAGGGGCCACAGGCCGGAAACTCCGGGGGTCGCAGGCCGGAGACTTCGAGGTCGCTTCGGCTGCTTATTTTGTCTCCTCTTCCAGGCCTCTTTCTTGGGGGTCTTGGCTACTGGGGCTTCCCTGTCTCCTCCTCTTGGTGCCATGGTCATGGTCCTAGTCATACAATAGGCATTTGGTTCAAGTCAGACCCCATTAACATGATAACCAAAGAAAGACGAGATATGGAAGAATTCACCTTTGTAGGACCTGTTGGCGTGACATGATGTGGACCAATGGTGGTAGACATGTGTTGGGATGCATCAATACTATCCCGCCTTGCTGCATCGACGTTGTACAAGGTGGTCACCAACAAGGTACTCCGCTGTGCTTCACTTGAGGAAGACGATTGGAGCCCCCCTTCGAGGTGAGTTCTTGCAACATCTGCGCCTCTGGTCACCTCAAGAAATGGGGTTGCTGGACTTTTACGTTTCCTCCGGCCGGCTGTCGAGGCGAGCGGAGGAAGTGACCTGGTGAGCTTCTTGCCACTTTCTCAAGGTGGTGCGTTGACCACCCGCTGCATCTACAAGCGTATTACGTGGCCGCCTAGATTGTTATCGCGATTTGTGGCCGACGGACCAAGATGGAGCCATCTTCAACCTCCACAGTGGAGGCCCTAATCTGAGCGACTCGCCGGAGTTCTCCACTACTTGCTGCTAAGTGGTTCGTCCCCCGCGGAGTCTAGGCTGTCGGTGTTGGGAGCTCGCCGATGGTGGAGAGGATCAAGGATTGGATTGATTTTCCTATTTTCTTTCTGAGATCCTTTTTGCAAAAAGCCAGAAGGAGGTTGTCATTTTTCTTCTCTTACAATGTCATGTTTATAAGATGTACCCATCGTATAATATATGATTTGGAGCTCGGGATCCTTTGGGATCCCTCTCCTTGTTAAAAAAAAGGTCAGGGCATACATGTCCAAAGCCCCTGTCCTATACTACTCCAACTTGAATTACCAAAAAGAAGATCTATTTGTGTAAATCTATATTGAAATTGTACAATGTACTCTGTACAAAAATTCAGTAAGCAAGTGGGCCAATATATCACACTGTTTTGAAGTTGTTCAACCAATCCTGGCCATCGGGCCGTGCCTGGGGCGGGCTGGCCATGACCTAAAATGGCGAGCACAAGCTGACATGCATGTGGTGGGCAGGCCCGTGCCCAGGCACAGGTGCCGTGCCGTGCCTCCAGGCGGACACGCAGTTGTGCACGACCACGGCCGTTAAGCACGACGCGGGCCACGCCTGTGAGGCCAGGGGTGGGCGGGACCTGCCGACAGGGGGGGCTAGGGGGAGCGGGAGGGGCGGGATTTTGAAATTTTCGGGCCAGGGGAGCGGGAGGAGCGGGGGAGCAGGGGGTTTGCGGGATTTCGAAAATATGGCGGGCCCAGGGGAGCGGGGGCGCCGGGAGGCCATTTTTTCTGCCGTTGGAGGGTTTGGCTAGGGTCTGGGGGGCATTTTGGTCCTTTTTTGTATTTTTAGGGTTTCAGGTCATTGGGAAGGGTTTTTTGGTCCGAATTTGATCAAAATTTTGCTATAAAAGGGCAGCACACCCCTCTCAATCTCCACACCATCCAACCCCTCTCTCATATCCTACACCAACACATGGCTAATCCCAACCAGTTTCTTTTCAATGCCGAAGATTTGGGGGTTGATATCAATATTCCTCCCGACGTTAATACTTCTCCCTTCCACGGCAACGACAACATCGACACCATGCAATATCCATATACCCCCTTCGAGCAACCAACACCATCAAACACAAGTTCTCCCGATACGTCCACCACTTTTGCTAGCCAAATTTCCACCGCTACCGGTAGCAAGCGGCGGAAAAAAACCTCGAAGATCTGGCAGCACTATACAGAAGAAGAATATGTTGACGCCGTCGATGGTGTGACGAAGATGAGAGCTCGGTGCTTGCATCCGGGTTGCTCGAGCAAGTTTGCTCTAAAGGTGGGAGGAGGGAACGACCACATGACGAGGCATGCGGCGATCCACGCCAAGGCAGATGGAACGGTTGCGGCGATCCAGAGCAGGATCAACTTCAACCCCGACGGCACCCCTGAGGTATATTTGTCTATGATTCATCTCGTCAAAAAGATGCTCTCGCAACATTGATTGTCGTTAATGATTTACCATTAGGGTTTGGCGAGTCTCCTGGTTTTGTTGAATATATTAGAACTGCTCACACCCCTAGTTTTACACCAATCTCTAGACAAACTACAACTACGGATATGAAAAAGCTAGCCAAAGCAGGTCGTTCCGCCATGAAAGAACAATTAGTATCGTCAACTTTTTCAGTCTCCATAACTTCTGATATTTGAAGTGGTCGTGCTAAGCAAGATTATATTACTGGTGTTGCTCATTATGTTAGCTCATCATGGGAATTAAATAAAAGGATGATAGGATTTGAGTTAATAGATGTATCGCACAATGGTGTGAATATTGCTAATGATATACTTAAAGTTGTTACTGAATTTCGTCTTACCGACAAAATATTTGCAGTAACTTTGGATAATTCTTCAGCAAATACTACTGCAATGAATACTCTAATTCCTATATTTGAAGTATATGCATCAAAATTCCTACTTCATCAACGTTGTGCTTGTCATATAATTAATCTTATTGCTAAAAGTGCTTTAGATGATCTAGAACCACACATTGAGAGATTGTGTTTGGCAATATCATGGTTGAATGCTTCTAATACTAGACTTGGAGACTATAGAAATTATTGTGCTATTATTAATGTACCATGCCATGGTCTTCATCTAGACATGTCGGTTAGATGGAACTCTACATATCTGATGCTTTAGTTAGTTATACGTGACAAGGTTCAATTTTCCACATTTGTTAATGCACATTTTCATCAAAATGATGGGGAACCTATACTTGGTGAAGCTACTTGGCACGTTGCTGAATCAATCTTTAAGTTTCTAGCAACATTTTATGAATCAACTATCACTTTATCTGGGGGTTATTATCCCACATCTCATTTGATTGTGCATCATATTTTAGAAATTGCCCAACACTTGAAAGAGTATGAAAATGATGCCACCTTACTAGTAGACGTCCATAACATGAAACAAAAATATCTCAAATATTGGCAAACTATCCCTTTTCTCTATGCTATCGCGTTTATTTTGGATCCTAGGGCTAAAATGGAAGGGTTTAGTGGGGTTCTTTCGCTCTTAAGTTCTACCGTAAATGTTAGCTATGATCAATATTCACTTGATGTCAAGGACAAGCTGCAGGATGTTTATTCTAAGTACGAGCTTAAGTATGGCCCAGCTATGGCACACAGACCTCGTGATGCAGTGGCCGGTAGGGGGAAGAAAAAAGTGTGGGGCAAAATATTTGGTACTTCCACGGCCACGCCGAGCTCATCCACACAAACTCCCGTGCTTCAAGGTGGAGGGGAGTTAGCAAAGTAGCTGAACAGTGCAGTAGTTGCTACTAATGATGATGACGACGACTTCGACATACTTCAGTGGTGGCAGGATAAAAGGTCAACATATCCAGTGCTTTCCATATTAGCACGTGATGTGCTATCGGTGCCTGTCTCAACTGCCTCATCGAAGTCTGCTTTCAGTCTTGCTGGAAGAATAATTGATGATAGAAGAACTAGTCTCACTCCAGATATGGTGAAAACACTGATGTTTGTCAAAGATGGAGAACTAGCCAGAAGAAGAGCCCAGCACACCACCGAGAACCCAGAACTGATAGCCGCGTTCGAAGCTATGCGGTGGACTGAAGACCAAGACAAAACTTAGTTGTAGGATTATTTAATCTCTTTGTAATTTTTATTCTCTTGTGTAATTTTCTCTTCTTTTTAGAGTCGGCTGTACTCTTTTCCCTTCCCAAGGATGGAAGGTTTTGATGAGGCAGCTAATAATAAAGGCCATTTTTTATCCCCATACAAACTTGTCTCCCTTTCCTTCCCGCCCTTTCCTTCCCGCCATTTCCTTCTCGTCTTTTCCTTCTCGCCCTTTCCTTCCTGCCCTTTCCTTCCGAGTCTATAAAACCCACCTATCCAGTAAGGTGAGTAAGCATGCCAACATGTCGGGTTTTCCATCCGATCGTATTTTTTACCCCTGATGTCTGAACACCTTTTGCGTTTTGCTAGAAATTTTAGAATAGACAAGATCCAAGTTCCATTTGAGGAACTCATCAGTAGTGATGTTTTTCTCAATGAGCTGGGTGCGGCATTATATACAAAAGGGTGGCCATCGAGGAAATCTGAGGAAATACGACAAGAACTTCTCAGGATCAATGCAAGGTAGACCAAGCTGAAATTTAAGAGTGAAGCTTCGAGAGAGAGGTTTATTGATCAACCTTCATTGTGGATAGAAGAGAGCGAGGACGAAGATGATATCTTCATGCCGCCTTTCGATAAGAAGGCGAGAGCTGCCTGGGGGAAGGAGCAGGACAAGAGGCCAAGAAAAAGGCATCATCAAAGGGCAAGGACGAGACATCGTCGAAGGGTAAGGGTGAGTCATCAGTGGAGGATGACGATGATGACTTCATGCCACCTTTTGGTAAAAAGGCGAGAGCTACCTGGGAGAAGGAGCAGGCCAAGGGCAAGGGCAAGGGCAAGGGCAGGAATTTGTAAATCTTATATCCCATATTACCCCTCCCTTAATTTTTTCTCCATATTTCCCTTTAAATAGAGCAACCCACCACTCTCATTCTCCACACCACCACTCTCATTCTCCACACCACCACTCTCATGGCTGCTGAACCAAATCCCAACCAACCGATACCCCCAACCCCAATCAACCAAGAAGAAGACGCCACCTTTGGGAGCACGACTTCGATGAAGAAATTGTTAAGATAGATGGTGTCGAAGTGAACCAAGTTAGGTGCAAAAGATGCGGCCGTATCTTCATCTTGCGGAGGGGTGGTGGAACTGGTTACTTGCACAGGCATGTCGAGTTTCATCTGAGACAAGCTCGAGGGAACTAATTAGTTGATGTAATTTTTTTCTTTTCAAATGGTTGTACTCTTTTTCCTTGCTAGGGATGTAAGGTTTTTTAATGAGACAACATCAATAAAGCTCAGTTTTTATCCCATATAAAAATTTAGGTCATTTTACTATTTTTTTGCATTTTTTGACATTTTAGCATTTTTTCGGACTCAAATCGAAAAAACAGACAAAACAACAAAAAGCAGACCGGGCCAGAAGAGGCCCCGCGGGCCAACGTGCCGCGGACCGGCTGTAACATCCCAAAAATACTAAACTTGGATCATCAAACTCTAATCATCAAAATTAGGGTTAACAAAAACTTTTCTAAATAAAATCATGGAAGCATGCATTTCATTTTGAATTCTTTTGGACCACCTTGTTTGTGTGTTTCTTTGCTTGTAAAATTTTTCTTAGGTGAAATAAACATCATCTAAACATTTCCCAAACTTTTCCCAAAGACAAATAAATCAAAACAAAGCTAAATGAGTGAATGGTCATTTTGACCAATTTAACTCCCATGCCTACTTTGGCTGTCTCAAACTTTCAGAACCTAACAGAAACTTTTCTGGATCTTTGCACCCCTTGATTGTACTCATAACAAAGTATCAAGGCCCACTTTGTGATCATCCAGAAAATTTCAAATGCATAGTTTAAATGGCAATTCAAAATTGAATATTTATCATATGAGAAGATCCCACTTTTTCAAAAACCACTCAAACAAGCTCAACTTTCAAAACCCAAGCATCTGCAGACTCACCAGCACCAACCTAGCACACCCACCAAAAATCTTTTCAAAATTCAAAACTTGAATTCTTGCGGCCATTTCTTGCAGACACAAATCAAATAAAATCCAAACACTATTTTGAGCAGTGAATTGAGCCTAACTTGTTCCCTCTCTGGGCACCACTAGCCTTAGTAGATCATCTAACAATCTTAACTAATCACTAGCACCACTGTGAGCTTGGCATTGTCATCAATGGTGAACAGCCGAGTGCACTCTTACCCCATGTCGGACTGACAAGCTAGGAAGAGAAACAAGCCTAGCGGCATATGCGGGAGGCACCACCACCGCCACTCACTTCCTCCCATCGCGGCGTTGCCAAACCACGGACCACCGCACGCGACTTGCCAGCAACCATGCCGAGCATGCGCCAGAGCGCCAGCCTCAACCGAAGCACACAGACCGTGCGCCGCGCTTGCCGCGTGCATACATGATCACCATCATCCCAGGAGACCGCCAGACATCCCCGTTCGCCGCCCCATGCCTCACAGCCACCGCTCGCCGTCGAAGACGCCACCTCTGCCGCAGAGCAGCGTCCGTGTTCGGACCAAACCGCACGCGCCCACGCGCATTAAAGCCGTGAGAGCATCGCCAGAGACCACCAGCGATCGCCACCACCGCCATGCCTCTAGCGGCCCGTAGCGTGTCGCTGCCCATGCCGTTCGGTCTCACCGTCGCGACTATAAATAGAGGCCTTCGTCAATTCTTCACACCATTCCACTCCTCTCTCACCCGAACCATCCCACCTCAGTCCCGAGCAAGACGCAAGCGCGATCGCGGAATTGCGCCGGAGCAGGCCGCCTCTGGAGGAGAAGGGCGTCGTTGATTTCATCCACCCCAGGAGCTGCCGCTACCACCCCTGAGTTCGCCATCGTCGACTTTGTCGTTCGCCCGCCTCGCCGACCCTCGCCTGAGCCTCAGTGAGCCCCAACGACCCCCACTGGCCGCGCTAGGTTTCTGTCTCGCCGGCGTTGCCCAATATCGACGATGGCTCTCAGCCGTTGGATTAGAACCAGATCGAACGCACGTTGCCCGTGCAACGCTTCTGTCTCAGCGACCGCGTGGGGACAACCACTTAAACAGCCCACGGAAGCGATGCGCTTAGCAGGCCGGCCCAGTATCGTTTCCCGCGCAGCCCAGTTATTTGAATTAAACCTTTTCCATTTTATTTCAAACACACTTATGTACCCAGTTTCAAAAATCAACCCAGGTCGATTCAGTGAACCAAATTGAATGAAACCAATTTTGTTGGAAAGGTCTGGGAATGCTGAATCCAAGCCCGTTGGATTCAAGTCATTTGGATCTATAGATCATCCACAGTAAAAATAACAAGGCAGAAGCTTTTCTGCATTCAAACATTTTTCAAATTTAAACCATAATAGCTTTTGAGTTGATTCCAACTCTCAAAAATCACATTTAACCATACCTTTCAGAATATATAAAAATATATAGGTTTACTTACAGAAATCATGTTCAAGTAATAAAAGAATGTCCCATAGTTATTTCTAGTCACTTCATGTAATTAAAATAAAAGGGTAAAACCTTATTAAATTGTGACACCACTTTAAATCATATTCCCATGGACTAAAATATGTGGTGATGATATGTGTCAACATGATCCCATGTTTGGTTTGGAGAATATTAAATCTTAAGTAGTTTTTCAATGAGTAGAAATTACTTTTCTAAAAATAAAAGGAATTAAATCAAAAATCTTGTAATGTTAGTGATGATGCTAGATCATCTATAGGACCCTTTTGTGTGATGATTGCAAGTAGTTAAGTATTGGTTGGTGATTGTGTACATCGTATTTATTTTTAGACGCTAGTACCGACCAAGGATACGAGGAGGAAGGAGGATACTACGAAGAAGAAGCCGAGGAGAACTTCAACCACTGCTCTGCACAAGGCAAGCCTAATACTACTAGTGAATGTGCAAGCTAACACTTGCAAGATACTCTACTGATGCAACAAACCACTACTTGTTACTATGCCCACTATATGCATTAAGCATATGTGATCATATCCACTTGATAAACCAATCCTAGTTTTACTTACAAGCTTTATTACTTTATTTCTTTATCAAAGCTCTTACTTAGAGTTTACTGGAATAAATGGTAGATACTAGAAGGATACTTGAAGGTTGCATAAAGAGCATAAAATTTGGCCTAAGCTAGATAATCTTGATGTCATCCTAAGGCATGAGATTGAACTTAGTTGAAACCCCAGTAGTGTACCACCCCTCATTAGTACTCACCCCCACTTGTAGATGCTAGTGCTAAGCATAAAACTTGACCAACTTTAGATGGGAATACTTGGTGAAAATGGTTATGAAAACCTTGGAATGATGGATCATTCTATTGAAATGTTTTGGACATGTGTTTCCGGACACTTGATGATTTTGGTGATGAAAATGATGAGGCATGAGCCTTAGCCCTTTATAAAACTAATGGTTGTCTGGATGCGATACCATTCCAATTTTATCGTCTGACCACAATGCAAGATTGGGTAGGGCTTGACCGGAAACTCATATACCTTAGTATTAGTTCCCTCACGGCCAAGGTCCGGTGAGGCTACCTTGTGAAGATTGTCCACATGCGGTACCCAAGATGACAGTTGGTCATGGTTGGGAGGCCAAACTCATAGGAGAGGTGCTTATACTAGGGCGTGTAATTGAAAGGTTAGGATTGATTATCCGCATCTTGAGTATGGTGAATTCAGATTTATTCTCACGGATGTATCGAATGTTGTGGTGAAAGTGTACAATCTGCAGAGTGTCAAACTATTGAATAGCGCGTCATGATTATGGATGCGATTAGAGTGGCCATACTGTTCCCCGTCAGACTTTTCAAAATGACTTGTGAAATGAACTGAGACTTTGACTTGACCACAACAGGGTTGTGGCATGAGATACAAGTTCCCACTTAGGTGTTATAAAACTTTAACTAGCATTCGTTGCTTCTAAACTTAGTAGAGATAAATCTGGATTTTGCAAAATAACCATAGAGCCTAGTGCCCTATTACCAAAAACCCCTTTCACTTGTTAGTATTAGTTTGCGAGTACTTAAAGAGTACTCATGACTTTGTCCCTGGCTATTCCTGTGGCCAGACTATGAAGAGGAGTACCTGGAGGATGGATCCCAGGAAGGTTACGACAACTAGGATCATCTCCCATCGTCAGCATTGCCTGTGACCCCGAAGATGGAGCTTCGCCTATGCTACCGTTATTATTACGTATTCCGCCGCTTGAAGTTGTATTAAGAACTGGATCATGTGTAAGAACTTATGTACGGTTTGTAATGGATGATGTACTGTAGTATTCAATTCTGTTATGTCTCGCAAAAATGGTAATCCTGGGATTGCGATGTATGGCATAACAGGCATCTGGGATTAAAAATCCGGATATTGACACCAGTCCGTGTATAGCCGGGGCCAGACTCGGACCATTAGGCAGGACACGTGGTTTGACGGGCTATGGTGGGCCGTGCCACGTGCCGGCCCGTTTACCGCGTGCCGGCCTATTGGCCAGATTTGTGTTAACTCTTTGTCGAAAAAAGAGAGTCCTGTGGCACTGGCATCTCAGCGCAGCAGAATATGGCTGCGCGCGTGGGCCTTCCGCAGCAGGCGCTCCTCGCCTCCGCTCTTGCTCGAAGCCCATCTCGTGCTCGCCTCCCTTATCCTCCTCTCCTCCCCCTCCTCACCTACCACCGATTCGCCTCCGCCGTCGCAGGGCTCCCCAACCTCCGCCGTTGCCGCCCCTTTGCAGCCCGCGCCATGTCGCAGAGATCGGAGGCCGCTGGGAGCCCGTACGCTGCCGAGCTCGCCGCCGCCAAGAAAGCAGTCTCCCTCGCCGCCCGCCTCTGCCAGGTACTCGCCCTAGGATCTCTTCTTTCACTATTGTAAGGCGGATGGCTGGCGCCTTCTTAGCTGAGTGCCTGACTGCTGGACCGTTCCTCCATTTATTTCTCCACAATTTTCGAGTTCCATTGGTAGTAACGGAAGGGGCATAATGGAATGTAGTGCGAGTGCTTGGGGAAGTGTTGCTGACTGGTAAAATTTGTATGGACTAACGCCGAATATAATCCATTGTTTTACATCAAAATTTACAATGTCACCGAGTTCATCTCTGCCACTCTTCATCTGAGATTTTATGAGCAAGGAATGTGAGTATTATGTGTATCAACTGTACAATCATGTTTGGTGTCTTCAAATTTGAATGCCAGTATAGGAGATAGCTTAGCAGTCAGCACTCCTCTTGAACCTAGAAACCTTTCAACAGGATGATTTGATGGTTTTGTGGCTGTTTGGATGCTTGATGCTGCAGCTACGACTTATTGCTTTTGTTTTCTATCTTTCTCCTTCAGACGGTGCAACAGGAAATCGAGCAATCAGATGTTCAGTCAAAAGCGGATAAAAGTCCCGTGACAGTAGCTGATTATGGTACATGCTGATCCTGTAATTGTTTACCTCAAAAGAGTCGGCATTTTCTGTTTGATGCTGATTAATCGAAGCTTATACTTAAACCAGAACTTGATGTTGCTTGAGTAGACTTTTAGTGTTCCTTGGTTTATCTTCCCTGTGGATGTTATGATCTTCATTCTTCATAACAGTCAGGAAAATATGATCTCCAGCAGCCCTTATTAGTATGTGAAACTTATCCTTTCCCTAAACTACCCATTTTTACTTGCTACTTCTGTTTACACATGCAGGATCTCAAATATTGGTAAGTCTCGTGTTGAATATGGAAGTAACTTCTGGTTCCTTTTCTATGGTGGCTGAGGAGGTAACTAATTTATGTTTCTGTTTACTTATTTCTACTTAAAAATATGTAAATATGTCGTAACGAATTGGACACATGTACTTGTGTAGGACTCAGAAGATTTGAGAAAAGAGGGCGCTGAAGAAATTTTGGAACGTATTACTGATCTTGTAAATGAAACTCTCGCAGAGGATGCTTCTTTCAACATTTTGTTATCTCAGGAAGGCATCCTTGCTGCAATTGATAGTGGCAAGTCTGAGGGAGGTCCATCAGGGCGTCATTGGGTTCTAGATCCAATAGATGGAACTAAAGGGTGAGTTATGATAACTTACTCCGACAGGTTCCAGTGTTTCACATTCTGCTAATGTGATAAAATGTCAGTTTCATTGTACCAGCTGATGTACCTTTTTTCAAATGTCTTCTCGCTCACCAAAACTAGTGTTGCACCTTTTCTGCTTTGCTATGCTTCTTTCTAGCTATTGATTGTACAAGGTAACAGACAACACTGTATTTTTCTTTCAAAAAGATAGAGTACCTGACATTTGGTTTTAATCTCTGTATGCTAGAATGAATTCATGTTCAATGATGTATAAGTTATCAATAATCTCTGGTTACTTAGATCTAGTCTATGCTGCACTTAAGTAAATTGATGCATTCAGTATGGTATGGACAAACATGACAATATTGCAATATTCTGTTACTGGATGTGGCAATGCCCCTATACAATGCAAATCAAAGCCCCAACCTCTGTAGGCATTCATATGTGTTCTTGTTTTGCATTTTTTATGTTAAATATACAATGTTAAGAAAGTTCAGTGTTTTTCCATCTATTACATTGTCTGGTCATGATAGGTATGGCAGGCTTAGTCACATATACAGTATATACGTTACATAGCGTTAATTAGTCACTGCAGCTATATTATATCACATTGACAGTTTGCAAAACGCCAAAACAAGTGCCAATGCTAGGGAAATTTCGTGAACTAGTTGCGCATTATGTGTGGTTCTCTTTTTGGACAAGGCGTGTGACTGTGAAGGGCTTCTATTGATAGCTACCTAGCAAAATTGAATACCTTCTTTCCTATTTCGTTTTGTAACTATTCATTCAAAACTGGCCAATCATAAACAGTAGTTACCATTTCCTAAATCAGACTACTTCAGTTACTTGATGTTGACAAAAATAAATTATGATATCGAATGCAAAACCTCGATCTTTGCCCATCATGCTAATAATGTACTTCCTGATCCAGATTTTATTTTGATAACTTGATTCAGTTTCTTAAGAGGAGGCCAATATGCAATTGCACTGGCATTGCTTGATGAGGGCAAAGTTGTTTTGGGTGTATTGGGATGTCCAAATCTTCCTATGTCATCGATAAGCAACTTGAACGGTAGCTCATCAGGCGATCAAGTTGGTGCCCTCTTTTCAGCAACAATTGGTTGTGGCGCGGAAGTACAGTCCTTAGATGGCTCTCCACCGCAAAAGGTTATTACTTGTTAGCTCTTTCATTTGATAATATCCATGTAACCCTGTTTCTACCTACGTGAGACTAGAGCTTTAAATATTTTCGCACCTGATTCTGCCTAACTTTCGTTACAGATTAGTGTTTGTTCCACTGATAATCCAGTCAATGCCTCATTCTTTGAATCCTATGAAGGGGCACACACGATGCATGATTTAACTGGCTCCATTGCGGAGGTTTGATCTGGACTATTACTTGTTTAGCCTAGATCCGTAGGAATATATTGTAACCATGTGTTAGAGTTTTTGCAGAAACTTGGTGTCCAAGCTCTGCCAGTTAGAATTGACAGCCAAGCAAAATATGGTGCTCTGGCCCGTGGTGATGGTGCCATCTACTTGCGTTTTCCACACAAGGGTTACAGGGAGAAGATATGGGACCATGCCGCTGGTGCAATCGTAGTCACAGGTATACATCTCTGTTTCTTTTCAAAGTACGAACCCAATTAGAAGATCAGTGTTTCCACTCATATTTCTCTCTGTCTGATGTTCTCCAGAAGCTGGAGGCGTAGTAACAGATGCCTCGGGAAACGATCTGGATTTCTCGAAAGGGAGATTCCTTGATCTTGACACAGGCATCGTCGCGACAAATAAGCAGCTGTTGCCATCACTCCTGAAGGCCGTCCAAGAGGCCGTCAAGGAGAAAAACCAGGCCCCTTCCCCATTGTAGAAGTTGGATTGGTCCGGAATGGTGATTGTAGTGCTACTCTCCCACTCATACTGTTGGGTTATGTGTCCACGACCTTTGTTAGGGCAAACACAATCCATTGTTACATCTACAGAGAATAAACGGAGGATTTTGCTCCATTAGTTTTTCAGTGTTGCAGTTTTAGATCTTACCTGCGTGATGATTTTAGCTATGGTAAACTGCTGTAATGCATGGACTAGTGTTTGATCATCTTGAGCTTGGATGATCTTCCTGATTTCACATTCTCCACATCGGTGAGCACAGTTAGCCTTATCCAGCACACTGTACGTGTCTAGGTTGACAGTATGAAAAACTTTGGAGGAGATACAGACCTGGGGTACAGTACAGCACTGGGGGCGAGATCGACGCGCATAAGTAGCAGGGGCAGCCGCGGTTTTGTGAGGTACCACAAGAAGTTGCCGAGCTCGGGAACGAACTGTGCTCTGCCGTGGAAGGGCTGGCCGTGATGAAACGGTTGGTGCCGGCGGCTGCCTGGGGAAGCTCAGATGTCTCCGTCGTCAAGCATCGTCCATCGTGTGAGATAGGGTGCAGATGTGGTGAGGGCAATTTCTAAAACAATACGTACGAGCAGTAAGCAACGTCATGGCAGCCAGCCAAGGCGCCGAGAAAGCTGGCGTTCGTTGAAACGGTAGGTAGAAGGCAGGAGAAAACCATTTAAACCACGGTGCCAATATATGCGTTGCTCGTCGGTACTCGCATGGAATTTTCCCTTCACCGACAGCCTCCTTGCTACTCCCTCCGATCCAAAAATAAATAAGCGTCGCAGCAGATTTTGTACAAACTATTAGATGTATATATTTGGATGTATATATTTGTATTGTAGTTTTCTCATATGTTAGAGGGCTTCCTGTATATTTACACATGTATCTGTATTATATATTATGGCCTCTGGCCCCCAGAGGAATACAGGTTGCATATTCCTAACATGGTATCAGAGCTAGGTTAGCCTCTCGTAACTTCGTCGCTGCAGCCGCCACCGTCCCTGTCGCCGACGGTCTTGCCGTCGTCGTCGCTGGTCGCCGCCTAGTTTCTGGTCGTCTATCGTCGTTGTCAGTCCGTCTCCCGATCCAAATTGGCTTCAAATCGATCTCCAGATCAGACGCGTCGGTCTGCCCCGATCTCCAGATCGGACGCGTCCTCCAGATCGCATCGCTCGATCGCTTACCATTGCTGCGCCCGCTGCCTGCGCTGCGCTTCTGCTCCCGGCGACGCTGCGGCAGTCCGCCGAGATCGAGCGCCCACACCCGACGACTCGCCCAGATCCCGACAGTCGCCGCTTTGCTTTCGCAGACGCCGACGCCGCCGCTGCTCCCGCCCGCAGGCACGCCTGCTCCCGCCCGGCTGCACTGCGCCTACCAGCTCCGCCCAGCCGCCCGCCCTCCGCCGCCGCCGGCTGTCGTCGCCACCGGGAATCGCTCCCTGACGGCCGGAATTAGCCTACCCAGGCCCTTAGGCGCCGTCTCTCGCGCCGACTCGCCGGAATTTCGCCGGCCTCTGCCTGCAGCTCTGGTTGACTAGATCCAAAAGAGAGAGAGAGAGAGAGAGAGAGAGAGAGAGAGAGATGTCTTCTGCATCGGGATATGTTGCGATTCCTCGTTGCCCGGTGATCTTCGATGGCGCGAATTAACCTGATTTCGCTGCCTTTATGCGTGTTTACATGCGCGGTCTCCGTCTTTGGGGTGTGCTCTTCGGTGAGGTCTCCTGTCCGCCGTGTCCCCCTGCTCCTGTGGCTCCTCTTTCGCCGACGCCGATTGTTCTCGGCGCTGATGCTTCCCAGGAGGCCAAGGATGCTGGTCAGAGTGCCGATGATAATGCTGTTGCTGTTTATGATCTGAAGTTCAAGCAATACTATGCTGATCTCGAGACCTATCGCCACGCTCTGACTGCTTATACTCAGTGGGTCGATGAGGATGCTCGTGCTGCTGCTGTTCTCACCTCCAGTGTTCTGCCCCAGTATGCTGCTGAGTTCATGAGTTTCCCTACTGTTGCCGCTTAGTGGGCACATCTTCGTCAGCGCTATCAGCCGTCTGGGGATGCTCTTTATCTGTCTGTGGTTCGCCAGGAGCAGGGTGATTCCACTATTGATGAGTTCTATATTCAGAGTGCTGCTATCTGGCGTCAGCTTGATTCTCTCCATACTGCTGTTTGTGGCACATGCTCGTGCTGCCAGATTGTGGGCTCGGATTTGGAGTTTCACCGCATCTATGAGTTTCTGTCTCGGCTCCGCCAGGAGTTTGAGCCCCGGCGTGCTCAGTTGAATGCTCGTAGTCGTGTTCCGCTCTCTGAGGTGTTGTCTGAGCTTCGGGCTGAGGAGACCCGTCTCCGTGGTGCTGGTCTTCTTGCGGTTCCATCTATGCTTGCTACTCGTGGTCCTTCTATGCCGTCTGCTCCCTCCACTCAGCGGGTCCTCCTGTCAGCCGATACTACCCACTCCTCCAGTCGTGGTCGAGTCGACCAGCATCTCGGTCGAGTCGGCACCGAGCTCGTGGTCGTGACGCCGTGGTTCTCTTCACATCGCTTTTCTTGTAACAAGGATGGCCACACTTGGGCCACCGTTATACACGGATCCCGTTACGCCAGCACCAGGCTCGTGGAAGTCGGCTCTTCCGGATCTTCAGCAGCTTGCTCTCCGATCGAGGACATTATCGATTCTTCGCGGTCCGCTTGCTTCTCTGTGCTCTTCTTCGACGGGCACCGCTGGTTCTGTGGATCGATTCTTGAGACATTCTTGCGACCACCACTTTCTACACATGCACGTCCCGTGGTATCTGGATTACGAGCTTCCTTTCATATGACCTCTGAGTCTTTTTTCATCCGCTCTTCGTTCTCTTCCCTTCCTCTGTCCGTGTTTTCACGGTGATGGTACCTCTCTTCCTGTTTCTAGTCGGGCACCCTTTCTCGCTTCTTTTTGTCCTGATATTTCTCATGTCCTCTTCTTAAGATGAATCTGTACGTGCTAGCTACCATCGACTCTGGTTGTCGCGTCATTCTTGATGCTGATTCTTGTGTTGTCCAGACCGTCCGACACAGTTCTGGTTGAGCTGGCCCTCGCAGCTGTGACTCTTCAGGACTTTGGGAGTTAGACTGGCTTCATGTTCCTTCCGCTACCACTTTATCTGCCAGTTCTTCTCCGGTCGTCACCTCTGCTACCAGCTCCTTTCAGCAGTGGCATCATCGTCTTGGTCACCTTTGTTACTCTCGCCGGTCGTCATTAGTTGTAGCACCCCGGGTAAACCCTAATTATAATATCGCCTGTTGTCATATATTTTGTGCACCATCTTTGCATCATGCATTTATTTTGCCTCTCAAAATGTTTCAACCAAAGCTATTTTTGTTTACTGCAATACCTCTTCTCTTGTTTCAAAACAAAATCTTATATTTATCTGCTAAACTATTTGCCTAAAAACTATTTGCTAAAATAATACAAAACAAAAATAATATTTTATAAAAATAATAAATCAACCCTAGACCAAAGCCGACCAGGCCCAACAAGCCCAGCCGTCTGGACCAGTCAAACCCTAGAGTACCCCTTACACCCTAACCCTAATCCCCCACCACACCCCGCACCCAGTCCCTCCACCCTCCGCCACTCCCTCAGCCAAACACCACCCTGGCCCCATCCCGTGGGTCCCACCCCGCCTTCATCCCTGCCTCGTATCTTCCTCACCAACTCCCGTCCCCGACCAGGACCTTCTACCCCTTCACCACCGCCGCCGCCCCCGCTCGCCACCGGCCCGCTTCGGCCCCTCCTGCTTGGCCGCCTCCTCGTGAGCTTCCTCGCGAGCTCCGACGGGCACTCTTCATCCGCAGCGCCATCGCCTCTCCGTCCCACGTCGCCGCCCCTCCTGCTAGCGTCGCCCTCTGTAGCGTCCGTCCCCGACCCCCGAGCCCGTCGCCGCCGCGACGCTGGCCTCCCTCCATCGCTAGCAAGGCCGCCCGCGACGCCTCTGGCCGCCTCCTCAAGCGCTGACTCACCCGCGTCCTCGCCTTCCGCTGCGTGGCCATCGCCCCTGCCTCTGTTTCCTCGCCCCGCGCAGGCCCTGCAGCGCACGTCTGCGACCCCGATGCCCTAGCGTCTGCAACCTCGTCGGCCTCTTCCCTTTGCAGCCTCCAGCGACATCGACCTCATCTGCGAGCAAGCCGTGCACGTTGTCGCTCTGCCTGCAAGCTGCGCAAGACAAAATGCTTTCAGGTAGTTGTATTGCTAGTGCGAGGTTGGCCAATTTGCCTGCGGTTGTGAGCCTGACGAGCTATTCGTTTCTCAACCGATGTACTGTAGTCAGGACCTCCACGACCAAGATCTGTTCTAGTCGAGCCCAGTTAAGTTAAACCGATGCGATCTGTCACCCCATAAGGACGAGTTTCACTACCAAGGTTGTCGGGAGGCCGTCGGCGCCGAACAAGCTCGCCACGGATCCTTGAAGCCCGAACCACAAGTGCCCCTCCTCGGATCCGATGATCGAACAACGCCATCTTGGAACACCATGACCTACTTCTTAGAACCGAAGACCGAACCTCGTCGAACCCTCGGAACCCCAATATCGCCAAGACCCCTCGATGTGTGACCCCTTTCCGAGCCCTTATTTTATAAATGCTATATCTACTTGTTGCATATGAAGCATTCATACTCGCATACGTATTATGGTTGTTTAGGGGCATTATGCTAACTCACCTAAATTAAATATGGAGACCATATGCAGGCAAATCTAGCCTTATATCGGCTTCATTTAAATTTATATAGCGAACCGGTGCTATCTTTTGCCTTGTTATTACAACATTTAAATTGCGGGGCATCTAAATAACATGAACCTATTAATTAATTGTCGGGACCCCGGTTCCGCTTAATATTGCCTAATTGCATCGTATCTTGCCATGTCATACATCATACATGCATCATGCCGATCTTCTACCGTAGTATTAAATAGTGCATCCGGTGTTTCTTTTAGTGCTTTGCTTCTTCACGGATTAGACCGATGAGTTGATGCGAGAGTCGACCCGATCTTCGGATGAACCTTCGACAATGTTTTCAGGCGAGCACCTCCCCCTTTCTACCTATCTTACTTTTATAGTATTTACTCCCTCCTGTTGATCTATTGTTATCTGTGTTGCGATGCTCTAGTTTTCATGCCCGTGATATCTCTTGCAGCCTTATATTGCCTTGGACACATCCTATTACCTGTTGTTTGGTAGATAGTTGGACTTGCGCGTCGTAGTCGCTTTCTCAAGTGTTGTTGCGTGTCGTTCAGTACCACAGCTGTTGGAAGGCTGCCATATGCTTTATGTTGGAGATGATCATGGCTTTAATTATTGTTTAATAACTAAAATTGAAAGTAGGTAAATGCAGAGGCACCGGTGGGTAATAGACAATATTTGGATTTTAACCGCTCACTGGTGTCCCGTAGGACCCCGAGTTCTTGACACCTATTCCGAGATCGAGCGCGCTAACCACAGGTGGGGTGTGTGGGCACCCCATCGATTAGTACCTGATTTCAAAGTACTATACCGGGGGCCACAAAGTAGTTTGGGGCTTTATTACTATCCTGTACTTATGCCATGCTTTACTGCTTTATTTACGATTGCGCGTGGAGCGCCTGTACTGTTTAGGAACCCCGTGATACGTTTTACTGTGTCGACAAGCCCGGTCACACTTTCGGGTTCCCGATCGTTTACAACCGTCGACACAAACCACAGGTCCGTCGAGACCGGCCGACCGTTCACGGGTAGCTTAGTGGGTGGCCCCGTGCTTGCTTTGGGTGCAGGAAGCGTCATGTCCGAAACCCGTCGACATCTTGTTGGGTGTATGTTTTGTGATCTTGTACCTACGATCGACAACAAGGGTGTAGGTGCGTGTGGAAACTTTGGTGCACCCCTGCAGGGTTAAATCTTTTCGAGAAGCCGTGTTCGCGGTTATGGACGACTTGGAGCACAGTTCTCGATCATAGACAACTATAACTAAAGTTTACTGTTATAATTTGACTTGTATCCGATATGTCTAGTAATCAGCTTCACTACAACGGAATGGATAAATAAAAGTACCAACAACTGCTGGGTTTGGGATATCTCATGCTAATTGAATCTGACTAGTAAGTGTTGCAACTACAACGGAATAGTTAACTAAAAGTGCCCACTGCTTATTATATCAGGATGACTATCTATACCTGACTAGTAATGGCTGCAACGATAACTGAATAAATAAAACTACCAACTGTGTGAGTTCCTCGGTTGACTTCCTCGTTTGGTCTCGAGGGGGAAATACTGGGATGGGTATGTTTGGTGGTAGAATCAGGTTGGTTCCGAATAGGTCTTTCTTATCCCTCTCTGATAGCCGACAATTATCTCGAGTCTCTATAGGTTGTTTAGTGCATGCTGCGCTGCCGCTCAGTCCACCATACCTATGTAGGCGAGGACCACCGAATTCTAGTCTCGCTGTAATCGGCCTCGATCTTGTTGCTTTTTTTTTCCTTTGCCCTTTGTCGGCACCCCTTTTGTTAAGCAGGTTTGAGATCGACGTCGTTAGCAGGGTTACCCTTCCGGCTTGGCCTGGGCAGGGTTATGGACGCCATTGGTTATTCTTCAGGGCTCTTAGCTCAATTTGCATCTTGTCCGTACTCGGGCGCTGTATTGTTTTCAAGGTAATTTGGATCTTTGTACTGTATATCTGTATTCTTGACTCTTTGAGTCGCTGTTGTATATATGTTTTGTGGGTTCCATCGAGGACTATTGTGTAATGATATTACTTTGTTTTCCACCCGCACGCAAGTGCCTGGTGGGCACCTTTGAATCGTTTCTATGCGGGTTTGGCGGGAAGCGCTGAAACTTACATAGGGCCGATTCTGAGGGTGTTACATTAGTTCATCGTGGTCTTCTGGGGTCTGTCTAAGGAGATGGGTCTTTACATTGTCAGGGCTGTAGGTTGGGTAAACAGATTCAACTTCCCTATCCTACTAGCGCGTCTGTATCTCAGCGACCTTTTGATTTAGTTCATTCCGATGTTTGGTGTCCGGCTCCTTTCGCTTCGAAAGGGGGCCATCGCTACTATATTTTATTCATCGATGATTTTTCTCGGTACACTTGGTTGTATTTTATGCGCTCTCATACTAAAGTGCTCTCCATAAATCAGCGTTTTGCGTCCATGGTCCATACTCAATATTCTACCCCCATTCGTGTGTTTCGTGCTGATTCTGCTGGTGAGTATATCTCCCAGATGTTGCGAGGTATTCTTGCTGAGCAGGGCACCCTTGCTCAGTTCTCCTGTCCTGGCGCACATGCTCAGAATGGCGTTGCTGAGCGTAAGCATCGCCATCTTCTTGAGACCACTCGTGCCATGATGATTGCTTCTTCTCTTCCGCCGCATTTCTAGGCTGAGGCTGTCGCTACGCCGGCTTACCTCATCAATATTCAACCTTCTGCCGCTCTACAGGGTGGCATCCCTCTTGAGCGCCTATCTGGAAGTCTCCAGACTATTCCATGCTTTGCTTATTTGGTTGTGTTTGCTATGTTCTCATTGCTCCTCGCGAACGCACCAAACTGACCGCTCAGTCTGTTGAGTGTGTTTTCCTTGGATACAGTGATGAGCATAAGGGCTATCACTGTTGGGACCCCGTTGGTCGTCGGATGCGTATCTCTCGTGATGTTACTTTTGATGAGACGCGTCCTTTCTATCCTCGTCCCACCGCTGGTACCTAACCCGGTGGAAGATATCTCTTTTCTTCTCTTTTCTGACACACCCCCTCTGTCTACTCCTTCTACTCCTATTGTGTCTTCTTCAGGATATCCTCCCCCTGATGTCTCTTCTTCTACACCGTCCTCCTCTGTTCCATCTAGTTCTCCTAGTTCTCCTCGTTCTCCTGAGTCTTCCTCTGCTATTCCTTCTTCTTCATCGTTGTCTCCTGAGTCGTCTTCCTCTGACGAGCTTCCCTCTACTCGCCCCTGCTCGTTGTCGTGTGCCCCAATCGTTACTCTCCTAGTCAAGATGGTCTTTTGTTGCCTCCGAGCCGACTTCTTATCGGGATGCTGAGTATCATCCTGAATGGCGGTGGCCATGGTGAGGAGATTGCTGCGCTTGAGCGCACCGGCACTGGGATCTTGTTTCTCCCCTCCTGTTCGTCCTATCACGTGTAAGTGGGTCTATAAGATTAAGACCCGCTCTGATGGATCTCTTGAGCGCTATAAAGCGCGTCTTGTGGCTCGTGGTTTTCAGCAGGAGCATGGTCGTGACTATGATGAGACCTTTGCTCCTGTAGCTCATATGACCACTGTGCGTACTCTTCTTCTTTGTTATACATTGCGTCACTGCACATGTCCCATCTTGATGTTCAGAACGCCTTTCTCAATGGTGAATTGAGTGAGGAGGTTTATATGCAGCCTCCTCCTGGGTATTCTGTTCCCGAGGGGATGGTTTGTCGTCTTCGACGGTCTCTTTATGGCCTCAAACAGGCCCCTCGTTCCTGGTTTGAGCGCTTTGCTTCTGTAGTGACTTCTGCTGGTTTCTCCCCTAGTGCTCATGATCCAGCGATATTTGTTCACACTTCTCCTCGTGGACGCACTCTTCTTTTTCTCTATGTTGATGATATAATCATTACTGGTGATGATCCTGAGTATATCGCCTTTGTTATGGCTCGTCTTCGTGATCAGTTTCTTATTACTGATCTTGGTCCTCTTTGATACTTTCTTGGAATTGAGATTTCCTCCACTTCTGATGGCTTTTACATCTCTCAGGAAAAATATATTCATGATCTTCTTGCTCGTGCTGCTCTTGGGGATGAGCGCACTGTTGAGACCCCTATGGAGCTTCATGTTAAGCTTCAACCTTCTGATAGTGATCCTCTTTCTGATCCGACGCGTTATCGTCATCTTGTTGGGAGTCTAGTTTATCTTGCTGTCACTCATCCTGATATCTCTTATCCTGTTCACATTCTGAGTCAGTTTGTTTCTGCTCCTACCACTGTTCACTATAGTCATCTTCTTTGTGTTCTTCGTTATCTTCTTGGTACGATCACTCGTCGCCTTTTCTTTCCTCGTTCCAGTTCCCTCCAGCTCCAGTGCTATTCGGATGCTACGTGGGCGAGTGATCCTTCGGATCGTTGTTCACTTTCTGCTTACTGTATGTTTCTTGGTGGTTCGCTCATTTCTTGGAAGACGAAGAAACAGACAGCGATTTCCCGTTCGAGTGTTGAGGCTAAGTTGCGTGCTATGGCCTTATTGACTGCTGAGGTGACCTGGTTACGGTGGTTACTTGCGGACTTTGGGGTCTCTATTATCACACCCACTCTGGTTTTGTCTGACAGTACATGTGCTATTAGTGTTGCATGTGATCTCGTCAAGCATGAGTTTACCAAGCATATTGATGTTGATGCTTTCTATACACGTGCTCAGATGCAGGCTCAGGTTGTTGCGCTTCGGTATGTGCCTTCAGATTTACAGTTGGCGGATTTCTTTATGAAGACACAGACCAGAGCGCAGCATGATTTCTTATTCTCTAAACTCAGTGTTGTGGATCCACCATGAGTTTGAGGGGGGTGTTAGATGTATATATTTGTATTGTAGTTTCCCCATATGTTAGGGGGTTTCCTGCATATTCACATACGTATCTGTATTATATATTGTATTATATATTGTGGCCTTTTGTCCTAGAGAAATACAAGTTGCATATTTCTGACACAAACTAGTACTAAAACTGCACCACTTATTTTGGAACTGAGGTAGTAGTAAAATGCGGTTCACACTGCCCAAAGCATTAGCGTATGGTTGAGAGTGTCACCATGTCAGAAACACATTTGTTAAAACTCAAATCAACTCACTGCGTTAATTGTATTAGAGCAGGCAAATGTCATTTTTTTATTAGGATTATAGTTACTATTAATGCTATATACCTAAATCATCATTCATCATACTTACACGGCAACATCGCAGGCCTGAGGCCAATAAGACTAGACAGGCACATCAGTTGGGTAGTCCGAAGGGTGTTTCTGGATGGTATCTAGAAGCGATCGCTGCTGCTCGCGGAGGTTGGAAGGAACTCGATCATAAACATCGTTGAACAGCTCCGCGAGCCCGTGCTTAGGGATCCTCTCGGCCATCTGAATGGCTTGCAGAAGCTGCACAGAAATGAGCTGACAGTTTCAGAAGGACATGTATGAATATGCATTTTACATGGATTTGCCTTTCTGTGACAGAAACATTACCTCTCGTCTCACATTGTTCCTAAGTTCAGTCTCTTCGGCATCACACCACCAGCCGTTCCCCTGAACCCATTTCCTGTACCTGGATATCGGATCCCTCGCTGTTTGCCAATGCTCGATCTCGTCAGCCGGCCTGTACTTGGTTGAGTCGTCCGATGTCGAGTGATGCCCGACTCGGTAAGTCATCGCCTGAAAGTTTCCAATTCAGTACTCTTTTACTTTTTTTTCAGAGCTCCAACACAGTACTCTAAGCAAACGTGTATTGTGAAGTTTTTTTTCAGCTAGCTATCGTGCACCTCAATCAAAATAGGCCTTCCTTCAGTTATAGCCATTTCCCGGGCGGCGTGAACTGCACTGTACACAGCAAGAGTATCGTTGCCGTCTACCCGGATACTGCGGATTCCATAAGCCTGACCGCGGGTAACCACTCCATCACCTGCAAGAAGAGTTGAATTTAACACAACGCAGCACCAATAATTTGCTACTTCCTCCGTTTCAAAATATAAGATGTTTTAGCATTCGTGAAACAAATGTATCTAGACATCTTTTTGTGTCTAGGTTCGGAGTGAACCACACACTAAAAAGCGTCTAGATACATTCGTTACAATAGCTAAAACATCTTATATTATGGAACAGAGGGAGTATGATTGAGCAATAAGAGGCGCACTTCTGAATTGTTCGGTAGTTGGGGTGCTAATTGCCCAGCCATTGTTGCGGCAGAAGAAGATCACTGGAGATTCCGTGACAGCAGCAAAGTTGAGAGCAGCGTGGAAGTCTCCCTGTACATTTTTCAACTGTCAGAATGGCACGGTTAGAAGTTGTAAGAAAGTGATCAGTGGTTGTTCATCTACCTCGCTCGTGCCACCATCGCCGAAATACGTGATGGTACATGCATACTTCTTGTCCATCTTCAGAGAGTAGGCAGCTCCAACAGCTTGAGGGAGCTGCGTGCTGATCAATTTGCCAGGAATGATAAATCTCTCCTTCACTTGCATAATATTTTGTGATACTAGAGTAAGTATTTCATACTTACGCGATAGGTGATGAGACCGTGAAATAATTCAGACGGTTTGATCCGTAATGTATTGGCATCTGCCTCCCTTTACCGTAATCCATCTTGTTCCCAAACAACTGGTTTGCAAATTCTTGCAGCGTGAAGCCACGCCATAGAAGAACACCAGGCTCCCTGTACTTCATTTGGCTCCACGATTTCCAGCCAAGAAAAGCACAGTAAGTAACTTTGTTATACTAGTAGTATTACTCATCACATCTTTGGGTCAACTGAAATTCACCTGAGGTAGCACAATGTCGTCAGCACTAAGCGCGGCAGCAGAGGCTATGTTGATTGCCTCTTCACCATTGGAAGTTAAATAGAATGAGATTCGTCCCTGCCTCTGAGCTTCGTAGAAGATTGTATCCATAATCTGGAGGGTGACCATATTACTATACATCTTCAGAGCCAACTCCTTGCCAACCTGACAAGAGCGAGAGACATGCTTCAGAACAAAATCATCGTTCCCCGACTTGTTTGCACGATCACTATTCCTACTGGAGCAATTAACCATACCACACCTCTTTGAATATACTGCTGTATATAGTCCCGCCGTCGTCGTCGAGAACACGGTAACACTTGATCCTTTCCCTTTGCGACTCTGGCACGAAGTTCATTTCACCAACAAAGGAAAGCTTCCCTCCAGGGAAATCTACTACCTGCGACGGTGACAGTCAAAACTAAGTTTATAGTGTTTGGACTTGAAAAGCATAACTGGATTAATATTATTGACCTCGGAGGCAGTGGACGAATTTTATTTACCGGTTGACAACTATCAACCATCTTGACCATGGCAATGCCAGCATTTTTTTTTACCAGGAGATGCTCCTAATCATTAGTCTCATCTGTTGATACCGACTGACATCATATGAAGTACTTTCTCCGATCTATATTAATTGACTTGGATTTGTCAAAATTTAAATAAATCTATATACTAAATAGTGTCTAGATTAAATCTATACAAATGTGAGTCAGTTAATATGGGCTGGAGGGAGTAGTATAAAACTATTGGTTGCGAAGACAGGTTTGTAAAGCCGTGCGAGCTTACTAAACCTGGAGTTTAAGTCCGATTAGTCCTTTGACTTAGTGACACGGCCATCCTTATCTGCTTACTTTACTACTTGTCAATTCTATCCATGCACGTTGGTCCTGTGCTGCTATTCTTTCAACCTTTTTTGTTAGCGCTAAGAGCGTGAAAGAATTGGCCACGAATCAACAAATTTTCAGGGAGAAAAACACAATTGCAGTACTCCCTCCGACCCATATTAGTTGATTTTAATTTAGATGTATCTATCACAAAAACTTGTCTAGATACATCCAAATTGAAATCAACTAATATGGATCTGAAGGAGTAATAAGAACTCCAGAAAGGAAGCACTTAGCTAGTGACAAATGACACCAAATAGAAATCCAGAAACGTCCGAGTTTAATTTTTTCTACATTCTTCGGTCTATATTATTGTTCACAACTTTGTCTAAATTTTTTATATGTATCTAGTTAAATATTTAGACTAAATGCATTTATATCTAGACAAAGTTGAAAACCGGTACTCCCTCCGATCCTAAATAAGTGTCACGGTTTTAAACTGACTTTAGTTCAAAATGACGACACTTATTTAGGACGGAGGTAGGACTATTAATCAGAGAGGAAGATGACATATGATCCCGATGCTATTTTATCCTGACAAGTGACAATAGTATAGAACACGCTCTCAAGAGGCGGACGTCCTATATACAAATACAAAATTCAATACTCCGACAGTACTGGACTACTAGGATGCGTGCATAGATACCTGCGGATCGCCTCTGGCGAATTCACCCTCTGACTCGTCGGAGGTAGCGGCGGCGGCGAAGCGACGGACGGAGCAGAACCCCCTGCGGTCCCCCGTCGGCTGCCCAAGAGCCGGCACTGTCGACAAGCTCAAGAACCAGGGACCGGGACCGCGGCGGCGCAGCTCGCACGCGAGCCTCCTGGCGGCACGGCGCGCCAGCTCGGACGACGTTCCAGCAAGCCACGCAGCCATATGTATGTAAGTAGGCAATCGACCAGGCGTATATGTGATGCGAGCTGCGATCAGCTGAGCTGCAAGAGAAGCCTCTGCAATCAATCAAATCAATGGTGGTGGCTGGATTTTATAGGTGGCAGAGTTGGAGTTGGATGGAGACGAGAAAGAGGATAGAAGAGAAGAAACAAGCAAACAAGAGTAGGATGTGAGTTGGAAAGATAAGCGTGTGTGCAGGTGCAGCGAGGAGTCTGGAGGTAGGAGAAGACGGACACGGCTCACCTCAGTGATGTCCGGAGAGCGACGATTGACAAGCATGGGCCTCACTCGTGTCGTGTGTGATCTCGGTGGCAGTGGCAGGGAGTGATGGGATGGGAGGCTGGCCTGTGAGGCAAGGGGTTGCACGTGGAAGCCGTGGCCCGGTGCCGGCCTAGTTGGGTGGGTGTGGAGATGGGAGCTGAGATCGCTGACAGGGCATTGCTCAGCTCATGCTCTCCATGGACCGTCGTACACTCGTACTACTAGGCAGCGGACGATTGACAGTGAAAACAGGGAAAACGACGTGGCAAAACCGTGCAGGAGAGGACGATGCCTTCTTTTTGGGTTGGGACTTGCAGCAATCTCCAGACGTGCTCTCTAAAAGGCTACTGTGAGTGCTGGAAACAAAGCTAATATTTTGCTTTTTTTTAAATAAATACGATTTTTTATAAATTTCATAAATAATAAATAAATTTTACAAATTCCAAATCTAACGCGGCCTCGGGGTTTGAACTCCCAACAAAAACCTATCGGAAGTTTAACTCCTGACAAGTACCTTCCGGAAGTTTAACTCCCGACCAGTACTCGACAAGCACTCGCCATGGCCCGCCTCTGACCAACTGGTCGAAAGTTAAACTCCCAAAAGGTAACTCCCGATAGGTCCTTGTGGGGAGTTCAAACCCCGAGGCCGTGAAGATTTAGAATTGTCAAAATTGTGTATTATTCGTGGAATTTAATAAAAAATCGTATTATTAAAAAAATATCACCAATATTTCTGTCCGAGCATCTCAATAGCGTGTTGCCATCCCACGGGACTCATTGCTAGCACACCGGACGAAACATGTGGACAACGTGGAGCCAGATGGGCGAGTCCTGCCATTGACACACCTTCAGCGTTATTTATGTTGCATATCTCGCCTTGCGCCTACCTCCTTGTTGGCATGGAGGTGAAATGCCATCGTAAATGAGCGCCATCGGCTACTCCGCCTCCTCCGATGTTTTAAATACACCCTTTGGCGTCTCTCCATTTAATAACACCCTTGCCTTCTCCACCATCAAAACCTTCATTCCTCCTTGGGTTCTCCACCATCGTCGCCCAGCCATGCCTCACCGCCTAGTAAGCACCTAGACGAGAATCGCCTGGCCCACTCAACCCCCGCATCCCGTTGCCGGACCCAATGCATCCTACTTCGGACGACGAATTGGAGGTCAACCTCGAGCAAGACGCCAACATGGATGACTCTTCGACTTCGAGGATGATTTGCCAGCGGAAGAGTTGGCAGATGAGTTGCAGGAAGCCCTCCTCGCCTCCTACGAGGCCAAGAGCAAGAAGAGCGACAATGCCCGGAACCTCGAGGAGATCAACCTTTTGCTAGAGGTCCACAACATGGAGCTCTCCCACGAGAGAGCGGCCACATGTCCACAACATGGATCTCTCACGCGAGAGAGCGTCCACGGAGGAGTGCAACCAGTTACTCATGAGAAAGAGAGTCCTGCCATCCTCCGCATAAACACGGAGATAGCAGCGGCTGCCGACCAGGAGGCAAACCGCCTGCCATCCCGGAGATGACTCGCTAGGCGCGCATAGAGGTGAAGGCAAGGAGGAACCGGACGTCGGCAGAGGTAGTAAGCGAAAAAGTCCTCTCGCTCGGCCCGGCTGACACACATAGCCTGACGAGGCACTGTCGGAGGTCCAAAGAGTGGGATGCAGCTAGGAGGAGCTCCACAGCAAACGACAATGAAACGGTTATTGCCCGGTGTTCCCTGCATGAACGACGTCTGCGAGGATTAGGGTAGATTTAGAATTAAGTTTATCTAAATTTCATTTCATTCAACTTTGTAATATATAATCAAAATTTAAATGAAATCACAATTATCATTTGCATCAACGATGCACCCCAATCGCTCGATCTGGCATCTTCGCCGGATATCATTTGGGAACGCGGCTAGAGATGCTCTTAGAGAGGCAACCAGGCAAGAACTCAAAAATCTTTCAAATTTTAGACAGCTCAGCCAAATACCTAACTCTGTCTGACGATAGCCACTCATTTGGTAGTAAGGAAACATAGCGTCTATTTTTCTTTTTTTTGTGGAGAATTGGAATTTATTAGCTTATAGAAGAGATACAATCATTACATAGAATGTCTTGCATCTCAGGTGGATATGCTCTAATCCAAAAGTGCGTGCGTTTCTTCTGCCTACCCATTCTTATCAGTTACTGAATTTATTCTGGCTCCTATCTACTTTCCTCATTGCTACCTCGCGTTCACTAAGGTTATCTTTCACACTGAACAAGATGAACCAGGGTAGACTGATCACCGTCCTTTGTCGATATCATAATTATAGCTGCAGCACAATCTATCTTTAGTTTAATTGATTCTGATGACCAGGTAAGAGCCAACTTCATTCCTTCCTCACAGGCGGCTATCTCCGCCTCCAATGCTGATGTGCAGTTAAGGATTTCTCGGTTGGTCATGAAGATCACCTCCCCGCTATGGCTTCTTAGAACCATTCCAGCGCCTGCTTCCCTTGTGCGCAAGATAGCTTCCATCCACATTCAGTTTCAGTCGTCCTCGATTAGGCTGTTCCCATTGCTTCCTCTGTTCCATGTTAAGAAAATGATACAAGTCCCCGGGGAATCGCGTCATCGTGTCCTCCTAGTCGTGTGTCATTGGATCAATCAATATCGTGCCGTCTGTAGCTTGCCACGTGTCCTTCTCCCGCCTCGCGCACAACCGCTTGCTACACCTGGCCCTACCTCGCGCACACCGCTTCATCGGTTCCATTGCGATACAGACGCGTCCGCAACGGATAGAGAGGCGAATGCAGTGTGAAGCCCACACCACTGCCGACCGCTTCATCCGTTAACACCGCCGACTATGGACTCTCCTACGTTTCATGCTCCCCCCTCTCCATTCTTCCTCCTCCCGCAGAAATCTCCCTCTTCTCCTCTCTGATCCCACAGAAATATCCCATAGAAACCCTAGGCCAGCAGGAGTATGGGACCGCCGGCAACGACCGATATGGCAGGAGGGAGCACCTCCGGCGGCGGAAATGTTGCTGTGAGTACTAATTTATCATTTTACCCTTCCATTTCCATTCATGCTGCTCAGCAGTTGTTGGTTGTGCTTGGGACCCGTGGGGACTAGGTGATGCCACATGTAGCTAGATGTTGATGTGTGCGGGGGACCCGTGGGGACTGGATGTTGCGTGGATTCTAGATGTTGTGCTAGTTGTGATCTTTCAGTAGGTATTGGTAGTTGTGCTCTTTTCAGTAGTAGGATTTGCTAGTCCTGCTCTTTTAGTAGTAGGATTTCCTACTTGTGCCCTTTCAGTAGGATTTGCTACATGTGTTATTTGCTATGATTTGCTACATAGTTATTAGATAATTGCTTTGATTTGCTACATGTACCCTTTAAGTAGGATTTTTCTACTTTTATGCTTGAATCTGGTACTCCCTCCGACCCATATTAATTAACTCAAATTTGTCGAAATTTGGATGAATCTAGACACTATTTAGTATATAGGTTCATCCAAATTTTGAAAAATTCAAGTCAAGTAATATGGGTCGGAGGGAGTACCATGTTTACTAGAATTTATGAAATTATGTTGACATGCTACATGTAGCTTTTTTGGTTGGCTTGCTAAATTTAGTTTGGGTGCTGCATGTAGATTTTTTGGTTGGTTTGCTACATGTAGCTACATGTAGCTTCTTTTTGTTTGCATGTTGTATTTGGTTAGCATGCTACATGTAGCTTTTTTGGAGGTGAAGCTGCCATGTTAACCATATTTGGATTCTAATGTTGTGTTAAAGGTTGCTCTGGATGGTAAGAGCAAGGTTCATAAGGGGAATAAGGTTGTTGTGAGCCACAAGAAAAAGGGTGAGGGTGTGAAGAAGGTCAAGTAGGACATATGGATGTCGAAGCATCGGTTTGGTGCCAAGCGGTTGCGTACCATTGTAGGCAAACTTTATCCAGCGAAGAGATGTATTATTGAAGCAAAGAGTGCATTCAAATCTTTGTTGAATGTGGCACCATTTAGGATTCCTAACGAGCTTACAGATTTTGTTTCTAGTCATACAACTCCTCGTCTGCGTGAGTACAAGCTTCGGAAGAACTAGATGATGTTTACCAGGGATATGGTGAGGAAAGTGTTTGGAATCCGCCGCGGGAACAAGCCTATTGATCTTTCCAACACTGGAGGTGCAACGCTTTACGAGATTCAGGAGTTCTACCATGCTGGAAAGAAGAGGGCAGAGTTAGCTACTACAATTGATATACTAAAGAATTATGCAGACACAGATGCTGAAACCACAATTCACACATGGGATCTCGTTTCCCTGGTGACATAGGTATGCCCTACGGGTGCCTAATGTTATACTACCCGGTACCAGCATGGCAGAGGCCCGTACAGTCACCCGCTACGGATGGCGAAGCCTAGGAAGGATTTAGGTGACCTAGGCCCATACGGGTGTGAATTCTTGGAGAACACGACTAGCTATAAATAGAATTTTAAAGGGTCCAACCCTAATCTATAACCGACTCGACCTACCCCGAGACCTGGCCTCCCCATATAAAGGACAAGAGGGCATGACGAGGAGGACCTCACCTTATACCCTAGCATACACCATGCCAGATCCAATCTGCGCACCCTTGTAACCTTTAGTTCCACCATCAATCAAAAACAGACAAGTAGGAGTAGGGTTTTCCCTCTGGGGCCTGAACCTAGGTAAACCTCATGTCCCCATGTTGTGAATCTGTTAGCCGTTCCGTGATTTCTAGTGTCCCCTCCTTCTCCAAAACCCAAGTCCATAACAATGGGCATTGACGAGTCGAATCTTCATCACTTGGCTGCTATTATTGCTCCTAAAAGCTCGAATCATGTTAACTTGTAGTATGTTGGTCTTATGGCTGATCCAATCAAAACTGATGAGTATGCTTGGGACAAGAATTTATTGGGTTTAGCAATGTAACCTGTGAGCAATATTCAGAACAAGAAGAAGCGAGAACTGGTTCTTTAAAAGGACTATAGAAAATTTGAATTGTGGATAACTGGCCCTTTTGTGCTTCTTGGGGTAAGTTATCTCCCCTCTTCTATGTTAGTATGTAGCGGTTCACAGGGTTTTGTTGTGCTTCCCTTACTTTGTATTTGTCTTCTTTGTAGATTTCATATATGGACCATTTGGATTTCCCACCGAGCGATCACAAGTTTGACAAGTCATTGTCTAGAGTATGCTCAGTCAAGTCAAGTGACTTCGCCTTTGTTGTAGAAAATGACTATGATAGAAAGATATTTCAGAACAGTACTATTTTTGGGAGGCGAGGTGGTGCAATTAACACCACCACAAACATTAAAGTTTTTTCTTCTTCCGTCAATCCTCTTAATATGACTTTTTCTTGTGTGCAGTTCCTCTCGTTGTCGGCAATGCCGTATGATAATAGTACTGTTGATGATGATTTGAACTAATCCCCTCCTGTTGAAGATGTTGATGTTAATCCTTCCGTGTCATTGAACGAATGGCTCAATTTCTCTAGCAGACATGATTTGCTGGTATAAAATATGCTACATTACTGATTTTGTTTTGCTACTTCAGTGCAGAGTTTTTGCTACATTAATGTCTTTGGTTTGCTACTTTAGTTCATAGATTGTGCTACTTTAGTTTTAGGGATTTCTATTTTCGTGCCCCTGGTTCGTTAGCTGTACTCACTTTTCCCTAGCCGCTTAACTTTTCCTCACTTCTTCCCAGCTCCTTGTCCAAAACTCTCACATCGGTCTGAAACTCGCTCTCCGTCAGGTCCCATTAGAGGACCCTTGCCATTACGTGCTGACAAGTAAATCTAACCAGCATCATAAATAATGTAGATAAATGGAGCAGATGTAGATAAAGCAGCTAATATAGGATTATATAGTACGGTACTTAAACGAGGTTCGATAATTAGGCTGCTCAGCAGCAGCAGCTTACAAGTTCAACACATACAACAAAACAAAAGAAGATGCTTTATAGCAGCAACAACATCAGCACAAGATTAGTGGCCCCTCATGGCCTCCGCCTCCTCCCTCTAGCGCTTCCTCCACTTCTTGCTTCCCAGTCCCTTGACCTTGGGCGCCTTGGGCTTGATCAGGGGCATGCGACCCTCCTCCATGGACATCTTATAGAGGTTGCGGAGGTGAAAACCAAGAACCTGGTGCTTGGCTCTGAAGGCGTGGAGGTTCTTTGACAGGCCGCAGGTCTTCATGTCCTTGGCATGCCTCACGAGGGAGTTGAAGTCGGTGGTGAGACCCCTGGTGAAGAAGGGGCACCTGTAGATGTCGCCGGCAAAGAAGCTGTTGAACTGGCCGTACTTCAACTTCTTCAGCACCTGACGAGTCTAGGTGTCCGTGGACTCGTCGTAGCTGCAGACGTCGCTGCTATCCACCTATTACAAGAAGCAGTAGCATGCAATAAGGACATGATTGAGATACCGTGATTATCGGGATTGATTACTTGCATAAATTAACTGTTTGACATCCCCTAATTATTCCCCAATCCCCAAATCTCAAACCAAATCGAATACTGATCCCAACTACAGATCGGTGCTAGTACTGATCCCAACTATAGATCCGTGCTAGTACTGATCCCAACTAGGGGCATTCATCAAAATACAAGATCTAACACAAGAGGATTAGCTACTGTAAAAATACCTAGAATCCAACGACTGAAAATACGAATAGCCGAGCCCTAATAACACACGATCTAGCATCCAACAATGGTAATGGGGGAAGGACAAAGGAAGGGGAGAAAAACCTAGTTACATATGACCATGGGTCGGCTAAGTTGGTGTCGAAGGGGTTCCCCGGCTTGATGTAATCGTTGTCCCCGTAGGGGTCCCAGCCGTGCAGGATTTGCAGGAGAACGGCGGGGGCCTGTACGGGGATGGGAGCCTCCTCGCCGGCAGCTACGGCGGATGCGGGGACGGGGGTCTAGACGGGGATGGCGGCTGCCTTCAATTCCTCGACGGGGGCCTATACGGGGACGTGGGCCTCCTCGTCGGCTGCCTTGGAGGCGACGATGGCTACCGCGCCCTTCTTCTCCATCACCGGCATGGTTAGGGTTTTCTTGGAGGTTTTGCAGAAGGTGATGGGACAGTGGAGATGGTTGTATGAGTGAGTGAGCGAGTGATGAGTGAGAGTGGGGAGGCCTCTATAAAGGTGAAGGGAGGAAACATTTCGTTGCACCACCGTGCACCACTTAACACAGACGCCATCGCTGCATAGCCACTGCACAGCCTGCTGCACCGCCAAGATACCGTGCATCACGTTTCCCCCTCGTGTCTAACCTTGGCCACTTAGTTGTGCTCAGTTATACCCTCGAGTGTAGCACTGGCAGTTTGGTTGTACTCAGTTTTGCCCTCCAGTACTAACACTGCCGTGTGCAATATACTCACTTTTACCCTCTGGTGGCTGGTTAACAGAGAGTCAACGAATGGGTTTTAGCTAGCTAATTGAGACATTTTATGCACAACAAATTCAAAAAGATCAAAACATAGTGGCATCTATCCAGAGAGTCTTATTATGTGACCTGCCACCATAAGAAATGTATATAAATCAAGTTTTAACCTAAATCACCACTTCTCAAATCACGTACTATCTATGAAGGTTCATGGCTTTCTACTCAAGCCTCTTCCCAAAACATCCCGCCCCAAAACATAATTTGTCTGAATGAGGCAATAATTGTCAAACTGATATATATTTGAATTGCAAATAGTTTTATTTATGCCAAATGTATTTTATTGTATAAAAGAAGCATTTTATATTTTTTAAATCTCTTTGTGTTTTCTATTTGAACCCCCTTATCAGTTTTGCCCTTGGTTTTTAAGTTCTACTTAGTTTTCCCCTCTCTCTTAGTTACAAACTCTCACAGATGTGCTAATCTTGGCTGCTACGCTCTGATTGGTCGAGACAGTTGTCACACGGATTGTACCCACCAACCGTTGATCCTATGATTGATCCTCCGTGATCTAGCGGACAGGATAACCCCTATATCTGTCGGGGGGGGCACCCTCTATCCATGCAAAATAACGAGTTTGCCACCGATGCTTTAACTCCATAAACAAATGATTTTGAATATAATTTGAAGGGAAAGTGTTCAAAGGTGTATAATTTTTGTATTATATTTTAGTCCATGAAAATGATAAATGATCAGGATTTTATTAGCACAACATTAGCATGTCCTAAGTGCGATTTCAAAGAGTTCAAAGGTGTATAATTTTTGCCATATGCAAGTTTATGCATTACATTCTATGAAAATGATAATTTCTCAAGATTTTCTTAGCACATCATTACCATGTATTAAGTGTGATTTCACAGTGTTCAAAGGTTTATAATTTTCGTATACGCAAGTTTAGGGATCACTTTTCATGCTCTAAAATGGTAAACACTCTTCTACATTAAGAGTTGTATAATTTTTTTTAATTTGAAAGTGTTCAAGAGTTGTGTCAATTATAAACATTCTTTTACATTAAGAGTTGTATAATTTTTTTCATTTTTTAAAGTGTTCAAGAGTTGTGTCAATTATAAACACTCTTTTACATTAAGAGTTGTATGATTTTTTTAATTTTAAAGTGTTCAAGAGTTATGTCAATTATAAACACTCTTTTACATTAAGAGTTGTATATTTTTTTAATTTGAAAGTGTTCAAGAGTTGTGTCAATTATAAACACTCTTTTACATTAAGAGTTGTATAATTTTTTCAATTTGCAAGTGTTCAAGAGTTGTGTCAATTATAAACACTCCTTTACATTAAGAATTGTATAATTATTTTTAATTTGAAAGTGTTCAAGAGTTGTGTCAATTATAAATACTCTTTTACATTAAGAGTTGTATAATTTTTTTCAATTTGAAAGTGTTCAAGAGTTGTATAATTTTTTTTAATTTGAAAGTGTTCAAGTGTTGTGTCAATTATAAACACTCTTTTACATTAAGAGTTGTATATTTTTTTAATTTGAAAGTGTTTAAGAGCTATGTCATTTATAAACACTCTTGTACATTAAGAGTTGTATAATTTTTTTTAATTTGAAAGTATTTTTCTTATTTATTATACACCCATGTACCTAATATTTAATTATAAACACCCATTCACTTAATTGCAGCAGAGACATTAACTCGATAAACCAATTAAATCATCGGAATGGCTCGCCAGCCACATTCTCCATAGCAAGCACCCCAGTTGCCATTTTGGTGCATTTTGGTGTGAGATCTAACCTTCTCTACGCACGGTTGCCATTGTCATCCTTCGTATAGGTTAACGAGACGACACCATACTGCAGCCAGGATGAACGGGAGGCCAAAGTGAAACTCGACAAAGAGCCACCGTCGCCGGAGAAGAAGAAGAAAGGGGAGGCAACACATGGGCGCGGGCACGAGGCTGGCTCACGTGGATAAGCTGTGGGTCCGACGCTCACGTGGATAAGCTGTGGGTCCCATGCTGATCTGTATAAGTGGAGAGAGGTGTCCACTATAGGAACCAACTTAACGGGCCCCACTTGTTAGCATGTAACAGCAAGGGTCCACTACGAGACCTGACAGACCGCAGCCCCACTTGTCAGCACGTAACAGCGAGGGTCCACTACGGGACCCGACTGAATGCGGCCCCACTTGTCAGCATCTAATGGCAAGGCTGACGGACAGCGAGTTTCAGACCGTCCGAGAGTTCCATAATAGGAGATGGGCAAAAGTAAGGAAAAGCTAAGCGGCTAGGGAAAAGTGAGTACAACTAACGAACCAAGGACACAAAAATAGAAATCCCTTAGTTTTATTACTCTAATACCACTTTCCAATCAGTTTATATAGTTGTTTCAACATAAACTAAAAGTGTTCAGCTACATTACTATTTTTGTTTTTCTACTTTGGTACATAAATTTTGCTACATTAGTTTTATTACTCTGCTACCACTTTCCAATCAGTTTATATAGTTGTTTCAACATAAACTAAAAGTGTTCAGATACATTACTATTTTTGTTTTTCTACTTTGGTACATAAATTTTGCTACATTAGTTTTATTACTCTGCTACCACTTTCCAATCAGTTTATGTATTTGTTTCAACATGTATTAAAAGTGTTCTGCTACATTAATTTTTTTTGGTTTGCTACTTTGGTACATATTTTTTGCTACCTTAGTTTAATTAGGGTGGGGGTGGTGCGTAAGTTACCCCAAAATCTATCCATATGCAAAAGAAGCTTAATAGAATTTTACTACATCGCACATTTCGACGATTCGTCGCGTGTATGTCGCGATAGCAGCGACGAGCGATGAATCCGAACCGCTAGACTTGTGGTTGCACTTTCTAATTTTATATTACAATGCTTGAAGTACATCATTTTTGTTGGATTTGCTTCCTAACATGCTTCTAATGTTTGCTAACAGATACCCGCTCGTTTCAAGCACTTGTATGAGAAGCACGAGGCAATTTTTGAAGTTGATGTTGATGAAACAATGAAGAACTTTTCTACTGGTCTGAAACGAATGTAGGATCAACACATGGTTGCCCTTTTGGTTGATGTTGAATCATCAAGTAAAGAAGGAGCTGACCAAACGTTGTTTTCCCAACCAATACCACATCACCTGATGATGTATCACATGATAATGATGATTCAGAAACAGAAGATGATGAGAAGATTTTTGCTACATCAGAGCTTGAGGATCATGGTGCTAAGGGTCATGAGCATGCTGGATGCAGCTGCTATTGAGGAGCTTTCTGGCACTGTAGCTTCCGTTGAGGAGAATGATGGAGCTACATCTGTCGCTGAGGAGCTTTCTATTGCAACAAAAAGTGTCGAGGTGCCACAAACAACGATAATTATGGATTCTACAACCAAGGGACCTGATGCTACTGAGCAACCTGATGTTGTTAGCCCTGATAGGTTGCCAATTCGCAATAGCCCAAAGGAAAGATATTTCTAATGAAGCATGGAACAGGGCTACGGACAAACCCTTGATTGATCTGTTTGAACCTAGGAGCCTATAATATGTAGAGTTTTGCAGTTCATAGTCTCTCCCACCTTCCAAACTCATTATTTCCTGACCCGCTGTTGTTTCAACATCCTCTGAGAGTATTCAAGCAGCACCTTCCACTTTGGTCGAGCCTGCAACATTGACTGATCCCATTGCACCTGGTATGAACGACTTAGAAATATTGTTTCTTCATAAATATGCTCCTACTTTTTTCCTTCATATGCAATTATTTTTGATTTTGCAGGTGTTGTTACCATTGAGTCAAGTGCTAAGGTAGATGCTAGCTCGGGTTTGTTGACACATGAGAAGAAGACCAGGTATAAGAGGGCTGCCAAGGAAGAGCTCACACCTCCAAAGTTGAAAAAGATGAAGGTCTCTCAAGATGTCGATCAAACTTACTCCACGTTTGCCATCCAAAGGATATGGTGCCGTAAGTTTTCTGTTCTTTTTTAATCATTCTTTTGTATATAATTTTGTTGCTACATTTGTAGTAAACTATTTTTACTAGTTCACTGTAAAGTTTCTATTTTTCTACTCTCAAGTAATGTTTTTGCTACCTTGCAGCTAACAATTGCTACATGTGTGTCTATGTTTTGATACTTATGAGATTACATTTTGCTATTGTTTTGCATTGAAACCTCTGCTGTTGGAACTGCATGCTATTTTTATTTTATTTTTTGCTACTTTACATTCACCCGTCTGCTACTTTGTAGTTAAATGTATGCTACTATGCATTGAAGCTGTTTATTTTTCCTTTGTGCAGTCCACCTTTTTTGGATATTGGGCAGTACTATACCTACTATAAAACTTTCCAAACATCTCTTCGGCTGCGACAACATCTCGATAGTGTGGTGATGAATGTGTGGATTGAGAAATTCAACCACAAGTCAGATATTATTTGCAAGAAAAGTGCGCGGCAGAAGAGGAAGTACACTTTTATACAACACACTATGGTGAGTAAGATGTAATGTTAAAAGTAGCATTTTGCTTTGATTTTTTTACTTTCTCAACATGTATTACAACTATTCTGCTACAGTACTATTAATTTCTTGCTACTTTAGTCCATAGATTTTTCTACCATAGTTGTATTCATTTGCTATCAGTTTATCATCCACCCTTATGAAGCTGTTTAAATATGTATATCAATTGTGTTCTGCTACATTACTTTTGTTTTAGTGCTACTTTAATTCAAATATTTTGCTACCTTAGTTTTAATCATTTGCTACTACTTTTCATCTACCTTGTAATTATATTACATTGTTGATGCTACATTAATATTAATTTATTGCTACTTAACTACACATATGTTGCTACATTAGTTATCTTTCTTTGCTTCCACTCTTTTTGAACATTGTGGTGACTAATAGATAGAGTAGCAATTTTTACTTGCCTTTGCTGCTGCCTCATCTAACATCTTTTTTCTTCCATGCAAAACATGAGAAGCTTATTGTGGATCCAAACATATCCAATGCAAAATCATGTATGGATGAATTGAAGCAAGAGAATGCAAGGTACAAGATTATCAAATGTGACCTTGTGAGTTAACGTCCTCATCCTATATTGTTCATATTTTCTTCATGTCTTCCTGTTTTTGCTATAGGCTGCCATACATTATGCTAAATATTTGCATGTTGCAATGTAGATATACTTTCCTATTGTGAAACTCAACCATTGAGTAGTTCGATGTATCAACCTAGTAGCAAAGAAGATGCACATTTTTTGATTCAGTGAAAGGTGGCAAGGATGCTGGTTTGTTGAATGAAAGTGCACGCAATCTGGTTAGTACTCCTGCCATAGTTTCTTTTAAGGTTATTTGCTACTTTATTGTTGGGCCTTTTATTGTGAAGATTAGTAACCATACATTGTGTTTGCTTTTTTTGCAGTTCGCAAACTTTGTTGTTCTTGTGAAACAATCGAAGCTGGCAGATAATATCAACTTCGACACATTCCTACTAACCAATCCTAATCACCCGCATCAGACTACAATGTAAGGTTTGTGTCCTTTTTTTTGATATTTTCAATCCTTATCCTGATCACTAGCAGCAAACAGATGCTACATTAATGTTTTATTATTTCTACCATAGTTTTCTTATTATGCTACCTTAGATTCCTACACTTGCTAGATATGTTACTGCTTGGTATTACTAATCTATTTGTTTGTTTTTTGGCAAATATAATTATGGATTCTTTTGCATCCTCTACATGGATAACTTCAGCAGTAAGGTCATGGCAGAGTTCGACAAAAATGCTATACCAGATCTAAGGAAGGTTCTTTGCAGCAGATTTGATCAAGGCAACACAAAACGAAGGATCCATTCAATAGCTAATGGAAGATGAGTTGCAAAATAAGCGTAGCTAGGGAGGGACTGTTAGGGCATGTGTCAGGTAGTTAGTTGAAACTTCATTTTGTGATCTTTGTGTTCTTATTTTGCACTTGTAAGGTTGTGATGTAACTGTGGATGTGTTAGTGTACTCACAAATCGTAATGTTGGATGGATAACCGCTACATGATTGTAACGGTTCGCTACGTTTGAATTTATGAAAACTTGATGGTTGACATGTTGTTATTATCTCCTGAAGCTGCAATAGTGTGATTATTTTGCTAAATAGAAGTACTATTTATGCTACATACATGCTACATAAATGCTATAAATGAATATTACTCCAGACATGCTGTCAATTTTGTGTGTGTCTAGAACTGTGTTAATTTGTTACATTTGTCTAAACAAATTGCTACTTTCATGGACATGTTCCAAGAGTTTCTAAAAGCTTCATTTCAGAAAGTCTTGATGTATTTCAGCTTGTTGCTACAAGCTTCAATTCAAAATTTTAGAACCTCTTGATGTATATAAACAACATTTATGTTTCCACATTAGAAACTCTATGCTCCAAATACTGAACACTCTTTCTACCATTATAAAATAAACCAACAACAGATGATACCCAAGTGTCCAGAATTGCTATATTCAAGAAGAACATATGCTACCCAAGTACATAAATTGCTACAACATTTATTCAAAAAATAAGATTTTCTTTGTTAGAAATTTTAGATCTTGCTACATACGAACAACAATAATTCTACCACATGAGATACCGTATGGTCCAAATGGTCAATACTTTTGCTACCATCAAGATTCCGTCATATCAAAGTTTACATATCTTGCATCTGGATGATGCTACATGTACATTGAATATATGCTACATAGTAACAATAGGAGTGCTACACCTGCTAGTACATGTAGCTGCATCGCTATAGTTTCAACTCTATTTTCGTGGCATTGCCCGTAATCAATGCTTCCATGTAGACGCTTTGTTTCAAGGTGTGACCCTCTTCATGGTAGTATGGGCATTTTTGTTTTCTTGGCTTCATGTTGGTTTTTTGGCGTTGCATCAATTTTCTTCTTCTTTGTCTCTTGAGATTTTTTCCTTATCTTGGCATTTGCTTCATCACGAAGCTTAACCAATGGTTTATTTCACTTCAACTTCTCAGTTGGTCGCCCTTTTGGCTTTACCCTTGCAGGGTTCTTCAGCGTGCTACTAGGAGCATCATTACCTTGTTCTTCTTGATGTTGATAGTTTACATCATATTTTGGAGGAATACCTTGTTGTGGTTCAACATTTTCCGTCCCTCCTTCTTGCTGCCCTCCTTCTTGATCCCCTCCTTGCCGCGTAGAATTTTGTGTGTTCCTCAAGGTATCTACAAGTTTTCTCGCCGCATCAATCATCTTAGAAACAACAACATATGTTTCATCACTGAAGCAAGCATCTGAAGCGAGCTCATTCATCTTATTGCACAAAGCATTGTACTTGAGAGTATTGATTCCTGGAATCCCAAATCTGATGCTATTTGTCCAGGGATCAGGTGCAAGTGTTGTTGCTGCAACAGACCACCTTCGCATCATGTACCTATCTAGAATTTGCTGCACATTCAAATTCACCATCACCCTGACTATATGCGGGCATATAAGGCCACACATCTCAAATGTGTTGCATTCGCACTTGTAGCACTCATCATCAAGCACAACTTGCACCTGATAGGTTTTGACACCATAGGCAGGGTTTCGAATGATTTCAAAACACATGCCTTCACCCTCTACCTACACCGGATAAAACCTTGTTGACATCTCAATAATCTTGTGGGACCTTGCAAAGATCTCCGTAGTATAGAACACCATCCCCTTCTTTTCAATGTTGTAACTGCAAAAATTGATGTTGATGAAAGCACTGTCAGAGTGGTGCTACATCATGTGTTATATTATGCTACAATAGTTGTACAAATATGCTACAACATGTATAAACAAATTCTACTGAAACATCAATCTGCAATGTAAAAACTCACCTTCCCCAAAGTGGTGTTGTTGTTGTATCCATGGTGAATGTTGTATTGTCTTCTCGGTCTAGCATCAGGTTTGGCACAATTCATATTGTTACACAAAGTTCCAAACTGAGTCACTTGGGCGAATTAAATTTTGAAGTAGGAGTTGAGGCCTTCAGATCTTCCCATTGTGCTTGTAAAGGGAAAGAAACTATGTCTGAAGTAGACATGCGCCCATTTGTTTATAGTCTTCCACATATTCTGTAAATGTGTGTTCTCAGCCATAGCAAAATTTTCCAACATATGCTGCCAGCAGATCTCAAATTATGCTACGGTGTCCATGCTATAAATGCATGTGTGTAATGCTGCAGCAAAAGTGCTACCTTCTTTCAAGTGAGGACCAAGCTTTGTACACGCTAATCGCAGCACATGGAAGATTTAGCACCTATGAATTTAATCAGGAAATATGTTTGAAATTGTTGTTTCCATCGCTTGGTACTAATCTGTCATGATAGGGTATGGAGACAAACCATTCATTGCTTCCTTGATTTTGATGAATACCAAGTTGAATTTGTCAATTATTTCATTGGGTAGGAGAGCACAGCCCAACACAATTTTTTTTTTTGTGTGTGTGTGAGGTTATTGATGCCCACAAGCGGAGCAAAGGGCATGTTGTATTTGTTTGTACAATATGTAGTGTCGAAAAACACCGAGTCCTTGTACTTGGGGTACAAGGCCCTTGTTCTGCCATCAACCCAAAAGAGAGCTCTCACCGCGTTGTCTTTATCCACTTGCTTATCAAAGAAGAATGTTGGGATTTCTACTTGTCTCCTTTCAAAGTACGTAATAGTCTTGCTGATATCTCGCTACAACACTTCCTCACGTAGCATAGTTCTTATGTTGGACACATCATGCTTTACAAAACCAAGGCACCTCGGGTCACCACCGTTCACACTTCCTAGGTAGCCCATCATCTGAGTTGTGCTTATGTTCTGGTTGTGAAAAGTTTGGATGACTTGAAAGTCCTCCTCACTAACCTTCCCGTGAGACCGGTAGTACCGTCTTCTCCCAATTTGCTTCACCATATCGTGTGTGTGCTCTCCTTTGAAGACCGTGACAGTCCAAATCCTATTTCTCTTCCCGACAAGCATTCTTGATTTACAATCATGCCGCATCACCCTGTTCTTATGCCTCAAGTCTGTCACATCCATCTTGAGGCCAGCTTGTTTTCTATGCGACTCTTGCACACTAAAATTGCTCATGTCTATGCTATGACCTTCTCCCATTGTAGCAACACTAGAAGTATCCTTAGTAGTTTTTTTGCTTCATCAGTTGGTTTTCCAGCATGGACACAGTCAAAAATCCTGATAAGAATTGCATCCTTTGACGCACCTCTTGTTATGCTATACTTGGTGTTTCCAATTCATGTGTAGAACCTAGGCTTGAAAGCATAATAATTGTATTCTTTGCAACTTTGAGATCATCAAATGTTATTCCAACATAAGGAACAAGAGGCTATGAGCAAATCTCTTCATCGGCTTTTTCAGCAGCAAAACAAGCATTGCCACTTGCTGCACTTTCTGCTCCCATAGCAAATTGCTGACCAGAGTTTCCTACAACAGCATATCTTTCTGAAGCAGATTGTGGTGTAAAATATCATTCAACGACATATCCTTCAACACCGTATCCTTTAGAAGGTTGGTTAAGGTCGAATCCTCTGAGTATGCTATCAGCAACAAACCCTTGCAATTCAAATAGCAAAATTTTAGGTCGAAGCATTTGCTATAGAAAAATATGACGAAGCTTTAAACCATAATTATGCAATGTATTAACATGAAGCAATATTAGTTGCTGCATACTATATATTATATAGTACACTACATGTTAGTACTGTAGAGTTTTGCTACAGTACATTACAACACATGTTCTTCAAGCAATAAACACAGCAATAAAAGTAGTTTCATTCATGACGCAGACTTTTTCTACACATGATTCAGTACATGATTTAGTACAACACATGATTCAGTACAACACATGATTTAGTATTCAGTACATGTTCTACTGATTTTGCTGCAACCTTTTGCTACAATGTATAGTTTTTCTACTACCTAGTAGCACCATCTGAAGCAACAATGGTCTGAAACCCTAGCATGGAAAATTAGGGAGAGAGGGCGTGCTCATCGACAGAGCTGGCTCTTGAAGCTATGGATCTTGATTGAAAAACACCAGGGGATTCACGTGCTGTCCTTGTTCGGTTGCAGCAACATCCTCCCAGCACTGGCGCTCGCTAGATCAGAGCCATGGCGCCGCCGTGTTGCAGGGTTCGATCCACCACTTGAAGTGATATCGATGAAGGTTTGAGGTGGTGAGGATGGCTAGAAGATGGGTACAGTGTGGAGGAGCAAAGGTGGCTCATCTCTGGTGCCGCGAGAGGAGACGATGCTGCATCTCCCTTCGTCATCCTCAGGCAAATAATAAAAGGTTTATTATTGTCATATCCCAATAAGTTTGTAATAGTTTCATATTGTGCTATAACTGTATCAAGAGGAAACATTGATACAAGTGTGATATGAAACATAAGTCCCTAGTAGCCTCTATTCATACTAGTTCGTTGGGCAATCAATGATCAAGGTTTCCTGATCATTGGTGATAGTGCCAGTTGACAATAAGGTCATATCATTGGTGAATGATGTGATGGACATTTACCAAAGATTGTGACATGATCAAGTCACGAGGTTCATCATTGCAATAGTCAGAAATGTAGTCTCCTTCTCCCTAGACCGTGAGATCGTATTAATCATTGTTTCCCGAGGCTGCTTAGACTGCATCAAACATGACTCTGTGAAATGGTGATTATAAAGGTATATGTTGGGTATCTGGAGGAACAGGTTGAGGTTTATGAATCAAGACTGGTATTTGTTCACCAAGTGACGGGTAAGATACATTAGGACAACTTGGTGAGATTACATCCATAATGTTGCAAATGTGACTAGGTCACAGGGATGTAATATCGCGGTAACAAGTGAAATAGTACTTGTCAGTAACGAGATTGAACTTGGTATGTGATACCAAACGATCGGATCTCGGACAAGTCATATCGAAGAAATAAACGGAATTGGACTCAACGTTTATGATTCAAACAACATCGTCATCGTGGAATGCACATGGATCATTATGGGCATCCCGGTCCCGCTATTGATCATTGATAGAGATCATGTATGTGCCATTCCCGAGCCGTGAGGGGATCCACTTAAGGGTACGATGAGCTGGAGATAATCCATAAGTTGGAATCATAGTAGATAAAGAGAAAGCCAAAATTGTTCCACAGAGAGAGATCTGAAGTTGTTCGGAGAAAGAAAGGAAACCGGAAAAGTTCCATGAGGGTACCGGAATTGTTCCAGGAAGTTCCGAAGTTGTTCGGGGGATATCAAAGGGGAACCGAAAGGTTTTTTGGGTCAAATCGGATTTGGTAATATGTATTTACATATTAATTAATGTAATTAATATTAAATATAATATTAAAAATCTAATTTGAAAGAGTATCCCACTAATGGGCCAAACTTCCCTAGGGAAAAAGGGCCCATGAGGGAAACCAAAGGAGGGGAGGGGCCCATGCGCCTAGGGTGTAAGACCCCACCATTTAAGGTAAAGGACCCTGTGATTGCAATGCTAGTCCCTGGATCGAATTGCTAGCACCCACCGTTTAAGATGAAGTACACAAATACAAAGGTCATTATTACATCGTCATTCCAGAGATAACATAGTCTTTACTGATGTGGATATGCCGAGTGGGGTATACTCAGCAGGACGTTTCCTAGTAGCCCATGCTGCCAGCGAGTGGGTCTGCAGGATGGCGACTAGATCGCGACCCAAGAAGAATCCAGGCGACTGGAAGCTAAAGGCCCATAAGCATAGCTAGGCCCAGTCGGATTAGGTCAAGCACCCTCCGAGTCCTTATCCAACTCGGTTGTATATCTGTAAACCCTAGCAAGGTGACTCTATATAAACATCCCTAGGGCACGCATAGAACTTACGTTCCATCATACACCCCTACGACTCGCCGCCTAGCCGCCGAGCTTGCCCTTGTACTCTCTCATCAATACAATCTAGGAGGAGTAGGTCTTTACCCTCCGGGGGCCGAACCTGGGTAAAACCCTGTGTCTTTGCCCTCATCTCGCACCGCAGATGGCTGGCCGCCCTTGCCCCTTGTTCTACTACTCGCTGCCGATTGCAGGATCTGCCGTGGCCATTCCCACGATAGTGGCACCCACCGTGGGGCCTGGCCGGTCAGGCCTGTGTTCTGCGGCAATATCCAACTTGCCACTCAACCAGACGATCCCCACCGATCGCATGATTGCCATCAGCGAGATCCTCCAGATCTTGCCAAGCAGCTACTTCCTGGTGGCACGCGCCGTCACGCAGAGCATGATCATGCCGGTCGGCATGATCAACCTCTTCTTCGGCTTCACCGACTTCATCGTCTCGGAGGACTCAGCTCGCATCCGCGAGTCCCCACCATGCGATCGGCTCTTTGAGAGTCAGGTTCGCACCATCCATCGCGTCGTCTCCGAGTACGGCTCGGCCAACAACATCGTGGCTGAGACCAGCGTGGCCACGGATGACGTGGCCTTCAACAATGACGCCGACTCGGCGACCCCGGTGTCAATCGCCGGATCCATTGTCACTGCGTCACCCGCGGGCTCCATCACCAAAGTCTCCAACGTGGGGAACTTCGAGGATCCTTCCATCCTCGGGATCTTTGACTCCGACTGTCAACACCCGGATTTTTAATCCGAGATGCCTGTTATGCCATACATCGCAATCCCAGGATTACCATTTTTTGCGAGACATAACAGAATTGGATACCATAGTACATCATCCATTACAAACCGTACATAAGTTCTTACACAAATAGGGATCTCATGATCCAATTCTTAATACAACTTCAAGCAGCAGAGTACGTAATAATAACGGTAGCATAGGCGAAGCTCCATCTTCGGGGTCACAGGCAATGCTGACGATGGGATATGATCCTAGTTGTCGTAACCTTCCTGGGGTCCATCCTCCAGGTACTCCTCTTCATAGTCTGGCCACGGGAATAGCCAGGGACAAAGCCATGAGTACTCTTTAAGTACTCGCAAACTAATACTAACAAGTAAAAGGGGTTTTTGGTAATAGGACACTAGGCTCTAGGGTTATTTTGCAAAAGCTAGATTTATCTCTACTAAGTTTAGAAGCAAAGAATGCTAGTTGAAGTTTTATAACACCAAAGTGGGAACTTGTATTTCATATCACAACCCTGTTGTGGTCGAGTCAAAGTCTCAATTCATTTCACAAGTCTTTTGAAAACATCTGACGGGGGAACAGTATGGCCACTCCAACTGTCCATAATCATGACGCTGCTATTCAATAGTTTGACACTCTGCAGAGATTGTACACTTTCACCACAACATTCTATACATCCGTCAGAAAAAATCCTGAATTCACCATACTCGATGCGGATAATCAATCCTAACCTTTCAATTACACCTAGTATAAGAACCTCTCCGTGAGTTTGGCCTCCCAACCATGACCAACTGTCATCTTGGAGTACCGCATGTGGACAATCTTCACAAGGTAGCCTCAGCTCAGACCTTGGCCGTGAGGGAACTAATACTAAGGTATATAAGTTTCCAGTTAAGCCCTACCCAATCTTCGGGTATTGTGGTTGTATGATAAAATTGGAATGGTATCGCATCCAGATAACCATCAGTTTTATAAAGGGCTAAGGCTCATGCCTCATCATTTTCATCACCAAAATCATCAAGTGTTCGGAAACAGATGTCCAAAACATTTCAATAGAATGATCCATCATTCCAAGGTTTTCATAACCATTTTCACCAAGTATTCCCATCTAAAGTTGGTCAAGTTTTATGCTTAGCACTAGCATCTACAAGTGGGGGTAAGCACTAATGAGGGGTGGTACACTAGTGGGGTTTGACTAAGTTTAATCTCATGCCTTAGGATGACATCAAGATTGTCTAGCTTAGGCCAAATTTTATGCTCTTTATGCAACCTTCATTTATCCTTCTAGAATCTACAATTCACTTAAGTAAACTCTAAGTGATCGCTTTGATAAAGAAATAAAGTATAAAGCTTGCAAGTAAAACTAGGATTGGTTTATCAAGGGGTTATGATCATATATGCTTTAAGGCATATAGTGGGCATGGTAGCAAGCAGGTATTGGCTTGCACATTCAACTAGTAGCATTAGGCTTGCCAAAATAGAGTATCTTGCAAGGGTTAGCTTGCCTTGTGCAGAGCAGTGGTTGAAGTTCTCCTCGGCTTCTTCTTCGTAGTATCCTCCTTCCTCCTCGTATCCTTGGTCGGTACTAGCGTCTATAAATAAATGCGATGTACACAATCACCAAACAATACTTAACTACTTGCATTCATCACACACAAGGGTCCTATAGATGATCTAGCATCATCACTAACATTACAAGATTAAAGTTTGGTTTAATTCCTTTTATTTTTAGAAAAGTAATTTCTACTCATTGAAAAACTACTTAAGATTTAATATTCTCCAAACCAAACATGGGATCATGTTGACACATGTCATCACCACATATTTTAGTCCATGGGAATATGATTTAAAGTGGTGTCACAATTTAATAAGGTTTTACCCTTTTATTTTAATTAAATAAAGTGACTAGAAATGCCTATGTAGCATTCTTTTATTACTTGAACATTATTTTTGTAAGTAAACCTATATATTTTTATATATTCTGAAAGGTATGGTTAAATGTGATTTTTGAGAGTTGGAGTCAACTCAAAAGCTATTATGGTTTTAATTTGAAAAAATTTTGAATGCAGAAAAGCTTCTGCCTTGTTATTTTTACCAAGGTTGATCTACAGATTCAAATGATTTAAATCCAACGGGCTTGGATTCAGCACTTCCAAACCTTTCTAACAAAATTGGTTTCATTCAATTTGGTTCACTGAATCGAGCTGGGTTGATTTTTGAAACTAGGTACAGAATTGAGTTTGAATCTAAATAGAAAAATCTAAATTCAAACTATTGGGCTGCGCGGGAACTGTTAACGGGCTGGCCCAGTGACACTCCGCGGTGCGGGGCTCAGATGACAGGGGGGTTCCACCAGTCAGTGGCTCTTTAAACGCGAAGCGGTATGGGGCAATATCGGCCACACGATCAAAGTCTAATCGAATGGCTGAGGGTCGTCGTCCACGTCGGGCAACTCCTGTGAGACTGAAACCTAACGCGGCAGGTGAGGGTCGTTGGGGGCTCACCAGGGCTCAGGCGAGGGTCGGCGAGGCGGGCGAACGACAAAGTCGACGACGGTGAACTCAGGGGTGGTCGCGGCAGCTCCTAGGGTGGACGAAATCGACGGCGCCCTTCTTCTCCAGAGGCGGCCTGCTCCGGCGCAATTCCGGTGATTCGCTGCTCGCCTTGCTCCGGGACTGAGGTGGGGTGGTTCTGGGTGAGAGAGTAGTGGAATGGTGTGAAGAATTCGAGCTGGGGAGGCCTCTATTTATAGTTGCGACGGTGAGACCGAACGGCATGGGCAGGCGACGGTGGCGACACGGCTACGGGCTGCTAGAGGCATGGCCGGTGGTGGCGATCGCTTGGTGGTCTCCTGGCGATGCTCTACGGCTTTAATGCGCTTGTAGGGGCGGTGCGGTTTGGTCTAGAACACGTGACACTCTGCGCGGTAGAGGCGGCGTCTTCGACGGCGAGCGGTGACTATGAGGCATGGGGCGGCGAACGAGGATGTCTGGCGGTCTCCTGGGTCAGTGGTGATCATGTATGCACGCGGCGAGGGCGGCGCGTGGTCTGTGGGCTTCGTTCGAGGGTGGCGCTCTGGCGCATGCTCGGCATGGTTGCTGGCGATCTGGGCAGAGTCCGTGCGTGTGGTCCAGTGGCTGGCAACATTCGAGCGCTGGACAGGGAGTGGCGATGGACGGTGGGCTGCCTCCCAGACATGCTGGCTAGGCTTGTTTCTTCTCCTAGCTTGCTGTCGACATGGGGGTGACAAGGGTGCATTCGGTTATTCACCATTGATGGCATTGCCAAGCTCACAGTGATGCTAGGGATTAGTTAAGATGGTTAGATGATCTACTAAGGCTAGTGGTGCCCAGAGAGGGAACAAGTTAGGCTCAATTCACTGCTCAAAACAGTGTTTGGATTTTGTTTGATTTGTGTCTGCAAGGTGTTTGATGAAATGGCCGCAAGAATTCAAGTTTTGAATTTTGAAAAGATTTTTGGTGGGTGTGCTAGGTTGGTGCTGGTGAGTCTGCAGATGCTTGGGTTTTGAAAGTTGAGCATGTTTGAGTGGTTTTTGAAAAAGTGGGATCTTCCCATATGATAAAGATTCAATTTTGAACTGTCCTTTAAACTACGCATTTGAATGTTTCTGGATGATCACAAAGTGGGCCTTGATACTTTGTTATGAGTACAATCAAGGGGTGCAAAGATCCATAAAAGTTTCTGTTAGGTTCTGAAAGTTTGAGATAGCCAAAGTAGGCATGGGAGTTAAATTGGTCAAAATGACCATTCACTCATTTAGCTTTGTTTTGATTTATTTGTCTTTGGGAAAAGTTTGGGAAATGTTTAGATGATGTTTATTTCACCTAAGCAACATTTTACAAGCAAAGAAACACACAAACAAGGTGGTTCAAAAGAATTCAAAATGAAATGCATACTCACATGCATGCTTCCATAATTTTATTTAGAAAAGTTTTTTGTTAACCCTAATTTTGATGATTAGAGTTTGATGATCTAAGTTTAGTATTTTTGGGATGTTACACCGAATCCGGTTTAGAGAATTCCGACAACCTCCACGCCCGATCTGGTCGCTTCGTCGCGACCTACATGGCGAGCGGCACGAGCGCCCCGCCATACCCCTTCTCTACGAAGATCCCTCCGACCACGACGGCGATGGAGGTCGATGAACTCCGCCTACGACTGGAGGAGGCGGTCCACAAGGAACAAGCCGAGCACGAATTTTTTTTGCCTTGAGCAAGCGATGGCACATGACCTCTCGCTCTACCACCAGCGCCGCATCAGGTCGCGCCTGAACCCCACCGTTCAGGGCCGCGACCTGAACATTGACGATGAGAACAACGCGACCCGCATGGCCGACCGCGTGGCCTACGAGAATGCGCCACCAGGAGGAAGTGACCGTCCACCACCGGGCGCAACGGCGAACGACACTCCCCCCACTGCCTGGTTGCACGCCCCCCGGACCAGCCAAGGATCATGATCTCCCTGCAAGAGCGGGACGCGAACGGCCACCCGATATTCTCCACTCCGATGGACAACGTCATCGCGTGTCGAGCCGCGGTCGCCAACCTCAACGTGATGGGGGAAGGCGCACTGCAGATCCAGTACACCAAGGCCCTACTCGCCAAGGCCGTCGAGCAACAAACCGCAGGCACCGACTCGTGGGGGCGCATGTACTCCTGCTCGTCAGGAAGAAGGGCAGCCTCGAGCGGCCGCCCAACAATGGAAAATACTCTCAACTGCCCACCACCTGATCCCCTGCATCTCCAACCATGACCCGCGCACGCGGCACTCTCCACCAACGACCCGCGACCAAAAAACAACATGGTCGCTGCCAATGGGCAGCCAGTCGACGCATGGACCCACATCATCAATAACCAAAGGTGGCGTGCACGCCAGCCCGACGACCTGAGGCATACCCTCACGAACCTCCGTGACAGCGAGCCAAGGGGCTCGCTCAGCCGAGTCGGCCCCTAGTGCTTCCGACCAATGATCCGAGGCGAAAACTATCAGCCGAAATTCAAAGCACCAAAGGAGATCGAGAAGTACGATCCCTCGCACGACCCGTCCGTGTGGCTGTACACGTACATTATGGCGATGGGAATCGCTGGCCACACCGACCTACTCGCCTATCGCTACCTCCCCCTGATGATGGAGGGAGAAAGCCGACAATGGATCAATACCCTCCCCGCGGACAACATCGATTCCTAGGAGGATATGTGTCAACACCCGGATTTTTAATCCTAGATGCCTGTTATGCCATACATCGCAATCCCAGAATTACCATTTTTGCGAGACATAACAGATTTGGATATCGCAGTACATCATCCATTACAAACCATACACAGGTTCTTACACAAATAAGGATCTCATGATCCAGTTCTTAATACAACTCAAGCAGATGAATAACGTAATAGTAACGATAGCGTAGGCGAAACTCCATCTTCAGGGTCACAGGCAATGCTGACGATGGGAGATGATCCTATTTGTCGTAACCTTCCTGCGGTCCGTCATCCTGATACTCCTCTTCATAGTCTGGCCACGGGAATAGCCAGGGACAAAGCCATGAGCAGTCTTTAAGTACTCGCAAACTAATACTAACAAGTTAAGGGGGTGTTTGTAGTAGGACACTAGGATCTAAGGTTGTTTTACAAAAAGCCAGATTTACCTCTACTAAGTTCAGAAGCAAAGAAAAACTAGTTGACAGTTTTATAACACCTAAGCAGGCATTTGAATTTCATATCACAACTCTGTTGTGGTGAAGTCAAAGTCATAATTCATTTCACCAGTCATTTTGAAAACATCTGACGGGGAACAGTATGGCCACTCCAACTGTCCATAACCGCGGACGCGGCTATTCGAATAGTTTGACACTCTGAAGAGATTGTACACTTTCACCACAACATTCGATACATCCGTCAGGAACAATCCTGAATTCACCATACTCAGTATGCGGATAATCAATCCTAACCTTTCAATTGCACGCCCTAGTATAGGCACCTCTCCTATGAGTTTGGCCTCCCAACCATGACCAACTGTCATCTTGGGTACTCCACAGGTGGACAATCTTCACAAGGTAGCCTCAGCTCAGACCTTGGCCGCGAGGGAACCCATACTAAGGTATATAAATTTCCAGTCAAGCCCTACCCAAATTTCGGGTATTGTGGTTGTACGATAAAATTGGAATGGTATCGCATCCAGACAACCATCAGTTTTATAAAGGGCTAAGGCTCATGCCTCAACATTTTCATCATCAAAATCATCTAGTGTTCGGAAACACATGTCAAAACATTTCAGTAGAATGACTCATCATTCTAAGGTTTTCATAACCATTTTCACCAAGTATTCCCATCTAAAGTTGATCAAGTTTTATACTTAGCACTAGCATCTACAAGTGGTGGTAAATACTAATGAGGGGTGATAAACAAGTGGGGATTTGCTAAGTTCAATCTCATGCCTTAGGATGACATCAAGAATATCTAACTTAGGCCAAATTTTATGCTCTTTATGCTACCTTTAGTTATGTTTCTAGAATCTACAAGTCAGCATGTAAACTCTAAGAGAAAGCTTTGATAAAGAAACTAAAGTATTAAGCTTGCAAGTTAAACTAGGATTAGGTTATCAAGTGGGTATGATCACATATGCTTAAGGCATATAGTTGGCATAGTAACAAGAAAGTATTGGCTTGCATAATTTGCAAGGGTTAGCTTGCTAAGTTAATAGCTTGCTAATTCCACTAGTAGTATTAGGCTTGCACATATATCAGTATAAGCTTTCCTTGAGCAGAGCAGTGGTTGAAGTTCTTCTCGGCTTCTTCCTCGTAGTATCCTCCTTCCTTCTCGTATCCTTGGTCTGTACTAGCGTCTATAAATAAATACGAGCTACATAATCACCAAACAATACTTAACTATTTTTAATCATGACACAAAAAGTCATACTAGATGATCTAGCATCATCACTATTATCACAAGGATTAAAGCACCTGTCTTATTTATTTATTTGATTAAATTAATTTCTACTCATTGAAAAACTATTTAAGATTTAATATCCTCCAACTCAAACATGGGATCATGTTGACAAATTTCATCACCACATATTTCAGTAGATGGGGATGTGATTTAAGGTGGTGTCACAATTTAATAAGGTTTAATCTTTTTATTTTAATTAAATAAAGTGACTAGAAATGCCTATGTAGCATTCCTTTATTATTTGAACATTATTTTTGCAAGTAAACCCATATGTTTTTATATATTCTGAAAGGTATGAGCAAATGTTATTTTTGAGAGTTGGAATCAACTTAAAAGCTTTTATGGTTGAATTTTGAAAAATGTTTGAATGCAAAAAAGCTTCTGCCTTGTTATTTTTACCATGGTTGATATATAACTCTAAATGGTTTGAATCTAACGGGATTGGATTAAGCATTTCAGTAACTTTCTAATAAAATTGGTTTCATGCATTTTTGTTTAGTGAATCGAGCTGGGTGGATTTTTGAATCTAGGTATAGAACTATGTTTGAAATTAAATGAATAAAGCTTAATTTGAATTGTTGGGTCGCGCGAGATGTTTTACTGGGCCGGCCCACTACACACAGTGCGTACGGGGGCTGGTTAAGCGGCTGCCCCCACGCGTCAGTGAGACAGGGAGGGGCGAAGCAGTACGGGGCAATGTGAACCGCACGATCTAACTCTAATCGAACGGCTACGGTTCATCATCCATGTCGGGCAGCGCCCGCGAGACTGAACCCTAGCACGGCAGGTGGGGGTCGTGGGAGGCTCACCGGGGCTCAAGCGAGGGTCGACGACAGGGGCGAACGAAGAAGTCGACGACGGCGGTTCTCCTAGTACCAGCAGCTTCTCTGGGGCGGCTCCAATCGACGGCTCCCTTCTTCTCCAGCAGCGGCAGGCTCCGGCCAAATTCCGGTGATGCGCTGCTCGCCTTGCTCCGGGAGTACGGTGGGATGGTTCTAGGTGAGAGGGGAGTGAACTGGTGTGGCGAAAACGAGCGGTGGAGGCCTCTATTTATAGTGGCGGAAGGGGACCGACGGGCGCGGGCTGAGCTCGTCGTGGTCGACGTCACAGAGGGCTACTGGCATGGGCGACGGTAGGGGGCGGTGCTGTGCTCCCTGGCAAAGCTCAATGGCGTGGTGGCGAGGTGTGGGGCGGTGCTGATCGGTCGGAATGTTTCTATGCTCTAGGCGGGTCCGACGATGGTTTTAAAGTCGCACAGCGTGCGTGGTCCACGCGGCGTCGAACGGGCATGTCTGGCGGGGTGCTGGGGTGCTGGTGATCATCCACGAAGCGGCGAGGGCGCCGCGATGTGTGTGTGCTGGTGTCAGCTGGCACCGCTGCGCGGCTCTTGGTGGCATGGGCGTGTCGTGTGGTCCAGGGGCTGGCATTGCTCGGGGCTGGGACAGTGGATGGCAGTGGACAGTGCTGCATGTCCCAGACAAGGTTGGCGAGGCTAGTGCAGCCTCTAGCTCACTGGCGACAATGGGATGGCAATGGTGCTCTCGGCATGGTTGACATTAATGGCTAGGCTTGCTCACCGTGGTGCTAAAGCTAGTTAGATTACTTTGATCATCTACTGAGAGTGTAGCGTAAGCTATAGAGGGAACAAGTTAGGCCAATTTTACTGCACACTATAGTGTTTGATGTTTGTTTGATTTGTATCTACAAGGTGTTTGATGAAATGGCCGCAAGAACTTTAAGTTTGAATTTTGGATTCAAACTTGGTGGGTTTGCTAGGCACATACTAGGGAGTGTCTGGTTAGTTGGATTAGTCAAGGGGCACTGGTTTGGTTGGGTTTTGAAAATGGGTGATCTTCACATATGATAAAGATTCAATTTTGAATTGTGATTTTAATGAGGTTGCCAAATGTTTCTGAAAGTTTGAAAGGTGGGCTTGGATTTACTTTAACTTGTTCTACCAAGGGGTGAAAAGATTTGGAAAAGTTTCTGTTTGAAATCTTGAACTAGAAACACTCAAAGTGACCTAGTGAGCAAGATTGGCAAAAATGACCATTTGCTTTATTTTATTCGTTTTTGATTTTCTCTTATTTTGTTTCTGCATGGAAATGTTTTATATGATGTTATTTTCATCTTTAAACCATTTCTTGCTATTTAGGTTAATCACACAAGTTCATTCATGCATTTATCAAATCATCTCATACACACATGCATTCATATGATTTTAATTAATGAAAGTTCTTTGTTAACCCTAATTTTAATGATTAGAGTTTGATGATCCTTGTGTTATATTTTTGGGATATTACAAACCTTCCCCCCTTAAACAAAATCTCGTCCTGAGATTTGAAAAAGGAAGAAAAAAGATTACCTAGGATTTAAAGAGATTGGCAAACTCTGTCCTGATGTGATGTTCGCACTCCCAGGTGGCTTCTTCTTCAGTGTGGTTGCTCCACTGAATCTTGAGAAACTTGATGCTTCGGGTCCTGGTGGTTCTAAAAGCTTCTTCCAAAATACGGATGGGTACTTTGGGATAGGTCAGGTCATCGTTGATCTCTATGGTCCGGTCATCAATGTTCTTGAAAACTTCAGTCTTCTCTGGAACTTCAAGGCATTTGCGAAGTAACGATATATGGAATACATTGTGCACTGCTGACATTTCTTCTGGCAGTTCCAATTGATATGATACTTCTCCTCGACGATTCAGAATCTTGAAGGGTCCGATATATCTGGGTGCTAACTTTCCTTTCAGCTGGAAACGCTGCATTCCTTTCAACGACGACACTTTAAGGTACACAAAATCTCCGATATTAAAAGCAAGGTCTCAACGTCTCTTGTCGGCGTAACTCTTCTGTCTTGACTGGGCGGTCTTGAGGTGCTCACGAATCTTGTGAACCTTCTCTTCTGCTTCTCGTAGGATGTCGGGTCCGAAAATCTAACTCTCTCCTACTTCCGAACAATTCAAAGGGGTGCGACACTTCCTTCCATACATGAATTCAAATGGGGCCATTTGTAAACTAGCTTGGTAACTCTTGTTGTAAGAAAATTCTGCGAAATGCAGACAGTCTTCCCATTTAGATCCATATTCTAGCACACATGCTCTCAACATACCTTCGAGTATTTGAGTTACTCGCTCCGTTTGTCTATCATTCTGAGGGTGATAAGCTGTGCTGAAATCTAGTCGGGTTCCTAAACCTTCTTGGACTTTCTTCCAGAATCTTGAGGTAAACTGGGTTCCTCGATCCGATACGATGTTCTTGGGGACTTCGTGCAAACTGACGATTCTAGCGATGTATAACTCCGCTAGCTTCGAACTCTGGTATGTGGTCTTAATTGGTAAGAAATGGGCGACTTTGGACAACCGGTCCACTATGACCCAAATAGAGTCATTTCCCCTACTAGAAGTAGGAAATCCGGTGATAAAGTCCATTCCAACTGAATCCCATTTCCATTCCGAAATCTGTAGAGGTTGCAACAGTCCAGCGGGTCTTTGATGTCTCGCCTTGACTCTCTGACACATATCACACTTGGCGATATAGCTTCCGATTTCTCTCTTCATATTATGCCACCAAAATTGTTCCTTCAAATCCTGATACATCTTTGTTCCTCCGGGGTGGATATAATAAAGAGTATCATGGGCCTCTTTCAAAATCACTTCTTTCAATTCCGAATCTGCTGGTACACAAAGGCGTCCTTTGTACCATAGAACTCCTTCTTCATCTTCCATGAATCTGTGTACTTTTCCTGTACCAATACGACGCTTGATTCCGTCGATACTAGCATTTCCTTTCTGCGCCTCTTTGATCTGACTGATCAGAGTGGGTTGAAGTTCTATAATAGCCAAAAATGCTTCACTTACTAATTCCATTCGGAAATCTTCCATCTCTTTGTGCAAACTTGGTTGCTCCTTTAGAATCATGGAGTTCAAGCGGCACGGCCATCTGCTAAGGGCATCTGCTACCACATTGGCTTTATCGGGGTGATAGTGAATGTCCAGATCATAGTCCTTGATTAGCTCAATCCATCTTCTTTGTGTCATATTCAGCTCCTTCTGAGTGAATATATACTTCAAGCTCTTGTGATCCGAATAAATCTCACAACTATCCCATGAGATAATGCCTCCATGTCTTCAGGGCTAGAACTACGACTGCGAGTTCGAGTTCATGGGTTGGGTAATTCTGTTCATGCTGCTTCAGTTGTTGGGATAGATAAGATATAACTTTGCCTTCTTGCATTAGCACACATCCAAGGCCGATCTTGGATGCGTCACAATACACATCAAAAGGGCTTCGTGATATCCGGCATGATCAAGATTGGGGCTAAAATCAATCTTCACTTGTGTTCTTGAAAACTCGCTTCACATTTGTCTGTCCATTCAAACTTCTTGTCCTTCTTCAGCAATTGGGTCATGGGTCTGGCAATACTTGAGAATCCTTCTACGAACTTGCAGTAGTATCCCGCTAATCCGAGAAATGCACGAACTTGGGTTTGAGTGGTTGAGAAGGCGTACCCGATTGGCAAGGTGACTCTGCCAGTCACCTTAGGCACACCAGCGAATTTTCGCACCGACCGGATCGTCTTCGAGCTGGTGCCATTCAACAACCTCTACCATTGCGTCTTGGGGTGGCATGCATTCGCCAAGTTCATGGCGGCGTCACACTACGCGTATAACGCGATGAAGCTCCCAGGTCCATGCGGCATCATCACCGTCCACGGCGACCCCGACATGGCCGCGGAGTGCGAGGCAAAGGGCGCCAAGCTCGCCGACACTATCATCTCCGCGGAAGCCAACCATGCGGAGGAGCTCGCCAAATACACGAGCGGGGTCGATAATGACGACCCCACAATACTCAAAAATCCCAACTTGGAGAATGGCGGCTTGACCGCGTTCGAAGCCACCACGCACACGCGCTCCGTCGAGCTGGTCCCAGGCGACTCCAGGCAGACGGTGACGATTGGGATAGGCGTGAGTACCACATAGGAAAGCACGCTCATCGAGTTCCTACGTGAGAATCACGACATCTTCACATGGAAACCATCCGACATGCCTGGTGTCCCGAGGGAACTCGCTGAGCACAAACTCAACACCGACCCCAAAGCGCGACCTGTCAAGCAGTCGCTGCGGCCCTTCAATGAAGAGCGCCGCCGAGCAATCGCCGAAGAGGTGTAGCGTCTACTCGCTGGACGCTTCATACTGCCAATCAAATACTCCAAGTGGTTGGCAAACCCAGTCCTGGTCGAAAAGAAGAATGGGACCTAGAGAATGTGTATCGATTACACAAACCTCAACAGCTCCTGCCCAAAAGAGCAGTTCGTCCTCCCGCGAATCAATCAAATCATCGACTCGACCACAGGCTCGGAGTCGCTGTGTTTCCTTGACGCCTATTCTGGTTACAACCAGATCAAAATGGCAGTCGAGGATGAGGAGAAGACGGCGTTCATCACGCCATTCGGAGCATTCTGCTACACCGCCATGATGTTCGGCCTTAAGAACGCCGGAGCGATCTACCAGAGGTGCATGCAGGAGTGCCTGGCGAGCCAAATTGGCTGCAATATCCATCTCTACATCGACGACATGGTGGTGAAATCCACTCGCCAGGGCGATCTACTCGCCGACCTGGCCAAAACCTTCCGAAACCTACGGATTTACAAGATCAAACTCAACCCAGGAAAGTGCACCTTCGGTGTACCTACTAGACATCTGCTGGGGTATGTAGTCTCCAAGCGAGGCATCGAGGCGAACCCCACCAAAATCAACACGATCGCCCGACTCGGTAAACCCGAGTGCCTGCGCGATGTCCAGAAGTTGGCCGGGCGAGTCATGGCTATCAGTCGCTTCATCCCCCGGCTAGGCGAGAAGGCAATACCTCTCTACCGCCTAATGCGCAAGAACCCCATGTTCCAGTGGGACAAAGAGGTGTACGACGCACTCCACACGCTCAAAGAAGTGTTACTCGCGGCCTCGCTGCTCGCCGCCCCCACCGACAAGGAGCCCATGCTAGTCTATGTCGCGGCATCCGAGCGAGTCTTCAGCACCGTCATGGTCTTCGAACGACCAGAAGAGGGCAAGAAGCGCCGGTGTAGCGGCCCGTCTACTACATCAGCGAAGTCCTCACCTAGTCACGCCAGCGCTACCCGTAGTACCAAAAGTTGGTATATGCGGTCTTTCGAGCCCAGCGGCGACTGGCGCACTACTTCCAGGAGCACCCAATCACGATCGTCTCTTCAGCGCCATTGCAAGACATCATACGCAACCGCGAAGCGGCCCGAAGTCGAGTGGTGGGCCGAGATCGGCATCCACAACATCAAGTACGAAGTCGCAGGCACCGGCGCAGGCAATCAAGCCGCGAGTCTGGCGACTTCACGGTGGAAAGAAGAGCGGCAGAAGCTGCCATACCTCCATTACTGGTCGCTCCACTTTGACGGATCCAAGAACACGGATGGCGCAGGGGCAGGGATCGTCCTCACGTCCCCCAAGGGCGACTAGCTGCGCTACGTACTGTACCTCGACTTCACCCCTTGCACCAACAACATGGCCGAGTACGAGGCCCTCATCCATGGCATGCGAGCCACCAAGGAGATGAACATCAACCGCCTGCGGTGCTACGACGACTCCGACTTTGTCGCCGCGCACGTCGCCGGTACCTGCGACGTCGTCTCCCCCACCATGGCGGCATACCGCCAAGTAGTGGACCAGCTGGGGGGGCACTTTGCCGGCTACTCCGTCGAGTGGATCGACCGGCGCAAGAACAAGGAGGCCGATGCCCTCTCTCGCATCGGGTCGGCTTGCCACACGCCACCCGCCGGTGTCTTCCTCGACACCATCACCAAGCCATCCATCTCTCCCCCAAGGGAGATCGACATCGGGACCGTTGCAACCCGAACCAGTCCTGATCTCCATGATCGCGGAGCCAAGCGACTGGACTGCGCCATACATCGCCTACCTTGAGGGTGGGACCCTACCCGCGGACGAGACAGAGGCTCGAATGATCATGCGCCGCTGCAACTCCTTCGTCATCATCAACGGTGAGCTCCACAAGCGCAGCGTGACTGGCGTTTTCCAACGCTGTGTACAACCCGCTGGCGGTCGCAAAATCCTCCAAGACATCCATGCTGGCGACTGCGGCCACCATGCTGGTGCCCGGTCCCTGGTCGCCAAGGCCATGCGACATGGCTTCTACTGGCTCACCGCACATGCAGACGCGGTCGACATCATCTAACACTGCGTCGGGCATCAGAAGTACGCCAATCAGACGCACGTACCAAGCTCGGTGCTCAAGACCATCCCCATCACCTGGCCATTCGTCGTATGGGGCATGGACATGGTAGGCCCCTTCAAGAAGGCCCCCTCAGGTTACACCCTCCTCCTCGCCGCAGTCGACAAATTCACAAAGTGGGTGGAGGCCAAGCCAGTCTGAAAGTGCGACGGGAAGACCGCCACCAAGTTCCTACGCGAGCTCATCTACCGCTACGGGTTCCCACACATCATCATCACGGATAAGGACACCAACTTCGCCAAGGGAGCCATGGCCGAATTCTGCGAGGAGCACAACATACAGCTCGACCTCGCCTCAGTCGCCCACCCGGAGTCTAACAGACAGACGGAACGTGCTAACTAGAGCATCCTCTAAGGCCTAAAGCTGCGACTGCAAGTTCCCCTAGAGCGAACTCCAGGGTGCTGGGTCGAGGAGATCCCTTCCGTCATATGGGGCATCCACACCTCCATCAACAGGTAGACTAGATTCACCCCCTTCTTCATGGTGTACGACGCTGAAGCCGTCATGCCGACCGACCTAGAGCACGACTCGCCTCGGGTCGTCAACTACACGGAGGCTGAGAATGAGCTTGCACGCCAAGACGAAGTCGACCAGCTCGATGAAGCACGTGACCTAGCTCGTTCCCGCACCACCATCTACCAGCAAGGACTCCGCCGCTACCATAGCCGCCGAGTTCGAACTCGCACCTTCCAGGAAAGCGACCTGGTCCTGCGACTGATCCAGGACAAAAAGGGCATGCACAAGCTCTATCCCCCGTGGGAGGGACCATTCGCCATAGGGCGAGTCCTGGGCAACGACACCTACTACCTCATCAACGTCCGAGGTGATGGATGGCTCGATGTAAAGCGGCCGTGGAACGTAAACCTCCTAAGGAAGTTCTACACCTAGAACTTCAGACATGTACTCCCCCCGCTATGAAATAAATAAGATCGATTCGCACAAATTGTGTCTACTCTCCATATATTGTGCCACTCGCACTCGTAAAAATAACGTTATGCTAAACGTGGAAGTCCACCCTTAGTTACGTGACCGACACGGCTAAGTAGTGCGGTACAAGGGCACCGATAAGTTTTGGGCCTTGTGTCGTCCATGAAAACGCCAACTCGGAGCCCCATCGGAGTCGCCTCGCTCGACTGGCCCACCGGGCCAAGACGACCGCATTCGCTTCTCACAGCGACCCATTCCTCTAGATCCTTGGCGCAGTGACTCGAACGGTCAAGTACCACGCTCGGGGACTGACGCAAGTCCAAACCCACGCGGGTAGGAAAAACACCAAGTATTAGAGCGCGTCCTGGACTCCCCATGCGACTGAATCTCCGAGTCAGGTGGAGCGACGCACCAAATAGAACTTGCTTCGTCCTGACCTACCTTGGGAATGCGACTAGAATAGCTAAGTACGACCCTCGGTGACTCATCCAACCCACCTCGTCCGCGTCCGGGAAAATAGCTAAGTGTAGAGCACCCCTTGGGGTCGCCATGCGACTGGCTTCCCAAGCCACGGCGATTCGACCTCAACTAACTAATAGTACAACAACAAACATTCACATAAAGATATGAGGTAAACCCCACAAAGGGCGGACGTGCTCGGGGACTCGCACAACAAAATAACCCAAACTCAAATCAAGTCGACAAAAGCATACATGCATTCCTTATGGAAACAAATTTTGTTTGCTTACAAGGGCAGGCATAACATATTTACAACTGACGCCAATTGGAAAAGTGGTCTACTCCGCAGGCTTCAACGATGACGCGCCACTGCCACCACGAACATGGATGAAGGGAACCCACAGGTTCGATGGATACGTAGTCAAGGCACCCACCATCACCGCTCGGAATGGCTGCTCCACCTTGAAGTAGCGGTTCACCGGCTCGGGGTCATTCGGAGCGACAATCGTCTCTTGGTATGGCAAAAGGTCGCCCATTGCCAGCACCCGATCGACGTAAAGTCAGTCAGCTTCAGCATGTCGGAGATCTCGACCGAGCCAGTCGACGAGGGGTACCCGCTGGTGACGTCATCGAGGTCGAAGTCATCGAGGAAGTGCGTGGGTCTGAGGCTCAACGCAGTCATAGCCCCACGGTGAAATGCTGACCGTGACATGAACTCCACAACCGCCGGAGCCTTCTCCAGGTAACACCAGACCTTAGTGAGTTCACTGGGAATCACCTCCGTCGGCAAAATCTCCTGAAGATACGCGCGAATGCAGGTCGCCGAAAGCGCGGTAGAATCCACCAGCATATCGACACACTGCCACGCGTCGTACGACTGCGCCTTTGGCTCATCATCAAGAATCTTCCCTGCGAAGCACATACTGTTCAAAATCAGAAGGACACACAACCTCAAAGGAGACCCACACGCTCGGGGACTCGCCAAAGCAACCAAAACACAAGATAAAGGGACTCACCAATCAAGGGACGGCAGTGCCCCGTAACGAAGTCCTGCAGCCTCGACAAGTCAGACTGCAGCCCCACGACGAGAGCATCCGACACCTTCCACTCTTCGGCCACGGCAGCAACAACCGCCTTAGCCCTCTCGTCTGCCGAGCTCGCCTCCGCCTTTGCAGCCTTGAGCTCTCGCTCCAGCTCAGCCACTGGCTTCTCCGCGGCGGTCAAAGACGACTGGGCAGCCGCCAAGTCGCTAGCAGGTACCAAACCCTTGTGAGCCTTCGCCATCGCGACCGAGTGACCCTCTACAAGAACGTGAGAGTGAGTATAAAATCAGGAACACGACGGTTGTGGGAAAGGGCACCTCGAAGACCTACCGGCAGTCGCTTGCAATTGTTTGTTCACCTCTTGTATGGAGCGGAATTCTTTCACCAAACGCTCCTTGGTGGCTAATCGCCCTGCTGACTCGCGTTGGTGGCCCTGCACAGACATGGCAAACGTCAGCAAACATTGAAGAAATTCCTAAGTGCCTAACCGCTGAAATTCAAAAACAATAAGAATCTACTTGCTGAAATTCAGCGACCAGATCCTCGGGGACTGGGCATGCCTGGATAGCCGCACCCAGCATACTGTGCAGCTCGACCGCATACATCGACCGGAGCACAAGAGGTGTGCGCCCGTGACGCTGCTCGACCTCCGAGCCCAGAACTTCGGGCGCCTAGGCCGACTGCGCCGACGCACTCGCGGTGGACTCCCTGGTCACAAAGCTAGGGAAGGTTGCCACCACCACTCCCGCAGCACTCGCCGATGGGCCTGCCGCCCCGACCCAGGTCGCAGGCTCCACCTGCTGCGACCCCACGTTAACTACGACTTCCATTTCCACATTCTCTCTAATCGGAGCCTCACTGGGGGCGTCGACCGGCTCGTCCGAGATCGTGACGACCTCGTCGCCCTTCGCCTTCTTCGCGCCCTCAGCAGGCGCCTTGGAGTCGTTGCCCTTCCTCTTCTTTGAGGGATCAACCTCCGCTCCCGTGGTGCCTACTAGAACTTTGGCCACCGAGGGGTGATCGATTTTCTTCACGCCAGTCCTGCAAAACAAAGTCATCAGCGAGCTCGCCGACAAATACAAGCTAGTAGCTCTAAAGAATACGTCAAAACAATTACTTGGCGACTAGGATGAAGCGCAGGCTGGTGCAGATATGCGCCGGCTTCTCCAACTCCGGGCCCAGTTTCTGGCTAAGTCCCGTCTTGAACAGGTTCAGGTCCCATGATACGGAGGGCTTCTTCGAGGAAGAGGCCGCGGTAGGAAGCTCCCCTCCCGTCGACGCGGCTGCCTCCCTCGGTGGCGACGCCCCTGCAGGTGGAGCGGACCGAAGCCCGGTGACTGCGGAGAAGGGTGGTGGGAGCGATGCCAATGGCACCTCGTCTTCCACCACGGCCGCACCAGCCGCCACGGTTGCCTACGCCGGTGCGCTGGCCCGGGCCTCGTCATCCGTGCTGGTTGCCTCGGAGCTAGTCGTGGATCGTGGCGGCGACACTGCTTTGGTCGCTCCCTTCTTCTTTGGCGACTTCTTCTTCGACGAGATAGCCACGCACCGTGAAGTGTGTTCGAGGGCCTCATCTTCGCCCCCATCATGAGCCTCAAGGCTCTTGCTGGCCTCGAGCTCGTGTTGCCGTTGCCCGCGGGTCTTCCGAACCGCGGGTGCGGCGACCTCTACGGCCTTGTCGTCATCATCATCATCGTCGTCATCATCGCCTCCAACATTACCCCTGTCGGTGGAAGACTCGCTCTCATCCTCAACGGACTCGTTCGAGCTTTCGTCATCAGAGGGTGGAAGCCACCCTTCCACCACTTGGAACAACTGCACAAACAGAACATGATCAGCAAAACCGCAACTGCATGTCTGCGACTGCGAAATGGACAAGGAAGAATAGACTTACCGGTGGAGCCTTGCGCTTCATGGTGTACGGGGGAATCCTGGCATTCGCGTCGAGATATTCTACATCCATGATCTTCTTTAGTGTGAGGGCGTAGTCGTCGGCACTCCACTCAGTGGTATAGGACTTGGTCGCGTTATCCTTGCCCGTGTACTCGTACATCCAATCGGCACGGCTGGCCAAGGGCACCATCCGCCACCCGAGCCAGCAGTTGTATATGTTGATGGTATGAAGGCTGTTCTTCTTCAGTTGACGAATCGTTGTCAACATCTCATCGACCACCATCCGTTGGTTGAGCGGAAGCTTGGCAACTTGAAGCCGGCATGGATCGGGCCGGTCGGCGGAGTACATCGCGAGCACCACCTTGCTGTCTGACGTTGATTCGGTGATGTAGAACCAATGTTTCTTCCACTCGTTCGTCACCTTCTTCAGCAGCATGAGGTCGAGGAAGGAGGCCTTGGACTTCAGCTAGAAGGTGAGGCCGCCCGCAGCTAGCATTGGGCCGCCTAACCCTTCGCGTCCGACCCGCCCGTGGAAAAGCTCCTGCCACAGGGGGAAATACGGGCGGCAGCCCAGATAGCATTCGCAAAACGCCACGAAAATGGTGAGTTGCTCGATGCTATGCGGCCCCAGATCTGATGGCTAGATGCCGTAATACGAGCAGAAGCGGTGGAATAAGATCGAGGTAGGGAAGCCGAGCCCCCTCTCGAGTTGGCTGGTGAAGCAGATGAACTCCCCAGCGTGCGGATCCGGCTCCACTTCCCCGCCCGCGGGGATTCTCCATCTCCCGGCACAAAGAACTCCCGCGTCCCCGAAGGACTTCAGCAGCACCTTGGTGCACTTGGATCTCCCCCATAGATATTTCGGTGGCGCCATCGATCGAAGGATCTGAGGTCGCGAGATTGGTGTGGGATCACAAGATTGCTCCGGCTCGCTCTGAAATGGATGGAAGATCGGGAGACACGCGGAGTCGGTGGAAATGTGGGAAATGATCACCTCGCACCTGTCACTCTCCTTATAAGTGGTTGGTACCCGCCATTTTCAGGGAGCCGTTACCGTGCGGTGATTACGCCGATATTACTGTTGGATTATCCAACGGCTAGTTTGACCAGATTGACGGTCCAACTTCGTCTACTCGACTCGCCAGCCATAGCGACTCGGCCACTCACCGACCCGATCGACATAGCTGCGATTCAACTACTCGCTGACCCATTCGCGATAGCTGCGATTCAACTGCTCGCCGAACTATTTTCCATAGCTGCGATTCGACTATTCATCAGATTGGCGATTCGACTTGTCACTGTTATTGCAACTACGGAAACATGCTAAAGATTCTTTCTTTCATTGAAGGAGTCCACCGCCAATTCGACTGGGCGTCCAAATTGGACCCGAATACTCCGACTGCCAAAGAACACCTGCGACGAATCAACGGCGGCCTCGGGGACTACTGATGGGGATATGCCGAGTGGGGTATACTCAACAGGACGTTTCCTACTGGCCCATGCTGCCAGCGAGTGGGCCTGCAGGATGGCGACTGGATCACGACCCAAGAAGAAGCCAGGCGACTCGAAGCTGAAGGCCCAGAAGCATAACTAGGCCCAGTCGGATTAGGTCAAGCACCCTCCAAGTCCTTATCCAACTCGGTTGTAGATCTGTAAACCCTAGCGAGGTGAATCTATATAAACCTCCCTAGGGCACACATAGAACTTATATTCCATCATACACCCCCTGCGACACGTCGCCTAGCTGCCGAGCTCGCCCTTGTACTCTCTCATCAATACAATCTAGGAGGAGTAGGTATTTACCCTCCGGGGGCCCGAACCTGGGTAAAACCCTGTGTCTTTGCCCTCATCTCGCACCGCAGATGGCTGGCTTCCCTTGCCCCTCATTCTACTACTCGCTGCCGATTGCAGCATCTGCCGTGGCCATTCCCATGACATTTACAACTCATTAGCCCAAGGCTAATACATAGAGTTCATAACATAAAGTAAATAAATAGAAGTCTTCATCTTCATGTGCCACAGGCAAACATGTTGAGTGTAGACTCATATCCCTAGTCTCGATCAAAGTAACCTGCAACATCATAAGTTACAGCCACAGAGGGTCAATACATTTGGAATTGTATTGGCAAGTGATACCATTGTAGTATAGTAACATCTATTAACTATATGAAATTTCTAAGTGTAGTTCAGGCTGGCTTTGCTCAAAATAAGGTTTTTCTTATTAGTTGAAAACACTAAGTTTTTGTTTGACAAAAACACCCAAGGAACCACCAATATACATTGGTGAACCTTTAACCTTGTTCAACCACAAGTTTTAACTTAGAGAAATTGGGATGAGGAGATCCTTGATCATTTCAATGTCTTTGAGGCTCAAAATGTCTGTTGCCGGGGACACGGCTAAGTACTTAGGTTTTACCCTCTCGAGAGGTGGTGCACTTTCCCAACAAGACTCGACATGCATCGAGACGAGACTTTTCAGAAGCATTCCCTTAGACCACCATGGATGCGCTCCATCCTATCAACCCTACCATCAACTGTCCATCTGGCTAAGTTCTTGCAACCTATTTGGTCAAGGCAGGGCCCATATGCCATGTGGTTGCACTAGAAGCTTCTCAACACTAAATATCTCAAATCCCTTTGTTCCTGGGTGGCCATCCACAAGTGTGATACACAGTAAACCATAGACATGGGCCTTGGGTAAACACTCAACACAAACCATTCTTCCCATTCCACCCAGGTGATTCATTCACATAGTTGTTTTATTAATGAAAAACATAGTCATAAACTTTGCATGATATCATAGCATGAATAATCCACCCTTGTGTTCTACTAGCTAGCCTAAGCATGCTAACATAATGGGTCTCCTAACATAGGATAATTCTACTAATACAATATATATAGGATTTCCCATGGCATAGCATATACTTAGAAAAATCTCCATGCAAATTCTACTCAAAATATTACTAATGCATAGACAAAATAGTAGGAAAAAAATATGAAGCATCACTTGCCTTGCTAGTTGGGGGAATAGGAACAATCCTCACAATCACAATCACCAAAATCTACACATAAAATCATAACACCAAATTCACATTCAATATACAAACAAAAATACATATGAATGCATGCAAATGCAATGGAATGATTTTCCACACTAAACAAGTCAAACTAAACAGTACTGAACACAAAGTAAACTTTCTAAAGTCTAAATAAACCAAAATTTACTCTAAAATAATTTTCTGAACAATTTATATAGCCAAAATAAGCCTACACATGTTTCTGTATAAAATCCTAATTTTACAGAAGAAAATCGCCAAACCAATGCCATAGATGGAAAGAGTTTATTTTTGAATCCAATGATATATAATTTGTAATTTTTGGACAAACAGAACAAAAGTTATTGAATTTACAAGTTTGAATATCTAATTGATCTAAATTCAGATTTTAAAACTGAATCAGTGACACGCGGCAGCGTCTTATTGGCGCGTACCGGTTCGCGCTAGATCATTCTTCCGTGCCGTTGGATTTAAGTTAGATCTAACACTCCAGATCTAACGATACCTGTTCGATAAGTGATCTAATCTAAACTGCTGGATGTAGATCTAAAGGCCTAGATCTATCTGACCAAAGTTTGGTGGCGTGCATGGCCCTGGCGGCGGCGACGACACTACCGGTGTCACGCTGGTGATTATAGGGGGAACAAGGGGTGGTGTCGATGCTTACCAGAGTCACGTGGATGCGGTGAAGTTTGACGTGTGCTTGGCTTGGACAGGGGCGTGCCGACACGGGCTCAGGAGCTCGTCGGAGATGGTGCTGGCGTTGGGTGCTCACGAACTGCGACGAAGTCGACGACCTAGGACGCAAACAGGCAAAAGAAGGGCATTAGGAGTTGCGCAAAGTCGCGACATTGAATGAAGCAGAGGCCAAGGGGCGCTCGGAATTTACCTAGATTGCTCGCCGGAGATGAACGATGCCTCGGGTGCTTGCAGTCGTCAACGGGAACGGTGACCTGGGGCGGATTGGGACAAACAGAAGGAATGGTTAGACGCGCAAGGACCTAATGAACAAGTTCGTATGAACGAGAGGCAGAGGGGAGCACGGAGCTCACTGGAATACTTCACCGGAGTTGCTCGGTACTATGGCGGTGCGAGCGAGAATTAGGGGATCCTAGGGGCTCTTAGTACTGGCTAGGTGAGGGGAAATGGCCGCGAGGGGGTGGGGGTTAAGTAGCCGGAGTAGGGGTGGGGATCACACGCTCATTCATCGCCAATTAATCGAAATCAATCATGGCAGTCACTGTGGGAAGAAACGGCGGAGGAACAGGTCGTGTGCAGGATTTGGGGACGACGATGCTGACGGGGCAGCGGGTCCACTGGCAGTGAGACGGGGTGTGTGCGTGCGGGTGAGAAAGAGAGAGGAGAGGGGGAAACCCGGGTGGGCTTAGTGGACCGTTGGGGCTTGCTGGGCTGAAAAGGCTGCTGCTGTTATTTTTTTCTCCTTTTCTCTTTTTCCTTTTCTGTTTTGATTTTCCAAATAGGATTTGAATGGCTATTTCAAATTTGTTTGAATTCAAATATTCACCAGACTTTTGTACTGTGGTTCTAGTGTCCAAATGTGCGTCAAACAAATAAATTCACTCAAAAACATTTTTGGGTCATAAAATAAAATAAAAACCATGCCCCATATATATATAATAAAAGGGGTATAAATATGGTTCAAATAGGGTTTAAACTTTGAAATTTTTTATGCAAGATCAAAATGCCATGATGAAATGAATGCAATAACATGATTTTGCATTTGATGAAATTTGGGATGTTACAAATCTAACCCCCTTAAGATGAATCTCGCCCTCGAGATTCGGATTGGCTTGCAAATAGGTGAGGGTGATCTTTTCGAAGGTCATCTTCTCTTTCCCAAGTTGCTTCTTCCTCAGTATGATGATTCCACTGTACTTTGCAGAATTTGATTGTCTTAGTACGAGTGACTCTTTCTGCTGTCTCAAGAATCTTGTTAGGTTTCTCCTCGTAAGTGAGATCACTCTCCAACTGTACTTCCTCCAAGGGTATAGTGTCCTTCAATGAAGTTTCTTCCATCTCTGGATGACACTTCTTCAAATGGCTCACTTGAAACACATTGTGAACTGCTGACAGTGACTCAGGCAATTCAATCTCATAAGCCACTTATCCTTTGTGGCTCAAAATCTTGAATGGTCCAACATACCGAAGTGCCAATTTTCCTTTGACTCCAAATCTCTTCACACCATGAAGTGGTGAGACTCTAAGATAGGCTCTATAACCTACTTCATAGATGACTTCCCTATGCTTTGGATCTGCATAGCTCTTTTGTCGGGACTGGGCTATCTTCAATCTGTCCTTTACCATTTTGAGTTCCTCTTCAGCTTCCTTGATTAGTTCTGGTCTAAACAAATTTATTTCTCCTACTTTCATAGTAATGTCGTAGTACACTTCCTTCCATAAAGGAATTCAAACAGGGCCATCTCTATGCTCGATTGATAGATGTTATTATAAGAGAATTCTGCGTATGGCAGACTTTCATCCCAACTAGATCCATAATCTAGCGCACAAGCTCTCAACATATCTTCCAAAATCTGATTGGTCCTTTCTGTCTGTCCATCAGTTTGAGGGTGAAAAGCTGTGCTGAATTCTCGTCTCGTTCCCAATGATTCATGCAGTTGTCTCCAAAAATGCGAAGTGAACTGAGTTCCTCTATCAGACACAATACTCTTAGGTACTCCATGCAGACACACAATCCTGTTCGTATAGATCTTAGCCAATTTAGCACTTGTATAAGTAGCCTTCACGGGTATGAAATGAGCCACTTTAGTTAGGCGATCCACAACAACCCATATAGAATCATATCCTGATATGGTCCTTGGCAGTCCGGTGATAAAATCCATACCAATCTTATCTCACTTCCAATCAGGTATAGGTAGTGGTTGCAATAACCCTTCCGGTTTATGATGTTCCGCCTTCACTCCACTACACACGTCACACAAAGCAATGTGTTCTGCGATATATTTCTTGAGATCGTTCCACCAAAATCTTTCCTTCACATCCATGTACATCTTGGTGTTACCCGGATGAATAGAATATGGTGAATTGTGTGCTTCTTTCAGAATTAATTTCCGAAGTCCCGGATCTTGTGGAATGCAGATACGCTTCCCATACCATAAAGTTCCTTGTTCATCTTCATGGAATCCTTTCGCCTTTCCTTTACTAATCTTACCTTTAATCTCTTCAATTTCCTTGTCCAACTTTTGGGCTTCTTTGATCTTATCCAACAATGTTGGTTGAACTTCCAATGACATGAGATATCCTTCAGGAACTATCTCCAATCTTAGCTCTTTGAATTGAGAACAAAATCATTTGGCAATTCTCCTTTAGTGAGGCCATTCACATAAACTTTATGGCTTAAAGCATCGGCTACAACATTTGCTTTGCCAGGATGGTATTGCATACTCAAGTCATAATCCTTGATAAGTTCTAGCCACCTTGTTTGTCTCATGTTGAGTTCTTTCTGGGTGAAAATATATTTCAAACTCTTGTGATCAGTGAACACTTCACAACGCTTACCCAAAAGATAATGTCTCCATATATTGAGTGCATGGACAACAGAGGCTAACTCTAAGTCATGAGTAGGATAATACACTTCATGAGTTTTGAGTTGTCTCAAGGCATAAGCCACAACTTCTCCTTCTTGCATTAATACTCCACCCAATCCTTGGTGAGATGCATTACAATAGACTTGAAAGTCCTTCTCTAAATCTGGTAGACATAAGACTGGTGCTGACACTAGTCTCTTCTTCAATTCTTTGAAACTGGTTTCACAACCTTCTGTCCAATCAAACTTCTTCTCTTTCTTAAGTAACTCCGTCATTTGCTTAGCTACTTTTGAGAAATTCTCAATGAACCTTCTATAGTACCCGACAAAGCCTAGGAAACTATGAACCTCTTTAACTGACTCGGGATATTCCCACTCAGTTACTGTTGACACCTCTGCGAGATCGATAGCTATACCATCTCCAGACACAATATGTTCGAGAAATCCAACTTCACTCAACCAAAATTCACACTTACTTAACATGGCATACAAATTTTGTTTCCTGAACTTCTTAAGTATGAAACAAAAATGTTCTTCATGCTCCTCTTTTCTCTTGGAATAGATCAATATGTCATCGATGAATACAACAAAAAACTTGTCAGGAAACTCCAGGAACACCTTGTTCATCATGTTCATGAAATAAGCTGGTGCATTGGTCAATCCAAATGGCATCACGGTATACTCATACAATCCATACCTAGTGGCAAAAGCAGTCTTAGGTATGTCTTGCTCTCTAATCTTTAGCTGAAAGTAGCCTGATCAGAGATCAATTTTTGAGAACACACGGGCTCCTTATAGCTGATCAAATAGATCGTAGATTCTCGGTAAAGGATACTTGTTCTTTATTGTCACCTCATTGAGTGAACGATAATCTATGCATAGACTTTGACTTCTATCCTTCTTCTCAACAAACAGAACTGGTGCACCCCAAGATGAAGAACTTGGTTGGATAAATCCTTTCTACAACTGTTCTCCAAGCTGTTTCTTGAGCTCCTTTAACTCATCAACTGACATCTTGTAGGGTCTCTTTGCTATAGGTCCAGATCCTGGTATTAAGTCATGCAAAAACTCCACATCTCTATCTGGTGGAATTCCCGGTAATTCCTCCGGAAACACATCCGGATACTCCTTCACAACGAGTACACTGTCTATGCTAACCCCCTTAAGAGAACTTAGCTTACTACCTCTGGATTCAAAGTTAGAGTTGAACTTAATCCGTTTCTTATCCGGGGTTGTGAGTGTAACAGTATGATTGGCACATGATGACCCACAAGTATAGGGGGTGTATCGTAGTACTTTCGATAAATAGGAGTGTCGATCCCAACGAGGAGCAGAAGGTGTTGCTAGTGGTATGGAGCAGGAAATCTCTGTAAATACTTAGCAAATGGATTTTTAGGGGTTTTCTGATAAAGCAACAAAACAAAGTGGACGTAATAAAGACAACGACCAAACGCAGCAAGTGGCCCAATCCTTTCTTAGCAAAGGACAAGCCAGTGGAAATACTTATAAGGACCAAACGTTCTCGAGGACACATGGGAATTCTGTCAAGTGCTTTCGCTTCAAATAGCTGAGTACTCTTCTTTGGTGTTGTAAGTGTTGTGTGGGTGAACCTGTGCTAATGTATCGACCTTACTTGGACTAATACATACTTGTGATTAAACCCCCTGCAAGCATCCGCAACTATAGGGAAGTAATTAAGATATAAACCTAACCACAACCTTAAACTCTGAGATCCTACACTCCCTTGTGCAAAGGTGTCCTAACGGGGGTTTAGGTTTATATCACTCCGGCAACCCCACAATTAGTAGTCAAATACACAATGCATTCCCTTGGCCCATAAATGGTGAAGTATCATGTATTCAATGTTCACATGACACCACTAGAAGAATAGCACCACAACTTAAATACTAAACCATTGAATAATAACTCAACACAAATCCACTACTAACAACATGACTTCTCCCATGTCCTCAAGAACTAGATGAACTACTCACAAGACATCATATGGATCAAGATCAAAGATGATATGTTGATGGATATCAATATGAACATAAACAATAATCCAATGGTTCCACTCACAAGCATCAAATACAATAGTAATCAACACCGGGAAAGTTTCCCCTAAGAACTAATGCAAGATCCAACATGATTGTTATAGCGGGATGAAGTGGTGATGATGGTGCTGGTGGAGATGGTGGTGTGGATGATGATGATGATGATCCCGATGAAGCCTAGCTTGATGACGGTGTTGATGGCAACGATCTCCCCTCTCCGGGAAGGAATTTCCTCCGTAGAAATCTGTCTGCCGGAGAGCTCTTTCTCTCTCGGCGATTTCCGCCCCACAGAGGCAGTGAAAATCTTTCTGTGGTCGCTCCCCTGGTATTAGGGTTCTATGGGGAAGATATAGGCAAGAGGGCGGAGTCGGGAGCCGGCCAGGTGGGCCACACCTGGCCTAGGCGTGGCCCAGGGGGACCCGTGCCTAGGGGGTGTGGCCCCCCTGTGGCCTAGCTACGCCTTCCCTTCTAGCTTCCTTCGTCTTCTGGGAAAATATAATTTTCCAATATTTTTTTGGTATTTTTGTGATCTTCGCGAAATTGCATCAAAACACCTCTTTTTCCATCAGAAACCTGACTCCGCCAGTCCATCCTCCAAGAATCATCCAACATGCAAAAATAGAGGAAACGACATAAGTAACTCCTCATAATAAGACATATATCAATGAATAGAGGAAAATTATGATATAGAATGGTGATGCAAATTATACGTATCAACTCCCCGTAATCTTAGACCTTCGCTTGTCCCCAAGCGAAAACTGAGCTTAGTAAACACGTCCACAAGTTTATGGAGTGAGTGTCGATAAAATAATACGGACAAGAAGCATCACACTTACCATTACACAACGCATAGAAGAAAGCAACTCACCATTATATAACTTAGCTTGCAACAAGTACATGAGTCAAAATAGAGATGCATAAAGACAAATCATAGTTGGAAAACCTTTTTTCCTGGTCAGAGAACAGCTGGCAAATAGTTTCACATAAAGATTTTTGTAGAAGTTTTAAAACAGGAGTACTTCTTTGCTCAAAAAGGTTTTTTCACAATGAAGGCTTTCAAAGTAATACTCAATAGATAAGAGTCTTGTAAAAACAAGGGAGATAGAGAACATGATTAAATAAATCACCATATGAATGCTTGAAACACAACAACTCAAACGCTTGCTGGAGATAGAGAGGAAGTAGGTTTAATGACTCAACTCAGAAAATAGGAGAAAGGCCCCTTTATAGAGGGAAGCAGGGATTACAAGTTCATAAAGAGCTTCCAAAAGATTATGGTACTTAGTAGCTTTGAGCCCTCATTGCCCCTATCATAGGCATCTTGAGATGATTAAGGTTAAAGTGAACAAGGATGGAGTATATGCTTGACGAAATATAAGTTGGCAATCTCATGTCCCTTGAGTACGAGGGCCGCTCCTCGTGCTACTCAACTTTAGTCACCGGTAAGTTCTTGTCATTGTAAGTACATATGTATCATAAAGAACCGCCAATGGGGTACGCCTTGCACATGGTACATGAGCTATCCCATAACCAAAATGACAAGGCAAGCAGACAATGAGCATCTTACCAATCTTTTTATTTACTATGTGCATAGCTTTTTATTGAGGATGCTTCACAGAATGCTCATTATGGTGATGCTGAAAGTTTCCACCATGATTAGGCATGGCTTAGGCTAGCGGCCAAGGCGTTTCTCTAACACACATACATCACTCCACTGACTTACAAGTTCCCTCTTTATTTCACACCGTCGACATACGCAAACAAAAGAGAATGATATCAACTGTGTACAACGTACATGTGCAATGTTGAAAGCATTCCCCGTGACAACACGGTTCTGCTAATTCCAACATATAGATGCAAGCATATACAACTTCGATGACACAATGGTTCAAGTATATTAGGGGCAAGAAAATAAGGTGTGCCATCAAGTTCGTGAGAGCTTTACTAACTAGTTTTCACATAACAAAATACTTTTTAATTCGAAAGATAGATGAAGCTTGAGAATTTTCTTAGAATAGCAATAATGCTAATAGGTAGATATGGTGGACACAAATGGCACAAGTTTTGGTTCAAAGGGGTTGGAAACATGAGAAGTATGCCTTCTGAAAACAGGTTTTTGGTAGCAAGGCTAGGTAGCAAACAAGAGAGTTGAAAGAAACAAGAAAACATACAAGTGATAAAGCCAAACATCTAATCTTCCTTGAATATACAAAAGATCTTAAATAAATAATACTAAGCTGATGAGCCAACAAGAAAGAAAATAAATGACACATAATACCTGTAAGCTTTTTCCTTTTTCCTTTTTCCTTTCAAACCTCAAAAAGTGTTGCTGCTGACCAGAGCTTGGTTTGCCAAAACCAATATAGACTTACTTGATGCTCCCAAAGTGATGCCAATATTGATCAACAAGATCCATCATATAATAGAGATTACAAACTAAAATAAGAAGTGCAAAAAAGTAAAAGATGAAACTTCTCATTAATATTCCATAAAGGCACTCACACCAAGGGATACATAGATAATCAACTAAAGGAGAGATACTTACACATGCAAACCAACCTAAAAGATAACTTTTCTACCAAAGATATTAATCCACTAAAAGGGTAAAAGATGAAATATAATGATGGTTATACCGCGGCACTTCCCCAAGCTTGGAACAAGTCAAGGGGATGCCAAACCTGATGACGAATTACTCCTTTGGTGGTGGTGGTGTTCTCTTGATAAGATCTTCAATAAGTTTCTTCAAATCCTCAATCTCAAAGGTCAGAGTACAGATCAACTCCAAAGTTTTCTCAATGCGATTCATGATCATATCAGACCGAGAGTCCCAGTCCTTGCTATTCTTTCCCCACTCTTCCTTCTTAGTGTGTTCCTCCCCTGCATGGTTAGAACGAGGAATATCCCACATCGAGGGCAAGTTCCCTTTGGCACCTGTTGGTATTGATGCTCATGTATAAGAGTATGGAAGGGTCTCTTGGTACGCAAAGGAGATGACTGTGGAGCAAGGATATGACGCGGAGGTTTCCCTCATGTAGACATCCGTGCTGTCCTCCTAAGCTTGGTAGGTTTTGCCACCACTCCAATGCTTGCGAAGGTAGTGCGGGTGTCCAGATGCTCGTCCTCCTCCATGTCTTCTTCATTTCCAACCAAGATATCCTCCTCCTTGGGGTTTTGAGGATCATCTTCTTCAGGCTTCTTGCCTTTATCGTTGGCGGAGACCATGGTGCTCTAAACTTGAGAAGATTTCCTGACAGAAACAGATTGAAACGAAAGCACGACAAGAACACGATGCACGAAACTCGGGGGATCCGGTGGGTTATATATATTACGAAGTTTCAATGCATAAGGAAAGTACTGATACGAAAACAAGGAGGAGATGGAGCTCAGGGTGCTCTCACCCCTCCAGGCGCGACCAGCTGGGGCCCGCGCCTGGGGTGGGTTTGGCCACCCATCCTCCGTTTCCTCCTCTGTTCCATCTCATAACTTTCCTTATGTAATAAAAACATCAAAAATATAAAAAGATTGTGTTTTCACGAACCTTCTGTTTTCACCACTTTTTACCTATTCAAAGACGAACTCTGCAGACTCCTTTTATCCTTCTCCTGGAAATTCCTTTTCTCACAAGGCAATACACAAACTTCAATGGCAACATTAGTGTAAGAAAAACCAATAAACCTTTAGGTACACACTTCAACTGAAATCCATCAAAACAAAGGCTTCTTTATGAGGTAAATGCAAATGATAACAGAAATCTGTCAAAACAGACCAGCAGATAAAGATTGATCTTTTCGAAAACCTTCTGTTGCTCAAATAAAAAAGTGAAAAACTAATGAAAGTTGGGTAACAACTTGGACAACAAGCTCAGAAAAATACAGCTCCATCTGACGTACTGAGATCCATCACGAATTTTTACAATGCAGCAAAAAAATCTGTCCCAGGACAGCCACTTTTTACAATTCCTCTACTTCTCAAAAGTAGTTGAACTTGAAACAAAACCAAAACAAAAAGGATAAGGAGAGGTTATTACTGAATTAATAACTTCCAAGACTCAACCAAACTCTTGGGTTATCTTCCAACAAGTACTTTTCTTTAATGCCTTTAAGTTAGGCTTGAAAGTTTCAAAGATGCTCACATAGGAGATATATATTTGAAGTGAAAGAGAGCATCAAGAAGAAAATAACCAACACATTTGAGTCTAACCCACTTCCTATGAATGTGGGTGTCATGAGAAAACAAATTGTTGAAACAAAAAGCCACTAGCATAGGAAGACAAAACAAATGCAACTTTAAAGCTTTCAACATAAAACGAGGAAACTTAACATTATTGAGATGCATAAAAACATGTTTCCCTCTCTCATAATAACTTTCAGTAGCACTTTGAATAAAGTTGACAATATAACTGTCACTGGAAACAACTTTATCATAATAATGAGCATACTTACTATCACCAAAAAGAAGTCCAAGGTCATAAACGAGATCAATAGAAGCAAGTTGTTCCATCCTGAAATCTTCGTTAGGCAAGCTATTTTCACAAGCAGCTTTAGCAAATTTGGAAAAGTTACTCATAAGAATATCCATAAAACTTAGTTAAAACTTTCTACTTTTTACTATCTATAATATCTCCAGAAGTGTTCAAGAAAGGTCTACCAAAAATGACAGGACAAGTTTTGCTAGCTGCTGAATTAAGCACTAGAAAATCAGCAGGATACTTAATCTTACCACAAAGAACCTCCACATATCTTACAATACCAATAGGGCAAATGGTTTACTTATTAGACAGGTGAATAACCACATCAATGTCCTCAAGCTCACAAGGACCAGTCTCATGCATAATTTCCCTGTAAAGCTCATAAGGAATAGCACTAGAACTAGCACCAATATCACATAAACCATAATAGCAATGATCACCAATTTTAATAGAAAGCACAGGAACACTAGCTTTTCTAGCTTCTGTAGGATGAGAGATAATATTAGAAGCGTCTTCACAAAAGACAATGTGCTCATCCTCTTTATTTCTAGCGTCAAGATCTTTTAACAATAGCTACCACAGGCTCAATATTCAATTGCTCACCGGGCTCCACAGTTTTCTTTGCACTTTTGCTATTTGCACTAACCATCATAGAATAATCCTTTACCTTAGCTGGGAAAGGTATTTTCTCAACATAAGGTTCATGCACAATATGATTAGTAGTACAAACTTCAGTACTTCTAACATGAACATGATTAACAACATCTTTATAAGGTGCATGGTACTTATTCCACTTCTTCTTGGGAATTTCTATGTAAGAGGCAAAGGCCTTAAAACAGTTGGCAATACTTTGGGAATCAAGACCAAACTCATTACTAATATCACGGAAGTCATCAGTTCCCATAAAAGATTTTATCCATTCATAATCATAGTTTATACCTGACTTTCTTACTTTGTCATTCTCCCACTCTTCAGTGTTCTCTCGAATACGGTCTAGGAGATACCATTTAGCTTCTTCCTTCATACGTGTGAATGATCCAGCACAAGAAGCATCTAGTAAATATTTATCATGAAGAGCAAGCATAGCATAAAAAATATTGATAATAATATTGTTAGGGAGTTCATGAATAGGACATTTAAGCATTAGTAACTTCAATCTCCCCCAAGCTTGAGCTGTACTCTCTCCATCACGAGGCCAAAAGCTATATATGAGATTTCTATCCTTATGAATCTCACTGGGAGGATAGAATTTAGAATAAAAGAGAGATGCCATTTCCTCCCATTCCAATTATTGTCCATTCTTCAGCAGCTTATACCATTCTTCAGCTCTCCCTTTCAAGGATATAGAGAGTAACTTCTTCTTCACCTATTCAGTTGTGATACCTACACACTTAAACAACCCGCATAATTCATGGATAAAAAGCAAGTGATCACTAGGATGAACAGTTCCATCCCCAAAATAATAATTATACATAACACGATCAATAATACTTGTAGGTATCTTAAAAGGATCTATCTCAACATGTGGTGGTTCATCTACTACCCTAACAGTGGTAGTATTTTTCCCAAACAGAAAACCAATTGGGTTATCCATATTGGAAACAAAGTAACAAACAGAAACAAAGATAAATACTCATAGTAGAAGTTTCCTTTACCAGTTCCACTCTTCAATAGCGCTTCACTGCCCGGCAACGGCACCAGAAAATAGTCTTGATGACCCACAAGTATAGGGGGTGTATCGTAGTACTTTCGATAAATAGGAGTGTCGATCCCAACGAGGAGCAGAAGGTGTTGACTAGTGGTATGGAGCAGGAAAACTCTGTAAATACTTAGCAAACGGATTTTTAGGGGTTTTCTGATAAAGCAACAAAACAAAGTGCAAGTAATAAAGACAATGACCAAACGCAGCAAGTGGCCCAATCCTTTCTTAGCAAAGGACAAGCCAGTGGAAATACTTATAAGGAACAAACGTTCTCGAGGACACATGGGAATTCTGTCAAGTGCTTTCGCTTCAAATAGCTGAGTACTCTTTTTTGGTGTTGTAAGTGTTGTGTGGGTGAACCTGTGCTAATGTACCGACCTTACTTGGACTAATACATACTTGTTATTAAACCCCTGCAAGCATCCATAACTATAGGAAAGTAATTAAGATATAAACCTAACCACAGCCTTAAACTCTGAGATCCTACACTCCCTTGTGCAAAGGTGTCCTAACGGGGGTTCAGGTTTCTGTCACTCCGGCAACCCCACAATTAGTAGCCAAATACACAATGCATTCCCCTAGGCCCATAAATGGTGAAGTATCATGTAGTCGACGTTCACATGACACCACTAGAAGAATAGCTCCACAACTTAAATACTAAACCATTGAATAATAACGCAACAGAAATCCACTACTAACAACATGACTTCTCCCATGTCCTCAAGAACTATATGAACTATTCACAAGACATAATATGGATCAAGATCAAAGATGATATGGTGATGGATAACAATCTAAACATAAATAGTAATCCAGTGGTTCCACTCACAAGCATCAACTACAATAGTAATCAACACCGGGAAAGTTTCCCCTAAGAACTAATGCAAGATCCAACACGATTGTTACATCAGGATGAAGTGGTGATGATGGTGCTGGTGGAGATGGTGGTGTGGATGATGATGATAATCCCGATGAAGCCTAGCTTGATGACAGTGTTGATGGCGAAGATCTCCCCTCTCCGGGAAGGAATTTCCCCGACAGAAATCTGTCTGCCAGAGAGCTCTTTCTCTCTCGGTGTTTTTAGCCTACAGAGGCGGCGGAAATCTTTCTGTGGTCGCTCCCCTGGTATTAGGGTTCTATGTGGAAGATATAGGTGAGAGGGTGGAGTTGGGAGCCGGCCAGGTGGGCCACACATTCCCTAGGCGCGGCCCAGGGGGACCCGCGCCTAGGGGGGGGGGTGAGCCCCCTGTGGCCTAGCTACGCCTCCCCTTCTGGCTTCCTTCGTCTTCTGGGAAAAGATAATTTTCCAATATTTTTCTGGTATTTTTCTGATCTTTGCAAAATTGCATCAAAACACCTCTTTTTCCATCAGAAACCTGACTCTGACAGTCCGTCCTCCAAGAATCATCCAACATGCAAAAACATGAAATTACATAAGTAACACCTCATAATAAGACATATATCAATGAATAGAGGCAAATTATGATATAGAATGGTAATGCAAATTGGACATATCAGCACAATCTATTACTCCCCTCATACTTAGTCATCCAATCCATGCCCAAATTTACTTCCAATCCTTGGGAATCTAGGATTATCAGACGAACTGGAAACTTATATTTTCCAAACTCTATCACTAGGTCATGACATCCAAAATTCACAATCATCTGTCCACCCGGAGAGCTTACTTTAATAGGACATTCAATAGTTTCAGTTGGAAGTCCATTTTTATCAATAAATGCTCTTGATATGAATGAATGCGATGCGCCTGTATAAAAAAGAACAAGTGCTGGAAAAGAATTAAGCTTGAACTTACCAGCCACAACATCAGATTCCTCATAGATTTCCTCCACATTGATGTGGTTCACTTGACCCTTCTGAAAACGGTTTGGCTTGTTGGCTCCATCAGTCTTATTTTCTGGGCATTCATTTGCATAGTGCCCACTCTTCTTGCACTTGAAGCACTCAACCTAACTGACGTCCCTTTTAGCAGGATGACTTCCATTGCCATTTCCACTGTGGTGACTTTTGTGTCCACTCTTGTGGTTCTTATATCCACCATTGTCATGAATATGGTGGTTCTTATTATCATGGTGATGGTTACTATTGTGGTGGCTGTTATACTTCTCGTGTTTGTGGGATTGAGAACGTCCACTATCTTCACCATGGAAACGCTTGTGAGACGATCCCGATCAATGCTTATCAAAGTGGTGCTTCCTCTTCCTACTCTCCACATGCTTCATCTTGCTTTCCAAGATGGTGGCTTTGTCACACAATGATTGATAAGTCGGAACATATGCAACATATAGCTGCATGCACATCACATCATTTAGCCCTTCAAGGAATTTCTCCTTCCTCTTAGCATCAGTGTCAACATCATCCGGTGCATAGCATGCCAGATTGTTGAACTCCTCAATATACTCTTCCACACTGCAGTGGCGCTGCTTAAGGTTGTGAAATTCCTTCTTCAAACCCATCACTCCTGAAGAGATATGAGCAGTGCGGAATCCATCCTCAAATATTGCCCAAGTCACATCTTCAATAAGAGTGGTGATTTGGAAATTATCCCACCATGTAGTTGCTGGTCCTTCAAGAAGATGTGCTGCAAATCTGACCTTTTCCTCATCAGTGCAGCCCACAGTGACCAAGTCCTTATTCACAGAACGTAGTCAGTCATTGGCTACCATAGGATCAGTGGTTCCAAAGAACTTTGCAGGCCTCAACCTTAGAAACCTTGTAAGCATATCAAAGGATGTTGTTGTTGTTGTTGTTGCTATTGCTGTTGCTGTTGTTGTTGTTGTTGTTGTTGTTGTTGTTGTTGTTGTTGTTGTTGTTGTTTTGGTTCTGATTCTGATTCACCATAAACTGGGTCATCATTTGCGTCACCTTAGTCTGGGCTGTAATCAGTTGCTGCATCTTTTTGACATTGTTGTTATTGTTGTTAGTGTTGGGATTGGCATGACGGGGAGGCATCTGTGGTTTCAATAAGGATAAGTAATGATATATAATCCATAGATGCTAACATGCACAATACATCACATAGCAGCAATCACAATAAGCAAGCACAATAAACTTACAGTTTAAACAACGTGAACAACAAGTTTTGGAAAATTAAACACACTAGCAAATTCATCCACATGTTGGATGATCAATGCGACTCAATAAATAACATGATGATAGATAGATAGGTAGCCAAGTAGTCAACACTACTCCACCATGTTGACTTCCTCGTCTACAAGAGCAAGTCCTGCCGCCTCCATTGCTGCCTTGTACTCCTCCATGTTGGTGGTCAAAGCATCAACCTTCGCCCAAAGGGATCTCTTCTGCGAGTGCAACCTCTCTATCACTCCCTGCTGCGTCTATAGCTTAACATCCTTGAGCTCTATCTCGACCTTCATCTCATTGATCTTCTTGTTCCTTTCCTGCACTCTCTTTTCTTGGTTCTTGAACCTCTTGTCTTTCTTCTCGAACCTACCTCCATCTCCTTGATGATCTCATCCTGCTCCGCAAAGGTCTTGTCCTTCTCCCTCAACTGGACTTGTAGCTCGTCATTTCTAAGCATGACGTTGGTCCTATCGGTGTCAAGGTGCCTAACGAGGCTCTCTAGGTCCTGAAGGTAGAGACGTACAAGCTCAATAGTCTCTAGTGGAATCGTCATACACTACAGCCTCTCCATCCTCGTCACGTCTCCCAAATGGGTGGAAGTATAGGCCTGTGAGCTCGTCGGAGTGGCGTTCACAAAGGCGTCCAAGTAGCTCCTGCATGGCGATGTCGAGTCCCTTCTCTTTGTCATCATGCATAATCTTGAAGGCAATCTCCTCGGTAGGGGGCTATGACTGGCGTCCTGGATGCCAGACTTTGAATCCCCATAAGTCCTTCCTCTCAAACTTCCGGAGCTGAAGTCCCTTAATGCTAGGGAGGGGAAGACCAAGTACACAGAAAAGCTACACGATACGGGATCCAAAACGAGTTCCATTGAACTCCTCAGCGGTGGTGAGAAAAAATCTAGGCATCTATTGCATAGGATAGAGAAAAATTAGAAATAACACAAGTAAGAGGAAAACATAAGGTAGTGAAACAAAAGCCAAACATACATCAAACAATAAAACACACAATTCATGGCATACAATTATCAATCACAAACACTAAGGTTCAGACATAACTTAGACAATTTTTTTCCATACCACATAGGTTGGTATGATCAAAATTATTAGCACGAGAAAACGAAAAGGGTGGTGGTCCAATGTGACATCCCAAAAATTATTAATCAAGGTTATCAATTCCAATCACCCAAATTTAGGGTTAACAAAAACTTATGTTAAATAAAATCATTATGAATGCATGTGTGTATGCGATAAATGCTTGTATGGACTTGTGTGATTGTTATGAATGGCAAGTATTGGTTTAAAGATGAAAACAACATCATCTAAATCATTTCCAAGTAGAATCAAATCCATAAAAATTCAAAAGCAAACAATATGAGCTAATGGTCATTTTTGCCAATCTTGCTCACTAGACCACTTTGAGTGTTTCTAGTCCAAGATTTCAAACATAAACAAATCCAATTCTTTTCACCCCTTGCTAGACCAAGTAAAAGTGAACCCAAGCCCACCTTGCAAACCCACAGAAACTTTTGGCAACCCTATTCAAATGACATTTGTAAATTGAATCTAGTTCATATGGGAAGATCACCATTTCTCAAAACCCAACCAAACCAGTGCACCTTGACAAATCCAATCAACCAGATACTCCCTAGTATGTGACCATTACATCCACCAAGTTTCATCCAAAAATTCAAATATGAATTTCTTTCGGCCATTTCATCAAACACTTGGAGACAGAAAACCAATTTGGCCAAACTTCACTGTTTTGAGCAGTGATCACCCTAACCATTGTTCCCCATTGATCACCCCTGTCTCCGCCAGTGCCAACCAATGCATTGAACCAACCTAGACCCTACCCAATGCACCATGCCGTGCCTCCCCGAGAGCACCCCGGCCAGCCGACCATGGCTAGCTAGCAGGAGAAAGCGCCGCGCCTAGCCACCGTGTCCAGGAAGCATGCCACCTTCCACCGCTACCCTCTGTTCAGCCCTCGACCCTTGCCAAGCCGTGGACCACAGCAAGCACGCCATGCCCAGTTTGTCTCTACCATGTACAGAGCACGCCAGCTCGCCACACTCGACACTCTCGCGTAGACCGCACCTCGCCTTCGCCGCTTGTGCCTATGATCACCACCGTCCCACGAACCTCCTAAACATCCCCGTTCGCCGTAGCGTGATCGTGAGCCATCACCGGCGCCATCGAATCGCTGTCAGCCGCACGCCCCCTGCCACGCCATCAAGACGTTGAGCACCGCTAGGAGACTGCGCACCGTCCCCTAGACCCCGCCATGCTCGTAGCTCGCTATAACGCCGACCCCGACAAGCTCTGCCGTACCCTTCGGTTCCCTCATCGCAGTATAAATAGAGGCCTTCCCCGTTCATTTTCTTCACACCATCTCACTCCCCACCTATCACTGATCCTTCCCACTTGTTCCTGGAGCAAGGCGAGCACAACATCACCAGAATTTTGCCGAAGCCTGCCGCTGCTAAAGGAGAAGGGCACCATCGATTGGAGCCACCCCAGGAGGAGACGCTAGTACCAGGAGAACTGCCGTCGTCGACTTTGTTGTTTGCCCCCATCGCCTGAGCCCCGGTGAGCCGCCACAGACCCCCCTAGACGCGCTAGGGTTCGAGCCCGTCGAGTTCTATTCGACGAGGACGATGGCCGTGAGCAGTTGATCCTCGATCTAATCCTATGGTCGTAGTTAGCCCGTACCCCTTTGCACCCCCCATATCTCACTGACGCATGGGGACAACCACTTAACCAGCCCCCGCGCGCGCTGTGCGCAGTGGGCCGGCCTAGTTAGATTTCCCGCGTGACCCAGTTAGTTCCAATTAGAATTTTTCTATTTAGTTTCAAACCCAGTTCTGGCAGTAGATTCAAAATTCATTTGAGAGAGATTCACTTAACAAAATTTCATGAAACCAATTTTGTTAGAAAAGGTATGGAAATTCTAAATCCAAGTCTGTTGGATTAAAACCATTTGAATTTATAGATCACCTATAGTAAAAATAACAAGGCAAAGACTTTTCTTCATTTAAACATTTTTCAAAATTCAACCATAAATGCTTTAGAGTTGATTCCAACTCTCAAAAATCACATTTGATAGGACCTTTCTGAATATATAAAAATATCTAGGTTTACTTGCAGTAATAATGGACAAGTAATAAAAGAATGCCCCATAGGCATTTCTAGTCACTTTAATTTATTTAAAATAAAAAGGTTAAATCTTATTAAATTGTGACACCACTTTAAATCACATTCCCAAATACTGAAATATGTGGTGATGACATGTGTCAACATGATCCCATATTTTAATTGTAGAATTTTAAATCTTAAGTAGTTTTTCAATGAGTAGAAATTACTTTTCTAAAACGAAATAAATAAAACTATTGCCTTAATCCTTGTGATGTTTGTCATGATGCTAGATCATCTAGTGTGATCCTTTGTGTGCTAAATAGAAGTAGTTAAGTATTGTTTGGTGATTGTGTACTTCGTATTTATTTTTAGACGCTAGTACCGACCAAGGATACGAAGAGGAAGGAGACTACTACGAAGAGGAAGCAGAGGAGAACTTCAACCACTGCACTACACAAGGCAAGCTTCACAATACAAGTTAACTTAGCAAGCTACCACTTGCATGTTACCTATGCAAGCCTCATTATACAAGTTAGCTTTGCAAGTTAACACTTGCATAATAACTATGCCAACTAGATGCCTTAGGCATATGTGATTATATCACCTGATGATACCAAACACCAGTTTTACTTGCAAGCTTTATTAGTTTATTTCTTTATCACAATTCTTTGTTTACTTTTAGAAAGTGCTTGTGAAGTTTTGGAAAGATCATATAGGTAGCATAAAGAGCATAAAACTTGGCCTAAGTTAGGTAGAACTTGATGTCATCCTGAGGCATGAGATTGGATTTAGATAAGTCACACTTGATTACAACCCCTCATTAGTGTTTACCCCCAACTTTAGTGGCTAGTGCTAAGCATAAAACTTGATTACTTTAGATGGGAATACTTGGTGAGAATGATTATGAAAACCTTAGAATGATGAGTCATTCTAATGAGATGTTTTGACATGTGTTAGTGAACACAAGGTAAATTTGATGATGAAAATGTTGAGGCATGAGCCTTAGTCCTTTTAAAAACTAATGGTTGTGTCTGGATGTGATACCATTCCAATTTTACTGTACAACCACAATACCCGAATTTGGGTAGGACTTGACTGAAAGTTTATATATCTTAGTATGGGTTCCCTTGCAGCCGAGGTTTGAGCTGAGGCTACCTCATGATGATTGACCACCTGTTCAGTTCCCAAGATGACAGATGGTCATGGTTGGGAGGCCAAACTCATAGGGGAGGTGCCTATACTAGGGTGTGAAATTGAAAGGTTATGATTGATTATCCATGTACTGAGTATGGTGAACCAGGATTGTTCCTGACGGATGTATCGAATATTGTGGTGAAAGTGTACCACCTCTACAAAGTGTCAAACTATTCGAATAGCCGCGTCCGCGGTTATGGACAGTTGGAGTGGCCATACTGTCCCGTCGTCAGATGTTTTCAAAATGACTTGGGAAATGAATCATGACTTTGACTTGACCACAACAGGGTTATAAGCATGAAAACTAAGTTCCCACTTAGGTGTTATGAAACCTTAAACTAGTTTTCTTTGCTTCTAAACTCAGTTAGAGATAAACCTAGATTTTTGCAAAACAACCTAGAGCTTAGTATTCCTACTTGAACCACTTTACTTGTTAGAGATAGTTTGCGAGTACTTAAAGAGTACTCATGGCTTTGTCCCTGGATATTCCCATGGCCAGACTATGAAGAGGACTATCAGGAGGATGGACCGCAGGAAGGTTACGACAACTAGGATCATCTCCCATCGTCAGCATTGCCTATGACCATGAAGATGGAGCTTCACCCACGCTATCGTTATTATATTATTCCGCTGCTTTGATTGTACTAAGACTGGATCATGAGATCCTTTATTTGTAAGACCGTTATTATGGTTTGTAATGGATGATGAACTATAGTACCAATCTGTTATGTCTCGCAAAAATGATAATCCTAGGATTGCGATGTATGGCATAACAGGAATCTGTGATTAAAAATCCGGGTGTTGACAAGTTGGTATTAGAGCCATCCTGACCATAGGAGACCCTAGTTAGAATGGACGCTTGAATCAAAAATTTAGTTTCAAAACAAAAGAAGTGAGCATTTTATGAAAACCTATTATCATTCTTACCACTTAGATTATTTCATGAAAATTCATATTCCTCAAAAATTCTTGCAAACTTACATAAAATTTGACACACTTGATCACTCTACTAACTTACTCATCCTACATTCTTCTAGATGGACGTGGAGAATAACAAGTTCTATCAGTTGGGCAATGGAGGAGATCTCATCTTTGAGAGAGATTTGGACCAAATCTCGGAACTTCTGGAGCGCCCGCACCCTAAGTTCTTCGGAGCCCAGCTCAACTATCAGGATGGAGGAGAATTGCAATGGATAATTGTTGCAAGTCTCAGAGGGAATATTGAAGCCCCCACCCCAGAGGGAATATTGAAGCCCCCACCTCAGAGGGAGTCCAGTTCACCTTAAGACAGAACAACTGGCTAGATGGACTTGCTAGAGCCATGTAGGAAGCTCTTGCCCGTCTATGTGGGCAAATCATCAATCAAATTAAGGGCACCCGCTTTGAGTTCTATCCAAGGCGTGATCTTATGGGACAGCCACTGGAGGCATCATATCACCCGGAGCTGAAGCATCAAGTGGATTATCTCAGCTTCATGATGTATGATCGGCAGAAGGAGTTGGATAATGCCTGTTCCTATGCCAACCACAACTACGTCATCGCCGTCAAGAAGGACCAGACCATTGCCATGCTGGTGAAGGATTGCTAGTCTCGTTGCCGTCATCTTGACAAGAAGGATCGCATTATCTCTCGCCTTTGTCACAAGGTGACAAACTTGGAGGAGACCATCCATGAGTGGGACATGCAGCTTGAGGAGAGGGAGAATGCAGGGTAAGACATCCATGGAGACCCCTATTCCTATCTAAGTGACGATGATGACTTCCTAGAGGATCAAGCCATGGACTTCTTCATCGATGAGGATGACTTCGCCTTCATTGATGATGATGAGGATGATGATGACGATGAAGCCACCAATTCTGAGGAGTAGTAGCACTTGAGCACTAGCGTTAGTGAAGTTGTATCCGGTCCCACTGTATCGTAGTTTCACAGAATGGTTCTTAAAACCATCTGTTTCCTTGTTGTGGTGTGTGTTTGTATTGTGTGCTATGAATGAATGAATGAAAAACAAGTTGCTAGTAGCAAAACCTGAGTCAAGCTTAAAATTTAAAAACTTTTCAAAAACAAACCCCGAACCTTAGAAAATTTCCCTCTTTTCTCATGATCTATCTCAATCTTCAGATACCTCGCGGAGGAAGCACTTCATCCCCAGACCCAATGTTGCAGATCTTGCAAATGTTGTTTTCTAACCGTGAAGGTGAAAGAGCCGAACGTCAAGACAACTTAGCCACCCTTCAACACATAGCTCAGATGGCCAACAACAATCAAGGCCATGGAAACCAGGACAACCATGGATCCAAGCTCAAGAACTTTCAGAACACCAATCCACCCATATTTAGTAAGTCTGAAGAGATATTAGATGCTAATGAATGGCTGTAGACTATGGAGAACAACTTAGAAGTCGTAGGAGTAGAGTCCAACGAGAAAGTACTGTTTGCCACCCACTATCTGACAGGAGATGCAAGAGCTTGGTGGAACAGCGTTCGCGCCATGACTGGAGGACAAATGATGACTTGGGATGAATTAAAACTCAATTTTAGCAGAACCCATGTGCCACCGGGTCTGATCAATAGGATGAGAGATGAATTTAGATAATTGAAGCAAGGGAGGATGACAGTAGTTGAGTACCGTGCCAAATTTATGTCATTAGCTAGGTATGCACCGGATGAGATTGACACTGAAGCCAAGAAGAGGGAGAGATTCCTGAATGGTGTGCATGATGAGATGCAAACAGTCTTAGTCAATATTCCGTTTGCTGACATTGAAGCTTTAGTGGATTCTTCCATTCAGATGGAAGGCAAGATCAACCAAGCCAATGAGAACCGCAAGCGTCGAATGATGCATCAACCAGGAACCCACCATACCCCAAAGTATCGCCCCAACCCATCTACAGGATTTGCCCCATGAAACAATAGACCCTTGATGAACCGTCCAACCTATCCCAACCGTGGAGGAGGAAACCCAAGGCCCGAGGAAACCACAACAACAACCCCGGCAACTCCAACAAGTTTAATCGTGCACCGCCCAAGTTCAACAACAACAATGTCGCCGCCAACACCAATGCTGTCCCAAGAACTGGAAGCAATGATGTGCCTGTTGCAGGAAAGGACAAGTCTCAGGTGACTTGTTATGAATGTGGAATCAAGGGTCACTACTCCAATGAGTGCCCCAAGAAGCTTGCAGCAGCCCCTAATGTGAATGCCCTAGCTCAGCAGCAGCGCCGTGTTCAGCCTGGAAGAAGATTTGCCCCAGGGAATTCACTCAACCGCAATGGCCATCTGTTTCTCATGAATGCTGGGTATGTTCTCTATTAACTCAGTACTTGCAAGAGTGTTGTTTGATTCTAGAGCATCGCACTCGTTTGTTGCAGAAGAATTTGCATGCACTAGTAAGATTCAACCAACACAATTGAAGCATATTATGATAGTTCAAATACCTAGTTCAACCACCAAAGCTAGACAAATTTGCAAGGCCATACCTATCAGAATCCATGGCATAGATTTTTATGCTAATCTAATAGTACTCGAAACTAAAGGTTTGGAAGTAGTACTAGGAATGAATTGGATGTCGAAACATAAAGGATTAATCGACTGTGCCAAGAAAGCCATAACCATGACCAGTACCACTGGAGTATCAGTAGAGCATGTATATGAAACCTTGTCCCGTCAATTCAAGTCCAACAAGAGTCTAGCCCAACCCACCATTGACTAAGTCAGAGTAGTATGTGAATACCCCGACGTATTTCCAGATGTTTTGCCCGGTATGCCCCCAGATAGGGATATCGAGTTTATCATTGAACTAATCCCTAGAACCGGACCCATAGCCCAGAGACCTTATAGTATGAACCCATCTAAATTAGTGGAGCTGAAGAAGCAACTGGATGCTATGCTGGATATAGGACTGATTCAACCAAGTCCTGTTTGTGGACAAGAAAGATGGAGGTAACAATTTGTGTACGGATTATCGGAACCTGAATGATGTCACAATTAAGAACAAGTACCCACTACCAAATATAGAAGACCTGTTTGACCAGTTGACCAGTGCCAAAGTGTTTTCTAAGATTGATCTTAGAACTGGTTATCATCAACTCAAGATTCGCGCAGAGGATATTTCAAAGACTGCCTTTACCACCAGATATGGATTGTATGAGTACACTGTCATGTCCTTTGGATTAACAAATGCCCCCACTTATTTCATGAAACTCATGAATAAGATTTTTATGGACTTCTTGGATAAGTTTGTCGTTGTTTTCATCGATGACATTCTGATCTATTCCAAATTAGAAGAAGAACATGAGCTACACCCAAGGACGATCCTTGGAACCCTTAGGGAGCATCAGTTGTATGCCAAGTTTAGCAAATGTGAATTCTGGTTACAGGAAGTAGGATTCCTCAGACATATCGTGTCAGCCAGAGGAATTGCATTTGACCCCGCCAAGGTTAAGGATGTTGAAGAATGGCAAGCCCCAGCCACCCAAACCCAAGTTCGTGCATTTATCGGATTAGCGGGATATTACCGCAAGTTCGTAGAAGGATTCTCGAGCATCGCAAGACCCATGACGCAATTGTTGAAGAAATATAAGAAGTTTGAATGGACGGACAAATGTGAAGAAAGTTTTCAGGAATTTAAGAAGAGATTGATCTCAGCCCCAATCTTGATCATGTCGGATATCACGAAGCCTTTTGATGTATATTGTGAATCATCCAAGATCAGTCTCAGATGTGTGCTTATGCACGAAGGCAAAGTCATATCATATCTATCCTGACAACTGAAGCAGCATGAGCAGAATTATCCTACCCATGACCTTGAACTAGCAGCCGTAGTTTTCGCCTTGAAGACATGGCGGCATTACCTTATGGGTAACCGTTGTGAAATTTATTCGGATCACAAGAGTCTGGAGTATATTTTCACCCAGAAGGAGCTGAATATGAGGCAAAGGAGATGGATAGAGTTAATCAAGGACTATGATCAGGACATTCACTATCACCCCGGTAAAGCCAATGTGGTAGCAGATGCCCTTAGCAGATTGTCGTGTTGCTTGAACTCCATGATTCTGAAGGAGCAACCAAGTTTGCACAAGGAGTTGGAAGATTTCAGAATGGAATTAGTAAGTGAAGGATTTTTTTCTAGCATAGAACTTTAACCCACTTTTATCAGTCAGATCAAGGAGGCGCAGAAAGGAAATGCTAGTATCAACGGAATCAAATGTCGTATCGGTACAGGGAAGGTACCCGGATTCACCGAAGATGAAGAACGAGTTTTGTGGTACAAAGGACGTATCTGTGTGCTAGGAGATTTTAAGTTGAAACAAGCTATTTTGAAAGAGGCCCATGATACTCTTTATTCTATCCACCTCGGAGGAACAAAGATGTATCATGATTTGAAGGAACAATTTTGGTGGCATAAGATGAAGAGAGAAATTGGATGCTACATAGCCAAGTGTGATATTTGTTAGAGAGTCAAGGCGGGACATCAGAGACCCGCAAGACTGTTGCAACCATTGCAGATTCCGGAATGGAAATGGGATTCAGTTGGAATGGACTTTATCACAGGTTTGCCTACATCTAGTAGGGGAAATGACTCTATTTGGGTCATAGTGGATAGACTGTCCAAAGTCGCCCATTTCTTACCTGTCAAGACCACCTATCAGAGTTGGAAGCTAGAAGAGTTGTACATTGCTAGAATCATCAGTTTGCATGGAGTTCCCAAGAACATTGTGTCAGATCGAGGAACTCAGTTTACCTTGAGATTTTGGAAGAAAGTCCAAGAAGGATTAGGAACCCGACTGGATTTCAGCACAGCTTATCACCCTCAAACTGATGGACAAACGGAGCGAGTAAACCAAATACTCGAAGATATGTTGAGATCCTGTGTGTTAGAATATGTATCTAAATGGGAAGACTGTCCATCGTTTGCAGAATTTTCATACAACAACAGTTACCAAGCCAGTTTGCAAATGGCCCCATTTGAATTCATGTATGGAAGGAAGTGTTGTACCTCTTTGAATTGGTCGGAAGTAGGAGAGAGTCATATTTTTGGACCCGACATACTACGAGAAGCCAAAGAGAAAGTTCACAAGATCCGTGAGCACCTCAAGACCTCCCAATCCAGACAGAAGAGTTATGCCGACAAGAGACGTCGAGACCTAGCCTTCAACATCGGAAATTTTGTGTATCTCAAAGTATCACCTTTGAAAGGAATGCAACGTTTCCAGCTCAAAGGAAAGTTAGCCCCCAGATATATCGGACCCTTCAAGATTTTGAATCGTCAAGGAGAAGTATCGTATCAACTAGAACTGTCAGAGGAGATGTCAGCCGTGCATAATGTGTTTCACATATCGTTACTTTGCAAAAGCCTAGAAGTCCAGGAGAAGACCGCAGTTTTAAAGAATATTGATCACCAAACCATAGTGATCAACGATGACCTGACATATCCCGATGTACCCATCCGTATTTTGGAGGAAGCTTTCAGAATCACCAGAACCTAGAGTATCATGTTTCTCAAGATCCAGTGGAGTAACCACACTGAAGAAGAAGCTACCTGGGAGCGAGAAGATAACACTAGGACGGAGTTTCCAGATCTCCTTAAATCCTACTTTTATTTTTCTCAAATCTCGGGACGATATTTTGTTTATGGAGGGAAGGTTTGTAACATCCCAAAAATTATTAATCAAGGTTATCAATTCCAATCACCCAAATTTAGGGTTAACAAAAACTTTTGTTAAATAAAATCATTATGAATGCATGTGTGTATGTGATGAATGCATGAATGCTTGTATGGACTTGTGTGATTGTTATGAATGGCAAGGATTGGTTTAAAGAGGAAAACAACATCATATAAATCATTTCCAAGCAGAATCAAATCCATAGAAATTCAAAAGCAAACAATATGAGCTAATGGTCATTTTTGTCAATCTTGCTCACTAGACCACTTTGAGTGTTTCTAGTCCAAGATTTCAAATACAAACAAATCCAATTCTTTTCACCCCTTGCTAGACCAAGTAAAAGTGAACCCAATCCCACCTTGCAAACCCACAGAAACTTTTGGCAGCCCTATTCAAATGACATTTGAAAATTGAATCTAGTTCATATGTGAAGATCACCATTTCTCAAAACCCAACCAAACCAGTGCACCTTGAAAAATCCAATAAACTAGATACTCCCTAGTATGTGACCATTACATCCACCAAGTTTCATCCAATAATTCAAATATGAATTTCTTTCGGCCATTTCATCAAACACTACAGAAAACCAATTTGGCCAAACTTCACTGTTTTGAGTAGTGATCACCCCAACCATTGTTCCCCATTGATCACCCTTGTCTCCCCCAGTGCCAACCAATGCATTGAACCAACCTAGCCCCTACCCAATGCACCATGCTGTGCCTGCCCGAGAGCACCCCGGCGAGCCGCCATGGCTAGCTAGCAGGAGAAAGCGCCGCGCCTAGCCACCGTGTCCAGGAAGCACGCCACCGTCCACTGCCACCCTCTATCCAGCCCTCGAAGCTTGCCAAGCCGTGGACCACAGCAAGCACGTCGTGCCCAGTTTCTGCCATGTCCGGAGCGCGCCAGCTAGCCGCACTCGACACGCTTGTGCAAACCGCACCTTGCCTTCGCCACCCTTTACTGCGATCACCATCGTCCCAGGAACCTCCTAGACATCCCCGTTCGCCTCCGTGCGACCAGTACCCACTGTGAGCCATCAAAACCTCCGTCGGTGCCGCTCAGAGCACCCGTGCGTTCCGACCGAACCGCACCGTCCCTTGCCGCGCCATCAAGACGTTGAGCACTGCCAGGAGAGTGCGCACCGTCCCCTAGCCCCCGCCATGACCTTAGCTCGCTGTAATGCCCACCTCGGCGAGCTCTGCCCGCACCCATTGGTTCCCTCGTCGCAGTATAAATAGAGGCCTTCCCCGTTCATTTTCTTCACACCATCTGACTCCCCACCTCTCACTGATCCTTCCCACTTGTTCCCGGAGCAAGGCGAGCGCAGCATCGCTGGAATTTCGCCGGAGCCTGCTGCTGCTGGAGGAGAAGGGCGTCGTCGATTGGAGCCACCCTAGGAGGAGCCGCCAGTACCAGGAGAACCGCCATCGTCGACTTCATCGTTTGCGCCCATCGCCGACCATCGCTTGAGCCCTAGTGAGCCGCCACAGACCCCCATAGGCCGCGCTAGGGTTCGAGCCCATCGAGTTCTGTTCGACGAGGACGATGGCCGTGAGCCGTTGATCCTCGATCTAATCCTACGATCATAGTTAGCCTGTACCTCTTCGCACCCCCCATGTCTCACTGATGCGTGGGGACAACCACTTAACCAGCCCGCGCGCGCTGTGCGAAGTGGGTCGGCCCAGTTAGATTTCCCGCGTGACCCAGTTAGTTGAAATTAGAATTTTTCTATATAGTTTCAAATCCAGTTCTAGCAGTAGATTCAAAATTCATTTCAAAGAGATTCACTGAACCAAATTGCATGAAACCAATTGTGTTAGAAAGCTATGGAAATTCTTAATCCAAGCCATTGGAGTCAAACCGTTTGAATTTATAGATCACCTATAGTAAAAATAACAAGGCAGAGACTTTTCTGCATTCAAACATTTTTCAAAATTCAACCATAAATGCTTTTGAGTTGATTCCAACTCTCAAAAATCACATTTGATAGGATCTTTCTGAATATATAAAAATATCTAGGTTTACTTGCAGTAATAATGGACAAGTAATAAAAGAATGCCCCATAGGCATTTCTAGTCACTTTAATTTAATTAAAATAAAAAGGTTAAACCTTATTAAATTGTGACACCACTTTAAATCACATTCCCAAGTACTGAAATATGTTGTGATGACATGTGTCAACATGATCCCATATTTTAATTGGAGAATATTAAATCTTAAGTAGTTTTTCAATGAGTAGAAATTACTTTTCTAAAATGAAATAAATAAAACTATTGCCTTAATCGTTGTGATGTTTGTGATGATGCTAGATCATCTAGTGTGAGCCTTTGTGTGCTGAATAGAAGTAGTTAAGTATTGTTTGGTGATTGTGTATTTCGTATTTATTCATAGACGCTAGTACCGACCAAGGATACAAAGAGGAAGGAGACTACTATGAAGAGGAAGCAGAGGAGAACTTCAACCACTACACTACACAAGTCAAGCTTCACAATACAAGTTAACTTAGCAAGCTACCACTTGCATGTTACCTATGAAAGTCTCGTTATACAAGGTACCTTTGCAAGTTAACACTTGCATAATAACTATGCCAACTAGATGCCTTAGGCATATGTGATTATACCACTAGATCATACCAAATCCCAGTTTTACTTGCAAGCTTTATTAGTTTATTTCTTTATCAAAATTCTTTGTTTACTTTTAGAAAGTGCTTGTGAAGTTTTAGAAAGATCATATAGGTAGCATAAAGATCATAAAACTTGCCCTAAGTTAGGTCGAACTTGATGTCATCCTGAGGCATGAGATTGTATTTAGATAAGTCACACTTGATTACCACCCCTCATTAGTGTTTACCCCTAACTTTAGTGGCTAGTGCTAAGCATAAAACTTGATTTCTTTAGATGGGAATACTTGGTGAGAATGATTATGAAAACCTTGGAATGATGAGTTATTCTAATGAGATGTTTTGACATGTGTTAGTGAACACAAGGTAAATTTGATGATGAAAATGTTGAGGCATTAGCCTTAGCCCTTTTTAAAACTGATGGTTGTGTCTGGATGCGATACCATTCCAATTTTACCATACAACCACAATACCCGAATTTGGGTAGGGCTTGACTGGAAGTTTATCTATCTTAGTATCGGTTCCCTTGCGGCCAAGGTTTGAGCTGAGGATACCTCGTGATGATTGACCACTTGTGCAGTTCCCAAGATGACAGATGGTCATGGTTGGAAGGCCAAACTCATAGGGAAGGTTCCTATACTAGGGTGTGTAATTGAAAGGTTATGATTGATTATCCGCATACCGAGTATGGTGAATCAGGATTGTTCCTAACAGATGTATCGAATATTGTGGTGAAAGTGTACCACCTCTGCAGAGTGTCAAACTATTCGAATAGCCGCGTCCATGGTTATGGACAATTGGAGTGGCCATACTGTTCTATCATCAGATGTTTTCAAAATGACTTGTGAAATTAATCATGACTTTGACTTGACCACAACAGGGTTGTGAACATGAGAACTAAGTTCCCACTTAGGTGTTATAAAACCTTAAACTAGTTTTTTTGCTTCTAAACTCAGTTAGAGATAAACCTGGCTTTTTGCAAAACAACCTAGAGCTTAGTATTCCTACTTGAACCACTTTACTTGTTAGTGATAGTTTGCGAGTACTTAAAGAGTACTCATGGCTTTGTCCCTGGCTATTCCCATGGCCAGACTATGAAGAGGACTACCAGGAGGATGGACCACGAGAAGGTTAAGACAACTAAGATCATCTCCCATCGTCAGCATTGCCTGTGACCATGAAGATGGAGCCTCGCCCACGCTATCGTTATTATATTATTCCACTGCTTTGATTGTACTAAGACTGGATCATGAGATCCTTTATTTGTAAGACTGTTATTATGATTTGTAATGGATGATGAACTATAGTACCAATCTGTTATGTATCGCAAAAATGGTAATCATGGGATTGCTATGTATGGCATAACAGGCATCTAGGATTAAAAATATGGGTGTTGACATCCAACTATTGGAGTACGTCACAATTCTCACTCATATGCTAAGTCTATGATATCTTCCCTTAGATGTTTTATGGCGGTCTCTAAGTCTTGGGTTTACTTCTTCTCCTCTCTAAGGTCATTTTGAGTGTTGAGCATTCTACACTTGAGTCTTTCACCAAGTTGCTTGATGGCATTCGATGCTGCATTTCTTGCATAGTCAAAGAATGACATGTGCATTTCTGAGTTGGTGATCATGCAGAATCCCGACTCTTTGTGGTTATCGTCCTTGTTTTTGTACAAGTGGAGTTGTACCCACAAATACTCCTCTCCTTCATCCATCATGGGGAATCCTTTGGACACTGCTGCACCATGTATTCCCAAGCTAACCATGAGGTTCTTGAGTGCCTTGGGAAACTCCGTATCACACTCTAAGGTCATGATCATGAGTGGTCCCTTCTTGACGGCTTCGTTGATGGCGGCCATCAACAAATAGAGATGAGAAAGAAGATTAGTAGAGGTTTACGAGAAGAAAAGAGAAAAGTGTGGAATTTGCGAAGAGTTGCATTTTTCCTAGTGGTTTCCTTAGTCTAATCCATCTTAGGGTCATAATCTTACAGGAACCACAGTGCTCTGATACCATCTATAAGACCCCACCATTTAAGGTAAAGGCCTGTGTGATTGCAATGCTAGTCCCTGGATCGAATTGCTAGCATCCACAGTTTAAGATGAAGTACACAAATACAAAGGTCATTATTACATCGTCATTCTAAAGATAACATAGTATTTACAACTCATTAGCCCAAGGCTAATACATACACTTCATAACATAAAGTAAATAAATAGAAGTCTTCATCTTCATGTGCCACAAGCAAACATGTTGAGTGTAGACTCATAACCCTAGTCTCCATCAGAGTAACCTGCAAGATCATAAGTTACAGCCACAGAGGGTCAATACATTTGGAATTGTATTGGCAAGTGATACCATTGTAGTATAGTAATATCTAATAACTATATGAATTTCGCTAAGTGTAGTTCAGGCTGGCTTTGCTCAAAATAAGGTTTTTCTTATTAGTTGAAAGCACTAAGTTTTTGTTTGAAAAAAACACCCAAGCAACCACCAATAGACATTGGTGAAACTTTACCCTTGTTCAACCACAAGTTTTAACTTAGAGAAATTGGGATGAGGAGATCCTTGATCATTTCAATCTCTTTGAGGCTCAAAATGTCCGTTGCCGGGGACACGGCTAAGTACTTAGGTTTTACCCTCTTGAGAGGTGGTGCACTTTCCCCACAAGACTCTACATGCATCGAGACAAGACTTTTCAGAAGCATTCCCTTAGACCACCATGGGCACGTTCCATCCTATCAACCCTACCACCAACTGTCCATCTAGCTAAGTTCTTGCAACCTATTTGGTCAAGGCAGAGCCCATATGCCATGTGGTTGCACTAGAAGCTTCCCAACACTAAACATCTCAAATACCTTTGTTCTTGGGTGGCCATCCACAAGTGTGATGCACAAGGTAAACCATAGGCATGGGCCTTGTGTAACCACTCAACACAAACCATTCTTCCCATTCCACCCAGGTGATTCTTTCACATACTTGTTTTATTAATCAAAAACATAGTCATAAACTTTGCATGATATCATAGCATGAATAATCGACCCTTGTGTTCTACTAGCTAGGCTAAGCATGCTAACTGTCACATCCCAAAATTTTCCAAATTTTGAAATGTGAAAAATAAATAACTGTTGAAATTTAGGGTGAAAGAAACTTTTTGGTTTCAAATGGAAACATCAAAACCCATCTTGAACAAACTTTGAATAAAAAGGAATCCAACAAATTCCAAATCAAGTGAAATGCATTCATCAATGAATGAACCTTGAAATTTTAACACTTGGAAAAGTTAAATAAAAATCCCAAAAACCCTGATGGAAGAAAATCATTTCAAAGATCTCCCTAAGACTATGGATTTGATCCATATACAAATTTAGCAACAAGCATTTGTAAATGATCAAAATGATCAATAAAAATATTTTAAAACCATAGAAATTGGTTTCATTCAATTTGGAGCCATGGATAAAATCATATGAATTTAATAAGATAAGAAAATTAAAATTCAAAGCTAATAGATCTTCTATCTAAAATCCGTACCAAAATTATGAGCAAATAATCCTAAAGGGATTTAAAAAGATAAACAAATATTAAATAAAAATATACAAATGGGAATCACCAATTTTGGATCTATAAATAAAAAGATATGGATTCTATAAGATAAATAAAGAAATAATAAATAGGGGATATTTAAAAGACAAATTAAATCTTGGCCAAATCCATAATCAAACAAAGATAATCCAAATCCAAATGAAATAAAGGGATAAACATATTCAAATAAAATATATGACATTAACCAAATTCTATTCTATTTGAATAAGGACAAAATTCCTAATAGAAATGATTAATTAAATCATGGGAAAATAATAAAGTGGAATTTCCCAAGGTGGATATAAATGTTATTTAATTAACTTAAATGGAATAAAAGAATCATTTGAATAAAAATTTATATGGATTTAAAACCATATTGGATTTTATTTGAATGAAGATAAATTCTCAATTTAAATGATTAATAAATCATATTAAAAATAATTCAAAGTGGATTATTTACACTAATGAATAAATAAAACCTACTAAAAAAATTGGGTGAAAATATGAATTTAAATAAGAGTTTGAAAATATAATTAAAATCCTATTTGATTAAAGGCAAGTGTCTATTTTAAATAAATAATAAACCATATGTGAGTAAAATAATTATTCTAAAATGGACTTAAATACATATTTAAAACAAGTAAAGAAACATACTTAATGTTTAGAAAAGATTTGAAAAAGAAGTCTGAATTCAAAATGATAGTTTGAATTCAAAACAGAAAAAGAGAAAAGAAAATAGAAGAAAAAAATGGAAAAGGACCCAACCCACTAACTAGGCCCAACCAACGGCGCATCAGCCCACCTAGGCCACTCTCTCCCCTCCCAGCAAAACTTTCTCACCTGCGTTCACCCCACCCCCTCTCTCTGACCGCGTGACCCCACGACCACGTCATCATCTTCTCCAGCGCGCTGACCCCGCCCCCATCCCCTCCTAGATGTTTCTGCCGATGATCAATCCCCGTCAATACGCGTTAATGCCGCTAGTAATTCCTTCCCCGACCACGCGTACTAAATCGCCTCCCTCCTCTCCTCCTTTCCCCTCAGTCACCACGCCCAATGAGCCCCTAGGCTGCATGAATTCCCCCTCGTTCTGCCACTGCCTCCGACGAGCTTCCGTACGAATTCCGGCGAAGCCAGACCCTCCCCGACCCCCTAGTGCACGCTAGCTTACTCGCCAGTACCTCGCGCACCTTCCAGCAACCTCAGCTAGTATGCGCGTGCTTCAGAATGTCGGCAAGGACAATGTCTACCCGCCACCGTCTCCTGCCACAACTCCGGCGAGTTCTCCCCGTAAGCCCCGACCGCCCCCTTCTCTCTAAATGATACTCCTACAGTCACCGTCCCCGTGCGCATCTAACGCCACCATTTTCTTGCTTTGGAGTGGTCCGTACCCTCGCCAACATCGACTACCGTGCGAACCCGTCGTCAGCAACCACTCTGGTGAGAGATTGCCGACCCGTCCGTGCACCCCTGTCCCCGCAATGACCACCTCGAGCTTCAGCACGTCGCGGCAAACTCAGTAAGCATCTTCCCCTCTCCCGCGCTTCCTGTACTCGCCGTACCACCACTGGCAGAGCCGCGCCGCCGCTCGCCGCCAGTCAGCGCCGCCAGATCATGGTTAGTGCGTTGTGAGCCGTTGGATGCGGATCTAGTGGTTGAGTTAGAACACTTAAACGAAACGTTATCTTTTGATCTAGGCCGCTCAGATCTAATTAGATCCAACACTCCACGTAGCACGATCGTGACGAACTGGTACTAGCCAATGAGGTTGTGACACGTAGCCAGACTCGGGTTTTAAAAAACAGAAAAGGTTCTATTAGATGTTTGATTTTGTAAAATTCATGACTTTAAATCTACACGTCCAAATTTTACAAATTTTATATCAATGGAGTAAGTAAAAAGAGTTCTATGCAATCATGCCCTTTCTTTAGTGATTTGCTTATGGAAAATTAGTTGTTTCTGGCGAAACATGTGTAGGCACATTTTGTGTATAAAATTCATTCTAAAATTATTTTTAGGGTAAAATCTTTTGTAAATTAATTGTTTTGAACCTACTGACCATAGAAACCAACTTGTAGATTTAAAAAGTGTATTTTGTGAAGCTAAAGAATAAATATTTGAATAAAAGCATTTCTAGTTAAATAAAAATATTTTTTATATTTTAAAAATTCTTTTTGAATAAAACCTTTGGAAAATGATTTGATTTAAACTCTCTGACCTAAACACCAAGTTTTTGGATTTAAAAATATATTTTGTGAACCCTATAAAATTATTACTTTGCTTAAAGGCAATTCTAACAAAATAAATTGTTGCTTAGATTTAAAAATGGATTTGGGATGAAACCCTTTGCAAATGGAATTGTTTTAAAACACTTTTGACCATAAACACTAACATGTTGTGTTTAAAAATATTTGACAAACACTATAAATTATTACCATGATTTAAAATCATTTCTAGCAAAACAAAATGATTTAAAGTGGACATTTTCAATAACTTGACTTAAAATGGTTTTGCCACTTTTGTAAATGACCAATAGATGTTTTAAAATGTTACCAACCTATTAGAAACCACTTTTACAAATAAAACAATCTTTGGCATGCTTGCATGCATTGCTTTGTTTTTATTATTCTATGTGTTGAATTTCTTGAATGGTAGATTGAATTTGTGCCTTGATTGAATTGTAGTGAAATTTGAAGAGTGATTATTGCAAGATCAAGGAGTGAACTTATATACTCTACCAAAAAGGCAAGTGGTGCTTCATACTTTTGTCCCATTATTTTCACTATGAATTAGTGATATTTCAAAGTAGGAATTGGATGGAATTTTCTAAGTGTTAACTATGCCATTGGAAATCCTAGTAGATGAAACCTTAGTAGAATTTTCCCTAAGTTAAGATTCCTACTACTATCTTGCTTAGCCTAGATAGTGGAAAACAAGGGTGGATTATACTCATTCTATGAAATATTTCTAAGTCTATGACTTGTGTTTTGTTTAATAAAACAACTATGTGAATGAATCACCTAGGTGGAATGGTATTGCTTGGATGGATTTTTTTGAGTGGTTACCAGGGCCCATTTTTCAATGGCCTGCTCTGTGTATCTCACTTGTGGAATTCCACCCAAGAACAAAGAGATTTGAGATGTCAAATGTTGAGAAGCTTCAAGTGTAGCCACTTGGCATTATGGGCTCTGCCTGGATAATATAGGTTGCAATAACTAGCCAAATGGACAATTGGTGGTAGGGGATGATAGGTTTGGGAACGTGTCCATTCTGGTATAAGGGAAGGCTTCTGAAAGGTCTTGTCTCGATTCATGTCGAGTCTTGTGGGGAAAGTGTAGAACCTCTCGAGAGAGTAAAATCTAAGTACTTAGCCGTGTCCCCGGCAATGGACAATTTGAGCATCAAGATATGAAAGCTATCAAGAATCTCCTCATCCCAATTTCTAAGTTAAAAACCCGTGGTTGAACAAGGGTTAAAGGATCTTCAATCAACGATTGGTAGATGCCTTGGGTGATTTTTGACAAACAAAAACTTAGTGTTTTCAAATGATAAGGAAAATCTATTTTGAGCAAAGCAAGCCTAAGATCCACATAGCCAAATGCATATAGATGATAGATACCACTATTTTACCATAGTATAACTTGCCAATACAATTCAAATGTATTGACCCTTGTGGCTGTAACTTATTATGTTGCAGGTTTTTTTGATGCTAGTGAATTGTGTTGATTAGGATTACAAGTCTACAACCAACATGATCGCCTATGGCACTTTGAAGATGAAGGACTCCATGCTATATAGTTATTTCTACTGCATTGTAATGTGATAGCCAAATGAGCTATGTAAGATGTAATGAATTATTTTATTCCTGGTTATAAAGTTGTATTATGACCTTTGTTTCTTGATATTACATTTTAACTGTGGATGCTAGCTATTGATCCAGGGACTAGCATTGTGAACACAGGGATCTCTACCTTATTAAAGGTTGGGACCTCTACAGATGGTATCAGAGCACTATGTTGCCTGTAGGATTGTAACCCTAGGAATGGACAAAACTCCTTGGAAAAATAGGAGTTGTATTTGTTCCAAAACTTATTTACAAACAATCTTGTAAACTCTTTCCTCAACCATTTTCGTTTTGATTCATCTCTTCTATTTCAACTTGATGGACAAAGCCTCCACCATGAGCAAAGACTTCAACATGAGCAAGGACTTCAACAACTCAAATGACTTCAACATCAACAACACCAATGACTTCAACTTTAGTTTAACCAAGGACTTCAACTTAGACATCACTAAGGACTACAAGTGAGACAAGAAATGTTACTCAAGACTTGAAGACTAAGGAAACACAACTTTGAAGGAACCATCATCACCTTTGAAGTTTTGTGACCAAGATGCAAGAATTTTTCCAAGGAAACCAAGATCTCATTCATGAAGAAACAACTAAGAAGAATGGAACGATCTCAAGTGAACCATATAGTTGTACCACCATACTAATGTTTAGTTTAGATCAAACACACCAACTTATGTGGTGTAGCAAAAATATTTTGTTGCCTAAAAATGCGCTTGAATCTTGTTGTTTGAGTGAAATGTTTATTTGTGGTTGCTTGCACATTGTTTGAGTGAATTATTGTGTGTGATTAGACTTCTTCCTCTAGAAATATTTTGCATATTCTAATCCCAAACCAACCCAAACAGATGACTTCCCCAAGAGACTCCAACATCAAGAATGGTGACAACAATAACAACAACAACAACAACAACCAAGAGATGCACATGAGAGAACAACTACTATCAAACCAAACCTAGTTGAATCAGATGATAACTCAGTTTTTAGCCAACAATAATGAGTTAGACCCAACCATGCAATTTTTTTTTTGGAAATCCAATCCCAATTGTTGCAAGGGATGACCACTCAAATGATCAACATGAAAGACAACCTTTCCCAAGGAGTTGGTGACAACAATGATGTCAAGGATGATATTATAGAAGGAACTCAAGCTTGCAATATTTGTGGAGACATGGATCACACTTCCAAAGAGCATGAAGATCAATTCCTAATTGTGAAGAGAAACATCCAACTAAACCATGCCCCACATCTCAAGTGACTTGTTTCCTATGTGAAGGAAATAATCATGTTCTTATTCAATGCCCCATATATCCTATAGTTAAACAAATGAAGCAAGATGGAATGCATCAAATGTTTGGAAACCTCCATAAGGTAACAACTTCTACCAAGAAGAATGAAGGCAAAGTCATAACCATGCCTCATAAGGCCAAATCCAAAGTGACCACAAAGTGTTGCTACTCTTGTGAAGAAGAAGGACATATCTCTAGTAACTGCCCCAAGAAGAGGGAAAGATTTCCCACCTTTGTGGTGAGATATGAAGAGCATGAACTAGAAGAACTCCTGGCTTTGGAGAGACCCAAAAAGAAGAAGAAGGACATAAGACAATTGCAATGTTACAATTGCAAAGAGATGGGACACTATGCCAGTGATTGCCCAGAAAAGAAGAAGAACCAAGGAAACAAACAAGAGGCAATGATACCAAAGGAAAAGAAGTATATTAGCCAAGTGATGTGTTTCAAATGCAAAGAGCTAGGCAATTATGCAAACAAGTTCCCATAGAAGATACATCAAGATCCCAAGTAAGCCAAGCTGTAATTTAGTTGAAAACCTTTTTAAGGGTGGTAGTACCCTAGTTGCCTTGAGCCAACTTGTAACCTCTAGCCTTCCCAATCTCGGGACGATATTTCTTTTAAGGGTGGTAGACTGTCATATCCCAAAATTTTCCAAATTTTGAAATGTGAAAAAAAAAATAAAAAAAATAAATAACTATTGAAATTTAGGGTGAAAAGAAACTTTTTGGTTTCAAATGGAAAAATCAAAACCCATCTTGAACAAACTTTGAATAAAAAGGAATCCAACAAATTCCAAATCAAGTGAAATGCATTCATCAATGAATGAACCTTGAAACTTAAACACTTGGAAAAGTTAAATCAAAATCCCAAAAACCCTGATGGAAGAATATAATTTCAAAGATCTCCCTAAGACTATGGATTTGATCCATATACAAATTTATAAACAAGCTTTTGTAAATGATCAAAATGATAAATAAAAATATTTTAAAACCATAGAAATTGGTTTCATTCAATTTGGAGCCATGGATAAAATCATATGAATTTAATAAGATAAGGAAATTAAAATTCAAATCTAATAGAGATTCTATCTAAAATCCATACCAAAAAAATGAGAACATAATCCTAAAGGGATTTAAAAATATAAACAAATAGTAAATAAAAATATACAAATGGGAATCACCAATTTTGGATCTATAAATAAAAAGATATGGATTCTATAAGATAATGAAAGAAATAATAAATAGGGGATATTTAACAGCCAAATTAAATCTTGGCCAAATCCATAATCAAACAAAGATAATCCAAATCCAAATGAAATAAAGGGATAAAGAATATTCAAATAAAATAATATGACATTAACCAAATTCTATTCTATTTGAATAAGGGCAAAATTCCTAATAGAAATGATTAATTAAATCATGGGAAAATAATAAAGTGGAATTTCCCAAGTTGGATATAAAACTTTTTTTAATTAACTTAAATGGAATAAAAGAATCATTTGAATAAAAATTTATATGGATTTAAAACCATATTGGATTTTATTCGAATGAAGACAAGTGCTCAATTTAAATGATTAATAAATCATATTAAAAATAATTCAAATGATTCAAAGTGGATTATTTACACTAGTGAATAAATAAATCCTACTGAAAAAGGTTTGGTGAAAATTTGAATTTAAATAAGAGTTTGAAAATATAATTAAAATCCTATTTGATTAAAGGCAAGTGTCTATTTTAAATAAATAATAAACCATATGTGAGTAAAATAATTTTTCTAAAATGGACTTAAATACATATTTAAAGCAAGTATAGAAACATACTGAATATTCAGAAAAGATTTGAAAAAGAAGTCTGAATTCAAAATGATAGTTTGAATTCAAAACAGAAAAAGAGAAAAGAAAATAGAAGAAAAAAATGGAAAAGGACCCAACCCACTAACTAGGCCCAACCAACGGCGCATCAGCCCACCTGGGCCACTCTCTCCCCTCCCAGCAAAACTTTCTCACCCGCGTTCACCCCACCCCCTCTCTCTGACCGCGTGACCCCACGACCACGTCATCATCTTCTCTAGCGCGCTGACCCCGCCCCCATGCCCTCCTAGCCGTTTCTGCCGATGATCAATCCCCGTCAATACGCGTTCATGCCGCTAGTAATTCCTTCCCCGACCACGCGTACTAAATCGCCTACCTCCTCTCCTCCTTTCCACTCAGTCACCACGCCCAATGAGCCCCTAGGCTGCACGAATTCCCCCTCGCTCCGCCACTGCCTCCGACGAGCTTCCGTATGAATTCCGGCGAAGCCAGACCCTCCCCGGCCCCCTAGTGCATGCTAGATTACTCGCCAGTATCTCGCGCACCTTCCAGCAACCTTAGCTAGCCCGCACGTGCTTCGGAACGTTGGCAAGGACAACGTCTACCCGCCACCGTCTCCTGCCACAACTCCGGCGAGTTCTCCCCGTAAGCCCCGACCGCCCCCTTCTCTCTAAATGATACTCCTGCAGTCACCGTCCCCGTGCGCATCTAACGCCACCATTTTCTTGCTTTGGCATGGTCCATAGCCTTGCCAACATCGACTACCGTGCGAACCTGTCGTCAGCAACCACTCTAGCGAGAGATTTCCGACCCGTCCGTGCGCCCCTGTCCCCGCGATGACCACCTCGAGCTTCAGCACGTCGCGGCGAACTCAGTAAGCATCTCCCCCCTCTCCCGTGCTTCATGTACTCGCCGTACCACCACTGGTAGAGCCGTGCCGCCGCTCGCCACCAGTCAGCGCCGCCAGATCATGGTCAGTGCGTTGTGAGGCATTGGATGCAGATCCAGTGGTTAAGTTAGAACACTTAAACGAAACGTTATCTTTTGATATGGGCCGCTCATATCTAATTAGATCCAACGCTTCACGTAGCGCGATCCTCACGAACCGGTACCAGCCAATGAGGTTGTGACACGTAGCCAGACTCAGGTTTTAAAAAACAGAAAAATGTTCTATTAGATGTTTGATTTTGTAAAATTCATAACTTTAAATATACATGTCCAAATTTTACAAATTTTATATCAATGGAATAAGGAAAAAGAGTTCTATACAATCTTGCCCTTAGTTTAGTGATTTGCTTCTGGAAAATTAGTTGTTCCTGTAGAAACATGTGTAGGCATATTTTGTGTATAAAATTCATTCTAAAATTATTTTTAGGGTAATATCTTTTGTAAATGGATTGTTTTGAACCTACTGACAATAGAAACCAACTTGTAGATTTAAAAAGTGTATTTTGTCAAGCTAAAGAATAAATCTATGAATAAAAGCATTTCTAGTTAAATAAAAATACTGTTTATGTTTTAAAAATGCTTTTTGAATAAAACCTTTGGAAAATGATTTGATTTAAACTCTCTGACCCTAAACACAAAGTTTTTGGATTTAAAAATATATTTGGTGAACCCTATAAAATTATTACTTTGCTTAAAGGCAATTCCAACAAAATAAATTGTTGCTTAGATTTAAAAATGGATTTTGGATGAAACCCTTTGCAAATGGAATTTTTTTAGAACACTTTTTGACCATAAACACTAACATGTTGTGTTTAAAAATATTTGACAAACACTAGAAATTATTACCTTGATTTAAAATCATTTCTAGCAAAACAAAATGATTTAAAGTGTCCATTTTCACTAACTTGACGTAAAATGGTTTTGCCACTTTTGTAAATGACCAATAGATGTTTTAAAATGTTTACAACCTATTAGAAACCACTTTTCCAAATAAAACAATCTTTGGCATGCTTGCATGCATTGCTTTGTTTTTATTATTCTATGTGTTGAATTGCTTGAATGGTAGATTGAATTTGTTCCTTGATTGAATTGTAGTGAAATTTGAAGAGTGTGACTATTGCAAGATCAAGGAGTGAACTTATATTCTCTACCAAAAAGGCAAGTGGTGCTTCATAATTTTTTCCCATTATTTTCACTATGCATTAGTGATATTTCAAAGTAGGACTTGCATGGAATTTTCTAAGTGTTAACTATGCCATGGGAAATCCTAGTAGATGAAACCTTAGTAGAATTTTCCCTAAGTTAAGATTCCTACTACTATCATGCTTAGCCTAGCTAGTAGAAAACAAGGGTGGATTATACTCATGCTATGAAATATTTCTAAGTCTATGACTTGTGTTTTGTTTAATAAAACAACTATGTGAATGAATCACCTGGGTGGAATGGTATTGCTTGGATGGATTTTTGTTGAGTGGTTACCAGGGCCCATTTTTCAATGGCCTACCCTGTGTATCCCACTTGCGGAATGCCACCCAAGAACAAAGAGATTTGAGATGTCAAATGTTGAGAAGCTGCAAGTGCAACCACTTGGCATTATGGGCTCTGCCTGGATCATATAAGTTGCAATAACTTAGCTAAATGGACAGTTGGTGGTAGGGGATTATAGGTTTCGGAACGCGTCCATCATGGTCTAAGGGAAGGCTTTTGAAAGATCTTGTCTTGATGCATGTCGAGTCTTGTGGGGAATGTGCACCACCTCTCGAGCGAGTAAAATCTAAGTACTTAGCCGTGTCCCCGGCAATAGACAATTTGAGCATCAAGACATGGAAGCTATCAAAAATCTCCTCATCCCAATTTCTAAGTTAAAAACTTGTGGTTGAACAAGGGTTAAAGGATATTCAATCAATGATTGGTAGATGCCTTGTGTGAATTTTGACAAACAAAAACTTAGTGTTTTCAAATGATAAGGAAAATCTATTTTGAGCAAAGCAAGCCTAAGCTCCACTTAGCCAAATGCATATAGATGATAGATACCACTATTCTACCATAGTATCACTTGCCAATACAATTCAAATGTATTGACCCTTGTGGATGTAACTTATTATGTTGCAAGTTTGTTTGATGTTAGTGAATTGTGTTGATTAGGATTACAAGTCTACAACCAACATGATTGCCTGTGGCACTTTGAATATGAAGGACTCCATGCTATATAGTTATTTCTGCTGCATTGTAATGTGATAGCCAAATGAGCTATGTAAGATGTAATGAATTATTTTATTCCTGGTTATAAAGTTATATTATGACCTTTGTTTCTTGATATTACATCTTAACTGTGGATGCTAGCTATTGATTCAGGGACTAGCATTGTAAACACATGGATCTCTACCTTATTAAAGGTTGGGACCTCTACAGATGGTATCATAGCAATATGTGGCCTGTAGGATTGTAACCCTAGGAATGGACAAAACCCCTATGAAAAATAGGAGTTGTATTTGTTCCAAAACTTATTTACAAACAATCTTGTAAACTCTTTCCTCAACCATTTTCGTTTTGATTCATCTCTTCTATTTCAACTTGATGGACAAAGCCTCCACCATGAGCAAGGACTTCACCAACTCAAATGACTTCAACATCAACAACACCAATGACTTCAAATTTAGTTTCACCAAGGACTTCAACTTAGACATCACTAAGGACTACAAGTGAGACAAGAAATGTTACTCAAGACTTTAAGACTAAGGAAACACAACTTTGAAGGAACCATCATCACCTTTGAATTTTTTTGACCAAGATGCAAGAATTTTTCCAAGGAAACCAAGATCTCATTCATGAAGAAACAACTAAGAAGAATGGAATGATCTCAAGTGAACCATATAGTTGTACCACCATACTAATGTTTAGTTTAGATCAAACATACCAACTTATGTCACTACTAGGAAAACGGCTATAGGTAATCCACACTTCTGTGGCACACTTGCTAGTAGTGCCCCACGGGTAAAATAGGCGTGGCGCACTGCCCACAGGTGCCCTACGGCTAACTGTCATAAGCGTGGCGCACATGGGGGTGGTGCGCCACGACTATGTGTTGGCTAGGACACAGGTGGCCGCAACACACATACCCGTAGCGCACTAGGTCAAGGTGCGCTACGGATGTGTTACTTAGCCATAGCGCACCTTGAACTAGTGCGCTACGGGCATGTGTGCTGCAGCAGCTGGGTCAACTTAGCCGTAGGGCACTCTGCCTTAGTGCCCTACGGCTAAGTGCCTGCACCAACTCCACCCCCCCGGTGGATCGCCTTTTTAGGTTTTGCAAAAAATAAAATAAAATGATAAACACTTCCAAAAATAAAATCATTTCATATTTAGGTAGGTAATGTGGTATAGTTTGTAGTAAAATTAACAAACAATAATTTCGACTTTATCTGCAAAAAAAAGTCATGCCACGGTAAAAAGGCCGTAACTTTTGCATACGATATCGAAAAAAATCGTATAATATACCAAAATAACGAGAACGAGATTCCGCATCTGCTCGTAATGACCTCCGGTCGTTTAGCGATTATTTAGATTTTAAAATTCGATAAGAGTAAAAAGTTACGGTCAAAAGACTGTTTTTTCCTGTAGAAAAAAAGATGGCAACTTACCCGTAGCGCACCACTACCTAGTGCGCTACGAGTAAGTTGGGCGGGATTCAAAATTTGAATCCCCACCCCGCCCACCTACCCCTTTTCTTTTCCCTCCCCTTCTCTCCTTTTACTTTTCCTCCCTTCTCCTTTCCTTCTTCTTCTCCTCCTTCTCCTTCTCATTTTCCTCCTCCTCCTTCTCTTTCTCCTTCTCATTTTCCTCCTCCTCCTCCTTCTCTTTCTCCTTCTCCTTCTCCTCCTCTTCCTCCTCCTTGCAGTGAAGATGGTCATGACGGCCTCCTCCTTGCAGTTCCGACGACGAGACGACGGGCTCCTTCTTCTTCTTCTCCTCCTCCTCCTTGTACTTCCGACGATGACGAGGCCTCCTCTTCTTCTCCTCCTCTTCTTCTCCTCCTATTCCTCCTCTTATTCTCCTCCTCCTCCTCCTTGCAGTTCCCACGACAATGACGAGGTGACGACGACGAGGCGAAGATGACGACCTGCACCGACGAGCGACTGTTGGGGATATGCTATATGGGTATCCTCATAGCACGTCTCTTATCCGACTAACCCGGGTGGCCCATAGTCGCTAGCATGGCTTATGACCTGCTGGGCAGCCCAGTTAGGTGGATCCAGAAGGGAGGACCATGCCGGATAAAGGAAGGCTACGGTGGAGTCACCAGCGTACCCGGAGCCTTGGAGTGCAAGATACACAAGACTAGCAATAGACGTTGTAGAACTCTGTAACCTGTCCAGCTAGGACTTTTCCCTGTAACCCTAGGACCTGGCGACTATATAAGTCAGGCCTATGGGAGCCTTTAGGGCATAACCTAGTATCGTTTTACACACACCTCGCACAGCGAACCTAATCTCTGTAACTCGGCGTATTGCCATTATAGTGATTTATAGCAGGAGTAGGATTCCGCCACCGTTGTGGGATCTGAACCTGGGTAAGATGTGTTACCTCGCACTACAACCGTCCGCCTTACCCCACGTCTCTAAACACGCACCGTGAGGACCCTCCATGGCGTGCACTCGCCGGTAATACCACGACGCTTGGCGCCACCGGGGCAAGAGGCGCTTCAGGCTCTTCAGCGGGCGAGGACCAAGATCTTCACGGGAATCGGCGAAACCGTAGCCATCAGTCGCGTTCTCTTCTCCGGCAACGTTCCGATCATCCCCCTCGACGAGTTCTGGATCCCGGCGAAGACGAACCCTACGCGGTGTTCGATCGTTCCTATCAAAGACATCCACCTCTTCATCGGCGAAACCGACTCGGGCACTAGTTCCCTGGAAGTCGGAGGAGCATCAAGACCCGCACAGACCGCCTACGGGCAGGATACGTTTGTAGAAGGATCGATGTCGGATCTCTCCTCGGAGTTTGCCGGCAAAGATCGGAAAAATTCAAGACCCACCCAAACCGCCCCTGTGCAGGATATAAAGGTGGAAGATCACTGCAAATCCGGCCGCTGCAAGGCTCTGGACAGCAGAGATCCAAGTTCGTCGGCGTGGTTACCATCTTCGATCTGGCGCGCTGCGTTCAGAGAGAGGGCGAAAACCCCCGTGACTACCTCGCCAGGTGGCTCCTTATACGGGCCGACTTGGCCAATTACCCCAATGATGATGCCATCTATCACTTTGTGGAAGGACTGGACCACGGCACGCTTCTCTGACATTCTCTAAGACGGCAACAGGCGTCAGGACGCCTCACCTTCGAAGGCATGGTGAACACTGTCAACAACTATGCGGAGGCTGAAGCAGCAACTCAGACATCACTTGCGCTCATTGACGGAGCACCTCCAATTCAGCCACCACCACCGCCTCCGGCCGCCATCGTCGTAGCAGGGCCACCACCTCCAGTCATCGTCATGTCATCGAGGAAGTCCTGGCACCTCCGACTCTGTCATTGACGCACTTTATGCTGATTTCAGTGCAGATTCAGAGGAGATAGACTTCAGTCCAGAGGATCTAGACTCCGCCATGCAGGAGATGAGGAGGAGTACTCGCGCGACGAGCAAGCTAATAACACCGTCATGTCTCGAGGCGTGTTCGTCACCATCGGGACAGCGATGGATGAAGACCATCCCGGGCAAGCTCCGCCTACGGCGCTGGATAAGGGGAAGGGGCCACTTATTGCTGCTGACGATGATCGCGCAAGAGTCATGCCTCCTCCGCCTAATCCAGTGCAGCAGCCGCAGGAACTCGACACCAGTCCGAGCAACAACAACACCGCAAACTTGCCGCCTCCAGTATCTACGTCGGCAGCAGCCCATGTTACTCCAGCTGATAGAGTGATGTACGACAATCTCCTCGTTGAGCCACTAACTATTGATCACATCCGGAACATGACTCAGCTTGACGAGAAGCACCAGCAGCTACTGGAGGAGGCGCAAGCCATCGCGGAGCAAGGCGCTACACTAGATCGAGATCTGGTCAACGCGTAGAAGTCCATAGAAAAAGCTAGAGCAATGGAGGCCGAGTACAAGACTCGCCCAGCGTATAGGCTAAGAAGGCTCCAGCTCGCGTCATCAACGATCCTGGTGTACGGCGCAACCTAGGATGGGCTCCCTCTAAGCCGGCACAGGCCAAGCCATACATTGACAGTGAAGGCAAGAAGGTGATGCCCACCCCACTCCTTAACCTCGTCGTCACCAAGACCCTTCTAGAGAAGGATAGATCGCCTGAGGCAGTGGAACAGGTCTATGACCTAGTGGCCAAGGCGGTAAAGCAGCAGGAAAAGGCCACCTCTCAGAGGCTTGAGTCTGACCCAGCGCTCTGCCGATCTAGCCAGTACAATCCGCCAAGGGACAGATCTCCTCAGGATGTTGGATCGCGGACGGGTTCATCAGAACAAATACGGAGGGATGCGGGCAACAGGAAGGATGCTATCCCATATCCTCCGACCACGGAGAAAGAGCCCAACCTCGCCGCCCATCGCCACGGCCCCGATCCCCCCGACGTCAGGAAGACTACAAGGCTCACCATCGCACGGATATGCCCCTACCAAAGGAGTGCCGCATCGTCATCCGCGACAACACGGAGCAGACCCGTCATGACGGAAAGCACAACAAAGGACATAAGAGCAGGTTGCGCCATGACCCTCCGCGTCCGACAAGCAACTATGACAGGCATCGCAGGAGGGTAATAGCAAGAAGGCTAACCCACCGCCACCTCCGCCTCCGTCGCCGACAAGCAGTCACCATGGCGGAGGAGGACCGCGTCGTTCACGCAGCCCATCCCCTGTTGACAAAAAGAAGAAGAACCCGGAGACGTACGATGCACGTTCGCGGATCGATAAGATTAACGAGGCCCGGGAAGGATCATACCTGGGACCACATTGCTTTGGACCTGCAATACGGTCCGCAACTTACCCCAAAGGATTCCGGATTGACAAGACCATCAAGCCCTATGACGGCACCGCCAAGCCTGCCACATGGTTGCAGGACTACGACAACGCGGTGGAAATTGCCGGAGGCAACCCCAACGTCGCCGTCAAGTACCTCCCGTTAATGTTGGCGGGCACGACCCGTCAATGGATCGATGACTTGCCGGAGAAATCTATCTACAACTGGCTGGACATGCAAGAAGCATTCACCAAGAACTTTGAGGGTACATACAAGCATCCCTGCACGGTGGGCGATCTACAGCGGTGCGTGCAAGAGAAAGACGAGACATCTCGCGCCTACCTCTCCCGCTGGCTGGATATGAAGAATTCCTGCGCAGGAGTGCAAGCCCAGACCGCCATGGCCGCCTTCATCGATGGGTTGGAAAGAGGCACGTTGCTCCGACATAAGCTGAAGCGCTTGCAGGACAATCATCAGCTTGACTTGAATCAGATGATTCAATTAGCTAGTGAGTTCGCAGCTGCCGACGACGATGCTCGTGGCTCTTTGCCGGCAACGTCTGTTCCAACTCAAGCTCGGAGGAATAGCAGTACAAAGCGGAAAACCGTTCCAGAAGAAAAGCAATCTACTGACATGGTCGCCATGACTTTTGCAGGACGAGGTGAAGGCGGGCAACGTGGTCGAGGAAGGGGAGCAGGCCGTGGGCAGCAGCGAGGAAGTGAAACCAACTCGGCGCCGCTCCGCGTTCCCCAAACCTACGAAGAGTACCGTGATATGCCGTGCCTCGTACACCTCGACGCCAACGGCAAGGCCACCCATACCAATCGACACTGCAAGTTCGTCAACGACCTCAAGGAAGACCCGGAGTCCGGCTATAAGCAAAGTCGGAAGAACAGACCGCGAGGCAAGGGCAAGGGGAAGAAGAAGGAGGAGGAGTCCAAGGATTCAAGTGACATGGACGAGGACGTTGACCCCAAGCACGCCGCGAAGAGCGACGACAAGGGCAAGAACCCCTTCGCAAAGAAGGCCCCAGTCTACCACACTTTCCTTGGCACCCCCACCGTCCGACAACAGAAGACCTCTCTAAGGATCCTGATGGCTACTCTCCCCCCAGTTCCCCAATACCTGCGCTGGTCGGAGGTTCCAATCACTTGGGAGAGGACGGACCACCCAGACCTTGTGCCCAGGGAGAACCAGTACGCCATGGTCATCAACCCATTGATTGACGGCGTGGAGTTCACCAAGTGCATGGTGGATAGTGGAAGCAACATCAACATCATGTACCTGGATACACTGCAGAAGATGAACTTGACGGAGGCAAACCTAAGGCGGACCAACACCGTGTTCCATGGTGTAGTGCCTGGTCGGGAGGCTCGGTCCCTTGGGTGCATCACACTTCAGGTAGCCTTTGGCGACGTTAATAATTACCGCCAAGAGCGCATGACCTTTGAGGTAGTCCCCTTCAAGAGCGTGTACCACTTCATATTCGGCCGCGACATATTCCACACGTTCATGGCCAAGCCATGCTTCGTC